>JBBEEQ010000024.1:12286824-14686824 GCA_037950945.1 Hypolimnas misippus | reverse complement strand
GTGCAACCATTTTAATTCTGTCAACTTTTTATGAATAACTCAACCCTTTGTTGTTCTCTGTTCATTTCGGTTGGCTCTCAGAGATCTTATTTATTAATCTAGTTCGATTTCTTTTTAGAGAAACGTTTCCGCTTTTTAGTGTAGTAATAAAATATAGCTATTTAAGTATTTGTTTACCAAAGTACAATTGTGCGGAACGAAGTTTGTTTACATATTTCTAAACATTTACATGCTATACGGTTACTTCGACCTACTTTTCATATAAAACCATATTTCACAATTGTTAGTCAACGATCAATCTTTCGTCGGAAACCACTCAACCTCGCCCCGATCTTCGGATTTACCTATTATTGTTGTTTACTCGATCCGTAGCCACTACTAACCTATATCCATTATCGCCCGCGCAGCACGCGATCGCATGGATGTGAATGTATTCACGAAATTTCGAAACTGCAGATTTGACAGCTGATACTATCTTTGACTAATTGGATTTCGACTTTGCTGCTTGTAGTATTTAAAGTATCAAAATTATTTTTATCTTTTCGTCAATAAAGAGTTAAAGTTAACGCAATCAAACACAAACGACAAGTTGAATTCGAGGAAAACCTTTATCTGGTACACTACCCGGATTAAGAACCCTTCAAATAAATTCAATGCAAAAACGCCAAACTTGTCCCATAAATCTCTGAACGGCGGCTGAGGAATAAATATCTCAACTCGAGTTACAGCCTTCGGATTCCAACCGCAGAAAATATCGCACCCGAATTCCCCTGCTCGATGACAGGGGCAAAGGGAAAAAAGCGCGAAAGTCGAATTCCCTGGCTCCGCCCACGTGCGAGCGACAGGTGAATGCGCGGGCGCAGGACGATTTGCTGCTCTGTTTTCGCAACGTGGAATACATTCAGCGATATATTGATTATACAATGCAGGTTGACGTTATCTCGAACAGGTTTTTTTCCTCTTGGTTAAGTCGCTTTTTATGTTATTCTAGTTATTCCAGCAAATGCAGCATAATAGGTTTATTTTTTTATTATTGAATAAACATGTCTATTCGACGCCATAGCGTTCATAAATTTCTGTAATTGGATTTAAATTTGCAAGTTAATTATTTTGATATAAATGAAATATTTAGAGCGCGGAAGATCTTAGACGGCAAGCACCATTATGAATCGGAATTATCGCCTCTCGTTCAGAACTTTGTGATGTCGGAAAAACAAAAGTTGATAGGCGATGCATCACAATGCATATGCATGAAAACGTATAGCCAGAGAAAGACATACAACAATGAACAATGGGAGCATAAATCAGTATAATTAGTTTTGCCTGAACGGAGCGAAATCATTGGTCAAAACGCAACAAAGTCTCCGCCCTCTGCAGTGAGGATGGCGTTAGAGCAGGTACTTGGCAACTTGGATTGGATCAAATGTAACGTCAGCAATGAGAGTGTCACCGTCCGAACGCAATAAGTGACGTATACATTTTTAATCTATCCAATATATTTTTCTATCCGTACTAAAAATAATGAACGCTATCTGATCATTCGACGAATAATTAATACAATCGATCATTGAATCGATTGCATATCGTTACGAAAATAGAAATTCACGATGATACATTACACAGATATAACAGTCATAAAAACTGAAAATAGCTCGTGACTGATAAACGTCACGATAAAAATAATCACGAAATGGTTTTTTTTATCGAATTTTAATTATTGGATTAAGGTTTCGAATGGATATGCTGTCGGTACGTGCCCGGTCTAGGCCGAGCCTCGCGTGAATAGCGCATAGCTCAGAGCAGCTCTTTACAACTGTACATCACGTGTTTTGCATTACTTACCAGCTCACAACATATAATATATGTAAGTAATGTGCAGGCGCTGTCACTTGGTTGTATGTTCGCGCAATTTAACAGATAAAATAGATAAAAATAGTTTTTTAAAAGTTTGCATTAAATAACTCGATAACTTTATTTGATAGAAAGTGTTTTGTTTCGCTTAAGATTTTATGTTTTATGAAATTAATTGCTCGTGTCGTTAGAGTTAATTGGTGTAAATAATTTAATTTACAAGGATTTAAAGGTGTTCTGTTATTGTGTTCGTATTACATTTAAATGATAATATTTGTATATTAGATTAATATGAAAATTAATTGATTAAATTATTAAGTGCCTAATTGATAGTATGTGTGATGTAATGAGTCATTTCACTATAAACATTTTCCTTAAACGAAATTCAATTCGACCTGAATCAAAGTAGCATAAAAAAGTCGATTTTACGCAAAAAAAAGTCAAAAATAATTGTGCTTATATTCGTACCATAACAAAGTACAGTTTCGTAGTCGTAAAAATAATTACAAATAAAATTTATATTCTAAAATTCTCTCAAATTGACTCCACCCAGGAATCTCTTACAGAACTCACTCCGTAAATTTCTATAACCACTATTTAAATCTATAACATTCAAAATAGTTTCACAATCATAAATTCAACGAATAAACGTCAAACGCATAATGGGACGCTTGATTCGAATCTCGTCATATGTATGTCATATATCTTGTCATATATTAGTCATATATCTGTCATATTAAATGGTAATTTTAAACGAGCCTAACGGCGATAGCTTTATTTAATAATGTTGAGGTCATAAGTCATAAATTGACGCCCGCTGATATAGTAGATGCTATAAGTTTTGATATTAATACTAAATGGATTTTAACCGACTTTGAAAATAGCAAGTTGTGTGTATGAGTATGTCTTCCTTAATAGTGAATCGATTTAATTTTTTGCCTTCCAGGATTATTTTTGTAGAATTACTTCACAAATATAAATTGAGGCGTTTAGATACGAAATAGATTATTAGATATGGTGAAATATATTCTCAAACGGAAACTCAATATTATCGAGTTTCTTGCCGGTTCTTCTCGGTAGAATCTGCGTTCCGAACCGGTGGTAGCTTCATTATTTATGTTTTTTTTTTTTGTTATTTTCATGTATGACGATTCAAAAGTGCTCGTAAGAGCCTACTTGAATAAAGTATTTTTTGATTTTGCTTTTGATTTTATAACTAAGATTTGAAAAAATCGACTTGTACTTATATTTTTTTAAATCAAAATTTTATATACTAGCTGCTCCTCGCGGTTTCGCTCCTATAATATGTAGCGTGATATAATATAGCCTATAATCTTTCTCCAAAAATATTTTATTTCAAATGGTATCAGTATTTTCAGTGATTGCCCCTTACATAGAAATTTATAAAAATATTTTACATTTTTATAATATTAGTGTAGATTACAATCAATAAAAAAAGTAAAAAAATATAACACCAAAGAGCCGATGACATAAAATATGGTACCCATCAGATTCGTTTCTACAAGAAAAATAGAAAAAGCAGCGGATTTAGGCGACCCCATCCAATTTCACCTCTGCATTAGTACAAATGGAGTCGAGAGGCGCCGCTAATGAAAATGATGTCCAGACGTCGCTCAGCCGACGCGAACGGATGGCGAGCACGGTGGGACCGGTTCCTTCGCTAATCCCGGTCGATGTGACCCTTGACGTATTTGTTTTAAAACCATGAGCGTTTGCGGGTTATCGTTTAGTTATTATTTTATGAACGAAAGTTTTTTGATGGGTAAATCTCGGTCGATGAGACACTGGATTCGTTTTCATAAGTTTTCTTGGATTATAATTTTTTAAATATTTTGTAATTTTTTTTTTGATCATTTACGGCCGATGTGGCTCTTGGTATATTTGTTTTTATAACAATGAGCATTTGCGGGTTGTGTGTTTATGTTATCATGTATATCGTTCGTACTTATAAAATAATATTATTAAACGTTTTATCAGCGTGGATATGTCATATTGAGAAAGAAAGGTTTTCTTCCTTCTTCTCATAGTTAAGCTAGACGCAACATAAGACTTTCTCTTAACGTATCTAGATTTCATTGCATTTTCCTTAAACGCTATAATTTAGGGATTTGCAAGCATCAAATGTATAGATACCTTCTCAAAGATTTGATACCCAAATACCCAGATACCCAGGACCATTGATCCAAGAGTTCTATACTTTTAAACTTTTTTTATCGGTTCACGGCTTCGTTTGCATTAAAGTATAATATACTTTGAAATGCCGGTACATCACGAGCGCCACCATCTGAAAGTCAAATATCACCTATATTTGACTTTCAGCCAATAACTGGTGTCATATTTTACCTTCCCGCAAATTAAAAAAATAAGTAAACAGCTTTTTATCACAATCAAAATAACGGTAAAAAAATTATATTTAGATCGGTTTTCGTTTTGAGAAAATATTAACTTAATATAGAGTTCACAGGGTTATCTGTAAAGTGTATTCCAAAGTCTCTAATTCGCATCTCGCGAGGGTCTGAGCTGACGGCTACAAATGGATACTTGTTGCGCCTCCCAGCGTCGGCGTTAGACGGTGGCATTTGTTACCGTTTTGTTTAAGTAAATTTTACTTCGCTGTATCTGTATATTTTGCTATTCTTGGTTGTATAAAGTGTAACATTTTGAAATCAATTCAATCATATTCAGTTTAAAGTAATGGTGAGAAAAAAAATCCTGAATAGTGATAATTAATTTTATTAAGAAAATAGACATTTATATAAATTTCGTTGTTAATCGCAAATAATTCAAAAACAATTATTTTGGTAA
Source organism: Hypolimnas misippus (assembly GCA_037950945.1). Lineage (NCBI taxonomy): Eukaryota > Metazoa > Arthropoda > Insecta > Lepidoptera > Nymphalidae > Hypolimnas > Hypolimnas misippus. The sequence goes on along the minus strand of JBBEEQ010000024.1, from coordinate 14,682,147 downwards.
TAATAATATTTTCACCCTCTTCTAAAGTGCATATACATATATGTTGGATATATGCAGCATAAATCGTCTAATTAGATACTTACTCTATATGATAACCACAGGCACATTACACCTATCACTTTGGTTGATTCCTCGAAAATGAACATTCAATTTGATAAATAAAATTAGCTTTAAGGCTATTGACTCACTGGGCGTGTTTAAGTTCATACTTTAAAACTCATATAATACGCGCTTAATAAGAAGTGTAGTTCCTGTCACATGAGCGTATAAAAGTGCTTGTACATCATGTCCTGGCCCTGACCCCACTTTATAAGAGTTCAGGTCAACATGTAATTTTTTTTTTCAGTAACGCCTATCATGTGGTCGCATAATCATATCGCCTTTCACACAATCCATCCATTGTTTTGTGGTCTACCCCGACCAACATCTTTTTATAATTATAGCTGATAAACGAGCCCGTCACCTGATGTTAATTGTCCACCGCAGTCCATGGACAGGCAGCACCAAAGGAGTCGCAAATACCTTTCCAGCTTGAAATATGGATAATGGAGTATAGAAAGTAAGGAAAAGAATGACAATATGATTTGGCAAGAAGCACATGTCTTCCATTCTTCTTCATAATGTCCCAAAACACTCTCGCACGCGGGGAAGAACGCCGTCTAGCTATTACGAATCAAGCAATATTCCATTTCTCTCTTACCTACTCTTTTTTTACTCATATCGCCTTTCACGCAATTCTATAATTTTTTGGCCAAATCATCTGATGTCAAGTCATTATCGCGGACATTTGCAGCACCAGAAGAGCCACAAATACTTTGTCACTATAAAAGGAATGAAGAATGAAGGGGAATAGGAATGACGATATGATTTGGCTTGTTGGCACATGTCTTCCATTCTTCTTCATAACCTGCCGAAACACGCTCGTACGCGAGGAAAAACGCTGTGTACGCAACGCCTAACATTATACAGTCAACATTATTACCGCGAATCTACATTAGTTGAGACGTTGCTACTTCAATCCTAATAGATACGCTTAGTAATAGTAATAATACAGCGCAAAATACCTTGTAACTCTCACCTAGCTTGTCGTCTAAGGGGTCACTCTGTTATTAATCATATTGTCTTTCACGTCTTTTTGGTCTACCTCGACCGAGATGTACTTCTTTCTATAATAATAGCGGACTTACGAGTCAAGTCATCACCGCCGTCCATGGCATTTGCAGCATCAGAAAAGCCACATACGTTATCAGCATAAAATGAATGAAGGATGAAGCGGAATAGGAAGTAAGATAAGGAATGACGATATGATTTGGTTTGTTGGCATATGTCTTCCATTTTTCCTCATAACGTGCCGAAAAACGCTCGCACGGGGGGAAAAACGCCGTGTATACAAACGCCTAAGATTAAACAGTCAACATTATTACCGGGAATCTACATTAGCTGACACATCGCTAAATCAATCCTGGTTACGCTTACTTGTTGCGCCGCGTCTGTCTGTCCCATTCGTCCTGATGTCTACATCGCTGATCATTTATCTTTTGGCTCAAATGATGTTGCTGGTTACAATGGGATTGACATATGGATGTTTTTGTGAATTAAGTTATTTAAATTGCGGTATATGGTTTCGGAAATAGGAATCTGTTCGTACAAAAATTTAATTACTAGCTCTTTCTTGCGGCTTTGCCCGTATTAATTGAGATTTTGTTATTTCGGACGACTTTTTGAAATTTGTTTTTATATTTGACTAAATAACTAAACTGTACTAAGTCAACCTTCTTGGAAGTGTAAACAATAAGTGAACAAAGTTTTATCGCAATTGGTCAAACGGTAACGTAACGGCAGCCGTATAATACGGACAAACAGACAAAATAGTTTTTATATATATATGAGATGATAGATATACAACGCAACTTTAAGGTCATGTTTTCGAATATATTTGAAATGTTTATATAATCATATACATCTTTTAACCGACTTCCGAAAAAGGAGAAAGTTCTCAATGTGTCGGACACTTTCATTAATGTATGTTCTTGTTGAAATCTTTTCAGTAGTATAGTTTTAATTTAAAAATTAACTGAAAAAAATATATCAATCAAGTGACTCCAATTACGTATTCCCTTTTGAAGTCGTTTCGCCCTTTTTCACATAATTTAGTTTTAAATAGTTTTAATCCTATCTTAATAAATAAATAATAAATAAACGCATCACAATCAACGGCCCCCATTAAGATCTTGTCACATTGTGTCGGGGGTCCGGAAACATACACAACACTAACACAAACACCCAGACCACGACAAACATCCGTATGGCCAATACAGACATTTGCCGTGAGCGGAGATCGAATCCGCGACCGTTAGCGCTACAGTCAGTTGCAGTGACCACTGCGCCAACGTATCTGTCAAACCTTGGTCAATAAGAAGATAGTGGTATCATTATATCTTGATTATTAGCTAATTAATTTATCGTGTAACTGATTACCCTTCGGGACACGTCATCTAAATTAAACACCTGCGTTGACGAGGTACTTTTGTCCTCGCAAACTTAAAAAAGAGAATAGAGCTGTATCACAAAAGTCCCGCCGACAAAAGTCCCGCAGACTCAGACCACAAATGTTATTACATTCAATTTTATATAACGCATGTATTATATGTATTTTTTGTAAGTTGAATGAAGTGATTGTTTGAATTAGCTTCGTGATTGCTAATTAATTAATCATTTAACATTATCAATCGCTGTTATGCGCGTTATCGATAGAAGAAAATGATACCTTAATACTGAATGATATTTTTACACGTATACAATTTAGGAATGACGTTTATTTTGTTACTCTATACTCATATAAGGCGAGAAATACATTCGTAACTTATACTCTATTTCGTAAGTAATTACGAAAGCTCTAAATGCCTAAGAAAAAAATGCCTGAGAAATAACTTATGTTAATTTTTATGAAATCTGTAAAAGAAATTTTGTTAGAAACCAAAACTGAGATGAATTCAATGACATCTCATATGTTGAAATCCGTCAAACTATCTAGATCGTAGAAAGTGCTAAGTTAGACAAACATACAAATATAAATGGACGCTGATAAGCAATACTGTGTCAAGCCACACGAACTTCATTTTGAGAAAATTGCGTCTGAAGATATCAAACCTATTCTTAATAAGTTTGTTTGAATAAGTATTTATCCAGATTTTCTTTTCTTTTTTGATTAAAGCTGTAATGAATTAAAAGCAGGTTGATATATTTAATAGACTATCTAATAAAAAGTTTTTAAAAATATAAGATAATTGCATAAATTACAAAATTAGTAACGACCTGGAATTGCGGAACATTTAATTAAGAATATTTTTTCCGTACTTATTTAGTTTATATGACTTTATTTTTTATTGAATAATCTAAATAGGTGATGCAGTATCAAAATACACCGATATCTCCGAATTTCACTTTTTGTGGCTTGACACATTATAGCATATCAGCATCCAAATATGCTCGAAAAATATGAAAAACATAATCCTCCTTCAGTATAATCCTCTACAATAATCTATCAAAATGGATAAGTCAATTCTGAAATTGATGCGATCAAACAAACAAATTCATTAGGTTTTTAATATTAGTGTAGATAATATACTTATGATTTCAAATATATTGTATTTGCGATTTTAATCATCATCCGTGATTAAGATAATGATTGAAGTATCAAAAAATGGAATGTTATGTTTTTATGACGTGTCCCTGCTTAAAACAAATAAATATTTTTTTTTGTAGAACACCTATTAAGTAATCACCATCGCCCATGAATATTTGCAGCACCAGAGGAGACACAAATGCCAGCTTAAAAAAAATACGGAATGAAAGGGAATAGGAAGTGAGGAAAGGAATGGGAGGGGGTTAGGGTTTTGGCTCTCTCACTCACCGTACGAAAACAGCTATATCTGCTAATTTACGACGATCTTCAGCCGTAACTGCCCATTATATGAGCTGATATGAGCTGTTGTTAGTAGACAACAGCATTGATCTATTTTAGTAAAAATATGTACGTTTCAGGCGAGAATTACTTTTAATTTTTGCTTATAGACTTTCTTGAATATGTTCACCATTCCTCTTATAACTGAAAAACGTACACTTTGTGATGTATTTATTGAAAGTCATAGCTTACGTTACCTAGGTGACTAGGTAACAGAGAGGTCTAATATTAGTTACCTAAGTAAAATTGACAAGTGTAATTCTCGCCTTATATATCGTCAGGTTCTAACAGGTTACCGAGTTGTTCGATATCAATTAGAGTGTAAACTTACAAATGTGTTTCTTGCCTAACACTAATAACTTTACGCAGTTTATTCCTAAACGGACACAAAGACATTAATGAACAGAAGCCATAAAAAAAAATTACCATCCCACCACATCTGAGCGACCGTCAAATACATAACGAATATTTATTTCCTTTAAGGTAAACATCGCTGGAACGCCACATACTGCTAAGTCTAGCTTTTTAATCGCTATCGCATTCGCTATCACGGTAATTGACCGGGGTAAGGGATCGTAAACCGTCTGATGCGTTGTCCGCGGCGCCTGCGCAGATAAGCAATAAACAGTGGGAGCCAGATAGTTCAACGAGTTATAGTTAGGCTTTAGTTATCTTAACGCTAAGGCCTACTGTATCTAGATTATTTGCTTTATTTTGATGGTCGTTGGTAATTCGGTGGTGATGGAGATTTTGTATGAAATACAAGAAGAGCATTATAATGAGGTGTTAAATTAGTAAAATCTGAATCGTCATTTATTAATTACTTCGTACCGCCAAATAATCGCTTTCGTTCAGAATCAAATAATCAAAATTAAGAACTAAAAATTGGACTATTGTATTTATTCAATTTTGGAACCTTGTTTGCCAGGTGTAAACAGTTTATATGGGATAATAAAATATGTTACTATTTTCTTTGCAATTTGTAAATATTGTCTTACCTTTTAAACCTTCAGTAAACTTCCACAAATATTTCAAGATCAAAATGAGCAACATCGGTTCTTCCTTGCTTGCTTGGTTTTAGTTAGACAAACGAACAGAAATTCAGTTTTTCAAGACGTACATGCCGTGAAAATTTCAACATGTTCTATTTTATGAGATACGAGCTGCTGACAGACAACCAGACAGACGGACAGACGGATCGAGTCGAGCTGCTTCTCTCAATAATCATTCATGTCTGCTTTGTCATCTTCGTGTTGTGACATGTGTCCCGTATATTAACCCGGTTTTAAGTCGGTCCTTGACGAATCGAATCAATAAAATTTTAATCAACTTCCAAAAATGAATTTTCACTGTTAGGTATGGAGTTAAGAAATATCTTAGTTTCGAAGTAGGTTTCCCTTTTTAAAAAAAATTGTAACGTGACGTACCAAATGTATTTCAATTCACTATATTGATAACGTCCGCAATTAATTAAGCATTTTAAAACGTTTCATGTACAAACAAGATAGATAACGACTAATTTCAAAATCATTTGATTGATAAAAATAAACGACATATTAAAATTGTTCTAGTCATTATTGCATATCGAATACGTGTTTAAAGATTACGTTTATTTTATTAGGTATATTTTTATTGCGGCTCGACTTTGGTCCGTAGAAAATTTATTCGAATTATTAAGTTTTTAGGAGAGTTGTTTACGTACGCGTTATTATGCGATTTAGGTCTCAATATTTCTATATATAAAGTACCTCATTGTTTCTCGTCTGCTCATGCCTTAAGTGTCATAGATGCTTAATGCATTTAGTTAAGTCTTCAGTCTGTTTATACTCTAAAACTGGGTAATGGTTTTATAAGGAAAAATATTTACAATACGATATACCTTACTGGTCTCTTGTCGAGTTAAACACGTCAGGTTTTGCTTCAAAGAAATGACTTTCTTCTACAACAGATAAATAAATTATAATGAATTACGTACTAATTGATTGCTTCTATCATTAATGTCATATTTTGTACAATATTCATTTTTCGTCTAATTAAATATTATACTATGAAATATACGTTTAGTACAGGTTCGAACGCTTTATCTATTTGGGTAAAATTAAAAGTAAGGGCGTACATAAATAAACAGGTGACCTGAACGTCAGAAAGACTGTTGCAAAATATTCGTTAAAACATCTGAAGTTCAATGTAAATAACGCAGTCACTGTTGCAAAACCGTCACACGTTATCGAGTCAGATACTATTCAGGATTAGCTACCATCTGCCAATGATTGATCATTAGATAAACACGATACTAACTGCGTTTGAGCGATTACACCACTAGCTGATAACTCAACCGATCAAAGCTCAACTAAAAACCCATTTTCCAACAATACTCGACGCCTCCCAATCAATCAATAATGACGAATAAAATGAACTAGATAAGGTTCACACTCGAGTGAAAGGTACCGTTTTATCGATAGACCTATTTACGTTACTATGATACAATCAAGATTTATAACTTTTATTGCGACTCAGTGCGTTTCGTTAACTGTGTCATCCGTATCGCCAATCGTTAATTTATCATCAACGATCGAATATTATATCGATTTCACGATGGATTCTGGTGAAATTAATCCATTGTTTCCCTCAGAAAACGTCAACTCACCGTCCTTTGAACGCGCTTCTATTGTGATGACTATTTCCCAATTGGGCGCAGACATTCATCTGATTAGGTACATCAGCATTACACGCGCCACTTTGGCCGATGGCTGGGAGCGATTTCGCCGGAGTCCGACAGATGACTGTTGCACGCTGGCGTTGGCTTAGCGTAGGCAATAATTCAAAAGCATCACGATAACGCCACGCGTCATTTAAATTTGACTTCGGAAAGCGGTCAGTGCCAGACATCAGCAACGGATGCGCTCGCTTCCTTTGATCGGGATCGAACGGGTTCATTCGTTTGTGGTAGTGCAGAACGCCCGGGGCGTCTCATTCGGTGCAACTTTGCTGTCCGTAACGGATTGACACGGTGCGTTTTAATCAATTAGCGTGCAGAAACGCGGTTCACGAGCCATTGGGCAGTGAAATAAGCGAACCAAGCGGGCCACCGTGGCGCTGAGTTTACGAACGCTCTCCGGTTTCAAAACGATGTTTTTTCGGCCGTTTTCGGATGATAACTTCATAATCGGAGCGAAAGTCGTTCTCGATTCTTTTGTTTTGGTTTTACAGCTCGCGGATTTCGGCCGAGCCGACGGTTCACTTTGGGGATTAGAAATTTGATACGAGATTGAAGGCTTCTCGTAAAGTATTTTATAAAATTATACATCTAGTCGAATAACTTTATCCGAGGGTTTATTTATGCACTCTTATCAGAACTTTATACGTTCTCATATTTCAGTTCAATAAATCCGATGAACGAATACAAATGGATATTTAGATTTTTATTGCTCTATTCTATCTTGTTTACAATTAATTAGGACTAACAATAAATAACAATAAATGAATTCTGGATTTCTTAATTACTGTCTATCCCTGATAAGGGCTAAAGTGTAGCAGTATCGTTGTTATCGATTTATCGAAATTATGTCAGCTGATAACAAACTTTGAATAATTGATCCGCTCGGGTCGATGAGTAACAGAACAATCAATCAATCATTAATCACAAGCTGTTTGCGCAATGCCTTCACGATAGCCCCATTTTAATGTATTTTTCCTTAATTTATCGGAATAACGTCGCGGTGTCATTTTATTTTATCTAATTTTTAGTTATTAAATTAATCATCGTGACTATCATTTTTTACACTATATTATAGTACTATTAAGAATTAAAAGCGTAAAAATCTAATATTATCTATAACGTGTAAATTTATTAATACACTGAATTTAATTTAAAAACATATACCTAATAACTTTCTAAGTACCGATCCACTTGTACGAGTCAATTTATTTCGATAATAGTTTTGTATAAGGCAAGAATTCTTGTAAGTCTACCTCGGAGATAAAATTATCATTGCTTTTACAACCGAAATATTTTACTATCTGTGCCTTATTTATGACACTTACAGCTTCCATAAAGTGACCTAGGTAAATATTACCAGTCAATTATTAGACTTGCTTTTGTAAGTTTTACTCTGGAGAGCAATATAAAACAACTCTGTAGCCTAGTACAGCTACGTAGTAAGTAGTTACGAAAGCTGTCAATCTCAAAAATAACACACTGACAGTAAACTCTTTCAGGTCTAAAGCAATAATAAACAACTTCTGTAAATCCTTATAAAAGTCTGAAAGCTAAATTTATAAGAATAATTTAAGCCTAGCAAAGATTCGAAAGTGCTTACAAAATCGATTGCAATATCGATTTGAATCAAGAATAATTGATACTTGATTCTGTACTAGAAGATTAAGTGTAAAATTAAGAGTGGGAAGATGCGAATAGTCTAAAATATCAAGGTCGAATCAGTTATGACCTCGAGAACAATTTGACAGAGTGACACGTCTGTTATTGATCAAAATTTATTTTATTAATCACTTAAGACAGACTACGCATTAATCGTAGTGTGACACCTAATCGCACTGCGATTTTAATATATGGAATTGATTAACGTAATAATAATTTGGAGGACGTTACAGTCTGCACGATTCTGTTTGAATTAATATGAATCACATAGATATTATATTAGTATATAAAATTTATTTAAATATATTTTTTTAAGTTTATATTGTGTATTTTACTAAGATTAAAGTGTTTATAATTTACACAGTAATACTAGTTGCTCTCCGCTTCGTTTCAAGGATCAAAAGCCAAAACCAGCGTAAAGAAGTAACAAACATACACACGCACAAATTAGATGAATTAGATGATCCAAATGAAGCTATTCTTCCATACCTAACTTAATGTGATAAAATTGAAGTTGTCCAATCAACGCTTTCTTATGTAGAAAGTATATACTATTAGTGCCATTTAGCACTTAATACTAGACCATTACTAACATGATTCTTTCCTTGTCCACAGAAGAAGCCACAAGCCCAGAAAGCGGTGTGAAGGAACGCAGCGAGCGGGAGAGGGGGGCGCGGGGCGGAGGCGAGGGCGAGTCGCGCTCTGCGTCCCCCGCGTCCCGCGCCTCCCCCGCGCCCGACGAGCGGGACATCGAGCACAGCATACCCGCCACCCTCATCCAGGACCCTCATGCTGAAAGGTAATATGACAATGATATCTTTCTTTTAATTAGTGAAATGGGAAAAGATCTGGTCAAGTTTTCCAGAGTGGAAGAAACACTTGCAATGATATGTGAAAGGAAAATGGTTTAGGAAATGATGGAATTGTCATTGTGCTCTCTATTGTCATTGATGTTAAGTAATGGTGTTGTCAACAGGTATAACACTTATGTCTATTTATAGATGGATGGAGTCATTTATCAATTCAATGTCAAGAATTTGTGCAAAGAAACAACTATTCTTATTATTTCTAATTATATGAGTTTCATGGTTGCATATTTCAATCGTTTGAGTCTGTTTTGTTTAATTGTCTTATTATTGTCTTATGAAATCCGATTAATAGCCATTTCTCTATTCCAGAAATCATTAGATTTATAATCATTTTTGTTAAGTTGCTGTTATCTATTACTTCAGAATTTATTGCAAGATAACCGATGACAACTGTCTAGTTCAATATCATATTAAACATACTTTTTCCTCGTTCTAATTGATTTCGTGTTTTGTTAAACCCCCTTTAGTTTCATTATTACTAAAAACACCAAAGCAAATTTTACCAATACAATTTCGGGATTCCAAAGTTGAAATTTGTATGATTACACACTGGAAATATCGGTGAGCCAACTGAATGCTATCTGGTACAATGCATTCATAACACTTGTGACACGAGCACATTGTCTACTTGACGGTGGTCTCGGCTTCAATCCGCAGTGTCCACTTTAACGATCCCATTGTTTTCGATGATCAGTTGTCAACTGCTGTCCACGTTCTTGATTCGACCAATCATATCTACGTCCTTAATGACTCTTATTTCAACGCTTTTAAGCCCATTTTGGATTAAACCAAGTGCCAAACAATAATGGTCGGCACGGAGAAATGAATGGATGCGCGATAGTGACAGCTAGTAGGTAGTGACACTAAAAATGATCAAGAATTTTTCATTTGACACTCCATCAATATCTGTTTTATAGAGTCCCAGTCAGTAACGTTGCAACGATGGATCGCACTATCTAGATAATTATCGTGGCAGATAATACGCTAAGTTTTTTAAAAAAAGAAAATGATTTATTATCTTGCATTAATGGTTGATGTTTTTGCGGATTTATTTTATTAAGCACTCTATTATATTTAACAATTGAATAGAAAAAATACCGGTTCGAGTTTATAATGACTTAAGTACATAATAGCTTTAAAATTATAAAGCTAGATTGGTATGGTTTTTAATGAAATATCAGTTGAATCGAAACGAACACGGAAATGCTATTGAATAGTTGTAATTAATTTCCAATTAATAGTTTTTAAGAATAGTGTTAATACGATAGTAATTGTTCACAAATATCCTAAATATTCTAATTTACTTACGTGTCTTATTAATTTTAAAAATTACTTATATAATTACGTTGAAGCCATTCAATCATGAAAGATAGATTATAATTTTCTTCAATCTTCACGACTTTTTATGACAGGATAATTAAAAGATTTATCAATGATTTCAATTTTAATTTTTTAACAACTTAATTAGGATTCTTATATATTTATAAAACCAATAAAAACTGGACTCCAGACGGCAGGTAGGAGGGTTAATGTAATCTAAAAAAGTTGTACTAACATCTGTCGAAGGAAAATCATTCTTAACGTCCAAGAAATATGTTAAAATATGTTCAATGCCAAGTTTTCTTGGCAGCAAATTATATATTGGTTCTGTATCAACGTTGCCTGTTCCATCACTGTCAATTAGCTGCAGTGAAGAGACGTCATCAATCATAAACATTCTCTACAGAGCTCTGAAGCATCCATCCTGAGGGTCTATTGTTTAGATTTTGGAGTTTCATATTTCTAAATATCTCGTCTGGCGAACGAACGGAGGTTAATATCAAAAGGTTATAATCGGCCAAATAAGGTTACAGGTGTCTAAATAGCAGTAGTTACGACTGTCCATTTACAACTTGCAATAATTCAGTTAAACATTTGTTTGCCAAGACAAGTAACAAATTAAAAAAGCGTCGAAGTATATTATATTCAAAACAATGTCCAATATTAACATATTGCAATTTTATTGCCCCAAAGACATCTGTGCTGCTTTTAAAATTCACGTAACTGCGAAATTATTCAAACAGTGTCAGGTGTCCCCTATACGCCCGCACGATGCGAAACTAAAAATTTTCTGCCTTATGTCAAATGGGTAGCCGGTATGATGCCACAGACGGCATTTATCCTTTAGTTACTTAGTTGGATTTTGGGTTGGGAGCGGAAGAATTGTTGGTGCTTTTTATAATCTGTGCCCAAGGTAGCCAAGTCGTGTTTCCGATGGCGTGCGTGAGCTGGGGAAGGAGAACACAATACGTGTCACATAAATACGAGTGATTGATTGACCCGCAGCCGACTAATGCTTATAGGAAGCAATAAACAGCTGGCGATTCTGTTGGATTTCGTAATTTTTAAAAAAGTCGATTTTTATATTCGTTCTCCATTTTTTTTTTGTTAAAAATTGCTATTTTGATATATTGTGCTGTTTTATAGCTGTGAAAGTTTTATGTTTGGTTTTTTTAAGTTAATTTCTGCAAACTACTAATAGCTTTAGTTATGGTTTGAGCCATCTAGTATTTTTTTAGTCTTATTGGAATGTATATTGATAATTTTAATTTTGTTGTATGTGAATTTCTTTGTTTAAATATGAGAAAAAAGTTTCTATCTCTTATAAATGAATGTGTAGGTTCAAGGGAAAAAGGCATAGCATTTCTTTGTCAAAACAGGAAATCTGTTCACGATACGTGTAAATCCGCCGTCCCCTGTCCATCCCGTTCTCGTTAAAAAGGTCCTTGCTGACATTTTGTTACAGGAGATTTTCTTGTCACTGACGTCATCCGCGGGTGGGTAATCTTCACTAAGCCGAAAACTTTCGTGAAGGCTTCTCCTTTCACGAACATCGGTATCTTTTCCAACTGTTGATACAATATTTTCATAAGATGATATAGCGATTGGGCATCACATATCGTCTAGTTTTCATTGGTGTCACGAGTGAGTCAGCTATGCGGAGTAGCTCGGCGCTGTCGAGAGCTGTCATCGAAACGATCGCCCGTCATTGCATGTCCACCTCGCGCATAGCACGCACGCTTGCATTACGCAGCGCACCACCCCTCAAAGCGCTGTCTAGATACTTGTCTCTTTTCTTCTCATCGATTCGCCGGCTCGTTTAGCAGCTATCTCGCTCTAGAGAGGGGCGTGCGGGGAGAGGGCGCTGCAGGCGGGTCGTAAATCACGCGGCGTCTCATTCCACGCGGGACCGCCGCTGCCGCCGCAGGCACCGCGCACTTCCCTCCCGACCGCCGGCTACGCGGCGCGTCTTTCGCGACGTGTTTACATTTTCAACTACATTGGGAAGTTGATTCTCTTGTAAAAAAAAGTGTCTCTGATTATAAAGTGTTGTTTGTTTGATGGATCCAAAACGTTTAGACATCAGCCGTTCGGAATAAACTGAAAAAATTTCGTCCAAAATGATCGTCGAGCCCGACCACGTGAGGTAGGTTTTCTTTATACAAGTGTCTTATTGTTTTTGTCTAATTTATCGTGTTTAATATTACTGGCTCTCATTATCAGTTGTTATCGATGTATTTCATATTAATATTCTTTGTTTACAAAGGTTTTTCAACCTCTCTTCCGTTTATCGCTAACTTTGTCGATGGTGGTAATTTTTTTCTGTACTTTTAAACTACATTAAACTTAGTTCTTATCGGAAACCCGTATTTTTCGCGTAGTTAACTGTTTGACTATATTTTTTCAACATTTATATCGTAACAAAAATAATATATGATTGTTTACGAAAGGCATTTTGAAACTATCTTGATTCTAATATTTGAAATCGTGGTGTTGATGAAAAAAATATTTTAATAGAATATGAAGATACAAAATATGAATAATAACAATAAAAAAATGCATAATTTTGTATTTTATTTTGAAAAAATAGTAATTTTTTACGACGTGAATACATTATAAAAGTTTTATTTTTAATAAATTATTTTCATTGTTTAATTATATTTTATTTATAAGTAAGTCATTAATAGGATTTATTCAGTTATATTAATACAAATGCATTGTTTTGTAAATTAAAAAAAAAAAACCTACGTCGATATAGTAAAATCTAATTGTCATAATATCTTGACATATTAGACGTTACATTTTATTTATTTTATCTATTACCTCAGTTTTTGCATCGGATTCAATTCTAAATCCGTTTATTATGTGTTAATAATGATTTATTTAGAATTCTGTTTTATTATATGTTGTCGAATTTGATTTAATCAAAGTTGTTATTTTATGTTAGGTCATTAAACCAGTTCCTTTTTTATTCGAATGAATAAATGATTTACGCTAAAATCTCGTGATTGTATCGAAATCATTCATTTTATTTTTTTCTCGTCGTTTTTGAATTGATCTTACGTTTTTATTATAAAAACAAACGGGGAGCTTTTAAAACGATAGATACAACGGCTATTAACATTTTTAAATATATTATTAAAATTGAACGAACTCCTTCGTATAATAAAAACTCGCTAATCTCACCATTAATATTCAATGTGACAAAATTATATGAGTACATAGATGTCTTTATAAATATTAATGTGTCGTAAACTAGTTTACGCGAACCCGCGGAAAATATATTTAGTTGTAAATAATGTTTAATGGTTCCATGTCATTGTCCGCAGGGAGAGTCCGAGATGTTTGTCGCGGGAGTCGTCGGGCGCGCCGCGATGTCCCTCCAACGACTCGGTGTATTCGGGTCGGAGCGCGCCGAGCCTCCCGCTGCCGGCCGCGCTGTCGGCAGCTCTGCCGGCCGCCCTGCCCGCCGCGCTGCTGCCGCCCCATTCCGCCGCAGTAGCTGCCTACCTCGGCGCGGCTGCCGCGGCTGCTCAACAACGACTACTTATGTCCTGCCAGGAAGACATGACGGACGCGGAACGATCCGACGCCGTTCTCGACTTCAGCACGAAGCGAAGTGAATCTCCCAACGACGATGACGACGTCGATGATGCTGTTAATCTTAGTAAGAATGAAAACGGTCCATTAGATCTATCCGTAGGCACTAGGAAGAGGGGACCGGAAGATTCTCCATCACCGGTTCCTATTAGAAAGAGTTCACGGTCGTCGGATTTTAAACCGATTTCTACTCCGTGGACGACTCCGGTGGCGCCACATCTGCCATACTTTGCGGCCGCTGTGGCCGCTGCTAGCTTATCGCCTAAAGGTGGCGTGCCAGCCGAATGGAATGGTAAACTCAAACATGGTACACCAACCCCAAGCGATGCTACTAAAGCACTTGAAAAGATGAGCGAATTGAGTAGGCTAGGTGGCGAGGAGCTGTTTAGATCAGTTCAGAGTGCAGCTCTAAGTGCAGGACTTACGCCCAATGCCGCCGCCCGCCATTCCGCTTGGCAATCTCACTGGCTGAACAAAGGAGCTGACCAGACTAAAGATGTCTTGAAATGTGTTTGGTGCAAGAAGAGCTTTAACTCATTGGCAGATTTGACTGTTCACATGAAGGAAGCTAAGCATTGCGGCGTCAGCGTTTCTGTGCCTCCATCAACAGGCGCACCCTTACCTGCGTCGCTTCAACCACCATCGAGCTCACCTTCTACACCATCTCATAATTCTTCCTCTTCGAGTGGATCGTCTAAACCGAATCACAACGATCTAAACATGTTAATTAAAGAAAATATGCCCATACCCAGAAAACTAGTCCGCGGTCAAGACGTCTGGCTAGGCAAAGGGGCAGAGCAAACTAGACAAATACTGAAATGCATGTGGTGCGCTGAGAGCTTCCGCTCGCTGGCTGAGATGACTAGCCACATGCAACGCACTCAACACTACACTAATATAATATCACAAGAGCAAATTATTTCCTGGAAGTCTTCAGACGAAGCAAAGGGTTCTAACTCTAGCACGCCTGGTACTAATAATGCTGTTCCCCCTACTACGGGCACTAGTAGTCATGTTAGCGCTGTATTAACTTGTAAGGTTTGTGACCAAGCGTTTAGTTCCTTAAAAGAATTGAGTAATCATATGGTTAAGAATTCACATTATAAAGAGCATATTATGCGTTCTATAACTGAAAGCGGTGGTAGGAGACGTCAAACGCGAGAAAAAAGAAAGAAGTCTTTACCGGTTAGGAAATTACTTGAACTCGAAAGGGCTCAACACGAATTTAAAAATGGGGAAGGTAACGGTGTTCCCATGGGAAAGCCGATTAGGGATTTCGGTGCTGGTAGCCGAATTACTTGTGAAAAATGCGGTGATAAAATAGAGACTGCTGTATTCGTAGAGCACATTCGTCAATGTATAGGCGCGCCCATGTCTAATAGCCAAAGGAATTTTCTGAAAAGTGCCCTCCTTTCTAATAATATCATCCCCCCTGATGTTCCCGGCCACATCACGCCCACTAGCCGCGATGGGCGTAAGAGTATCAATGAGGAAATTCCTTCTCCCGGATCTGCACACCATCGTTCCCCTTCTTCAATTAATGATTCTTCCCCCAGTTCCAAAGATCATAACGCGAGCAATGATAAAAGTTCTTCGCCGTCTGTGCTCAATGCCATAGAACAGTTGATAGAAAAAAGTTTCGATACTCGCTCGCGGCATTCGGTACCTGGTATGCCAGGCGGAGCATCGCACGCTCCAATTGGCTCGAGTATTTTGAAAAGATTAGGTATAGATGAGAGCGTAGATTATACTAAGCCGCTCGTAGACGCGCAAACAATGAGCATGTTAAGAAGTTATCATCACCAGCAGGGATACGGTCGCCGAGAACGTAGCGGTAGCGAATCTAGCTCCATGTCCGAGAGGGGCGGAAGTAGGGTCGAATCTCTTACACCTGATAGGAAGTTAGACTCGTATCACATGACCCCACGTACAACGCCTGATACGCGCGGTTCTCAAACTCCCGCCTCAGAGGATCGTCCTACAGATGTTAGGATAAAAAAAGAAATAACTGACGAGGAGGAGCGCGAAAATGGCGTCGATTTGAGTAGCCAGCCGGTTAGGGTTAAGACTGAGATAGACGATGATGAGGAACAAGCGAGACCGAGCAGCGCGACCGAAGAAGACATTAAACCGCCCGTCCCCAAGCGCGAAAGCGAGGGCCCGAGCCCTTCGGCTAGCCCTCGCAGCCCGGCCAGCGACCGTTCCGCGCCAACTCCGGGTGCTGATAGGAAACCAGCTTCTAGTTTAGGAGCACTTTCTTCTATGTTCGATAGTCTCGCCGGCGGAGGCTCATCTAACGAGCCGAGTTCCTCTCGTCGTAGTGGCAGCCACCCACTAGCGGCCTTGCAAAAATTATGCGATAAAACCGAGACGAATTCTTCCCGCGCTCCTGCACCGGCTCCTTCGCCCGCTGGCCCGCCCAGCATTTTAACTTTCAGCTGGGCTTGCAACGACGCTGTAGTGACCGACTCGATCATGAAATGCGCTCTATGCGACACGCCATTTATATCGAAGGGCGCCTATCGGCATCATCTTTCTAAGATGCATTTCGTTAAAGACGGTGCCTTGCCCGATCCGGTCCCGATCAAGGCTCCTCCGGCAGCCGGTTCGCCCGGCGCCCACAAGAGCGGCGGTTCCAACGCGGCCTCACCGCAGGACCCGCGCAGTCCATCGCAGTCGTTCGATGAGAGTCCCCACTCTAAATTTCTAAAATATACGGAACTGGCAAAGCAGCTATCCAGCAAGTACGTGTAGAGTAAGGGTCGGCCGGCCATCAGTTGTGATGATACCATATCCTGATACGTTGAACCTTTCTAGGGTTAGGTCGCGACGCGACGTTAAGTATTTCGAAACTCTTTGCCAATTTAATTATTTAGGTAATCGTTAGAGTTCACCGCATAGTTCGGTTAGTGTAATTTACGACTAGCGACATAAGTATACGCCAAACGTCTTACGTTCGTTTAGATATAAGAGAATATTTTCAAAATATTGCCTTTAATAGAAGGACGGTTGTCGCGCGGCCCGGTAGCCGCGGCTTTTCTTCCACACTACGTTGTAATTCCATTTCGATAATTGTAAATATAAGTCACATTAAGTCTTAAAGGTTCGATTCGATCTCTTGTAAATGTATATTTTTTGCTAATAATCCAAAACGATCAAATTCGTTCGTAATCTTGTCATTCGCTGGGCGCGGTTGCTACCAAACGACGGACGTCGTGTCGGCACAGCTCTGTCAGTATTTTATGAAAATTCGTTGCAATATCGTTTTTTTTTTTTTTTTGAGTTACTTAATTTTTATGTAAATCATAGTTAGGGTTAACGAGTTTAGTTTATTTTATGTATATTTTGGAAGCTTATTTACGTGACGTGAAGCGTTGAGATCCGATGCCCGTAATCTCGGAGACCAAATCTCAATAAGTCGGTTCGTGTACATACGACGCAGTCGGTCATAGCATGCAATATTACAATCTCCTTAGTGTAAATTTCGCTCTAGATACGCTCTCCGCGCGAGAATGCTATTTATTATTTAGTGTTAAGTACGTAATGTAAGGCGACTCTTCTGTGAACACGTGTATACCATTGTATCAGCGCATAAATATGGTTGTCCAGAACAACCAATTGTATTTTAAATAAAAAAAGTGATAATTATACATTTTTTTCTTTAAAAGGACGACTACATACGTATACGTTTAGGACGCTGTAATGAGATTTCTTCCATTAAAACACAGATATACGATGATGTATATACGGTAATTGTGAGTGAAAAACTCTTTTATATATTATAAAAAAATATTGTAAACTGTTTAATGTAAGTTTCAAAATATCAATGTGATTCGAGGTCTCGACGCGTCGCTGTAGATTCGAATGATAAGAGTAGATTTTGATTTGCTTTCGATTCGTTTAGTAGATGTTACATTTCTTGTAATCTACAGCTGCGCGTCGAGATGTCGACAGTGTGAAACTGAAAATTTTAAAATCGTAAACTATCATTTTAACGATAATAATGAAACATTACGACAAATATTATGTATACGCTAGCTCTGATGAGAGAATTTTGCTCATTCTTTAATGAAAAAATGGTGTTGAATATTGATTTTACCAAATTTAATAATCTTATTTAATATTTTATGTTGTATTTCAAAATGCAATTAAAAGCTCAAAGAAATATATATGTTAAATACTACAAAAGGTATTTTATTTTATACATCCCTATTTAGTTTTTAAAAATTAAAATAATATATTTATATTAAAATTATATTTCGCCATAACTATTTAAGTAAAATACATAATGAATGACATAAAATAATATTTTAATTACTTCCGATATTTCTTATTTTTGAATACAAATATGAATTTAAAACATTCTATTAATATGAGTACAATTTGAAAATTTATTAAACAAAAGAAATTTAAATACTAAAAATTTTAACACATACGAATTCATTTCCATTTTTTAAGCCATTGTCAAGGCAAATAAATTGGGTGTAATAATTTAATTATTGAATTTAAAACATTATGAATAGTTTTATACAACCCATATAAAGAATTTACTCTAAAAATATAGAAAGCATTTTTAATCTTGTTGGTACATAAAAACTAACACCCCGTCAATAAAATAAGGTTAGCACAAGCCATAATTGAAAAGTATTATACAAAAACGTGCCACACGTAACACGGCATAATTGAAAGTTATTTAGCAAATATGATTTAATTTGCTAAGTATATAACAGCACCTCTAATGTAAATTTTATAAACGAACTATCAAGTTTGCGTTAGCAAAAAACGTTAAGACAGAGCGTTTGAAGAATATCTTACGACATTACACATTTTTAAACCACAATTTTTAAATTACACTTATAAGTTTTGCTTTCAGACTTTCATAAATTTTACATAAGTTATTTGTCATGGCTTTACACCTGAAAGAATATAATGTCAGTGCCTTATTTTTGATATAAACATCTTTCGTAACTACTTACGACGTAACTGCTACTAGGTTACAAAGTGGTCATATATCAGTTACGAATTTACATGAGGCATTCTTGTCCAATGAATAGGCATAGTATAAAGTATTGCTTCTTGGTGTAATACGCTTAATTGAGGATGATGATTGATTGTAAAGTGATCACCTCTGCCCGTGGACACTTGGAGCAGAGGAGTCACAAATACTTTGCTGGCTTAAAAAGGTATATGAGGTAAAATGAATAGGAAGTAAGAAAACGAATTAGAGTGTTTGGCATTCAGCTCTTTCACTGATCATAAATTAAGCTGCTATATTAAGTAATTTACATCTACATTCTTCTAGAGAGACTTCTCCGGTTAAGCCAGAGCATGTAGTTAGTGGGTTACAGCTTATGCTCTACCACAATAAAACTTCACTCAATCGTAGAACGTCTTCCGACACATGCTGGTTTTCAAAGGTGACTGATCACTGACAATGAAGTACTGAATATATTAGGCATGAAGTGGATGCTGATAAGCAATAAAGTGTCAATCCACAAAAGTCAAACTTTGAGATATTTATGTATTTTTATACTGCATCACCTATTTAACATTATTAAAAAAAAAGAAAGTTTTATTAACTAAATAAGTATATAAAAAATCCTTATTTTGTAATTTATGCAGTAGTCTCAAATATTTGAAAAACTTATTATTAGATAATATATTAATAATACCAATTTGATTTTAATTAAGTATACCTTTTATCAAAAAACATAAGAAATGATGGATAGATACTTCTTCAAACATATTTATTAAGAATAGGTTTGACATTTTTAGACGCCATTTTCTCAAAATGATGTCCATGTGTCTTGACACGTTATTGCTTATCAGCGTCCAATTCTACTAGTAAGTTTTCCTTTCGTAATTAATATAAAATGACTTTGTAAGTTTTTAACAATCACTAAAGTACTCTTACGAAAGCTGTTAGTATCAAAATAAGGCACCGACAATAAGTTATTTTAGGTGGACAACAAACACAAATAATTACAAATATCTGAGATCAAAGCTTATAAGTGTAATTCTCGCTTCAGATCCATCTGAGGATAGTGCTAGTCTGAATTGTTTAACACGACATTTGCTCAAGAACCGCACGTTTTAACCACTGGACCATCTCAATCTTGTTCTGTAACATCAGTTGTTAATTTATTATCTTCAAAACATCAATTATGTCGCCTCGGCCGACGAGTAACGTCTTCATTTCGAAGGGACCTCAAATTAATCAATTTAATGAGATCATTCGTCCTTACATACATCGTGTATACGCATAGTTAGCATGAACCAAAACACATGGATTTCACAACTCCTTTATGCTTATCAATAATATTTTTAGTTGAAACGTTTATCTGTTTTTTACCCGAACCGATTTAATGCGTTTTTTTATTTGAAAGAGGGTTTTCTAGCGATAGTTTTTAGACATGTTTTATCAAAATCGGTCCAGCCTCGATAAATAGATTGTGGCGAAAATTCATACAGAAGTTTCGATGTATATCGCAAAAAATCACGACGTGACATCGCATCATGATTTTGGGTTTGATTTTAAATAAAAAATCATGTCACTGTGGCACGACGTGACGTGGTCGTGGTCATGTGTTTTGGCCTATAGATAGTCTCTTTATTAAAAAAGGTATAGGCACTAAAACATCACCCTATGCCACATAGAAAATAAACATTAAGATAAACCAAAAGAAAATGTTAGAATTATTCGAGTAGAAACTTTTAGACAATACAATTTTACACTCTATTACATCTTAAACCTTTTCAATCATACTTTAATTTTATTTATACTTGTTTGACCGCATTATCTATTACTAGCTATCTCTTGCGGTTTCACTCGCATTTATGGTTACTGCTTCGCTCTTATGTAGCGTGATGTTATATAGCCTTCTTCAATAAATAAACTATTTAATACAAAAAGAATTGTTCAATTCGAACCAGTAGTTTCTGAGATTAGCGCGTTCAAGCAAACTCTTCAGCTTTATAATATTCGTATAGAATTCAATTGCCATTTTTTACGAGTAACGTTAATATTTTTTTATTTTGAATTCAGCCTAATACATTTTTAAATCAAAAGACCAAAGAGATTTTTTAAATGAAATTATTTAGCCAAGTCAGAGCAGTTACTTTACACTATAGAGTTCTTATAACATTATGATATAATTACAACAACTTAGCGAATTGTTACTTCTTTTAATGATATAATAAATTGGTAAATATTAAAATTGTTTTCAATTTGAAATTGCTTTACATTAAATGATATTTTTAAGCCAATAAATGGCGAACTATGGATGGACTTTAGCTAAATTTAATGTTTAATATACAGATTTGTCATCTATAAATGTATGTATTAACAAAAATATTAAAAGAGTACCTATCGAGTTTCTCGCCGGTTCTTCTCGGTAGAATCTACATTCCGAAATTATAATATTTTTTTTTGTTTGTGTTGACGATTAAAAAGTGCTTGTAAAAAGCCTATTGAATAAAGTGTATCTTGATTTGATTTGATTTGAACGTTCTTGAATTTGAATTTAGCATTTTTTTCAAAACAATAATTTAGCTTGGTAAGTTTCATTACAAGTAAGCGTCCTGGAAAGGGCCCGTCTATCACTGTGCTGTTGGTGCGTTGCGAAAGTGTACGTACGGGCCGTCACACCGACACAAGGTATTATCCTACTAATATTATAAATGTGAAAGTTTGTATGTGTGGATGGATGGATGGATGTTTGTTACTCTTTCACGCAAAAACTACTGAACCGATTTGGCTGAAATTTGAAAAGAAGATGGCTTATATCTTGGATTTACATTTAGTTTTCCACGCGGACGAAGTCGCGGGTGAAAGATATTTATTCATAAATAGTAGAAAGAGGACACAGGGGAGAAGATGGATTACACGATCGTAAGTCACCTATGTCCTTAATCTAGATTCTAAGCAAGAATTACACTTATAAGTTTTGCTCTCAGACTTTCCTTTACATCTGAAAGAATTTACTGTCAGCGCCTTATTTTTGACATTCACAGCTTTCGTAACTACTTACGACGTATCTGTTAGGTACTAACTAGGTTACAGAGTTGTTTTACATCGATTTCGAGAGTAAAACTTACAAATGTAATTCTCGCCTAAGAAGAAATATTTCACTCTCATTGCATATATAAATTTCAATATATATAATAACGAAATTAACAAATAAAATTTGTAATTCGAATTTTGTTTTTTTTATTTATTAATGTATATTTATCCCACCTAAAATGTATAATCACATATGTATAAATACAAATTTTCAACATCGATTCCTAAACATCGATTTCCTTGTCAATTCCATTCATTTTTCTTATTATAAATTAATTTACGAAAAAAATTATTAAAATCAACAAATAGCGATTACACCCCCGTATTTCACCCTAACCCTTGACATCACAACCCTTCTGTTTTCTGTCACTGTTCATCAATTAATGGCCGCTAATTAATATGACGTTTTGTTTTATATCATCAAATTAATGAGTACCGCAAGCATCCCCACCATTGTGGGGGGGAGTCGTCAATTTATGCGAAGGACGCAGTGGATAGTTTGATTTATTCCATCATTTATCATCTTTTATGACGATTTATGGCTACGAGGGAATGATTTCGTGTTTTTTATTTAATTATTAATTATATATATTGTTTCTGAATGGTTTTAGTTTATTAATTTATTAGTCTGGAGTGATGGGGCTTTGTAATTATAGGTTACGAAATATCTCAGAATATTTTTACTTTTTAAGATGGTAAAAGTCAAAAATTTCGAATGTGTCTCAGGCTAGAATTTAACTTGTCAGTTTGTAATTTATATATAACAATTTTGTAATTTGGTAACAATTACTTCAGCGTTACAATTACTAACGAAAGCCGAATTACAATTGGACGCTGATAAGCAATACTGTGTCAAGCCACACAAACTTCATTTTGAGAAAATGGCGTCTAAAGATGTCAAACCTATTCTTAATAAATATGTTTGAAGACGTATATATCAACATTTTCTGTTATTTTTTGATAAAATGTGTAATGTATTAAAAGCAAATTGATATATTTAATACATTATGTAATGAAAAGTTTTTCAAATATTCGAGATTATTATATAAATTGCAAAATATGGAACGCACTTCAAATACGGAACAATTAATTAAGAAACTTTTTTCCGTATTCATTTAGTTTGTATGACTCAAATGTTTTTGAATAATGTTCAAGAGCTGATGCAGTATCAAAATACATCAATATCTCCGAATTTGACTTTTTGTGGGTTAACACATTATTGCTTATCAGCATCCAATTATAAAGCATTGACAGTCAGTCAATTCTTTCATACAAATGACAAACAGCGTCTGTAAATCTTTATGAAAGTGAGAGCAAACATATAAGTGTAGCTCTCGCCTGACTCTTTCCGTCTGTACGTATGTACTTAGATACAAAACGGTTAGAACTCTATCATCGCAATTACGTTGCGTATAGTCTATTTTTCTTTACTTGTATTATTTCGCAGATAAATATGGCGTTTTTTTCTAACCACACATAGGGATGAGAAATTATCGATCGATATTTTGTACTGAATCATTTTTTGTGATGAATAATTATAATTTCGTTCGAATATTTGTGATTTTCGTTTCGGATAATGTTACCAAATAAGGTAAGTAAAAAAATAGACTATATACGGACGCTGATATGCAATACTATGTCAAGTCACACGAGTTTCATTTTGAGAAAATGGCGTCTAAAGATGTCAACCCCTTCTTACTAAATTTCTCCATATTTTCTTTTCTGTTTTGATAAAATGTATAATTAATTAAAAGCAGATTAGTTTAATAAACAGTTTTATCTAATAAAACGTTTTTCAAATATTTGAAATTATTATATTATAAATTGCAAAATATGCAACGCACTTGAAATTCGAAATATTAAATTCGAAATATTATTTTTTTTTACTTACCTTGTTTTTGAATAATGTTAAAAAGGTGACGAAGTATCAAAATACATCAATATCCCGGAATTTGACTTTTTGTGGGTTAACACATTATTGCTTATCACCATCCATATACTTATTTGTTTATAAGATTAACTGTAGTGCATACATAGCATTAGTTTAACATAATATGTATTGGGAAAGTTGCATGCTTGAATTATAAAGAAAAAGTAAGGTGGGAGGAAATCTAACCCATCAACTTCAGTGCCACAAAAGAGTCCACCACCTGACTGATGGGTCCCTTTGACCCCTCGTTGAGTAAATAGCCAGATTTGGATCGCACAATAAATGATTTACTTTGAGGTCGCGGTAATAAGCGGATTGATGTTCATCGGTGGCCCGTCATTTGTCTCAGGGTTAACTTGGCGAGGGTTTTAGGAAAGCTTGAGAGTTTTCGCGAGCACTTGTAATAGTTCATTCGTTCGATCATTCGGTAATTGAATGAATGAAATGTTTGTGTTTTGATTTTGTTTTCGTAAGTTTCAATAGTGTGTGTGTTAGTTTTAGGATATTGTAAAACTTTATTACTTATTCCAAAACACCCAACAAATATCCCACTTTACAGAAAAACCACCTTTCAATTTTGAGTGACGTAATGAAAAAACTCAACCCTAAGTACTCAAAGTCATTGAAACACTCGGAGTGAAGTAAAACACGCAACACGTGTCCGAAGTGGACGAATTGTAAACACGTGCAAATATGCCGGAAGCCGGCGCTTGACGGTTAATTTACAAGATTATAGAATAAATTTATGCTACTTTTATTATTATCTTTGTTTTTGTTTTAATGTAACTTGTACTTTTTGTTATTAAATTATTTATTCAAATATTTAGCGTTAATATTTTTATAAAATATTTTTAAAGATATATTTGTTTGAGTGATGAATTTTAAACTCTTAATTATTATTTTTTATATTAATTATGAAAATAATTCTTAACAAATTATAAGAAGTTTATTTTTGAATATACTTTTAAAATGTAATTATTTTTTTATTCTATAATTTATACTTTTTTCTAAATTTTATACATATTTTGATAGTTTTAAAAAATAATATTTTGATGGATTAATAAAATACATCATAGAGACAAAAAATATTTTTACAATAAGATATAAAACCTCTATAAAACGTATCTCACCGCTACATATTATGGTCATATAAATATATCAATATGACGTCACAGTCATGTTTTGTCATATTTTAAGTCAGACAAAGTCATGTTGAGTATTCTCTTGTGTTTTTTGGGTCTTGGACATAATGTCCCGTTGTTGCGTAGGTGACATAAATTCGATTCGTTTTGATGTGATGTACGATATGTTATATTTCCGTGTTATTATGGGATGGCATATTAAAATGGTCGTGATTTACTGTTTATATGTTGTTTTGTGTTTATGCGTTTAATGTTGAGCAATAACAAATTGTGTTATTTTTTTGATTTATTTTGGATAACATATGCCATGTTTAAAATGATTCCGATGGATGGTAATCAAATTTGATTGAATAATTAAAATATTGCAAAGTTTTGATTTTGTTTTAAATGTATTTCTTAATGCTTTTTACTTATAATAACACCTAGCAAGTGTTAAAATAATACACTTTCTATATTTATTAATTTTAGTGTTGTATGTATTAGTATTCTGTTTGTATTAATGTTTATTGTACTAAACTATAATTACATTTTTCATAAAAAGTAAAAATAAAAACGTAAAAAGGTTAACCATTGACTTATGTTTGAATAATAAACTCTGCTATTTATAAATTAAAAATTTTAATCATAAATCATTTATAAAGAATTTTCGAAAACATTTTACAATTATATTTCAAAAACTTTTTATAAAAACTACTTATTCAAATTAAGTAATTTTTCCGTCAGGTCCAAAACGCCTCGAGCTACACACACATGCACACAAACAACTCGCGACAACGCCATCTGTCTTGATGGATGAGTGGACATGTGTCCATAATGCGCGGACAAAACCGAAATTTTCACTAATATTAGCCGTTGAGAAATATCATTAATCAAATTACACTTTTTTCTGTAATAAATCTTGTATTAATGATTTTTGAACACGGTTTTTGTATTAATAGACGATAAGCACGTTTTATTTATGTTGATATATTTTAAAATATGTCGGACTAGTGAATGAATTTACTAAATTTAATGTAAAAGGCTTGAAGAACAACGGGCAGGTTTCTTCATTATTTGCGTTAAGATATGTATTGACTTATTACTTTGGTAGCACAGTGGGTAAATAATGACCCCTTTATGATAAAATTAAGTATATAAATTATACATATCTGTATTTTGATCGAAGTACTAATTGGAATGTCGTAAAATTGTTCTGATATTCTTAAAAAAAAAATTGAAACACCTATTCTAGAAGTATATTAAAATAATAAGTAATTTTATTTATCGATATGATTGCCGTGGTTACCAGACATAAGTCTTTTACCTTTGAGTACATAAAGAACTTATAAATATTTACACTACTACGACTTCAAAATGATTATCATATGAATCGATAAACAACATCCCTATATCGATATATAGATATACATGTTCATAACGGCTAGAATAATGACGCGCCATCGTGATCACTTTGTTTAACCCTTACGTGCACTCGACTATGACGGATGACGGATGGACGGGGCCGGCGAGACCCAGATATATGCCCGTCGATCAATCCGAGTGACATTGACGGGTTGAAAGCTACCAAGCTTCGCGTTCTAAATGTGACATATAATTGGACGCTGATATGCAATACTGTGTCAAGCCACACGAACTTCATTTTGAGAAAATGGCGTCTAAAGATGTCAAACCTATTCTTAATAAGTTTTTTTGAATAAGTATTTATCCATATTTTCTTTTCTTTTTTGATTAAAGCTGTAATTAAATCAAAGCAGGTTGATATATTGAATATATTATGTAAAAAAAGGTTTTTAAAAATATAAGATTATTATATAAATTACAAGATAAGGAACGACCTGGAATATCGAAACAATTAGTTAAGAAACTATTTTCCGTACTTATTTAGTTTTCATCACTTTATTTTTTATTGAATAATGTTAAATAGGTGATGCCGTATTAAAATACACCAATATCTCCAAATTTCACTTTTTGTGGGTTGACACATTATTGCATATCAGCATCCAATTATATGTTGCACGTTAAATATAATTTTTGAAACGTAAGGAATTTTGTGTTACAGCGTTTTGACCGTTTACGTTTTGTAAACAGTTTTAGTAATCTGAGTTTTATCATTATCATATGGACGCTGATTAGCAGTGCTATGTCATATGGAATGAGAAAAATGGATTTTAAAGATGTCGAACCTATTTTTAATTCTATTTACATCCATCTTTTCCTTTATTATTTTGATAAAGTTTGAGTTTAAATGAGACCAGTATAAGTAAAAGTTTTTCTAATATTTGAAATTATTCTATGTGTATATTGCAAAATATGGAAAACACTTTAATATTCGAAACATTAAATGAAGTAACTTTCTTCTGTACTTTTTTAGTTTGTGACTTTTAAAGTTTTTGAATAATGTTACATACATAACGCATTATTATAAAACATAAGATCTCTGAATTTGACTTCTTGTGGGATGACACATTATTGTTTATCAGCGTCCATATATCGTCACTCCATGTCCAATGTTTTATTTTTGTTTTTGCTGCCGGCCTTTGACGAAAAGGTGCCTATACACTCGACGCTTGAAAACCTCTAAATTATACCGCTTAGGAAACATTTCAGGGTGAAAATCATTCCACAGCGTGCAAATATAAAAAAGTAGAAACAAAAAGAAAACGACAGTTAAAATATATTTCTTTTCTATTTACCTTTTGATACTGATGTTGAACGGTACTTTTTTGTTTGCGTTTTCTAATATTAAGTTTAAACTATAACTAAGAGTACTGATGTAATTAATTATTATACACTATTTATTCATATGTCATAATACAATATATGTAAATACGACACTTTTATTTTCTTTTGTAATAATTTAAAATTTTAGTTTATCTTCGATAAAATCGATATTTTACTGAATATAAAAATAATAATAAATTATATATTGGTAATAGAAATATTTACTATTCAATATATCAATCAAGTTCTAAATTAATACAAAAAATAAAAAAGGATAATTTTTTACAAAACATTGTAGACCTCATCTAAGCCACTGCATCTGGGTAAAGTTCCCAAAATACTGGCAGCATTACCCCGTTGAATGCCATGAAAAAACTGCCAGCTCTTTGATCCCCAGTTGACTCCCAAATATTTACTTGTATCATAAATAGTACAAGTGGTCAGAATTCAACCGTAATTCATTACATTTTCAACCGATTTCAAGATTGACCACAGACAATCTATTCTCAATTTAATTACAGACTTTAACAATAAACAAAAGAGTATACACGTGTGTGTGTGTCCAATACATAGGAGCGTGTGTATCTTTATTGATTTAATGTATTTTTTATTAATGATTGAAATATTAACAATCCTCTATATAAACTATAAATGTGCAGTTTCATACACCGTCGTCCACGCAATTTTGGTAAAAAGGGATCCAAGTCTTTGCTTCACGATTATTATTACACGATTAAAAGTGACTCTACACAATGGTCGAATTCTATAGTCGCCTTTAAATGTGTGCAGCACACCATACGCTCAAGGTCAAGGACGAGAATGCTCTCTTTTATTTAAAGACTCACTGCGCCTCGCGGTTTCATTCGTGTTTATGTATTGCGTCACCCAAAAAACTGATATAACTCTCGCAAAAGGACTTAAAACAAGCAAATGGAGATTTTCGTAAAATTTAACATTGTAAGAAACATTAGCCCTATTGTAAGTAAGAGGCTGTCCATTAATCACGTGATGTTTTTAGCAACATTTTAGACCCCCTCCTCCCCTACCCCTGGTGATGTGACATGATATCTTACCTGTAGTTGATATAATTTTTTTTTCGCACAACCTTTGGACTTGACGTAATTAATGGACAGCCTATAGGCGTCTCTGATATTATTCGTCTGTTATTTTAAAAGAGTAACTATTTTGCCGGTTATTCTCGGTAGAATCTACCTTCCGAAGCGATGGTAGCTTCATTATTAATGAATTTTTTTTATGTATCGACGATTCAAATGTGCTCGTGAGAGCCTACTTGAATAAAGTATATTTTAATTTTGATTCACCAATAAAAAAAAATCATACCAATTAAATAATTTTCGAGTTAAATAAAAAATTTGTATACTTTTTATCAAAACATTTCGATCAGCATTAGACTCCAAACTCAAATTCTTTATACGAACAAACTATACTTCAGATGTTAGATAAACTAAAGAAACGATTAAACAGTCGAATAATAATGAAATCGAATGGAACGATTCCGAGATATAATAATAATCGATATAACACTCGTCCGAACTTCTTAACCCGTCAATGCGCGCGACATTTCGACGACAGCTGATTGAAGTGAGTTGGGTCCCTCCATTTAGTTATTGTGACGGAATCAGGTGCACGCCTTGAACAGTGAAAGGGTTAGGTTTGTTACTTACTGGATTTGTAACGCTATTAAAGCTATTTTTTTAAACTTGCCACAAATTTATACAAGTCATAGAGAAAGTTTATAAGGTATTCCTAAAAGAGATTTCTTAAGGCATACATAATATTTTTTTTTTTGGAATTCCGAATCGCTATCGCTATCTATGTATGCATAACTATCAAGAGTGTAAGTGCTTTTTAGTGGATTCTTTATTTATGCTATGTATGTTATAGACTTGAGATAACAAGTAAGGGTCAAGTTAAACAGTATGTGAGTATGCTAAAGTATATAAATAATTAGGTACATTGACTCTTAAAAAAGAGACGGTGTTATAATTAAAAGCATGAAAATCATGTTCAAAATTCTATCATTAATTCATTTACACTTCTTTATTCGTCATATTTTATTTCTTATGTTTGTTTTTCAAATACATTAAGAATTACGAATCTCTTTAGTAAAATTATAAAAAAAAAATATTCTTATTGTAGATTGTAGTTTTAAAATTACATTTTTCTCATGCTGTTGTAAAGCTATAAATTATATTGAGTGGACGACAGTCTTTATCTCGACATTCAATATTTGAGTTGTTAATTTGATCAGATGTCAGCTGAAATGAAATGAAATCCATTTTTAGGTCCTGTCTTGTCAAAGGTCCGTGGGATAAGGTTGTCCTTTAAAAACAGTTCTTTTAATTTTTTAAAATATAATATAGTATAAAAGATGATTATTGATTGTCATTTCTAGGTTATTATGTAATGGTTGATGATTACACATGACATAGTAATCTATGTAGGTCCTGAGTTCGAATTTGGAATATAAAAATTTTTGTAACGATGTTGGAATGTTGTGTTTTAGCCATTTTTAATACAATTAAGTATATAAATATAATTGCAAAAATATATTTCAAAATATGGCTTTTTGAATATATGTAGTCATATCAGCATATGGCATTAAATTTTTATTATTTTAATGGATCATAATAAAAAATGAAAACAGTCATACTGAGAACCTCCTTCTATATTGATGTAATTAAATAAATAACACATCACACTCAATGGCTCCCATTAGGATCTCGTGTCAGGGTTCCGAAAACACACAACACAAACACCCAAACCAAGACAAATCTCCGTATGGTCAATGCCGTGAACATGGTCGAATTCGCAACATCAACGCTTCAGTCAATTGTAGTGACCACTGCGCCAACCTGACTTCATACTAACTACACACATGTACAGTTGAAACTATGTTACAATTTTTTGTATTTACATAGAAACTGTCGAAGTAAAATAGCATTTCTAGAATACGCTGTTCTTATGCACATAATCTCTTATCACCTACGCGCACGTCTAAATCATTTCTGATGTAGCGTCGTTAGATTCAATGAAGTGTGCTGTGTCATGGTCTGTGACGTCATAGCAATCCAATATGGCGTTTATATGTACACATTGTAATAACTGTTACAGGAATTTTTCATTATGTAACAAATTGTATAAATATAATAAAATTGTCAGAATTTTTTCGGGGGTCGGAAAGACCAGCGTGACAAAAAATTGGTCAATTTTTTAATTGCAAACTTTTTAACTCGCACATACGTGTATATTATTTTTTCGATTGATTATTTAAATTTATCATTTTTGTTTTTGTATTATGGAACTACCAGATTTTTAAGATAGCATAATTCTATAATGTACATATCTCAAAAAAAGTTTAGACATTATAATCAACTATTTTATAAAGAACAAAGAATTATTAAACGAGAGTAAAAACGAAAAAAAATATATTGAAACCCGAACCGACCGCGCCCTATTTAAAACAATATTCATAACCATTTAATTTGCCGGGCACTTAATCGATTGAAAATTCACCTACCCTTGACCAGAGACCTACCTGGCCATTGTATACTCTATTTACATTGTAATAAGGCACCGAAATGTTTTAAAGTTGAAATATGAGTGGTACAGTCGCCGGCAACAGTGATTGATGTGCGCTGACTGACGTGTGCACGAAACGTGGGGTGGGCGGGCAGTGGGACAAGACTTGAGATGTAGCGATTTGAAGGAATTTCCTTTTAACGGATGATACTTGTAATGTGCATGATTATCATCGAAATGTACATATCTGCGCGAGTGTACTGTGGATTTTGTTAAATATGTTTATCCATAACATACATGAACTTGTAACTTGTGTGTATTACTTTTCGGTGCATATATCTGTGGCTTGGAGATTTATAACTGTATATTAATGTATGTACCATTATATTGTTTTATAATTGTGGTTATAATAGGAACTTTTTAATATAAAGGTACTCTGTTTAGATAAATTAATTTTGTAATTTACTAATGTATCTTTTGCGTCATATTTCAGAAATGACATCGTGGACAACAAAGTGCTCAAGCCTAAACTCACGAAACAGATATAATAAGAAGAATCTTTGCTCTTTAATCGAAGAACATATTCGACATTTTATTCGCTATTTATAGTCATTTGGAACGTTCATTGGAAAACTGCTTCTCTCTCATCACTTGAACCAAATAAAATAGTTGGGGTATGGTATACGTAAACATCGCTTTAGTAAACACAAGGTGACCTGGTCGTTTTTAACACGCGCCATCGGGTTAAGCTTAGTAAAAACTAACGGTTTTGTATTTTTAATATTTGTTTTTTAATTATACAACAACAGTTCCCCTATATCGATGGATCTGATAGAATATCTTTAAAGGGATGTTCTTTTGTCGCTCTCCTTTTTTGGCATTTGCTTTTTCTAGAATCTTCTTTATTTGCGGGCAAATGAGCAGGCAGTTCACTTGATAAGTACTCGCTGTCACCCAAAAACATCTGCAGCACCAGAGAAGCCATGAGTTGTCTTTTTAAAATTGAATAAGCCAAGAAATACAACTATAATTTCAGCAAAATAACAATATTGATGTTAGTACGCTTTCGTAAACACGTTTCCAAATGGATTAAACAATTACCAAATGAAATATCTACGATGATGGCTTGTCGATATGATCTATTTCATCAATTCGAACCATGTTTTAGAATCAGTTTCGGGAACTTTGACAGTTCATCGTCGATTGTTGGTTTTCGTCCAAGAAAGTACTAATCAAGCCACATTTAGAACAATTTCCTTATGAGAGGTGAAGGTTCATAATGGTTATTATAAAGTTGTATTAAATTGAGTGTGTTACGCAAAATAATCCAGCATTGTGGCCAGAGCTAATGACATCTCCATTGACATATTTCTATGTCTAACGAGATGTCAACTAGTGCGAATAATAGATTTAAATCATATGTTAAAAAGTCTCTAATAGCTAAAGCATAATACTCTATACAAGATTACGTTGACGATAAAGATGCGTGGGCTTAGTACATATATGCTGAATTTTGCACAGGATAAATAATCAATTTGTAATCATAAATTGTGTTGTATTGACGAAATTTTAAAAGAGTAACTATCCAGTTTCTTGCCGGTTCTTCTCAGTAGAATCTACGTTCCGAACCGGTGGTAGCTTTATTATTGATATTTTTTTTTTGTTTTTTCATGTATTGACAATTGAAAAGTGCTCGTGAGAGCCTACCTGAATAAAGTATTTTTTGATTTTGCTATTCTGATTCATACAAGGTGTCATTAAGACTGATCAGTGTGACGGGATGAATTGCTGAATATACCTTATGTATTTTGTAAAAAAGATATAATCGTTTTGATAAACCTTTAAGTAGTTGAAATTTTTATAACGACAACGAAGAAGAATTAAGAATTTACCCACAGTGGGAAGCATATTTAAAATTAAATTATAATAAAAATTTTGTAACGATTTTACCATGATTACAATAATAACAATTATTGTTATAGATATAGACTATATTATTCTCTCTATTATTCGGTCAACAACAAATAAAATACATAAAATCGATGTTATTAAAGACAACAATTAGTAATTGCAATGCGTCAAACGACCTTAGATAGTCCCTTGTGTAATTGTAGTACTAATTGTTTCTTTTAAGTTGAATTATTGGCTGTAAAATTAAAAATATTAACGATAAGATTAAATTGATATGGCTTGCTGAAATCATTGAAACATAATCTTAGATAAGTATTTTAAATGCATTTGAAGATTTTCTATTTCTTTTTATCAGTCTTATTGGTGCCTAGTGCCTAACACAGGATACAGGTTTTAGATTGTCTTCTGTAGAATTTTCTCTCTATAACAAACAGTTCAGACTTTCGGTCGTGAGTGAGAGTGGTTCATATGTACCTGTTATGTACACTCATGGTTATTGTTGTTTTAGTTTTTTATATGGAAAATTATTTGGAAAATTTTAAGTTACTGACAGGTATATCACATCACGGTTCTAGTGTACAGTGTGTAGTGTAAACTAGGTTAGAGGCCTGTGGCTAATCTTTAAGTAAGCTTGATTTGGTATTTTTTTTACTTAATAATAGAAGAAAAATAGAAATACTTTATAGAATTTATTTCTTTAAAATTGACTTAGCGGAAAGAACTATACTAAATAATATATATATATGTATGTATACATATATATATCTTCCTTTATCTTGTTCCTGGTATCTTTAAATAACCTTGACAGATTTTAATAAACCTAACAAAAATAAGCAAAGCAAAGAAATAGAGTCATATTATATTTAGACCTCAATCTTAAAAATTGAATCCGGATTAAATATATTGCTTCTATTCTTCTATATACATATTACTTGTAATAAATATGGTACTAGTGATTTGTTTGTAACTTTTTTTTTGTGAAACATTCCAAATTCCAAATTTAAAATTAGTCAGCCTGTGTCTGTTCATCTCAGTCTCTCTAAAATAGATTTTTATAAATCATATCTAAATTACCATATTAAAAATAAGCGTAACAAATAAAAACAAAAGCCGATAGCATTAAGTACGTTGGCGATACATTCAAGTGACAGTCTCGTCATGTCCTATCCAGCAGGCACATGAGATCACTTGTAGTATTAATTGCATATGAGTTAATCGATTGGCTCCCACGACCGCAAAAACATACCACAACACAAGTATTTAGATCTCTACAAACATTAACATGGCAATATAGTCTTAGAGGTATTAAAATAGAGTCGATATTGCCCTGATGATCTGATGGGAGGTGTGTGGATAGTTACTGCGTGTACATTTTAACGACAGTTTTTGTAATGTCGGAGCGCCACTTGGACTTATTAAGCGGCCGCGAGTGTACTCGCTACGGCTGGAGTTGTGTTTATATGGATATGACAGGATATAAATACTTACAAAGTATTAATTTATTTTTCAGTTGTCATTGTCATGGCTCATGATAGCTTCTGTTAGGTCAGAATTACACTTGTAAGTTTTGACTTATTTATTCAAACTTACAGCTTACGTTAACCTTGGTATCTGTAACCAGGTTACAGTTTTGACATCAATTACGAGAGTAAATCTTCCAAGTGCAATTCTCGTTTTAGGTATAGGTCTCCTAGAATATCTGCTACAGATATTCTGTATACTGTTTATTAATTCAACTACATTGTGCTCTTGACGACTGGGTGATGTAGTGGTCACTGAATCTTACCACACTTATTAGTCGAAGATTCAATTCTCATTAACATTATATATTTGTATAATATGCCATTGTCGTGGTCAGCGTGTATGCATAGCTTAGTGTCTTTACATGCCCATGTTATAGAGGCATCTAGTAATATGTTTAGTTGTTGTTCTTCGATTACATTAATATCGAAAATAATTTCTGTTTACTGCTAATTAAATATTTCAGTACACTAACATATTTTTCTGACATACTTTTGACATGGAACCCATATGTTTTATAATCAAGAAATAGGGGTGTAGAGTCACTTTAAGATAATTGGAGATATTGATGAAAACAATAACCAAATGAAATTTCAAAAATAGTGGTGGGTATTTTAAAAGGCAAAAAATTATATAACATTATTCCTGGAATAATAAGAAAATTAAAGATCGCCAAGAAGAGTACAAATAGGGGACAAATGAACACCAACTATCGTTAAAGCCTCACTCTGTTTTATTTTCGCAACACAAAATAATCTATATCATTCTCCAAGGTCAAATTAATCTCTATACCAATATCCACCAAAATTGGTCCAACGCTTTGGTCGTGGAAACGAAAGATTTATATACATCGCTAATCTCGTATTTACAATATCTATTAACATGTACATTGCGAAATCCACATAACGTATTTCAACAAACCAACATATTTTTTATTAAGATTTTTCTCACATAAAGACGAGTCCACACTTCACTCGTCGCTGGCTATTAGTCTCTCGAGATTAATGCCGTCGGTTTTGACAATTGATTTATGTCCGTCAAGGCTCGTCACGGCGGCGCGCGCGCATCTGCCCTCCACTTCTCAGAACAAATATTGGTCAAAGATTATGTTGTGCAGACGCATCATATTAGCTACTACCTACTACCTATAATGTTTTCTTCTATCTCATATTATGGGAATATCTTATTAATAATTACTTTATATATATAATATGTCTATATTATTAATCGATTAATATTAATCGATTTTGATAGGCGAAAATGTTATGGATTCGCGTCACTCTTATGGACGTCGAACGTCAAGGATTGAATAATTATTACTTATCGTTGTCTTAGATTTTCGCGATTATTATTCATTGAAATAAAACTATTTTAAACGGATTTAAATCGTGTATAATTATTTTTATCATCCCGACGTTTCGAGCACTTTGCAGCGTTCGTGGTCACGGGTAGACTAAGGTGACATTTGTCTATTTGAGATTTTAGAAAATATTATTTACAACTACCGCCAACGGTTTCTTAGATGATATCTTGAATAACGTTCCAATAACGTTCCGGTTGCACGCAGAAGGCACTAACTGGATCTTTTGGTCTGGCAGTCTGTTGGACTTGGAAATTTAAAATCCCAAATAATTAATAATCTTTATAGTATTAAGATTAAGAAGAAGGTTTTTATTAATATCGATTAAAAACGTGTCATATGATTAGCAATAAATCAGTAACGTTTATCGATTAACAAAGACAAATTATTTACTCATTTTAACCGCAATGAAACAGCGTGGTGGATTAATACCCTAAGGTCTTTGCCCAGCCGTGGGACATTTACAGGTACATCTTACATTACATAACAGTACTAATTTTATATTCGAAAATCAAAATGAGTCAATGTTTCGATTATGATCATAACCATTAAAAGTTGAACTACGGAATATTATCTATTAAAGTGTTACAGGAAAATTAATTTTCATGGTTTAATACTTGTCGCATACTTTATAACAAATATGTAATTTTAATAATAAAAAAAACTAAAAACGATGTACAGATTATAAAATTTCAAAGTTATTTAGACATTTTAAGTATTTCACTGAAAATAAATACCCCATTATGGCGTTAATATTAATTAAGCTTCCTTACATTGAATTAAATCTGAATATTTTCGTTATATAGGTATTAATGCTTTATTAATTAATTACCAGGTAGTCATTTTCCTGTATAATTATAATAAGTAATAATTTTTAGCAATCGTTATAAATTATTATAAAAAAAAATTCTAGTGGGTTTTATTTTCGATTCGAAGTCGATTCGATGTTTAAATTACGAGTAGTATTATCTAATTTTTTGGTCGTTTATTAAGATTAATAATAAATATGTAAGACAATAATTATTATAAATATATACATTTATATGTATATAACACCAATGAAAGAATATAATATATTACTATTATTATGTCGATAATAGGACTGATTTTTTATATCATAAAAATAACGTATTTAATTTGATTAGCTTTACACCGAGATTTCTAATGATAGATCAAATGGTTTCACTTAACATATTGTACCATTGATACATCCAAGGACTTACATCGAAATCTGTCAAAATAAAAATCCGAAGTATTTATTCCTAAGATTATTATCAATTACCTAAACTTGATAAAAGTTGATAACCAATTCATCAACACTTCAAGCTACACTTGAAGACGTAAATCTAACTAATACACTAAAAAGAATCAAGAAATACAATTTATATACAAACAATTTTTCGCTTGCGTTGGCTTTAACACAAGTGTTAGAGAGATTTTGTTGTTTTGTTTTCGGTTTTTGTTGTGTTTAACTGTGAAAATAGTTTGTTTTTAATAATTATCGTGTATTACTAACATTTTTAGCTGTGGTTAAAGACTAACAATGAAATTCACACTATTTTAGGGTGTTTTCAAAATTTAGTTAAGGTTGGATTCTTGATACCACCGATCAATCTCCATCGTGTCTTCTCCATTTCGCGTGACATTGGCGAAATAACATGTGTCTAATTGGCACAAATAAAAGCAATTAACCAAATAATTGAAATAAACGAAATCATTCCAACTCGTGCAGAATTTGACGTACAATATCATGTGGGACACGAATATGAACGAACTGACAATTCTGTTGAGGAACGACAAGTGCCTGACAGAAATCTCGGCGATATATCATCACTAAAATAGTTGGGACGTGTTTGCGGGAGCGAGTTTTAGCGAGAAAAGAAACAATTTATTTTGATCTATTTCGAATATAATCGTTAGCAGCTGTTAACGACGAGGCGTTAGTGTATTAGACAATGTTGAAACTGAATAGACAATGAAACCTCTGGGATAATTGGTAGATCGACATCAAAGTATGAAAATACAGCCATTATAAGACAAGACTTAGTACACTTATAAGTTTTGCTATGAGAGTTTACGTCTATAGACTATATGTCTATTCGTCTTGTCTTTATTTGGTAATAATACCCCAAACGAAAAACACGAATTATCAAATTTTTTTTTCAATATAATTTTGAATTATAAATAATGATTCAGTTCAATCATTCAATCGATAATTTCTTATCTAACACGTACTTGTGGCTAGGAATACGCCATATTTGTCTGCCAAATAAGACAAATTAAAAAAAAAAACAATAGGTTTTTGTTATTGCTTTACACTTGTAAGAATTTACTGTAAGTGCCATATTTTTGACATACCCAGCTTTCCTAAGTACTTACGATGTATCTGTTACTTGGTTACAGAGTTGTTTTATATAAGTTAGGAGAGTAAATCTTACAAATGTAACTCTTGCGTAAGAAACCGAAATTCAAATATAAGATATTAAAGTTATTGATGATAGTCAAAAAATAACAATTAGTGTCAACGAGATATGTAACAAAAGTGTCCAATGTACAGTTTAAGTCTATGCCTCTTTTCATTTTTGTCAAAAATAGTATTGTTTTTAATCCTACGGATGTCTTCAGTCAGATGTCAGTTTCTAAAAAGTTAAATAAGGTAATATGGCAGGTACATATTGTTTGGAAGGTGCTAATTATTCTAATTCAAATAGTTTTTATAGAAATGTCTGTGGTAGCAATTAAAGTCACAGTAAAAAAATGGTGTATATTTTGATTCGTTATGCTGTATGTATTGAGTTATGTTGCTCCGAACATTTTACTCACAAAAGCGAATAAAAATGCGTGAGGTATACGGTAAGACATTCAGATATAATAAAACTTATAATACTGGATTAAACGATACTAAAAATAAGCCTGACTGTCTTTCTGTTCGTACAAGTACATTCTTACTTTTATTATACTTACTTTTGAGAATTATTAAGCGTTTTCCACAGGTGACAATTCTTCGTTGTGAGGCATAATGTAATTTGTTTCTACCCCTAAAGGAGTAATGTAAAAAAAGCAAAATTAGCGTCAAAATTTTTAATATCGTTGATAAATCGAGCAACGCTGGCGAAGTTATGAACGGTAACTATATAACATGGCTTGTCATATACATATATGTACATATGCATATGTTATACTCTAATTAACAATCTGTCGTTGTAACAGTTGGCAGGTGAGTGACGCGGACGTGACGTGACAGCGACGTGACGTGACGTGACAGTGACGTGACGTAATGAAATTTAACTTCGTGTGTATTGATTTTTGTTGGAATTTCACCTTTATGTCGATTTCGTTTAGAGTTTGTATTTATTGTTTTACTAAATAATTCGTTTGTCTTGTGTGTAAATCGTTAACAGTTTCGCGTTTTATTTATATAAAGATTTTACTATTAGATATTTATGTGGTTATTTATGGTAAATGGTCACGCCTACTTTTATTATAGTCCTTTTTTCGTCAGTAAACGTCCCATAGTTGCGCTAAATCCTTTTTCTCGTTGAAGAAAATAAACTAACACTAAAAGTAATGTAATGCTATTTTACTACATAGTAGTCAATATAATCTTTATTTAATAATAAAATATGTAAGCGAAATTAAGGTGTCATCACATTGTTTTCTTTCATCACCTACCTCTTGGTAACCTAAGCACTAGTACCTAATTGTCCTCTACCAATCGTAAAGGTCTCGATCATCCCGTGCATCCTTTAAAAGGTGCTTACACATATATACATACAATATACACCTATGATTAACTAGAATTCTACATACTTTTCATATGATGCCATAAATTTTAAAAATATTTAAACTCTGGACTTTACGAAGATACAAAATTCGTTCCCTCTTTATAATATTAGTATAGATTTTCAACATTATTTACATCAAAGTAAATAAATCCGATGCAATCATTCGAGCAAGCATTTAATTACAACACTATAAAATTTGATACATTTTAACACTCAAATAAATTACAAAATCAATTCAAAATACAGCCATGTAAAAGCTTTGATTATTATCACAAATGTACGCTTTTATGTTAAAATATTTTCGGTTAAATATTCGATTTTAAAGAGAAAAATGTGATTGATCGTATGTGATATTTAGATTAGTTATTAGAGATCTGTCACATCTGCGCGAAAACGCAGAACGTATGCGAACATGAGCAATCACCTATATAAATAATCAGCTTAAATCATATTTTTACGACAACGGTTAAGTCGTAAATCGGTGGCGAAAATGGTGTCGCCTGTAGCTCGATAAGTATTTGAGAAACGCGATACTATTCGATCACCATTGCCTTTTGATTTATATCGAATAATCACAAAAGAAAATATTTAGAAGTATGGTCTAGATGATCTAGGAGCCGAGATGGCGTAGTGGTTAAAACATGTTGATCCCAACCGGTGAACACTGGTTCAAATCTAGGCTAGCACCGCTGAGTTTTTAAGTGCTAAGTTTGTGTTTAAATTCATCACGTGCATCGGCAATGAAGAAAACCTGCATGTGCCGGGAGAAATTCTGATACATGTGTATCCGCCAACCCACAGTGAAGCAGCGTGGTGGATTAAACTCTAAACTTTCTCATTAATAGGAGAGGAAGCCTATGCCCAGCATAAAATATTTATGGCATTATTACTTTTACGAAGATTGGTAAGCTATATGTGGCTGTCACATTAAAGATTCTAGATCGCGGTCGCTTTCACTTCGCTCGGTCGCGTAGGTGTAGTTGATCCTTTATTATGATCATCAACTGTTATATGTCTACTGGTTATTTTTAAGTTTGCAACGTAATGTGATCTCTTTATACGCGATGTCATCAATCGGCTTAAAAAATGGAGTCTTAGATCTTTAGTTTTTTTTTTAAATTTGTCTCATTCACTTTTAGATTTAACTAAAAGTTAGTGTAATATTTTCGTAGATTTATTTTTAAATCATAATAGGTATAAGTATGTTATATAAATAAACGAAATTGCATTTTTGCTTTGAAGTCGAATACCTTAAGGTTCACTTTTTTCACTTTATTAATATATTCATTTATTTACTAAAAATCATTAATGATGCTCTATTAACTCCATAACTGAACATGATATCTCTAGAAAATTATAAAAGAACTTCAAAGCATATCCAACAATAGAGCACTGTCGCTTCTACCTAGAATATATTAATTCAATAATTCACAAAACTAATCTTAAACCGTAAACTTTTATAACCATACAAATTTTGTCAAAACTGCATCATTTATCTCGATCCCGTCAACGTTAAATTCGCACTTTGAAAGGTCCATCTCGACAATTTACCCATATATTTCCACCATGAATTAACGCCTACAGTCGGGAACCGCTACTATCTCAATAAATCAATTTTATACAATTCTACAAAAATACAATAATGGAGACCGTGCTCCGGCTGTAAGGATTTGCATTAGTGATTGCATTAATCATCCCCGCATACAATTGGGGCAATAAAATCCATAAAACTCTGTATAGGACGCCATTAATTGTCATTGACAGTTGACAGCGGGGGAATGATTGACAAATGTCAGACGCGCGCGAATCCGTGAAAGGAGGTCTTTTATTTTCGTTACTTTTTTTTAAGTTTTTAATGATGCAGCGATGACTTGTGTTATTTCTATTTTTGGGTTGTAATTAATATTTGTGTTGTACGTGATGTTATGATTTTTGTTCAGATTTTATTTTTTGACGAATGTGAATTTTCTAATAGTCTTTTTATATTACTAACTACCCTTCGCGGTTTTACTCGCGTTTATGGTTATTGCTTTGTTCGTTTGAGTTGTAAAAAAAATCTAAAAGGGATATCCAACGCAAAAAGAATGTTTAAATAAGTTTAGAAGTTTCAGACATTACCCCCCACATACAAACAAATCTTACCGTTTTATAATATTACTATAGATGATTTTAAGATAAATCTATTTTAGTACACATAATATTTTTTTTTATACTTATTAATGTATTCAATAAATACCGTAGATATAACCAAGTCTGAAATAACAAATTAGTCAATATATGTATAAATTTGTTATAATATTTTTGTAACAATTTATACGAGTATTATTTATGATGAACTAACCTCACTTATTTCCTTATTGTATTCAAATTGTTATTCTCTAATGAAGCCGAATATTTGTTTCAAATTGTCGTTGTCATAATTAATTTGAAACAGTTTTATAATTCCCAGTATCAAATGTCTAACTGCTGCGTCTGTGACGACTATTGAGCGGCAGAAAGCGGTATCTACAGTCGATCGATCCTTCGTCAATTGTCAGATTCCAAGTTATCTCGTAAGCCTGACGCGCGTCACTCACGCTGGTCTAAGAGCTGTCAGCGTCAAAAATCACGTCATTTTAAAAACGTTTATTTTGACATAACTCGCTCTCTCTCTTAATTTATGTAAAAAAGAATGGGAAAGTTCTAATTGACGACAGACGTTGCGTTGCGGAACATATAAAATATTGCACCGATCCGACAGATTAGACAGGTCTCATAACTAAGCGTATGCGATATGCAGTTTTAAGGAAAAAATACTAGTTAACAATATTACGAATATAAACGAGCCATTATTTAATTCAGATGCAAGTTACTATTTTGTAAAGTTGTAGAAGTTATTCTGCCGTGATGTTTCGGGTAGTTCTTTGTCATAGTCAGCATTGTAGGCCATAATAAGAGATCAAAATGAGCCTCGCAAAAATATGATAAATAACATATGACAATAATAAATGATGTTACACTTATTCACTGCTGCTACTTCTCGCCTTGAAGAAAAAACATTCAAAATCTCAAAATTATGGCATTACCAAATACAGGGTGTGCTTATTATGTATATGACTTTAGGCCATAGCGGACGTAGAAATAGTTGTATTACTAATGCGAGTTTTCATACTTTTGTATAATTGTCTATTGATATTCTTTGACTAATTTTGCATACATTAACTATTAGCGCCTCTAGCGAATTTTGATAGAGGTACTGATACTGTATGGAAGGATATCGATCGAAATTATGAATGAATTACTCTATCGAAAACTGTCAAAACTCGTACTATGTGTCCTGGGCTTTC
The DNA here is from genome assembly GCA_037950945.1 of Hypolimnas misippus. Classification (NCBI taxonomy): domain Eukaryota; kingdom Metazoa; phylum Arthropoda; class Insecta; order Lepidoptera; family Nymphalidae; genus Hypolimnas; species Hypolimnas misippus. The sequence goes on along the minus strand of JBBEEQ010000024.1, from coordinate 14,638,715 downwards.
AAATGAAGTTATACTAGGTTACTCATGAGATTATACACTGCGGAAGTGAGTTGAGCATTACCTTGCATTGAAAACGTTGCCAGCTCCTCGGCTATTATCTCGTAAACCCGACGCGCGTCACTCAGACGATATTGAATGAAGTATCAATGTTGAAACTATATACGTTTTTTTTTTATTTTCAATTGTATTTCATGCTTCGTCAATGATGATTCGTGATAACTTTATTTCTAAATGGTCAAATGATTTTATTTTCATTTATATCTAAATACGCATTGATTGTTTTTGATTAAGTATAGAAACTAAGTGGACTAACTAATATTTGGAAAACTTTTTATTATACCAATCTGCTTTTAATTCAATATATATTTTATCAAAATAGGAAAGAAAAGATGGATATATACTTCTTCAAACAGATTTATCAAGAATAGGTTTGACATGTTTAGGCGCCATTTTCTCATGATAAAGTCAGTGTGGTTTGACACTGTATTGCTTTTCAGCGTCCATTTATAAGTCACTTTTTTTTTGAAAATTGTTAAAACCACTTTAATATAACTTTAAGTATAAATAATTTTGACGTTAAAGTATTATTTTCTTGCAAACACAATTTTAAACGTTAACCCTAAACGACCCACAAGTGTTTCGCGGACTCATTTTTATGTTGTTAAAATATAAAAAAATAATACTTATTGATCGTCATTTTATCTTATACTTATAAGCCGCAAGCTAGCTGGTAGCTAATACTAATAATATTATAATGAGGTAAAATGCGTTTGTGTGTGTATATGTGGGGTAATATAGGTTAGGGCTGTTCTTTGGTTATAGGCTATATTATATCACGCTACGATTAAACGGAGCGAAGCAGACACAAACACAAGTAAAACCGCAAGATGCAGCAAGTATTTAATAATTTAGAAAACAACAACAATTTTTTTTTCCTATAAATTACGTCAACGTCCAAGTCGTTGCGAGCAGAACTCAACCTTCATATTTCGATCACATGCCGGCAAAAATAGTGGATTCATTATCAGGGTGATACATCAGGGCGTAATGGTAGGGGGACTCATAACCTATAAATCAATGGCCTGGCCGATGTAATAGGCCAAATATTGTGTATTAGGGTAGGAAAGTTCTAGCGGCCATGGTTATGACCACATAACACTCGGACATTGAAAGTTTACAAATAATGTAAAAAAATTTGTGATAAGATTTTTCTAGAAGTTTATATGAAGGGTTAAAATTTTGATTGATATTTTAAAAGTAACAACATTATTGTCATATAATTTTTTTAAATAAATCGTTAAAGGTAGCAAAACGTTAAAATATTTCAAGTAAGTTTTTTATTCAATAATAACGTGTCGGACTTAAGTCGGACTTAAAAGAAACGGAAAGAGCAGTTACTGAAAACTACCAAAAAAATAATATCTCAAAATAATTAACCATTATCCGTACAAAAACTTCTGAAAACACCGTCAACGTAAAAGAACTTTACAAAATTGTGTTAATATGTTATTGATAAAAATATATCGATAAAATAAAGTGAAAAGGAGCCGTCTGTCTATATAAAAAGTGGCTTAATCTCAGTGAAGTTATTAAAACTATAAAATGAAATTTTTATAGTTAGCGTTTTATACAAAAGTCGGCTTGACTGGCACACGGCATAATAAAATGAAATGAAACAATCCAGTGATTTATTTTATAACCTCTGACGGTTTTATACAGTGGGTCTTTTTTCATAATTTTTCGTTAAAAACTTACAGCAATAAGACCGCCTTTGCATGCTCTCTGTGTGTATGTTTTTTCTTCTTTTTTTTTTTCTTTCTTTTGTTTTTGTATGTGCAATAATGTTTTAATAAAAAAATAAATAATTTTTTTTTCATTGAAGTTAGTTAAAGATATTTGTATGATAAATTGTAAATATGTAGTTATATGACTTATATTATATCTTGTTAATTGATTAGCTTAAATAGAGATTTAAAATAGAGATTATGTGTAACAAAATATTGCTTTTAAATTTTTTTAATATGTTTGCATAATAATAAAACACAATTCAATACATACATATATAATTTACATTTGATAATTGGGATTTTAGCTAAGAGCTGATTGAATTTGTAGATTTTCTTTAAACTATACATGATATATGTACCTTATATAAATAGGACGAGGCTCTATAATTAAATTTATTGACACACATTATTTAATGAAAACAATAGTTATTATATAATTATAATACATACATGTAATTAAACAACGATACATTTATATCAAATTCATCAACGTTATCAACGATATTTGAATTTCCTACGTCCAAAAGGATATTTTCAAATTCTTGGTGATGCTCTGCATGCAATCGTCCCCGAAATCGATAGAGTATTATTTATTTCAGACTGAATGACACCGTGTCATAGGCTGATCTACGACCTGGCGGACATCAGTCCGACTACATCAGAGGCGCCGCGATTGATGACGAAATAAAAACTGTACGTGACAAAAAAATCCCTTTTTGCGTTACGATTGAAAGCGTTCAGGGTCAGCTGATAATTCCGTGTTATAAGTTGCGATGTTTTAAACTTTTTTTTTACGTTTTTGAGTTTTTTTACATTGCATATTTATGGATATGGGCTCGGTTTGTTAGTCTGTTATAAATATTTTTCTTTGCGACTATGAGGCCTTTATGGGTAAGGCTATCATTCTAATCTACTACGTTATTTGTAATTGCAGGTGTCCTCATAATGTTTTCTTTCACTGCCGATAATAAGTTTGAATCTAAACCCTTATTTAGTACTTGAACATCTTATAGAGTTAGACGTAAATTTATTGTATTCTGCGACATCACCGCTAAAAATCATCACCGAATGAGACCACTGATTTTTTTTACATAATAATTAAACATTTTAAATATGTCTTGTGTTTGAATGAAAAATATAGAAGAATCCCTGAAGAAATACATGCAATAAGAAAAAAATCTGATATATAAAAATCCAGAATTACATGTAAGAGATTCATTTTCTTCTATAACAGGAGAAGAAGTTTGTGCCCAGCATTGGGACATACGAGTATATAGGTTGCTTCATTGTACATATAATCAATCGAGCACCGTCAGTTTGACCGACGTATTATTTAATAATGTGATTTTGTTAAACCTACAGCAACGCTATTAATCATACGACGTCGGTAATTAATGAAATTTATGTGTCCCGTATATTTTACAACGTATTATGATCGCGATGAGGTCATTGTTTCCGAACTGCGGAACATTTGGCCTGATATTCACTTAAATTATTAGCTTTTTACGAATAGATTATATAATTTTAGACGAATGAATAATGTTTGAAGAATTGTCTATTCTTAGCGTAATTAGATTGTCTGGTTTCATTGTCAATGTGTTTTAATTTATTAAAAAGGCTTCATTTTTGACGATTACGAGTTTAATCAAATTCAAAAATAGTACTAGTAAATCTATTTAAAGTAACTTCCTTGTAATCGTTATGTTATTAATTAAAAGCACATATTTCGAATAATATAATTTGTTGTCTATGTAAAGCAGCATATTATTTACTTCTGCTTTACGTATTTAACCGCTTGAAGCTAATTCACGTAATTAAACATTTATATTTATAATTAATTGATATTATAAAATTATGTTTCTTCATCTGATTTGTGGTTTAATGTTAAAAAATGATAGAATATACATTACAGGCTCAGCAACCAGCCAGCAACCGAGTTTAACAAGCGACGATATCTTTGGGCTAAAAAGTCAATTGATAGGCTTGTAAAAGTTTTAAATAGGTAATTTTTAACGTCAAATGGTATGAATGTATCGACACTGATAAGCAACACTATTTCAAGCCACAGTTTGAAAAAATGGTGTCTGAAGATGTTGAATCTATTCTTGATGAATTTGTTTGAAGAAGTATATATTTATCTTTTCTTTTTGGTATAATGATTTAGCAGATTCATGTAATGAGTAATTTTATCTCATAATAAGTTTTTCTAATACATGAAATTATGTTATATTGTAAGATATACCACTGGATTCAAACCATTCAATTAAGGAACTTTTTACGTACTTATTTAGTTTAGATGACTTTAAAATTTTTCGAATATTGTTAAATACGTAACGCTTTACACGAATGCATCAATATCTTCGAATTTGACATTTTGTGGGTTGACACATTATTGCTTATCAGCATCCATCTATAGTTATGAAATAACAGATACTTTACTGTAATTTTAATGCAAAAATATATAACACGAAATTCTATGCATTTTCAAAATCATTATTTTTAGACAAATGAATTTCAAAAATATATAATATCCCGACAGAAGCTTTCAATAAATCCATCTGTTAGTTTCAACTTGTCAATTATGTTTTGACGTGCACCTGTCAAGACCGTCTCGTATCGGCTTACTTCAGGAAATACAAATATTCTCATTTCAAAATTTTATGCAAAAACTTATTCTACATTTTAGATAATTTAAAAAAGCGTCTTTTTAATTTTAAGTTAGCATTACATTTTGCGTCCAGATTACGTAATGCTATTAAATAAAGTTATTTAACATGTATGTAATATGGCTCAATGATATGATATAATTGAAGAATTGTAGATGTGTTACGGTCATTCAATTTAACGTTAAAAATCTGTACCCATTTGGAACGTTAACAAATTCGTCAATAGACTCGTTGGTCCGAACATCCTCTCGTGTAACACATGAGCTGGTTGCTAGGCAACGTCGTCCAAAGTGGTTGTCTAGGTGACAAAATCTATGTAGTCATAGCATATGTAATACGAAGGATATTATCGAGCAATTCTTGTTTATAATTTGAATCTCGGAAACGGCAACAACGATTTTCACGAACTTTAGTATGCAGGGAATTTCGGGGGCGATAAATCGATCTACCTAGGTTTAAAAAAAACCCAATCTAAGTATGGTCATCCAAGTAAACTAAGGTTTTTAATTTATCATCATGTGGTGTTATTAAAATAGGGTACATTGTCATTACAATGTTATTAAGCAGTGTTAAACTAAGTGAACGTATTTGATAGCTAAATTTTTATAACATGTAAGTTAATTTTGGAACACCGTGATGCTGTGTCCGTGCATCACGCTTCGTTTAACGGTGATAGCACGACATGTTCTTATAGCTACTTAAAATTAAGTAGAGTTTAAGAATTTGTACACATTTATGTAGTTTCACATATATTGTCAATCTAGAGTTATCTAATTAGGCTAATTAGTGAACAGCCACATAATGAGACATTGTTACATTTTAAGGCACTATATTTTAAATAATGATATAAATTCAATCGCGTAATGACAATATGTCATTGGCGCTGTAATCAACAATAAACCTACATAGTCAATACAAATCATCATTAGGTCGCGATCACACTATGCAGTGGTTTCGAACTTGATTGACCAACCATTAAAGTATTTTTTTAGTAAACAAATAGGCTTTTACTTAATATTTATAATGTAATCATTTCATAAATTATACTAATATAATAAGGAGAGGGCGCATTTTGTGTGGGAAGGAACTCCAAAACCATTGATACTCTACACTCATTCTATTCATACTAAATAGCTATATTTCACTTACATATGTAAACGTATTATTTAAAACAAAATGTACATTAACGAGCAAAGCCGTGAGCAAACACATCATAGACGGGTATTAATGACAAAGAAACAGAGTCGTCAAACAACGCCCGAATGTTTACCAAATCTCTTGAACACCAGATAATCCCGACTCCGTCACCTCTAAATCACTCACTCTTGACACTATCAAAAACAATATAGGACGAACAAAAAAAGCCCGTGAAGCTTACACTTCGTAAATCCAAAAATTATCTTTTGACGCTCCAAGATATCGCCTGGCATATTTACTGCTGCGGTTTAGGCATAAAACTAATCCCTCCAGGGAGGTGAGGGAGGGAATGAGGGACCTTTATTTCTACATTCGTCACATAGTAGCCGTAAATTATCATACTCAGCTATGATATGACGGGGGACGCCCATTAAAACGCGTTTGATTTAGATGGGGCTATAAAATTGATTTATGCCTTCACGCCAACGAAACCCGTGGTACTGAAGCAACTATAATATTAACATTTTCGTGAATAACCTTTTCGGGTGTGCAACACCATATATAATTTATTCATCAATCTAATTTCGACTCAATGTGTTTACGATAGAGTCAGAATTCTCTTGAAACGTGATGGATGGATTAAGTCTTTTGTAATTGAAAAAAAAAAGTTGCTCACTCGTAAATGCAATAAAACTTTGTTTGTTTCAAATGTTACTTTATAAGTAATAAATATTAGGGTCAAATTCGTTTGAAAATCCGTTTTTGGAGGCATTGTTTTTCGATAGGGTCCTTTGTGATTTCGATTATTTTACGATCTAATATCGAATAGAACGTTGTAATTAAGAACGATTAAACATTTCGTGATTATATACATTATAAATGTCGGTTAAATTGTGCATAAAAGGTGAATTTATAGTTGGGTAAACAATGCATCATTGAAAACTATATATCTCTGTTATTTAAAATGGGGCTACTTAGTTTTTGTATTGATATTTACAAGGCGGACAAACTAATTGGCTATGAGGTGGGTCATTTAGAACAAAGGACACCGCCATGTCATAACATTTTGGTTAAAAAAAATAGGCAGTATTGGAGACTGCAGATGGAAGTGAAAACTCCAAACTATGAAATAACAGTGAAATCTATACTAATATTATAAAAACGTAAAATTTATTTGCAAGTTTGTATGTAGGGGGCAATCTCTGACACTACTGGACAGATTTGAAAAATTGTTTTTGCGTTGCATAGCCTTCTTGTTAGGGAAGGTTGTAGGCTATATTACATCACGCTACGACTCATAGTAGCGAAGCAGTAACCATAAACGACTTTTACCTTCTACCTTGTTCAATAAACAGGCTATCTAAAATACAAACAATTACAGCGGACCCTCGGTAATCCAGGTCCCATTGTAATACGACACACAATATACGAGTGTGTATAAATTTACTTCGAAAAATTTGTAGGATTTCAAGGCACAAGACTTTCAAAAATATCCAGGCTTTAGCTAATCGAATTATAGAAATTGCCAGTATTATGTAATTCGATAATTCGACACCGCTTTGCAAAACATTGGTCGAATTAGCGCGGGTTAACTGTATTCAAATTAGGCTGGTATTGTAATCTAAGCTCCAACAAACAAACTCTTCCTTTAGTATAGATTAAAATCAAACCAAGACCGCTGTCCCCTATCATATCAGTTCTAATACATTTTTTTAACTTTAAAACGTCTCTTGAGAACATTATTTATCGTTTTTACGAGCATATCACATTCGTGATTGGTGATGCGCCCACGTGGGATGGTAATAAACCAAGCGCCATCGGATTGGATGCTGCACTCTAAATCCGATGTTTAATGGCTGTTTTTATGTTTTTTCGACCATAAAATTTTGAGGTGTCAATTGCTTGGAGGAATCGGTTTGATACTTTTGTATAAACAATTTTGGATATTTTTCGGTTTTAAAAATACACTGCCTTACTACAAAAGATTTAAACAGACGTTAACGCGTGTTTAAAAAAATCCGTACTACAAATCCGCGTCTAAACACAGTTTTGGGTTAAACATGATTTAGATATACATATATATTTATACATACGTTTAAGGGAGTTAATAGATGTCTAAACCCTATTTCAGCTGTCAAATGTAACGTCAAACATTTTATTAATGTTTTTTTTTTTTTATGATTTTACTCGCTGTTAAGCAATTTAAATAACATTTTAAGCAATGTTTAATTTTTAAACACTGTTTAGCTTTGAACATGGTTTTAATGCGTCTTTTGTAGTATGGCAGTAAAGGTATGAAAAATATATGGTGAGCCAGTCCGTATATGAACTGTATTCATTAAGCTATAGCTAGGCTCTACCACTCACTCTATCACTCTCTCACAGAAAGTTTTAAGAACAATAAGCACCTGGAGGCATATTTCTAGCCACATAAGAAATTATTGATTGAATGATTGAACTGAATAATTTTTTATAATGCAAAATTATAATGAAAAATAATGGTTCGAAAATTTGTGATTTTCGTTCGGGTTATTGTTACCAATGAGGATAAGTAAAGAAAAATAGACTATACTACGTATGGTGAGTGAGTGAACCGGAAGTCTAACACAACACCCGTTCTTTCATTTCTCTCTGATATCTCTTCGTTTCTTCTCATCCCATTTACGTAAGATTTTTTAATGTTAATAGATTGTTGTAATATTAAATTGGATAGGGTGACCTGCATCGTTTATGTATACCTATAGGTATATAAAAAAAATACAAGTATGTCTTCGTTCTATAAGATTTTCTACAGGAGATTCTTGACTCGTGTAGAGTTTTTTTTTTAATTTTTGAATGGAAATTTTCATAGACCTTTTCCTAATGTATCTAGAATTATACTTGTAGGTAAGTTTTACTTTCGTAATTTATACAAAACAAGTCTGTAACTTAGCATCTAGGTAACCTTACAAAAGTTATGGCTATCAAAAATAAAGGCTCTGACGGTAAATTTTTTTAGGTGTAAAGCAACGACAAAGTACTCATGCAAACCTTATGTAAACTAATAAGTGTAATTCTTGCCTTATAATTCTTTTCTACTGCCTAACAATAATAATTTTTTTGTTAGTATTTTGTGTAAAGTGGGGACAAATAACTAGTTAATAATACTTAAACAATTCACTATATAAAAACATTTATTATGAGACGAAGGGTGTTACGGTCTAGTGGAGGTTAGAAATTTTGAAATTCCTGACAGTATGTTGAATAAATTTTAATATTCAATACGCATTTACTTATTATTAATAATTAATATCATAATAATTAATTTATGAACTCTGTTTTTGTGTTACATACTCAGGTACATTGATATATTTTAGTTGAGAGGATTATAGCGGGACTAGCAGTTGCCCGCCGCATCACGTCACTAAAAAACTTTCAACCCTCTTTTTAACTACTAAGCGAATAGATTAAAAAAAAACTTTCTTAGTGCACACTTACGACATTTAAGGAACGTTTGTGCAAAATTTCATGTTTCTACACCCAGCGGTTTAGACTCTGCGTTGATCGATCAGTCAAAGGTTATTTGGATGCTGATAAGCAATAATGTATCAACCCACAAAAAGTTAAATTTGGAGATATTGATGTATTTTGTTACTACGTCATCTATTTAACATTATTCAAAAAAAATTCAAGTCTTCTAAACTGAATAAGTATGAAAAAAGTTTCCTAACTCAATGCTTTGAATTTCAGGTGCGGTCCATATTTTGCAATTTATAAAATAATCTCAAATATTTAAAAACTTATTATTACATAACATATTAAACAAATCTACCTGCTTTTGATTCAATATGCATTTTATCAAAATAGAAAATAAAAGATGAATATATACTTCTTCAAACAAATTTATTAAGAATAGCTTTGACATCTTCAAACGCCATTTTCTTAAAATGAAGTCTGTGTGGGTTGACACAGTATTGCTTATCAGCGTCCATTTAGATTCAAAGTAATGCGTACTAAATTCACTTTTTTAAAGGATTTGTAAAAATACATTACACAATGTAACTTTACTATTGTTGGCTCGTATCTGTAACATACAGTTAAGTTCAAGCTGTTACACCTACTTGGCTTGGCTACTGCTTTATATAATTAACTAGCTGGTGCTCGCGACTTCGTCTGCGATGTCTGTGATGCCAACGTCATAGTAGATTTAAGCATACAAAGTCTCGGCCCGATCGGATTAAATTTGACGAAGTTTCATACAAAATTTCATCCTCTATTTTATCCCCTTGGGGTTAGAATTAATCAAAATCCTTTCTCAGCGGGTGCTAACATCATAATATCTACTTGCATGCCAAATTTCAGCCCGATTCGTCCAGTGTCCAGCCCAAATGGGCTGTGCATTGATAGATCACTATGTCAGTCAGTCAGTCACCTTTGAATTTTATATATATATATATATATATATATATATATATATATATATATATATATATATATATATTGTTAGCGGTAAAAAGTTGTAGGAGCTATAGTCACGTGTCATAGTATCATGACATTACAAAAAGAGCAACACAAACGTAGATGGGGGCACTTTTGCTTGAGCACTCGGAACTGACGGACGTTGACGAGACCTTTATTTAATTTATAAATAAATAAATAAATAAACGCATCACACTCAACGGCCCCCATTAAGATCGCGTGACCTTGTGTCGGGGTTCCGGAAACACTCACAACACTAACACAAACACCCAGACCACGAAAAACATCCATATGACCGATACAGACATTTGCCGTGAGCGGGGATCGAACCCGCGACCGTTAGCGCTTGAGTCAGTTGCAGTGACCACTGCGCCAACGTGTCTGTCTCATTTAATTTAATTGTTATCTTTTATACTTTCCCTTAATATTGATTTTGTTGTTTATAATTTTATTTATTAGGAAACCCCGAGTTGTCTTACTTTTTTTTAATTATTAAATATAGATAATTAATTAATAAATATAGATAAAGAATATATATTATTAGTTGTTGCAAAAAGTTAGGAATATTCATTATAAGTGTTTTTTTTTTAATATTAGAGGGTTTTTTAATTGTTTGTCTCCCAAATAAAATAAAAAATTAAATATTGCTTCGAAGATTTACATAAAAATTATTTTTTTTTTTTTACCAAATATTTCTAACATTTTATTATTTACACATTTCTCTATTGTATACGTTTATTACAATAACATACAAAATGTTATTTTATCTCATATAGAAATCCAAGTTGCAGTCGTGTGTGAAGTTAGTTCTTCGCGAAATGACCGGTTCCCTTTAAACTGTTTAAATCAAACGACACGACGTAAAATTGACTTTTAATGCGCACATTTTTGAAAAAAAATACTGCATACTAAATTTAGATTTATTTTATTCTCTGTAATAATAATTCTTTGAGGTTTTTTTTTTACATTAATTTCAAAACAATTTATCAACGACTTGACAATCAAACAAGCAAAATTATATATAAATGTACTTTATCGTGATTTTTATTGTTTGTTACGTTTTTAGTTGCTCACTTTTATTAAAAAAATATATATATATTTATGAATTTTGAGTGTCGAAACGTAAATATTCCGACCAAACATATTTCGTTTTACAAAAGTTCGATTGTCAAGGACTTATTAATAATTTCACATCTTAATACAATTTTGATGTTTGATAACATGTACCTAAACATTGAAACTACAAATATATATTATTCTATTTAAAATCAAAATCAATCAACATTATTGCAGTAATAAGGTACGAAAATATGTGGATTTCGTGTTTAATGATGCTCTATTATTATATCTGTCTTAAAATGAAATAATAAAACATTTAAAAAGAATAAACACTGCGTAATATACCGGATCTTCTCAACTCTGAACTTACAATATTGATTCGTAAAAGGACAATTCGAAAGTGCACATAAAAGTCAATTTGAATAAAACGTATTTCGCATTTGAATTTAAAACTCAACAATCGAATGCTATGGTGTAAAATCTTTTTATAAAACGTCACCTTGAAACTAATGTCGCAGCCGTGCACAGGCCGCGTGTTCGCGAAGTTGCCACGTCGACTACCCCTCAACTAAATAAATCAATTTGTCAGTGACGCGACACAACTTTCTGTATGCGTTGCATGTTTTTTTTTACACATTTCAATGTTTACTTGCCTCGTAAAGACGGTTTTTTATACGAATTATGATATTCTTTCATTTTAGGCGGTATAAGAAATATTTTTAACAGCGTGACGCGTAATAAATTATTGGTAACTTGGATCATTACGTTTATAGTGTTCGTGTGCTATAAATATTATTTAATTTTATTATTCATAAAAATAGCTTGCGTGATAATATATTCGTTAACTAGCTAATACTCGTGACTTCGTCTGTGTGACACACTAATGGCAATATTATGATAAATATATAGTTTAAATCATATATTTATGTGACTTGCTGTGTTTATATTGTTAAATGTAACAGAATTACCATAAAAAGTAATTTTTTGACAACTTCAGCATTTTTTACACAATACCAGCTCAGACAAAAACTAGTTACGATTTTATTCACATAGATTAATATATAACATAAGTTTTTGGTTAATAACATAATAATAACAAACATTTTCAAAGAACTGACTAAAATACCTATATTTACTTCATATCAACAAGTAAAACACAATACCTTTGAAAGAGAAAACTGCATCGATGTAAGACAAAGCCGATTGAAAACCTGTCATTTGTCACTAGCGACCCAGTTTTCTGAAAAAAGCTTCTAACCATTTGATACCTTAGACGTTTTGTAATAGAATTTTAAGTATTTTTCAACCAACTTTAGAAACGACATAAATAATTTTTTTTTAAAAAGAATTGGTTATAGGTACTCAAGGTTAGTCTCAATTAAGTTTGATTATCATATTTCACCTAAGATTTCTAGGAACGTTGAAAATTAAGGAATATAAAATACGGTATGTAACATACATATTAAGAAAACAGTTACATTTGGAGTGGGTTATCCTTTATATGAAAACAATTCATCTGTATTACGTATATATAACGAATATGTTTAGTACATTTAAATTTTTTTCAATCTCGTCATTAAAAAATAACATTCAAGCATCAGTGTCAGTATTTCTCATAATTAACTCGATTCACATCACGGTTATTTATATTAAATCATGTCAGCATAAATCTCGCAGTCAGCTGGCGTATATATTTTTAAAGAAATTAATTGCGCTACGTATAAATACATATTTGCACTTAAATTTTTCACACTACATCCGAAAGTATAAATGGAATAATGTATATATTTTTTTCAAACACAACTAGCAATCAACACTCGCTGTTAGATATATTTCCTATAATATTTCTTCAGACCCTTGCAGTTTGAAACGATCGCGATTATGCTACATGTTTACTCAATAATTCGATACGAGTAAGTTATTTTAATTTATAAGCGAAAGCGGATTAAGAAATTACATTTTTATTAAGAATAATATATTAAAAAATTATATCAATCTAATAATCTACAAAAGTTTCGACTAACTTATCAATTATTTATTAATTAAAGACTCTATTTAAAATCCAGGTTTATGCCGGCTATTTTGTTTTAAATGCGTCAAAAAGCGATTATTTAACTAGCGTAAGATCGTAGGATGCGATAAAGCTGAGAATTTCAGCGAAATCGCTTTCGCTGATCGCTTGTACCGCGCGAGGTACAGCGAGCGATTCGGTCGCGACTCGTCATTTCTCGCATTGTCGTAATCCGCTGATTTACAGCGACATTAATCAGGTTGACGGCCGATAGGGACTAAATCACTGCCAAACTTATGCTTGCTACTAATAAGAACTCTATATCAATATATTAAGCGCTAAAATCGTTCGCCGCAAACACCCATTTCTTTTGTAACGCTTCCACTACTGCATGTTATTGCTTGTAATTCTTTTTGCGAATTTTGTGCAGCTATACACACATTTTTTTTTGTTTTGCGTCAAATGTTTTATTTTGTCTAGCGTAAGGCGTATTGATTTATTGTGGCCGTTTCCTGTCGTGCCCTTTTTAGTGGGTTCGACTGCAACTTGAGAATGAATTTGATCTGTGATGTGGAGTTAAGAGTGAAATATGTTCGCGAAGATTTATTTCGCTCAGTTTCGCATTCTGCGGGAGGGCGAGCGCAATGTACTCACAAACGGGTAGATTTACTGATTAAAATTGTTTGTAGAATGTTAATCAAACGTAAAGTGTCCTGTGCTGAAATGTGGGACGTGACGTGGTACTGGCTTAGATTCTAGCTGAAATATGTATACATTCTATTGCATACATTTCTCTTTTATATAGCTAAGGATATAACTTAATGATACATTATTGATTCAAAATGGTGTCTATGAAAAATTATATGTCCTTGAGAATTGCACTTATAATTTTGCTATGAGACTTTCATAAGGATTTACATAAGCTATTTTTCATTGCTATACACCTGAAAGAAGTTACTGTCAGTGCCTCATTTTTGATATTTACAGGTTTGGTAATTATTATACGTAGACGACTATTTTTGCCCCAAAAATAAATTTTGAATGGAGTCAAAAAATTTGTACTGGGAATCAATATTTGTTTAAAGAAATAAGCTATTCAAAAAAACTAGTAATCTTTACAAATATAATAAATGCGAAAGTAATTTTGGCTGTGTGTTACACAATCACGCCAAACTACTAAACCTATGTAAAGTAAATTTAGTAAATAGTGTAGAGCTTGAGAAATGACACACTGATGAGACTACTTTAAATCCCGAAAATGCAGAGTACCAGTGGCAGTACAAATTCAAATTCAAAATGTCTTTTATTCAAATTTTAAAACACTTTCGAATCGTCAAGTTACAAGTCAATTGGTTTTAGTTTTTTTAATAGCTGGTGGTAGCTGGCTCGGAATGTACTCTACAGAGAAGAACCGATAAGAAATTCAAAGTAAACAGAAGCGGAATAACCGAATTCCACACGTACGAAGTCACGGACCGAATACTAGTAATATATAATTGTATATTCCATTGAAGTATTGTATATTCCAAGACCCGAGATGGCCTAGTGATTGGAGCACGTCAATCTCAACCGAGGATCGCATGTTCCGACCCCGGCTGGCACCGTTGATTTTTAAAGTGCTTAATTTGTGTTTAAATTCATCTCGAGCTCGGCGGTGAAGGAAAACATCGTGAGGAAACCTGCATGTGCCGGGGGAAATCCTGACCCATGTATATCCGTCAACCCGCAGTGGAGCAGCGTGGGGGATTAAGCTCTAAACCTTCTCCTTAATAGGAGAGGAGGCCTTTGCCCAGCAGTGGGATGTTTACAGGCTGTTTACTTTACTTTACTTTACTTATATTCTATTAATTAACTTTATAAGGAGTCAATAACCGCATAACCCGTTGTATAATTATACATTGATCTAATTATACACCGTAGTATTTTATCACCAAATTAAAAGAACATCAGGATACTGTTAGGGTAAGTTGGGGAAAAAAGGCGAAGGAACAGAGCCAATAATTATTCATTGTGTTTTTAACAGGCGCGCCAGAAACCCGCGAAATTGTAAGAGCCACTACGCGCGCTTCAGCCATGTCGTAAAAATTGTTCCACCGAACCGTGGAGACGCTGTTTGGTGTAGAATGTTTATTTTATAGATTTTTTTTTAAGTAATGGTCGTTTTAAATTTTAATTGTATCATATAATAAACAAAATGATTATAACACTCTTTTTTTCTATCAGTGAGGTTTTTTTTTGTTTGCGATCAGATATGTATACGTTTATAGAAATGAGCAAGAAACATTTTATGAAATCGTTATATAATTCATTGTGTTTTTAAATTGGGGTTTTATATCGTTATGCTTAAGAATATGTATCAATACCTATTTTTGTTTCTGTATAAGTCATATTTAATACATTATTATGTAATTTAGTTGGTACATTTAATACAACTTCTATCGATCACATAATCCACTATTAATTTAAACTAATTTGTGACACATTTCTGACCGAAAAAGAATATAATTTTGTATTAAGAACTTTTTAACATCTCGTTTTATAACGCATCAAGCTCAATTACACATCATTCTATTTTTAATTACCAAAATTAATTTAATTCATCCAAACTTTCGACACCAAAAACCGAGTCCACAGCTCCCCAAACCGACACCCGAGCGCAACCATCTTCTGACTTGTTAATACCACCAGCCTACTATCTTAGCATATTGCAAGCGTCTAAATAACACCATTATACCCAGCACCCACCCAAATATAGAAACGTTATCTGGGAAAATGTTTGAAGGCAGGCGAAAATTGAATTTATTATTTAGGTTCAATCAACGGGCCGCTATAAAACGCCTGCATATTTATGAATTGTATATTGACGTGAACTTCTTACGGAATCGGTGTGGTAGTTTTTGGATGTTAATGTTTGGGGATTTTGGCTCATGGTTTTTTATGTGTTTTCCGTGAGATGTTTTTATTTATTTCAATTCGTATTCATAACATTTAATTAATTAATTAATATAAGGCGAGAATTACACTTGTCAGTTTAGCTCACAGACTTACATAAGTTTTATAAAAAAAAATTTTTATTGTTTTTAAAGAAAGAAGTTACTGTAAATGGCTTAATTATTGAAATTCATATCTACTGTATGGTTACTTGGGTAACTATTAGACCAGGATACAGAGTTGTTTTGTGTCAGTTACAAGAGTAAAACCTACACGTGTAATTGAGGCCTAAGATTGATCAGTAGTAATTACAACAGTACGTAAAAATATAATTTTGTTTATAATATAAAATTAAGGTTTGTGCCATGAAACATACGTTGTCTATAATTTTATTATTTGTTCAAATAATTTTAATTTCAAAAAACTAGATTTTTTTAAATTTATTTTTGATGCATTTTTAATCAAAAGCAGTAGACATGTTTATGAAAAATTATAAAGTAATTTTAATGTAGTATTATAGTATATAAATATTGAGTTTAAAATATTTTTATAACATTTATACTTTTTATTTTCAGATTATATCTGACAATAGTTTCAAAGAATCCTTGAAACTATTGTCAGTTACATATATGTAATGTGATACAAAAAAGTCCTTAATCAAGTTAGAATTAAATATACAAATAAGATAAACTTATAACAAAAAGAATAATAAAATTAAACACCAAAACAAAAACAATAGAAAACGATCCGATTTAACATCAGTTCGGAAGTTCGTAATAAAGTAAATTACGGACAAAAAACCAGTAAATAACCGTATACATACCTACACACAAACAAAATAAATTTATAGCCTCTTAACCATCTAAGAAAAACTCCAGCATCACTGAGGGGAGTGAATCAAATAATTCCTCTCCGGAGAACAAAATGCTCTGGACGGCTACAACCCTTCGATCTTTTGTTTGCTCGGAGTTCGAATTTTAGTTATTTCAGTTTTGATAATAATTCGTGGCTAATTTATTAATTCATAAATTTCGCGCGGTACTCTTTTCTTGTAAAGTTTTTGTGAGTCGATTTATGTTTTAGGATAAAAGTGTTTTTAAATGTCTAAGACTAGCTGTCTTTTGCGGTTTCACTCGCGTTTTTGGTGACTGCTTCGCTTCTATGAGTCGTAGCGTGATTTTATACAGCCTATAGCCTTTCTCAATAATTAAACTATCTAACAAATATTTTTTCAATTCTAACCTGTATGTTCCTGAGATTAACGCGTTGAAACAAACAAACAAACTCTTCAGCTTTATAAATATTAATATAACGCTTAATTCGTACATTGTTAGAGAATGTGTATGTGAAAGGGAATAAAATATGCAATGTTTATAGAATAAAATTTAAGTTAAGAATACTTAAAAGAATAAGCTTTGGATGCTGAGTCTAATGGTAAGGGTTTTGTTGAGAAAAATTTGAACATGTTGTGTAGTTGAGGAATATGGTCTTCAAGTTTCATCATCAGACCATCTCTAAAGTGTTATATTATTGCGCTATTATCGACAAAGATAGATGCAGCCAGAATGTAACTCTGAAAAATGTATCATAAATTATGATAATGAAATACAAACGCACGTTAAATAAATGCTTATAAAAATGCTGTTTTATTTTGTTTACTAATAATAACACCAATTTTTTCTTATTTTTCTTCTTATTTTTCTATTCACTTCTTATGACGAATTACATATATTTAGATGACTTAAATATATTTTAATTGATATTATAATCGCTGAACAACTGACAACACACTTAATATACAATACTTAAATTACGTAAAATATATCGTATTTTCATCATTAACATCTTATTAATTTCATAAACCTTCAATGTATTACAGTTTGAAACACAATGTTTTAATAGAAAACACTTAGAATTACAATAAAAATTTTGTAATGAAATTTCAAAATAGTCCCAAATGTTTCGACTTACATCCGCAATGTCCTATAACACACCGTGTTTGTCATTACAAGTAGTTAAGTTTTAAAAGATAAATATTGAGTAAAAACGTAACACGGGAGTGGTCTTACAAACGCTTGAGGCGGTACAGTTCAAATGGCGTCTCGGCTTCAACTCAAGACGCACTATTTGCTTAAATTTTTGTTTCAAAATGCTTGTAACAATTTGATAAGTCGGTGAAGTTTAAAGAGGCATGTGAGCTATGTAGGTTAAGTTTTTATGGCTTATGGTTTTTAACGGTTTTTATTTTGATACCTACATCTGTTGTGGATGAAAGAGGTTTCTTTTTGAAAATTGATAAGGTGAATATTTTTTTAGATATTATTGTTAATTACATTATTCATTTAGTTAAGCTTTTGGATTTCGAATTTAATTTTTAATAAGGGAATAATATTTAGTTAAGTAGGAGACTTAAGATATGTTGTATTTTTTCAAGGGTTTATTATATGTACGAGAATATGTACATATCGCTATTTTACTAACTAAAAATAAATGAGGTTTTTAAATTTCTTTATTAACGTGTTGGTGCAAAATGTAAACGATCCCTTGATGTTATAACTTTATTGATTTAAAGAAAATTCGTCATCACAACTCTCTCATGATAAAACATCAAAGATTTATGGTTTTTTGACATACTTAGTTCTATTTGTTAGAATTTTGAGTTTTTACGATATTCTTGCAAACCAGCGATCAATGTGAGTTTGTTACTCACTACTTCAGTCTCAAATGGTATCGGTGAGCATTAAATTGTTAGAAACCTTAACATTTTTTATTATCTTGATCCTCAAAGTTAAGCTAAAATCTATGCATTATTATTTATTATGTTATTTGTCCTTAATTACCTTATACCTCGAACGATAATTACGAATTTTCGAAGAATTTGTTTTCATTAAATTTTTTTACTAGAAGTTTGATTTAGTTTCATTCAGTTCAATCATTCAATCGATAATTTCTTATCTAACACGTATGTGTGGGTGGAAATACGCCATTTGTCTGCTAAATAAGACCAGTAAAGAAAAATAGACTATACTTGGAAATGTTATTACACAAATTTAGGTATTAGACTCTAGAACATAACTTTTTCAACGAACATCGAAAAAGGTGGAGGCTTTCTGTTCGTCGTAGACTTTTTTATTTAAGTATTATCCAAGATCACTCAAAGATGACTTTATCGGTTGGGTTAATTATTTTTCTGTATGAAAGTGGGACACATTTCCTAAAGAATTTTCAAGTCCTACAGAATTTTTTTTATTTTTATTTCATTTCATTTTAAAATCCAAATAACTGAAATAAGTACGTAATCCAAGTAAACTAACCTTTTTCTGCTTTTTAAAAAAAGCCCTTTATTTATAAATGCCACAATTCTTTAACAATGTAGACTACATATCGTAACAACAAAACAGTTAATAACGTTAACATCGTAACTGTGTTTGTGTAGTTAATAAATCCAAGGCGCCATTAGCCGGTTCGAGTCCCGGCCGGAAAGCATGCGTCTTGTTGATTTGTGACGAGTGCAGATGGATTGGGGCGCGGTGAGAAAAGAGCAACTGCGCTCGATATGATTTGTAGATGTTTTTATGACGGGTAAGGTGTGGGTTTTTCGAAAATTGATTTTTTTTGGCAGTAACGAGGTGGTTTGCTTGAGGTTTTATATGTTTATTATTTATTTATATTGTGATCACTGAATGGACACTATGGATGACGTTACCTAGCAACTATCTAGGGATTGAGAATGTCAGGTCGACTTTGTCAAAGTTGGAAATGAAAAAATTAATGGTGGTGGCAAGCCTTACGTGTTATTTACTGGTATCGACGTCAAAATGTAGAAAATCGGTTAAAAACTAGAGCTTATCACCTCGTATGATAAAGCCCCAATCAACTTCGTCACTTGAATTGTGTCATTTGAAATATAGGGTGATTTTTTTTCGTTTAATAATTTGATTTATTGCTTCCTTTATTCTGGATTAGATGCAGTCAGTTTATACCACACGAGACCATCACGATACGATATCGTTTGCTATATGCACATACGTAGCTGAATCTGTACTAATATTAGATAGCTGAAGAGCTTGTTTGTTTGAACGCGCTAATCTCAGGAACTACTGGTTCGAATTGAAAAATGGTTTTTGTGTTAGATAGTTCATTTATTGAGGAAGGTTACAAGCTATATTACATCACGTTACGACTCATAGGAGTGATGCAGTAATCATAAACGCGAGTGAAACAGCAAGGGACAGATAATCATTCGTAGGAATCCGTCCAAGTGCAAGAGTCAAAATTTACAGAAATAAACCAGTTTTAATCTTGGAATTAAATGATTTGAATGGAATGATTCTAAATGTAATTTAATTGATTTGAATGGAATGATTCTAAATTCTTATCTCAGCTATTTAGAAATTATGTAAACCATTGTCATTGCCATTTGTTCAATGTTACGGTAACGTACGTTAGGTACTAACGATTTTGGATTTCACTTTTTTCTTTTTCGAAATGTTATGCAACAATACACAATCCAAAAATCCCTAATGTTGCCAGTACAAAACTGTATCTATGTTGATTTTACGACTATTGTAAGTTGCACGATACTTTTAGGTTTGTATGAAAGAAAATGATTCTACTGACACTTTCTCTCACACAAACCTCGTGCTGACAATTAAAAACGATAAAAATAATTGGGCAATCTGTGTCTGTCCGTCCATCTGTCGGGTTGTATCTCATGATCCATAATGGATAAAGTTGAAAATTTAAAAAATGTGAATTTCTATTGCTTCTATAACTACAAATAAAAAAAAAATCGGTCAAGTGCGAGTTTAATTTGCGCACAAAGGATTTCAACAACGTTTGAATTAAATAAAAAAGTTTTTTTAGTTTAATTTTTTTTTTACTTTTATATATCGATTCTGCTAGCTCTGGTGAAATGGCCAACACATGCCTCGTTGACTTCTGTATTTAAAAAGGACACAATGTAATAATATTTTGACAGACGCGTTGGCGCAATGGTCACTGCAACTGACTAAAGCGCTAACGGTCGCGGGTTCGATCCCCGCTCACGGCAAACGTGTGTATTGGCCATATTGGTTTGTCGTGGTCTGGGTGTTTGTGTTAGTGTTGTGAATGTTTCCGGACCCCCGACACAAGGTCATGAGATCTTAATGGGGGCCATTGAGTGTGATGCGTTATTTATTAAAAAAAAAAAAAGATTATTTAAAAAAAAAGACATTCTACGACGGTCCAAAACCGACTCACGCTTGACAAATTTTTATTTTTTAGATATACAACAAACACAAATCATATTGAGTCGACTATAACCAAAATTAAAGTCGGTTAAAACCCTCAAATCAAAATATCTAAATTCGCAGGTAAAAGGGTACGTGCCCGCATCGCCCTGGGATGAATTTATTATATTTCATTTGTATGCGCGCTGCCTAATTATTAGTTATGAGAGAAGTTCGCAGGTTGCCTTAATACTGATTGATGCGCTTTTCGGTCGGGTTTTGTCACTTTTAATTTACGTTCTGCAGATGTTTTTTTTAATAACCGATATGGTCCATGGGTAGAGGATCTTAAATAATCGCGAGTTCAAATTCAGGAAAATTGTCACTTATTCTTTAAATTTCAAGCCACGCGGAATTAATTTTGAGAAATTAGCGTCCAAAGATGTCAAACCTATTCTAAAAAAAATGTTTGAAGAAGTATATATCCATTTTTCTTTTCTATTTTTAATAAAAGGTATCATGAATTAAAAGATTGGTATAATAAAACGTTTTATTTAACCCTTAATAGCCTAGAGTTTCAATTTTGATACCAATCTTTTAAACCAAAAGTTCACATTACTATTAGATTTAGCCTCGGCGTATTTGATTTCTTTATGGTATTAATGCCTGAATTATCAAAATTGATATCTGTTTTAAATAAATATGTAAAATTAATATGGGGATTTTTAATTATTTTTCCCTTCATCTAGATCTTCAATCAAACACAGTAATATTTAAAAATAAAACACTTTCGTAAACCAGGTTTTTAAGGGTTAATATTAAGTTTTTTAAATATATAAGATTATTGCATATTGCAAAAATATTTAAAAGTGTATGGAACACATTTCAATATTCAACACATTAAATAAGTAACCTTTTTTCCAACTTATTTAGTTAAGATAACTTAAAATGTTTTTGAATAATGTTAAACATGTGACGCATGATCATAATAGATCAATATATTTGTTTTTTTTGTGGGTTAACACATTATTGCTTATCAGTATCCACTTCTGCAATGATTTAGTCATAGATGCACTGATAGTTAACAGTGTCCAAGACAAAAAGACAATACATACATACACTAAAAAAACATTATCCTTTGGAGACCCTCACAAGGTTAATTAATTACCCCGTAGAAATTATTAAAAGTCAAAACAATAAAAGATCGATTATTTATTACAAAACTTGTACAAAACAATCGAACAATATCTTCCACTCCGTTAAATCCTATGTCATTATAAAACAAACACTCAAACGATTATTAAAACTAAGGTTCCCTCCAGAAATTGAACTGTCAGAAGTCACAGATTAAAAATGGCGCGCTCCGAGGCGGGAAACCGCGGCGTCATCGATTGATTCCATTGTTTTAGCGGGAAAGACAATAGGCGATGGAATCCCTCTTAATGCCACGATTTGATCATTCAATTAAACCTCAATGGAAAGAAAGAGGTTTTAAGTGCAAAATCCTCATAAATCAATTCAGTAATTACCTAGTGTTATGAGGATTTTTTTTATCTGTGATTTAGTGCTTTATTATTGGTGATAAATTCAATTTCTTCGCTAATTTACTTTTTGGTTTGGATAATTGTTTCTGTAGTCAGGACTTTTTAAATAAGTCAGAAGCAAAGGACAAGTGTGCAGTGTGCAAAGGAAGGAGTATTAATGACATTAAATGTCATTAAGATTTCTTTTTTCTGTTATAAAAATTAGGATTGTTTTTAATACTACTTAGTTTTGCGCACATTGGACAAATTATGCCAAACAGCAACGGAGATTTTATGTTATCATACGAATATTCAATCAGCAAATATGGATGCTGATAAGCAATAATGTGTCAACCCAAAAAAGTCAAATTCGGAGATATCGATGTATTTTGATAAAGCGTTGACGCATATGTAACATGAAAAATAATTTAAGTTATATAATTTTAATAAGTACGGAAAAATGTTTCTTGATTTAATGTCTCCAATTTCAAGTGCGTTTCATATTTTGTAATTTATAGAATAATCTCAAATATTTAAAAACTAATTATTAGATAACACATAAAATATATCAAACTGCTTTTCATTCATTATAACTTTTATCAAAATGGAAATAAAAAGATAGATATGCGTGTTAAAATAAATTGATTAAGAAAAGGTTTGACATCTTTAGACGCCATTATCTCTTTTCTTCTTTCTTTATTTTGTTTTGTGGTTTTAGTTGTGCCAATTGTGCACATATTATTTCGCCAATGTCCGCCATTATCTCAAAATGAAGTCCGTGTGGCTTGACACATTATTGCTTATCAGCGTCCATATAATTGTACGTATAATATAAATGTATACTTTGATAGCATGGTCGATACATTTAACTTTTAATTTTATACTATAAAAAAATATTAGGCGGCAACATATAATACCTTTGACCATGCAATAAGCCATTAAAAATATCAATCACATGACTAAAAATCTTTAAAAAAAATTTACCGAAAACAAAAAACATAATCACCCCCTCCACATAACACATTAAAAAAATACTACACATCACAACAATTAAAACCCATCAAACCGACCAGCGTAGCACCGAAACTACCTCAATGCCTAATGAATTAAAGCTGTATTTAGTTCGCCCGTTACGTGGGGGGGAGACACCCCATCGGCCATTCCGTAATTTTATCGGGTTATAAATTTGAATTTGTATAATGCGCTGGCATTAACGCATGATTTATACAACTTGACTCCGCTAAGATTTCAAAGATGAAAAACAATAAATTTTGTACCCGTAACTATTGCGTTTAATGGGAACGGTCGTGGGCAACGTGTGGATACGTTTTGTTGGTGAAATAACCGTTTTTAGATGCAAGAATAACATTTATAAATTTTGCTTTTAGACTTTCATTAAATATTACATCAAATATTTCTCATCGTTTTACACTTTAAAGAATTCACTGTTAGTGCCTTATTTTTGACATTCGCAGCTTTCGTAATTGCTTACGAGTATCTGTTGCTAGGTTACAGAGTTGTTTTCTCGATAGTAAAACTTGCAAATGTAATTCACGTCTTACGATATTTGTTTTTGTGATTTGGTTCATTGAACTATATGTATTGTAGCAATGAAATATCTTGATCGATCTCAATGTGTGTTTATTAAACAGATTTCAAAGTAGCTTGGTATATTAATTACGAATAGTGCGTACTATATAATATGTTTTTGATTAGTATATTTATTGTTTTTCATGACACCATTAGCTTCAAAAGTAGAATTAATTCATTTATATATTAAGTTTAATTGAGTGACAGAAACTACGATTGAATGAAAAAATTAACCGCTTAATATGTATTTTTCTTATATTATACATTAATGTAAATTCTACAGTAACAAGGTAAGGTTTAAGAAAACTTCTATCAGTATTTACTAAATCAATACGCACTAAAGTCTCTTGACATAATTAAGGTAAAATTTTACATTAAAATTTACCTGACACTTAGCAATTAAAATTATTTAATTAAGATTATATTACAGACGATTACATCACTTAGTATTTAAAAAGGATAATTGGATGTAGCTTAATTTTTTTAAATTTTATATAGAATAATAACTTTCAAATAACATTTTTAACACTAACTATTTTTAAATAGCACCAAACATAACAAAAATAAACCATCAAAGCTTATCCTCACAAAGCTTTCGTTTGAAAGTTGACGACTTTTTACTTGGTCGAATTTATGCGATACATTTCGGAGGTGGCCGTCGTATACAAGTCAGTTAAATATTTAGCTTTCATTCTAATTTATTCGGCTTATACTGAAAAAGCTTTAGTTCCGCGCCATAAATAGACTTGATTGATATTCTTTATAACTGAGAATAAGGTAGACTTTTTTTAAATACGTGCCAACTTTTAGTAAATTTAGTTGGCTATTGCGTAATTTCGTTAGTTCTTATTTTGATACTTATTTCGTAGGAGTTTGTTTTTGGTTTTTAATTATAAGTAAATTTTCGACAAATATTTTTCTAACGTTATATAAAGGGTCAAGGTCAGTGATGTAGCGTTTTTTATTTTTACGATGCGCGTCGTAGATTTTCACGATTCGACGACCTAACGTATAACTGAGGCAACTTTACTAACTGAGCACTTGGCTCCGCTCGGGTCAGTACCTCACTCTTCGGCGTGAAGTAACTGCGTCTCGTACGGTGAGTGTGAGTTCTCCCATTCTTTTCCTTACCTCCTATTTCCTTGCATTTTAACCTGGCAACGCATTTGTGCCTCCTCTGGTCCTACAAACGTCCATGGGCGGCGGTGATTAGTTAACATCTTTTGCCAGCTATTTTCATATTAAAAAAAAGTAAACGTCGCAATCTGGTTTGTTTTAACCGTTAATCAGTAGTAACATTTAACGTAAACACTACTACTAAATTTACGTCAATTTACATTCGAATATTGCATATACTTACATTAGCAATAAAATATAACATTTATACGACCAACTTAAATATGGTTTTATGTATATTATGTTTAATTACTTGTATTATGTTTTAAAACTGTTTCTTATTTTAAATTGCATATGTTTCTGTTACCATTCACGCAGAGCCTTACCAAGAGATTAAGGCAAATTTTTATTATTTAAAGTTTATTATACTTTTTAAAATTATCCGTGATATAAAATAAAGTAATCGCCTGTTAATATCCCACTGCTGGGCAAAGGCCTCTTCTTATTAAGGAAAATGTACCGACATAAAGACAAACGATCTTTTTTTAATCCAATTCTCTGCATTACTACATTGCGTACAAGTTACTCATAACGCCATTAAAAACATGTCAAATATTTTTATATTTATAGATGTATATATATAAATAAAATTGAAATGTCTGTCTATCAATTATTTAATTGTCTCCTTCTAAGTTTATAGCTGTCCGTATGGATAATGCAAAAAATCAACATTTGTTTTTTTAATTTTCATCAAAAATCTTGTTTTGTAATTTTCCTCTGTGTGTTATACCACTTAGTATCATAACGGCTTATAACGACTAAAGAATTTCATAAGATATAATATCAATTATTATTCATCTTAGAAAAACTCAATTTTATACGAAGGAGTAAGCGATTCTTTTATTTTCTATATACATAAAAAATTACTGTATTTTTGAAAATGACTAACTTGTAACTAAAGCTGACCCTGATGATGATATAACCGGGTGATGATGATGGTAAAAGTTAATGTATTTTACGATATTATATACATTATATATATATATATATATATATACATATATATATACCCATAAAGATTTTTGACTTGTTAAAACTATTTTATAACAGAATGCGTTTTATTCGTTTCAACAAATTCAAATCTAACATTTGTTTTTAAAACGTACTTAGAATATTAACGGTACCCGTACCAAGTCGGGTCGGGTAGCTAGTACAGAATAAAATTCAAAATTATTACGACACTTAAATGATAAGACGCTATACGAGCCGGCGTGAAGGGATCAAAACTTAACAAACGCCCTGATATATTTATCGTTTAAGGGAACCGACTTTTATCGACGAATAAACATCACTATTTAGTAGCTTTTATAAGATTTTTACGTCATGTTACGTTTGTGTGGACGTGGAGTTTAAATTTTTATAATTTTTGAAGTTGTGTGATTTTGACAAGGGATTTATTTAGTTAATTTATTTGTTTACATGATTTATTTATAGTGATGTAAAACATAATATAAATATATAAAAAATAACAAAAGTGGTCTTATGTTATAAGAAATCTCTTTGTTAAATTTTGTTTGATTTTGAGAATTGCTTATAGATAGTATATACAACAATGAGTACACGTATGTGGGTAAACAAAAAAATATATTTTTTAAGATTATATAAATTCTTTATAAACGCAGAATTGTTTGGGTGAGGTAGTATTTGTAACTTCTTTACGAATTAGCTCTACAGGCTTGAGTTAAGTTGCAAATAGTAATCTATAGTAATATTATAAAGAGGTAATTTTTGAATGGTTTATTTGTAACTACAGATCCGATTAAAACAATCTTTTTTCGTTTTATAGCCCGATTATTGAAGATGGTTATAGGCTATATTTCATCACACTACGACTCATAACGTGAAGGAAACCACGAGGTGCAGTGGTCTCTATGGATGTAGAATTAGATTGTCTATGAATTCGGATATTATGAAGTCTGAAAATATAACATTTTAATATTTATTTTCAGATAAAGAGGTTACATTAATAGTGATTTTAAAAACATTACTATATCAATAGGAGGACCACAACATTTTCTAGTAGCGTACAAAAAAATATTGAAGTAATTTCTTCTAGAAGCTTCTTCCACACTTACCCCAGCGTCCAATGATTACCCACACATATCACGGTAAAGTTGATCGCATTGGCCAGCCGTCAAATATTTCTTATTTTAAATTTACAATCGATATAATCTTCCGTCTCGTCCACGCTATTGCTGTCTCCCTCTTATTAATAGCATTACGCATTATACTGCTCTGCAAATTTTACATAAAATTCCAGTTTTAAATTTCGAATAAGAAATTGATGACTGCAATTTTTTTATCTATTTAGATTAAATAATTCTATATTAGGCAAACAAATTTTTCGATTTAAAATAAATTTATTTAGATAAAATAATGTTATTGTTATTAAGTAATAGGCTGAAGAAGAGACAATTATACATTTTTAATAATGAATTTAAACATTAATTCATCAATGAAATAGAAAAGTAATGTAATTGCAAATTGTTTTTTTTAATCAAATAATTACGATAAATTGATTTAATTTTATTTAAATTTAAGTTAAAGTATCTTTATTGAACGATAAATTAAAGCAAATAAGTGTTTTATACTTAAATTGTTAAGCTCGCTTTTTCATGTCGGCGTTTCTTAAAACTAATTCTGCCAAAATTTCGTATCCGTTGTTTAAATTATGAGTGCAATAAATACAGTATTTTATTTTATCGTCAATATTACAGCACATTATAGTAAATTTTATTTATTTTGACAGTTCGTCGCTTCGGACATTTCACTGATCGGTATCACTGACCGAGGTCACAATTACCTGTGAAGAATATTATTAATATACGCGATATATGAAGTAATTTTTACATTGTATCTTTTTTTTGTAATGTAAATATTCTGATATTTAGTCATATCAAAATATTCTTTTGCTCTTAAAAAGTAACTACCATCTCTATTTTATTTTCCACTCGAAGCAATTTATATAAAGTAAAGTAACAGCCTGTAAATGTACCACTGCTGGGAAAAAGACTCCTCTCCGATTAAGGAAAAGGTTAAAGAGCTTAATTCACCACGCTGCTCCACTGCGGGTTGGTGGATATACATGTGCCAGAATTTCTCCTAGCACATACAGATTTCCTCACGATGTTTTCCTTCACCGCCGGCTCGAGATGAATTCAAACACAAATTGAACTTGAAAGCACAGCGGTGCTAGCCGCGGTTTGAACTGGTGATCTAAATACTAGGCCATCTCGGCTCATGTAGAGTCTATCTTTAGATAAAACCTAGCTAGCTATGGACTTATAGCTCTAAACCTTCGTCTTAATTGGAGAAGAGGCCTTTACCCAGGTGTGAGTGTGTTTACTACTAGACCCTACATAGGGAACATTATTTTAAAAAAACGGTTAAAATAAATGAATTATTTAATTAACCAAACCAATATACAAATATACAAAAAAAAAATGTTTATGTGTATATATAAAGTTAATAATTTATGCATCAGAGTATTTAATTAAGATGATGATATAATTTTATTTATACAGTAAATAGAACTTGACAATTTTAAGTGAAGGTCGTAGATTCGAATCCGGGTATGCACCATTACGTTTTTTAAGTACTAGCTTGCAATCGTGTTCGGCGGTGAAGGGAAACATTGTGAGGAAACCTGCATATGGCAGAAGAAATTCTGCCACATCTTTGTCTATTCGTGATGCAACGTGGATAACTCTTTTTCCTTATTATTTACTAGATCAATATTTCTCTTGGTTAAAAAGTTTATAATTTTCATCCAATTTAAAGAAAGGGGGCAGGTTTTTTCTCGACTGCGCGGCGCAAAGGAGAGTAATATGTTTATGTTTTTGTGTTTGGTATTTTAATAATTATTTATTTTTGAAATTATTTCAATTTTTTAAATGGAATTGTTTATTATGTTAATTTGGAATTGTAATATGTATTTTTGTTTTTACTTAAAACTATTTTATAAAATATGTGTATTGTAATGTTATAAGTGCATGATGAGACTACCTGCAATTAGTAGAACATTTTCCATGATTCAAGTTGTTATATTGTATTAAATGTTTTATTGTATCTACTGTTGGTTGTCCTAAGTAAATAAATAAATAAATCAGTCTATATATGTATGTGGCTTTGTACCTTTGAGACAATATTTAGACCAAACGCGTGGCCGATTTTGATAAATGATACATCACGTGATTCGTCTTAACGGAGCGATCATAGAAAGAATAATAATTCAGAAAAATCATTGGGTGATTTTGGACGCCATTATGTAAAAAAAAAAATGAAAATTGACGAATTGTGTTAAGTGGGGCTTCGTTGAATAGGTATTAAAATTATTTTCAGGTTTCTTATATCATTTTTCAATCAGAATTACCGTTTAGAATCTATAACGAGCTAAATTTGGTTAGTAACGATTTTCTATGGTCTTTATACGCAGTTGGGTTTTTGAGTTTTTCTATTAAATACTTGTTATTTTTTATGTTTGTTACCCCATAAGTCCGTCATGTATATGTAGGCATATCTATTATAAACATTTTATGAATTTTATTTGCCAGATTTGAACACGATTCATCATATCAGCCGTAGGACGTCCACTGCTAGACATACGCCTCTCCTAAATTTCTCCAAAGGGACCTGCTCGAAGGGGCATCCAGCGTCTTCCGGCGACCTTAACAAGGTCGTCCGTACACCTTGTAGGTGGACGTTCTACGCTGCGCTTGCCGATCCGTGGTCTCCATTTGAGAACCTTTCTGCCCCATCGGCCATCAGTTGTTCGAATTATGTGGCTTACCCATTGCCAATTCAACTTGCCAATTCGCTGAGCCATGACGGTTACCTTAGTCCGTCTACAAATCTCGTCATTCCTGACTCGATCTCGTAGAGATATTCCGAGCATAGTCCTCTCCATCGAACACGGTAACTTATCAAAAGTATACAAACATTACATATAAATTGTATAATAAAAATCACAAGCTCATTTGTTCTAATAAAAATACAATCAAAATCGATCTATTCAATTAACCTCGAGCTATCGCTAACATGCAGTTACACTAGAGGTTAATGAGATCATACGTTAAAATATAACAACATATTATAAAACGTGCAGACATACAAACGTATAATTATACAGCCCTTAACATGCACATGTTAGAGTTCAAAATTGTATACTTCAGTGAAACGCGGGCCCACCCTACAATGGACTCGATTAACTAGTCGGTGATTTCGATCGATTTTCATTAAACGAGTTGAGTTATTCGATGTTGTTTCACTAAATTAAGTACAGCCCCTTTATAACTGAGGTTATTCGTTTATTGGAAATTTGTATGCCATATTTTATTATAACCGACAAAGTATAAGAGAATAATGCGTTTCGTATTTGTATGATGTAGGTACGTATGTTAAATATTGATAGATATGATTGTAACTTTTAGTATGTATAGATGATAACGATGCGTGGATTTAGTATGGCTGGATTTCATCCAGGATGTTTAATATACATATTTGTAATTTTTAAATGTATGTACTTATTAATAAAATTTTAAAAGAGTTCCTGTCGAGTTTTTTGCCGGTTTTTCTCGGTAGAATCTACATTCCGAACCGGTGGTAGCTTTTCATTTCTTTAAATACTTTTTGTTTGTTTTGACCATTCGAAAGTGCTTTTAAAAGCCTACTTGAATTGAGTATATTTTGATTAAGATGTCATGTTTATTTTCAAACTTTGTTTACTAGGTTTGGTGACGAATGGAAGCCCAAACAAAGGCCCGCTTTCCTTATTTCTTATTCCCTTTCATTCAACTCATATCCTATTTAAGCTGGCAACGCATTTGTGGCACCTCTGATGCTGGAAATGTACAAGGGCGATGGTGATAACATCTGGTGTGTTAAAATAAAAATAAATAAAGAAAATACTTATGTAGGCTTTATAATGTATGATTTAGCCTACTAGCGATATAATTTTGACATAATCTACATAAAACTATTAGTAGGAAGCTTATAAATAAGAAATAATGTGTCAACTCACAGCATGTCAAATTCCGATACTACGTCAAGTATTTAACATTATTCAAAAAAAAATAATGTTTAAGTCATCTAAACTAAATATAAGTACAGAAAAAGTGTTTTAATATAATGTTTAGAAGTGTGTATGAAAATGCTTTTTATAATTTTTGTATATAGTCATCATTCTTTTTATAAGACATAATCTCATATAATTGAATAACTTATTATTAGATAAAACTTTTCATAATAGAAAAGGAAAGATATACACATCTTCAAAGAATAAACACATCACACTCAACGGCCCCCATTAAGATCTCGTGACCTTGTGTCGGGGGTCCGGAAACATATACAGCACCAACACAAACACCTAGACTACGACAAACATCCGTATGGCCAATACTGACATTTAGAAGTTTATTAAAAATAGGTTTGATATATTTGGACTCCATTTTCTCAAAATTAAATTAAAATAATAAATTTCTCTATATGGCTATGTATGTCTATACCTAGTACTGCTTAACAGCGTCCAGTTATAACAAAAATCTATCGCCAGTATTTTAAATCGGAGATACGTTATTGAAATTAAGAATTAGATAAGAAGTTACGTAGCAATTAAAGAAATATGTTGTATTATCTCATCATCTTATGTCGTGGTCTGCGTGTTTGTGTTAGTGTTGTGTTTCCGGACCCCCGGCACAAGGTCACGCGGTCTTAATGGGGGCCGTTGAGTGTGATGCGTTTATTTATTTATTTATTTATTATTATAATCGAAATATATGTATGTAGACAATCCTGTAGGATCAATTAGTTAGGTTTTTTTTATGAAATATAATTTTTTCTATGTATTTCTGTGTACTAACTTAACTATATTGTAAAAGAGACCAATTTTTTTAATTATATAACATCTTATGTACATAAAAATATATATTTTAACACCACAGCATTTTTCCGGTCTGGATTATGTTTTTTTATTTCCCTTACACGAAAAATTCATATTGTAATGTGTGAAAATGTCTTCATATATCATTTTGTGCTGGATCACTTAACTTTGACGTGTTCTCATTGTCTCATTGTCTAACGTTGGAGTAACTGTAAAAATAATTAGAGAGAAGGAAGTTTAAATGAAATACAGTAATTAAAAATCAAATTGTATTACAAGTTATTGTGGTAGCTTATAAAAATCTAAAATTAAAATATGACATGTAACTTGACGATTCGAAAGTGCTTTAAAAGCCCATTTGAATAAAGTATATTTTGAGTTTGTTAATTTTTGTTTTAAATTTTTTTTTTTTATAACAATAGTAGGAAAATGAGTAGGCGGGTCACCTGATGTTATGTGATCATCGCCGCCCATAAACGTATATAAGGGTGGGGATTGGAGATTTAGGAGGTTTGGATCCCCCTCCCCTAAGTACATTTGGAATAGCGATGACGATGGTTTATATTTTTTCTAAATAACTGAGACAAGCAGTTGAAATTAAAACATGCAGTCTTACTGGGTAATGGCCGGATAAAAACTAGTTTATCTTTGTATATCCCCCCCCTCCCCTCCACCTTTGAACCCTGCCCTTGGACGGACCCTTCCCATATGAAAGTAGCAACGCTAGTGCTGAAAAGAGAAAGAGTGCGCAAAGCTGGTTTTTCATCCGATCTGAAATCGATTGATTACATACATAGGTACGATTAATTAAAAAAGAACTATTTCTATCAATATTGTCTATGTAGTAGCTTAAAAAAAAATATCGGATGACGTTTCCATAACGTGATACAGTGGAAACCCACCGGCACTAGTGGCCATAGTCCGGCCTGCACCGCTCAGATAGTGGCCAATGATTTAACGCTCAACTTTTGACACAACTAAGCTTTTTGGACATCGCCTTGACTATAAATAACGTCTTACATCTGAGGGTGAGACAAACGTTGACCAAGTTCGGCCTGTAATAATGGCGTATGGAAAAGTTTATTGAGCACATATGTGGGGGGGGGGGGGATAATACAATGGTGTGATGATAATGGGATTGTGTGTGATTATTTACAGTTCGTGATTTGGATATTTTTTTGTATGGTTGAGGATACTTTGTAAACTATAGCAAAAGTTATCATTATAAAAAGAATTGTATTTAAATTTCGAGCTCGGCGGTGAAACATGGTAAGGAAACCTGCATTTGCCGGGATAAAATTGGATACATATTTATCCGCCAACCTGCAGTGTAGTGAGTGAGTGACTATTCGCTTATATGCTTATATACATATATATATATATATATATATATATATATATATATATATATATATATATATATATATATATATATATATATATATATATATATATATATATATATATATATATATATATATATATATATATATATATGTATATAATGGAAAATAATTCCAAAATGGAAATAACTTTGTGTTCAAAATTCAAAATATCCCATTCGTCCAAGCAATCTAGTAAAAGGAGTATTCACCCTCAAATCAAAACCATAATAATTCCTTCGCATCTGAAAAGAGATCACATTTAAAACAAATTTCATCTCTTGTCCCTCTGACGAGAATTTCTTACAGAACAACATTTATTTACAAATAAAATGTACACCCTTGAACTTAAACACCAAAAACATAAAATATACTCTATTCTTTACGTAATAAGTGTGAAATCTAATGCTGAGTCGTTGGATGTCGCCCTGTATACTGGACACTGTCCACTACACAGCTATGACCTTTTTTACATATCTTTTATACGCGCGTAAAAATTCATGGCTCGCTTCTTTTTCACATTTTCAACAAAATTAGGAAGGCATTAAGAATATACTGTCTCAGAATCCAATGTTTATAGCGAGAACACGGAGGACAATGGAAATGATATGTGCTGTTACGGATCATATAGTAATTACGTTTTAATAACTTAATTAGTGAAGTCCTCCTTCAAATCTAACTCTCTAACGCTAACTCTCATAGAAGATCATCGTGTGTGAGAGAGACAGAAGCCCAACTCCCTCCCCTATTACCTTTCTTCCTTCATATTCCCTTTCATCTCTTTTTCCTTTTTTGGCAAGTTATGCGTTTGTAGCTCCTTTGGTGTCGCTAATGTTCATAGACAGTGATCATTTTACATTGGCTGCCTCTTTGTCAGCTATTTTTATTAAAATAAAGTCGTCTCGATTTCTTGGCTTACTTTCTATTCCTATGACCTGTATTCCTTTTTAGGCTGGCAATGTATTGGGTTTCCTCTGGTGCTGGAAATATTAATAAGTGGCGTTGGGTTCACATCTGATGACCAACCAGCCCGTTTGCCAGCTCGAAGGTATTATTTCTTGTGAGAGTGTGTATCTATATGAGTTTTTTATTACAATATAATCTTTAAATCACTTAATCTGATTTAAATCGACATGCTAATGTTACGGACGTTTTGCTTGTGTGGTATTGGTCGGGATATTTTTAGGTGTTTGTTGTTTTTTAAGCGTTTCATATTATAAAGTAATACACTTGCTGTTATTATTCATGTGTATTCAGTATTATAAGCAATTAATTCAAAATGTACTTTAATTGATACTATATGATACCAATTTAAGTTGATTGTCTGACTTTGAAATGTTCTCATAAAAGCCGATATATAGTGAGTACTGATGATAACTATCCATCGGTCCATCTATTTTTTTAATAAATAAAATTCTTTAATAAATGACTAAAAAACAATATTTTCCACAACATTGAGGAAAACGATTTTATTCGTTTTCTATTTATAAGCGCCTGATGTCATCTCCATATCACTCGTTTCTCACTGACTTTTAAGCTTTCAATGAACTGACGAAAAATGTTTAAATTTTAATGACATGTGGTTTTTATTGGACTGCGTTCGTTGTTTTTATATTTTTGCCACTTCACTGGACTACCGTAATAATTGCTTTTAACCGACTGTGGCGACACCTGGAGTATAATGTTTTGCAATAACAGTTACTTGTGTATCGTAAAGAAGCGTTCAAATAATTGAAATATTAACTGCATTTTTCTGTATGAGATTTTATTTAGGATAAAGCAGTATATTTGATGAGAATAGAATGGAATCAAATTTATTTTATGTATATTTATTTTATATTAATGTATTCTAATAATGCGTTACGTATTTAACATCATTCAAAGCAAAATAAGAACGGAAAAAAGTTTCTTAATTCAAAGTTTCGAATATTGAAGTCCATATTTGCAATATTTAGTAATTTCATATAATTGAAAAACATATTATTAGATAAAACTTTTCATTAGAGCAATCTGCTTATAATTGAATAGATGTTTTATCAAAATATAAAAGAAAAGATGGATATATACTTCTTCAAACAAATTTATTAAGGTTAATTATTTAATAGGTTTGACTTCTTTAGACGCCATTTTCTCGAAATTAAGTTTGTGTGATTTGACATACCTCGACACGTATTGTTTATCAGCGTCCAGTAATTGTACTGAAATAAGTTTAAAGAGTTACCGTTGGGTTTTTTTCCAGCTCTTTGTTATAAACCGGTCGCGGCAGTAGGCCTAGTGGGTTTACGTAGAACTGATAGGGCAGATGTTTAAAGCGATGATTCAGTGATGCTTAAAATCCTTCCAGCTATATCGAATCCAGCCCTCAAAATAGGTTTTGGGCACAACTGAAATTCGGCAAGTGCAAGTCGGATTAGAACTCGCTCATATGAATAACTCAACTCGTAAATCTATATCTATTAAAAATTCAACCTGTATATTACAATATATATTCAGGATTGAGGCTTGAAAATACTATTTAATTATTGCCAAAATTTGGTTTGAATCTCTCACGCACGATTTTTTTTTATTTTACTAAGGCTTGTGTGAGACGCCACAAATCCGTTTGAGTTGCGGACATGCCCATTGTGCCCACAACGGTGGATTCATCCGTAGTATTGGATCAGGGTAAATTTTTGATTTCGAGAACATTAACTTTGATCGCGTTGATCGTCTTTTGTTTTCGCAAGATAAATTTTACATAGATATCCTATTTTTAGAAGGGAAAACGGATTGTGTGTGGTTTATACTTATTAAAACTTTTGCGATGGTCGTCATCAGTACGGAATTGGAGGCCGCAGTTTCGCATCCGCTGGTCCTGTTGTCCATAGCTCCACTCGTGGCTGGCGGATCTGATCAGGAGGGTAAAGTGTGTCTTGCCCTTCCCGCACCCCTCGCTGGTGCATACGGCAGATCGGGGCCATCCCGGAGGCCATTGCGGCTCGAGACGCAAGACCTGGAGGTGAGATGGACCTCACGCATTCCCATAACCTTAACCAGTAAACGAGACATGTAAAAAAAAATTGTGTCTGTTTTGAATTTCTGTAGCTTTAAATATTTTTATAATACTATACACATACTCGTAAATTCACAATAATCCCTATATTATTATAACTATTTATTTTTTATACACGCTACCGTATAAGTATTAAAATAGTTATTATGAAATATCTTATTTAATTTGGTTTTTTTTTTTGGTTTTAAATTGTTTGTTTGTTTTTAATATAATAATATTTAAACAGATGAGGTGTGAATGTAAGGTATTAAAAATACCATTGATTTTAATATAGTGATGTAACGCATTTTGCTGTTCGAATCAATCGTAACACTTTTACAATTTTACGTAAATTGTAAAAAGAAAATGCAAAAAATTATTGTTTATTTTTATTTTTTACTAAAATAATGACGTCAATCTGATCTGAATTTATACTAATGTAATAATCTACACTTAAATTTATTTCGAATTAAAACTTAAAAAAAGAATATAAATAAATAAAATAAAATTGTTTATTAAATGAAATGCATGACTTACAAAAAATATGAAGTATACGAGTTATAGTCATAAGATACTTTATTTATTTTTTATGTTTTTGTGATTAACTCCGGAATAACTGATATTACTACTATTTTAAGAAGAATGGTAACTTTTCAAAGGTTTCTATATAATAATATTTTATGTTTGTATGCATATTACTCGTATTTTAAAACAAAATTTGAGTATAAAAATGATCTCGATTCCATATTATTCGACTTCGAGTTTCTCGATTCAAAGCTCCCATCGCATCACTATTGCAATAAGCGAGTACAATAATACTGATGACCTAAGACACTTAACTTTTTAAAAACAATATACACGAGCAAAATAAAAATAATCGTAAGCAATAAATAGCCGTTAAAATTGAATTTTTCATATAAAATCGTTGATAATCAAGTTTTAATATCGTTGACATTCGGAGCAAACAATTTTTTCTCATTACATGATACATAAAAAATAACTATTATTGCTTTTAAATTAAACGTTTTATAGAACAAAACGAATATTTTAAAATTAACGAATTTAAGTCCGAAACATATTATCAGACCTAACTTGGTCACGACATTCAGAAGTGACTTAATAATCTGCACATCGTTTCGAAGTTTGAATTCAGACGTGTCACGCTTTGAGGAGACAGATTATGTCGGACGTCCGAACACTTAAGTTCATGTCCGAAAATTATTGCTAACAGACTGCACGTGTTACGTCATTAACCAGATATGACCGTGTCCGTTAATCATAATTGTAAATTGGTCTCGTCCGTTACGTTACGTCACGTTAATATGTTTCAGGCTTTATTCTAGAAATATGACGTTAATACTTAATAATTTAGTTATAATGTTTACACAAATATTTTAATATAACAGCAGACGCGTTTTTAATGGACGAATAAAATAATATTATCGCAATTAACTGGATTTAATTAACTGAAAAAGATGGGTAAATAAAACATTTCAAACAAATATTTTATTATATATGAAGTGTTACTTAATGATAATCCTTTTAGAAGCATGCGGAATCATAGTTTAAAAAATGCAAATCTATAATCAAAATTTAAATGATTAATGACTCAAAGAATTTTACGCCCATAATATTACGCCTATATTTGACGGACTGCGTTTTTTTGAAAAATTTTGAAAGGATTATGTCGCGATTTATACACACCAAAACCCCAGCAGTGGCTTTTGACAAATGGGAAATGAAAAATGAAACGAGAAATGCAAAAGCCGCGGAATCGCTGGACCGCATCCTTAGAAAACCTAAGCATAACTGAGTCATCGGACTTTGCGCAACTGAAGAAGCTTTTCCAATCATGAGTCTATGCGAGCTCATGCATGACCCGTAATTTATACACGCACCGAAGGAGGTACTTTAAGAAGCATTTTTACCGAATTTAAATAAAATATTCTTCCAAAATGTGACACAATAATAACCTAAACGCATTAATCAGAAGATATATACCAATATATTTAACGATTCATGATACATTACCGATTACTATACTCTAAAAAAGTACGTTAAAAATTTTACGACAGGTAATCAATTGACGAGTTTACGATGATTTTTTTTACACAGTGACATTTTATAGCTCCACCGATCAGCAGTAAATGTTGATATAAATTGCAATTTAGGTATTATTTACTGTGCCTATATCGTAAAGTTAATTTTTATAAATTCTAAGTATATGTTCAATTTTTTTGTGTTTGATGATTACTATTTTCCTTTAACGGAGTAGTTTGAGGCTACTTTATCTGAGTATTATGATTATTTTAAAGAGCCTATTTTTTCTTTTTTTCAAGTTCTGTTTTTACAAAGGAGGTAGCAAAGACATCATATCTATTTATTACTTATATGACAAAAATGTTGCTAAATTATAATAGTTTCATTGGATGATAGAGGCGTCCTCTAGGTCAACCGTTCCCTGCAGTTTCACTCGCCCTTAACAAAGGACTAGAAACGTTCAACTCCCTTTTTACCCCATCTTAGTGAACTCCTACCTCGTAAAAGTAAAGTAAAAAGTAAAGTAAATATCCCACTGCTGGTCAAAGGCCTCCTCTCCTATTAAGGAGAAGGTTTAGAGCTTAATCCACCTCGCTGCTCCACTGCGGATTGGCGGATATACATGTGTCAGAATTTCTGCCGGCACACGCAGGTTTCCTCACGATGTTTTCCTTCACCGCCGAGCTTGAGATGAATTTAAACACAAATTTAGCACTTGACAAAAATCAGCGTTGCTAGCCGCGATTTGAACCCACGATCATCGGTAAAGATAGACGTGTTCTAACCACTAGGCCATCTCGGCTCGTAAAAAGAACCTTAATACAAAATTTGAGATTCCTAGCAATTGTAGTTTGTGAAATATCGTTATGAGTGAGTGACCTTTCGCTTTTGTATATAGATGCTGATAAGCAATAATGTGTCAACTCACGAAATGTCAAATTTTAAGATGTTTATGTATTTCGATACAGCATCCTCTATTTAACATTATTCAAATAAATTTGAAGTCATATACTCTAAATAAGTAAGGAAAAAAGTTTCTTAAATAATTAACTCGAATTTCAAGTGCGTTCCATATTTTCCAATTTATACAATAATCTTAAATATTTGAGAAGCTTTTTATTAGATGATGTAGTAAATAGATCAATCTGATTTAAATTAATTAAACCTTTTATCAAAAAATATAAGACAAGGTGGATATATATTTCTACAAACATATTTGTTAAGAATAGGTTTGACATCTTTAGACGCCATTTTCTCAAAATGAAGTCCGTGTGGGTTGACACAGTATTGCTTAACAGCTTCCATATAACGATAGATAAGTATAACAGACGAGTCTGCGGTTTATTTAAAGAAAATGATATAAAACTAACAATAAATAAAATGCGTGTTGAGTTAACTTTGCAGTGTTTATACACTAAAACTAATATATTAATTAACTAGCTTCACCCGCGACTTCGTCCGCTTGAAATAGTAAATTTAAATCCACCAATATAAGCCATCTTCATTTCAAATTTCAGTCAAATCGATTCAGTACTTTCTTAGTGAGTTATTCCTGTGGGAACTTCAATTTTTTTCGGGATAAAATGTAAATCCAAGATATAAGCCATCTTCGTTTTAAACAATCAAATCGGTTCAGTAGTTTTTGCGTGAAAAAGTAAAAAGGACTGTATACATTATTCCTGTGGGAACTTCAAATTTTTTCGAGATAAAACGCCTATGTGTCCAAGATATAAGCCATCTTCATTTTAAATTTCAGCCAAATCGGTTCAGTGGTTTTTGCGCGAAAGAGTAACACACATCCATCCATCCATCCACACATACAAACTTACACATTTATAATATTAGTAGAATTTTACAAAAATAAGGTGTCTACAAATATTAGAAAATTGTCTATTGTTTAATTTAGCACAACTAAAAGCCACAAAACAAATAATTGAATTGAATTGCTTAATTTATTATGTAATAATTTTCATCGAAAAATTAGTAGGAAAGAAGAAAGTGTCAAAAAACTGCTTTTGGGTGTTATTTTTTCAAAATGCATCCGGGAAAAATACGAGGTCATAAACTAGATTGAGTGAGAAATTCAAAGAGCATGTCAAAATCTATAAGATCACACAATTTTCAAAATTTCCTGAAAATTTTCCAGGTGACCCTAACTGTTTGCAGCAAATGACTATAGGTACGAATGCGTATATCTTCTATTTACTTTCCTAATTCTAATATGAACTATTTGTATTATTCGACAACAAAATTATTAGTATAGTATAATGCCATTGCTAAAGCACGTTTTAAAGTTTAATTGAATTTCATAAAATGTATCAGAAATAAAAAAAACAACAATAACACAAATTCATACACTCGAATTTCGTTTCAGATTATATTAATAAATTGTATCCGTAATTGATTTCAGGATTTTATCCATAAATACTTACTACAAATTAAATATAATTCTGTTGAAATCACATTTCACTTTGTACAATAAAGGATACCCCGAACAAATAAACATCAACGCTTTATCTAAATTTTTAAAAATATTTTCAATAAATACCGAAAAATTTTTACGTTATCCGTTTGGTATTCAAAGATAAACTTACATCCGTATGATGTCTTCTGAATGCATGAAATTGTTTCAAATAAACATTTATGAAATCATAACGAGTAAAAGATGGTCAAGAACGAGTGATTTTGTATAGTCCGTTTTTCTTAACTTGTCCTATTTGGTAACAATACGCGGAACGATAATCACGAATTTTCGAATATTATTTATTATGATAATATTTTATTATGAATGATTCAGTTCAATCATTCGGTCGACAATTTCTGATCTCTAACTCTTATGTGGTTAGAAATACGCCATTATTGTTTCCTAAATAAGACAAGGAAAATAGACTATATAATATGTGTTCTACACATGTGTATGTACGTTTCTTATTGTAACGCAATATTTAATTATTTTAAATAAAGGAAGGTAGCAATAATGAACGATTCCCGCCAGATTAAAGTCTAAAGTATATTTGTGAGTTTCATTTATATTTCGTGGTAGTAAACCCATCATTACCTAAGTGATGTATTGAGAGAAACATCGACAAAAGGTGATAGCAGAAGTACAGCGTATTTTATTACGGATCCCTAAAACACTATACAAACATGTTGATTTTAAAAGATTTTCAAATATTACACGTACTGTTACGACCACTCTTCCGTAACGGACGCTCACTCAATGTTTTTTGTTAATATTAAATAATTACCAAGTGCGAAACCTTTCACGAGTCGTAATCGGGTGGTATCGCAATGTCTCCGTTTGATGCGCCTGCGCCGGTGCGTTTCCATTGACATACTAGTAGACAGTAAAATAAAATTTGCAAAAAAAAATAAACTAACAGACTATAGATGGATGATGATAAGCAAAAATGTGTTAACCCACAAAAAGTCACATTTACACATATTGTTGTATTATAATAATGCTTCGCGTATATAACATTATACATTTTTTTAGGTCATCTGAACTAAATAAGTACGAAAAAACGTTTCTTATTATAATGTTTAGAATATTGTAGTGTGTTCAAAATTTTGGATTATACAATAATCACATTCTCTTTCTCTTAATATATCACTTTAATATATATTTGAAAAACTTATTATTAGATAAAACTTTACTTATTCGCTTTTAAGTTATTATAATTTTAAACAAAATATGGTCATATATTCCTTCAAACAGATTTATTAAGTGTAGATTAAGGACATCTTTAGACGCTATTGTTTAAAATTGGTAGTGGCTTGACACAGTATTGCTCTTTTTTTTCTGATTGAGTATTGCTGTTGGCCCTACTGGCCTTGACAGCGTCACCGGGGGGGGGGGGGGGGGCTGAGTACTGAGACTCGGCCTTGAAATTGGGAGCCCCCGTTGGGGCTCAGACTGGACGTCCGTGTCTAAGGGTGTCTCCTAGTGTGATCGCACCTTGGCTTAGAACGTCGTCGGAGTGGAGTATTGCTCTTCAGCGCCCAAATATCCAAGTTGGGCAAAGGTCTCGTTAAGGAGAAGATATACAGCTTAGCCCGCCACGCTTTCCCGCTGCGGGATACTGTAAATAAATTACTTTACTGTGAAAGTAAATAATGTAATGAATTGGTTTTTAATGCACATAATTATAGTTGGCAATTATTTATACATTTTGAAACAAACTTACAAAAAAAAAATCACTTAAAAAGACCGAATTACAAAAAATAAATTTATTATTCAAATTTTAACAAAATAAAAATCTCTCCGGCGGGGAATCGAACCCCGGTCTCCCGCGTGACAGGCGGGGATACTGACCACTATACTACCGAAGACTTGAACGAGCTGATCTAATTTAAGATCACTATACGTCAAGTGTATATATATCATGCTATTTACATATGCGTTGAGTGTGATGCGTTATTTGTTGGTCCAAAGATACTCGCCTGTTATACTCAGACCCTAGCTGGGTTAAGAGCTCGTTTGTCGGCTATTTTCGGCTATTTTCACCTGACTGCGTGACGCAAGGGAGAGTAATGTGTTTATCAATTTATGTATGTATGAGGGTTTGTACTTTGTGGCACCATTTAGACCAAACGCGGGTCCGCTTTTGATAAATGACGTCGTTGGAAACGTCGCAGCGGCGCAAATGTCAAAGAAAGAATAATAATTTTAAAACAAAATGGGATTTTAATGGATATCATTGAATGGGTATTTAAAAATGATATTTAGGTTTCGGTGGGCCGGAAACACACAACACAAACAGATACCTAGACCACAACAAACATCCGTATGGCCTATAAGGACGTTTGCCACGAGCGGGGATCAAACCCGCGACCATTAGCGCTTCAATCAAGTTGCGGTGACCACTGCGCCAACGTGTCTGTCTTCTTAGATCTTTATGAAAGTCTGAAAACAAAAACTTACAAGTGTAATTCTCGCCTATTTTTTATACATATTTAAATACCCGATTCCTGGGGAGAGATCGGGTAATATGGCGATTTATACCCACTAATAATAAAAATGGAGAAGCCGCGGGATCGCTTGCGCATGCGCATCCGAAGCCCCATTATTTTCGCCTTGCAATGTAAACGCGCACCAATCAGGTCAGTTTTCAAGTGTCAATAGAGGAAAGGAGAATGACGCTTTGGGTGTTAATTTAAAAGTCGTTAAATTTTATTATGAGATGAGAGAATCTTCTGAAATCTGTGAACTCGCGACGAACGACTGTTTCATACGGAGGCTGAGGCAAGTTGAGATGTGTTATCAATAATATGGTAATAGTTTTTGCTTTTCGGACTTAAAAAGAGAATAGGCTGATTTGTATGTGTGTATAACTTTTTTTTTAATAGCTGGAAAACGAGCAGGCAAAACTGAGGTTAAGTAATTAGACATCTTACGCGATTTATACTATTCATATTTTATTGGTCTTATCGCAATAAATAATTGTAATAATACCTTTTACCCGACGTTTCGACGAAGTTGTATATGTCGTCGTCGCGAGCTGACAGTACACAATACAACACACCACAATAGACTAATTAACTAAAAGAGTTCGAAATCGGTTAAACCTGGTTTTTGTATTAAAAACCTAGTTCTTTATTATAAAATTACCTATATAATGATTTTAATATTTATCATTTTACTATTATCTTTTAACATAGTTTTAGGGCAGTCGCCATGACTACTTTTTCTTTTCTTTTTCATGTGGATCTGTGTTGCCATGTATACATGCAATCAATATATTTAAACGGTCCCGTTCACCGATAAGTGGGTTAATTATAATATTCAAGGATTTCGCGGGAAAATCGACATATCGTTTTTAAATAATATCGATACGAATGACTTTTAAATTATCGATTATATTTTTTAACGCGATATAAGTTGTAATTCTCTGTGTAAAAGTAAACTAATTAAGCTTATTAAATACGTTCGCCGCTTAAATTAGTGTGCGATCATTATATGGTGATTTTTTAAAACATTTTTATTATTATGACTTTTATTTGATTGCAATTTTTCTGTTTATCGTTGACTAAAGGAATGTCTCGTTTCTTAATTTTATTATTTTACGCTAAAAGTCAATAAAATTGTAAC
Organism: Hypolimnas misippus; assembly: GCA_037950945.1. Taxonomy (NCBI): domain Eukaryota; kingdom Metazoa; phylum Arthropoda; class Insecta; order Lepidoptera; family Nymphalidae; genus Hypolimnas; species Hypolimnas misippus. The sequence continues at coordinate 14,593,743 of JBBEEQ010000024.1, read as the reverse complement.
CGTAGTTACCGATTATGAATATAAGTAATAAAAAGATGACAAAATGAAACTAAAAATACTGGGAATAATACGAATATTTACTTTCATATGTCACTGATTTCCCAAATTTAATTATATAGTATTTGGACGTTGAAGAGGCATGGATCTAATGAACATAGAAAATCAATGTTCATCAACAGTATATAAAAAAAAATTGTAAGAAAAAACCATTAAGTATGAATGATTTTAAAAGAGTAACTATCTAGTTTCTTGCCAGATCTTCCCGGTAGAGACTACATTTCGAACCGGTGGTAGCTTAAAAACCTATAACCAATGAAACTTGACGATTCGAAAGTTAAAAAGCCTATTTGAATAAAATATATTTTGAATTTGAATTTGAATTAATGTTAAAACACCTATACTTATGACTTTAGAGATCAACTTGTCCAAACACTGGGCCATCTCCAATTTAGTATATGCGGTATTTCTTAATATAAGTCAAAGGGATAGCAACATTCAGTGGGAAGTTCCCACTAGTGGAGGGATATAAATCTTGCGTTTCACGAAAATTCCGATGTTTATAGCAATTAACAGTTCCAGACGTCGTGTCATTCGGAACTTGGCATGATTTACTGTTAGGAGCCGAGCACACGAGCTGAGTTCGGAAGTAAAAATTTGTGACGTCATTTCCTCTATATGTATATATGTTAGTTGTTAAATAATTCAAAATATACTTTAGTCAAAAAGGCTTGTAAAGCGTTTTTGAATTGTCAAGTCATAAATTAGTCTTTTAAATATAAAGCTATCACCGGATCGGAAAGTAGATTCTACCGAACGATGGATTAAGCTCTAAGTCTTCTCATTAATATGAGAGGAGGCAAAGACCCAGCAGTGTGATATTTATAGGTTGTTATTTTAATTTTTTTTTTGTTGATTCTTATTTTCCACTGTTGTTAGCTGAGAGGCAGAAAATTTTATTATTCCCCAAACGATTTTCAAATGAAACTTATAAGGTGACGATTCGTTAATCGATAAGTGGACGAAAATAGAGTGAAATTATAAGGACTCGTCTCATTTAGCTACATTTCGTTACATGAAAAATATCAATAAATTCGTTGAGATGTTTTAATTCTATCTTTTGTTTAAAGTTTTCAGTTATTATTATATCGAACCAATTTAAATATAAGTAGCCGTATTGTTGTGAGATTTTTTTTTAAATTCAAAGTGAAAAAAATTAAAACTATATGATAATTGTCAAAAAATTTAAACCGAAGCTTTTCATTGATTAATATTCAACAGGTAATTCTAAAGTACTATTCGGTTACAGTTTAGGTTAACACCATACAAAATATTACTACCTTATTTTTCTAGTTATTATTTTTCATACATAAATATAAATAAGCTGAAAGATTATATTTATATAATCAAGAGTCTACAGGTGACCGGAGAGCTGGCGTCTATCTTGGCCAACATGTCAGTACTCCTCATTGTACACCGCATTTTAACAAAAAAGAAAAAAAAAAAGATTTTATATAGTTTTTAATTCTTCTACTTAGAGTAACTATCGTTTTTCTTGTTATTCCAAACCGGTGGTAAATTAATTAATTAATTCGTTTTTTTGTTTCTGTATTGACGACTCAAAAGTGCTTGTAAAAGCTTACTTGAATAAATCATATTTTGATTTTATTTGATTTCATTGATTTGATCTATTAATATTTTTATTCTATTTTTCTTTTCCCATTATTTTTATGTGAATTATGGTAATATTCTTTGTGATCTTCCTTTGTTTGAAATATTTCTTAAATATGCTGACATTTTTCGACATCAGGTAAAAACAGCCTTACAGTTATAGCCAGCTGTGTGCACCGGGCCTTACCCGTCCCGCCTCGTAGTTATTTATCGCCATCTTAATTACTAACTCTCGATGCCCGGGCGTTCTCATACGTCAGAGCGAAACAATCATTTAATTGAGAACTGTACGTATTTTAATGTTGCTAGATTTATTGTATGCGGTAATCCTTTTTTGATGATATTAGTTGTTTATTAAATATTTTATCTATTCAGATTATAAAAGAAAACAGTGACTCTCTTCATTCCCTTGACCCGGGGTGACCTATAGGGAGTGAAAAGAGTCACCCCTTTAGGGGTCGAATTCCCAAAAATTAAAAATAAACGATCACACTCAACGTATAAATTCCTCATGATCATGTGTCTGAAGTTCGGAAACCCGCACAACACAAACACCCAGACCACGTCAAACATCAGTATGGCCAATATAGACGTTAGCCGTAAGCGGGGATCGAACCTGCGATCGTTAGCGCTTCAATCAGTTAAAGTGACCTCTGCGTCAATCTGTCTATTTTCCATACATTTTAAAAATAAATCATATAAGAGATATTAAAAAAATTCTGGATTACCCTTGCTTATAATATAACATGAGAGTGTTTCATTAAAAAGATAAGGTTTTAAAAAAATATATCACACGTGAATTACACACGTCTTATCATAATCAGTCAATCACGTTACATACTAAAATTCAAGTCATTAAATTACATAGTAAGTAATAATAATAACACCCTGTATATGCTGTTGGGTAACGGACTCTTCTCCTATTAAGGAGAACGTTTCGAGCCGAATCCACCACGCTGTTTCATTGCGGGTCAGTGGATATACATGTGGACGCTGATAATCAATACTCAAGCCACAGGGACTTCATTTTGAGAAAATTGCGTCTATGTCAAACCTATTCTTAACAAATATTTTTGAAGAAGTATATATCCATCTTATCTTATATTTTTTTAATAAAAAGTATAATGTATTAAAATCAGACTGATATATTTAATATATTATCTAATAGAAAGTTTTTCAAATATTTGCGATTATTGTATTAATTGCAAAATATGGAACGCACTTGAAATTCGAACAAATTAATTAGGAAACTTTTTTTCGTGCTTATTTAGTCTATATAACTTCAATTTTTTCTCATAATGTTAATTAGGTGATTTAGTATCAAAATACATCAATATCTCCGAATTTGACTTTTTGTGGGTTGACACATTATTGCTTATTAGCATCCATGTGTCAGAATCTCTCCTGGCACATTCAGGTGTCAATATTTTTCTTCACCCCCAAGCACGAGATGAAAACAACAAACTTAGCACTTGAAAACTCAGTGGGTTTTAAGCCGCGATCATCGTTTGAGATCGACGTGTTCTAACCACTAGGCCATATCGGCTCTTAAATACATAATTAAGTTTTGTTCCTTATCAAATAATAGATCAGCACAATACACACATTTACCGTATTTCTATTAGCCTACAAATTGTATATTCATCTCGTAGTAAATGAAAGGGTCGAAGGTACATGAGATAAATTCTAATCATTAATATAAAAATACTACATGGAGTTTTTGCCCAGCAGTGGGACATTTACATTATTTTACTTTACTTTTAGCCCAAGGGCTATCCTCAGTGTATCGCAGTAATTTCACATATACAATTATATATTTTAAAAAATCCGTGTTACATACCGAGATATATCAATTTAGTGTATGATAAATTTTATTTATAATTACGCCATAAATTCGATTATTTAAAATTGCTAAGCATATTTTGATAAAAGATAACTTAAATGCTCAGAAATTACAGGATACTCATTTTTCAACGAAACCTTACCTAACCCTAACACAATTGGACGCTGATAAGCAATAATGCGTCATGGTTTTAACATTATTCAAAATGATTTCAAGTCATCTTAACTAAATAAGTACGGAAAAAAGATTCTTAATTTAATGTTTTGAGTACAGAATTGTGCTCAATATTCTGCAATATGCAATAATCGATATATTTGGAAAACTTATTATTAGATGAAACTTTTAATACTAACCTACTGTTAATTAATTATATATTTTATCAAAATAGAATTCAATTCAATTTTTTGGTTAATGGTTTCTAGTTGTGCCAATTAGACACATGATCAAAATAGAAAAGAGAAAATGGAATATATACGTCTTAAAAAAATTTGTTGAGAATTCTTTGACATCTTTAAACAAGAATTTTGACGGTAGGTTCTCGCTTCGTTAAGTCAGATCGAAAGATTAAATTGATAAATCTTTTTAAGTACGAACGATCTATTGTTAATACAATTCATAAAATATTGAAATATAATTGGTGTTATTATGATGTGAAAGTCTTTCGTGTGTGAAAATAAGAATATTCGTTATATAAGTAGCGAAAGTAAAAGCATATACATAGGTAAAAATGAAAAAAAAATCAATTTGGACTTTTCAAATATTTACCACTGACATTATGTTATATCAGTATCTCTCAGTGTACATAATTAAAAATTATGATTTGTTGATATCTTAATATATATAACTTAAAGGTGACTGACTGACATAGTGATCTATTAACGCACAGCCCAAATGACTGGACGGATCGGTCTGAAATTTGGCATGCATGTTATGACGTAGGCATTCGTTGAGAAAGAATTTTGATTAATTCTACCACCAAGGGGATAAAATAGAGGATGAAAGTTTGTATGAAACTTTGTCAAATTTTAAACCGATCGGGCTGAGACATTACATGCATAAAGCTACTATGACGTAAGCATCACAGACATCGCAGACGAAGTCGCGAGTACCCGCTAGTGGTTTATAAAACTCTGTCAATTTTTATTAACTACACGCATAAAAAGGGATGTGATAAGTTTCACCGCTATGTGTGTCTATCTGTGTCTGTTTGTAGCACCGTAGCTCGTAAACGGGTGAACCGTTTTGGATGTAATTTTTTGTGTTTAAGAGGGTTTTCTGACGTTGTTTTTTAGACATGTTGTACCAAAATCGGTCCAACCATTTCAAGATCATGAGCTCCTTTCCTCTAAGCTGTTGTAGGAATCTTAGATGTACGGTAAATATTTGATTTACTTTTAAACTTATGTGTGACCTAAAATTTTAAACACCTATGCATACAATATAAAAAAAATATATGGAATTTTTGGTTTGATGCTGCAGCATAAGGGATGCAGGATAAGCAGGTTACAATACTCGACTTGATTTCCACATAAACCCTATTTACAAATATTTTCGAATTGATTTTCAAAAAGGTGTTTTTGGTGTCTGTACTCTAGTAATATTCACGAGGATATATTATAACTAATATTTCATATCCTTACGTAAATATAAGTTATATTAAGTAAATAATGATTGATGTTTCTTTAGAAACATCCTTTATAAACTACATGACTTATAACTTTCATAAAACGTGATAGAAAATCATATTTCTATTTATCTTATTATTTATTAATACACGTTACATACAAAACACGTTTGTGGGTCCCACAATAACTCATAAACTGGCACTAAATCAAAAACGCCCATCAAAGTTTCATATATTACGGTAACGCCTTCCGAACCGATAAATCTATGTCCATATAAAATAATTCCTTTAAAGAAACTGTAACAAAAAATATATATATAATTATTCCAAACGAAATCGCCTTAACCCCATAGATATAAAGTGCAAAATCCTTCCAAGCATCCCTTAATAAATCGTTAAGATACGTGCATTTGATCCTTTACTTAAAGAAACTTAATTCAAGCTAAAAGCGTCTTTATTTGAAACAAATAAAGTTGGAATTCGTTTGTGATATTGTGTTATAATAAATGAGTTCTTGGTCTACGCAAAACAAGAATACTCTTAAACTGCGTTCGTATTATTCAATATTCTTTACATCGTGTAAGGGACAGCACTATATATTGCTTACAGACGATTTTGAACTTTATTCCTTATATTAAATAAAATTCAAATTAGTTTGTTCGTAAATAATTGTGGTCAGTATATAAAATCAATCACAAATCAATAGTGACGTTGTACATCCCAATACGAATGGGTTTAATTGTCGGTTTGGCATTATCATTAGTATGGCGGTGCGCAGGCGCATGCGATGTTATCGTAGTTCTGATGTTTAGTACGATTTTATTTAGACGGTTTTTATTTTTTCTAATTTGAAAATGTTCTTTTTTTAAAATGTTATTAGATGATGTAAATTCCCGCGGTTCCTCCATTTCTCGTGCTGATTTCTCGTGCAGGGGTTTTAGTGGGTACAAATCTCCACATAAACCAGAATTGGGTACCTTTTCGAAGATTTCCCCCGCGTGAACTAAAAAAATAGATAATATAAATTACCTAAACTATATAGGTAGGTATGTTACAAGTTCATGAGTTCTGGACTACGTTGCTTAGTAACAGGCGTGTGTATATTTAGACCAACAAGACAATTGACAAGCTTGTTAACGTTGAATATGGGTACAGATTGAAGGAATAGTATGAACGTAACGTATTGTTATAAAATACCATGAATTAATTATTATTCATAAATATTTAAAAACACCTGTGCTATAAAGTATGGTAACTTAACGTTGACACAAGTAACGCCATCTCCCGGTGGCGTATCGCAAACTACCGTTTCAATTGATTTGAGTAAATATTTGTTTGAAATTTGGTTAAAGTACCACAAATATAATAAACCTCTTTAAATAGATACTCTAGATAGGGTTATTTTTTTATATATACTTCTAGCTTTTGCTCGCGTCTTCGCTCGCGTTAATGTAGTTTGTTTTAATAATAAGCATGGTCAGTTTAAGCTAGATTTGCACGAAATATAGCCCATAATTATCTAAAATATGGTAATTTTATAATGGTACCACAAGAATAAAAATGAGTTCATTAGTTCGGAGTTTACCTTAATCGCTATTTTTTATTAGAATATATATAATGATAGCAGAATATAGGCAGATAAACTGAAAATAAATTATATATAACAAAATATAAATATTTGTTTTATAAAATGAAAGCGTTTACGTAAATTATTTTTATTCTACTTTAATTCATTACACAACGATTTTCATCGAAAAAGAATAGGAGTGCATTCAAAACATGAGGAGCATTCAAAAAACTGGGTGCCATTTTTCAAGGTTCAAAGTGGGAAACAGGTGGCAAAGTAGAAATTCGGAAGAGCATGTCAAAATCTCTAAGAACGAATTTTCAAAACTCCCGGAAAACTTTCCAGGTAGCCTCTACCGTTTGAACACCAAATGACTCTGTATTATGTAGCGCCCGTAATTACGAGTAGACGGTTTAACCCGGCAGACGGAAATATGTCCCCTGACTATATGTAGACCATATCCACTGTTGTAGGCACGATGGCATGCCCACAACCATGCCAAGTGACGTCACACATATGGCGTAAAAAAAAAAAATTAATGAGGCCACAGATAGACACACCGATATACATGCATATCATACTTATAACACCCCTCTTTTTTTTCGTGGGTTAAAAATATAGGTTCTTTCTTTGTAGTTGTAACAATTTTAATAAAATCGGTTTCAGAGTAATATACAGTCCTAATTAGAATCTAGATATGCAAATAGAGACATAGCTACGTGTAGTGACTCATTTGGCCCATTTTCGGGTGGTTGTATCCACAACCTTTTTTGAGGGTTGCATCCACTCCTGATGTATACTGAGTCGACAAATATAAAACACCTGTTCTATGTCTTACCTTAAGTAATTATCATATATATTTATTGATTAATTAACTAAAGAGTAAAGACGCATTTATACGAGTAGTATCAAAAACTATAATTATAAAACCCATCATCCACATGCAAGATAACTTATGACGTAAATACCAGCGATCTTTAATAAAAATATTAATTACAATAACTTGTCCGTCTGTCATACTCAAGCTAAGGAACCTTTACATCGGAATTGATCGTTGCACTTTATTGAGGCGGGCCGGCTTCTAGACATTCGATATCAACTGATGTAGGGTCTAGCTTTATGTATACCGCTCGATGAGTCTTGATACTTGAAAAAAAGATCTATATTTAAATATTTAGTTCACACAATTTAAATGGCAGGTATATAGTTTAAATAATTATTCGTTATATTTTTTGTTGAATAATTAACTTAACATATTTTCATAATTATCTGAAAGACACCGCACAGCCTAATAGTCTGTGTAGATTGTGGACATTTGTCCTATTTCTCGGCATTTTGTTTTTCTTTATCCTACATAAATTAATACGTAACTAGTGGTTACAAGGAAGAAATTCCAATGTTCAGAACATGAACCCGCGGCGTGAAACGTCATCAAACGTTTGCTCTGTGTCTCACTCCGGAACTAGTGAATTATTAGTCGGCTTTCCAGATACTTTTCGAATCGTTAGTACGAGTAGCTTAAAAAAATCTAAAACCAATTGACTTGTAACTTGACAATTCGAAAGTACTTTAAACCCCTTTTTTGAATAAAGTAAATTTGAATTTGAACATGAGATTATAACATTTTTTTTCGTCTTGATCCGTTTGGTTAATTCTTTTGTTTGTTGATACTCCACAGTCCACACTACGGAATTATTTTGTTTTCGAGGTCGGTTTCTTATTAATAAAAATTCATTTCTTAAAAGTATCAAAATCAGTTATCAATCTACACAACGGACAGACGGCATCGAGCTCACCTTCCAACAAATCATTCACCGCAGTTCTGAAACGTTTCCATTCTTTTATATTGATTTATTTCGTATTATTATTAATTTAAGAAAAAAACAGAACGAGTTATTTATTAAAACGTTAAACTCCCGCCCAATCTGATAAGTCGTTATTTATAACTTCTTTTTTGTTTCTTTTTCTACCCGACTGCGGCATTCCCAAAAGGGTTATGTGTTTGACTTATGTGTATGTATTTATGTCTTATATATGTTTGATCGTTTTTATATCTACTCGTCACTCCTGGATGACTTAACCTATTTTGATAAATGATAACTTTTTAGATTCGTCTTCATGACGTGAGTGACGTGACGTAAAATTCTTTAAAAAATCAAAATGGCGGATTTTATGCGCATTCATGTGCAAGCTGAAAAGTCGAATGGAGAATTAAAATGCTGGGCTTTAGAAGGCTAGAACGTTAATATATACGATATATACTGTTAATAAATAGATATATCTGAAAACAGTTTGAAGTGGCAAATAATACAAAAAATGTACATTAATACGTTCTCATACAGTTAAGTTTTTATTTTTTATCCGACTGCGCGATGCAAAGGAGTAATGTGTTTATCAGTCTATGTATGTAAGTTTGTACCTTTGTGACATTATTTAGATCAAACGCGTGGGCTAATTTTGATAAATGACTCGTTGTGCGATGCGTCATGAAGGCGCGAATGTCATAGAAAGCATAAAAATGTAGAAAAAAACAAAATGGCCGATATTGTACGCCAAATCTTTGAACTATATCAATTAATAATAATAATAAACTTATCACACTCAACGACCCCCATGAAGATCTTATGACATTGTGTCGGGGGTCCGGAAACACACACAACACTAACACAAACACCCAGACCACGACAAACATCCGTATGGCCAAATGTCTGTAACATTTGCCGTGAGCGGGGATAGAACCCGCGACCGTTAGCGCTACAGTAAGTTGCAGTGACCACTGCGGTAACGTGTCTGTCAGTAAGTAAGTTGTAAGTCGTTAAATAGGTATTGAAAAATCATTTTTAGGTTTCTCTTACCGTTTTCCAATCAGAATTACCGTTTAGAGTCTATAACAATTTAAAGTTGGTTAGTAACGACTATATGCTATTAAACAGAACAGATATTAATACGGTACTGCTGACTGTAGAAGGACTCGGGTCGGGTCGTAACGTACGTAGTCGGGTTTATGATTTTTTAATTAATTACTTAAAGTCTTATTTGTTTTTTTCTTATCAATTGTCCAAGGTGTGACGTACCACTTATCGTATTGAATAATACTTGTAAATAAATCAGGGAGATAGCGTAATGAGATATCAAAGTAATCTTAATTAATTGATTTTCGTCTTGAGTGATCTTAATGTATGAGTGTATGAATATATTTTGGGTTTTTTCAAATTACAATTAATGTGAAATTATCAATCATTCATCATTCATGATCAGATTTGATATCACAGCTCATATTACAAATTTTCCTCATTAATATTTTTTTGTACATACGACTTTTAACCGACTTTCAAAAATAAGGACTTAGTTTGATATATCGTTTTATCATATCAGGCTGCGTTTAATTTATTATACCTTTTATAAAAATACAAAAGAAAAGATGGATATAAACAAATTTATTAACAATAGATTTGACTTACTTAAACGTCATTTTCTCAAAATGAAAAACGTGTGGCATGACATAGTTTTGCTTATCAGCGTCCACTTAGATACAAATATGTACATATTTCATCATCTCCCTGTTTGTTATGATTTCACACCTAAATCCCTGAATAAATTTGGATGATTTTTGGGATAGAGATAGATTGAACCATAGAAAAGGAAAGATGACACACAAACCTTGAAGGGAACTAAATAATGAGAGTTAATACGCAGACAAAATTACAGGAACCAATGAGTCTATACTAATATTATAAAGACTTAAATTTCTTTTTAATTTTATTTGTTCTTATCTGTCTAATAATCCGATTTCGCACAATTCCTCTTGAATTGGATAGTTCGTTTACTGTAGAAGGTTATGCTATATCACACAAGTAAAACCTCGAGGATCAGCTAGTACTAAATAAAAATACAAAACAATACGTAATAATTTAAACAATAACGATTTGACTGATTGGTAAATAATTACTAATTACATTGTAATTAATCATTAAGAAATATCATATTTATTGAGAAGTAATTCGTCAATTCAACTAGCTTTTGTCCACGGCTTCAGTCGCTTTAATGTAGATTTTGTTATGCTTAAAAGTTATTTCTGATACAGTGATACTGAGACTCAGCCTTCAAAGCACTCATTGGAGATCAGAATGGACGCCCGTCTTAAGGATCTCGTAGTGAGATCACACCTCGGGTTACGACGACCACTATTAGTATTATTTAAAACTAACAGCTTTTCATTAAATATATATGAAAGTATAAACGTTACTAACATCTAAAAATAAATTTTAAAAATTTTCGTCTGTCTGTCTGCCCGTTTGTTTGTCCCGCAAATAGCTAATCTTTCACTCACAGATAGCTAACGTAATAAGGAGTAACTTAGACTACTTTTTTTAGATTTTTCTTTATTTTAGTTATTCGCAGACGATGTTGCAGGCACCACCGAGGTTATGGTATAAATATAATGACCAGTACACACTCATAATCGCCGCCATGTAAATTTCCATAAACACCTCTATCCATTCACACTACAACGAAACTGCTTGTACAAAACAACAATATTTTGAATACGAATAAAATTGAGTGCTAAATCATCCTATCAATTCAAATTGATGTTAAGCGGGAGACGAATTGTCAACATTTGTGAGAGTTGTCAGACGCTCCTTCAAGTACAGTGCACCTGTAAGCTATCGGAATCAAGCAATAATGGTTCTTAATCCTTTACAATAAGGAATGGTTAAATTAACCGCCTGTATCCGATAGCTAGCTTTTCATAGAGTACCCATTCAAAGCAGAGGTTACACCTACCGAATAAAATACACAACACAATATGTAGTTGTCACTGCTTGATAGAACCTGTCTTTCAAAATATCTACTCTGTGTCTCATTTGAAAGGAACTTACACGTATATCGATGTAATGGAAACTCGACCGTATTTCAAAACTATATAGTACATTTTACCGAAACGATCATTGCTACATAGGGTTATTAAGGTCACGGGGAAACTAGCTTCCTGTTTCACGAATTCGTGTTCGCAACGCAACGTTTAATATACATCGATAGTTTTGAAGGGTGTTAATTCTAGTTGAGTTAATAAAAGCAGCGATGGACATGTCACAAGTTAATGTAGGTTTTACGTTTATAGTGCAAGAGCAATATAGTTCTGTTGACGTCCCGAGGGAGACAGAAGGTGTTGAGATGATCCCCGTTTGGTTAGATCAATGATATGTCAAAATTGTGTGATACTTGCGGGATTTATGCAGGCTTGCGGTAAGCGATCCGGACAGTGATAGATTTTGCCTGGATTTCCACCTGATTCCCCGCGGATCTGATTGGATTTAGCTTCGTATTGCTACGGACAGATAGACTTGCGGTAATCATTTAACATTATTATCGGAAAAATCATTGTACAAGATCTTCTGTAAAGAGAATTACGTTAGTTTTACACTCGAGAGGGATGTAAAACAACTCTGTAACCTGGTGACAGATACGTCGTAAGTAGTTACGAAAGCTGCTAATGTCAAAAATAAGGCACTGACTGAGAAATAACTCATGTAAATCCTTATGAAACTCTGAGAGCAAAAGTTTGGTATAAGCCTAATTCTCACTTGGTTACTCATAAGCAATAATGTGTCAACCCACAAAAAGTCATAATGATATATTTTGATAATACGTTAGCTATTTAACATTATTACAAAAAGAATTCAAGTCATCTGAACTAAATAAGTATGAAAAAAAGTGTCTTATTTTAAGGTTTCGAATTTCAAGCGCGTATTGTTGTGTTAGTCCATATTGTTTTATTATTTGAAAACTTTTTATTAGATAAAAAAAATATTGTACCAATCTGTTCTTAATTGGACGCTGATAAGCAATACTGTGTCAAGCCACAGGGACTTCATTTTGAGAAAATGGCGTCTATAGGTGTCAAGCCTATTCTTAACAAATATGTTTGAAAAGTATTTATCCATCTTTTCTTTTCTTTTTTGATAAAATGTATATTGAATTAAATCAGACTGATATATTTAATACATTAACTAATAAAAAGTTTTTCAAATATTTGAGATTATTGTATAGATTGCAAAATATGGAACGCACTTGAAATTCGAACCAATTAATTAAAAAGCTTTTTTCTATACTTATTTACTTTATATGACTTCATTTTTTTTAATAATGTTAAATAGGTGAAGCAGTATTAAAATGCATCAATATCTCCGATTTTAACATTTTGTGGGTTGACACATTATTGCTTATCAGCATCCAATTCATTTTACCTTTTAACAAAATAGTAAAGAAAAATTGAGATATACTTCTTCATACAAATTAATTAAGAATAGGTTTGACATCTTTAGACGCCATTTTTAGGGTTCCGTACCTTAAAAGGAAAAAAGGAATAGGATCACTTTGTTGTCCGTCTGTCTGTCTGTCTGTCTGTCTGTCTATCGGGCTGTCAATACTTTTTTCTCAAAATGAAGTCTATGTGGCTTCACACAGAGCGTCCACTTACGAATGGGCATTGGAATGGTGGTTGTTATATAGGAGATAATACTGAGTTTTCTGAATAGATGGGGAGCATCTAGCTTTAGGGAGTAAACTATAGTGACTCAGTATATATCATCAGTTTCCATTATTAATACGAATATTTGTCAGGAAAATTCAGGGGCGGATCAAGCCCTCAAAAATGCTTGTAGGCACACCCAACTTAAAATCGGCCTAGTGCGAGTCGGATTATGAACTACCTTCGCTATTATTATTTTTATTAATGATTGTTTGTTGTCTTATTGTATTGATATTATTATTGTTGTTTTTCTTCACTTAGTTTAAAGTTTAACCTCACAGATTCTATTAAATGTATAAGTGTAGTGTTTAGTTACCTTTGTTAACATGTACAAGTGTAAAATGTAAATACCTGTAATGGTGTATCCTACTGTACAAGTTTTCTTCTTTATGTTTTTTTCCTAAATATGTTTTGTGAATATGCCGATGGTATTTCTAAAGCAATAAATAAAAAAAAAATAAAAAAAAATAATCAGAATAAATTAGATAGTTCTACATTTCACTGTCTACATTTTACGAAACAATATTACAAACTCAACTGTACCGGGGCACAGTAATAAATAACTTGGTCACCCAAACACATACGTTGGAAACCTTCAAAACACCATTAAATGAAACCTCATTGTCTCAGTTATCGGATAGGGATCGAATCTCAAAACATCGTACCTGAATAACCCAATAATTGTGTACATAAATCATTTGAACGACTTCTGATAATTCTGCAAAGTAAATGTGTGGTGCAAGGTTTCGGGATAAGTCGCTTTTCTTGTGCGAACAGACGGCAATAAAGTATTTCATAGTATTTTAAAATGAATTTGATGTTTAGTGAATTGATATATACCCCAAAACTACAGTTTTGCAGGAGAGCTCTTGTAGTCCGTTTCCGTTTGAAGGTTACAACAAAATACGTGTAAAAAAAAGGTCGTTGGCATTTTTTTACTTTGAATACATTAACAAATGCAAATTAGTGCAGTATTTAGTAAAATATATATATATATATATATATATATATATATATATATATATATATATATATATATATATATATCTGGCAAACGTGCTGGCAAGACACCTGATGTTAAGTTATCTCCGCCACCTATGTATATTCGCAGGAATGCGTTGCCAGGTTATAAAAAAATGAGTGACGAATGGGAATAGGAAGTAAGGAAGAAGTGGGTTAGGCTTTCGGCTCTTTCACTTACCGCACGAAACGCAGCAATGCTACTTCACACCGATCTTCTATGAGAATGAGATATTGACCCGGTCGAGTCAGCCCATGTATGAGTTGTAGTCAGGCGGCTACAGCTGGGCTCTACCTCACGTAAATTGTATTTAATTTATAATTATTCCAATTTAACATATAAAACATGAAATGCTTAATAATAATTTATTGAATGTTAATAATAAATTTTCAAACTTCATTTATGATAATCATTTTAGCTATTTTCAATAATATGATAAACGGCCCTTTTCAAAAACCCTGCCATTCATCGAATTTGTCATCTGTCGCGAAACGATTGGCGTCGTATATTGTATATACTGAAAAAAATGCAAAACGGTACATCTGTTAGAAACAGGCGCAGATCCAGGGGGGGAGCAAAATAGGCATTCCCCCCCCACTTCCCCCGGCTTTCGGGCGTAATATCTACTACCGCCGACACGTATTGGTATTATTTTATTTCAAATTATTTTTCTGAAATATTACCTATATTCTAAAGTCCCACAATTTGCCTCCCCTGAACAAAATCCTGGATCCGCGCCTGGTTTGTCAATTCACGCTACATCGTGATACCTTTTTATTGCCCGACGTTTCGACGAAGTTACATTCGTCGTGGTCACGAGCTGACTGACGAGCTTACTAGCATTAGTTCGCGATAAGACCCGTTATATTAAATATGACTAGTATAAATCGCGAAAGTTTAAAATATATAAAAATTTAAGAATCCCGCATTCGCTCCTAACTTGCATTCCAAGTAGTCCTGAACGTAAGGGTTGGTTACATGCCGGTGATAACGTTTCGAGTACTTTTCGACCTTTTGTGGGGAGACGATAATGCTTAAAAATATATGCGTTTTGTTGGGTCTTTTTGCGTTTGTCATATTTTACGTACCATCTCAAAGGGTTTCCTGATGTCCTTCTAATTTGTGCCTTTCTATTTTCTTTTGTTGTAATCGTTTTGGTATTTGCCTTTTTGAAGTATTCTTGTTTATCTTTGACTCTTTAGCTAGCATTTGATTTCGTGTTCTTTGTTATTTATAATTTGTTTGTAGAAATTATTTTGGTAGATTCGTTTGTTTCTATAGAACATATGTTATCAAGTAATAAATGGAATAATGAAGCTTTTTATTATAATTACTTTTTTGGACATTCTTCGAATTCACAAATTGCTAAATTACTTTTTTAACGCTACTAGTAGTTTAACTAAATTTTTCTACTTTTTCGTACAATATTTTAAACTTTTATTTTCACTTGAATCTTGTCCTGACAATTACGAATACAATGCAAAATTAAGATAGACATAAGACAAACGGCCAGCCTTTTTAAAGTGATGCATTTACATATATTTTGCATTAATTTTAATTTATCGTCTATATACAAAATGCCATGAAACTAACGCGACGCTAAAAAAATCTACATTTATAACACATTGCTAGTTTAGTCACAAACATTAATGAAACATTAACAATTTCACAAGTGGTCGCTAAAAATTTGAATTGTTTCACAGAAATTGCATCATTAAGAGTCAACTCGGCTGTAGAACGAACGAAATACTTCATTTTTATTCCCGCCGTCTGTCTAATAGATTTTCCTGCTAAGTGCTCTCTGAACAATTTCATAAAGAAAAAAAAAGTTTGGAAGCGCGTCTGCCATTCATTAAGGCACGTACGGTCGACCACGCGAATATATGTGACGATGTAAATTCGTCTTTATTTTCTTGTCCGTAAGAGCTAAGGGATGCTGGAATGAACACACGTAGAAGGGCGTCACGTGATGATTTAAGGGTTCGCAGTAATGGCGCGATAAATAATGCGGTCAAGCTACTCGTAAGTACATGAAAATAGCGGCACTTAGCCGAGTAACGCCATCTAGCGCCGGTGTTAAACAACTGCTCGAATTAATCATTTCGCTTATGATGTATTTTCCATTATAATCTTTATTTTTTAGTGCCTTGAAATAAATAAATTATTATTATCCATGAAGTGTTCGGATTTATAGTTGTTTGTATAGTGTAAATTATATGCGGTTAGAAATTTTTTTGCACTAGATGTCTCTATTATGGCCTTTGACCATGACAATTCCTTCTTGATTATTGTATTATTCATAAGTTTGGATGTTGCCAGTTATATACTTTATGATATATAATTGTATATTTTATAACAATATCATAAAATGAATATAATCCAACGAGAAAAACTAATTTAAATACGAAAATTATGTCGTAGTTCAAAAATTGAAAGTAAGATGGCAGCACTTATATGGTCGATGACCATAATATTTTTCATGCCATATTAAAAATCGATTAAGTTTCACCATAATCGACTAGATGGCGTTGTATTCTGTTTATTTAAATATCTTCATTTAGAATCAATTTTTTATTTATTTCAAATAATGTTTTTTTTTAAATAAACTCACCATATATAACGAAATCAATTCTATATAGGGTCTTTGTTTATTACTAAATGAAAAAATCAAACGTGTTAAGTTATAATAATTTATTTTTTAAATATTTGTAGTGCCTGTAATTGGGTGTAGATGATTGAGTCCGTTAAATGAAATGAGTTCTTCTTGTTGTATAGTCTATTTTTCTTCACTTGTCTCATTGAGCAGATAAATATAGCGTATTTCTAGCCACACTATATATCAATTGAATGATTGAACTGAATAATTTTTTTTATAATGAAAAATTATAATGAAAAGAAATTGTTCGAATATTCGTGTTTACCGTTCGAGGTGGTACCAATACCTAAACTAACGACAGATATAAAAAAGTGTATTTTTTTACAGCGAAATCTAAGGGAAGAATTTTAACAGTCCACGTATGTTCCATCGTAGCGCCTTAAAACTACTGATTTAATAAGGTGTTAAAAGATTTATAATAATGGCTATATAAATTTTATATTACGGATTTTATTTGCGTTGTTTATAGTTTTTTTTTAAACTTTATGCCTTGTCTACACTTATATTATAAAGAGGTAAAATTGGTTTGAAGGTTTGTATGTATGATCTGATTTAGAAAACTAGATAGTCCGATTATTGAGGAAGGTTATAGGCTATATTACATCACGATACGACTCATAACAGCGAAGCGATAACCCTAAACGCGAGAAACGTCTAGTATAATACAAAAAGGTAAAATTTGTTTGTACGAATATGTAGGCGGTAATCTCTGAAACTACTGATCTAATTTGAAAAAATCTTTTTGCATTGATTTGTCCATCTATAGAGGAAGGTTGTAGGCTATATTACAGCACGCTAACCTTCAGCAGCGAAGCAGTCGTCATAAAAGCGATTCAAACCGCGAAGAGTAGCTTGTTAAATAAATCTATTTCTTTTTTCCGTGAAACGACGAAATCATCAAAGTTAAAGTAAAAATTTAAAATCTACAGAATATAATTTGCTTAATGACCGCTATCTATGTCTTTGACGTGATTTACAGCGGAAGTCGGGTTCCGCTGTAGTATCTCGTGCCGATCATTGCGATCCCGAAACGACTTGTATCGTTTTAATCTCACGTTTTTATTTATTCATTTTGACACTTCAAAATGAATAAGGAAATATTTTTTAAGCCTTAATATTATGTTTAAAAAATACAGACAAAAAAAAATTTGATATTAAAGAAAGTGTTTCAAAGGTATCATAATATAATGTGCTGACATCTATTGATAGGAATTTGTAATGTCAAAAAAATATCTGTAACGCAAGCTGACATAGTGATCTATCAACGCACAGCCCAAACCACTTGACGGATCGGGCTGAAATTTGGCATGCAGGTTGATGTTATGACGTAGGCATCCGTTAAAAAAAGGATTTTGATTAATTCTACCCCCAAGGGCATAAAATAGGGGATCAAAGTTTGTATGAAAATTTGTCAATTTCAAACCGATCGGACTAAGACTTTGCATGCATAAAGCTACTATGACTTAGACATCGCAGACAAAGTCGCGAGCGTCGGCTAGTTTAACATTAAAGTTAGTCGTTACTCGTCAACGAAAAGTGCAGTGTCATGTTAGGTGGTATAAATTATTATCTGTATATGTTAAGGAATGTTATAATAATATATTTTAAACTTTCGCGATTAATAATAATAATAAACGCATCACACTCAATGGCTCCCATTAAGATCTCATAGTCTTGTGTCGGGAGTCCGGAAACACACACAACACTAACACAGACACCCAGCCCACGACAAACATCCATATGGCCAATACAGACGTTTGCCGTGAGAGGGATCGAACCCGCGACCGATAGCGCTTCAGTCAGTTGCAGCATATTTTAATACTGACAGACCAATGAGTTGTTAAAGCATTGCATAAGAAATTATAACAACATGTATGTATATTATTTAAAAATGGACGCTAATAAGCAATAATGTGTCAAGCCACACGGACTTCATTTTAAGAAAATGGCGTCTGAAGATGTCAAATCTATTCTTATTAGGAAATTTGTTTAAAGAAGTTTATATCCATCTTTTCTTTTCTCTTTGCATGAACAGTAAATTAAGAACAAATTGTTATATTATAAAAACGAATACATAATAATAAGTTTTTTTTAAATATTTGAGATTATTATACAAATTGCAAAATATGAAACGCACTTGAAATTCGAAACACTAAATGAAGAAACTTTTTTTCCGTACTTATGTAGTTCAGACGACTTGAAAATTTATTTGAATAATGTTAAACTTTTTTGACTTTTGTTTGTTCTTTTATAGGTTGACACAATATTGCTTATTAGTAAGTAACAGCCTGTTAATATCCCACAGCTGGGCCTCCTCTCCTATTAAGGAGAATGTTTAGAGCTTAATCCACCACGCTGCTCCACTGCGGGTTGGCGGATATAT
The DNA here is from genome assembly GCA_037950945.1 of Hypolimnas misippus. NCBI lineage: Eukaryota > Metazoa > Arthropoda > Insecta > Lepidoptera > Nymphalidae > Hypolimnas > Hypolimnas misippus. The sequence goes on along the minus strand of JBBEEQ010000024.1, from coordinate 14,574,449 downwards.
GTACATGTGTCAGAATTTCTCCCGGCACATGCAGGTTTCCTCACAATATTTTCCTTCACCGCTGAGCTCGAGATGAATTTAAACACAAATTTAGCACTTGAAAAATCAGCGGTGCTAGCCGAGGTTTGAACCCGCGATCATCGGTTGAGATCGTCGTGTTCTAACCACTAGGCCATCTTGGCTCTTATTAGTATTCGATTATATTTATATTTTTTTCCGTTAAGGACTAATAATTAAATTACTTATTATTAATTGGATCTACCCACCGAACAATCTCCATCACGTTTTCTCCACTCCACGCAACATTTTCGAAATAACATGTTTATAGTTGGCACAACTAAAAGCCACTAATTCTCAACATGCATAGAATCTTTAAAACAAACACACATAACATAATGAATAAACATAAAAGGAAGCATAATTAAATTGATACGTAACATTGTCAAAAGCGTTATTTATGAGCCGTTTAAACGCGAGTCAACCCTCTCGCCGCTCGTCCCGATTCCTCCCCGTCCCGTCACCCACCGTCCCGATATCACCCAAGTTACGAACGAAGTTCGCGCCCAAATTTTAATAATAATATATCTTTGTAATTTATTCGAACCGCTCCGGCGACAACGTTTGTTCCTATTTTAACGTCGATCGACTCTCTTGAGTTATATCCTTGAACTTTCATTATAACTGAGTTTCAGATTCTCTGTTCTGATTTGTGCGCTTCGATTGTAACTGAACGTTTTTGCGGGTTACGTTTAAACGATTTATCGGTTAGATATTGTAACTAAAATTTTATATTGTAATTAAACGTGTAACTGAATTGGAAGATCTATACTAATATTATAACTAACATTGAAAAAAATTGTGTTGGATAGTTTAGGAAGGCTATTAAATCACGTTCCGACTCATAAAAGAAAAGCAGTAACAATAAACGCGAGTGAAAACGTAAGAGGCAGTTAGTTTATAATATTTCCTTTAAAATTATATATATAGTCATAACCAAAGATTGTTTAGATTGTCTAGTAAAACACATTCCATGAAAATTTTCTTTTAATATATTTTTTTAATTGGTTCAATCACTTTATATTGACACCATATATGAATTACCGAATTTAACTACCTAAATTTCATCAATTTCATATATCGAAATCTATAAAGATAATCAAACAATTTTAACACATCAAATGTCCGGAATAAAAAGCACCTAACGTCGATCTAGTCGACCGCTGCCAAAGATTTGACGCCAATGGTAGCGAATCGTAAATTACCATTATCTGCAGACGCACCGTGCTAGTATTTATTATTTATGGGCCGGATCGACTCGCCTCGGGCTTGATACGGGGTGTTTTTCACCGAGCGAGCGCAGGGTTCAGTTGAGCTATTCTGTAAGAACATATTCGAAATACGATGAATTCGATATTGGAATGTTGAAAACGTTACATTTTAAATATTATATGTAACCTTTTTATTATGCTTAATGTAACGCGTCGATATAGTTCGTTAACTATTTTATGTATTTTAATATTACAAAGCCGAAGAGTTTAAATGTTTTAACGTGTTAATCTTAATAAATAACCCTTTCTATTTAAAGAAGATACATAATATTTGATTCACTCCCTATGAAGTCTGATGATGAAGATGTACTCTACATTACGGTTAAGACAAATTACAGTAAAGATTTTTTACAAATGATTACTCAAGTCCGAATAGATTCTTACAAAAAACAAAAAAAAACGTTCGATTTTTGAATTTCATATTTGAATTTCGAATTTGTTATTACAGAATAACCCTGTAACTGTAGGGCGTGTGATGAGCGTACGTATCGTGTTCGTAATTATTGATTCGGCCCACATATCTCATTTTATATGACATTCCATTATAGGGTTAATAAACTTTGTGGTTTTTGGAATTTTGTTGATAATTTTTGTTTGCTAGTATAGTGGTAATATAATATTTAATTATAAAATATTTTTAATAAAAATGTATATAAATATATTAATAATATAATTTATATAATTTATGATTTTCCAATTGGAAAAATTTTATTCGTATTTAACAAGAATGTCGAGAAAGTGGACCTAAACCTAATCTGTAGTCTATTTTTTACAATCAGTCTCTGCCAATAATAACCTAAAATGTAAAAGAATATCTCCAAGATATAATGGTGCATAATTTTACGGAAGGTTCTAAACGAAGCTGATGATTACAAACAGCTGATTCGTAGGCAGGCTTGGGCAGCCACATTACCTAAGACTAGGCTCTAACCACAGCAGTGTGAGCTCTTGCGTCACGCATTAACACTTCCTATAAGACCACCAATGCAAGCTCCAAATATATTAACATGATTAATTTTTTTAAGTTATATGTTCTCGTAAAAAGGCTTCATAAAATTTGTACAAATAACATACACGTGGGAGACATTCTGAGAATATACATATGTCAATAAATAGTGAAGGGTGGTGAATTAAACTCTTTAACAAAAAACACTTTTGCACATTATACATTAAATTTAGCTTTATGATATCCACTAATTGTTTCGTCCGCGTTGTACATAGATGAGGATGCACATAGTAGACGTATAAGCTATATTAATGTAATGTATAATCACAATCTAATCAATAGTTTCTACGTGAAAGAGCAACAAAATCCATCCATCCAAACACCATTACATACTTTCTCATTGATAATATAACATTAAACACAAATAATTAGATCGAATATTCACAGCCAATAGCCAACAGTACGAAACAGCACACACGAAAGAAGCACTCGGTGCCGCCCAGTCCAAATTGTCCCATATAAGATTTATCGTCCAACGTTACATCGCAACAAAGGCACTACCTCATCCGTTGACAGCTTTATGATCTTAACAGTTTTTGCTAACAGCCCCCCCGTTTTATTTACGACTTAAGTTTTATTAATTAGCCGTTTACCAAAGATGTTACGATACGTGTCTAATGTATTGTTAGCGATTATAATTAGATTGTAATTCTTTATAAGTATCACTTATAAGTTGGTCTGCTATGTTTTTCATTCCTTATTTGAAGTTACTTCATCCCTTTCACGTTATATTTCACAAAAAGCGTATATATTTTCCAAGATCTAAATTATTCCTGTACCAAAATTCGTTAAAATTGATTCAGCGATTTAAGCGAGTAATATAACAAAGAGAGAGATAGACAGAGTTAGTATTAGTAAGTATAAGTCTACAGTATATTAGTGTGGATTTAACATAAGATATAAATTTAGTTATAATTTCTGTTTAATGAACTGAGATTTTAGATTTTTAATGATTGGGTACACTAGTTACCAGCCCCGACATCGAACGGTTTAAATTATAGTTACACGCGAGTTTTATTTTAATAAACGCTAATATTCTTTTGTTTTTCTAGTTTTTTTTTTCCACTTTCTAGTACTGTTTTTAGGAATAATAAACATGCCTTACAAGGCTAAACAAAAATTTTAAAATATGACGAATCAAAGCGATATATTATCATAGGTACTTAATTATAATAAAACTAAAAGCTGTAAGAGTTAACAGCCCTTGCATTCTCGCTTTAAACAAACTCTACTCAATCCAAATCGCGCAACAATTCAATTAAAAAATAATGAGATATTCCTGTAATCCTATTTTCGTTAAAACACTAACTAATGTTTTAAAGATTTAAGATCCGTATAAAAACATCGTCAGCTAATAAATCTCTCGACGGGTGCTGCCATCTATCACGGTTTGGCGGAAACGTGAAAGGTAATGCGTCCCGGTGATGGATAGATGGCGCTGATGGTGCGCGTGCGCACCGGCGATGTATTACTGGAATTTGCTTATGTTAAAGGAAGAAGGTATCGATAAATCTCATTGTCAAAACATTCACCTAAATGGAAGTGATGATTTAAACGATAATTGTTTATCTGTGAAATATGTAAGTACGATTCAACGCGTATCCGATTTTGATGCAATGATTGGTTTATTGATTAATTTTATCCGTATATTGATTCTGTTATGATATAAAACAACTGAGATATGAAAGAAATTGATTCGATGATTAATAGTTAATTTTTAACCGACTACAAAAAGGGGAAGTTTGTTAATTCGTAGTGTTTTTTTTAATGCGTGTTAACATATCTATATAATTTATTAAATGATTTTGAAAATTTCCATTTTGTTAAAAAGGATACACTTTCTAATTAAGTGTAATTTTATGGGACCAGCTTGAAAGCCGAACCTTACCTTTAGGTACACTTATTTTCAAATGGGTTAAGGAATCTCTTACTATTTTCAAAGTGAATTTAAAAGTATTTAATTAAACTGAAAACATAATTTAAGGCGAGAATTACACTTGTAAGTTTTGCTCACAGATTTTCATAAGGCGAGAATTATATCTGTAGGTTTCACTCTCGTAATTGATATAAAACAAATCAGTAACTTTGTAACGGTTACCCATTTAACCCAACGAAAGCTGTTCCTAACAAAGATCAAGCACTGACAACTTATGTAAATCTTTATGAGAGTCTGCGAGCAAAACTTGTAAATGTAATTCTCGTCTGAGATTTACATAAAATATTTATCATAGCTGTTACATTTAAAATAATTTTCAGTTAGTGCCTTATTTTCAATACTCACAACTTGCGTAAGAGTACTAAATGATATCAGGCTACAGAGTTTTTTATACAAATTGTGAGAATAAAACTTACAAGTGCAATTGTGTCCTAAAACTAATTTTAAAGGTGTAACTAACATTTTCATGAGCGAAGTATTATATAGAGAAGATAGTTCTATAAATATATATAAATATAAATTTATATGTATAAAATCAAAGGATAGCTCTAACCAGAATGCATCGCCGTCAGTCTGTCTGGAGGGAAGAACGGGAGGTCGCGAGGGAGCCTTTCATCACGGCCCTCGGAGAGGGGATGTTTTATAATTATTTAGAATTTTGCCTTTGTTTATATAGAGTTTATTCGTATATTACGTGTTGGATGATAATATAATATCTATATTTTAAATCTATACGAATATATCAAATAGGTAAAATTTGATTGTAAGTTTGTATATAGGATATCCCTGAAAGTACTGATCTGATTTAAAAAAATATTTTGCGCTGTTTATTGAAGAAGGTGATGACTATATTACTTCACCTTACTCATAGGAGCGAAGGGGTATCCATAAAAATTGAAACTTATAGGGCAGCTAGTATATAATAAAAATCTAATGAGATTTATTTGTAGTTTTAAGAATTTCATTTTTTAGTGCTCAAAATGAGACCCTAATGGAATCGATTTGTTGTATAATAGGGGTTTCTTAACCCCCGACTTATAAAGAGGGGTGTTATGAGTTTAACGTGTGTATCTGTGTATGTGTGTGATGCCGCAGCATCATGTGATATCAGCAGGATACATAACTCCTTAAAAACTCGACATGAGTTGGGGCTCGTTGAAAGTGTCTCAAATTTTTAAATAAGAATTTACATATGTTTTCTTTCGTCAAATATTAATTGCCTTACTACAAAATATTTAAACATACGTGTGTGCGTGTTTTAACAACTTGTACGACAAATTATCGTATATACAACGCTTAAGGGAGTACAAATATAAGCAATTTAGACTAGATTTTAAGCATCGATTATTTTTAAAAACTATTTAGCTACACAAGAGTTGAATGTGGTTTTAGTTTTGTGGTATAACAGTATTTTTTTATATTTATTAAATGTTTTTTTTTTTTATTTTTATTTAAAGGTCATTTTAATTTTTAAGGTTTAATGGAAATTGCCTTGACCATACAATTACTTGAAGAAAGTATAATATAGACGTGGTATTGACGTAGTTGTGTGAATTCAAGGGTAAAATTATATTTGTGAATTAACGGACACTATTTTTGAAAGTTTTTAAGAAGGTTATTTTATTTATAATTTATAAGGTAAAATTTACTATAGGGATAGTTAAAATTAAAATCATTTTATAAATATCAACTAAATAAAAGAGAAGTGATTTAAAAATTTGACAAATTTTGTTTGTTAATCTATTTTATTATCTGTATCGAAAATGGAAATATTTATATATATATATTTTTTTTTTCATAAACATAACTCCGTTACAGTTTAATTAAATATATTTATACTAGTGGTCGCCTAGCGGTCGGAATTTGACCGTAGATCATTAAATTTACAACCGATTACAAGATTGACCACAGATAATCTATTCTCAATATGACCATAGACTAACAATAAACAAAAGAGTATCATGTGTGTGTCAAATACATGGTAGTATGTATAATGTTGTTTTTATTGATTTAATGTATTTTTACCCATAACCTTAAGGAAATATTAGCATTCTCCATTCTTTCTCTATATACACTATAATTGTGCGAAATTACATACTTCTCTGTCCGCGCAGTTTTCGTAAAAAGGGGTATTAAGTTTAATTATAATATATATCGGCTGTGCTCCGCGGTTTCAAGTTGAGGAAAAGTTTTATTTATATAATGATAATGATTACCCTACTTGAATAGGATACTATTCAATGTATCATTGATTTCAGTTTTTTTTTTCGCATACCCTCTTTATTATTTATTAATTAAAATAAATATATTTCTTTAATTTGTGTTTTTGATGTATGTAAGTAGGTACTGTATATACTTTAATATGCAGTTAAAAAGTGTCAAAAATTACAAACAGTCATTTCAATTTTATTTATTCGTATAGATAAAGTAGCCAGAAGAGCACATCTACATAGGAATATTCGTACAAAATTCACAAGAACATCGGTTATAAGTGACAAAACTCCACTCTCCGCCTCCTCAGCCAACATTAATAGATCCAAATCGCAAGACATCGTTCTGTTTCAGCGGCCGACGCGAGACAAGCGACCTGCGACCCGTCCACTTCATCACTACCCACGCCGTGTTTTCATTAGCCGACTTAACGTATGACGCGGCGAGGGACTAAATCTTCATTTTTGACGTCCCACGGGAGTCGGCTAGGAGATAAAACGAATGGATATGTTTTTAACACACTTGGTAGATAATAAGAAGTTTTTACAAAAGGTACCTTTTCGATAGCTCATTAGAGATTAATTTAACATTAAATAAACAGAAAAACTTTATATTCATAACTCATTTTTACAACAATAATAAAATCAATACAAAAATCAATACATATTTTTCACGTTCCGAATTTGAAGAGCCGAGATAGCCTAGTGGTTGGAACACGTCGATTTCAACCGATGATCGCGGGATCAAACCCTGCCTGACTTTTCAAGTGCTAAATTTGTGTTTAAATTTATCTCGGCGGTGAAGAAAAATATTGTGAGGTAATCTGCATATGCCGGGAGAAATTCCGACATGTATATATATGTATGTATATCTACCAACCCGCATTGGAGCATAGTGGTGGAGTAAGCTCTTAACTCTCTCCTTATTACGGGAGGAGACCTTTGCTCAGCAGTGGGACTTTTACAGGCTGTTACTTTACTTTTTTTAATTCCCATATAAATATATAACGAAATAATAATAAAAATATATAAATTGATCCTAACAAAAACATTTATTAATCTAATCGGTCAAAACGTTTTTGAGTAATCGGGGAGCATGAGTAAAAAAACTCATACAAATTGAGAACCTATTCCTTCTTTGGAAGGTTAAAAATTGCAACAAAATAATTGTTTGGTCGTTTGCGTTTAGTATTGTAATGTATGAAAGTAATAAGGTTTGATATGAATAACCTCTCTCTATGTGTTCCAGCATAATGTTTGGGCGACATACGTGTGATTAAGTGCGCCTAATCTATTCAAGATAGACGATTGAGAACGACTCCTAGCACTCATAGTTTCTGAGATTTCCTGATGAATGAGCGAGTGACCTTCCTTTATATATATATATATATATATATATATATATATATATATATATATATATATATACATACATTGAAGCTTGGATTATGCTTTGTCTTTAACATTTCCAGATTATATATTTCCGCGTCACATGTCTCGTCGCAGCCGGACGGGGACAGCGCTAATGTTGATATATCGGTCGGAGTTCGGACAGACGGACGACTTTGTACCGGGATGTTAAATAATAACACCCTGATCACGGTCGAAGGGAATTTGTTTAGAAATTAATCTTTTTTTTAACTATTTTATTTTGTGTTTATTCTATATTCTTCATTCAAACCATTGACTATTTGAATAAAGTACTTTTGTTTGTATTTTTTTATATAGCGTGACGGTTGTAATGTAAATTCACGAAATAACTAGTTTCCTAAAATATTTTTTTATTCTAGATAAATTTATTTTCGAATTTTTTGTTCCTGTGTTTACTTTGTATAGGGAATGGGAAGTAAGGAAAGAAATAGCGGGGAGGGGGTTAGGCTTCCGACTATCTCAATCTCCGTACGAGCTGCTACATGAGCAATTTCACGCTGTTCTTCTATGAGGGTGAGGTACTGCCACGGTCGAGCCAGCCCGTATACGAGCTGTAGTCAGGCTACATATAGGTTTTACCTCAATAAGATTATCCATACAATTACCAAGAAAAGTTTTATAATAGGTACAGACATTTATGAGTTACAAATTATTAAATACCCTGTGTGAATCCAGCTTATACTAAATCCAAGCATCTTTATCATCTATATAATCTTGAAAAGAATAATATGCTTTCGCTGTTAAGGACTTTTTAATATATACTTTAAATTTATTATGTGTAGTGTAAAACATTCTGCTGGATTTTATTATAAAAACGAATATCTTGCCCCATTGCGAAATCGAAAATTCGACGTTTTAAGTTTATCTTTTCTACTCGTGTTAATTCAATGCCTGTCGCTGTTTTTACCAAAAGAATCAATTTGATCGTGGATTGCACAAACACACTAACTCACTTTTACCACTAAATTTCCTTCAAGTAATAGATCCGATCACACATGAGTGTTATATAGAATGTTTTTAAATCATATATCGTTTTGATCGATATCTGGACATGATGTAGTGATTGAGCCAATATTTCAGTCTGCGCTAACTTGCCTGCCCCTCCAAATTATCGGGGCTTAGTTCTGGCAGACACGGCTTGGAGTGTACTCCACCTTAGAATTAAACGATATAACATGACTAGCTAACGCTTGCGATGGCTAGTGTTCTGCTCTTGAGAATCGTAGCGTGATATAATATAGCCTATAAACTTTCCCAATAAACGGGCCATGCGATGCAAAGCGATTTTTTTAATTCAGATCAGCAGTTTCAGGGGTTACCCCACATACTATTTTGTTGTTTCTTAAGTGTAAAAAATGTTATAGCGATTATAGTTTAATGAACTCTACCTTTTATCAAAATAGAAAAGAAAAGAAGGATATACTCAGCGCTGGATTTGCTATAGGGGCAATAGGGGCCAGTGGCCAGGGCGGCAAAACTTCTAGGGCGGCAAAATTAGAAGTGTGACAGGTTTTTTAAAAGATTTTCAATTAAAATTTATTATACTGTACTAAGAGTCCTTTTTGAACTACTAAATTTACATTTGATTTAGGTAAAGGGGCGTAAATCCGACCATATATATGTACTTCTTCAAACAAATCAATTAAGAATAGTTTCGACATCTTTACACGCAATTTTCTCAAAATGATAACCGTGTGGCTTGATACAGTATTGCTTATCAGCGTTCATTTAATCTAAAAAAATCATACGGTGAATAGAGCGTTTCGGGCGGCGGATCAAATAGAAGTAGCGAATCTCGCTCAAATAATTTATACCCCAACATCACGAGAGGGTTAGTCTTAGGCGTTTACTTCATATTTCCCTCACGCCGACCTTCCGTATAAAAATGTTATAATAATCAAATCCTAAAAACTGATTGGGGTTCGAGTCCTATCTATTCCCTTTTATACAAAGCGGCAGATGGGATGATAATGCTTTTATCTGACTGACCTAGAAAGAGGATATTTTATGACGTCATGTTTGTGTGTTGTCGGTTCATTGTGACTTCGTAGCCTGAACAGCTAGAGCGATTTTGAAGTGCAAGGAATCCTTAAATAAGTTAGACTTAAGTAATAAAAAAAATAAAAATCCGACTGCCTAATAAAAGTACCCACTTAAAAGTCACAATGTTAATTTTTTTTTCTAATTTTATGTAACCAGTAACGGCCGCGCCATCAAGACGAATCAAATGACGTTTCATTTATCAAAATCGGCTAAGCCGTTGAGTAATTACGAGCGAACATACATACAAACATACATACATACATACAGGTCAACATAATACATATAAGCTACCACAGTCAAGTAAAAAATACAATTTACAAGTCCGTCCAAAACCTTAAAAGTAAATCTAGAAAATTCGCCCGTAACTTTTTCTCTATCTTCTTTCATAAACAGGGATCAGACCCTTTCGCTATAAATCTGCCCCCCCCCCCCCACACCGAGGTGGTTTTGAATGGAGATTGAGCCAATTAAAGTAATCGCCGTAACAGTCGGCGCTGCCTTGGATTAGTTCTGCGGGAAAAATGGCGTGGAGTTGATGTTGGTGCTTTTATTGTGTTATTTGGTTGAATTAATTTTGTATGAATAATGTGAAATTAGAAGAAATAAAGAAAAACTTTTTATTGACAAATACATAGATTACATAAAAAGAAAAAAATTGAATGCAAAGAAAATATGATAATAAAAAACGAGGTAAAGCTTAAATTAAACAATATATTAAAAAACACAGTTATATCACTTTGTTGTTATGTGTAGATATGGGAACTGTATGTGTACTGAAATAAATTTAAGGTAAAAATAAAGTTTTGAAAACAAGCCTTTCCTTTAAAAGTTTTACTATCAACTTATAACGTTAATTAATTTATATGATATAAATGTTTGACGCGAGATTTAAGTACTCGTATTTTTTTAGTTTGAAAATTTTAAACATTAAAATCATTCAGATCAAAATGTTAGATTTGCTAGTTTATCTACACAGATATACATCTCAGTTTCTTCTGGATAAACATACATTTCAAGTTAAATAAAAGAAAAAAAAATTAAGTCGGTTAATAAAAGAAAAATATAACTGATATTTTTATAACATAATTTCAACAGGGTAGTAAGACAAACTTATATTGTCATCACAAATACACACACTGTATAGGAACTTTAGTTATGGCTGGGTATTTGCATATCATTTCATATTGTAGTAAATAATTAAAATGCTTTAATAACTTATTTTTATTAATTTTATTTTTAAAGCATTACTACAATTTTCACTCTTAATTTTAATGACAACGAAATTGGCGCGCAATTCTTTTCTTCTTTTTTCTTTCATATGACATTGAGCAAGATAATGATAATAACTTAATGCATTCTGCCTAATAATGCTAAATATAAATAATATGTGATTAAACGTTGTAAACACACACACACACATAAAAACACAGCAAGTTTTTTTTTTTAATTATAACCAAATTATACACATTACAATTATAAGAATCATTCACACAACTCATTAAAAAAGAACCAAGTCAAACAAATTCACTAAAAAAAACCAAGTCCACCAAAAGCGACTCCTCGCCACCCCAGCGCGCTGGATTAGTATCATACAATACAAGCACCGACGGAATCCTTTTATTTATTGCTATTTATTGTTATTGCATTTGCTCCGTTCGTTTCTCTGTCCTAATATTGTCTTGGTGTAAATTTCGCTTAGTGTTTGAATATGTTTGTTTTAAATATTATTGCTCTAATTAGCGTGCTTGCTTTTACGGGATGAAATTTTTTAATGTACGTTTTGCTGTTTTATTCGACGATGAATGGAGATAATGGCGTGTAAAACTTTATGATGCTCTTTCGTATGATTATTAATCAATAAATAATATAATAAATATCAGAATTATTGTAGTTTTTCCATTAAATTATAATATATTAAAATTATTTCATAGTGGATTAATTATATTTCCATACACGTAATACATCTTATTTCCTATCTGTATTGTATTTAAGCTATATTTTATAGTACAAAAATTTTTATTTATAGATTATGTGCAATAGGACAATGTTTAAATTTAAAAGCAGTTTCTTTTTTTAGGAAAGACTACTAACCCACAATGAAACAGTTCATTTCCTATTATATACATAATATATAAATATATTATGTTACCTAATTTGTATACACTAATAACTAAACTGTTATACTGTGAAAAATAGATGATTTGAATAACCATGTAATCAACTCACCAGTGTCTCTACTGCTTCTGTAGGAGTCGCCACACTGTCCTGGATTAACGAGAACCAAACACATCGCACGATCACTATCTGCTTTACTACAAAAGATGAAATAAAACCATGTTCAACACGTGTCTAGCTAAACAGTGTTTAAAAATTAAACATTGCTTAAAATGTTATTGAAATTGCTTAACAGCGAGTAAAATCATAAAAAAAAATATTAATAAAATGTTTGACGTTACATTTGACAGCTAAAATAGGTTTTAGATATCTTTTAAACGCATATTAATATATATCTAAAGCATGACTAACTAAAACTGTCCTTAGACGCGGATTTGTAGTACGGATTTTTATAAACACGCGTTTAACGTCTGTTTAAATCTTTTGTAGTAAGGCAGTATGAGTTTACGATTTGTGTCGCACGCTTATTATAAAAATGACTGAATTCAAAATCTGTGTGAAACGAGTTAGCTAAGTTAATCATTAAAATTTAGTTTCACATTAAATTGTAGTTCATAATGGATGATTTTGAAAAAGAAAATAGCTATTCTATCAACATTATACGATATTAAAGTCAAAAGTGTAAAACGTTTTTTGCGTTTTCTGGCGAAAAATCAGAGTTTAAAAAAAATCGGTTTCTTTAATACTAAAGGTGCGATATATACACTGAAAATTCCACAGGATTCTAGTTCATAAATTCGAATTCGACAACGATAATGCGGTGCATGTATTTTTTTCCTTTGCTTTGAAAATACAACGAGTAAAATAGTGGTATCTACCCTCACTGAATTTAACTTTCAATTCTACCAACTACCTACTATCAGAATGTCACTAATGTTGCTAGTGTAATAAATCTATACTATAATCTATACTATATTAATTTATATTATAAAGCTGAAGAGTTTGTTTGTTTGAACGCGCTAATCTCTTGAACTACTTGTGCGAATTGAAAAATTATTTTTGTGTTAGATAGTTTATTTATTGAGGAAGGCTATAGGCTATATTAAATCACGCTACGACTCATAGGAGCGAAGCAGTCACCATAAACGCGAGTGAAACCGCTAGTAACGTCTTAAAATTCCAATTCTCAAACTTTATGTAACATAGAACTAAATCACCTAAAATTAAACAAAACTCGTAAAAAATCTGAAATGAAGAGTTAAAAAGCAAATGAAATATAAAAATGAAGGTAATTTGTCAGGAAAGCCTGGCATATACTTTAACACATCCAGCCGAAGAAATATGAAGTAATACATTATACATTAAACGTAATTATAGCAATATTTTCCGAAGGTATTAACAGTAGATCATCCTGTATAATGCGTTCGTTTATTTATGGCGGGACGATGTTTTTTGTAACTTCTGTGACATCTGATGCCGCCATTCACGGTAAGACGGCACAGGTATAAATTTGCAATCATTAACAAAGTTAGCATAAGAAGACAAAAGTAAATTTAGTATCTATTTAATTTAAAATGATAAGATCAATATATTTTTAATCAAAATAAGAATTTACATTATTTTTTGAACGTCAAGAAAATGAATCCACGATTTCGGGAAAGTGTAACCTCAGACCTGAGACGAAAGCGCGAAAAAAACTCAGTGGGACATTTTTTTTGTTAATATTTTTTAACAACGTCAAGATTGATTACAATACGTAAAATGTATTGAGACAGGAAGCGATCGCCTTATGGTGTGTCATCATCTTGAAATCTTTAAATCATAATCACCTTTAACACACAAACATTTCTTTATAATTATTTTGAACTTTACTAGAGAAGCATTTTGAACATTCTGGAATCCTGTTGTAAAATCTAATGACAAAAGAATTACTTCTTCGAGTTTGTTCTTGTTCCTTGTAGTCAGTTAATGTGTCAATGTTTTGTATGATGGTGGATAACGCCGCGAGTGGAAGCCTTCTTTTTTCAACCGACTTTTAAAGGAGGCAGTTGTCATTTCGTAGTATATATTTTTATTTTGAGTTTGTTATTTAAGAACTCCGTTATTTATTAACCGGTTTAAAATTTTTTTTCTTAATTTCAAAGGATATAAGATTGGTCTTATAAAATTTCATCAAAATCGATTCAGCAGTTTGGTTTTTAATTAAAATAAGTGGATTAAGTTGGTTAATGACTTTTGGTTGTGCCAATTAGATAAGTCTTCGAACACATTTATTGAGAATAGGCTTGACATATTTAGGCGTCATCTTCTTAAATTCCGTGTGGCTTGACATAGTATTGCTTATCAGTGTCCATATAAAGTTGTTCCATTTGCGCCTTCAAATGACATTGTAATCATTAAAATTATTAAATTTCTCTTCTAATGTAAATAATTCGCGTCTAAAATTACAGTTTTCATTAAAACGTTACATTTCCTTCGTGATCTCCAGGGCTCGCGGTCACTGACGGAATGAAGTTAATTATGTTATATAATAGAATTACACTCATTTTTATTACTACTGTTATAATAATAGCAGACGAGCTATTGCCGAAAACCAGTAGTTTCGTTTTTAAAATCAAAATAACTGGAATACAAATGAAGTCGTTTCCTCTTTTCGCCGTCGAGCATGAGATGAATTTTAATATAAATACTTAAAATATCAGAAATCTAACTCGAATTTGTACTCGCTATGACGAGTTCTAACCACTGGGACATCTCGGCTCTAAAGTCAAGTACACCAGGCTTCAATAATTATCATTTCTCATTACCCATCAAGGTTTGAATGTTTCTACATCCGAAATAGTAATAAATCATTTGAACTCAGTTTAGGTTATTTATTTGGTAAAACCAGTATTAGATCTTCAACGTTTGTACACCTTGCTGGGAGTTGCTATAATTTTTAATACATATATGGAATTTCCTTGACGTAATAAACTACCGTAAATGGTAAACCTTACGTAAGGTCATCATTACATCGTTTGAAATAGTTTATTTTTAAAATGGATGCTTGTATATGAAGTTTTTTAAATTTAATACTTTACTGGTTCCTCGCGGCTTCGTTCACGTAAAGTTTGGGAATTGATGGATTGATTTACTAACTTTGTATGCTGATAAGCAATAATGTGTCAAATTTGGAGATATTAATGTATTATGATACTGCGTCACCTATTTAACATTATTCAAAATAATATCATGTCATATGAAATAAATAAGTACGGAAAAAAGTTACTTAATTTAATGTTTCGAATTTTAATTCTTTCCATTTTCTGCAATACCACACTCTCAAACAATACTCTCAACTATTTCAAAAACTTTTTATTTGATAACACATTAAATATATCTCTTTCAATTCATTACATATTTTATCAAAATAGAACAGAAACGATGGATGTATACGTTTTCTAACAAATTTGTTAAAAATCGTTAGACGCCATTTTCTTAAAATGAAGTCCGTGTGGCTTGACACAGTATTGCTTATCAGCGTCCATTTATATCTAATCAGAAGCCTAGTGGCCTAGTGATTAGAACACGTCTATTTCGATGATCGCGGATTCAAAAGCCGGCTAGCACCGCTGAGTTGTTAAGTGCTTTTGTGTTTAAACTCATCTCGAGCTCGGTTCGACAACTCTTCACCAACTTAGGGCAGAGGTATCGTACTGGGGCTCGTTGAAATGGTCTCAATGAGTAGATGTGGTTTTAATTTTCAATTATATGTTATTACTATAGCAACTCTTAAGTGACGTCATCGTGAAACATGTGTGTTAATTCTTATTAATATTATAATGGCGAAAGTACGTATGGATGTTTGTTACTCCTTCACGTAAAAACTACTCAATGGATATTAATGAAACTTTACAGTAATGTAGCTTATATATCAGAATAACACATAAGCTATAATTTATAGAGATGAGTGAGTTGTCCAAAATATAATGATATATGTCAAGTAAGTATGTACGAGCTATTCTGTCATACCCCGCAAAAAATATAAAACGTAGAGTCTATTTTTCTTTACTCGTCTTTATTTGATAACAATACCCCGAACGAAATCACGAACTATCGAACAATTTTTTTCATCATAATTTTGCGTTATAATAAATAATTCAGTTCAATCATTCAATCGATAGTTTCTTATTTAACTCTTATCTGTGGCTAGATATACGCCATATTTGTCTGCTAAATAAGATCAGTAAAAAAAATAGACTTTATAATGGAAATGATTATCTTTATTCCTCGAAGTAATCCTGCGCAGACGTCTCAGGCACCAGCTAGTGTATAGTATGTAAGTGTATTTTAAATCCGTTTGTTTTGTTCTGAGACTAATCGAACTCCTTTTGATTTTGCTGAGGGGGAAAGTGAATTAGTTTCTGGTTTTAATATTGAATACATACTTAATTACTAAACTCCGTCACACCTATATTCGTATGCCATAAATAACTGACCATCCTTCATTTCATAAGTTCGTTACGAAATAAGTTTAAAAAGCACTTATTTCGTTTCGTAACATCCCGTCACTTTTGTCTATTACTAGTTGTTTATTTACAATTTCACTTGCATTTACATTTACTGCTTCGCTGTGAGTCTTAGCGTGAAGTATTATAGCCTATAACCTTTCTTAAAAAATAGGTTATTTTACGCAATAAGAATTTTTTAAATCGGATGAGCAGTTTCGGAGATTATCCCCACATACAAACTTCAACACAAATGTAGGTTACATATAATACTTTATAATATTAGTATAGACAAAAAAGAAAAAATGTACGTCAAGAGCATCCATACTGTTAATGTAAATGATAAAGTAACTCTGTCTGTCTGTTACGTTTTCACGCCTCTATTATCAAACCAATTTTGATGAATTTTGGTGCAAAGTTAGGTTGAACTTTGAAGAAGGATGTAGGCTACATTGTGTCGCGATAATGAAACGTGAAGGGGTTAAAATAGGAAATGAAATTTTTTGGGGTGCAATGTTTCAGGACAATCTCGTTTTAAATGTGTAGTTATAACTTTTTAATTTTTAAATATAAATTAACTGTAATCCGCATCTTTGTCTACGATTTAACCCTTATTAATTTTAATTCAAAATATAATATATGCGAGTAGGATTGTAAAGCACTTTTGAATCGTCAACTTACAAATTAGCCTTTTAAGGTAATTTAAGAAAAATTGAACTGGCATTTGACAAACATACGCTCCAATTTTACTTATAAAATATAGATATAACTGTAGATTATTCAACTAAACAATTTTATAAAAAATTAAAAAATCTACCCTTCGATAATCATCATGACTAAGCTTAACGTAAAATATGTTGATATGCACTTTCATCAACATCTAAAAAAGTAGATGTGTTAAATTTCTTCACAAACAGCAGAAATTCCCAATTCGTCGGGTACTTTTTTAGGGTTCCGTAGTAAAAAACGGAACCCTTATAGTTTCGCCATGTCCGTCTGTCTGTCTGTCTGTCTGTCCGTCTGTCTGTCTGTCTGTCTGTCCGCGGCTTTGCTCCGAAACCCTTAATACCAGAAAGCTGTAATTCGATATGAGTATACATATGAATTACGCCGAGAAAGTCGTACAATAAAATCTTAAAAATATTTTTTTTTCAGGGTGTCTTCCCTATGTGTTAAGAGAGACCAAAAATTTTTTTTCTCATTTATCCCATGTTGTGGGGTATCGTTAGATAGGTCTTTTAAAAATGTTATAGGTGTGGGATAACCATTTTTCCGAACGACGAACTGTTTCCGAAATATTAAGCTTTGAAGTGTCAATTTTTCTTAGAGTCAAGTGTCCCCCCCCTCTACCCACTAAACTGCTGCGTCTAAAAATATGAAAAAATTCACGATAGCGGTACATATAATGAATTTAAAAGGAAAATTATCACGGCTATGTTGGTTCCTATGGTTATCGAGTTATATATGATCTAAGTAAAAATAAATATTTTCATCACATTATGTAAATATTAATAATTTTAAATTAATATATGTTATAGTTTAAATGAATAAATAAATAAATATTTAATATGTATCGGCGCTAAGTATATTTTACAAGTGTTAGAATAATAAATAATCGACGAACATTTAATGTTCAAAAACGTTAGTATAATTCACATTCAAACATTTTTACGAAAATAAGTACTCGAAGATTGCTTGACCGATCTTGACAATTCTGACAACTACGGAACCCTACATTGTGCGTGGCCCGACACGCACTTGGCTGATTTATTTGAATGTATCACAGTACTCGAAAACGGCTTGTACGTTTTGAGTCCCGTTGGTCCTGTGGAATTTTTATCAAAATCGTTTCAGTACTTTTAAAATCAAAATAACATAAATAAAAATGTCATTCAAGTAAACGAAATTACGTATTTTGAACAGTTCGTTCCCTTAATTTAGAGTAATCAGAGAACATACTTAAAAAAGTCCTTAACCAATTAATAACGACTTTCTTTTTTGGGAGTCGATTAAAAAAATATATATTTTTTAATATCTTACCCTAACAAAAATATACTCAAATAAAAATTAATATAAATATATATGTACCTCTTTTCGACTGAAAATATAATTATCTCAATAATTATTTATTTCATTATTAAGAATATTCTAATTATACATATGTAACAGTACAATTAACGTAACGATATCGTTTCTTCATATAATAAAATTACGTTAATCCGTCATATAATATTCGGTTAACATCTCAGTACGTTCACTGTTGCGCAAGCGCATCCGCTCTTTGTACTGAGCACTGAGTGATCCAATAAGGAAACTCAAATACATTATTGTTTTGAATTACAAATGTTTATTTTTAAGACGAAAACTGGTTTTTTGTTTCGTTTTACGTAAAGTAAATTTGACGTCATGTGACTTAGTTTTAAGTTAACTTTTTTATTCTGTGGGTGAAGATGTTTAATGGATTAAATATGTAGAGCTTGTTCTGTATCGCGATGTTAAATCTGTGTGAGGTTTTTAAGTAATGTATGATTTAAGTGACGAACGCTCTGGTGAAGTGGTACAGAATGTACCTTTAACACCGTCATTGCGGGTTCGACCCTGATCGAAGATATTTATATAAAAATATAAAAGTAAATGCTATCGTAAAGCTGTCGGTTCCGTTTATTATCACAATATCCGATATTGATCGTTACTCTTAGCAAAAAAATGTACTTTTTCAGATAAATTAGGTACATTATAAACATTCATATGCATTTAGTTACGTATACATTAGTAACCTATTAATTTGAACTTTTAAATAAACACATTGATTTTATTTCAAAATCAATCAAAATCAAAATATTTTAATTCAAAATTAGTATATTGAATTTATTTGTATTGATAGAGAAAACTTGTATCTTTTTCTCACTTGTGATTTTTAATAGTCATTTTATAATGAACATATGAATCACTCTAAAGTATAGTATGTACCTATGTATTATGGTTATGTTACTTAACACGCTGGCAACATAACGTCGGGTAGAAGTCGAGATAAGAGCCTCTACTTTTTATCAGTCATTTGCAATTCATCTCGTGCCTCCAAGTCCAATATCGTGAAGAAATCTGCATGTCTCGGAAGACATCACAAGTATACTGACTTGCAATTCAAAATATACTTCATTCAAATTTCAATTCCTATCAAATAAAGCCAATCAATTTTATGATTGATTTGTTAAATATTTGATGCAGAAATTGGATTTTTACCCGACTGCGCTACGCAAAAGAGGGTAATTTGATTATCAGCTTATGTATGTATGTGGGTTTGTGCTTTTGTGGCACTTTTTAGATCAAACGCGTGGGCAGATTTTAATTAATGACACTTCATTTGATTCGTCATAGAAAGCATGAAAAATTAGGAATGTCAAAACAGTCGATTTTGAACGCCATTACATGAAAAATAAAAAAATTTAAATCGATGAAATATATCGAATGGGATTGAATAGGTATTTAAAACGAATTCTTAGGTTTCTTTTAGAGATTTTTAATCAGAATTACCGTAACGATTCTCACTTATAGGCTTTTAGATTGATATTGATATGGTACTCCTGACCGCACACTGCCTTTTTACGGAGTGGGTGTTTTTTAATTTTTTATACTTTATACTTATTTAATGTACAAAATATTAGTAGTAGAGTTTTTAGCAATGTTCATTAACTTCACTCTCAGGTAAAAATTACATTTATATATTTTGCTCACAGACTTTCATAAAGATTTACATAAGTTATTTCTCATTGCTTTACACTGAAAGAATTTACTGTCAGCGCCTTATGAAATTCGCAGCTGTCGTAATTAGGGACTTACGACGTGCCTGTTACTAGTTTGAAGAGTTTTATATCGCTCTTTATTTATAAGTTTTACTAACTTACAAATGTAATTCTCGCCCACGATTATTAAATTTTATTGGACTAGATTTATCAATTACAAATTTATGTAGCCATTAACAGTCTGACAAGAAACAATGTATTGACACGACTTAAGAATACATTTTGACTTGTACCGACTTCAAAGAAGTTCTACGTTCGGCAGTAGGATTTTTACTACAAATTATTCTTCAATAATATACGAATAACTAAATCTTGATTTTCTATTCTTTCATACAGTTAGTAATTAACATTCCTGCACCATCAAGATCGCCAAGATCTTATAAATTTTCATTGTTTCATGGAAAAATAGTAAAATCGAACCGAGATCACAATGACACAATGACTCCACTAGAAATCATAATTATTTAACAAGCAAATTTTCTTCTTCTTTCATGACTTAAATTATTTAATTTAATCTTAATTTCGGTTTATTTAAGTTAAATTTAATTTACTACAATTTTATTTTATTATATTCTTTCACTTTATAGATTTAAGTTGTTGATATGGTAAATGTAGTGTTTTTTTTTTATTGGTTCATAAAACTAGTTACAATCTTTAAACATAAAATAATATTTACAACATACAAATTTGTGTGTGAGTAGATCGCAACTTTCTTGATATGAACACAGCATGCTTATGTATAAAAATCATGTGGTGTACAGTGCATTAAAAAAACTATAAAAATAAGCAACATATTGTAAATGTAAAAATAAACTATATCTAAAAAAAATTAATGAAGAATAAAAAAAAATACAATTTAAATAATAATAAAAATACCTAAATAATAACTTACAACGAATGAATTTGTTTTTTAAAAGCGGTTAAAGAACGACAGAATATATCACACTCATTTCGGCAGGCGTTTATTGTTGAAGAAATGCGATACAATGGTGCATATTTGAAGATATTTGTTCGACAGGTCGGTAAACTAAGAATAGTTCTGTTGTGTAGTCTACAACCGGGACGATGCACATAGAAACCAATGCGTTCCAGCAAGTCAGGTGACTCAATATAACCATGAATAACTTTATAAAAGTTATTCATGGTTATATTGAGTAGTAGTGTTAGCTATAATTAAGGCACCTTTTTATAAATGTATTATGCTTTCTTTTGTTTATATCTATACGATTATTGGTAACCTTGTTGGTAACCCTTAATAAATAAATAAATATTATTGAGAGCTCGAGTTTTATTTAATATCGAGCACATGAATACTCGAGTATTTTGCTAAATTAATAGATTCTGAAATGGTAGATCGATAGCCTATTTTACCAAGAGTTCAGTAATAGTGAAATCATTGTATTTCTTGACGCAAGTTTCTTAGTACTTAGCACTATTAGTCGTGATATGTAAAATAGCGTAAATGCAGGTTACGTATGGTGGACGACTACAGGCCTAATAACTTACGTCGTAACGCGGTTTCGCCTATTAAAATAAGGTCTAAAAGCCTATCGTACTCGAATGAGTACAGGTGTAAATAAATATTTTGATTTAAATAACAACTTTTAACTTAATGCATATGTAAGTATATACGGTTCATACAAAAAAAAAACACAATTTTAATTTTTTACTTGTATATTTGTCTGTTTGGTAGGGTAGAGCGGGGCTTGTTGAGCATAGGGGCAAGTTGGGCAATCGAAATATCTCGAAAACTATTCACCGTACCTATGGACATCTTATGGCGGAAAGAGGGAGGCGCGGGAGGTGTAAACATCTCGCGATCGCTAGTGACCGCTGGGTAAGCGAGTGAGGCACACGGGCGTTTTGTTTATTTTAAGACCAATAAGTAAAAACGTCATTTATTGCAAGTTTTCGCCTGTATTAGTCAAATGTTATTTGTTTTTAATCAGGTAAGTGTTAATCTTCCATATAATTATCGTACTTTCGATATGCAGAGAGGGTCTAGGTATAATTCTCACGGTTTTTTTATAACCTCACTTTTATTTTGAAATTCTGGGCTGGGGTTAGTTGAGCATAGTTGCTCAACTTACTCCATGATTCAAACAACCAAACCGATGAATGTTTTATTTTTTTTAGGACTTACAAGAAAAAAACTACAAGATGTTCTTACACTACAGAAGATTTAAAAAACGCTGCAAAGGCTGTGAACGATGAAGGTAAATGTGCTATTGCCACCGCTACAGAATTTGGTATCAAACGGATGACTTTGACAAGATATCTGAAAAAATTAAATGAAGGTGGCGATTCATCCATGGGCTATGCAACACCGAGCCAAGTGTTTTCTTCTACACAGGAAGATTCACTGCAAAAATACTTGCTACAAATAGCATCAATCTTCTACGGATATTCTCCAAAAGATGTCCGTCGCCTTGCCTACGAATGTGCCAATAAAATTGGAATTGAAATTCCACCCAGCTGGGCTGTAAATAAAATGGCCGGAAAAGATTGGCTTACGATGTTTTTAAAAGTGTATGAGTAATAATATAAAAAAATAAGTCTGATTTTAAACAGAAAGACTGAATCTAATGGTGAAGTTATTCCTAAGATTCGTTGATGTTTTATTGATTATATTTTCAGTTAATGACGTAAAGAAAATTATTTTAAGTTTTGTTGTTCTGTCACTAAAAGACTATAAATAAAGAATTAATTGTTAAACACTTATTTTATTTCATCACTAGAAATTTGAGCACTAAGAAAGTATAATGAAACCATAGGTTTCATTATACTTTCTTAGTGCTCAACTTGCCCCATACCCTTGCTCAACTTACCCCACATATGGGGTACATTGAGCATACTTGACTTTTTGCATTAAAACAGCTGTAGCTCTTAAATTTTAATTATTACAAAAAAATACTATTGACACTTTTGTTAAGCGATAAACAACAAATCCATCAAGCTGCATAACAATTTATTGAGACTTATCAATCTGGAGCTACATCCGTTCAAGTAAAAATTTGCTCAACTAGCCCCGCCCTACCTACGGCCAATCTCTGGAACGACTGAACCATTTTTGATGGGACTTTCTCTCCCAGATAGCTTATGTAGGAGTAAGTTAGGCTAGATTTATTAAAAAAAAACTAATAAATAAAATGCGGATTAACACAGTTCGTCGCTTTTCATTTATTCTTTTTCACGTTACTGCGCCTAAAATCGGTCATTTTGACTTTTCCAAATTATTATACTTTCTATGATATTTGCGTCATTAAGACGAATCGAAGAACGTGTCATTTATTAAAATCATCCCACGCGTTTGGTCTAAACAGTGACACAAAAGTACAAACCAACATACATACATAGATTGTTAAACTTAATATTCTCCCTTGAATTGTACAGTCGGGTAATAACATCATGGACTTAATGGAAAACCTCTACCCTGTTTTATTTTTCATATGTTATGTCAATCACCTTATTAGGTTATGTTAATTTAGGTTCTAAATAACACAAACAAACCTTATTCAACTAATGTTTCCATAGTCGACTTTAAGGACCAAATATAGTTCATAATAGTATTGGTCACTTTAAAGTTGTTACATAACGCCCCACTTCAGTTACCATTACATAAGTAAGTGGTTTACATGCGATGCATAATACATAACTCCCTTTTATGAGCGGTGGGTCATTTGAAAGTGTCCTGATGAGATCATAGCATGGTTTGGATTTAAAACTAAGTATTGCCTGCAGCTTGGCTTGCACATTTAAATGTTTACCTTTTTCGTGGGAACTATTAATATTTCTATGGTCTATAATATTATGTATCACACCTTATAGAGTATTACTAAATATTATTATAATTAGTTAATTTAATAAGACAGCCAATTAAACAGGTAGAAAATTATTTAATGAGTTTTTTTTTGTTTTAGTTGCGTACTGTACTAATGTACGAAAATAAATACATTAATTAGTAATCAACTAGTAATTACATTAGATAGTTCGTTAAAATGATATTTTATAAAAACATTAATAACAATAATTTATGATTAATATCTTATTCAAAAACGAATTTAATACAAGTTAATTAAAAAGCAAAATAAATATATATCATTATTATTTTTCGTAAATATTTTAATTAAATATAAAATAATTTAATCAGAAATTATTACTTTGTTTACTTCGACTAGGATTTTAGACGCGGCCGTTACAAGCGATAGTATCTCCTATTCTTTATGTGATTGAGATGAAACTTGAATACAGATTTCGTACGTGACATGAACAGTAACAGAACAGTGAATTTATTAGAAATGATTGCGTCGATTTTCTAGGAGAGTTGAGCAGGCGGGCTTGATATTAAGTGATCACTACCGTGCATAGACATTGCAGCGCCAGAGGAGCCGCAAATGCGTTGCCAGGTTAAAAAGGAATGAGATATAAAATGGAATAGGAAGTAAGGAAAGAACTACTACAGGTTATTTTTCTCACTCCCTCACTCACCGTTGGTAGCTATAACATATTAGGTGCGTCACGCCGATCCTCTGTGACAGTAAAATACTGTCCCGGTAGAGCCAGTCAGTATACAAATTTCAGTCAGTTGACTTTAGGTAGGCTCTATTATAATAAAATGTATTATTCTTAAAATTATTTATTTTTATTATTGTTTTTTGTATTTAAAAGATAAATCATAATTTTTATTGGATTAAAATGGTCTCCCAAAAAAAACATAATATTATTAAAAATCTAAAAATATATGAAAAGCATGAATTAAAAAAAAAATACTGTAGAACACAGGTACGTTTCCTTCAATCTTATCAAATATACTTTAGTGTGTGTAATATCTTATTAAAACGGTACATACAATTTTAACCAACTACCACCAACATGATTCATATTATCACATCCACAATTATCAATTAAATTTAAAAGGAAACAAAGATCTCGAAATTCCGTTTAAGCATTTTATTAAGCAATGATTTTAATCAATTCGTGATACCATTTCTGTCTATTTTCGAATCAGTGACGCAACTTCAAGGAAGTAATACGTAATGATTATCCTGCAATGGCTGACCGAGATTCAATTTCTAGATTACAACGTGTTTTGTTCTGTCCATGTATAGAACAACTGACACATATATTTGAATTTAAGATAAAAGAAAGAATAAGTAAATGAACTCGAAATTTTAAAAAATCCCTGACAATCGTGTTAAGACTATTATCGAGCTTCAACACGAAACTTCTGCTGTAAATTGATGGGGAGTGGTGTATCCTGCTGATTTCAGATGTTGCAGAATCAGGTCAAGGTTACGCTAGGCTAAGGAGACTTATTTTGATATCATTCACAGTACAGTAAATTTTCAATCGATTAGACCAGTTCAAGTTGCCTGAATCCTTTCAACAACTAGAAATTATGTGATAACTTTATTCGTCTAAACAGATCTTTATAAATGATAGCTAAGAACAATCTTGGTTACATTAGCTTTCTATAAAAAAAAAACTGCATTAAAATCGGTCCATTCTTTAGGGAGCTACAATGCCACAGACAGACACGCAAAGTGACACAGACTTGATTGGTCGGTGGTTAAAAATCAACAGATTCATTTCCTGGATAGGAAAATATTAAAAAACTAATAATCTTTAATTTTTATCAAAATCGCCCCGGAGACTTCTTTGAGTGTTTCTCCCTAAAAAGTTTTACATTTAATCCTCCACGTTCAGTTAAAAATTCTCGATATGATTATTTATTTATTTATTCTTTATTGTACACCAATACAAAACAGTTTAAAAAAATATACTTAAATTAGGTACAAGATTGCTTTAGGTGCAACAGACGGCCTTATCGCTAAAACAGCGATCTCTTCCAGGCAACCCTTGGGCAGAGGACTAGATAGACTTAGAGCAGAGTCATAGAATGTTCCTTTACCTATTCCTAATCGCTTCAAATAGTTGGATATAAATTAAATTCAGTAGCTGATAAGCAATTGGTACTATGTCCAGCTACACGGACATCGTTTGAAGAAAATGGCGTTTAAAGATGTTATTCTATTCTTAACAAAGTAACTACTTAGGTTTATATTCATCTTTTCTTATCTGTTTTGATAAATATAAAAAGTTTTATCTTACAATAAGTTTTGAAATATATTAAGATGATTGCATAGTGCAAAATATTGAGCACACATTAATATTCGAAACATTAAATTAAAAAACTTTTTTTCATACTTTAATTAAGATGATCTATATTTTTTGAATAATGTAAAAAAATGCGCATTAACATAATCCGAATCCGACTTTTTGTGCATTGACTCATTACTGCTTATCAACATTCAGTTATCAAAACTACTGACCTCGCTACATAAGACAGACTCAATAGTAAAATGGTTACTATATCTCTGCTTTTCAAGAATATCGATGCAACTAAAAATGATGAGTTTTAGTGAATGGGGTTTTTGAATTTCTTTATTAATGTGTTTGTGCATAACTGTAAAATTTAAACGATTCCTTGATGTTATAACTTTATTGATTTAAAGAAAATTCATTTTCGTAACTCATTTCATGATAAAACATCAAACATTTATGGTCTTTAGACATACTTCGTTCTATTTGTTAGAATTTTGAGTTACTACGATATTCTTGCAAACCAGCGATATCATCTAATATTATTGCATACGATAAATGCACTTTAGTTACATACATTCGTTATATTTTCCAAACAATATGTAACTCAACGAGTTTATAATGAGAGATGTTACAATAAAGGAACCATTCGCTGTAAGACAGTCGCAAATACGATCTTAATGGGTGCCTGTATTGATTTTTATTTTATAGTAGATAATTTCGTTTTTGCTTTGTTTAAAGTGAGTAATTTTCTCTTAAAAAGAAAGTCTACAAAGAGCGCGAGGGGGAGGGGGTTGTAGTTTAGGGGGTCTTACTCAGATATTTATGTTTTTTTCTAACTTCTTATTCTAATTTTATTTTCAAATATCGAGTTTCTTACCGGATCTTCTTGGTAGCTGCCTTACTAATGCAATTTATTTTTTGTATTGACGATTCAAATTACTCGCGAGAACCTAATGGTGTAATGTATATTTTGATTATTACCGTTACAAAAATAAATAATATCATTTTTATTTTCGGCATAGACATGTTCTTGTCCTTCGTCGTCTGCACGACTGTCTTAGCGTGAATAGCGTCTTTAAGTCACGAGTGCTCCTTGAGATGGCACTTTCGATCTGAGACGTGAAAGTGGTAAGCTGTATTGTCTTGCCGCGTCATTTGTTTAGCTTCCGGAATGTTGAGTAAGCCGGCTACCGGATTAAATAACTTCATTCGCGTGGTTTTATTTGGAAATTATTTTTTTTAGCAAATGAGGCACTTGTTAAGTGATCAATCATGGATCCTGCAGCAGAGTATGACGAATGCCTATTTGTCTGTGGCACCGTAGATCCTAAACCGGTAAACCGATTTGATACAGTTTTTTTTTTATTTGAAAGCGGGTTTTCTAGCGATGGTTCTTATACATGTCCTGCTAAAATCGGTCAAACCATTTCAGGATCATGAAATCTTATATGCACCATAAATATTTCATTTACGTCTAAACATATGTGTGAACAAAATTTTAAACACCTATGCATGAAACATAACAATGCGAAAATTATGGAATTCTTGGTCTGATACTGCAGCCAGGATCAGCAGGATACACAACTTCTCTCCAACTTACAGCAAAGGTATCGTGTTGGTGCTCGTTAAAATGGTCTCAATGAACAGATTGTCGATTTTTTTTTATTTTTTTTTAGTCAATTGTTCTATCTTTACGCCACGTACGCCACCTGGAAATGAATTGTACTAAGCCCTTTTGCAACTGGAAACTATAATATGGCAAAGTTTTATTCCAATCGGATAATTGGTTTAGTAGCACATGAGACCATACGATCAAATAATTCATTTTCATATACTTCTAGACCGTTAATTAAATTTTCAACAGATTTCAAGATTGACCACAAATAGTCTATTCTCAATTTGACCACAGACTTTAACAATCAAAAAAAGAGTATATATGCGTGTGAGTCTAATACATGGTAGTGTGCGTAATGTTTTTTTTATCGATTAAATGTTTTTTGTACCTAATTTAAAAAGATTATTAGCATTCTGCAAAGCTTCTCTATATGAACTACTTAACGGCCGCTCGCGGTGAATCTCGTAATAAGAATTTTATACAAACTTCCAATTCCCGTTTTACCTCTTTAGGGGTCGAAGTTTGCAAAATCCCGTCTTAATGAGCACCTACGTCCTAAAAAGAACTCCTATGCAAAATCTGAAACTCCTAGCACTTGTAGTTTCTGAGGGTTTGTGATGAGTGAGTGATTGAACTTTCGCTATTGTTATATAGATAAGTGTGCGAAATTTTCATAAAAAGGGTTATAAGTTTTTGCTTCACGTATTAACATATAGATTAGATGACATTTAGCGGATCTTCAATGGCAAAAGAGATTTATGATTAAGAAAAGATTTCACGCTGCACGCCCATAAATTTCTAAACAACGTCAAATGTTATGACAGTCTCATGGTATTCTGACATTTTACAAGCCTAGGTCAATCACCAGCTTGATACCTAGACCTTTCATCACCTATGTTGATACCTAGGTCTTTCATCACGTTTAGTAATAGGCAATAGATCCATTGATTACGTGCATAATTTTATTCACCACTTACTATAAACGATTCGACCCTCGGGCTAAGAATGCATTTTCTATCACAATGATATTCGGTTATGAAGCCAATAATAGCTAAGCTAGCTAATAGCTTGAAAAACCAAAGGTATTACATAACTATAGATAAGGTATAAGCTTATGAATTTTGACATCCAAAATGCGGACGACTTTGGACGACGTTGCCTAGCAACGAGCTAACTACTTAGAATGACATACGAAACTATCTTCGAAGTAACAGTCAATCGAAAAGTTTATCAAAGTTGGAAAAAAGTACACATATTTAGATCGAATAGAAGTAATGCAACAAATCTATTTCAAAATATCATTGCTCAAACTCAACGATATATATATTTTATTCATATAATAATACATATATACTTAATTCAAATAATTAATAAGCTTTTTTAAATCGTCAATACAAGTTTATAATGTCAGTGCCACGTGAAGCTACCGTCACAGCGGTTAAGAATGTGACTCTACTGAGAAGAAGAATTACTGAAATTATCTACATTTATAAAATATAGTTTCCGTAAAACACAAAGCGGGCTAATTGTTAAGTAAAAAAAGCCTTCTCCAAATCAATCCACTATAATATACTACATATACCAAACGAACACACAAAATTACACTATTAAATACCAATAAAAACAAAATAAAACTACAAGTGAAGTTAATATGACAATTAAAAATAAAATTTGTACGTATACGCAAAAACGTAATTTAATGTGTAAACGCAAACGTACAGACGAGTTACTTTTAAAGATACATCAAAAACTGTTAACGACGAGAATTAGCAGAAAAAAATATCTCAATGTGATCATAAAACGGTTATAGTGTAGTGCAAGTTATGAGAGACTTGTAGAACTTTACGTGTTCTGTTTAACTTCTTAATTTTATTTCTACATATTCCTATATAATAGTTTAAAACGATTTAAACCATTTGAACGATTGAATGATTGAACTGAATATTTTTATACTGAAAAATTAAAATTAAAACAAATTGTCAATAATTCGTGATTATCGATCGGGGTATTGTTACCAATTATAGAAAAAATAAATTTAAAGTAAAAAAATGTTTTAAAAACAAGCTTTTATTTAAACTCGCTAAAAATAATAAAATAAACTTTTACTTTAAAAGTTTTACTATCAACTTATAACGTCATTACACAATTTATATGATAAGCTCGACGAGAAGTCACTTTATCATAAATTGTCCTCCGGACTAAACGTGTGTACAAAATTTCAGCTTAATCGGTTAAATATAACTGGTTCAAAATAAAGTTGCAAGACGCCACCCATATATACATACATACATTGCAAGTTAAATAAATGTTTGTGATAATAGACGACGATAAAGGAACAGTAATGTGGCTTCACCTGATTCACCAGCGCCATGTTTAAAAATCCTTCTTTATTACTGAAGTCGCCGCGGCCTTTCTTACATCACCCAATGTCCAAGCGGAGCTCGTCTCACTGGTTAGGAATCCATGTTCTAGATTAATAAAATAAGTTTTTGATCTCTTCCATTTGTCAATTAGACTGAACAATCAAATGTAATGCGTGCTGCGCGCGCGCATGATTGATCATACATTCCGTAGACCGTAATAACTATTAGATATGACATATTAATATATTAAAATTGACTGTTGGCGTTAATAAATAATAAACAGATACAAAAACAGTTGATTTATTATTGTTTTTGATAGATTTAGAAAAACAAAATTATTTCTATCGTTGCACATTTCGACCAAAAAATCTTCTATTGAAACTGTTTTAAAAGTTGGACTTGCTTTTCAATCGAATTTTTAAAAGAAGGAGATTCTTAATTCGTCGTTTTTTTACATCAAAACTGAATATACTTCTTTTTTTAGTTTGGTTCCATAAAATTTGCATCAAAATCGGTTTAGTATTTTGTTTGTTTAATCAAAATAACTGGAGTTCCTTTTTTAAGTTTTAATTGTTAGTAAAAAAAGTAAAAAATATTATTTTTGTTCACTTCTAACATTCTTAAAACTACATGGCATAGGAAGTGCATCAGTCGTTAGGCTCGTTACATAAGTGTATGTTTACCCTTTCGCTCCGGTGTATCTCAAACTCTTTATTATATAAAACGAAGGTGTGAATATCGCGCATTAAATTAGCCTATTACTCAGGGACGTAACAATAGGGCAGTGTTGGCAAAAAGCCACGGGCCCCTGACCCGAGAGGGCCCCGGCCTAAAATTTTATTAATAAAAAATTCTTTTTGGCCGGGGCTTATTAAAAGTAAATTGTTATTTCATTATAAATATATGCTATTAATTTCATTTTAAACCTATGCTCTTGATAATGAAACTTATCAGATTATTTAACTTAAATGCACACAATATTGTTAATACTCGCAGTTTTGGGTAACTATTTATGTATGGGGTTCATGAAAGTTATAACGTGAAGATTTTTACTGAGAGGCCCTAACCAAAAAAATTGCCACGGGCCTCAGATGGTGTAGTTACGCCTCTGTTATTACTATATTTGATAATATTACGTCTAAGATATATATCTTGTATAATCGTTCGGGGTTAGGGCCTGGTGACTTGATTTTATATTGTTATAAAATGCAGGAAATAATTGATTAATTCCTTCATTTAATATATAAAATTAATGTTCGTTGGCGGTTAATGCGTGAAGGCGTAACAATTAAGTAGTAGGTACAAGAAGAAATAACAGCCTGTAAATGTCCCACTGCTGGGCAAAGGCCTCCTCTCCTATTAAGGAGAAGGTTTAGAGCTAAATCCACTACGTCGCTCCATTGCGGGTTGGCGGATATATGGATGCTCATAAACAATAATGTGTCAAACCACAAAAAGTCAAATTTAGAGATATTGATGTATTCTGATAGCTGATTTCATATTTAATAAAAAAAATTAAGTCTTCTTAACTATATAAGCATGGAAAAAGGTTTTTTTTTATATAATGTTTAGAATATTTCACTATACCTACCAATCTGCTTTTAAATCATTATTCTTTTTATCGAAATAGAAAAGTACATATGGATATACATTTCTTCAAACAGATTTATTACGAATAGATTTGAAATCTTTAAACGCCATTTTCGCAAAATGAAGTCTATGTGGCTTGACACAATATTGCTTATCAGCGTCCATATATGTGTCAGAATTTCTCACACGAATTTAGCACTTGAAAACTCAGCGGTGCTAGTCGGGGTTTGAATCATCGGTTGAGATCGGCGTGTTCTAACCACTAGGCTATTTCGGCCCTTAACAAACAAACTCACAATAAATATTTAACTGGCTTAAAAAAAAAGAGGATTTTTAATTCGTAGCGTATGTTTTTTTTAATATTTGTAACCTCATAACTTCGTCATTTTTTAACCGATTTACAAAATTATTTTCTTGTTTGAAAGTACGTTCTTCCCGAACTTCTTCAAAATCGGAATAACTAATGTAATTAAACATCGCTCAAAAAAATAAAATTGCGTATTTTCCTTTTGAAGCCGATTTCTCTTTTTTTCATAGTCATATTTATCGTAATATTAGCTATTAATATAATAAATATTAAATAATACACAAACTAACAAGCAGTTAAAGAGAAAATATGATTAAAGAGGATTAAAACGACACCGTGACATCATACTTGTATTTGAAGAAATTTAATATCCATTTAAATGACTGTACGTAACTTTCACTACGATAAATCATCCTTATTATATACTAGCAAATTATGCGATTTTGTACAGATAATGTTATTTTTTCCAAATCTCAAGAAAGATTTTTTTTTAAAAAGGTTGATTGACTTTTTGACTTGAGCAAATAACGCAATTTAATTTATTTGGACTTACTTATTCCAGTTATTTTGATTTATTTATTTATTCTGAAATAATCACAAATCACATAGAAATAAAAGAAACTTAAAATCTAGTACTGTGTGATACACCATTACAGGTATTTACAATTTTGACATAATATAAAAAATACTAAAACTAAACACTACACTTTCACATTCTATATTTATAAAAAAAATTAAACTAAAATTAAAAAAACAATAAAATAAATTCAATTTATAAAAAAAAAAAATGTATTCTAATGAGAACAACAGGAATTCATTAGACTACTACTACTGCTGCTCAATTAATTTAAGATTATATTTAATTTTTTCTAAAACTATTTTTGCTCTGGTGGTATATGTCAATGACCTGATGTATATCGTTATAGTGTCTCATACTGCGAGTCAAAGGCGAGAATTTTCCTACATTTGTACGATATCTAGGAATAGCAAAGATATTTTTAATTGCATAACAAGATAATTCTAGGAACATATAAATTAATTTGAGAGAGTAACTTTGGAGAAG
The DNA here is from genome assembly GCA_037950945.1 of Hypolimnas misippus. NCBI lineage: Eukaryota > Metazoa > Arthropoda > Insecta > Lepidoptera > Nymphalidae > Hypolimnas > Hypolimnas misippus. Next base: position 14,541,047 of record JBBEEQ010000024.1, on the reverse strand, counting down.
CCGTGAATTACTTAACTACAATATTTAACAGATTTTGATGAAGATTCTATTAGATTAATCTTAAAGTAATATTCTTTCAAATAAAAATAAAGAAAAAAAAAATCGATTATTAACATTAAACATAAAAATCATTTTACGAATTCAAAATCCCGTCGTTTTTATGTCGATTATAAACACCGAAGCGTCTCCTTAGAGATAAGAGTACACCTGATGAACGAAGATCTTCTGCCACTTCTAAACTTGGATGGCTGGGCTCGAGCGGGTATTAAAGGAGTTGGAGATAAAGATTGTGCAGAAAAGGCTAGGAACAGACTCAGTTGAAAAAAATAACTTGACCAAACTAAGGCCAATTCACGACTGTTGAGACTTTTTTTAATAAAAATCGCTAGCCAACGAGCAGTCGGCACATCTGATTTGATTTTTATGTACATAGATTATATAAATGTGAGAGTAACTCTGTCTGTCTGTTGGCTTATTTCACTCTTAAACCGATTGATGATTTTTTGTATAGAAAAAGACTGGAGAAGGACATAGGCATTAAAACACAGAGGGATATGAGAGATGACAGTTTCAACACCGACAAAGTCGCGGGTATCGACTAGTTTGATTATATTTAGAAAATTCTCTTAAACCCAGACAAATAAATCACAATACGCAGAACATTATTAGCATCGATGACTCAGCGGTACACCTGGAGATATGAAAGTCTTTAGTTCGGTTATAGCCAGTAGTTCGGTTCGGTTTAAGTTAAGTTATAGCCACTTCGCACAACTGTAATACTTAGTGAAAAAATTAAGAATCACACTAATTGATTAATACTTATTTTATTGATATAATTAAATTCGCCTTTTTAATTACATAAAACAAGACTTCTAAAAAATACTTTACAAGTAAATGACAATAATAATGACATGCTTATTGTAATTGGTTTGATATTTTAAAGTTAAGAAAAACTGTTAAATTAACATATAAATTAATAGTTACAATAATTAACATATTTTAAATTTTATAATAATCTGTTTTAAGCATACAGACACGTTGGCGCAGTAGTTACTGCAACTGAGTAGAGCGCTAACGGTTCTATCCCGCTCACGGCAAGCGTCTGTATTGACCATACGGGTGTTTATCGTGGTCTGGGTGTTTTGTGTTAGTGTAGTGTGTGTTTCTGGACCCCCGACACAAGCCCACGAGAACTTAATGGGAGGCCATTGAGCGTAATGCGTATATTTATTTATTTATAAATATTTTATTTACTTTCGGCCTCTTTAACCAATTCCGATAAAACTGTGTTAACTTATTGTTTGTACTAATTAAAAGGTTATAGTACAATTAGTTTACAATAGGTGGCGTGTGTGTATATTCTATTTTTCTTTACTTGTCATATTAGGATGCTGATAAGCAATAATGTGTCAACCCACAAAAAGTCAAATTTGGAGATATTAATGTATTTTGATACTGCGTCACCTATTTAACATTATTCAAATAAATATCAAGTCATCTAAATTAAATAAGTACGAAAAAAAAGTTTCTTAATTTAATGTTTAGAATATTGAAGTGTGTTACATATATTTGAAAAACTTATTATCAGATAATTCTTATTATTAAATCGATACCTCCCACGTAAGTTGTTGTAACCCCAAAATTTCAATTTTACAGTAGAGCACTTTTAATCCGTTTTAGTTTATTACAACAAAATACGCCTTTTTTTCAGGCGTATTTTGTTGTAACTATCCTTGAAAAAAAAGATTTTTGGTATTTTTTCACTTTAAATGCATTAAGCAATGCAAATTCGTGTAGTATTCAGTAAAAACGCTAACGGCAATTGTGTGGCTTACAATAACTTACGTGGGAGGTATAGAAATACATCTTAACCTATCATTAAATATATCTGCTTTTAATTAATTATAACTTTTATCAAAATAGAAAAGAAAAGATGGAATATACGTCTTCAAACTAATTTATTAAAATTATGTTTGACATCTTTAGACGCCATTTCCTCAAAATGAAGTCCGTGTGGTTTAACACAGTATTGCCTATTAGAGTCCATTTAGCAGACAAATATGGCGTAAGTCTAATAACAAATAAGAGGAAGAAATGATAAATTATCGATCGATTTAATTAAATCATATATTATACTAAGAAATAAAAATGAAAAGATATGCTAGAAAACTAGTGATTGTCGTTTGGGATAAAGAAAAATAGACTATAGTACCGATCAGATGAAAAGAAGTTTCAGATTGGCGCCTCATTTAACTTTTTTTTAATTTAATGATCTCTAACAAAAGATACATACGATCCGTATATATCAAAAAAAACCATGTCACTTTTTTTTTTTTTTTCTGAATGTGTATTGCTGTTGGCCCTACTGGCCTTGACAGCGTCACCGGGGGGGGGGGGGAGTACTGAGACTCAGCCTTGAAATTGGGAGCCCCCGTTGGGGCTCAGAATGGACGCCCGTGTCTAAGGGTGTCTCCTAGTGAGATAGCACCTCGGCTTAGAACGTCGTCGGAGTGGAAGAACACAATATGTTCTTTCAATTACAGGAGATGTGACGAACTAATTACTAATATGAAAAACAAAATGGAAATGAATACACAAAAAAATGCTAACTTAAAAAAAATAGAAACTACAGATAAACAATGAAATACATAAGAATAATACCTATATGTTATGATATATATAACCGCTATAATATATAAATAAAGCATTTCATTGAGGCATCTCTTATATTCATTTAATTTTATGGTAAAGATACAATTAAATAATGATAAAAGCGAGCGAAGCTGCGATCAAAAGCTAGTTATCAATAATATAATATTATTCCGTCAACATTGTTGCTAATTACATTCCCGTATATGGCGGCATTACCTCGTTTGTTTGCACAAGATTTACGATTACCGATAAAGATTTATATCCATGATGTAATAAAAAAAAATCATTCAATTTTTTAAATTTTACAATACTTTTAGTTACACTGGACAATGTAGTTTGGTCGGTGAATATTATTTTATGATTTATGAAAGTTTATAAGCGTTTTTTTTGAGTTGTTTGTTTTTCAGAATACGAAATATAAGTTAGAGAATTAAGAGGAGAAAAGAGAAGACAAAAGATCTAGAATTAATAAGATGAAGTATGAGAGATTATCAATACTTTTTGTCAATATCTTCCTAATTTATTTTTAACTAGCTGGTGTTCGCGATTTCGCCTGCAATGTCTGTGATGCCTACGTCATAGTAGCTTTATGCATACAAAGCCTCAGCCCAATCGAGTTAAAATTGACAAAGTTTCATACAAAGTTTCATCCCCTATTTTATCCTCTTGATGGTAGAATTAATCAAAATCCTTTCTTAGCGGATGCCTACGTCTTAACATCTAATTTCAGCTCGATCCGTCCAGTGGTTTTTTTGGCTGTGCGTTGATAGATCACTGTCAATCAGTCAGTCACCTTTGAATTATATATATTTATATTGTAGAAATGTAGAATGATTAATCAACCAGCCTTGTTTTTTAACCCCCGACGCAAAATACGGGTGTTATAATTTTGACCGATTTGGATGCGGGTTTCTTTATTTGAAAGAGGGTTTTCCAGTGATGCTTCTTTGACATGTTCTGTCAAACCCGGTACAGCCATTTCAAGAACATGAGCTCTTTTCTCTATTTTTTTAAGGTTTTTGTATCAGGGGTTCTTAAATATTTTTTATAAAACCGAAGCGCATATTACTTTAAAAAAAGCATTATATTATAGATATTTCACTTTAAATTATCATCTGTACTTGTAACTACTGTAAAAATTTTAATTAATCTGTGGTTTACGAAGCATCGGTGGCGCAAGAACTGACTTGTTGACTATATTATACGATTAGACTATTTTCACATCCATGGAATAAACAGATATTTAAATAGCTAATTACTGTATTTTTAAACAGTACAAATTCACAGACAAGCTATAATACCATGTAATGAACCGTTGTGAGCCTGGGAAAATATTTCTATTTACTCGTCAAATCGCACAAATTTGCATTGAATGGGCGATGTTGAATAATTAAGAAGTGAAAACGCTTTTGTATTATATTAAATTCACTACAAGTTACATAAGATCGGTAATTCGAGTAAGTTAATATTATAGAGACCATTCAGGCTACGACAGTCGAGTAAGGATCAACATCTCTATTGTGGTCGTTGTGCGACAAAAAATGTTATCATCAATTAGCTATCGCCGGTTACTGCTTCGCCCCTGTGAGTCGTAGCGTGATGTAATATAGCCTATAAACTTCTCCAATAAATAAACTATTCAACGCAAAAAGAATTTTTCAAATCGGGTCAGTAGTTTCCGAGATTACATAACATACAAAAGAAACATTCAAACTTACAAACAAATTTAACCTCTTTATAATATTAGTATATATGAGTCGCAAAGTAAACGTCCAGACGGTAAGTTTACCCAGACTTAGTTTCAATATACTAATGTTTTATTTTATGTCAACATCGAAATTCGAATGTAGATAAAAAAAAAACTGGAAATTTTTGATATACTTCACTATTCGCGAGAAGTGAATTAAATTACTCACGTTATATTACCTTAGCTAATATCAAATTTTAACCACGATTAAGTGCTAACTACGTAACCCGTCATCGACGGCGTTTCCTTAACCCTCAGATGCATGATTTTTTTATTTCATCAGGATAAAAAACAATTTATGTAAACGGAACCAGTATATTTATTGAATAGTAAAAAAATCTGTATGTACTATTGTGTTACAGGACATGTAAAATATACACATACAGCTAAGTTAAACGTTTTGTAGTATTTTTAGTTGACAGTAGGCTTTCAATAAGCGTTTCATTTTTGACGTTACCTGAATACATCAATGTCGCCGAATTTGACTTTTTGTGGGTTGACACGTTATTGCTTATCAGCATCTACTTTTGCAATGATGTAGTCATATATGCACTGGTAGTTAATAGTTTTGGTTTAACAAAATAAATGAATAAATAATAATAAAAGGAAAGGAGCCTTTGTGCCATTTGCCCTTGAAACCATGGGGTCCTGAGGTGAGGAAGCAAAAGTTTTTCAAAGAGCTGTCTTCCCGCCTCGTCGAAACTACTGGTTGTTAGGAATATATCATAAAAGTAAATAATACTGTATTTTGTCTATGGTAGCTCGTTGATCAGTTAGTTATTATTATATATTGGCAGTACGCAACCTCTCTCTAGGATAGATTGCTCGTCTTTACTCTCAGAAATATATTCATAATTATAAATAAACTAGTGACTAGAACCCCGGAGATAACTTAAGACTGGTGACCAAAGGGCTGGCGGTTACCTTGGCCAGCATATCAGTCTGGCTATCCAAAGAGGTAATCCTACCAGTGTTTTGGTCACCTTGCCTCACTGTGATATCGATAGTTACTTAGGCTTAATATAGTTATTTTTAATTTCTCATTATTTTTATTTAAAATAGAATTATTTGTTTATGTTATAATGTATTCTATTTAAGTTATATTTAAAAGTTAACTCCTAATAAAAATATTACAGAAATAAATATATATAAAAATAAATAAATTGCTATATAAAAAAATAAAAAAATAAATAAAAAAATACTCACAACATAACACAAACAATAAGCTAAATCCTTATAAATGCGATACTAATTATGTATGTGTGTTACGCAATCGTGTCTAATCCACTGAACCGATCTAAATGAAATTTCGTACAGAGATAGTCTAAAACCTTTTTTTTTATCGCTGGGGAATGCATTTATGCATCCCGCCCGATAATAGAGGCGGGTAGGTGGGACTCCTGGTGACGAGTGTCCCAGACTACCCACTAAAACCCAGCGGTGCCCTCATCGTCCTAGTAGGGCGCCACGGGAGATAGTCTAAAGCCTGAGAAACGGGATAGGCTACTTTTATTCCAGAAAAATTCACGTTCCCTGTGGAATGTGATTTAAACAGGAACGCGACATAACCGAATTCAACGCGAATGAAGTGCGGAATGCTAGTATTTTTATTTAAAAATAAAATGGTTTGTTGTCTTATCGTGAATGGTGCCCTTTATTTTTATAGATATTATATTTGTTTAATATTTCTTACAAGCGATTGACCTCGAGTTGTTTTAAGTTACTTGAAAGTTAATAACTATTATATAGTATAGCAATTAAAGATAGGTATTTTAACGAGCAGAGTCCACAATTTTGTGTCGACTTTATATATATATATATATGTTAACCTACCCAAACAAGAAACTGATTATATCACTTTAATAATAAAAAAAACTGATTTTAATTTAGTAAAGCTACCTATATATATCCTTTGAATAAAGTTAAAAACATAATTATTGAATACAAAAATCGAACAAAAGTCCAAAAGGGGAGGGGGTTATAAATTCATCGTTTTTTTTAATCTATGTCAATATATTCTGTAATACTCGGAAACGTTTTTCAAATTTTTGATAATTCTTTTCAAACTCAGTTCAGTACATAGGTTTAAAAATCAAAATAACTTAAATACGTATGTAATTTAAATTGGAGAATAAAAAAATGAACTATGTTAAGCCCAAGTAGATATCAATATCACAGTGAGGCAAGATGGCCAAAACATTGGCGACATTACCTCTTTAAATGGCCAGATTGATATGCTGGCCAAGCCGCCAGCCCCTCGGCTACCTCTAGTTTCGACGAGGCGGGAAGACAGCTCATTGTAAAACTGACCGTGCTCTCTTTTTTGCAATTTTATCCATAACACTCAGTAAACTAAGTAACGTTTCTTTTTTTTATAAATTCCGGTTTCCGATTTCACGTTTTTAAAAAGTCTTATTATTAAACGTAATTTTAAATAAATTGAGAACGCTTGAGGTCATTTAAAACAAGAGGATATCCAATCATCTCGGAACATCTATATATCGTAATATAAAAAGCAAGTTCGCAAGAACCAGCGTTACTACAATCTAAATGAGTCTTATGAAATTGATCGATAGATCTTGAAGCGGATTTATCCGTACCATCGCTGATGTAATGCCCAAACTACAGTTTCATATTTATAAAAAAATAGTGGTCATTCGCGGTCGGATTTTGACCGTAGTTCATTAAATTTTAAACTGATTTCAGAATTGACCACAGATAATCTAAAGAGTATACAGGTATGTCTGTGTATCAAATATTTGGTAGTGTGTGTGTAATGTTTATTTTATTGATTTAATGTAATTTTTATTTTACATATTAGCTTTACTATCTTCTTCTCTATATGAACTTTAAGTGTGCGTTCGTTAAGAGTAATAAAATTTTTGCTACAAGTATTAATATATATTATATACTAGATTTTTCTCGCGACTCTGCTAGCGTTAACGTAAAACTTACATATAAGTAAAGGGAACTCTTTAAATATTATATGCACACCTATACCGATTTAGGTTTTTTTTATAGTCACTTATGCATTTGTTTTTGGAAAGCAACTTCCTGGGAAAAGCAATATTTTATAAACAGTGATAAATAATTGGCTTTAGGCTTGTATTCGTAACTCAAAAGTGTAATATAAAAACTTTTTTGTTTAAATTATATATATTAAAAAAATATCAACGTGAATCACAAGAGTGATGTTATAACCATAATGTCAATTCATGAACTTTACGTTCAAGATCTGCTGAAAAACATGCGTGATTCCACGAAACAAAACTAGTATGATGATTCTGTGATGTCTTTAAACATTAAACGCCGAGCAAGAGTAAGATGTTCTTGATCGTTAAAGTTGAATGAGCCGGTGTTATAACACGACCTTACCTCAGTGACCTTAAGGTTAAGGTCAGTAAGGTACACACTTAAGGTCTTCCTCAATTCTTATCTTAAATTTATTTTTCTGCTTATATTTAATGAGATATTTTTAATCACTAATTATAAAAAAAAATCACGAATCACTATTAGGACGAAGATGACCGTCATTTTACTGCCGCTTTATAGCGTTGAAAGATATGGCTGAAAAAAATATGAAGAAGCAATATACAGTTTCTAAAGAGTTTTTTGACTCTATAAACTGAATAGTTTAATCAATTCCGCAATATAGCGACCGCTATGTAACGGTACCACCAAACAAAAACTTTTACAAATTACGAACTTTAACTGATATTGTTACTAACCCTTTTACAGACTAGCAAAATTTATTTCCAATTGTAACAAAAATCGTGATAATATAATTCTAAATAGTCACAGTTAAGCGAGAATCACGTTTGCAAGTTTTATTCTCGAGAGCGATATAAAACAACTCTGTAACCTAGCAACAGATACGTCATTACGAAAGCTGTGTATGTCAAAAATACTGACAGTAAATACTTTCAGGTCTAAAGCAATGAGATATAACTTATTTCAAACTTTATGAAATTGAGAGCAAAACTTATATGTATAATCCTCGCCTTAGACAAACGAAATGCAAAAGCCTTACGTAATCCTCTCCGGGTCTTATTTAGAAAAAAAAAACTTTTTTGACAAACACACAGACTACACAAAAAAAATGATTGCAAAGCAAATACGAGAAAAAATAAAATGAAATAAAGATTAAATTATTTGATCTTAATATTCTTCATGTATGAAGGTCTTAACATCCGTTGCTATGTTAAAGCTCTTGAACTAAATAAGCAAAGAGTGTTAAAATTATTTATCTGGTAAACCCGGTGTAAATTACCTATATCTGACTTTTAACGTGAATAATGTCTGAATGAATATTTATTTTTTTAACCGACATACAAAAAGGTAGGAGGATCTCAATTCGTCGAGGATTTTTTTATGTATGCTCCCCGATTTCTCGAAACCTTCTTGACCGATTTCATTAATGATATATACCTAATATTATTTAATTATTTTTTTTTGTTTAAAAGCTAGTTTTTGTTTATATTTTTCATATAGGTAGTATTTGAAAAATTCAATGAAAAAAATATTAACACCAAAAGGTGTCGTTGGGCGGGTGGAGGGGATGTAGTAGATACTTTGCCGAGTTTTATTTCGATTATGAGTCAGTGGGGGAAGGGCAATTGTCCCTTTCGTCACCCCCCCCCCCCCTGGATCCGCGTCTGGTAGACATAAACGTCAACTAACTTATCAGGCTCCAATTTATTAATGTGAGTGAAACGGTTTGAAAAATATCGTTAGCTGGCTAATTACACAAGCTTAACATGAGTCTGTCAATACTTGTTAATGCTCCGAGAGATTTCTTGGGTATTATCGAACTAATCACTATGTGAACAAGCATTACATAATGTATACGCATATATTATAATAAGAATTAAATAATTAAATTGCTAAGACTTTAAAAAATACTTCAAAAGCAAAATACGAAATTTCGTTTTCTTGGACTTATATTAGTTTATTCGAACTTAAAGTGAAATCACTGAACCGATTTTAATAAAATTTCTATGGAACTAATCTGGAAGCATATGCTTTCAAACAGAAAAATAATTTTCAAAATCGGTTTAGAAATGACGGAGTTATGAGGTAACAAACATTTAAAAAAATAGGAAGTATTTTTAGCGCTCTTTCTTAAGTCACCTAAAAATCAAATTATATATTTCTAATTATAAGAAACTAGCTGGTGCTCGCGACTTTGTCTGCGATGTCTGTGATGTCTACGTCATAGCGGCTTGAAAAATTTACAAAGTACTAAGACTTTAAAATTATAATATAAATGATAAAGTTTCATACAAACTTTCATCCCCTAGTTTATCCTCTTGGGGGTAGTATTAATCAAATCCTTTCTTAACGGAAGCCTACTTATAACATCTACCTGCATGTCAAATTTCAGCCCCATCCGTCCAGTGGGTTGGGCTGTGTGTTGATAGATCACTATGTTAGTCAGTCAGTCCTATATCTTTACCTTTAGTATCTTTGAGTTATATATATTTAAATATAGAAAAATTATCTGTTTATCAATATGTTTGTTATCTTTATCTCCTAACATAAAATCACTATAAATATTCCTTGCGGCTTTTGTTTCAAACATTTTAATATAACAAGAATACAAATCGTAAAATTATGTATCTAAATATATGCAATTATTTTAAAACATTGTCATTTAAATATTTATGTGTAACAGAAATTATTACAAAATTTAGCATATCTCGTAAAAAAATTAAATCATTAATGCAAATAAAATTACTAAATATACAGTTTTATAGCTTTTAACCTTGAAAGAAAAACAGGTTTATGCAAAAATAAGATTTTGCAATCGGCCTGGATCCTAGAATAGTGGTTTAAAGTTATTTTTCTTCCCTGAGGAATACCACTCTACAATATTTTATGACGATCGGTTTAGTGATTGAGATTTAAAAATATAATAAACAAATTACTTCAAAATTTAAAAGTCCCCGACACAAAAACTTTAAACAGGAGAGTAAAGAGCTTATGATCTTGAAATGGCTGAACCGATTTTAGTGGAACATATCTAAGAACCATCCTTAGAAAATCTTCCTTTAAATAAAAAAAGCCGCATCCAAATCGGTTCACCCGTTTAGGAGCTACAGTGCCACAGACAGATACACATGGCGTCAGTCTTATAACACCCCTCTCATTACGTTTAGGAAATCCATACATCTTGTTAATAAACGACGTATTTAGATGATTATAATATGGAGATTTCGAGGATAGCAACAATCTGAGGATGTCAAGAAAAAGAAAATGGCAATACATTATTACAAAAGTTGATTAAAAAATAAAGACGCGGACAATGAATGTAGAAAAGATATTTTTTATTAATATTGACTTATAGAGGCTTTAAATAAACAATCATGTTACATTTTTGGGGTTTATGTTCGTGTAGATATTAGTATGGATAAACCGAACCCACGCGTTACGTAATCCGGCACAGGAGAGCGGATCTAAGAGAAAGTGCATCTACACAGATCACTCGCATTACATTACTAATTTTACTAAAACGTTACCTCACATGCCTTCAATTCCGCACACGTTACACACAATCTATCTATAAATTATGCAAACAACATAATCCCGAGGATTTAGCAATTACTATGACAAATTTTTAGCAATTTAGACATTCTTAAATCGATAGCATAATCGGTAACGATGAATCTCTCGATTCGTTTGCCGTATTATCGGATGTATCGGCTAATTTAGCATGCGACCGGTTGTTTTGAAAAGTAAAAGTGACCCGTTCCTTCACTTGTCTTAACAAAAGTCGGTCCCACATCTCTCGGGATTACGTCACTATTTCATTGACATGTTCATCATAAAGTCGATCGATGGAATCGCACTTTCAACTCGTTACTGACTCGACCCGATCGAGGGCCTTGCATTCTCGTGTGACTTTAATGTTTTTTTCGAGTACCATTTACGGCTCGACCAATGTTACGTGGTCGAACATTCCACTTTACTTAAAACAGTTTAAAATAATTGCGTAATCACGCATTTTGCAATGTAAACTCGCTCGGGACGAAATAAAAATGTACATATATAATACTTTTTTATACAAAAGATAGATTTATTTACAGAAACTTACATTAACAACAAATATAATACAGTTAACGTCTATTCGATCACATGAATTTTATAACATTAAAATGAATTGAGATGACTAAAAAATTCGTTTCGTTTAATGATGAGGAGCGCCGTATGATGATGAGACGGATGGGACTCCGTAAGAACCGGATGGCGCGCCGATCGTGGAGTAGCCGGCGGAGGGGGCGCTGTAGGAGATGGAGCCGTGACCGCCGGAGTAGCCGCCGCTGGAGTAGCCACCGCTGGAGTAGCCACCGGAGTAACCGGAGTAACCACCGGCGTAACCGCCAGCGTAACCTTCCTCAGCCTGGTGGTACTGAGCGACTTGGATGCCCTGCTGGAGGGATTCGAGCTCGACTCCTACGATCCTGTCGTGAGGAACACCGTAGACGGGAGCGGGGGGACCGTAGTGAGAGGAGATACCATGCCCGTGACCGTGTCCACCTCCGATGGAGGACTGGAAGGCTTGGTTCTGGATCTCGTCCTTAAGGATGATGTGCCTGATTTTGTCGAGTAGATGGGGGTCGATGTGGTAACCCTCGGAGGTCTGGTGGCCGACTGGCACGGAGTTGTAGTGACCACCGCTGGCGAGGGGAGAGCTGTGGCCGTGTCCTCCTCCAACTACCACAAGGGAAGATGGAGCGGAGTAGCTGTAGCCTACTGGGGGCTCAGCGACGGCGCAGCCGATGAGGGCGAGGGCGACCTGGAACGAAAGAACCGTCTTAGTCTAAACAACACTTAAATTTACTATTCAAAGTTAATTTAGACACTAAAATTTATATTTCGAAATCGATTTTTAAATTTAAATAAAATTAAGATGTTCCAATCCATTTGGATGTGTCCAATCAAATATTAAAAAAAGAATAGATGTTTAAAATTATTTATCAAATACATATGTATTTGCACACGAATTAACGTTTGGAACACATGCGAACACGATCAATGGAACACATCACACGTTTCTTACACTGAACCGAACACATTATCATTATTATCCCGAATATCACTGCACTCCAAGTAACACTTACAATGCTCCACTTGGCCATTATTGTAGTATGAACTCAGTGACTGGTCGATGTTGTATGATGCCTCTTGGAGCGGTCAGGCGCTTTTATATCGAAGATTTTGATGTCTACTTTTACTTTGGACCATCCGGCGCTCGGACGAGGACGAATGCGGGTTACGAATGAACTATATATATTTTTTTTTATTTTAAAAACAAAAAAGCTAACGTATGATTACGGATTCGGATGAGCGTGATGTCGAATATATGCGCGTGAGTTGATTAGTTAAAGGATTTTATTATACAGATGTTTGTTTTGTGATTTGCTTACAATTATGCTATGTAGTTAAATCATTTGTGTAAGTAATGTTTCTTCTCGAAACGTTTTTGTAAAAATAGTACATATTAAATATTAATTTTATAACTAATGATATTTTTTTTATATACATTGTTTTAAGATTAATTTATTTGAATATTTTATTTAATTTGACTATTTAAGTACACTATGTATAATTAAATATTCTGTGTCATATATCTAAAAATTTGAATTTCGTTTTTTTTAAACTTGTATAAAATATATAAATGGCACTAATATTTTTATTTATTATATTATTCTTGCAAAATTGCTTCAATTTTATTTGTTTTTACAATTTTTTTTTGTATTGTTTATTTGTATATTTCTTTATGTAACTTAAAAATTTCATTCTTTTTAACATATTATCATGAATTAAGTAAATCAACTTTATTAAAATTAAATTAAAGACTATATACAAAGCTTAATTTTATTAGTTATAGCAGAAGTTCAGTGTGTAGCATTCATCCTATTTAGGTATTTTATAGTTAGGGATTTTTAACTATATAACTTTGAGTATTTACGTTACACAAATTAAGTTGAGATCGATTTGAGTTATATTACATGCCTATTTAATAGAAAAGAGCCATCAATCGCTTTACATTCAAGAATATAAAAACTAATCACGTAATACAGAAATGTCCTGTTTTTAAGTCAATAACAGACAGTCAAAAACCCCGAGTTTAAAGTTGAAAGTTAAATTGACGAGTTTATTTTTTTAATATTTTTTTCATTGATCATAGTAATTATGGTAAGTTGTCGGTCTATATGTCATTACGCTAAGCGTAACTAGTGGCATTGGCTTTGGGTAACCGGTTCGATTTCTTACATAATTTACAATCACTTTTTTTATTTACCATGCTTAATGAATACGTCTTTATGTGCGTATTTTATATATTTTTGAATAATTTTAAATGAAAATGAATAATAACTTGCGATAAAAGGTTTTTTTGCACGCCTTATGGATATTTGGATGCGTAATCTCCGAAATCATTAGGCCGATAAAAAAATGTTTTAAATAGTCTTATTAAGGAGTGTTCAAACTTAGTGGGAGTGAGAGATAATTAGTATTTTGGTATAGGTCTTTTAATCTATAACTCTCGGCCATAAAGGACGAAGGTTCAATTCTTGTGGGTGACTTTATCTGAGATAGTAAATATTTTTTTCTTATTTACATACATTAAATAGATAATTTTTTACTTATACAAACATAAAATAATTAAATTTGTAAACATATAACAAACAAATTACTCAAAGTAATATAACCCATTGGAACAATAGCTAAAAATGTAAATAAAACGCATTAAATTGTATTTTTTTAAAACTTAATTATAGTGCATTTGAAATTTAACATTTAATTTAAGAGATTAACATGTTTATTTTTTAAATTTATGTTTTTTTATTATATATTTTAAGCGTTGATTTATAAACTTAAAATTATACTTTACATAGGAAATTATCAAATATTATTTGTATGTATTTCTCCCGGTATTATTAGAATACAATATATAAAGATCTTTCATTATCGAAAAAGAAGCATTAGTTACAATAAGATCTTTAACATAAGAAGAGTTGATGATATCAACATTTATTTCTAAACAAGAATCAACTCCAAACTTATTCAAACTGTGACATCTAATCAAAACGATATATAAAACAAGCAAAATTAAGTTTTAAGATACTATGAATAAGTTTATTTAAAAGGATCCATTTGGTATAGTGGAACATTAACACTGACAGTAGCAGATTCAATTCTCACTCGGGGCCGATAATTGTATTTGTGCAAATTTGTTCCTGTATTTGTTCTTATGGGTGTCTCAGAAACCACGGGAAGTTATAGGTGCCAATTGTAATCACAATCAACTGATAATGATCGTTACACATAGCAGGGAAATTATTCTAGTCTAAAATGTAACTGAATTCTCCTCGGAGCTTACGGAGGACTCGTAGTTCACTTTACTACTTTAGAGTATATGTGTGAAATGCCTATGAAAAATAAGAAGTTAATTCAAAATTGATTTAAAGCTTAATTCAAAACACAATATGGACAACATCGACTCCCTAAATGAAAACAGTTATGGTCAATAATTATTAACCCCAAGCGGAAATCAAAACCACGACCAGTAGTGTTCTAGGTAATTTTACCATTACGCCATATGGTTGCCTTATAATCAATGTCATTTAATAAATTAATAAGTGTCTAAAATATATGCATTCGTCATATCATATTGCAACTATTAATAAATAAGAAAAAATTGCATAATCTGAGAATTTTTTTTAACATAATTTTATGCTGATGATCTCATTGATGACCATTTTAGCGCAGTGGTTGCAAATGTTACAAGCGAGCTTTTATGTCGATAGTCCGGAATTCAATTCCATATCTCAAACATCAAAAAATTATTTTATCTAAACTAACAATATAGAGGAAAGGTTTGTATTTTTGTATGTTTGTTTCGAATAAACTCAAAAACTACTTCACGGATTGTAAAAGAAAATTACAGAGATGTAGCACACAGCCTTTGAAATGACATAGGATACTATTATTCACGAAAAATCGCACAGCCTCTGAGGGAATGCGATGTATAGAGAAGCGCGATATAACCAAATTCCATGCAGACGAAGTCACAAGTGGAATGCTAGTTTTCATTTCAATTGGTTTAAAATAACTTTTGAAATGTCTAAAAGTTTTTAAATATATCGAAAAAGAAAGAAATTTTGCACTAGCTGCCCCTGGCAGTTTTACACGCGTTTATGGTTACTGTTTCGCTACTATAAGTTGTAGTGGAACGTAATACAGCCTGTAAACTTCCTCAATAAATAATTTATCTAACGCAAAAATAATTTTTCAGATCATTTCTGATCACAAGATTCGTTAAGAGGAAATGTCGTGTAAGGCGCGTCCAAAACCTTAATGGTCTAACTAAAGTTTGACATCTTTAGACGCCATTCTCTCAAAATTAAGTCCGTGTGGCTTGCTATCAGCGTCCATATAAAAAAATAACTTTAAAACTCTAACACTAATGTATCGTTTTCACTTTATATACCAATATGTATAAGATGTGACTCATAGCAATGTTAGAAATTACGCTGTGTTTACGTAAGCACCGGTTAGACAGTCTGACCAACATAACGAATTAATACACTTACGAACTGTGTCGATTATTGTACACCAGTGCTTCGCCCAGACTTCGTACAAGTTAGGATTACTGGTTGAGTATTATACGCCTACTTATTAATGATTAAAATTACGAGAAAATATGCCTTAAATTTTTTACATTGAGAGAATTTAAAATAATTTATTATATATGTAGGTAAAATTTAATGTTAAATATTAGAATTTTTATGACATAATATTATTTATATGAATATAATACTTTTTTAAATATTTAAACTTCACAAATTATTTTAAAACACTTTATACGTATAATTGTATATACCTGTATGTAGTATATTGTTTTTTATTTTTTAATTTTTTGTCCATATAAACATCTAATGATGCACCAAATTAACATTTGATATACCAATAAAAAAACATTTTTCGTTATTACGATGAATTTAAGTCAATATCTCCAAATTTATGTTTCCACAATTATTTATTAACTGTGTTTACACCGTTATATAAAATAATAGTAATATACAGGGGCGTAACTACAGGGCTGGCCTTTCGGGCCCCGGACCCGAGAGGGCCCCGGCCTAAAAGAATTTTATTAATAAGAATCTACTTCTTTAACGTAAATTGTTATTTCATTATCAATTTGCTTTTGATTTAAAATACACATATAATAATTATTTTGAGTAACTTTAGTGGTTCATTAAAATTTAGTTATAACGTGACGATTTTTACTTGGAGGCCCCATCCAAAGCACTCGCCATGGGCCACAGATGGTATAGCCTCTGGTCATATATAATATTAGTTTACTATTCGAAAGAGTCACTTAATATTTCTTATAATAATAAAATCTCTAACAGATCAGGTTCGTAGGATTTATCCGTAGGTTTGTTACGCAAATACGAAAGCGAATTTAATACAGTTAGTCGATATTGTCGGTTTAAATCGTGCCAAGGTCTCTTAGATGCGTTTTAAACACATAAAAGATAGATTAAGGTGGTGTCACATTGTTTAAACACATTGGTGATGCATAATTTTGTGATTTAAATTCCGAAGTTGAATTATATGATAATGGTTATTTATAAGCGTTACTGTAGTACAAACATGTGTTATTATTTTTTTTATTTAATTTTATACATCGAGTTTTGAAAAATTATAACAAAATTTCTGTTGTTAATCGTATCTTAAAAATATCGCAATTTATTTGAAAAAATAGCAAAACTTTAGGTAGTTTTATTCTAACTATAACTTATTGGTCTAAGAGGTGAAATTTGTTTGTCAGTTTGTATATAGGTAATTCTATGGAACTACTGATCCAATATGATTTTTTTTGGATAGACTATTTATTGAGGAAGGCTATAGGCTATACTAACAGTAACTAAACACAAGTAAAATTGCGAGAGACAGCTAGTTATATATATTTCATTAAAAGTATCGGAGTTGCGTTATATACTGAGATCATTTTACCTTCGTAAATAACGCAACTCTGATCATTAAAATATATTTAATTACCTATATATTCACTAATAGAATGGAACACTGTTGTACCAAGGACTGCACTTTATTCGTTTTTTATATACTATTAAGCATTGTTTTGGTACTATTCATTTTACAATTTCTATTTCATTAACCCCCGACTCAAAAATAGAGATATTATAAGTTTGACGTGTATTTCTGTCTGTGACATCGCAGCTCTCTACAGAATGGACCGATTTTGATGCGGATTCTTTTGTTTGGAAGCTGATATAACTTCTGCTGAATATTTTCTAGTTGTTGAAAGGATCTGAGCAGCTTCTATTGGTCTAATCGATTCGAAATTCAGTATACTATTAATGATCATAAAAAAACAGTGCCCGACCTTAACTTGATGCTGCAGTATCATCGGAGCTCATCAAGATACACAACTCCTCACAACTGACAACAGAAGTATCGGGTCGTTGAAAATATAAGAATAGATTGGTGGAGTTTTTTTTTTTATTTACAATTTTATATTATTTACTATTAAACCAGTGCTAAGAGTGGGAACAATAATACAATTACCAGTGAACAGAATCGAACCTGCTACGTTTACATCTCCATCTCAGCATTGAGCTACTAAAGCTTAAAATTTATTATATTGATTAAAAATAAAACTTATATTACCAAATGACTTAACTAATGACAGGTAATTAATTATCAAGAGGTCGCAAGTTCGCATCAAAGATGTCTTTCTTTCTATCTGTCTATGTGCCTAATTTTGTAACTACAATCAATAATTTTAACACAGAATGAGTTATGAAAAATAAATAATAAATACACCTATGTAAATAAAAGTCATTAGTCGAATGTATATTTTCAATGACAGCCTGCTTAAATTTAAAAATAAATTATTAGTTGTTATAAGCACTAAGAATTGTTAGGTTTAGGTTATGCTTTTTTTTCTCTATTAGTAGTCTGTAAATTTGTTGTAATCTATTACATTTTTTTAGTTGTTGCTCATCTTTAACATTGTCATGTTGTTATCGCCTATAATTAAGATACCACTTATATTCATTGTATATTCATGTGTTTGTAATGTTATAGTGTGTATTTTGTTGGTGATCTAATAAATAAATAAAATAAATAAATGTATGTACTAGTAAGCGCATGACTTTATAACGGCTGCATTTAGTTAGCTAAACTTATTTTGTTGTGATTTTAATTATAAGGTTGTATGAAAGAAAAGTCACAAAATTTAGTTTCAACATTTTTATGTAGAAATGAGTTTCTTCAAACTATTGAAGGCTCTGGGCATGTTAGGAAATTGGGACAGTTGTGACCGTGCCAGAGGA
Source organism: Hypolimnas misippus (assembly GCA_037950945.1). NCBI lineage: Eukaryota > Metazoa > Arthropoda > Insecta > Lepidoptera > Nymphalidae > Hypolimnas > Hypolimnas misippus. The sequence continues at coordinate 14,522,279 of JBBEEQ010000024.1, read as the reverse complement.
CTATTTTGTTAAAATAGGTACAAAGATTAAATAAGCTAAATTTTAGATTTATTTACCTGTTATGTTTATTTCGTTATTGTCACATTAAATAAATAGGCGTAATATAAACAGAAAATCTATTTTAATAGATATCTCATCCTTAAAATTTTAAGAAAGGAAAAAACATTTTTATAGTAATAGGAACTATGGGGTCCCCATCGATCGAGGAGCCAGATAAGTGTCAGTGGGAAAAAGGGGCCTATACAAAAAATGAGAAAGTCTTAAATTAGTATATCCGTGCGAAGCTGGGCGGGTAGCTAGTATTTACATTCCACATATTTACTTATTTAATTACGATTTTTTTTTTGAAAAACGTAATACAGAATGCTTTAATAATTATACTTTGCGTGATAAAAAGTGTCAAGTTTATTGTGTTTCGACCTTAATGAGACAGTGAAATAATAAAATTCCTTTTATGGAAAATGATTATCTCAACTTAATGAAATGACGAAACTAAAACTTAATTTTTTTTTAACTCTAATTTGCTTTTAGTATTACCAATTTAATGTGAAGTAAATTTTGAAATGATTTATTTTTAAATGACTTCAAAAAGGAGGAGGTTCTCAATATCGTTGTCAAAAATAACTGGACCGATTTGATTAATTCTTTTTTTTGTTCGAAAGGTCACTCCGATTGGTCGCGTAGAATTTACATCAAAATGGGTCCATTAGATTTTTTTTTATATTATTTATTTTGGTTCAAAAGCGGGTTTCCCTTTTTTATGAAGTCTTATTTTTATTTAAGTTAATATATTTTTTTAATGTATTTGTTTTACTGATTACCTGTTTTTAAAGTGTTTTAAGGATTTCATTACACTATAGATACCTTCTTTTAAACAACATTAAAGACATATTTATTTTCCTTAAATTTTACTCTGAGGTAAGTCACGCATTTTTGTGAACGTTTTTTTTTTACTTAGCATAATTATAATGATATTGACTTAAACTACATTATTTACGCATTACATAATCGAAAATATTTTTCATTCACAATATACCTTATTTAAATAGGCTTTTGTAAACATCTTTAAGTGAAGTTACTGCTGATTTATGATTTAAATCATTCAGACATAATTATAGGAGATTTAAAATCTCTTTATAGTACCATTGTGAAACGTTTGGTGGTTGATTCAGTGGTCACTGCAACTGGCTGTTATGTCCGTCCATGGCTTTGATGCTCGGTCATAGCAAATTGTATCTCTCATGAATGATTATCAAGGTCTTGGTGCTTGTGTGTTTAACAGATATCTGTTTCTAAATATCACCCTATCAGCGATTACTGTGACTGTGACGTTTTGTCAAAAACTATCTGCCATATCACAAAACACGTAATAAAACCACATTCGACACGTGTTTAGCTAAACAGTGTTTAAAAATTAAACATTGTTTAAAATCTTGGTTAAGTTAACTTATTAATATAATGTGACATAATACAATTGACAGCTTAAATAAGTTTTAGACATCTGTTAAGCTCATTTAGGCGTATGTTATGCTATATCTAAAGCATGTTTAAATCAAAACTGTATTCCTACGAGGGTTACGGAGTGCGGATTTATAAAAACACGCGTTTAATGTATGTTTAAATCTTTTGTAGTAAGGCAGTATATTTTTTACCTGAAATACCGAAGTACTAAACTACTTTTGATAAATCTATAAAATCAACCCAAAAGTGTACTTCGTCAAATAAAAAAAGAACTTTTAAAATCCTTTAAGAAATGACGGAGTTTTGAGGTAACAAAGATTAAAAAATACACACACTACGAATTGACAAGGTACTCCTTATATACGTATTTGTATAACATTCATAAATTTGTACTTAATTTCTAAAGCATATTAAAAGTAAAATAAAATAACAGTTTCTTAATTCATTGTTTATATTCAAAGTATTTACAGATACAGGATTGATATTTCGACTCAAAATTGTTATATCGAACTCGCGTGCAAATGTCAATAATAAATATTCAAGTATTTACAAAAGTAACCATCACATCTAAATACAATAGAAATTAACATAAACAATTACCGGACACGGTGTCTGTCTGTTGCTACATATGTTGTGAAATTTATTTCGTAAATTTTTTTCGTTATATTGCAGTTCGTATATTAAAGACGATGTTCGTGATTATTTTTTAAGAATCTAAATAATGCGGTGGTGTCTTTAATCCTAATTAAAATAATAAAAAAAATATAAGCTTAAACAAAAAATAAACCGAATTCGAAAACGAAACAACTAAACTAAGAGTTTAATCCACCACGCTGCTCCACTGCGGGTTGGTAGATATACATGTGTCAGAATTTCTTCCGACACAGGCAGGTTTCTTCGCGATGTTTCCCACACCGTCGAGCTCTAGATGAATTTAGATACAAATTAAGCACTTGAAACTTGACCTACCGAAGGTTTGAACCAGCGATCATCGGTAGAGATCGACGTGTTCAGGCCATGTCAGCTTCAACTCATATTTGCATAGTTTCATCACATTGGTAAAATAGAAACTACACTTACCAGTATAAGTAGAACTTAAGACCTTTTAAGTCACTACAAAATTATATTTGTCACCTTTCCTAAAGATCATAAAAATGGTTTCCGAGTATTTCAGTTGCGTTAGATTCTATTCAAATAATGACTTAACAAAATCATGTGCGAAAATCCTTCACCGTGCCAGAGGTCAATGGCATTCAATGTCATGTGGTTATATAAGTAATGGAAGTGACGTCATTACAAACAGTTTGATTATTACATAAAACATTAACACAGGTATTTATTTAAGTCGACAAAGACATCGAGTGGTTATTATTTTTTATTGCGTTGTAACAGCTATTCTATAAGCTCATATGTTTATTTACGTTTAATGTAACGTTTTTTATTAAATTTTGCTTGTCTAAACAGATTTTAATAAGTATCTTACTGCCAATAAGTCTCTTTTCGGAATGTCAAGAAGAAGGATACGGTGCCAATTTAAAATTCATAAAAGTAAAGTGAAGTAACAGCCTGTAGATGATCCCACTGCTGGGCAAAGGCCTGCTCTCATATTGAGGTGAAGGTTTAGAGCTTAATCCACGACGATGCTCCACTGCGGATATACATGTGTCAGAATTTCTCCCAACACATGCAGGTTTCCTCACGATGTTTTCCTTCACCGCCGAGCACGAGATGAATTTAAACTCAAATTTAGCACTTGAAAACACAGCGGTGCTAGTAAATTTGAACTCGATCATCAGTTGAGATCGACGTGTTCGAAGCACTAGGCTACGGCTCTGTATAATTCATAATAAGGCTTTTATAATAGTAGCTTTTTTATAATATTTTCTGTGTGAAAGGTGAAAAAATTTCTATTCAAACATCCATTAGATTTAGTTTTATTATAATTTCTTTGACAGTTGTTACTTATATAAAATAATTTACACTAAATGATATTCAATGTTAAATTACATTGTTCGGCATAAAACATGACCTAAGGATCGTGAGCGGGGCCTTAGAATAAAGGTCATGGAAATAGCATCCAACACATTTAACACATGTATTTGTTTTCTTTTATGATATTTTAATTACCTTTGGTATAATATCTGTAATGTAGACATATTTTTGATGTCCTTTTTGTTTTTGAATTCTCAGTTTTAAACGTTCTTAAACAGAAACGGGATAATGTATATTTTATCCAAATAAAATTATTGTTACGAATATTTACAAATATTTTTTTAGCCTAAGTTTTAAATAATTAAAAATATTAATAGTATTTAATATTAATACTTCAATCTCTTTTTTATATATTGACATATAATACCATTAAAATTATAGTAACGTCTACATCCTCGTATTACATAATTTTTTTAAACATAATACAAATTAAATAAATAATAAAATTTAATGGTAATTTTCTACGATGGCATTATGTAACGATCGATATATTATAACTTCATGGATGTCTGCACTCAGTTTGCCGTACGCATTAGACGACGTTGCTTAGCAACCAGCTAGCGACTGACTATGACAGGTGAGAGTATTTTTAAATTAGTCAATTGACGAGCTCGTCAAAGTTGGTAAACAGATTTTTATCGTCAATTAGTATGAACGTAACACAAATTATACTAGATGGCGCCTGCGACTTTATCTGCGCATTATTTACCCATTTTTTGATTATTATTATTTTACCTCTATTTTAATATCTTTTTTGCATTAAAAAGTAGCCTATATCCTTTATCATTTCATTTAAATCGGTTCAGAGTTTAGGTGTGATTGCGTCACAAACAAACATATTAAAGTTTCGTATTTATACGTAAGAATCATCGGTTTATTACATATGTACACATGCCATTCTCCTAAACTCCTTCATCTATGGCGGCTCTATTGTTGTATGTCGGAGTTCAATGGCAATGTCATCTCGGTGTAACCATCGGATGCTGAGACGTGACTTTAGCAATAAAGACTCATTTGAGTTTATAAACTCAACAAACTGAGAATTTATATCTCTGTCCTAAACAGTCTGGAGATTATCTTTATTATACATACAGCGTTCAGTGACTTTCATCAATTTTCTTGATAATTTATGCAAGACACGTAAATTATAAAGTTGATGAAATTTTTTTTTTTTTTTTATAAAAATAGTTGGCAAAGAAATGTGTTAATAGCTTAAAAAGGAGTAAGGGATGAAAAGGAATAGGGAGTAAAGAAAGGAATGGGGGAAAGGATTTGGGTTCCGGATCTTTCACTCTCCGTACAAAACGCAGCTGTACTTTACGCTGATCTTTTTCAAGAGTGAGGTACTGCCGCGCTCGAGTCAACCCTTATACGAGGCTACAGTTAGGTTCTGCCTCACTGATAATCATTTTTTGGAATTTTAAATTAAAATACTTTTGATATTTTAAGGCATGTCAACAGGGGATGTGTTGGGCATGTTACCAGACTCAAAATTAAAAAATTGAAAAAATTGAATATTTTTTTTTCATTCTTTTTCATAAGTATCGTATATCTGAACGAGCCTACAAGATCCAACGTATAAATAAAAAAATCTTTTAAATAAAAAATAGGACCTTCACATTTTTAGAAGTCGATTAAAATAAACTAATCACAATAACAATTTAAAAGAATAATCAGAATAAATTAAATAAAAAAAATAATTAATTCACTACTTGCTTACAACATTAACGATAATTTAAAAATAAAAACACAATTAATTATAATAATATAAGTAATTAGAACGACAATTAAAATGTCTTAAGTTACATTTAAATAATTAATTTTAAAAAGCGAATCTTTAACCTGAAATACGCAAGATTTTTAGAACAAGAATATTTATTATAAAATATGTTTGTAATATTGTTAAAAATGACGCAATTTCACAGACTAGTGTAAGCACAGAGAATACGCATTCATTTTAAAATTTAAAAATAATTGTACATTTAAATAAAAACTTCATGTACACACCATACGAAACCAATCTTTAGCAAAATTAGAAATTCAAAAAGAAGTAAGTATTGTGTCTTTCAGTAAACTGTAACTTAGCCAAAGAAAGTAGGTACAAATTATAAAACAAGCTATAGATAGGTGTATAAAAAATTCCGAATGTAATTAAAATCGATTCAGATATAAAGTCGAAATTCGCAGCAAAATCCGAAAACAAACTGCGGTGACAATAAAATTTGCAATAAAAATGAATAATCTGTATATTAATAAATCAGAAAGAATAATTTTAGAATGGGTGCATTATTCTCACTAATTCTATTTTTGGTATGTTTGTTATTGTCAGAACAAGTTTTGTAGGTAAAAAAAAAAATTAAAAATCGTACAAAAAAAATGAAAATTTTCTGTTCAAAAGTTTCCATACAACATATGCTTAGTGTTAAAGTAACCGAATTCAAAATCTGTGTAGCACTAGTTAACTTAGTTAGTAAATAACACTTACTTTATATAGTTCTGTGGTGCATAATCTATGAATACGGAAAAAATAATAATTCTATCAACATTTTGTGACTTTAAAATGTAAAAAAACAGCTGAATTTCCGAGTGTAAAAAGTTTTCTGGCCAAATATGTGGATTTTTTACTTCAGTTACTTTCATACAATATATCAGCGAATAAGTCTTAATTAAGTACACGCTTTCAAAGTGGGGACGTAGCTAATTGGATGCTGATAAACAATGATGTGTCAACCCACAAAAAGTCAAATTTAGAGATATTGATGTATTCTGATAATGCATTTCGTATTTAACATTATAAAAAAAATTTATAAGTCGTTTTAACTAAATAAGTACGGAAAAAGTTTCTTAATCAATTGCATAGAATACTGAAGTAAGTTCCATATTTTGGATTATGCAATAATTTCATATATTTGAAAAACTTATTATTAGATAAAAATCTTTATTAGCCTATCTGCTATTAATTAATTATACTTTTTATCAAAATAGAAAAGAAAAGATGGATATTTGCTTCTTCAAACAGATGTGTTAAGAATAGGTTCGAAATCTTTAGACGCCATTTTCTCAAAATGAAGTCCGTGTGGGTTGACACAGTATTGCATATCAGAATCTAATTAGCAATAAAATATTTCGTAGCAACATTTTTCGCTTTCAAAAGTTATCTGCCATCGTCATCTACTTCGCGATATGATTTTTTAGAAATTTCATTGTATTCATATCTGATAAAAATATGATTGATGTATCAAGTTAAGACTTTGTTGCAACAGACGTCATATATCATACCACTTAATACGACGCCAGGCGGATGATCGTTAGGCGCGTAACTGACCTGGTCCACGCCCACTTCGATTACTTTAGCACGAATTACCGGAAATGGTATAACAGTTCTGAGGTAAAATTATATAGATATTTTTATATAATATTGGCTTATTACTTACATTGATTTCTGTTTTTTATTATGTTCATTCGTTAAATATATACATATAATTTTTGACGTAAATAGCCTAAATACGTAATGTTTTCCGCGAATTCGTCGACGTAGAAATTTTTATCCCCTAATTTACCCCTTCAAAGTATTATTTTCGCAATAAAAACTTACTTAGGTCTCTTTTCAAGGCTATTAAAGTTGGTTAGGCGATTTAGCGTGGAAACGGACAGAAAGAATTACCTTCATATTTATATTTGTATGGAAGTATGGATGTAGTCTAAATTACTGGTGGCAAAATTCGTTAAATGTCATTGTAATGAGTTCGAATAAACAATGAGACAAAAGATTTGATTTCAGTTACAAATATTTATAAAAGCTGTTCACAAAAAATAAACCGACTTCAAAAATGAATTAAGTAGATACGAACAACTAAAAAGCAAAAATATAAATATTTCCTACATTTTCAAGTCGAACCGAGTTCAACTCGATAATTCGTAAAAGTTCCCGACGAATATAGATCTTCCTCCTTATTTGGAAGTCGTTTAATAAACATAATTTCTAAACAGAATCCCATTTTTTTAATATAAAAAAAAGTAATACAAAAAGAGACACGTTAGAAAAAAAAAATAGTTGTATCTAATTGGCATCACTACTCTGTGCTCATCTCCGCTCTAATAACTTTCATTCATCAGATAGTTCATACATATACATACACATGTAACGGTGTCCGTACGTCACGCGCTCTCAGGCTCGAAGCCTTAGAGAAAGGCTGAATTAACGCGGACTCGCGTTGAAGTCGTTTACACTGACTTACGTTTTATAAGGATCAATATTTGGAGTTAATTTTTTTTTACTAGCTGGTACCCGCGACTTCGTCTGCACTCAATATTAGTCTCATGACTCAATTTTAGCTATGCGTTAGTGCAAATCTCATCAAAATCGATCCAGCCGTTTCACAGCTTAGTTGGAACAAATAGATAGATAGACAGAGGTACAGACAGACAAAAATTTTAAAAGATGTGTTTTTGATGTAAGTACCGTGTATATTTTCAAATCCATTTAGTTTAAAGTTGTTCATTTTTTATATATAGATACTATATGGTGCCCGCGATTTCGTATGCGCAAGATTATATATATATATATATATATATATATATATATATATATATATATATATATATATATATATATATATATATATATATATATATATATATATATATATATATATATATATATATATATATATATATATTTTTACTCCTATTTCATCCCCTTTTTTCGCATTAAAAAGTAGACTATGTCCTTTCTTAGGCTCTAGACTTAGTATTTTTAGCGAAAATACATTATTTTTCTGTATTTTTTTTCTATTGTCTTTTAATGGAGGTCGAATATCTCAACCCTGTATTATAATCAATATTACAGAATGTAAAAATAACACCCGAAATTAGAAAAAAAACTTTTTTATCTATAATAGACGTATTAAATTCTAATTATGCGCAATGGAAACGAAGCCGCGACCTCTCCAATACGTCATGTCTGACGAATGATCCGGTAAGCACATTCACCGGTCACTCTTACGCAATATAATTGTAATGCATGCACTATAACTTATAATGGTATGAATATATGATAGCTCACGACCCAAGGATCAGATGAAAAAAAGGAAAGTAACAGCCTGTAAGCGTCCCACAACTGGGCAAAAGCCTCTTCCTACTAAGGAGAAGGTTTAGAGCTTAATCCACTGCGGATCTTTCAGCATAAGTAGATTTTAACACGATTTTTTCTTTCATTTAAGCCAAACTCAGCGGTGCTAGCCGGCGTTTGACCCGTGTGTGTCGGTTGTGATAGATGTGTTCTAACCACTACGCCATTTCGGCTCATTGTAAAAAGGTATTTAGTTTATTAGCAGTAGATATTTTATTATTTACATATAATTTCTAGAACAGTGCGTGTCATTGTACGAATGGGCCAAAGCACAGTCATACACATCATGTGACATCGTGTCGTGGCACGGTACGACGTCGTTTAGCGATGCGGCGTCGCGCTGTGACACGCTAGGATGTTGTGATACGCTCCGATGCCGTGGCACGCTACGACTTCGTGTAGCGATGTGACGTCTCGTCGTGATATACTACAATGGAACTGGAAACCATTAGTGATTTTAAAGCCAAAAGTTCAAACAATCTCCATACAAACTCTCTTTAAAATATGTTCAGTAATTTAACAGTTAAAACGTACCAGATAAAATGATAGACTTAATTTCGCATTTATGAAATTAGATGACTCATGACATTGACTTCATACACGCCATTAATACATTTCAAAAGACTCTCCTCAGTAAATTGCTGTATTACATCGTAACAGACAAACGCATTAACACAAATAGTTCGTATTAGACACGCTTGTCGCTAACTCGTTAAAGATGATGACTTTATTACTAACCGACTTCGAAAATGGAGGAGTTTGCAATTAGGCTAATTATTTTAGGGTTCCGCACCGAAAGTTTAATTATCTAACAGTAAACGGCGCGTATGTTGTACCGACTAGACAAAAAAAAAATACGGTTATCCGGGATAATAAAATTTTTACCGCTGTGGTGTAGTATTAGGTTTGTATTTTTTAAAATATTTATTTCTAGATCTGTGTGTTTCTTCTTGTGGATCTTTGTACCGTGCCTCGGAGAGCACGTAAAGATTTTATAAAAGCTTTATAAAGGTTTCAGTTGTTATCACAATCATCTGTTAAATGATCGCTGCTCTTAGTACATTCCTTTCATCTATATATATTTCAAGTATAGGTATATATAAGTAGTAGGGAGATTATTATAGTTTAATGGTTACTGGCTCGCGCTCAGAGGTTACAGATATGTGGACTAGAATAATAAGCTAGATAGATGTAGATAATCCGAAATAACTAAATCTAAGTTATTGCGTGTATTAGAATTCTGTCGGTTTTTTTTTTATTTATTGTTAAAATAAGACAATATTAAAAATAACTATATGAAGCCGAAAAAGCGGTAGTTCTTACTGCGTGAGGCAAGGTGCCCAAAGCAATACCACCGCTTGAATGGCTGATATCCTCACCAAAATAGCCACTAGCCGGTCACCTGCTGATTCAACAAAGTGGAAAGACAGCTCTTTGAAAAAAGAATACTTTTATTTTTGTCAAATCATTTGTGTCTGGTCAAAAATATAGTTTTGCACACATATACTTGATTCAAAAGCGCCAAAAAACCTATTTGAATAAAGTAAATTTAAATTTGCACGAACGTAATATCTTTTATTTAAACTAAATAAATCCGTAACATACTTACATTTTACAGTAAGCGAATCCGCGATCTAGAGTATCATAATATTATATCGATTACGAAATTTTCATCTTCCAGCCTTCTTAGAAAGGACTTTTATTTGCTGCAATCGATTGTAAGACCAAGCTTTACCTATTGCGTTAATGCATTGCCGTAACAAAGGCTGTTTTTGTGTATAGCCTACATCTATATATATGTATAGGTATATATAAATTAAAACTGGCTGGCTGACCTATTCACTGTATGATCTATTAACGCAGAGTCTAAACAGATAAACTAACTAAACTGATGAAATAGATTTTTAATTTTCAATATCTTTTTGCAAGTACAGTTTTTTAGTGACAAGGAGCTCAGAACTTCACCTCGATGGTCTGAACTATGCGCATTATGCTGCGCAGAATACAATATTAGGCACCAGACTGTAAGACCTCCATCACTCGACCGAATAACCTGCCAATGGCGTCGTCACCACCATCTGAAGACATTACTAATTACCATGTTTAATTTAAGTTTAACTATTTATTTAGTTTCACATTATGTTACATAATAATATCAATAGTTTCATAATTGATGATTCGCGTAGATCATATAAAGTATATATGGACGATGATAAGCAATACCATGTCAAGCCACGTGGACTTCATTTTGAGAAAATGGCGCCTAAAGATGTGAAACCTATTCTTAACAAATATGTTTGAAGATGTATATATCCATGTTTTCTTTTCTTTGATGATAAAATGTATAATTAATTAAAAGCAGATTGATATATTTAATATATTATCCAATAAAAAATTTTCAAATATTTAAAATTATTGTATAAATTGGAAAATATGGAACGCACTTGGAAATCGAAACAATTAATTAAGAAACTTTTTTCCGTACTTATTTAGTTTATATGACTTGATTTTTTTTAATAATGTTAAATAGGTGATGCAGTATCAAAATATATCAATATCCCCGAATTAGACTTTTTGTGGGTTGACACATTATTGCTAATCAGCATCCATATAAGGCATTGGATTAAAAAATAAAAAAGGAAAAAGGTTTGTCTTGTTTTTTTTTTAGAATGTATATTTTAAGCTAACCACTAATTTCGTAATATCTCGCGAAGGTGATTGTAGTATTTTGTAACGCAAATAATATTCAGTGCATATAAAAGGTGATGTTTTGCTAAAGGTACGTAAGTTATCTTGTATTTTTATATAACACTTCGTCTGTACACGTGCTCAGTATGGTCAAGAAGATTCAAAAATATTAAAAAATTCAAGTTTAAAGTTTTTTTTTAATCACTTTTTTTCAGTATGTTTTCGAATTCGACCTATATCTATAGGTATTTTATTTTATTAAAATCATTTTTTTTCATTTATTACTATATATAAAAGAAATTGTATAAACGCCAAAAAAATATGTTAATCCGATAGCTACCAAACTTCACTGGAACATCCGCAAATTGAAGATTAAAAAACTAAATTACTATAAAACTAAATTACATAAAAAAATTATCGTAAACGCTCCAGACATTTTAGAGTCCATAGGAAATAAATACACACATATTGAATAAAAAATCACAATGCGACATCGCATATTATCGATTCGTGTATATGTGCCTCTTAGTGCATTAAGATCGATCAAGAAATACAGATATATAAGTCGAAATTTTTTACTAATTATATTTTTTTAAAGATTTATTACTTTTTAAAATAGTGTGTGATCAATTTCATATTAATTAAGATAATTATAACGTCAGTAAACTATAATGTCAAACAAGTTAATTTAGGTCATTGACACCAAAATCTTAAACATTGATAAATAATGAAATTATAATCTTACTTAAAAATTAATGATTTTACGTAATACTATTACATCATATCGATTAAGTCGAAATACATACATTATTAAATAAAAAATATTTTTTCATATATCCTAAAGGTCAAACTAGTATAAATTAAACTAAAATAGATTTTATTTTCAACCGATTTTTAGCGAAAGGTGAGTTTTAGTATGAGTTTTTTAACTGGCCGTGGTAGGCCAAATCCGAAACTATAAAAATATTTAAATGACTCCGGTAGCTGATTTTAATGAAAACTAAACTGCATTGTTCGTTTTTTGAAAACATCATTTTTCTAGCTAATGTTACTTATAAGGTTCAACTTCAGTATACAGCAAACTAAAGAAAAAAAAGTATTTTTAGAAAATACTATTATTTTCATAAATTAATTAAACCTTAAGTAGTCAATTCTTCAATATGAAGTCTAAAAGTATACTTTCAGATTAGTCCCACAATTTTTTTTATCAAAATCGTTTCAGTAGTTTGGTTTAAAATTGACATAACTTGTATGAGTGTGTCTTCCGCGTTAATTATATTCACTCTGACGACTTTTCTGGTGTAGTGGTGCTGAATGTACCTCTAACGCCGACGGTAGCTAGTTTGATCTCCGCTCGGGAGTATAAATATCTATTTATATTTGTATAAATATTTGTTCCTAGGTCTGGGTGCTTGTCCTTGTGGGTCTCCCCACTGTGCCTCGGAGAGCACGTTAAGCTGTCGGTCCCGGTTTCCGGATCGGGCTAATACTTTGCACGTACAAAGCTACTGTGACGTAGGCATCACAGACTTCGCAGACGAAGTCGCGAGCACCAGCTAGTATAATATAAATACATCAGGTAAAAAATATATACAAGTTAATTTATTCATGTTCCTCTCTGAATGTCAAATGCCATAGTATTTTAAATACCATAGTACGAAAACATCCTTCAAGGATTTAAAAAGCGTGATGTATTCATTATAAAACATTTCAATGTGTATGTATAAATGATTAATTTTATCATAATTTATTGATTAAGATAACACAATATAATGTGCGAATCAATTTAATATAAGATTTTGATAGATTTATATCGAATACGGTGTGATCAAAGAAATCGACACTTAATTAGCATTGTAACTATATAGTGCGAAATTAACGAATATAATCAAGAGGGTCCATGGGACTGCAATAGAGGCCATTAGCATAACTTTTCCTTTACCTAAATTGTTTATATTGTAGTGGTAGCACCCACACTCTTACACAATCGCCTGTGACATAAGCTAGATGAAATGTAGAAAGCAATGATTTGTAAACTTTTTATTAATATAATATTTATTTATTAACCGATTTCCAAAAAAGGAGGGTGTTGCACCGATTACTCCACCAATTGTGGACCGATTTTAATTTTTTTTTTGGTTTCAAAGGGTATACTTCTAAGACGGTACCATTGCCGGTACACGGTCAGGATATGATGCTGGGATTCTGGAGAAATCGAGGGAAGTCAAACATTATAAGCAGACTTATACCGATTTAGGTATTCTTGATGGTAACTCTTGCATTTTCTCTCGAAAAGCTACATTTGGTGAAGTGGAACTGATGACGAAGTCGGTGCCAGTATAAAATACGTAAAAGATTTTACTTGCCACCGACTTCAAATGTTTTCCTTGGCACCGATTTTAATATGCTATAGAGAATATTTATTGCCTTTCAGTTTATTTGTACCTATTAAGTTTATTTTAAAGTCTGTTCATTTTTATTTAAAACAAATATATTTTACTTGAGTAGTTGAGTCACAAAGATTTATAATCATAAGTGTCAGAAACACTAAAAATTAAGTAGGTAGTTAGTCGTACAAAATGAAAACGTCGGTATTATTGTGGGTATGCGTAATCATTTCCCACGTGACATTGGCGAAATAACATGTGTCTAATTGGCACAACTAAAAGCCATTAACCAAAGAATTGAATTGAATGCGTAATCATTTAGTGCCAAAGTGTTCACCGTAACCACTATCATGTCAGCGAGGATGCCAAAAAAACTGGCGCTTTTAACTGAATATATGGACGCTGATAAGCAATACTATGTCAAGCCACACGGACTTCGTTTTGAGAAAATGCCGTTTAACGATCTCAAACCTATTCTTAATAAATTTGTTTGAAGACGTATACGTCTGTTTTCTCTTTTCTACATTGATAAAAGATATTATCATTAGTTTTTCAAATATATGAGATTACTGTATATTGTAAAATATTGAGCACACTTCAATATTCCGAACATTAAATTAGATACAGAGATTTTTTTCGTACTTATTCATTAATTTAGATGACTTGAATTTTTTTAATAATGTTCAATACACGACGCATTTTAGAATACATGAACATCTCCGAATTCGACTTTTCGTTGGTTGACACATTATTGCTTATCAGCATCTATTAAATGGCCTTAATATACATATACATATAACATGGTCCAGTTTCCCCACACGATAACCATCAAAAGTAAGACAATAAAAACATTTATATAAAACAAGCAACATAATGTCGTCACTATATCGTAACGCGGTGACAAAGGAACATACAAAAAAGTTATGGCTTACACTTTTAACCCCAGCAACGCGTTACTTGTCCCGATGCTTACCAAACACCTTATAAGTACGTGATGTGGTCACTCTTATGTAATCCTGTTATATTATTAAACCCATTTATGTGTGGTGTAAGTGATAAGAGATTCCATATTTGCCATGTAAAAAAAACATGAACAAACACAAAAACAACATACATATTTCAATTTTACTCTTAATTAAAAAATGGCGTCTTGAGCGTTTGATATTTCACCTCAAGCTCATATTACTGAAATATTATTAATTATATTCAAAATAATTGTAAATTTAATTTGTAATAAGTATATAAATGCTCAATTAAAATCGCGTGACCTTGTGACGGGGGTCCGGAAACATACACAACACTAACGCAAACACCCAGACCACGACAAACATTCGTAAGACCAATACAGACATTTGCCGTGAGCGGGGATCGAACCCGCGACCGTTAGCGCTTAAGTCAGTTGCAGTGACCACTGCGCCAACGCGTCTGTCAAGTAAGGGATCTTGTTATAAAGCGTCTATTTAGGTAAATTTGATCTAATAACTGTGCTTCAGAAAGCACATTGTTCCTCTCAAATGCTACATCGCTCCTATGTACCGTGACTTCATGTAGCTTAAAACATTTATCAATAATTTAACTAAAAAGCAAAAATATGTTTTTAAAGCGGTCAAATAATTTCGGAGACTTTTCAATGCAAACAAACAAACAATCAAATCTTTCCTCTTTATAATATTAGTGTAGATATAAAAATAATTGGATGCTGATAAGCAATAATGTGTCAACCCACAAAAAGTCAAATTTAGAGATATCGATGTATTCTGATAATTCGTTACATGTTTAACATTATTCAAAAAAAATTCAAGCCATTTAAACAAAATAAGTACAGAAAGAAGTGTCTTAATTTAATGATTACACTATTGAAGTGTGTTACATTTTTAGAGACATTCAAGAATATCATACAACTGAAAAACTAATTAGTAGATAAAACTTTTTAATATACTAATCTGCTATTAATGAAATGTACCTTTTATCAAAATAGTAAAGAATAATGGATATATATGTACGTCTTAAAACCAATTTATTAAGAATACGCTTGTTATCTTTAAACGCCATTTTCTCAAAACGGAGTCCGTGTGGCTTGACACAGTATTGCATATCAGCGTCCAATTTACTTTAAAATTAACCTTATCATTTTGGTCCTTTGTCTATACATATTAGAATGAACAAATTAAAAAAAAAAAGTAAAAAACGCGGTAAGCTCATAACTCAAACCGGCCATTTTCTAATGTTTTGTTGTATGAATGTTAATATGTATGGTTTTAGTAAGTATGCACAACAGTGGATTGTGCCATTGACATACATAAATCTAGGTCGATGATCTATTAATATATACAGTGCATTTCTTATGGGGTTTTTATGTTAATCCTAAATTTTACACAATGCTTCACTATTTCGTTGTTGTTATGTAACCGAACTAATAAGGATAAATTGGTCAATCGTGTTCGAAATTGCGATGCCTTTGCGTTCACGTGATGAAATTAAAAAGATATATTGTTTTAAGATAAAAAAATGATTATAATATGACTCACCTTGTGCGGTCACTTTCCATAGATGTTGAAAAACTTAATAGCGATAGTTATACACAATTAGCCCACTGCTAATTAGACAAATAAAGTTTGAAATTATATTACGTTCTCTATTATTAATATTTTATGAATCTAATCTTTGTTGCTGTTTTCTTATATAGTATATTTTTTGTGTAACCATTTGTGTACTATCTAAAAATCACTTAAAATATTGTAAACTACAAAAAACCTATCTCACATAACTTAAAATGTAAATACAACATAAATTGCTAATTACATATCTAATTATTGAAAACATAAGTATGTTTTCTTCTTCTGTCTTCTTTTGGTCTATTTTATAGCGTGAAACGTGACAGAAATTATATAAGATAATATAGTATAAAAGTCTAAATAGCAAAAATCGTCAATGTCAATTAATTTACGATCACGATACGTCACGATTTCACGATATTTCTTTAACATAAAGTATGCAAGGATGTTGTTTAATTTATATATATGTTAATAACAAATACTGACTCCCTCACTTGCCATATATTTTTTAACAAAAAATATGAGATATTGGATGCAAACAGTACACCACAAGAAAGCCTTACTTAGTTAACGAAATTTTTGTAATACCATACACATTAATTTCACATGTAAACATCGAGTGTTAAAATTCATGCATTAATTTTACAATACATGAATTGTGAAACTTTATGTAGGCATACATGTAAATGTTGGTGAATTTAACGTTATGAAATTAATTTCACAACATTCACTTCGTAATGTAAATTAGTTTAACAGCCATTTATTGAGGTAGAGCCTGTCTGTAGCCTAGAATAGCTCGTATACGGGGTAGTATCTCACTCTCAGAAAAGATCGGTGTGAAATAACTAGCATAGATGCGTTTCGTTCGGAGTGAGGGGAGCCTAACTCCCTGTCCCTTTCGTGTCCTGACGTCTTGACCACTTAACATCAGGTGTCCCGCTCATTGACTATCTTTTTTAACCCCCGAGATAAAAAGAGGGGTGTTATAAGTTTGACCGCTATGTGTGTCTGTCTGTGACACCGTAGCTCTTGAACCGGTGAACTGATTTGGGTGCGTTTTCATTTATTTGAAAGGGGGTTTTCTAGCAATAGTTCTTAGATATGTTCTACCAAAACTGGCCATTTAAAGATTATGAGCTATTTTCTTCTTAGTTGCGGTAGAAACCTTAGATGCACAATAAGTATTTGATTTACTTTCAAACATAGGTGTGACCTAAAATTTTAAACACCTATGCATGCAGCATAACTATGCAAAATTATGGAATTCTTGGTCTGATGTTGCAGCCAGGATCACAATTCCTCACCAACTAACAGCAGAGGTATTGTGTTGGTGCTCGTTGAAATGGTCTCAATTAATACATTGTTGGTGTTTTTTTTTATTTTCAATTTTAGTAAATTATTGTATAAAAAATAAACCTGTAAGTGTCACACTTTTGACTTGAGGACTATAATTCTTTAATAAGGGAAAATTATGGATTCATCTCGCCGTTTACTGCGCCGCCTCGTCTCGTCCTCTCTTCACACATTGGTTACAACATATGATGCAATCTAGCGAAAGCAATTCTCATTATCTAGATCTGTTACTTATATTTTTATTTTAATGTATAGTATCTTCATCTACTTCGCATTTTTGGTGTTTTTTTTAAGTTTAGTAATGTTCCAATTCTTTCAGACGAATCAGATATATTGCACCGATATTGTAATGCGCTTGAAATCTGACGCAATAATATTACCGAGGGTAAGGCCTTAAACACATTGACGCTGATAATGTAAAATAAAATCCATAATTTCATACTAATATTATAATAAATGCAAAAGTCTATGAATGACTCATTTTTAAATAACGAGTCTTATCGCGATAACTATACGTAATAATACCTTTTGTATTGTCCGACGTTTCGACGGAGATGCATCCCTCGTGGTCACGTGGTAGTCACCAAAAATATCTATGATAACTACGTTATATAAAAATCTTTTACTACTAATCTTTTTTTTGGTAATTTATACAAATGAATCCACACTCCAAGTTATTTTGTAATATCTATAAAATATAATTATATACAATAATATGATCAAAACGAAAAAAAAAAACAACATAAAAACAGGGCTACAAAACATTTTAACACACCATTAAAAATTCGTATCTAAAATACTACATTTAATAGATATAGTTTAGAATCACGGCTTTATGATGAATGTCTAAGTGCTTCACTCAACTCGGTAACTAAGACAAAAAAAAAATACATCCTGACCTCGGCCATTCGTTAATCATTATGATCTTCAGTGCTTAGATTGTTACAGATAAAGCAACTGTTAGCTCGAAGTGATGTTCTGATTCTGATTTTGACTGACTTCTTCGAGTGAAAGTGTGATTGTGTAAAGATGTAAGTGGATATTTTGATGTAACATTTGCTATAAGGTGAATTGCTCTCAGCTTAACGACTTTGTAATACTTTACTTTCATCGTAATTATCAATGTTTCTTAATAACATTTTGTTCGTTATAATAAAATTTCTTAATGTCTCATTAACATTTACTTATTTATAACTTAGTATTTAAGTGTTACATTCTAATTTTAGAACCATATAACCAGTCTTTGTAATTACTATATTAGTCATCATTGTATATTAGAAATTGTATGTGGCTCAAAATTGGCCCATGTGGAACACCTATCATTTAATGATCATCCATTTTAATTATTCAGTTATTAATACGACTGATTATTATTAATTATTTAATGAACATAAAAGAAATAGTAAAGAGGGAACAATCTTTCCTGTGGACTACATGCTATTATTAAAAGTGTACAGTTTTATCCTCTTCTATTCATAGAGTTATCTTCAGAATTTTTTTAACACGCTCTTCGCTTCGTTATTTATTTTGCATATATTGCTTACATATAAAAAGTAACACAAATTAATCTTAAATACCCAAAAATGACACTTGGACGCTGATATACAATACTGTGTCAAGCTACACGGGTTTATTTTGAGAAAATGGCGTCTAAATATGTCAAAACTATTCTTAATAAATTTGTTTGAAGACGTATATACTCCTTACTTACCATCTGAGTACTTGTGAAAACGACATCGATAGTAAGACGCCGATAAGCAATGCTCCGTCAAGCCAGATGGACTTCATTTTGAGAAAATGGCGTCTAAAGATGTCAAACCTATTCTTAATAAATTTGTTTAAAGAAGTATATATCCATCTTTTCTTTCTATTTTGATAAAAGATATAATTAATTAAAAGCAGATTGATATATTTAATGTATTATCTATTAAAAAGCTTTTCAAATATTTGAAATTATTGTATAAATTGCAAAATATGGAACGCAATTGAATTAAACACCTTTTTCGTATTTATTTAGTTTATATGACTTGGATTTTTATTAATAATGTTAATAGGTAACGCAGTTTCAAAATACGTCCATATCTCCGAATTTGAATTTTTTGTGGTTTGACACGTTATTGCTTAACAGCATCCAATTATCACAATATTAAAAGCAATTAGGAACAATCGTGTATAACGATATACAGTGTAATTTTCTCCACTCCACACTTATATAAAGGCGATATTATTTGTAATCCGCATAAATATGACGTCGGTAATGAAACGCACCGCGTATTAAAACGTAATTAATTCAAATTAAAACGTTTAATGAAATCCTTTATCCGCACATGCCGCGAACAGTCGAAGCAATTAATTCGGCATATTCTGCTACATTAACAGATATTATTTTGTGTTAGAACTTGTTATTTTTGCTTAAATTCCTTATGACAGTATAATATGACGACCGCTCTAGGTGCTGAATGTACCTCTAACGCCGACGGTTGCGGGTTCGATCCCTGCTCGGGGCAGGTATTTATAGTTGCATAAATATTTGTTCCTAGGTCTGGGTGTTTGTCCTTGTGGGTCTCCCCACCGTGCCTCGGAGAGCACGTAAAGCTGTCGGTCCCGGTTGTTATCACAATCACCTGATAATGATCGTTACTCGTAGTAGGGAAATTATTCTAGTCTAAATTGTTGCTAGCTTGTCCTCAGGGGTTGCGGAGGTCAGATGGCAGTCGCTCTATGTAAAAATCAGTAACTCGTCAATATCTGGACTAGAATAGAAAGCAGACCCTGGTATAACCGGAAAAATGCTAGGTAGATGACGAGTATAATATAAACTATTTGAAATCGTAAGAGTGTTTATATGGTTTAAACAGTTTCATAAAAATGGTATCCGATATCCAATTCAAGTGCATGATTGTCACTAAGTGTGATGTGTTAGAATCTTTAAAATGAACAAAACGAGCGCCTACTAGAAGTGATTAAAGAGCTCCTTTACTGGTGTAGAGCCTAATTGTTGTCTAGTTATTTGTAAATATATATTTTAAACTTACGCGATTTATAGTATTCATATTTAATATAACGGGTCTGAACGCGATAACTCATCGTAATAATACCTTGCTTGCTTCCTTACTTACCTGACTACTCGTGACCACACGTTGATCAAACGTTTCTTTATATCAACTAAAAATTTCACGGAAAATAACCGATATTTGTCGATTAAATAATATGTATTATTTATCTGTATTGGGTTAAGTTGAGTTTTAGACTACTACAGCTCGTATACGGGCTCGATCGGTTCTCACATAAGATCGGCGTGAAGTAGCTTCGTTTCGTTTCGTACGGTGAGTGAGTGAGTCGGAAGTCTCATACTTTCTTTCCTTATTTCCTGCTCCCTTTTATCCGTCAATACTTTTTAAGCAACGCTTTTATTGTATTGTTATTAATAAAATATTGGACGCTGATAAGCAATAATGTGTCAAGCGACACGGACGGATGACAGACACGTTGGCGCAGTGATCACTGCAACTGACTCAAGCGCTAACGGTCGCGGGTTCGATCCCCGCTCACGGCAAACGTCTGTTTCGATCATATGGATGTTTTTCGTGGTCTGGGTATTTGTGTGAGTGTTGTGTGTGTTTCCGGACCCCCGACACAAGGTCACGCGATCTTAATGGGGGCCGTTGAGTGTGATGCGTTTATTTATTTATTACTTATTTTCTGTTTTGATAAAATGTAGAAAGAATCAAAAACAGAGTGGTATAATAAAAACTTTTATCCGATAATAAGTTTATCAAATATAGGAGATTATTGTATAAATTGCAAAATGTGGAACGAACTTGAAATTCGAAAGGTTAAATTAGGAAACTTTTTTTCGTACTTATTTAGTTTAGACGACTTAAATTTTTTTGAATAATGTTAAATACGTGCCCATTATCTGAAAACATCAATATTTCCGAATTTTACTTTTTGTGGGTTGATACATTATTGCTTATCAGCATTCAGTTAAAACTTGAAGTAGCCCAATTTTTTATATGTAAAAATAATTATTTATATACAAGTGAAGGCGTCATAAAGTCGCTCGGTAAGCAAATTGAAATGTATGTTATATATCTTGTGATGTAATATGTAATCTCATATGTATTTATGTATTATATAACCAGAATGTTACATTTTTAATAAATGTATATTTAGGTCGTTCTCATGCAGTGTTAATATAAACAATTTATACTTAAAATTGTATTGTTATTTTGTAATAATTAAATGTAGAATACTTTAATTGTAACTAGCTTTGCTCGGCTTGCTTTAAAGTAGATTTTTTAATGCCGGACGACTGTCTAAAACTAATTCTTTTGTCTCACCGGTATGCGCATAATCTTTTAGAAGTTATTTGTTTAATAAACTTTTCACACGTACGAGCAATAAATTGACAACGTTCTATCATAATTAGATGGACGGCACGACAACACATAAGATACGAACAACATTTGACGATTCTAGGCGAGAATTACACTTATAACTTTTGCTCTTACACTTTCATAAAGATTTACATACGTTGTTTGTCATTGCTTTACACCCGAAAGAATTTATAATACCTTTAGCTTACCTTTATATTATAACAACCACAGCTATCACAGGGTTACCTAGGTACACGGTAGCATGCGTCAGCGATCCTCGCTAAAGCCCGCTGAGTTTTAGTGGGTAGTCTGGCTGGGGTTTTAGTGGTAGTAGTGCTCTATGTCACAGCAGGAGTCCCAAATAACCGCCTAACTCTCTAGGCGGGGTGCGTTAATGCATTCCCCAGAATAAAATAAAGGTTACCTAAGATACTATTACCAGTTAATGAAGTAAAACTTACAAACCGTCGGTCTAGCTCGTACGTGCAAACTGCCGAACTCTACAGAAGATACAAAAACCTTTTTTAAAGCTAATCGAATAAATGTTTACATTTTTAAATGACTTAGATTTAACATATTATAAGAACTATTATTATTATAAAACTAAATTATTCGAATACCGTTTTCACTGAGAAAATCCATTTTTAGCCGACTTCGAAAAAATAGTTCTATGTTCGGCTGTATGTATTTTTTTTATGTTTGTTCATCGATTTTTCCGTGGTTTGTGGACCGATTTTCAATTTAAAATAATCTAGGCACACTTATGCCGATTTATATATTTTTGACAGGAACTCGCGCATTTGCTCAGGCCATTTGCAAAAGCCACATTCGATGAGGTGGAGCTGATGATGAAGACCACAGATGGGCAACGGAACTACTTAATAACGAGTACTTTACGGGTTGCGATTCGATTGCTTCAATATAATTGCTAAGCAATTTATGCTCAGCACAATGCATATTGTGAAGTGGAGCTGATGATGCGATACTAGGAGAACTCCTCAATAATTAACAGCTCTGCATCGGAAAGAGCAACTTTAAATTTATTTAATAAAATCAACTGAAAATTTATTCCTGACTTTCGACATTTAAGAAGGTTTAATATAGTTTTTACTGAAGTATAATTTGAAAGCGACAATTTCACACAATTAGCGTCCTGCTTGTCTATACCTACTTTACAAAAATAACAAATATTTCAAAGTAATTAGTCCTATTAACACCATTTTTGCTTCTTTTCTTTGATTGTAATGTAATCAATTATCACTTAGATAAGTCAACATCGTGTGACTGAAACACATTGCTCAAGCATTGTTTGAAGTCATTAATTTTAAATTTGGTGATTTTAACTCGTAATTAGTTTGTTTTGGTGATGTGGGAGAGTTATTGTGTTGAGATAAAATTTTTAAAACATTATATTAAACTTGGGCGATTTATATTATTTATATTCGTATCGACTGACCAACTCATCAGCTCGTGACCACGACGGATTCAACTTCCTCGAAACGTCGAGCAATAAAATGTTATTATTAAGATTTGTTATCACGATACATAATAAATTAATTTTTAGAGTTCTGTATTCGAAAGGTGTCAACGGAACCCATTTACTAAGCCTCTGCTGTCCCTCCGTTTGTCTGTCGTGGGTTGTATCTCATAAATCGTAATGAGTAGAGTTGAAATTTTTACAGTCTGTGTATAATCAGACTAAAAATTTTACATTATGTTATAGCGATTTTTTGCTCATTAAAAAAGTATTTAAAATTTAAAAATTATTGTAGTTTTATTTTGGACAGTGAAAACCTTCATGTGCGAGTGCGGCTCGCACTTGACCGATTTCTATATTATTTTCTAATTAAACAAAAAATGATAAATAAATACAGGCATTCACACTCAACAGCCCCCATCCCCCATCCCCCGACACAGGATCATGAGATCCTATCTGATGATCCTGTGTCGGAAGTCCAGAAATAAACACAAACACCTTATAAAGAAGTCTGCCGTGAGCGGGAATCGAACCCGCGACCGCTATCAGTCAGTTGCAATGACCACTGCGCCAACGTGCCTGTCAAAATTTAAATGTCTAATTTATCTTTTGACGTTAACTGTTTATTATATTTTATCCACAGGTTTAGTTTTAACTAAAACGTTGACGAATGACTAAAGCGCTTTCTTAAGCGCTTTAGTCATTCGTCAACCTTATCCAGGATCTTTCCTGGGTTCGATTCCTACTTATAACAAACATCTCTATAGACCATACGGATATTGGTCTTCGTCTGTATTTGTGCTCTGTATTCTTAGCCTTCGACGCAGAATAATAGAATCTTAATGACAGATATATCACTGTATTTAACAAAGTTATGTAATAAATAATAAATTCGTTTGCAGACAAGTCGAAATGCAAGGAAATTACCTAAGCATTAAATTAATCACGTGATCTTACATCATTCCCTACATGGTAATTCCTTGGTTTAGCTACAAATTTATTCATCGATATAACCTAGGCATTCGACTATTGATAACCGCAATTCATTTTATTATTTTTAACTGATTTGACTTTGTGTATGTTCACGGATGAATTATTTTTGTATACTTCCAGGTAGTTTCTCTTAGAATTTTCATTAAAATTGGTTCAGTTTATTTATTATTTACTTATTGCTTATCAGCATCCAATATGCTGATAAGCAATAAATAAATAATAAATAAACGCATCACACTCAACGGCCCCAATTAAGGTCTTGTGACCTTGTGTCGGGGGTCCGGAAACATACACAACACTAACACAAACACAACACTAACCCAGACCACGACAAATATCCCTATGGTCAATACAGACAATTGTCGTGAGCGGGGATCGAACCTGCGACTGTTTGTTTACTGTTTCAGTCAGTTGCAGTGACCACTGCGCCAACGAGTCTGTCAAAGCAATAATGTGTTAACCCATAAAAAATCAAATTTGGAGATATTGATATATGCTTATAAAGCGTCACATATTTAACACTATTCAAAAGTTTTTCCAGTCAACGAAACTAAATAAGTACGGAAAAAAGTTTCTTAATTTAATGTCTGGAATATTAAAGTATGTTCAATATTTTTAAATATAAAATAATCTCACGCATTAATAAACTAATCATTATATAAAACTTTTCAATAAACCAATCTGCTTTTAATTCATTATACTTTTTATCGAAATAGAAAAGAAAAAATGGATGTATAATTCTACAAACAAATTTATTAAGAATATGTTTGACATCTTTAGATGCGATTTTCTCTAAATGATATCCGTGTGGCTTGACACATTATTGCTTAACAGCGTCAAATTTTGGTTTTTAAATTAAAATAACTGAAATAAGTATGTCATTCAAGTAAACGAAATTCCTGAAGACTCTTGTTCCCATATCTCACTCACTATTTCTAGGTATGAATGGCTACATAACTTCATCTAGGCCTATTCAGACTCATTGATGGTTACAAAGGTCAGGCTATAACATCTGTGAGGTCAAGGGGCATCAACTAGTAACCAGTTAAATCCGGATAGAATCAATAAACCCTGGTAAACAGTGTAATAGAGTCGTTATAACGGTGAGTGAATACGTAACAGACAAAAAATATGTTTATTGATATTAATCTATACAAATAAATAAAATAAATGAATGTGTACACGGTACTTACATCAAAAGTCTCTGTCTGTTTGTTTCGGCAAATCTCTGAAAGGTCTGGACCGATTTTGACGGGACTTTCAGTCACCGGTAGCTAATGTTATAAAACGTAACTTTGGATACTATTATTTAAAAAAAATGTATTTATTTTAATTGACAAATTAAAAAGATTGTTACGCGAAAAATAAATTAAAAGAAATGAAATAAGTAGGGAAGGCAAACATTATATAAATACAATTTTTTCTGAAATTAACGTAGGGGAAACCGCGAGACACAGTTACTCCGTACTAATATTATAAATGCGAAAGTTCTCAAAACTCATCAAGATTTTTTGTATAGATTTAGATTAGACTTTAGAACGACATAGGCCTTGTGTTGCGAAAATAAAATTAGGGGATGAAGTTTTTACGAAAAGTCTCAGGGACCATATTACATAATAAAAATTAATAATAATTATTTCGATACACATTTTAATGATTGCGGTAACATTGTAACTAGTAGTACTTAGAAAGCAAAATGGAAAGGAGATTGAAATAATATTAAAGGTCAAAAGTTAACAAACGTAGCGATGGAATGGCAAATGTAAAGTAGGGCTGCGCTTGCGCATGTTTTCACAGATTGTTGTGGTCCGTGGAATTATATTGAGCTGATATTACAAATTTTATTCATATTGATATATATTTTTTTAATTTTGAAAATAAAAATCGGTCTAATTATGAAAGTATTCAATCATGATTTAAATTTTTAATATATTATTTTGGTTTCCTTTTTTATCACTTCTTATTATGTTTAAGTATACAATGCATTTATGGCGCCTTTGAGAAAATTCTTAGCAGCAATGATCACTTAGCTTCGAATAATCCGCATTCAGAATTTTCTTAAAAAAATATGTATTTAATTTTTAAGCTCAGTATGAAATAGAATACTTATGACCTAGACAATTTTTATTTGACTCTAAAAG
This sequence comes from Hypolimnas misippus, assembly GCA_037950945.1. Lineage (NCBI taxonomy): Eukaryota > Metazoa > Arthropoda > Insecta > Lepidoptera > Nymphalidae > Hypolimnas > Hypolimnas misippus. The sequence goes on along the minus strand of JBBEEQ010000024.1, from coordinate 14,495,722 downwards.
TAAATAATACAAAAACATTAGAAAATTTTTTTGAATCTCACTAAAGTGATCCACTATCACACTCAATACCATTTAAGTGACTCATGTTATTAAGGACTGTACACACCTGCATGACCGAAAGCAAAAGTGACTACCACTGGGAAATATTCGTAAGGCTTAGTTTACACTTGCGCAACCAAACTACTAGTCTCTTTGTCATTATCTTACTTAATTGGGAATTAGTCTCAATATATTTGAAGTCAGTATACATTAAGGGCCCTTTCAAATTTATTGTTTCGTGTATGGTACTGGGCAATAAAAGCTTAATTTGAAAAGCGCCCTTAGCTTAATTTTTTTTTACGAAAGACTAAGGATAAAGATTGTGACCTTGCATCCGGACTCGGACCTTTTGATTTTAAGGACGCAATGAATATATCGATTATTCTCTACAATTTCCTGAATAATTTTATAAAGTAGATGACCAATATCTTTTTTATAATATATATTAATAGAACAAATGTAAAATTTCACAGTACACTAGTGTCCGTCCCCATATTACAAGTTTGTAATAGTTTTCAATAACGTAATTTACAATCTGTATTCTTTTACTAATTTCACATATATTTACTGTCTATTAGTCTATAAGTATCGGTACTATCCAGTTTCTTTCCGATTCTTCTCGGTAGAATCTACATTTCAAACAGGTGGTAGCTTAGTTATTGATGTAATTGTTTTTTTTATGTATTGACGATTCAAAAGTCCTCGTGAGAGCCTACTTGAATAAGTATATTTTGATTTTTATTTTTGATTTTGTATCGCTGATTGGAAAAAATATTAGTTTAGTAATATTTTATTGGTTGCCTTCGCGTCACGTGGGCGTACCAGTGTGTGCAGCGCCTTTTGACGCATATTGCGTCTGGTGAAAGGAAAAAGATACCAGAAATTATACTTACGAATACTGGGGTGTTCGTGTTATATAATAACAGAGTAATATACCTTACTTCTTCAAATTTATATTAACAAGTGACCCGTGCAGATATTTTGCATCCTAATAGGTATATCTATAGTTTTTTCATTTTTATTTTACTTGGCACCGACTTCAAGTGATTGAATAAAATATTTATATTTGTGTCTTTTACTTTATGCTGCTAAGTTTTAAAGTACTAAATTTGTGTTTAAATTCATCTCATGCTTGACGGCGAAGGTAAACATCGTAGGGAAACTTTTATGTACCGGAAGAAATTTTGACACATATATATCCCAACCCACAGTGGAGCTGTATGGTTGATTAAGCTCTAAACCTTCTCCTTAGGCCTTTGCCCAGATATGGGATATTTACAGGCTTACTTCTACTACTACTGTGATGTATAATAAAATATAATACACACACGAACAGTGGCGTATCACTCGCACTTCGATCTGTCATCGGGAACGAGTGAACGTTCTATTGATGTTTCTACTTACTGATAATTTGGTTATTTTACTTAAAAACTTGATAATTAAATAAAGAACATCACAAATACTACTTTTTTTCCGTCATTATAGTTATAAATAATCTTCTGCGTATTATTAATTTTAATGCAATATTTTTGAAGAAATTTCATACCGACAAAAATATGTTTGAGATGCGAATAGATTTATAAAGATGAACTGCCTTACTACAAAAGATTTAAACAGACGTTAAACGCGCGTCTAAGACAGTTTTGAGTTAAACATGCTTTAGACATATATTTTTAAGTGAGTTTAATAGACGTTTAAGTGAGTTTAATAGATGTTTAAAACCTATTTTTGTTGTCAAGGTGGTTTTAATGCGTCTTTTGTAGTATAACAGATAGTATTTGTTCGTATGTTTGATCCCGCTAATTAAAGTATTAGTTAATTATTTTTTAGACTATTTAGGTTGTATATTAATCTTATTGTTTTATATTAATTTACTATTGACTAGCAGTTCCCTTTGACTTTGATACCTAACAAAGTTTCGACCCTCTTTTTAACCCCTAAATGGATGGATTTTCAAAAATCCTTTCTTAATACACACTTATAACTTTATTGCAAAATTTCATGTTTCTAGACCCAGCGGTTACAGCTCAGCGTTAATCGATCAGACACTAAATATATCAGTCAGCGAGTTTGGATTTATATATATATATATATATATATTTTTTTTTTTTTTTTTTTTTTTTTTTTCATCCACCTAAGGGTCCTCTAACAAAAGTTGATTGGAAGAAATTGAAGAAAGAACTCCTATATGTTTTGTTGGTGTAATAACATGTATTCTTTTTATCGAAATAAAAAATATCATTGTCAATTCGTGATCGCTTGTAGCCGTAGAAAAATTAAAATTATTCGGACGGTAAAAACATGTTGAAAATTGTATCGTAAAATGACATTCACACATTATGTTTAAAGGAAGCAATTTGATTTCGAACATATATAAACATATATGGCATATGTATATATTTAAAAACAAACAGCACTTTCGATTCAGTCGTTACAACAACCGTGCTATTAAACCAAATCCCCTTAGGCCTATACCAAGGAGATTTGACAGAGATATGACACAGTAAACACTACTGCCGCCGTACCTGATCCCGAATTCACATACAAAGTTATGGAATTAGTCATAAAATGGATTCGTGACTCAAATATCTAACCTATGCACTACACCCACCAATATAACTAACCTATCAACGTTACACGCGCAACGAAATATCAACCTTAATACGTTGTGTTAAGATTTATTTTTAATTATTACAAATTGGATGTTACGACGTTTTGATTTGGGTATGTCATAGCGATGTGAGTTGACATTCGATAGAGGGCGTCGTGTGACGTCATTAAATCAGTAAAGTAACAAAATTTAGGGCTTAAGGGGGGTTGATATTGGACGGAGAGAATCGTGGCGTTTTCGAAACGGTTCGATACTTTGTATACAAATTAGTTATTATAAATTTGAGTTATTGCAATTGTTGTGGTCTATTAAGTAATCAATTTATCACTGATCATTTAAAATAAATGATAAACTATACAAATAAATAACATTGAAGTGTCTGTTAGTAAAATCAAACTAACACTAATAAAATGGATAATTTATAAATTTGGTAGACAAAGTCTTCTGCAATTAATTATTTATAATTTGAGTACTTATATTTATTTGTAAATATCCACATTAACTTTCAATAAAGATTGTCTGCAAAAGATTGCTACAAGCAATATACCGTCTTTAAACCATTATATTAATTTCTTAGTTCTGTTACTAACAAATCAAATTTTCTAAAATGTATAAAAAAATAAAACTATTTCGTGGTTACGTCAAATAGACAAATGTCACCTTAGTCTACCCGTGACCACGAACGCTGCAAAGTGCTCGAAACGTCGGGATGATAAAAAATAATTAATATACGCGATTTAAATCCCTTTAAAACAGTTTTATTTCAATGTATATAAATATATATAAATAAATATCAGCTAAAGCTGTAACTGTTCCTTTTCGAAGTCGGTTAATAATTTTAACTAACGAACAAACAAAACACTAACTGCGATCAGTTCACTGATAGACACATTTTTGTTCAAAAAGGAAGCAATGGTAATTTGATTATCGGTTCAAAAGCACGTCACTCGCAACGATCCTTTGATCCGGCAAAAATAAAGATATGTGCTGCTTTATGGCGTACCTTGCCGTCTGGAGTATGTCACAGGCGGCAGCGACTGAAAGAACAGAAGAGAAGAAAGAAAGAAAGAAAAAAAGACAAAAAAAATTTATTGTTAATTATTATATACTTAAATATATAAAAATACAAAATTAAATGTTTGCTATATACATATATAGGTATCATTGGCTTGAAGTATCTGGTATTAGGCCGTAATTATAAGAAAATCATAAAAAAAATTGTACCTGAAATGACAATTTGTCAGATCTTTAACTATTAATGCCAATACTTGTGGCAATCGTTAGTTCAGAGTCTAAAATTATTTTCTCCAATTTATTGTATTGAAAAAAATAAATTGGTAGACTTGCATACAAAACCTGTTTGCAATAAAACAGTACGTTCTATACTACTATTTATCTATTGTGGCTTTAAAAAATGATACTTTACGCACTGATTGAAATAAAATCCATTTTAATTATTTATAAGAGATCAATAAAGTTCTGATGCCTTTCTAATATAAATATAATATTAACAAAAATATTTATATTACAATACGTTAATTTTAAACTAACAAAAACAATCTCTCATATTTACATGTAACACAATTGGTCACTCGATGTAATAAATCGCTGCGTCTTGACACTCGAGGTGTATTAAAATAGTGCCCGAGGCGCCGTTCCCGCTAAGCTAATGAGATGTCAGTACAATCATTTGTGGTTTAACCTTGCTAGCTTTTTGGTGTTTAAATTTACTCGCCTCATTCTAATATTAATTAATCTGTGATCATCGTGTGTATGTCACTTCTGTTTTCTTATATCTGTGGGTTTTGGAATAACCATGAAAGGTATTGTATCGACAATGGAACAAAATTTGTGTTATTCTACAAGTAAATATAGTAATGACTAATTATTTGTAAAACTAAATTAAGCTAAGAATAATGAGAAATAAATGTGTACTTTAGGGTTAAAATCTATATGCGTTGATCGCTATATAACTTTGTCGAGGGTATTGTCAGATTCGCACTATAACAGTATAATGTTACTACCAAAGATAAAATTATAATAGAAAAAATATGTACCTTCAAAAGTCTTACTTTTATCCAATTTTATATACACTTTGCTTCTTTAGTTACAAACAGTACAGTACAGTACAAATATCTGTAAAGATGAATATACACATGAATATAAAAATAATAGTAAATTAAAAGTCACATAAAAGTTAACTCAAACATATGTAATAAACTCGCTATTTTAATACTTACACGTGCATCATAATCTAAACACACACACCCACACAATGTACTATACACATAGAATTCCTAGGCGACTACATACAAACAGGGCTGCCATCTTTGCTTTCTAAACTAAAATAATATTTATTACAGAAATCAATGATATTATATAAATATAGATATGTTATACGCTCGTTGAATTTAACACCCAGAATACCGACTACTTTGGACGACGTTACCTAGCAACCAGTTAGTGACTAGGTATGATAAGCAAAAGTATTTTCGGACCATCAAGATAATTGAAGACCTTGTCAAAGTTAGAAATGGGTACAGATTTTTAACGTTTAATAACGAACGTAAACTATCTATAGTTATGAAATATGGCTCCTAATTTTACCTATATTCTTTAAGGCGAGAATCACACTAATTATGTAAGCTACTTACGAATAATTTATCTTGTAAATAAATCTGTTAACTCATTTCAGTTACATAGGTAACCTTACATAAGCATAAGCGCACTGATAATATATTTGTTGAGGTATAAAAGTAATGTTTAATAATTTATGTAAACCTTATGTAAATCCATAGGTAATTTTACAATTATAATCATTAAAAAATATGGATTAAAAATGCAATATGCTTTATAGCTGCAATAAAATAAATGTAGCGTGGAATTATGGATTGCCGCTAATAATAGCCAATGAGATTTTTATGAGGCCATTGTTAGGCAATTATATTCTATTGTCATAATTTGTTAAAAATTGCTTAATTTGACCGTATAGTTCGGGGAATATATACTCAAGCCGCAAATAACTCCAGAACTATTAAATCTATTTTTAAAATGATCTTATCAATTAACCTTACGTTATTCTAAATGATGATAGGCTAGAATTTATGTATTTATACGCCTTATTTTTAAACGATAATTAAGCAGAAAAATGATCAAAGTGTAAAATGTCGAGTCACATTTCTAATCAACAATATTTTAGATTACGTGTTTCTATTTGGAGATGATAAAAAAAATAGTGACTTATCTTTAAAATAAAAAAGAAAAAAAATAAAAAAAAAATGATATCCCCCAGTCGACAACCCTAGCAACACATGTCCGACATTCGCGTTCAAAAGCGGCTACTCAAAGACGTTATACCATATTAACCGGCTAATTGAATAAAAAATAAATCTTTTTACAAAGCTCGCTGTTTATCTGCATTGCCCCGGGTGAGACGGATAATTATTGTTTCACTTTGTATCGTGCTCATTGTTTGAAGCAGCTCCTTTTGTTGGAGTCCATTACTGGTCTTGTCTTTAACATAAATACTAATCGTCATTCGTTCTAACGGTTGGGATTATGGACTATTTACATGTAGTAGTCGGCCCGTGGTCGAAATTCAATGGTAATTATTTTTAATTATAAGTTTGAATATTTTTAAGGTTCTATTGTCAAAGATTTCTTGACCACAGACTTTAACAAAAGAGTTTACATGGATGAGTCAAATACATGGTAGTGTGCGTAAGGTTTTTTTTTATTGATTTAATTTTTTTTTGTGCATATTAGCATAAAAAAAAGTATTAACATTTCATGCTCCTTCTTTATATGGATGCTGATATGCAATACTGTGTCAAGCCACACGGATTTGATTTTGAGAAAATGGCGTCTAAAGATTTCAAACCTATTCTTAACATATCTGTTTGAAGAAGCATATATCCATCTTTTCTTTTCTATTTTGATAAAAAGTATAATTAATTTATAGCAGATAGGCTAATAAATATTTTTATGTAATAATAAGTTTTTAAAATATATTAAATTATTGCATAATCCAAAATATGGAACTTACTTCAATGTTCTAAGCATTTGTTTAAGAAACTTTTTTCCGTTCTTATTTAGTTCAAATGACTTGAAAATTTTTTGTATAATGTTAAATACGAAATGCACTATCAAAATACATCAATATCTCTAAATTTGACTTTTTGTGGGTTGACACATTATTGCTTATCAGCATCCATATAAAGTATATGTTAGCGAAATTTCATATTCCTTCGTCCGCGCAATTTTCGTAAAAAGTTCTTGCTTCACGTATTAATATGATTGTAATAATTACCATAAAAAAATGTAACTAATTGTTAAAAAAATCGGACTGTAAAAATCCTAAATTAAACAATATCTATATAAAAATTGTGTACTATTAGTACACTTGTACGAAGCCGTGGCGAGCAGCTAGTAATAAAATAAAAAGTACTCAAAAGATTAATTTCAGAATCTCAAAGAACTGTTTGAGATAACCGCCTAAGGCGATCGGGGTTGTGGTTCGACTGCATATGACAATGTCACGTGTAGTTTTCCATTAACTTAAAACGGATGTTTCATCAATATTGTTTAACTACTTCTAATTATGTATATACGTATAAAATATACGTTTTAATTTTTCTAAAACAAAACAGTATGTATACCTGAGGTAAAACCTGTAGCTTACTAACTTTAGTGAGTACTGCTTGTATTCGTTCACATATGAGTCGTAGCCTATAACCGTCTCCTATAAACAGAGTATCTAACGCAATAAGATTTTTGAAAATTGGATCAGCAGTTTTAGAAATTATCCGCTACATAGAAATATTATCTCTAAATAATATTAGTATATATAAAAAAATATAATCAAAATACACTTAATTACATGTAGATTATCACAAGCATTTTTAAATTATAAAATCAATTTATCAATAAAAATCTACAGCACCAAATATCATAATAGATTATATAAAAAAGCACCAGCAAACAACTCGATAGTACCTCTTGAAATTTTGTCAATATATACTATATATGTACTATGTACAATTGTACATAATCAAACAAACGAAGTTTCCAATGGCTACATAAGTTTAGGTACACGATTATATTGTACAAGTATTTACATAGGTATTCAATGTAGTGATTCAGAAATAACTATACGAAACGGTAAAATCTATGAAAGGTCGAATAATTACACTTGACACGTACATATTTGATGGCTATCTTTTTTATTTGTAGCTCTAAACCTCGGTGATCAAACGTTTTTCGAAATTAACTGAAAAATTTTACGCCAATCCTAATGGCCGATAGTTACACCGTAGCGTATTTTATCCGTCTGACGACTGAGATTTTACGTCTATATATGGATGCTTAAAAGCAATAATGCCCAGAAAAAATCTAATTCGGAAATATTGCTGTATTCTGATAAAGCATCACGTATTTTACGTTATTCCGGAAACACAAAACATAAACAGCCACTTGTTATTGTTTCGTTACTATAAGTTGTAGCGTGATGTAATATGCCCTACAACCCTTGTCAATAAACGGGCTATCCAACGGAAAAAGATTTTTCAAATCGGATCAGTAATTTCATATATTACATAATTAACAATTGAAATCAATTATTAAACAATTGAAAATCAATATAAACTACAAGTTTTTGAGTAATTATATTGATCCAGTACTTTTAGAGAGCTCCCCAATTTTTTTTTGGGTATAATTTTTTTTGACAGATGAGAAAAAAATTCCAATTTTGTACATGTAGATATTTTGACCCGAAACAACACCATATGCTTTTATTACTCCTAGCGCTATTCCCGTTCTTCATATTCGTATCCAAAAATTATTTTTGTGTGCTGTGTGCCAAATTCAGGGTCGTTTTATAAAATTAGTATACCGGAGATCGAATCCGCGACCGTTCTCCGCTTCGAACAGTTGCAGGAATCACTACGCCATCTATCGTCTTTAATTTATCGTATTTTTGCTAAAGATGTGCTATATATTGTTACGTCTCCGGTACGTATAATACGTCTTGTAGAATTGATGTTGTTATCTTAACCGTTTTATAGCACTAAGATTAATTAGCGATTAGTCACCGCCGTCTATAATATTAATAGCACTTGAGAATTTCAGCAAGATTTACTAAAGCGAAGCTTTGTGTATTTAAGATTTTGATTATAAAAAAGCACTTTTCAGCATCTTTACGTATGAAATTGAACCTTTAAAAGTTTACTTCTTTAAAAGACAACACATACATACACAATACAGCCGGTGTGTGTTATACAGAATTTAAGTGCCTTAAAAAGTACATAAAAGGACTAATTTTAACGAACAAAAATATTTAAAAATTATCATAACGTCAAATAAATAAATATCATTAAAAAGATATTGTACCATATAAATATTACAGACAACATAAATTTATAAAAACGTGAAAAAAAGAGCTATATAGACTGCGGTGTATAATACAGCCATTTTTTCACAAAACTTTTTTAAACAGAACACTATCATTTTTCGCTCTCCATTGCCTCACACCGTTTAACAATACACAAAATATTCAAACAAAATCAGCAATAGTGATTAAAATCGTGAAATTCTCAATGTTTTATTTACACAAAGTACGGCCTATTTCGCTGTATCGATAGGGAAACAGTGGTTACTTTTTTAAAAAATAAATAAAAGCCGAAATCTGTTTGCATTGATGAGCCATAGTTGGAGCGATGACGGGATGAATGCATAAAATACTTTTTCGACAACTATATTAAGATCGACGGATTGCCTTTTTTTAGTGCCAATATTTTTTTTAGTCAATACAGCTACTTGTTATTTTTGTGTCTATTTTAGATGCTATGTCAAATATTCATAATAATTTTATTTTTATCATGCTTAAACAGTCGAGTTTTTAGTGAATGGATTTTTGATTGGGATTCTTTTGTTATCAAAGTTGTTTTAACTATGTATTTCAAATTGGGTATTTTATATTTTCCTAATATTATTTTAGTTGTTTAGCTTGCCTCAAGTCTTATATCAGTTTTACTGAATGTTTTTTTGTGTGTATAAATAAATTATGTATCTTTGTTTGGTGTTATGCGAGAGTTACACTTACAGTTTTGTTCTTAGTCTCTCATAAATATTTACATAATTTATTTCTCAATGCTTGCACTTGAAAGAATTTACTGTAAGTTGTAGTTAGTTTTGACACCCAAAGCTTTCGTAATTACTTATAATTTTTGTATAACTAGGTTTCAGATTTGTTTTATATGGCTCTCGAGAGTAGAACTTACAAACAATTCTCGCCTTATTATTATTATTTTATATGAAATTATAAACTGTTAATCAAAATCCTGTTTCTGTGTTTTTCCCGCAAAAGAACAATTATTTTTTTTTTTATTTGTAACATTAATTCGGTATAAAAATATTTTAAAGACATATCTTACCAGCCTTGTTACATAGACTACCGGCCGCGTAGTGATTGAAATTCGATCATAATTAATTTAAATTAAATATGACCGCAGATAATCTGTATTCAATTTGACCAAACTTTAACAATAAACAAAAGAGTATACGTGTGTCAAATACATGGTTCTGTGTGTACTTTTTATTGATTTAAAATATTTATTATAAATAATTAAAAATAAAACATATTTACACTTTGCACTTCCTTTATATGAACAATAAGTGTGTGAAACATTTTTCTCCGTCAGCGCAATTTTCGTAAAAAGGTGTAAGAAGTTTTTACTTCACGTATAAATATATAAATACAAGAGTTAGGCTTCAGAGGTAATCAAATTACTTTACCCTCAGCTTGTTACCGATATATTAGACAAAAATTCATCTCAGCATGTTGGCCGTCCTGGGATTTAATTAACGGTCAGTAAATTAAGCGAGTTGCGCCCGGCCAGCACTTTCGTAACGCTTATGCGGGGAGAATAAGAAATATACCGTATGAGATGTTTTGTATGTTGAAATTATAATCTGTTCAAATTTAATTGACTGAGTTTTAGGTTTAGTCTTATGACTGATTTGTTACACATAATACTTGTATATATAATTCATAATTGGTCAAAAATTTGGCAACGTTATCTTTTAACTTTTTGGTTTGTCTTTCGATATCTCGATACAAGTTATACTACTCTCGAGTTTCTTGTTTCGAGAATCTACGTTCCGAACCGGTGGTAGCTTCATTATTGATGTAATTTTTTTTTGTTTATGTATAGACGATTCAAAAGTGCTCGTGAGAGCCTACATGAATAAAGTATTTTTTTATTTTAATTGTTAATAATCAATAAATAGCGTGATTGTTAACAATCGTGTAATCTGAGCGACAACAGTAAACAAAGTTATGAATTGTATAAGTACCTACGATACAGGAATACCTAGTGTTGATACCACCGATTGTATTCATCCATCACCCACGCTGATTTTGTTACTAAACATTTTATTTTTGTTTATTTATTTCATACCTAATTTTATAGTATCTTTTGTTTTGTATTAAGGAATTTTCCAATTATTCATTACTAACTGCCTGTTCTGCTAAAATGATATTATTCTTTTACAATTTCGTGTAATTTTCACTCAAATTTTACACTTTTCCATACAGTTTTTCAAATGTTTTCTTTAATACAAATCTGGTCCTGACAATTAACAAACAAAACAATAAGAAACCTTAACTAATATGTGCAGTCGTTCTAAAGTGATGCGTTTATATACATTCGAAAATATAATTTATTTTAGATATTTATAATTGGTAAATAATAAAAATACTACTTAGCCAATAAGTGTACCTCAATGTAAAAAAAACTGCACAAAATAAGCTGTATATGTCTATACAACGAGAATTACACTTATAATTTTTGCTCTCAGACTTTCACAAAGATTTACATAGGTTATATTATAAGCAATAATGGATCAACCCACAATAAGTCAAATTCGGAGATATTGATGTATTTTGATGCTGCATCACCTATTTAACATTATTAAAAAAAATCAAGTTATATTAATTTAATAAGTACGGAAAAAAATCTCTTAATTAATTGTTTCGATTACCAAGTGAGTTCCATATTTTGCAATTTTTACAATAATCTCAAATATTTTAAAAAATTTTTATTCGATAATATATTAAATGTATCAATCAATCTACTTTTAATCCACAATACCTTTTATCAAAAAAGAAAAGAAAAGATGGATATATACTTCTTCAAACATATTTGTGAAAAAAAATCTTAATAGGATTTTTTTTTTAATTATAATCGAAATTAATACCAATAACACTATCGAATTATTATTATACTTTAAGCAAGTAAGAATTTGGCAAGATGCGCTAACGACAATCTAAGACCCATCTAGTACAGTTCGTTAAATACATAACTCACTTACCGCGACGCTTGTCGAATTCATTATGAGATTCGAGTTTCAAACGTTACTTTTTCCATAAACAAAAACCTAGAATACTCTTCTATATATTAATACGTGAAGCAAAACTTTGTAGTCGTTTGTAGACGAGAATGAAATTTCGCACACTTATAAGTTTAAATAGAGAAAAGACGAATGCTTTTTTTAAATTATGCATAAAAGTAAATTAAGTTAATAAAAAAAATATAAAACAAACACACGTATTTGACACACACACAAAAACACTCCCTAAATATTTTTTTTATTTTTATAGTCTGTGGTCAAATTGAGAATAGATTATCTATGGTCAATCATGAAATCGGTTGAAAATTTAATAATCTACGGTAAAATTCCGACCGCTAGACAACCACTGATGAACAAAAAATATAATATGTATAATGGTGAAATAATCAAATCAGTTTGCTTGTTCGAGAATTTGTTAGAGAGATTATTTAATTTGTAATTTTTAGGGTTCCGCACCCAAATGGTTGCAACTAAACCTGTCTCTGTTATATGGGAGTCCGATTTTACAATTTTTGCATAATGTTTTAACTAAACGTGTTTCTTCTATGAGAGTTTTAAATGAGACTTCAAAAAAAGGGAATACCGAGTTCAAAAGTAAAATACGTTATTTCGTTCACTTGAATGATATATTTATGCCATTTATTTTATTTTAAAAAACAAACTACTGATTTGATGAAAATTCTCTGGGACCAATCTGAAAGTATACCTACGTACTTTTTTAAATAAAATATATAGATAAAAATTTTAGAAATAAAAACTTTAAAAAATTCGATGAGAAATTACGAAGTTCTGACGTAACAAACATTAAAAAAAGAGATACAATTTAAGAGCCCTTTCTTTTGGTTAAAAAGTGCAAAGTGCATATCTGGTATAATCTATCGAGTTTCTTGCTCATTTCTTTTCGGTAGAATTTACATTCCAAACCAGTGGTAGCCTCATTATTAAAGTATTTTTTTTTTGTATTGACGAGTCAAAAAAGCTCGAGAGAGCGTATTTGAATAAAATATATTTCGATATATTTGATTATTTATTGGTACACCAGAGTAATTTAATGATTATATTTAAATTAAGAAATAAGTGAATAAAAACTTAGACAATTTCATCATGCATTATAAACTTTGATTAGCCTCTAATAACAATTACATTTCTTAAACTAATTATTGTTAATATAATAATTGATTATTAGGTACACATTGATTTTTGATAATGGTACGGAATCTCTTAAATGCTATTTCGACTCGCACTTGACCGATTTTTTTCAAGTACACTTTCTAATTCACAGCATTATAATAACGCAAACAATGGTTCTGAGCGTCCGTCCGTTTCGTAACTCAATTGCTTTCATCGAATTATTAGGGTATTGTTTCAAGCTTGATAAGTGTTTAACTTTGTAAAATTGTTAGTGTAAAGGTTATTACGTACATGATAATGAAGATTGTTATAGATAAAAAGTAAGAGTTAGAAATCTTTGACTTTGCAAAGTAAAAGTAAAGTAGCCGCCGGTAAATGTACCACTGCTGGGCAAAGGCCTCCTCCCCTATTAAGGAAAAGGTTTAGAGCTTAATCCACCACGCTGCTCCACTGCGGGTTGGCGGATATACATGTATCAGAATTTCTCCCGGCACATGCAGGTTTCACGATAACGCCCAAATCCCTGCGTAGGATGCATAAAGCATTTCCCAGCAACAAAAAAGGCCATATACGAATTGTAGTTAGTAGTCTACGACTAAGCTCTATCTCATTATATTAAAATAATCATACAATATTGGTAGATTAATTTAAAATAAGATTAACTTATTTTAATAATAAGCGTCACATTACGCAACAATAGCGGAAGCAGGATCCATATTATTATTATTTACTTTGACACTAAAATATTAGCTAGTTTATATGGGTTAGTATATTATTGCAAAGTCAAATATATATCAACGTAGTTCAGTTACGGTTCACGCTTTATGTTTAAGACTTGACAAGTAACACTTTTTCCACGAAAGTACCATTTACAATACACTCAACCATTTATTTACATCATTGTACTTTTAGGCCTAATGATTACAACGTGTTGATCTCGATCGCGCGTGTAAACTCTGGCTAGTACCACAAAGGTTTTAACTGCTTAAGTGTTTAAATTCCCTTCCTTCATGTGCGCGGAGAAGTTCTCTCATTTTTATCATAGAGTAGCAGTGCGATAGCCTCAGAGGCGGATCCAGCTCTTAAAAAGGCTTGTGATTACAACCATACCAAAAATCGGCTAAGTACAAATCGCTCATGTGAATCACTAAGCACATCTCTAAATATATGTCTGTTTGCACATTTAGACTGAAAAAAAATTAAATTATTCTTTTTTGGAAATAATAAAGGTTGTAAGATATCATTCATAATTATTGTACAATATACATTTATTCAGGATTGAGGGTTGAAAAAATCGTTATATTATTGCGAAAACCGGATCTGAATCATGCACGATATTTTAATTCATGTGCGTGACATTACAAGTCTATTAGGGTTGTGGCCCACGGTGGATTCGCGTTTTCCTGCAGCAGCAGTGGGAAATTTGCATCTTACAAATTATTATAGTTCCAGACCTCCGCTTAATAGAATTAAGAATGACAATATCTGTAATTCACTAAGCGACACGGAGCTGAGAGTCGTCCGCAACAAATAACTCAGGAGCGATTTGTTGTCGCCATCCATCGTGTCTGCGACACCGCGGTAATGAAAGCCGCTTATCTCCACGACTGTACCGCTTATCCACGTCACTGTACCTCAAGACGGCTAATCGAGTGTTCATTTGAATTTAAATTAACGACTGTACTTGGTTAACTTTTTTTAAGGTGCGATTTTAAAAAACAATGTTGGTAGGTTGACATTGTGATGAAATGGTGTTTTTTCGTAGTGTGTTGTTTTGAAGCATTCAAATGAATATGATATTATAAATTTTTGATTAAATTATTTTGTAATACATATAAAGAATTATTTTGGAACTTAATTGTATATAAAAATCGAAAATGAAACGCATTTTTTTTTTGAATAATTCGCAATCTTTATTTTCAGTGATTTTAAGACGTCAAATATTATTCTTAAAATAATAATCTAATATATTAACCAAAAAATTCCTTTACGAATGATTCATTCCATTCGACACGAACATACCTAATTTCTATTAAAAAATAATCATTAAAAAAATAAATTCATATTTTTAATAACTGGTCAAGTGCGAGTAGGACTCGCGCACCGAGGGTTCCGTACAGAGGGTTCTTACTTAGACCTAAAGTGCACATTTGCGATAAAAATTAGTCATCAAAGGGTCCACCAACGGACGCGACGTCTCAGCCCTCCATAAACTCAAACCATTTGTAGCCGCTTTAGCCATATTGGCTAGAAATAATAGGTATATAAATAAAAATAGTTGGTCAATTACGAAAATTAAATCTTGAAGATTTTTCCGCTTTTTAATTACCTTGTGTACCTTATCGTTGTCTTAGATTTTCGCGATTATTGTTCATTGAAATATAACTGTTTTAAACGGATTTAAATCGCGTATATTATTTATTTTTATCATCCCGACATTTCGAGCACTTTGCAGCGTTCGTGGTCACGGGTAGACTAATATCATATTTTTCAATGGCAGTTCTCCTGATATCGCATCATCAACTCCACTTCACCGTATACATTGTGCCGAGAATAAATTGCTTAGCAATCATATTGAAGCAATCGAATCGCAACACGTAAAATACTCGTTATTAAGTGGTTCCGGTACCCATTTGTAATCTTCATCATCAGCTCCCCCTCATCAAATGTAGCTTTTCGTGAGCAAATGCATGAGTTACTGTCAAAAATACCTAAATCGGTAAAGGTGTGCCTATAATATTTGAAGATTACCCTCGATTTCTCCAGGATTCCATCATCAGATCCTGACTTCATGACAATGGGACCAAATTGGAAGTATACCCTTTAAAACAAAAAAAAAATGAAAATCGGTTCACAAATGACGGAAAAATCGGTGTAAAAATATAAAAAAATACATACAGCCGAACATGAAACCTCCTCCATTTCGAAGTCGGTTAAAAATAATCAATTATTATATACATAATTACATTTTATTTTATTCTTGTTTTATTTTTATTTATATTCTACTACACTCCACTTCCACTACACTACGTTCGTAAAATATTTAGATTTACATTATCAATCAAAGTATATATTAGTGTTGCCAAGACGAAAATAAGTAGTCCCTAATTCGAATAAAACTAATTGTTTTTTTATAAAAAAAAACTTATATTACTAATAACCAGAAGACTTACATGTATTATCTACACAGTAGTAAGAAGTAAAGTAATTTACTCGATTTGATTGAATTTAATTTTTAAATTTTCGAACTAAGTTAATACGAGTACTTAAATCAAATCGTGTGAAGCTTTTATATTTAATGTAAATTATGTAATGACGATAAAATTAATGATAATTGATGATGAAACTTTTAAAGGAATAGTTTATTTTATTATTTTTAGCGCGTTTAAATAATATTTTTTATTTATTAATTCTTTATTTTCATATTTAGAATAATTTTAACTAACTTTTTCATGAAAACAATAAGATTAAATATTTATTTGTCAATAGGCTGTTTGCTTATTGCGAAATTAATTGTTATTTGTACTTAAAATATTTGGACAGTTTTAACTAAAATTTTAAATTTTAAAATGATGTTACCTCTACTAACATTAATCGAGAATTTTATCTACGTAATGTCATAATATTGTCCAGAGATGGCGCTGACTGTACGCTGAATCGCGCTATCATTTTGTTAGCTGCGGCATATAGGTTGCATTGCGTTGTTTATAAAGGTTTGCTGCCCCTATGTTTTCGTTTTGATACAAATTTCTCCTCATTGATTGTAAAATTGTTTTTTGACCGTGATCAAATTCTATGTTAATTTGTTTTAAGTACATAAAATTTTAATTATAAGATTATATTATTTTCCGCTTGATACGCTCTATTATCTCACACACAAACTTAGTTTATTTTCCAAAAATAATGCGTTTTAATCAATTAGATGCGTATTGATTTATAATTTAGGTTTTGTTAACAGCTTCAAGTGAATGCAGCTCTGAATATTTGATATAATTTACAACTTGATACATTTACGCATTCCTGAGAAAAAGGTTGAAAGACAGATGTACAGACTGACCGACACACGAACAGAAATTTACTGTTTTCGGATTTTTTCCATTATTTATACTATAAGACCATGCTCCTGGCCAAATTTCATGATGCTAGGTTAATGGGAAGTACCCTGTAGGTTTTGATTCCCTTGTGAAAACGTTAAAAACGTTAAATTCTTAAAATATGCGACATAAATGACCGTATCTTCTGACTGTGTTAACTTAGAAGTCTAATTTTTTCACAGCTCTTAGTAATTATAGCTCTGAATACTTGACATTGATAAAAATTTGTTACCTTCACGCGTTCCTGAGAAAAAAGTTGAAAGACAAACTTACAAACAGACACACATACATACAGAAATTTACAGTTTTCAGATTTTTTCCTTTATTCGTACCATAAGATCTTACTTCTTGCCAAATTTCGTCTTGCTAGGTCTATGGGAAGTACCCTATAGGTTTTGATTCCCTTGCGAAAACGCAAAAATGGTCAAAATATTCGACATATTTGCCATTATCTTTTAATTGCGTTGACTTAGAACTTTAATATTTTCACGGCCGCATGTCATCGTAGACTTGAGTATATGATATTAATTTCAATATGATACGTCCATGCATTTCTGAGAAAAAAGGGTTGACATCCCGACAGACAGACAGACAGACAGACAGACAGACAGACAGACAGACAGACAGACAGACAGACAGACAGACAGACGGACAACAAAGTGATCCTATAAGGGTTCCGTTTTTCCTTTTAAGGTACGGAACCCTAAAAATCGAAAGCATTCCAATTTCAAATACATCACATCACCAACATCGTTACCGAAATACACAAACGTTAACAGACGTGAAGTTTCATTTCGACAAACTTAAATCTCAAAACATTCAGAATTATGGGTCAAAATGACGTAAAGGCAACATGGCCGCTAATAAATTCGCGTGTAGCACAACACACGTAAATCGCGTATCGTAAATACACACAGGTGAGAAGTGGTCTGTTTATCGGTTCGTGATCGTTACGCGTCGACTATTTATTGTGTACGGTGGACGACGTGGGTTTCGGTGGAGAAATTTTAGAGTGAATCATTCGTTGAATTGGCATTTGTTATTTCTTGCTAATGTTGAATTATATTATATGACTATAGATGTTATAAGGTCATGATTTTGGTGCCCAGTTTGCTGACACATTGGGCGACGTTGCCTAGTAAAAAACCAAATATTACAATTTTTATGATTTTCTTAATATTGCATTTAAAATAAATGATTTTAGAATAGCTTTAAGTAGTAAAAACTTTTTATATATCTTCAGTTAAGTTCTATGAGTACGAACAAATCAAAATTCTCAACTTAATGCGATAAAAACTGCACAATTTTACATAAACGTTTTGACTATATAAACAGTAAAAAGAAACTTCATCGCATAATCATATTATTTTGTACAAGATTATATAGATGATAAATGTACTTATATATCCAGCTTATACTAAAGTTAGTATATATAAGTACTAAAGTATACGCTGGATTCGCACAGGTGTTTAATATACTTGTAACTTTTAAATATATCTATACCAACATTTATCAACATTGGTTCAGCGTTTTAGACGTGAAAATGTAAAAAAGAGAAAGACAGAGTTACTTTCCCATTAATAATATTAATATGAATCATTATTAGCTAAAGTAAGCAAAATAAACTATCGGCTTCAAAAATAGACAAAGGCTTCCTATTAACAAGGCTTAGAGTTGATTCAACCACGCTTCATAGTGGGTCGGCGTATATACATGTATCAGAATTTCTTTCGGCACATAAAGGTTTCTTCACTATGTTTTACTTCAGGGAGCACAAGAAAAACTTAAACACAATAGCTCTTGAAAACTCAGCGGTGCTTGCTAGTTTGAATCCGCGATCATCAGTTACGATCGACGTGTTCTAGCCACGAGACCATCTCGGCTCATCTCGGATATTGGGTGCGGCATCGACAATTTATATTTTCCGGTGAATGGTGGGACGGGTTTATTATTAGATGGGATATTTTCTCACGGCATGGCGTTGCAGCAGGAAGTCCGAATGTGGATCGCATAGTGAGCGTGCAATTACTTGATACTTGAAAACTGCATTGACATCTTTTTATGTTGTTCGCGTATATAATGAATTTCCGTTTATATTTTACACTTGCCACTTTCTTAGTTTGTGCCGTTGAAAAATAATGAGACGAAGTAAAGGTTATATTATCGATATAATGTGTCTTTCTGTTCGGGCAAGATATCCAAAATTGAAATAAACGAAGAGAAGTTAAAAATTATTTACATTTTTTTTATATTATAAATTCGCGAAAGAAATTCATTAATTCAAGAATTTGATAAATAAATAAACGCGTCACACTCAACGGCCCCCATTAAGACCTCGTGGTCTTGTGTCGGGGGTCCGGAAACACACACACAACACTAACACAACCACCCAGACCACGACAAACATCCGTATGGCCAATACTGACGTTTGCCATGAGCGGGGCTCGATCCCGCGACCGTTAGCGCTTCAGTCAGTCATCACTGCGCCAACGTGCCTGTTGATACTTTATTGCAATTTAAACTTCAATTATATCAAAGGAAAATTAGCAGAAACAACAGCAATTGTAATTTAACGTCCGAAGACAATCGTTAACAACGTGCAAATTCTTCTCTCCTATTACACGCGCCACAAGAGATGGAGCTGGAAGCCTAACCTCCTCCCCCATTCCTTTCCTTACTTCCTATACCATTTCATTCTTTGTTTTTTTTTAATCTAGCGACGTATTTATGATTCTCTCTCTAGTTACGTAAATGTCCAGTAGTGGAGGTGATCATTTAACATCAGATGTCCCACCTGTTCCCATGCCAGTTATTTTTATGAAAAAACTAGCAGTTTCAATCGCGCGTATAACCCTTTGCTTCTATGACACGTAGCGTGATGTAACACAGCCTATAACCTTCTTCAATAAACGTGCTATCTAGCGCAGAGAGAATTTTACAAATTGCATCACTAGTTTCAGAGAATCCTTTACACACAAACAAGCTTTGCCTCTTTGTAATATTATGATACAAAGAAACACGGATTTAGTTATTCTTACAATGAAAGAAGGACACGGTAACTTAAAGTAATCAAGCATTAACGCTGTTTAATATATGGCTATTAAACAGCGATAATCAGACAATGTTTTAGGTGTGGTGACGCTAAATGAACGTCACGTCACCGCACGTCACGCACCCTGAGCTGAACACTGAGAAGGAAATTGTCCTGTCGAACGCATTACATTTTTCCATTCGCGTCAACGCCACAACGGTCCACAATGACACAAAGCACAAAGAGCCCGATGATCGGTGATACTGAAAATTATTACACAATACTATTAAATGAAAACACGGAACAGTAGAACTGGTGGATATTCATATGATTATGTGCACAAATATGTTAAAGTTTACACGTGCTAAGTACTACGATCTTTGTATTCATATCCTTACTAAAGCTCTTTTTTTCTTTACACATAATTTTAAATAAATATATAGTTATAAAGTATAGTTATAAAGTACTCTTTAAAATTATGTGTGAAGAAAAAAAGAGCTTTAGTAAGATTTTCGCGATTATTATTCATTGAAATGAAACTATTTTAAACGGATTTAAATCGCGTATATTAATTATTTTTATCATCCCGACGTTTCGAGCACTTTGCAGCGTTCGTGGTCACGGGTAGACTAAGGTGCTCCGTTGCGTCCTATTGTAAGCCAAATCGATACACCAACATATAGATTGGCTCAACACATAGCAAGGATATTATCACCACTCCGAGGACACACGGAAGCTTATGTGAAGGATTCTTACCAGTTTGTTGGTGAAATCAAAGATCTCAAATTAGCCAACAATGAGACAATGGTTAGTTTTGATGTCCAGTCATTGTTTACCAACCTACCCATACAAGACTGCATCGAAATTGTCAAGAGGAAGCTACAAACAAAAAACATGCCTATTGAGTATGCAGAGCTGTTACATCACTGCCTGACATCTGGATATTTATTGTGGAATGATGAATTCTATGTGCAAGTCGACGGAGTTGCAATGGGTTCTCCAGTATCCCCCGTGGTCGCCGATTTATTCATGGAAGACCTGGAGGAGAGGGCTCTTCACTCCGGACCAATCACACCTCGGTTTTACAAGCGGTACGTAGATGACACTTTCACAATATTACCTAGTGATATGACGTCTGCATTTTTACAACATCTTAATTCTATTAATAATAACATTCAATTTACTATGGAATTAGAGGCAAATAATGTTTTAGCTTTTCTTGACATTCTTATTATCAAGAATCCTGACAACACATTAAGTCACACAGTTTATAGGAAACCCACACACACTAATAAATACCTCAATGGTGACTCACACCACCACCCTAGTCAGTTAGCTACCGTTGGCAAATCTTTGTTTCAGAGAGCCCACCATCTCTGCGATGCTGAACACCTAGAGGACGAGCTACACCACGTCAAGCTTGCACTCCACCAGAACAAGCTGCCCGTGCCTCGCCAGCATCGTAGAAGCCGTATCAAGCCACCCACAGTTGAGCGACAACCTGCATTTCTACCATATGTGAAGGGAGTTACAGACAGAATTGGCAACATCTTGAAGCGAGCTTCGATTAAAACTATCTACAAGCCTCATAAGAAAGTGAGCCAGTTCTTGAGACCTATCAAGAGTAATATTCCTTTACAGACTGCGGGAGTATACAAACTCGAATGTGAGTGTGGTTTATCTTACATAGGCCAAACAAAAAGAAGCATCGGTACTAGGGTCAAGGAACACATAGGAGATGTCAAGAATAGGCGTTCTTCAAAGTCTGCAGTTTGTGAACATGCCTTGGATAAACCTAACCATTTTATCCGATTTGATAAACCACAGATCCTCGCTAGAGAACACAGATTCATTCCTAGAATGATACGCGAGGCTATTGAAATTCAAAAACATCCGAACTTCAATAGAGAAGATGGTTGGAGACTTTCAAACACCTGGGATCCGCTCATTAAAAATTTAAAATCCCAAGTCCAACAGACTGCCAGACCAAAAGATACAGTTAGTGCCTTCTGCGTGCAACCGGAACGTTATTCAAGATATCATTTAAGAAACCGTTGGCGGTAGTTGTAAATAATATTTTTCTCAAATCTCAAATAGACAAATGTCACCTTAGTCTACCCGTGACCACGAACGCTGCAAAGTGCTCGAAACGTCGGGATGATAAAAATAATTAATATACGCGATTTAAATCCGTTTAAAATAGTTTCATTTCAGCTTTAGTAAGGATATGAATACAAAGATCGTGTGCTAAACATGCTAAGCTGCTAACTCCATTTTTAGCGCAAATAAGTTTTATATACTGCTGGATGGACAAAAAAATTACGCTTAGATGGATTTAAAAATAAAATTCCTAGACGCAATAGTTTATGAAAAATACTGCAACAAAAAATTTTGGACAACTCCTTATTTTTTACATATTTTAAAAATAAATAATTTTAAATTGATTTTAATAATTCTAATATATTTAAAACGGGTATTTAAATCGTTTTGTATCATTTTTTGTACTAAAATGTGTAATTATGAATTTTAAAGAAGTTTTTACGCTCTCCTGAAAAATTGTCATTTAGGAGTTTCTCGGTTTCTTGGTTTCACTCGCGTTTATGGTTACTGTTTCGATCCTATGAGTCGTAGCGTGATGTATAGTCTATAACCTTCCTCAATATTCAACGCGAAAAGAATTTTAAATGGGATCAATAGTGTCAGACATTACCCCCTACATACAAACTTATAAAAACTTTACCTCTTCATAATATGTGAATAGATAAATTGATACAATGGGTACTAGTATGCCGAAATACAATCCATCACGCTGGTAAGTCATAATGACAGCTCGCGTCGTTGTTGAGTTGCACTAATTGACATCATTATACGTGTAAAAATGTCAATTCAAGATATCATTAATTCTGGAGGTTGGATTGTATTTTGGAATACACACTTTGTCTGCGTAATTTGATTGATTCCGCAGAATTATTTAAGCTATAGGCCACTGACCAGGCGCGGATCCAGAATTTTTTCAAGAAGGCTGAGGCGGGCGGGGGTTCTCTTGCAATTGTTGTGGGATTTTTTATTACTATTACTAATACGTGTAACGGGTGGGGAAGGGGAGGTGAGTAGATACTACACCGAGTCTTATTTCGGTTATAATGGGCAATTGCAGCTTTTACTTTTCTTTGCCCGGCAATGGGACATTTAGATCCGCTTAGGCACAATAAATACAAATAACGACATGGTCTTGTATATATGATAGAATATGAGAGAATTTGTGGATCTAATTGAAACTCGTGTATTTTAATCCCTATCTTGCAGTGCGTTGGAAGTGCTTGTTTACACTTTATGTAGTATTCGATGGTGAAGATTTCCTACCGTCTATTTATATCGTGAGAAAGCCTGCACATGTCGGAATATATAGCAATTCTGAAACACGTATATTAGTGAATCTGTAGCGAAGCTTGTAAAAAACGTGCTTGAAATGCTTTTATTGGAATTATATTACTGAGGGAATGAACCGCATGGTTTTTGAAACGTGAATTACACTTCAACTGCCTTACTACAAAAGATTTAAACAGACGTTAAACGCGTGTTTAAAAAATCCGTACTACAAATCCGCGTCTAAGCACAGTTTTGAGTTAAACATGCTTCAGATATAAATTAAAATACGTGTAAGTGAGTTTAATAGATGTCTAAAACTTATTTCAGCTGTCGAATGTAACGTACCTATAACATTTTATCAATAAGTTTTTTTATGAGTTTATTCGCTGTTAAGCAATTTAGATAAAATTTAAGCAATGTCTAATTTTTAAACACTGTTTAGCTAGACACGTGTTCAACATGGTTTTAATGCGTCTTTTGTAGTATGACAGCAATTGTTTAGGTCATGACTAGTAGTTGTTAGGAGATAAATACGTTTTGAAGTTTTAGTCTCGTAATTGACATAAAAAGACTCTCCTTCTTCTTATCTGGTAACAGTTACCTAGATAATCTTACGGAAGCTATGGCTGTCAAAAATATAGGTTTGACAGTTAATTCTTTCAGGTGTAAAGCAATGATAAATAATTGATGTACATCTTTATGGAAGTCTGAGAACAAAACTTATAAATCTAATTCTCGCTTTAGAGAAACCCTTTTAAATATATTATTTTATCACTCAGTTTAAAATTTTAATTAAAAATATAAATAATGCAAAGTAACTTATTATGTCTATTTTTTTGTATATATTTTTTTAAGTGTGTACTTTTTACAGTTATTATAAAAAAATATACGACTATTTTTAAATTTAATAATCCGAATTTTATTTATTAATTCTATATTTCTTATTTTACAAAAATATACATATTCACAAACAAAAAAAAAATTAAACCATCTCAAAAACATTTATCATCATCATCCCGTACAATCATCAAAACAGAATCTAATCAAGATAACCAGAACGATAAACAAAAACCATTTCAGCAACTCCAAATTTTCACACATTCAAGAAATCACCTACGTCCATAAAATCCTCTACGAAAAAGAATTCACCGAAATTAGTCCCAAACAAGGATGGGAGGTAGAAGACGGAGGATAACAGTAACACATTTTCGTCGCGAAGGCTAACGATTCCGAAGCGAACTGTCCCATAAATCTGGTACCGCCTGATTGATACATGGCGGTGGGTTGACGCCCATCCCGTAATTTACTGCGAGCGACGCCCTCCAGCCATCTAGATAGCAAGACTTTTGTTTTGCATTAATTCTTCTTGCCTCCGTGCCGCCTGGCTTGAGGAAAATGTAGTGAACCGTTTATAAAAGGAATTGTATTTTTTTTTTTTTTGCCTTTTTTTGTTATCGTGGAAACTATGTTAAAGCTTTGTTTGTGGGGAAATCTATAAAGTTGAGTTCTGGGTTGAGTTGGATGTGCGTTATATTGGGGATTGTGGTGGAATATTTTTTGGGATTATATACGACAAACGTAGATCACCTGATGTTAAGTGACAGCGCAACATAAGAGGAACCATAAATGTGTTACCGGTTTGAAATGGATTGAAAGATAAATATAAAAAAAAAAATGAAAAAATTAAAATAGAAAAAAAATAATTATAGGATGACGTCAGAAATTATGAACTAAGATGACGAAAGTTCTTTAAGCAAGGACTGTTGACTTTCTATGTCTTATTAATTTACCACGTGATCGACAGTGAAAGGAAACATCGTAAACATGCACACATTGGAGGAAATTTAAAAAAATCTAAATATGTGATAACCGCAATGGATGATTGTAGTCGTAAACAAGGTTCTTTAGACCTTTCTCTAATGGAAGAATCAGGTAATGAGTCATTTACAGCTATTACTTCATCTAAAATTGGCTTAAAACAAGACATGAACATGAGCATCTATGCAGACCGTAGCGCCATCTGTAGTTATATCAATGACAGACACATTGGCGCAGTGGTCACTGCAGCTGACTGAAGCGCTAACGGACATGGGTTCGATCCTCTCTCACGGAAAACGTCTATATTAGACATGCGGATGTTTGTCGTCTGGGTATTTTTGTTTCCGGACCATCGATTCAAAATTTCATTCATTCATTCAAGGCTATGAGATCTTATTGGGGGCCGTTGAGTGCGATGCGTTTTTTCCAGATTTCCTAACAAGACAAATAAAAATTTTACAATAATTGACACGTATGCTATTTTTAATTATTTACTATCCACCGTCCAAAACTTAGCTATAACTTTCAAAACAGCGAACTTCCATATTAAAAAAGATCATTATAATTCATCACCATAACAACACAACAAATAATACGAACAAAAACCATTTCAACCGAACACTATTCAAAGATCCTTTCACGCCAGTAACTGACACACACACTATAATCACTCATCCCCAAAAAAGGCGCACACAAACAGGGCAGTGACGTCACACGCCCTACAATATTAGCCGAGTCGCAACAAAAGCGCGGTCCTTTAAAAATCAACCAGTAATGAGCCACAGACGAGAGTCTTTTCAGCGCTCGCATAAAAAAAATCGCCGCTAATTTCAAAACAGTCACACTATGCGACACAGGGCTAGAATAAAAGCTTTCTTAAAAGTTAATCTAAGACAAAAGCGTTATTACCAACTGCCCCCGGGTGTGGGACGAATGTTGCCTTTGTTTATTTTAATTTTTTCGCATGGCGGGCGCCGTCTAGAGACTAACTAGCGCTAAGGAGGGATATACAGAGTGCTTTGCAAAGGTATGTTATTTAATCTAGTGTGTGTGTCATGCCATGTTCTAATTTTAAATAATTCGTGTCGATTAATATTTTATGTATTATTCTTTGTTTTATGGCCTGTTCCATTTTTGAATCGTTTTAGTGTTACTCAAAATGTTATGAAGTGTTATATTGCACGTTCAGTTTTCGAATTATTGAATTTTTCAAATATATTGAATTTTAAAGGAAAATAATTTTCGAATTACTTTTTTTAATATTTTAAAGGCGTGTTTTATTATTTAACTATTGTTTAAATTAAAGATATTTTTTAAACTTTAAAAATATTTTTTTAATATTTTTTAGTTGTATTTTGTTGATTGCATTTGTAATACCGATTACTTATTTATTTGTATGTATATATTAGAAAGTCTTAAAAATAATTTTAGATTTATCAACTAAAAAGGAGTACCTATTTAATTTTTTTTAACAAAAAAATAATTCAATTATATTAACATATATCTATAAGCAAGAGTCCACCGAGCACCCTATACACCAGCACGCTACAGAACAGTGATATGCAGTTCATTTTCAGCTTTGGCGGGAATTATCAGCGATGCGTGATGGTTACTGCCTTCCGCAGCTTTGTATAGTGCTCTCGGTAAACAATGGTTTATTATATACTATATATTTCTTTTAAAAGAAAACTCCTCGCTGAAGGAAGGCGTAATTAGCCTCATTTCAAAGTTTGAGATGAAGCTAGTTTTTTTTATTGTTTTTTTCGTGTATTATAATAGGTGAAGTTGGGCTGTATTGTTTCGAGTCTTTGTTTCGTTTTTATGTGTTAAAAAATTTCGTTTTTAAAAATATTTCATTTTCGGTAGTGGTACGTCTGGTACCACCTACTCTTTCTTTATGGTGTATTTTATATTGTAACAATAGTTTTGAATGTGAATTTTTCTTGTTCTATGAAAATACTCATCAGTCTAAGTATTTTAAACTATAGAAATGACAAACATAAAGATTAAGGTGTTACTTATTTAAATTGTAAATAAAAAATCAAAATTCAATTCAAATTTAAAAACACATTGTTGATTGTTGAAATTATCCGCTTTAAAAAACAGACATGACAACAACTAGAGACAAAACCTCTTAAAATCGAACACTAAAATGTCTTTTTTTTTAAATTAAGTAAATAAAAATTATCTTAAAAAAATTACAATGCATAAATTACAAATTCAGCTAAATGTAACTGTCGTAACTCGTAACATTTCACCCCCACAGTTTTTCATTAAAATTTTCCAACTGACTCAAAACTTCAACGCCCAGTGTAGCGTGCCTTGACAAAAATAGGATGACGCTCAGCGCCGCCGGCGTTCATCACTTGCTCTGTTAAACACGTACATGCATTACTTACTCCGTACTTACTCCACTTAATTCTGCATGTTTTATGATTCTTATATTTCAAAAAAAGATTTTTTTTTTCCGATTGATGTCACTGTAAATAGCAAAAGGATGATTGTAATCAGAACTTTTTTCGATTATGTAATTGTAATGATCCTACATGAACGAACGATTTTTGTTTTTTTTTTTTTTTAATTAGAACATTCTTCGCGTACGAAATTGATATAATGTAAAATTACGGAATATTTTTTGTATTTCAAAGATATAATACGTTTTATTCACATATAAAAACTATTTTTTTCGTAAATTTAAATATCTACATTTGTTTTTTTTAATAGGAATTATATTTAAATATGAAAACGATTAAGGAATTCGGATTTGTTTTTTTACATTATAATTTATACGTAAAAAGGCTACAATGTAACAAAAAATATTATTCGTATTGTACAGACTTCTTCCCATATCGAAATACGATTAATTAATGAATACAATTAAATAACATTCTCGCTATAACATTTAAACAGCACACCAATATAAAAGGAATGAACGATCAAAGGCAACATATCTCAGACTTTATCAATTCGCACTTAAAACCTTCATTCAAATTTCAAACGATCGAAGCCTTTCGGCAAATTCATTCGCTCAAAGGCCGCTATCAAAACGCAAATATCTCACGTACATAGGTGTCCCCGTGAATGCACACATCTGGACGACTAGAGCTACTAATATTTCAAGCGCGACCACCACTCCGGTTAAGCATCTTTACAAAACTACATTTACAAGCCGACTAACCTATTTGTGTCCTTATTTGAAAGGCATAAGAACTATATTTGACTGTTTTCACGTGTTATGAGGGTAGTTCAAAGTTGGGAGGTCAGTGTAAAGATAGCGTTTACGGAGCGAGCTGTGGTCGCGGCTAAGTTGAAATATGCAGAGTTGGTATCGAATGTGACCCTTACAAAGGAGTGTTTCGGTAAGACAGTCGGTATGGAGACGCGTCGTGCCTGCAGGTGTGTGTCTGGGTCCGTTTTGACACGACACGATATTATATTATGATATTATAGACAGGAATTTGAGAAATTAAGACTTACTAGTGGTCGTCTAGCGATTCGAATGGGACCATAGTTTATTAACTTTTCAACCGATTTCAAAATTGACCACAGATAATCTTTTCTCGAGAGCCGAGATGGCCTAGTGGTTAGAACACGTCGATCTTGATGATCGCGGGTTGCGATTTTTCAAGTGCTAAATTTGTGTTTAAATTCATCTCGAGCTCGGCGGTGAAGGAAAACATCGTGAGGAAACCTGCATGTATCGGGAGAATTTCTGATACGTGTATATCCGCGAATCCGCAGTTGAGCAGCGTGGTGGATTAAGCTCTAAACCTTCTCCTTAATAGGAGAGGAGGCCTTTGTCCAGCAGTAGGATATTTACAGGCTGTTACTTTACTTTACTACTTACTTACTAATCTTCTCTCAATTTGACCACAGACTTTAACAATAAACAAAAGAGTATATTTTATGAGTGTGTATATCAAATATATAGTAGTGTGGGTTTTTTAATTTGTTTTTCTTGATTTAATGTTTTTTATTCATAAATTAAAAAAAATAGCATTCTGCGCTCCTTTTTTATATGATCTTTAAGTGTGTGCAGTTTTGTGCGCTTTCATAAAACGGGGTACAAGTCTATGCATCACGTTTTAACATATAGACAAGAGATATCGTACCTATAGACGGTTCTGCAGTAGAGGATTATTGGAAATGTGATGAGACAGATATGTGTGTATATATTTCCAGGGGCGTTTGGATACAATGTATCAAGGTTTACAAATAGAACAGGATTACATATTAATATTCACTATAAAATTGTCTACTACTTTTTACAGTATAATAAATTAAAGAATGACATATTTCATCCAGCAGTCTCTCTAATAATTTTACTAAAACATTCGTTCATACACTCACTATATCATAATCATTCGTCGTGTCGTAGAAAATGAAGCAATGGATACATTCATATGTAGTTTTCAAAAGCCATCCTGAGGGAGGAACCTCACAAAGTGACCGCCATTAAACTTGCATAGCTTAAGCGCGGAGTGTTAACTTGGTACAGGAGATCCCTAATACGAGAATTATTATAATTTCAAGCACATTAACCGTGAAGTATTTCAAATCTATACTAATACTGAAGAGATTGTATGGTATTTTGAACACGCTAATTTGAATCAGTCTAGATTTGAAATTGGTTTAGCGTTTTATTCAGCTCGTTATTAAAAAGTTATAGGGTATATAACATTAAGCTATTTGTATAGAAATCGAACTTTTCAATGATTTGGGAAAGGTTTACACTTATAGATTACTAGCTGGTGCTCGCGACTTCGTCTGCGATGTCTGTGATGCTACGTCATAGTAGCTTTATGCATGCAAAGTCTCAGCCCGATCGGTTTAAAATTGACAAAGTTTTATACAAACTTCCATCCTCTATTTTATCCCTTTGGGGGTCAAATTAATCAAAATCCTTTCTTAGCGGATGCCTATGTCATAACATCTACTTGCATGCCAAATTTCAGCCCGGTCCGTCCAGTGGTTTGAGCTGTGCGTTGATAGATCACTATGTCAGTCAGTCACCTTTGAATTAATTATACTTAGATTAAGTGCATGTGTGAAAATAATGACATTGACAGGAGCATTACCTGAGTGAAACTACGGCGCCAAGTCAGTAAATATAATGATATAGTTATTAATGTATTGCCACAATTAATTTTGATCTGGATTTCTAAACACTGCAGTGTTATATTTCATAGTTTTTTTTTTTTTATTTTTAGCTTCTACATACTACTGGACTGATTAAGAAGTTTTTTAAGAATCATAGTTATTAACGATCCATGGATAAAAATACATAATAATTGTGATTAAAATGAAATAGATCTTATTGACCGTCTTAGGATTATTATGATATCGTTTATTTATTTTATTGGAATTAAAATTAATCTCGAGCTAGGCGGTGAAACAAAACTTTGTAAGGGAACTTGCATATATTGGATGAAATTCTGACACATGCATATACGCCAACACGCAGTAAATCAGCGTGGTGGATTAAGCTCCTAAGCCATGTGCTCAATAGGAGAGGAGAACTTGCCTAACCATGGGACATTTACGGATGTTACTTTTTTATTTTATAATAACAACGAAATTACGATTTAGGTGTTCATTTAGACATATTTATTCACATCAAATTTTATTAAATAAACAGCATATCAATTGGGTCACTTAAAGAGCCGCCAGGGTTACGAGCTAGACACCTAGTCTCATCGTGACGTGATAGCTATACTTACACATTTCCTTTTAGAAAAAATATGTTTGATTCATATTTAATATAACGGGTCTTATCGCGATAACTATTGGTAGTAATACCTTTTTATTGCCCGACGTTTCGACCAAGTTATATTCGTCGTGGTCACGAGTTGACTGGTCTGGTTATATTAAATTAATAGTATAAATCGCGAAATTTTAAAATATATAAATATTATTGCTATTATTTTTAGTTTTTGCTCGCGGTTTCGCTCCAGCTAATAGGTATTTTTAATGGCGTACGTCCGTCAATAAGTTATTTTACTGTCTGGCCGGTACAACGTGCACGTCACCTACTATAAGTTAATTGTCTAAGCTTCTCGCAAATACAAGCAATAAGTTAACAAAATTTCAACATAATCGAATGAACGGTATGTATTACATATACATATAATTTTAACATTACATATAATTATATGTTATACATATACCGGCATATAATAGAGTAAATACAGACAAATTTGATATATAAAGGTACTAGTGGTCGCCTATTAGTCGAAATTCGAACATAATTGGATGCTGATAAGCAATATTGTGTTAAGCCACAAAAAGTAAAAACTATTCAACATTATTAAAAAAAAATCAAGTAATATAAACTAAATAAGTACGGAAATAAGTGTCTTAATAATTGTTTTGTATTTCAAATGCGTTCCATAATTTCCAATTTATAGAATAATCTGAAATATTTGAAAAACTTTTTATCCGATAATATATTAAATATATCAATCTACTTTTAATTCGTTATACTTTTTAAACAAAAAGAAAAGCAAAGATGGATATAAACTTCTTTAAACAAATTAAGTAAGAATAGGTTTGACATCTTTAGACGCCATTTTTCTCAAAATGAAGTCCGTGTGGGTTGACACGTTATTGCTTATCAGCGTCCATTTATCATTATAATTTTTCATTATAAAAGTAGATTCAGTTCAATCATTCGATCGATAATTTCTTAACTATAACTCTTTATGTGTGGTTCGAAATACGCCATATTTGGATGTTGATAAGCAATAATGTGTCAACCCACAAAAAGTCAAATTTTGAGATATTGATGTATTTTGATACTACGTCACCTATTTAACATTATTCAAAAAATTTCAAGTCATCTAAACTAAATAAGCATAAAAAAAGGTTTCTGTACTCAGTGCTTCGAATTTCAGGTGCGTTCTATATTTTGCAATTTATAATATGATCTTAAATATTTTAAAAGCTATTATTAGATACCATATTAAATAAATCTATATGCTTTCGATTCATTATACATTTTATCAAGATAGAAAAGAAAAGATGAATATATACGTCTTCAAACTAATTTATTAAGAATAGGTTTGACATCTTTAGACGCCATTTTCTCAAAACGAAGTCTGTGTGGCTTGACACAGTATTGCTTATCAGCGTCCAATTGATCTTAACTTTGACCATTATTAAGATTCGATTGATAATCAATAATATGATTATATGATATTCTCAATTTGACCCCAGACTTACAATATCCGTGTGTGTCAAATGCATGGTAATGTAATGTTGTTTTATTGATTAAATGCATTTTTATGCATAATTAAAAAAAAAAGTTTTCCATTCGCCTTTTTAAATATAAACTATAATTGTGCGAAATGTCTTACTCCTCCGTCGGCGCAATTTTTGTAAAGAGTTTTTTCAAAAGAGTTCTTACAAAGTGTTGCTTCACGTATTAATACATAGAAGAGTATTCTAGGTTTTTGTTTATGAAAAAAGTAACGTTTGAAACTCGAATCTCATAATGAATTCGACAAGCGTCGCGGTAAGTGAGTTATGTATTTAACGAACTGTACCAGATGGGTCTTAGATTGTCGTTAGCGCATCTTGCCAAATTCTTACTTGCTTAAAGTATAATAATAATTCGATAATGTTATTGGTATTAATTTTCGATACAGGAATACAAAGTTTTACTTCACGTATTAATATATAGATTTCACATTGACAGTAACGATTTCATCTAAAGTCTGTCTGGCGGAGAAAATATGACACGTAGAAGTACACGTCACTGCGAGTGACCGGCGATCGATGGAGTTTGACCTCTTCACCTGCCCTCAGCCGTCTTCACTGCACCCCTTAAGGGTGAGACAGATTTCTATTAAAATATAAAATGTGTTCAGATTATTTAAAAATAATTTTATTAAATTCAAATTCAAATAAACTTTATTAAAATAGGCTTTTTAAAGCACTTTTGAATTGTCAAATTACAGATTAATTGGTTTCATATTTTTTAAGCTACCACAAAATATATATTTTTTTCTTTTCATGCTGGCATTGCATGTGACTTCTCTGGTGTTGCAAATGTCCTTAGGCAGCGGTGATCACTAACAGCAGATGACAATTTTGTAGCAACCACATTATTACGTTTGTTTTGTTTTTAATTTTTTTTGTCAGTACAGTAAAGTAAAGTGAAGTAACAGTCTGAAAATCTCCTATTAAGAAGGAAGAGCTTAATCCACCACGCTGCTCCACTGTAGGCGGATATACGTGTGTCAGAATATTTCCCGGCACATATGTACAGGTTTCCTCGCAATGTTTTCGTTCAGCGCCGAGCTCGAGATGAATTTAAACACTAATTTAGCACTTGAAAAGTCAGTGGTGCTAGCCGAGGTTAGACCCACGATCATGGGTTGAGATCAACGTATTCTAACCACAAGGCCATGTCGGCTCTTTTCAAGCTGGCAGCATTTACTGTGCTGCAAATGTTCATTGGCGGCGGTAATCATTATTTCTATAATAACAATAGTAAGCTCGAAAAATTTCAATAGAAAGTTTGCTTATGTTTACTTGTGACAAATTTGTTTAATTGTAAATATAGCACGTATCAGAAATATAACCTATATACCTTTTCTAGCGATATCTTTCTTCACGAAATAGTTTCAAACATAAATTCTATTAAACTATTTCCCTAAAATCAGATATATTTTTGTACTTTCTATTCTAGGTTTTTATTTAGTTGAAATTACTTTTTAAGCATTTTATCTTAATACCTTCTTCCACTTAAATACGATCGCGTCTGCAATCTGCCATCTTTTATACCGACGACGTCCGAAAATGAGGATGTTTTTAACACACGTCTATGTACTATGATTAGCTCTGTATTTATATATAGTATTTAAATATATTTACTATTTTTAAACATAGTTTCTATGTAGTATAAAGACGCTGATAGGCAATAATGTGTCAAGCCACATGGACTTCATTTTGAGAAAATTCCGTCTAAAAATGTCAACCCTATTCTTAATAAATTTGTTTTCAGAAGTATATATCAATTTTTTCTTTTCTATTTCAATAGAAAGTATAATGAATTAAAACAGTTTAATATATTGAAAAGATTAATAAGTTTTTTTAATAGGTGAGATTATTTTATATTTAAAAATACGGAACACACTTTAATATTCCAGACATTAAATTAAGAAACTTTTTTCCATGCTTATTTAGTTTCGATGACTTGAAAGGCTTTTGAATAATGTTAAATACGTGGCGCTTTATCAGAATTCATCAATCCAATCTCCAAATTTGATTTTGTGGGTTGACACATTATCTTATCAGCATCCATATAAGTTAAATTTATAATAATAAAGTTTCTGTAATATTTTAGTGTGGTAGAGGTGCAAGTTTCCTCGCGATGTTTTCGATCACCGTCGAGCTCGAAATGAATTTAAACACAAAAGCACTTGAACACAGCAGTGTTAGCCGGGTTTGAACCAGTGATCATGGGTTAAGATCGACGTGTTCTAACCACTAGGCCAGCCTTCCACAAAAAAAAAGTCTTCGACGAATTAAGAATGTGTTCTTTTCATGGAAGTCGGAAAACCTACGCAAATGATCATGATGATCGATGAATTCAGAATAAGACGTATTCATATTATGTACATTGTACAAGACAGTAATTTCGAAATCACAGACAAACAATTTTGGTCATATTTACTATAGTATTATTTTAATAGTAGCTATTTACGGCTACTGACATCCGGAACGTCGTAAAATTCTATAGCTGGCTATTCTGCTGTGATGTGTCCGGACTACTTTATCTACATTATCCGGATCCTGACTTCACGCGGATATAATTAAAGAGTATACTTTGCTTAAAATATTTGTATAGTTCTGTTCATGTTGATGTTGATAAGCAATAATGTGTCAACCCACAAAAAGTCAAATTCAGATTTATTGATGTATTCTAATAATGCGTCACGTTATTATTATTAAAAAAATCAAGTCATCTAAACTAAATACACAAGTAGAGAACAAAAAATATTTAATTTAATATTTTGAATATTGATGTGTGTTCCATATTTTGCGATATGCAAGAATCTTATTAAATATTGGAAAAACTTGTTTTTAGATAAAATTTATACCATTCTGGTTTTAATTCATTTTTTTTCAGAATAGAAAAAAAAAACAGATAAATATTTCTTTAAATAAATTAAGAGTAGGTTGACACCATTAGACGCTATTTTTCAAAATAAAATTCGCGTAGACATAGAATTGCTTATCACTGTCAATGTATCATGAGTTGATTTGTTTTGGTGCGGCTAAAATTTGGAACTACAGACTTGATTGTATTTTTAATCGACTTCCAAAGAAGGATGAGGTTCTGAATTCGTCGGGAACTTTTTTAAAGAGTACTCAAAAATAGCTTGATGCATTTGTTTAATTCTTTTTTTGTTTTAGATTCCGAAAGGTTTTATAGTATTTTCATCAAATCGGTTCTATAGTTTGGTTTTAAACAAAAATAAATAAAATATGTACGTCATTAAAGTGAACCAAAGTATGTATTTTGCTTTTGAACTCGATACCCCTTTTGAAGTATTCTTTATTTATTGACAGAAAGCGGTCCACGAGTGTCAAGATATATTTTAAAAGGCGAGACTTTCGTAAAGATTTACACAATTTTATAGCTATTGATTTACACCTGAAAGAATTTACTGCCTTATTTTTGACACACGCCTTTGTAAAGTTACATAGGTAACCGTTACCAAGTTCATTGTCGCCTTATTAGTAAATAACTTTTTCAAGCCGAAGAGCGAACCTCTCTTCTTCTGTTATATCCTTAATATCAAAACATCAAACATACAGTCTTTGCCATCTTTTATATCGATGAGGAGGGTTTTTCGCTATGCAACATTTTTTTTATTTGCATACACGTATTTAGTTTAAATTCCCGTTTGACTTTTTCTAAATATCCTATCCTATATCTATTAGATCATCTTGGCTCTACAGCAAAATAAGACATCATACAATATACAAATTTCGAATAAAATGCAACAAAACAAATCCTAATAAAAAGAACAATAAAACAGTACATTTTATGACGGACATATTTAAAAACACGATCGAAATTAAGACAATGTAAAAGACTATCTCGTATAAACTTAGTTTATAATATCAAATATTAGGCGAGAATCACACTTGTAAGTTTTACTCTCCTCTACATTAATATTATAAAAAGGAAAAATTAGATCATTTGTTTATTTGTTTGCATTGAATAGGCTCCGAAAGCACTAGACCGATTTGAAAAATTATGTTTTTGTTATTTAGCCAGTTTATTGATGAAGGATATATTAAATCCTCTACGACTCATAGGAGCAAGCAGGCAAAACGCGAGTGATACCGCAAAAGGTAGAAATTAATTAATATAAAACAACTCTAGTGACCTGGTAACAGTTACCTTACGAAACCTGTAGAATATCAAAATGTGTAAAGCAATAATACACAACTTATGTAAATCTTTATGTAATTCTGAAAGCAAAACTTACAAGTGCAATTCTCGCCTTATAAACAAAGGATACGCTTACTCCCAGCTCAAAATATAGACAAAACAATTGCGAGACGTTTGCCAAATCGAAAACTGAGCTACACGCGCCGAAATCTACTCGAAACATTTGCATAAGAAGTAGTTTAATAAAAGTGTACTTCCGTTATTTTCAATTACGTTTCTATTTTTCCGTTTAGATGTATTTGAGCTAGTCTGCTATATTCTTTAGATATTAGACTGATTTAGATATTAAAAAAGTGCATTTCGTTTGTATTTTACTTGAAATTATTACATCCATGCTGATAGTATAATTGGATATTGATAAGCAATAATGTGTCAACCCACAAATCGAATTCCTAGATATTCTGATAAAGTGTCATGTACTTAATATTATTAAAAAAAAATCTAGGCATCTAAACTAAGGAGGTATGGAAAAAAGTTTCCTAATTTATTGTTTCGAATATTGAATTGTGTACAACATTATGCTATATGCAATAACCTTATAAATTTGAAAAACTTATTATTAGATAAAACTTTTTAATATACTGAGCTGCTTTTAATTTATTATACCTTATAAAAAAAATGAAAAGAGAAAATGGACATACGTCTTTGAATTTTGTTAACAATAGATTTGACATCTTTAGACACCATTTTCTTTAAATGAACTGTGGCTTAACATATTATTGCTTACCAGCGTCCCAATATGAAAGTAATTCAAGCATAATCCGCGGAACTCATTTTGATAGATTTTGTTATAAATATAGATTGTACATCGGGGAAGGAAGATACTTTTAATTGCTAAAATAAAACTTGGAGAGCGTGAAATAGGGGATGAAAATGACTGTCTTAATCTTATTTAGCCGGTACGATATGCGCGCCACCTACTGGAGGTTATTAGTAGTATGCCTACAACCTTGTCATATTTGGACGCTGATAAGCAATACTGTGTCAAGCCACACGAACTTCATTTTGAGAAAATGGCGTCTAAAGATATGAAACCTATTCTTAATACATTTGTTTGAATAAGTATTTATCCGTATTTTCTTTTGTTTTCTGATAAAATGTATAATGTAATAAAAGCAGATTGACATATTTAATATATTATCTAATAAAAAGTTTTTTTTTTAATATATGAGTTTATTGTATAAATTACAAAATATGGAACGACCTTGAAATTCGAAACAATGAATTAAGAATATTTTTTTCCTACTTAATTAGTTTATGTGACTTTATTTTTTATTGAATAATGTGAAATAGGTGATGCACTATCAAAATACATCAACATATCCGAATTTGACTTTTGGTGGGTTGACACATTATTGCTTATCAAAATCCATTTAATATAACTGGTCTTATCGCGATAACTAATGGTAGTAATACAGTTGACTGAGACTAGACTGAGCAGTCAGCTTGTGACCACGACGAATGCAACTTCGCCGAAACTACCATTAGTTATGGCGATAATACCCGTTATATTAAATACGAATAGTATAAATCGCGAAAGTGTAAAATATAGAATACAACCAGCCAACAACCTTCTCGCAATTGCAAACAATAATTTGATTAAGTTTTATCGCAATCAGGTGAACGGTATGGACCCTGGCCGAGGTGGATAAATGAACACGCGTTGTCTTAGGGTGGATACTTTAGGGTGGATAAACGAATCATCCAACGGTACGTTATATAACATTGTTTTTTCCAAGTCATATAACTTATATTGTAACGTTATAAAGTACACATTCTACAGGCTTTAAAAGGAAACTACATTTGTCAGTATTTCCAGGCGATGTCACTCGCATAGAGTTCGCTTCACTCTGACAGCACGTGACAAGCGTTGAAGTGCCTCCCCGTCCCTAACTGATTTAATGGAAAAATTCTATTTAAAAATATGTGTAGTTTATAATAACATATATAGCTTTATAATTAATTTAAAAATAATATATCCTAGTTTTTACCTGGCTACGAGATTCTAGGGAGGGTAATATGTTTATTTTTCTATGTGTGTTTGTGCCTTTGTGACACTATTTAAACCAAACGCGTGAGCAGATTTTTATAAATGAAACGTTTGATTCGTCATAACGGCGCGAATTTTATAGAAAATATACTGATTAGGAATAATAAAAAAAGAATTATGGACGCCATAATGTGATAAAAAAAAAAAACATGAAAATCTACGAACTGTGTTAAGTGGGGTATCATTAAAAATAATTTTTAGTTTATTTATATTATAATAAGAATTACCCTTTAGAATCTATACCAAATTGAAGTTGGTTATATACTAGTGTTATTCAATTAAATATAAATTCAGAACGTACTTTATTACATTAAAATAGATTTTTAAGAATATTTGAATTTAAACGAGAATTACATTTATACGTTTCACTTTCGAGAGCGAAATCCAAATCTTTAACCTAGTAATAGATACTTCGTAAGTAGTTACGAAAGCTGTAAATGTCAAAAATAAGACATTGACAGTATCAAAAATTATTTTATGTATAAAGCAATGAGAAATAACTTATGTAAATCTTGATAAAAGTCTGTCAAAACTTATAATTATTAGGATTATTACGCGGCAATTAGATCAGTAGACATATTACATCATCTTTCTGACAAAAAAAATCGCATCAAAATTGGTTCATTCATTAGGGAGCTACGATGCCACAGACAGACACAAATATACACATCAAACGTACGAAACCCCTCTTTATGGTCGGGAGTTAAAAATGTTTGGCTGTAGCTAATCGTCATTAGCCTGCTTATGAAAAATATTCTAAAAAAAAATAATAATTTTAATATGGAACTTTCTTCGTCCTTGGAAACAAATACTTAAAATGATGATATTATTGAATTTCCGCCGGACCTTTAACTAAGTTCAGTTCAAAGATATGAAGTTGAAAATTAATTACGATATTGTTTTAAGTCCTGACAGTATTTTTATAAATTCAACGTATATCTTGACATACTAACTTACTTGTAACACTGCAAAATGTAACTTTACTTTTTAAATATACACAAAAAAATCCTTAAAAATAAACGTACACAAAAAATTTAGCTATTTTTTTCCAATCGCTCAAAAACTAATATTTAATTCGTAGAAAATACCGTTACATCTTTCTTACAACGCACCCTTTCTATGAAAAATTATAGAATAACACAACACCGCACGTAACTATATATCACACTTGTGATGGGCGTTAACGTCTCCGAACGACCCCTGCCGTCAGAACGGAAAACTATGAGATAATACTATATATATACTTCAATACGGGGGTCGTGTTTATGAGACTCAATAGAAAATCCGAAAGACAAAAAATACCGAAATAATAAATTTTACTTTATTTAAATTGTTGTGTTTTTCCTCTATAAAATCAATATTTCCTTTTCCAAACTAAATCATGCCAAATTTAACACGACAAAAAACATATTCTTTAAAAAAGGGGTTGTAAATCCAAAATGTACAAATATAAACTAGTTTAAAGGGGGTCCGGACCCCTAAATCTCTCCCTTATACACGTCCATGTTACTTTGTCAAGTAGACTTTTGAATTGTCAGAAATAAAAAAAAATAAATTGACGAATTTACCATTGATTCTGAATGTAGATTCTACCGAGAGAACCGGCAAAATACTCGATAGTTACTCTTTTAAAATGTACAATACATACATTAAAGAGTTACAAATATATTAAATACCCTGTGTGAATCCAGCTTAAACTATGTCCAAGCATCTTTATCATCTAAATAATCTTGCAGAGAATAATATGCTTTCGCTGTTAAGGAATTTTTAATATATACTTTAAAAAAAACAATGCCGCCCAATAAAACTACGTGGGCCATTTAACACCGAGATCACTATTGTCTTACCTGGCGCGTGCGCCGAATAATCGTCGATTAGGTAGGGTCAGCAGATAAACAAAGCGACGCATTAAGGGGGTGGATTAACGCGAGCTGAAATATGTCGGTCGCCGTAAATTTTCTTACACCCCCACAGACGCGCGGCCCATCGACAGCGTTGAAGGGTACCGATAGCATAACAATTGAAAGATGGTGTTTTTTAAATATATTTCCATGGATATTCTTGATTTATAAACTAGCTGCCAACAATTTCGTGTAAGAAAAATTAAAATTATTATTTTTTTTTAAATAAATGTAGCCTTAGCCTTTATCCTTATAACAACAAAAATTTTAAAATCGTTTTTTTTATATAAGTACCGTACCGTAATTTCATACGCATTTAGTGAAAATCTGTTAATTTGAAATAACAAACAAATACTTCAATTTAATTTATTAGTATAGATATGGATTTATATAACGGAGACATTTATGTATATTGATATTTCCTTTATCATTATATCAAATTCGGAAGGACCGTTTTATGAAAGAATGCTGTAATATAGTCGCAAATAAGACTTTATAAAAAATAATTGAAACTCTTTTTAGATTTCATATCTTTTGAGTTTTCATATCGTGTCTTCTAAATATAACATTTTAATAAACTAAAGTAAATCAATACAAAGAAAAAATAAAAAAGGATAATTTATTATAAAATATTGTAAACCTCATCGGGGTAAAGTTCCCAAAATACTGGCAGCATTACCCCGTTGAATGGCCAAGCTGATCCTTTGGTAGATTTTCTTTCTGAACTATTTTGTAGAAAAAATATAATATACTATATTTTTTTCCATTACTGTTAATTTTTTTTATGTCCCAAATAAAGATTTACTTTACTTTACTTACTTATTATATTTTGTTTTTGTTACATAAATATATTTAATCTCCTTATTATTATCATTATTTTATATTTTTAATCATTAAATATAGATATGTCAAGAAACTCCGGTGTATAGAAAATTCGAGTTATGTGACACTATAAACATTAAACTAGTTATATATAAAAGCAACGTATATATATTAAGTAAAAAGAAATATATCATTCTATACATAATTTTAAATTACTTTAAAATTTAACAACTATGATTATAATATTAATAATAAATCAAAATCAAAATATACTTTATTCAAGTAGGCTCTCGCAAGCATAAAAAAAAATAAACT
Source organism: Hypolimnas misippus (assembly GCA_037950945.1). Lineage (NCBI taxonomy): Eukaryota > Metazoa > Arthropoda > Insecta > Lepidoptera > Nymphalidae > Hypolimnas > Hypolimnas misippus. Next base: position 14,453,663 of record JBBEEQ010000024.1, on the reverse strand, counting down.
AAAAAAATACATTTATAAGAAAACTACTATCGATTCGGAATGTAGATTTTACGGAAAAGAGCCAGCAAGAAACTTAAACTTTTCTACTTACTCTTTTAAAATTAGGTCTATACTATTTTACGATATTTGAAAAAAAAAACACACACAAACGTTTCTACTAACCGTACCGATGTCTCCCGATTCGTCCCACCGAAAATTTTCGTTCGAGCCATTTCTAAAGCGCCTTTTTTAATCTCTATAAATCAAATTTATGACTTGTGTAAGCTTTCTGTTTTATTTACCCTTTTATAATTTTGTTGCGCGCTCCTTCAGATAAAGCGTTGGGGGGCAGTACAAGTGTACGAACGTGTCAGAATTAATCTTTGTTTTAACGGATTGCGGTATGGTAATACATTTTTTTAGACCCGTATTGTAATTTTTTTATGTTGTATTTGAATGGGATTAGTTTTTTTTAATAGTTAGTGAGTACATCGAGAAGCATCGCTGTTCAGTGGTAGAACGGCGAGATCAAATAGTTCAGCCAATGTCACAGAATTGATCAACACTAAAAAATAAAAATAAAACATACATACAACCGAACAAAGAACCTCCTCCTTTTTTAAACTTAGTTAAAAGTGACTAGCGTAACTCGCAAATATTTTAATGAAATGTAACCTTTCGATTCTGGATTAGTTTACGCTTTTACTAAAGACGCGTTTTACATTGAACGCTTGCGAAAAAAAAAAACACTATTTCTTTTTAAGTTATGTAACTTTTGAGATTGGTGAAAGAATTAGGACAGAACTTAATCAACCAAATAGAAGACTTTATACTAAAGAATTCGACAAAAACTCTTTAAATAGTAATCGATAAATCAATCAGTTGACAAAATCAAAAATCGCTACATCCGAAATATTGTACCATTATAAATTCCGTCCTCCGAAGAATTTTTGTCATTCTTTCATCTGCGCTGGGCGCTGGTAATTAATTTCGCTATTGTGTTTCTTTGATTTCATGACGTATGTTTATATATGACTGATGATTTGTATGGCAGCAGGTGTTAAAATGAATTGTGACGAGTACATTATTTGAGATACAGCTGTTTGTTCTTAGTGTATTAATATTAATATTGTGTTGTAAATAATCAAGCATTAAAACATATACTGACAGCATAGTCTTTTGCTTCATAAATTTGAGACAAACTGACTACTACCTAACTAATGGTTTGATTAATAAACGTAAGTTTATAAATTCATATAATTATCTATACCAGAAATTATTATTATTATATTATCTGTATAAGTATATATTAAAAAGTCATTAACCGCGAAAGTAAAATATAATAATCTGATCAAGATTATATAGATGATAAAGATGCTTGGATTTAGTATAAGCTGGATTCACACAGGGTATTTAATATATTTGTAACTTTTAAATGTATGTACCTATTGTAAAACCTCTTAAAAGAGTAACTATCGACTTTCTTAGTGGTTTTTCTAAAATTTATATTCCGAACTGGTGGTCAATTCATAAATTTATTTTTTGTTACTACATTGACGATTCAAAAGTGCTTGTAAAAGCCTATTTGAAACTAGTATATTTTGTTTTTTTTTTTGATTGATTGATTTTAGTTAATGTAATTCTCATGCTAAAAAAATAATTAAAAAACATAAGTCCAAAAAATCTCAATCAAAAAATTTTTCTAGATAACATCAACTTTTCAATTATACGCCAATTATACAGACCAAAATCGATCATCAAAACAAACAACATATCACATCAAACCGCACAACATAATCAACAAAACAGAACATTTAAAAAAAAGTCACCATCAACGTATAATTTTATACCGTGTCGTCCAAAATAAAATGTCAACACTCAACGATAAATCCAAGGCCGGACCTCCCTCAAGGAGGCAGCCATGACTGTCAGGCCGTGATAGACGGCGCTGTATAAACCTGACGAGACGACTACGCTCGTCGGAATGGCTCTACGGAGCCCACTATATCATTTTTATTACATGCCATCTTCATTTTCATATTTCATATTTGCATTTCACCCTACCTCCCAACCACCCACGGTTTCGCGCGTTTTTCTGTAATCACCGGCTTTGTGGAATTCTGTCTTCTAAATACGGTTTTGAGATTATGTTTTAAATTAATTATTGATTAGATGACAATCGGTTTTAATTTCATTTCAACGAAAATAAATTAAAAAAGGAATCATAAAAATAATTGCGGAAATTTCCGAATAATTTTTTGGACTACTTATTATTCAATTTATAATTACAATATTGTTGAAACTTTCAAAATAATCGACACTTGCGATTTCCAATTTGTATGATAATAAAATTGACTTTTAATTTTTTCGCCTAAAATAAGTCTTTTATCACGCCACAGATACGTATAGCGTACTCCTGGCTTAACTATAATTAAAGGTTTCACTAACATTACATAGTATTAACACCTTATTCCAACCAGAAGCAATATTATTTTTAATGATAGAAAAACTAATACTCAGATTCAGCACTCCCCACCGAAAGCTAATACACGTGAATAAGGAAAAAGCAAAAAATGCTTTAACAGACTTAATAATGAATACTAAACTAATTAGCCAAGAAAATGCACGCTTACTCCGTTAATGTGCGATGCAAAGTCACATATTCGCGTAATATCAGCACCGGAGATCGGGAGCCGCTGAGTCTCTTAAACACGCCTCTATAAATACTGGGTTGAATACCTGGACTCTGTTAAGGGGTATATAAATATGTAAAAAAAAATAAATTTATAAATATTTTTCATATATATTTTTTATAATTTCTATTGAGCTGTTTCGTCGGTTTATAATGTTTTAAATGTCTGCGATTGTATTAATCGTAAGCGATTTGAGAAAAGGAAAAAATCATGGACAATCACACAGACTACCCAAATAAAGAGGGTCTGGAAAAAATAATATAAAAAAAAAAATTATGAAAATAAAAAACTTTAATATCGGCCTTGTAAGTCAAAAAGAGACAGCTCGGACTATGAGGTCTACTGATGAACGTTAAAGGTTCCAACGTTCAGGTGCGTTCCATCGAATTTTGTTTAATTTTATATGCACTTAGACTATATTCTAAACTCCAGTAACAAACTCAATACACTGTGAAATGACAGAGAAACAATTTCATTTCTCCTCGTCATTTAAAACGCACAAATACTAATAAATAAAATGTTAAAGTGTGAACATTATTGAAAGTCAATTTAGTTATGGATTTACGTTAGCAATATTTTAAATTTACATTATCGAAGATAAAATAACACCTCATGTGGAAACCAGCATTGATAAGACGAAATATTAAGGAAAAAAAATTTACCAAACTATTGGTGCAGCATGACAGATAAAACCACATCATTCTCAATAACAGAAATTGAAAATGAGATTTGGGACTTATGTTATTTTACAGCATTTATTACCAAAATACATTACACTGCGCTACCCCTTAACTATGCGGTGACCACGAGCTCAAGAGACAAAAACTGCAAGTGTACAACCCTCTTTACGAGCAGTGTGCGGTGCCGGCAGAATTATAAGAGGTTTAAGCACAACTAAACAGATATTAAATTCAGCGTGTAAACGGGCTCTGCTTTTTAGAATGCACGCTTAGAATATATCACATAATACCGCTGGATATATTCTGGAAATACTTAACTGTAATGGAATTAGGCGATAATGGAAATTTTGGCTGAGTTTTTGGTATTGATTTTATGTGACAATTTTTGGCGACGATGTTATTGTGTGTGGGCGAAACGTTTTGTTATATAATATAATTGTATTATATACCTTTAATAGCGATATGTTGGTCGAGGTAGACCAAAGAAAAGATGGATTGTGTAAAAGCTGACACGAGTAAGAGAGTGTTGAGATGACGACTGTTAAGAAGGAATGGAAGAGAAGAACTCGTTTTTCCGACCCCAGATACAGTAGTAATAGGACAAGAAGATGATGATACGTTTAATAAAGTGAATGGTATGGTATGGCTTTACTTATTATAAAGTAGCAACTTATTATATCGTTGCTGATGTATAGTTACAGCGGCAATTTCATTAGCGACGTGAAGTCAAAATCGGTGTGTGGACGAGATCGACTTCGTCTTTGCAGGATTAGATCTTCGAGTACTTTATTTTCTTCTGCAAGCCACTATCAATCTTTACACCAAAATTCATCAAAAGTCAAAAAAATAAAAATAAAAAAATATATACTAAAGACAAATGAAATATTAAACAATATCCGATTCAGAGAGAAAAGGCAAGCATTATATTGAAATAATTTTTTCTTCTGTTCAAACCGCGGACAAGGCTAGTGTGCTAATAATATTAATGTACACTTGAACATAGACGGCCTTATTGATAATAATTCTTTTTCAATGCCCATTTCTCAACGATCGATCAAACAAACATAACGATTTATGTAAAATTAACACGATTTTCTGCGAATTTAGCGAGTTTCAGAAAAATAATGTAACATCGACGTGCAAACATGCCTCAACAATGTAACTTCTCGTTTCTACGACTTCATCGGATTTTCGAATTTTAGATTTTGGTGACACAATTTTTGACCAAATGAGAACTCTTTTATATTCTGGGGTAAAATATGACCTAAACAAAAGTTCTCAGTCGTGGATCCAGTATTTTGTTTATGTAAAGAGGGGCAATTTTTGTGAGATTTAGAAATTATTAGGTAATATTTCATGAAGTTAATGTAATTTATTTTGATTAATGTTTAAAAAAAGCTTATACGGTTCGGGGGAGGGGGAGGGATCATTTTTGTTCCGGGTATAGTTACCATATAAGAGCAGTAAAGAAAAACAGGCACATATAAACACTGTTCCACTGCGGATTGGTGGACATACATTTCTCGGAGTTTCCTATGATACATAAATATCATCATGATACTCAGGCATTGTCACGTAACCAAAGAAATATATAACATTTTTAAAAGTCATGTATTCAGTTAAATAAAATCAGGTACAGACGCGGCGCCGTTACAGTTTTATTGTATATATAAATATCGTATAAAACAATATTAAACAAGAGTGTATTAGTGTAAATATTTGGATCGTAAAGCGATAGTATACGGTGAATCAGACCGCGGGCATAAATCGATCGCTGCGCGTGAGTAAAACAGTAAATAGATGTTTTGTTGCGAGTTTTAAATCAAGGAAGGTGCGCGAGTCGTTTGACCATGTTTTGGGTATAATTTCGGAATACTCTGGCAAAAAGAGTGGCAAAATTTTGAAGAAACACCTTGTAGACTTAAGTGGCAAATACCGAACTTTAGGTAAGGATAAATATATAAAGAAAATAAATATAGCCATATTTAAGAAACAATGTTTGTTCGCGTCTTATTTGCTTCCAAACTGCTCATTCGATTGCAATAAAACTTTGTCTACTGTATAATGTCGCTCGTGTTGATATAGATTTTGACATGCACGACGACTGTGTAAATCTTAAAATAAAAAAAACTAAACTTTTTCTTTCTATCTAATCGGTCATAAGCGAAGCCGCTAGCGACGGCTGCTGGAATTAATTGTACCATTGCACAGATACGTTGGCGCAGTAGTCTCTGCAACTGCTGGTCGCGGGTTCCATCCCCGCTCACGGCAAACGTCTGTATTGGTCATACGGATGTCGTGGTCTGGGTGTTAGTGTTAGAATTGAGTTTCTTTCCGGACCCCCGACACAAGGCTATGAGAACTTAATGGGAGCCGTTGAATGTGATGCGTTATTATTATTATTTATTATGTATAATACTACACCTATAACCTTCTCACAAGTGCAAACAAACAAACAGCGCAAAGATACAAGTAAACAAAAATATTATATTATATTACATTCTATCTACCATTTACTTTACCTATTAAGATATTAACTCTTCAATTAAATTTAAGCACTCTTAATAATTCTAACCTAACTTATTATTTATATTTATTGCAGGACTCTTCTAGTCCGGGTTCCCTGGCCTATTTTTTCACTTGATTAGTAACAAGCTAATTTTCCGTGAGTAGCTTCGTTTCAATGAGACGCCCAACTTTTTCCTGTGCGAAAATTCTCGATTGTGGTAGGTGACAGGGATAGCAGGAATAAAAGATGTTGACTTAATGATTCTCACAAATTTATTACTAACTGGATTTTTTTTGTAAAATCTAATGATAATAATCTAAATTATTCGAAAACATTTTTGTCCTACAAAATGTATGGTTTCATCAAAATGTCCCCCTCCTTCGAACATGTATCGATAACAAGGTCATCAAAAATAATTGCTAACCAGCTGATTTATTTTTTTTTACTTCGTTAATATGTATATAATCTAACAGTTATATTGTCCTACAAATTGCATGGTACGTTATCCCGGTCCTACACTCCGAAATGGTTAATACCACAAGACCATCTTTTTCATTACTAACTGTAGGACAAAAATATTACATAATAGATTAGTGTGTTCTCTGCCCAAATGAAACAATGTCCTACAAAAAAACAGGTATCTATTACTAGTCCTACAATAATTGCCATTTTTTCGTTTTCCTATTTGTAACTCTAGAAATTTAAAAAGTGCATGCGAATGAATTTCAACCAATAAGAAATCGTAACTAACTTCAAGACTCTCAAATATTTTTAACTTCCCGCTAAGAAAATTAACAATTTTCTAAAAATCGGGAAGTTATTGGTTTTACCCCGTTTTGCAAAATTCGAGTTTTAATCAGATCTCAATGTTTCGGGGTCCTAGGAAGCTTCCGTGACCATTCCCGCGACGGTGTGACTATGCCTGTGTGTGTGTGTGTGTGTGTGTGAGTATGTAACTCCCTTATAACATCAAAATCAAAATCAAAAAATACTTTATTCAAGTAGGCTTTTAAAAGCACTTTTGAATCGTCAAAATAAACAAAAAGTACTTAAATTAAGGAAAAGCTACCACCGGTTCGGAATGTAGATTCTACCGAGAAGAACCGACAAGAAACTCGATAGGTACTCTTTTAAAATTGTGTTATTAAGTATATACATTTTAAAAATTATAAATGTTTATATTAAACATCCTGTATGAAATTCATCTATACTAAATCCATGCATTATTATCATCTATATAATCTTGTACAGAATAATATGCTTTAGCTATTAAAGAATTTTTAATATACAATTTAAACTTATTGATTGACAACTGCAAAAATTTCTTTGGTATTTTGTTATAAAAACGGACACCTTGCCCCAGAAAGGAAACATTTACTTTGCGAAGTCGAAAGCTTGGTGTTATGAGTTTATCCTTTCTTCTTGTGTTAATACAATGCGAGTCACTATTTCTCTCAAAACAATCAATATTGGTATGGATATGTATAATATTGTTATAAATATACTGTGACGCAACCGTTAGTATACCTACTTTACTAAAAACATCACGAAGGGATTCCCGAGCTCCTAAATTATAAATACTACGAATAGCTCTTTTTTGCAAAATAAAAACTGTATTAATATCTGAAGCGCTACCCCATAGCATCAAACCATAGGAGATGATACTATGAAAATAACCGAAATATACTAATCGAGCTGTATCAACGTCGGTTAGTTGACGAACTTTCCTAACCGCGTATGCTGCGGAGCTGAGTCTTCCCGTGAGAGATGACAAATGGGAATTCCACTGAAGCTTCGTATCCAAGGTTATTCCCAGGAATACTGTTGTGTCACTTACATCAAGGATCTCATTATTCAATATCAAATTATAATTAGGTTGTTTAACGTTAGGTAAAGTAAATACCACACATTTCGTTTTTTTGGCATTTAAAACTAGATTATTAGTTGTAAACCAACCATGTATCAGTGATAATGCATTGTTTACATATTCATAATTAGTTCTATTTCTGTCAACTTTGAAAATAAGTGAAGTATCGTCAGCAAACAATACAATATCACAAACACCTCTAACATAGAATGGAAGATCGTTGATGTATATTAAAAATAATAAAGGACCTAAAATTGATCCCTGTGGAACACCCATTTTTAAGACAGATCCAGATGACTTAATTCCATTTATAGAAACATGTTGAACTCTCTGAGACAGGTACGAAGCAATAAGATCAAGAGCCTTCCCTTTAACTCCGTAATATTCTAGCTTACATAATAGCGTTTCATGTTCCACACAGTCAAATGCTTTAGATAAATCACAAAATACACCAATAGCATTCTGTGATTTCTCCCAAGCGTCATATATGTGTTTAAGTAGCGCCATGCCTGCATCCGTTGTAGAACGACCTTTGGTAAAACCGTATTGTTCCCTATGAAAAATACCATTTACATTACAATGAATAAGGATTTGATTTAAAATAATTTTTTCAAAAATTTTACTTAAGGAAGGTAGTATAGAAATGGGCCTATAATTGCTAGGCTCATCTTTGTTTCCATTTTTAAAAAGTGGTAATACTTTGCTACATTTTAATAGATCTGGAAATGAACCTGTATCAAGACATTTATTAAAAATGAACGCTATATGTGGAGCAATGTCATGGATGATACTATTAATTAATTTTACCGAAATACCCCAAAGATCATTTGTTTTTTTAATATTAAGAGTTTTAAACGTATTTATAACATCTATTGGAGTAACTTGCTTGAAAGAGAACTCAATATTACATTTGGATACATGATTTACAAGTAATTGAGTTGCAGCTGATGAAGATGATTCTAACTGAGATGTTATATCTGAAGGTATTTCATCAAAATATTTTTGAAATATATTTGCAACTTCTAATTCTGAATTTACAATTTTGTTCCCTATGTTTAACTTTTGAACGGCTAGATCAATTTAGTAAAAATTGGTGTCATTCGAAAGGTTTTGTTTGAACTTAGATTTTTAATATGATTTGGACCAATTTCATTCTTTAGATTTTGAGAAATCTCAAAAAAAACTAAAGAAATAATTTTTTCAAATGTGGTTTTTTTCAAACTAACTTTTAAATAGCTTAACCAATCAATTCCAACAACTAATCAGCTCTCAACCTTGTAAAACCACGTCGATTGCCGCAAACCAAATCAAAATCGGTTGATTCGTTTGTGAGTTATCGTGAACGAAAGAAATCTAAAAAATTGATTTTTTTCAAATTATTTCGAAAATTTTCATATGATCAATAGGTGTTTTTGAGTCTTCCACAGGACTTGAAAAATAACATCGATGGCCACCAATCGAGTGAAAATCGGTTGATTCATTCAAAAGTTATGGCAATTTAAATTTACATAAATTGTACTTTATGAAACTGTTATCAGACTGTTGAGCTCGAAGAGCTAAAAGCATAGAGCAGCTCTTGTATTGAGCACGGAGAGGTCAAAATAATGTACTATTTATAGTTTTGAGCTCGCAGAGCTCAAAAACAGGGTAATAAACGAAATCCAAGCACTTAGGTATGGGAATAGCGGGAAGTTACAGGGACGGCCTGCAAGGTCTACCATCTTTTCTAATTTTTATTTTCAAAATTGGTCAATAATAAATGAAGATGGTTCGCGTTTCAACCAATAAGGAATTATGTCCCATTTTTTGCGAGTTTCGACCATTGAATAACTTAAAATTCCCAAGAATTTAAATGTTAGGGTAAAAATACGGTAATAACATGTTTTTTTTTAAAATTTAAATAACTTTATTTTTTATAAAAATTGGTAGAAAAATATGTATGCTCTGCGCATGACTACCGCTGTAGTAACGAAATACAGATAATAATTTGCTTGTTAATTTCATGAATTTTAAATATAGATTCAATTGGAGGACCAGGATAACGTACCACGCAAATTGTAGGACAATGTAACTGTTACATTATATAATTATTAAGTAAGTAAAAAAATAAAAATCAGCTGGTTAGCAATCATTTTTGATGACCTCGTTATCGATACAGGTTGAAAGAAGGAGGACTCTTCGATCAAACCATACATTTTGTAGGACAAAATTTTTTTTGAATAATGTAGATTATTATTATTAGATTTAACGGAAAAAAATCCAGTTACTAATAAATTTTTGAGAATCATCAAATCAACATCTTTTATCTCTGCTACCCCTGTTACCTACCACAATCGAGAATTTTCCATAGGAAAATGTTGGGCGTCTTATAGAAACGATGCTATTCACGAAGATTTGGCTTGATAGTAATTATTTTAATATCATGGATCTGTATTACTATTTTCAAGCGTAGGACCGGGATAACGTACCATGCAATTTGTAGGACAATATAACTGTTAGATTATATACATATTAACGAAGTAAAAAAAAATAAATCAGCTGGTTAGCAATTATTTTTGATGACCTTGTTATCGATACATGTTCGAAGGAGGGGGACATTTTGATGAAACCATACATTTTGTAGGACAAAAATGTTTTCGAATAATTTAGATTATTATCATTAGATTTTACAAAAAAAAATCCAGTTAGTAATAAATTTATGAGAATCATCAAGTCAACATCTTTTATTCCTGCTACCCCTGTCACCTACCACAATCGAGAATTTTCGCACAGGAAAAAGTTGGGCGTCTCATTGAAACGAAGCTACTCACGGAAAATTAGCTTGTTACTAATCAAGTGAAAAAATAGGCCAGGGAACCCGGACTATTCCTGAAAAAGTTATAGTCACAAGGCAGAAGATGTTTACGTTGAGACGGCGTGAGATCGTCCGAACAATTCGTCATCGGGCAAATGAATCTCTCAACACGTAGCAAACTGTTTTATTATAGTGTTAAGAATATTTAGAATTGATTAAATAATATTTACTTCTGATATAATAATTAAGAATACATTAAAATGATTGTCTATTTCCTTTTTATTAAATATTAATTTCAGATAATAGTAAATTTCCTGAGAATAAAATACGATTACTTGTACCGTAATACAGTTCAGCGTTTCTTAAACTTTTTTGTCCACAGACCCCTAGAAAATCAAGCACAATTTTAAACACCCCCTTAATAAGAAAACACAAGAATAAATGGATAATTTATTTTAGTACTGCAAAAAAAACTTTTTGTAAAGATGAAAAATACTGTATTAATGTGTAGGTTGGTGCTGCTGTTTTGCAACTAAACTAGTAATATTTGGGTCGATGTTATTATATAATTGTAAATCATTTTTCAGAATTTGTTTTTGATATATACAAGAACAGACAATTTATTTTTACATACGTATGTAGATGAAATAAACCATCAATTTATTAATTTAAATGTCTTTTTATTTATTTATTTATAAAGGGTTACCAACAAGACACACAATCGTTACATGGATAAAAACAAGACAGCATAACATATTTATAAAAAGGCTCCTTAATTATAGGTAACTGAGATCAATTAAATTAAATTAATTTAATTTAATTAAACTGTCCATAAATAAGTGACTATGGTGGACTTCCTACTACTACACATACTCCAGAGATTTGCACCACAGTTTAAGAAACAGTGTTTAAGAAGTAGTTTATTATAAGACTATAATTTTGTGTATCTATTTATAGGTGAAAGATTTTTTTTAATCGGATTAGTAGTTCCGAAGATTTACTAGTCCATAATAGTGTACTTTTGACTGTTTCCTTATATTATCTATCGCTCAAATAAAAATACAGATATTATAATAACTCAACAAATAGTATTATAAAAAATAGACAGTCATATTTTACCTAATATTTTTTATTCTCAAAATTAAAAATACGTGATATTAACCCTTAAATGCATTTATCAAAAATAGAACGCTTATTTCAAAACCCACAGCTAAAATTTTACTAAGCGTCTAATGTGGCTGTATGCTTATATTTTACAAAAACAATAATTGCTTTCTTATTTTGATGAAATAGAAAAATACACATTTAAGGGTTAAATTATGTCTAATTATTTTTAGCTCTACGCTATCTAATTCCCAGCTCTCAATCTCGCTGAGCCGTGTCGATCTGCGCCTGCGCAGCCCGACGACAGACAGATGAGCTAACACATGACGAATGCAAACTATAACACCGTGTGAAGCTTCGAGATTTATTTATGTCTGGTAATGGTTTGTTTTAGAACACCTAAATAACGATCTAGTTATCATATAATTTTGTGTTCTATTCGCGGAATATTCGCGCCGCTTGCGCAGCGCGGTGACGGATAAATTAATTGACATATTAGTGATGTGCCGGATCGTTAAAAATGTATATCTGTGGATTCGGATAATTTGTGAGATTTCCGGATACGGATACAGATATTTAAATGTTTAATTATTTTGGATTTAGTTTATCAACCTTAAAATGTATACTTCGAATCGTTTGTGCGTTTATCCTCTCCGCTTATTATACTCTGTAATTGATCTCGTTAAAAGATAATTGATTTAGTACATGACTCAATATGTACTATTCTTACGGTAACTCACTACAATAAACATTTGCGCTATAACGGTGCCAAATATTATATATTAATCATCAAGTAATCTGAATCGATTTTTTAAGTTGATGATGTAAAGTGAAAAAAGTAACGGATACAGTTACGGATCTCCCTCGGATACAGAATAGATGATATATATTGATATGTGTGTAACATATCTTTATAGCTATATCCAAATTCCGCCTTTTTTCGTTCATCAAATTCATACACAATAAACTGGACGAAAGTTAAAAATGATGAAATAATATTGTGAGCATGTCAATGTTAAACTTTGTAACAGAATAAAATTTATTTTAAGTATGCTGTATTAGTAATAATATAGCGTGTAAAAAATATATACACGTAATTAAATTCTGATGGTTAGTTTTTACGACCCTTTGTGTCTGTCGTTTTGATCGCGTGAATAGATAGATAATTCATGGCGAAACATTGTGGTTTACTGTCCTAATTTTTTTTGTCCAGGATGTAGAATCCTAATCCTTACTAATATTATAAACGCGAAATTTTGTATGTATGTATGGCTGTTTGTAACTCTTTCACGAAAACTACCTAATAGATTTTAATGAGACTCACCAATAATATAGCTTGTACATCAGAATAACATATTTACTGTGAATTGTCCAAAATATTACAATAAGTGTCAATTTTGATGAATTTTGATATAAAGATAGGACTTTGAAGAACAAAATAAGCGACACGAAGTATATAACATATAATTTAAGACCAAGTATAAACTTTGACCGTGTTTTTCATTAACATTTATGTAATGGAAAGTGATTGGAATTTTCCGAAACTTTTGATATCTATGTCGACAATGTATATCAAGAGTAATCTTTTCGAAACATATTTTAGCTACAAACAATAACGTTACAGTATTAGTACATATATTAAATGTTGCATTGCATGTAAACATTAACACAGATAATAATATAAAACAACAAAATCAATGCGAACGCTTTACACTCGTTGTTACCGATTTAATCACATCCACAAAGGGTACGACCGAAACGCACAAATTATAGTTTCACTGCCTTTAAATTATTATCATGACAATTTGAAATATCAAAAACAGATCGGCGAGTCCTTATTATAATTAAAATAATTACTGGACAGACAAACAGTTTACGACCGCAGTCACACCCAGATGTGCATTAAATACGATTCATTATCAACAAAAATGAGTGTGTGTATATTTTATTGCGTGCAACGCGCCGCAGACGTCAAAACAGCGCACCGCCGACGCTGTCATTTACCACAAAAACTAGATAAAACTGATTAAAATCGGTTCCCGTTGATCACCGGGTTATATGATTACTACAGTTTTTATTATTGGCGTTAACTTTAAGGCTGAAAGATACATCGTGTTCAGACTGAGCGATCAAATTGAGCGAAGTTATGCACATAGCTAAGAGAGCGTTTAAATGTTTCCATTGATATTATACAATTTACTTTTAATGTATTTTTATAAATTTTCGTCCGCATTATAAAATTCATAAAAGTGAGCTCAATCTTACTTCTTTCCCTTAAAAAGTTGTAGTTATGTAGTACTTAAATTATTAATAAGTTGTTGAGAAAATTTTTAGTTCTTTTTTTTTTATTTTTATAATGATTTTAGAATATATAAATTTTGATAATCGCATCGTCAATTTTACACTATTTTATGTTTAATTCAATTTTGTTTTGGTCGCTTTTATTTGTACAGATTATTTTGCCAATGTCAGGTAGCATGGAGAAGACACAAAGAAGATTGTTGGGTCTAATCGAGAATACAGTCACGATAAAAATTTTAATATATAAAGAGTAGTAACATGAATTTACTTACAAATTTAATTTCTCTTAATATATTTACTTTAAAAATTACAAAGTTTACTAAACACATCAACAAACATTCAATATTAACAGGACGAGGGACTTTAGGAGGAATGATATCATAGAGAGGATTGAGAAGATATGACAATTTAAAAATATACTAATTTATATTAAACCTAATTTCAATTTAATAGACCAGAACTACATTTCTTTATCTATATTTTGCAAAAAAAAACCGTGCGGTCCACATCTAATTTTCCATTTATCGTACACCTTACTAATTCGCCCAGATTCCCAAAAAATATCCCTCTAATACAAATCCACGATGTAAATACATTTTTTTATTCCATAATAAATATAACCGCGCTATTCAATTAGAAGTAATCACAAAAGCTCTGGGAGCGACAGAGCGTCCATTATATTATCTCGCCAATAAAATAACGACTTCTAAATTTTCCCCGAAATTTATTTATTTGTCGCTTTTATAATACGTCCGAGTATATATCACGGGCCTGTCATACTGGCGGGCGATAATGCAAAATTTCAGCCTGAAAAATCTATGGAGTCAATGTTGTGGTTATTTTTAATTGTGTTTTTTTTTTTTATATCAAAATTTATTTTACTTTTTTATTAGATGTTAGACATGGAATGGAGTTTTTAGATGATCACTATGTATATAAGATATGTACAATTGTATATGGTTTAATCAGAATAGGAATTATTAATCCAGTACATACATCGTCTTACAGACATACTTTTTAAAATTAAAATAGTTTTAAGTTTTAATCAATAAAACCTATTGTCATGTGTAAATAAGATGCAAATATAGTTTTTCTACATACCAAGAAGAATAGGCTACAGCGGTCTTATCATAATTTTATATACATAAATGTTATTTTAAAAACATTGATTTTTTTAAATTAATAAATATCTATAAATAACACTCTATGACTTTTAAGTATTTTACAGAAAAATATATATTTATATTATAGGTATAAACCTATTATATATTGACGTAGGTATTAATGTGTTATTTATAAATTATATTTTGCTGACTCTGTACTCTCTTTCCGATTCCATTTTATCATTTATAAGGTTGCCTGGAAGAGATCGCTTTTTAGGGACCAGATCGCCTGTTGTATGTACATATTTTGACTCTTTTAATGTTGAAATTGTTTTGTATCTATTTCTTTTTTTTTATGTGTACAATAATTAGTACAAATAAGATAATTAAATAAGACCACACACAATAAGTCGTATTTAAAAAAAAAGTCTATTAATTTTTAAGCCAATTATTTAAAAAAATATCATTTAAACATTAACATCTCCGCGTCCTGCCCAGTCCGGGATCGCCACAGCGTCGAAGTGTGCTAGTAACGAGAGGCGTCACAATAATTTTCCCCGTATGACAATGCTTTAATGTGCGTTTGATTCATCCCATACAAATGAGGTTATCATTCGCAGCGATGTCGACTCGTTATAATGAATTTTGCTATTGTCAAGCGCGGCCGTTTTGTGGCTGTACGCTTTCGCCCATTGGCGACACATGCTTGACAAGCTGATTAAAAGGATTTTTGGATATGTCCATTGGCCTTATCATGTGACTTTGAAATGAAACAATTCTCTTTTTTATTAGTTGAATCGTTTATTTATATTCATAAGTTCATGCCTTTAATTAAGAATCATTTTTAAAAATATTGTAAATTAAATATATCTTGATTGAATTTCCTATTCGTTTATATGATTTACGCAATGGTTGATAATAATTTGAATGAACAATTAATATTAATTATTAATTGAATTTCGAATAACATTTTGTAATTGAATAAATTTGAGTCTCAAACGTTACACGTTCGCATATACGAAAACACTTAATTGCTTCATTTAAGAACAGCACTACTTACATTAAATTTTAAATTCTCGCGCCATAATCATTTAACCAGCCATTAACAATGCACGACAAAAACGCGCCGTCGTACATCATAACGAAACGCTGACGTTGCCTAAGTTATCCGACAAACTTTTCACCCGGACACCTTGAGGCCATTAAGGCCTTAATGACTGCCTGTAAATTGGCCATAACTCAGGCCAGGCCGTAAATAACTGGGACTGTGATAAGGGCTCTGCTGACTTGTCTCATCCCAATGTGTCTATCTTAGTTTAGCATGTGCGGCGATTTATAGTCGGGCACATTTATATTGTCAAGGGTGTATGGTATAGTTCATTTGGAGGGATGTTGTAATGGAATTCTTCGAGGTCGTGTTGTTTGCGTATCGGAATTTGCATGTTATGGCGATGGATTTATGATTGTCGTTGCGAAATTATTTTAAATTGATCCTTATTTTAATTGCGAAATTCAGTTTATTTGTGATTTACATTATATTCGTTATTAAATACGGTACACCAACTGTTTTCGACTAGCTATCTCTTGCGGTGGCACATGTGTTTATGGTTATTTCTTCGCTCCTATGAGTCGTAACGTAATGTAATATAGCCTATAGCCGTCCGCAATGAATAAACTATCTAACACAAAAGAACTTTTCAATTCGAATAAGTAGTTGCTGAGATAAGCGCGTTCAAACAAACATACTCTTCAGCTTTATAATATTAGTATAGATTTACATGACATATATTCGTTCTTAAATACGTTACACCAAATATTTTTGATGTAATTGATTGAGTGGCGGATCCAGCCCTCAAAAAAAGGTTGTGGACAGCCACCCGATTATTCGCCAAATGCGCGTCAGAGTATAAATCGCTCATGTTAATCACTCGAAACGAAAATATGTATCTGTTTGTATATCTAAGACTCTACTTAAGGCTTTTTTATATAAAAAGGGGGCAAACGAACTAATAGTATCACCTGATGTTAAGTAGGTGCAAGGTGTCTATACACTCGACGCTTGAAAGCCCCAACATTATAGTGCACTGGGAAAACCTCAGGAGGTAGATCATTCCACAGCCTGTCAATTATTGAATCAATTTTGATGAAATTATTACAATTACAAAGGATATTAAAATGAATTACTAATGCTTGTGTACCTACATTTTTAACCCTCAAATAAATTTATAAATCTGTGGCATAGTATTTTTTTTTTTCATTATTAAGCCATGTGTGTGACATCACAAGACTATTAGAGTTGTCTATGATGGTCATCGAGTAGTCTATGACCATCATAAAGAGGAATATTAGAAGCCAATCGATATCAATTTTTATTTTCAAATCTCCGTCTGTATCCGATATTAGCTATCCATAGATTAGCGTTGTCACAGCCAAACCATACCTTATAAGTGCACATCATCAGCACCACACCAAGAACACCAGATCATATTTCATTCCCTCCATTAACATATCTCGCTACACTTTTGTTCCAGAATAAAAACAAACAATTAACGCCGGGCGGGCGTCGGTGCCGCAGTATTAACAATTACTTAGACGAAATCTCCTGAACCGCCATTATCTCGTCTCGTCGTAACTCCTCGCTAACTGTTATTGCCATCATTCCCGCTTGATTTAAACAAGACGTTACGGTACAGTCGCTCCCGTCAGACTGCTCGGGAGCTAGGAATATAAGTAGGTGGTACTTAGGACTTATTTATCTGGATATTTTGAATTTATAATTACCTCTTCGAGTTGATAATTTTGAAGCAACAAATTCGAAATCTGTATTTCAATCAATAACACCAATAAGATTTTGTTTCGTTTAAGAATGTAATATTTCTTTCAATGACTTACTTAATTGAATATTGTATAAATAATCTTCAAGACAGACACGTTGGCGCAGTGGTCATTGCAACTGACTAAAGCGCTAACGGTCGCGGGTTCGATCCCCGCTCATGGTAAAACGTCTATATTGGCCATACGAATGTTTGTCGTGGTGTGGGTGTTTGTGTTGTGTGTTTACGGACCCCCGACACAAGTTCATGACATCTTAATCCGTTAAGTGTGCTGCGTTTATTTATTATTATTTATTATTAATCAACGCATTCTAACTATATCCTATTCATATTCAAAAAGTACTCTAATTCAATTAGCATTTTCAAGCAATTTTGAATCGTTATGTTACAAATTAGTTATTATTTAATCATGATCAAAGAAACAAAATAAATAAATCTGTAATCTTATAATTTGACTATTTTTATGTAATTGTCGTATTTTATGATTTTACTGCTCTTAAAATTAAATAAGTCTTATTTTAAACATCGAACCAGACGAAGTTCAAATAATAATCTCCTTCAGCATAATATTCATAAATAATTAACCATACTGAGATAAGGTTAACTGACATAAAACCACCCTGTAATCTGGTAACAGTTAGCTAGATCATTTTACCGTGTAAAGCAATATCAAATACCTCATTTAAATCTTTATAAAATGATTTACAAAAGTTGATTGTATGTATTTGCTTTAGACTTTAAAAAAATACTGCCTTTATTTAAGATTTACAGCTTTCGTAACTACTTACCACGTGTTTGTTGCTAGGTTACGGAGTTGAAATATCAATTTCTCCTAATTAACCTAAAACTTACAAGTGTGATTCTCACTTTAAACAATGATTTTCAAATAAGAAATGGATTTCACTATTTAATATTTTTCGTGGTTCCCTGTCATACTACGAGTGTCTCAATGATTTGCTATAGAGATAAGTGAGTTCGTTAAGATGAAATGACCAAAGAAACATCCACGAAGCTATCTCCAGGAATTATAAATCCCTGCATTTTTTTGGGACTTAGGTTGATGATTATTTTTTCATTAAAAAAAATTAATTTAAATCGACTGGTTACTTGTGGTTGTTAAAAAGTATACCATTTACCACGATTGCTTTAATCTCATATGATCTGGTAGCCTCCGTTGAGGAGGAAATCATTCGAACTTAAATTGTTCCCTAGCATATCAAGTTCCAAGGGAACAATTAAATTAGAAAAATAATAAGTTATAGAAATAATCTAGAATAAATAAATTCAAATAATTTTACATTATTATAACCTACTAAGCAAAGTAGCCAAATAAGATTCTTTAATATAATTTACGTTAAAATTTACAAAATACATCTGCATTGTTCGCAAACATTTTATTAAAATCAGTCCAGCCGCTTAAAATTCCACGGGGGACATAAAAACTAAATTTACACGTGTATATTTTTTAATTTTGCAATAAAATAACTTAAAACACCAAATAATCCTTTCAATAAACGCCATTTCATTTCACGGAAAGGTACACGTAAAAAGTCTAAAAAGATACTTTTAAACTATTACAGAATTCCAAATCGAAGGGCATTTGTCGCGCGGATTAGGGAGGGATGGGGGAAGACATTTAGTCGTGACATTCAAGTATTTATTCGCATAATAATAATTCCTCAACGCGTCGACGGGGGCAGCCTTAAGAATTATGGCCGGGGGAGACACCTCCAAGGTGATATCGCTTGTTGAGTTAAGGAGGATATACCTTTAGGATTCCAAATTCTCATTTTAAAAATTCGAAGGTGATTTTATAACTAATTTAAAGTGATTATTTAGAAGATGCTTTTGGTTTATGTTAGTACCTGACAAATTAATAGGAGCATAACTTGTTATGGCTGATTTATATTTGACTGTCGTGTCATGAAGTGAATCAAAACAGACTCGGTATCATACATTTTGTATGATGGCTTCTGATGTGTTGCATCAGAACCGAGGGTTCTGAAATAGCGCCATCATGATACGTCAGATAAATGTGCGTGCTCAGTAGTGCTGTGCTATGAATTCAGAAACTCCTTTTTTTTCTTTTTTAAAAGAGTTGCTAGCATTTAAAATTGATTACCTTCATCAAAATCTGAATCACAATCCGATGACTCATAGAAAAACATTTCAAAAGTTTGAACTTTTCTAGAGTTACGGCTGTGTTGCTTCAAAATATAGTCCTAATGCACTAGAACATGACATTATAATTTAAACGCTAGCCATCACGTCATGACAAGACATGCGTCGTCACGTCAGTCAAATATCCGAGATTACTGCTGCCCATAGATATTTACAACCACAGTTGTGTTGTCGGGCTAAAAAAGTATAAAAGATTCATGGGAAGAGGATGTAATAGAAAGAATAGATGTGAGGAGGTGTGGATGTATTCGAGATGTTTCTTCTAATTTTACAATTCTATTTTTCAATTTGTTTAACTTAACGATCCAACAATACAATTTTCTGTCAGTTTAAGTATTTTTTTTTTATAAAAATACTTAACTTAACTTTTAAATATAAAAATATTACATAATTTGATGGTAAACGATTCATTTCATTTCATCGAGCAATGGTTCTGATCTAAGATCTTAAAAAATAAAGGTGTAACCTTGACCTAATCTATATAAATAAAAGTCAAGTACCCAATACATGTAAGCGCATTTCTTCGGGCCGGCTGTACCTTTGTCTTTTTTGTTGCTGTTTTGTAGTTAACAGGATAAGGTTTATATAAGAGACAGTGTTTGAAAAATAAACACTGTCTAAAGTGAAACTGGGGTTAAAAAATCTCCATATAAAAAGTGAAAAAGTCTTAATTAGTACACCAAAGTGATGAGAGAAATAGTCAGGCTTTTTATCTAATTTATTTATTTATTACTATTTAACTATAAAACTATGAATTTATTCTAATTCATTTGTTTTTAATTGATGCAACAATGCGATTTTGTTTATAGTTAGCTTGATCTTATGTATTTATTGTATATTGTGACACCTATAAAAAGAAATACAATAAATCTTATGTGCTATATGATTATGTATGTATTGTAATATTATTATCATGTCTGAAGAACAAGTAAATGTTCTTAGAAAACGATATTAATATGTATGTGTAAATTGTCGCTATATCCATAAAGACCTTTCTCCTCCCGTCCATCGCTTCAAGATTAAGGCATTAAGTAAGAAGCGCGTCGCGGCGCTGTACCGGCCTCAATATTGTTATACCTAAGATTATGTCTATGATTTAAAACCAGCTAGAACGGACAATAAGGAACATTCTTACAGATATATACTTTTATTTATCATTGAAAGTATTTTGAATAACAGGGACATGTATACTATTATTATAAAGCTGGAGTTTGTTTGGTTTAACGTGATAATCTCGGGAATTACTGGTTCGAATTGAAAAGTTATTTTTGAGTTAGATAGTTTATTTATTGAGGAAGGCTATAGGCCGTATTACATCATGCTACGACTCATAGGTGCGATGCAGTAACAATAAACGCGAATGAAAATGCAAGGGACAGCTAGTTGCAAAATAATCTTTAAAATATATTTAGATGTTTGTGTACATCAATATTGTAATAAAATATCTCGTGATAGTCGCTATTCTATTTACAACTAAACCTTGAAACGAAATATTTATTTTTTAATATTATATTAAGATTTAAGAGAACGAATGAAGTATTTTAAAAGTACTTTAAAATTAGTTCTGCTACCTTTAAACATTTTAGATTACTTCCATATTGTATGATATTATCTTGGGGTAGAGCCTAGCTGTAGCCCACTAAATACAGCTCGACCGGGGCAGTATCTCACTCTCACAAAAGATTGACGTCAAGTACCTAAAGTATTGTTGCGTTTCGTACGGTGAGTGAGAGAACTAGAAACCTAATTCCGTCTCCCATTTCTTTCCATACTTCCTATTTCTATTAATCCTTTATTGGTTTTATCTGGAAACGTGTTTGTGACTCGAGCGGCAAAAGTCCATCCACGGCGATGATCACTTAACAACGTCAGCTCAAAAAAATCTTAATAAACCGCTCTTTAAAAAATCATTGATAAAGAAACTTAATACAAATATTAAAGACAAAATTTTACACTTTAAAGTGCAGTTTCCAGTGTATGTACATCGTTGGACAAATCTCACCGCGGTCTTCAAGCATTAAAACAATAGCTGTGATTACCTCGTCAAACGCGCAAATATCCAAAGATTAAGCCAAGCATTAGCGGCCTGCGACCCACTCTTGAAGGGGTTAAGATGGCGTTTTGATGGTGGTATAAAGAATACATTTAAATCCACAACAATGTCCTTTAATGTTACACTTTGCTCGTAACAACAACGGATTTTGTTTTGACTTTTATACCTACTAGAGTTTTTTTATTCATATATTTATACTAATATTACAAAGCCGAATAGTTTTTTTGGTTTGTTCGAACGCGCTTATCTTAGGAACTGCTTGTTCGAAGTGAAAAATTATTTTTGTTTTAGTTACTTTATTTGTTATACTATAGGCTATATTACATCACGCGACGACACATAGGAGTGGAGCAGTAACCAGAAACGCAAGTGAAACCGTAAAGGATAGCTAGTATAAAATGTAACACTGTTCGTTTGTCTCGCTAAAACTCAAGAATGGACCGATTGGGCTAATTTTGACCTTGAATTAATTGTGTAGGTTCAGGGAAGGTTTAAACGGTACATTAATAATAAGTGAAGTGAAATACTTAAAACGACAATTTAATTTTCCAATATAAACTGTTTTGTCACTTGGTTTTCATTTTATAGTGCGTTCAGAAATTTTTCTGTTTTATACCTGTAGTATGAAAACCGACCTCTTTGGTCTGTTTTCTTGGAATACAAAACAATTCTGTTTCAGAAAAAAAGTGTGATGCATTTATTATTATATATAAATATTTCGCACCAAGTTTTAGCCACATTTTACGCAAATACTACTACTGTCTAGAATTTATTAAAAGAAAACAAATAAAATCAGTACCATACAATTATCCAAGATGATCTTCTAAGTAATATGTGAATATTTTTGTAAAATAAACAAAATAGAAGCTACAATAATACGTAATAAATAATTTTGTGTGCACGTTTTTCTGTAATTTTTATTGTAGTAACTAAAATAAGCACACACACACACTGTGTGAAATTTTCAATTCTCTACTAAGTGAAACTATGCGTTTAACTCTCAGACTTTCATAAGATTTACAAAAGTTGTTTTTTATTGCTTAAATCTGAAATAATTTCCTATTAATGCCTTGATTTTACAGCCACATTACTACCTGGTAATTCTTACCAAATCACAGAGCTGTTTTATATCAATTACGAGAGTCAAACCTTAAACTAATTCTTGCCTAACTGCACCTAAGATACAGTTGACAAACATCGTAAGTATAGATATTCTCACGGTTGCGTCACAATACATTTACGCTAATATTTTATATATCTTTCAAAATAGTGACAGTTTTCCTAAGAACAGTGACAGGCATTGTGTAAACGCAAGAAGAAAAAATAAATTTTCCACACCGGGCTTTAGTCTTCATAAAGTCAGTTCATCGTTTCTGGGGTTTGGTAACGAACAGTTTTACATTTGCCACTTGATAAGTTTAAAACCTACATTAATAATCTTTAATAAATAAAGCATACAAAAAAATTTTGACGACAAAGAGGCGTGGATTTGATACGCGTTGATTTTCTATCCGGATAACATAATTAAAATGTAAAAAAGTATATTATGTATAAATGATTTTAAAAGAGTTACTATCGAGTTTCTTGCCGGTTCTTCTCGGTAGAGACTACATTCCGAACCTGGTAGTTTTATAAAAATCTATAAAAAAAAATATAACATGTAACTTGACGATTCGAAAGTGTTTTAAAAGCCCATTTGAATAAAGTACATTTTAAGTTTGAGTTTGAGTAATACTTTCGCACACGTTACGGAATCCTAATAACTTTACCACCGATTATAAAACCGTAAACATTAAAAACACAAGCATACACCAAGCGAATTATAACTAAACATTCACCATTTTCAAAACCTCTACTCACAATGGCGGCCATAATGGAGCGCAAGTTGACTGGATATATGGCCGCGATAAAAACGTATCCATCCCGATATGCTTGCACTAAATCACCACTTAATAGTCGAGGAGCTCGTAAATATGTCAACAGACGCCAATATCTCGGGATATACAGAAGATTTTTCCCTTCAACTTGCAGTCTGTCAGGCTTTGAGAGGGAATTTTTTTTTCGGACAATTATCTTAATGTGTTGGGTAATCCTTTTTATGTGTTTAATGTTTATGAGTCTGAGTTGTTTTTAGTGATATTACAAAAAATTTACGTTAATTTTTTTTTTTATATATATTGATGTTAGGATACTTAGTAATTTAACATTTTAAAATATTTTTTTAATCTATAATAATAATAATAATAATAACGCATCACACTCAACGGCCCCCATTAAGATCTCATGACCTTGTGTCGGGGGTCCGGAAACACTCATAACACTAACACAAACACCCAGACCAGGACAAACATCTGTATGGCCAATACACACGTTTGCCGTGAGCGGGGATCGAACCCGCGACCGTTAGCGCTTTAGTCAGTTGCAATGACCATTGCGCCAACGCGTCTGTCAAATCTATATATTTATAAAAGCAAATTATACCTTATTTACAAAACCTCAGATAGTAAAAATTATTAGAGTTTCGAATTTTGCGTGAAGGTTCTTTTTAGAATATAGGTAAGTCACTAAGACAGGATTTTGTAAAATTCGACCCCTAAAGGGGTAAAACGGGGGTTGGAAGTTTCTATGAAAGTCCTATGTTAAGCGGGAAAGAAAACGCGAGGGGCCGCTAGTAGTCGATAAAATTAGTTATCTTAAGTTCTAAATGATAAAAAATCTATTTATAATAAATATGCGTGTACTGTTTTATTAAGTTAGCAATTTATTACTTTTACGTTTCTTCATTTCTATTTATAAAATGTTAATAATTTACATATATGAGCAAGCTGTGGTCTCCTATAATTGAAGGAGCACACATATTGTGTTAAAGTAACATTGTTCTTTTTTTAATTTCTTTGGTGTGTATCTTTTGTTGGAGATCCTAAAATAAAATAAAATAAAAATAAAATAAAATACAATTGTAATAAATAATAACACACCTACCACAAATTATAATAATTAATTTGGACAACACATTATACTAACTATACCTTCGCGGTTTCCGTCATGTTTATTTTTACTTCTTTTCTCCTATGAGTCGTAGAGTGATGTAATAAAGCCTATAGCTTTTCTCAATAAATAAACTATATAACACAAAAAGATTTTTCAATTCGAACCAGTAGTTCCTAAGATTAGCGCGTTCAAACAAACAAACTCTTTATCTTTATAAAATTAGTAGGTATAGATTATTTAACGTATCAACGGATTATATAATATTCTTATTAAACTAAAATTTGTACGACTATTTACAACAATGCAAAAAAATGTCTGCGCACTAAAACAATGCGAACTAATTAAATTCAAATTAATCGTAAAAAAACTGAATCACGTCAAATTGAGCGTAAAATTTCGAGAAGAAAAACAATGGCGCACCGACGATAACGGCCCGCGACTTAAATTAAATCGGGGCCGTTTCGACAAACCCTTCATACACGAAATGTACGGATCAAAATTAATTCGAAAAACGTTCGAAGTTTTTTTTTTTCGAATAAAAAAAAATTTAATTTAATTTGTTTGAATTTAATTCGAATGCAATTTAATAACTCTAAAAATTAACTAAACAAAAATAATCAAAAAAGAAACGACGAATTAACCAAAAAATACAATCTTAATCGATATAGTTTAATTTTTAAATTGTCGTTAATCTTTACAATTTTACAACATTCAATATTTATTTTGATACAATTTTTGTAATAAAATTCCATATGGTTTCATTGAAATAATAAATATTGCTTGTCACAACTTATGTGCTAATTAAAACAGTCAAAAGCAAGACAAAGAAAAGAAAACAATAAACTTTGTGCGCCAATTTAAAAAGATAAACAAAAGTTATACTATAAATAAATATAACACAAATAAACACATCGTATAAAAAAAAAACTATACTTCAAATTATGAAAAAACGTCACGTCTAACTAAATTATAATCACCCGTATGTCCCCAACCCTAGAGGGTTAACTCTAAACTCCGGCCGAGGTATGAATATTTACGAAATCATTAATTATTTTTTAACTTTCTTCAGCTTAAGAGGATTTTCTTAGCCGGCGGAAACTGAATGACTGTATTTATTTTTAGTTAGCCAACTTTTCAGCTTCGTCGATATATTTTTTTATATCACCGTAAACTTTTAAAGGCATGGATTTTAATCTGGCGTCCTAGTCGTGTATAAAATAATTTTTTTTAAACTACTAAAATACATAGTAATTTTACATATAAGTAATTAAGCAATTAAGAGAGGAATTTAGCAATTACAAGAATTTTTAAATAAAAAAAGGGGCAAAAAAATACGTAATCGATCCAGATGCTTTCGAGTAATCAGTGAATATACATTAAAAAAAAAGTTTCCGTCGAATTTAGAACCGCCTCTTTTTTTGGAAGTCAGTTATAAATATAAATAAATATTTTTATAATAAAACAAGATAATAGTATATATCAATAAAGTAAATTTCAATAACCTTATAACAAACTTTTGTAGAAACACTAAATTTTAAGAAAACAAAAATTATAAGTACATTAATTTTGTTTTAATTCCCTATATCCAGGGTCTCATTTCTTTTCTTTAACTAGGAATTACAACTTATTTAAAACGAACCCACATTAAATGATTAAAGTTCAATTTTCAAGATTCAGAATGTCTTTGAAATGACTAATGTAGAAATCTACATACTTTACATACAACATAAACTTAATATAGCTTTCAAAGTCTTTATAAGAACTATAATAACTTAAATAAGTTTATTTTCATTTAAACACATAAAGACACTACAATCACAATACTCGCAATCGTAGCAAAACAAACGTAGAAGTTCGTAGCCGTTCGTAGCAGCGTAGCACCGTAGCTCATAAGATGGCGCGGATCTGGTTGTAAAATTTAATTTGTCTACTTTATTATAATGAGAAAACACGACAAATTAGTAATAAGGCGAGGAGTAACGCAGCGAGTTTGATAGTACATTCAAATCTAGCGTACATTAAGTGTAATGGCAGAGGTCTGCGCCTCGAGATGACGCCGTGAGGTTAGCGTGGATGGTCGGCCGAATATAATATCGTGAGATGAAATGATAATATTATTATGGCAACAGTATAAAGTAAAGTAATGTGTAAATATCCCAATGCCGGGAGGTTTAGAGCTTAATCCACCACACTGTTCCACTGCGGACCGGATATACATGTCAGAATTTCTCCCGGGACATGCAGGTTTCTTCACGATGTTTTCTTGAGAGCTGAAATAAAACACTTATTTAACACTTGAAAAGTCAGCGGTGCTAGCCGGGGTTCGAACCCGCGATCATCGTTTGAGACCGTCGTGTTCTAATCACTAGGCCATCCCACTATGACAAAATAATGTTTTAATTTTATCGCATTACACTATAATATAATCTGTATAGCTCAATTTAAAGTAAATAAAATACAAGTTACGTTTTGTTAACAGTTCTTGATTTGTAGATCAAATTAAATTTCATTTTTATCTATACTAATATTATAAAGAGGAAAGATTTGTTTGTTTGTTTGTAATGAATAGGCTCCGAAACTATTGGACCGATTTCAAAATTTTTTTCACCTTTGGAAAGCTACATTATCCCCGAGTAACATAAGCTATATTATATTTTTTAAAAAAATTAGGGATCCTTACTAAAACTCTAATAATGTAATCAAAGCTGTAAAAAAATGACCTGAAAAATTCCTTACGTCGCGTGCGCTGCGAAAACTATTGATGATAGAACAAAATCATTTACTATGACTTTGCAGAACTTATCATTATCTACAAAAAGTGTCGCGACAGTATATGTCTAAATATTATAGTTATGTCACAGTAAACGGCTTTTTGTTCTAAAAAAATAATTTATATGCCGCCGCTTGAAAAGGCTCTTTATTTGTACCTTGGTATTAATCCTTATCAAAATAAATAAATTACTTTATATTCAGGACGGCTTCAATACCTTTTTATAACTTTTTGAATTATTCAATTCGGACATTTCATTCGGAAGCTATCAGAAGTTTAAAAATGCAAGTATTAGAAAAAAGTCGAGTGATTGCCGCTCACCGCGCTTAGCTAGCCAGCATGCGATATAGACTCCATGTAAGCGTCACTGCGGTACGGGGACGAGTCAATGTAATAAAATTAAGTGCCGCGAGTACATTAATAAAAACTATGAATAAAAAAAATCATAAAAAAAACAATTTAATGTTCCTTTATAATTTTACTTTTTTTTGAAACCCGACGCAAAATAAAAGGGTATGTGTGAGTGTGTGTGTATGTGTATGTACCCGTGCGAAGCCGGGGCGGGCCGCTAGTCTCAGATATTCTAACTATCTCTATAGAGATAGCTTATTTTTCCATTATCAATGACCTAGGGGCTAATTATGTAGGCAATTGACAGTTAATTTGTGATATTGACAGTTAAGAAACAATTCTATTAAATAATAATCATAATATAATGATAATGATTCAATAGCGATAGATTAACGTAATTATTCCCCTGGTCAAACTCACAAGCGCAGAAATACCTAGAGCGTCTTATGTATGGGAATATTAAGTAACAGCCAATAAATATCCCACAACTGGGCAAAGGACTATTAAGCAGAAGGTTTTAAAGCTTAATCCATCACACTTCCCCTCTACGTCATGGCGGATAGAATAAATCATATTAACGGTGATAAAATAAATAACACAAACACTCAGACCACGTAAAACGTCCTTACAATACAGACGTTTGCCGTGAGCAAGTCTGCGTCAACGTGTCTGTCAGATAAAAAAAAAAACAATAAAGGTGCATTCCCACCGCATCCACGCAAATCTCACCTCTCGCCGCAGCAGAGGAACAAATTCTCGGCTCATTTGTTTTTTATTTACCCGCGGTTGTAATCGAAAGTATAAATCGAGTTTAACTGCGCTGAGGCCGATAGCGGCTGTTCGCTCGTAATAAGAATAAACTTAGCTTGTATTTAAACTGTTATGAAATATTAAACTTTAGAATCGCCCGCCGAGTCTTCCCCCTCGGGACTCGTGTATTGATCTAATCAAATGTATATAGCATGCGGTAGATTTTTAAAGCGAGAAATACACTTATAAGTTTTGCTCACAGACTTTCATAAGGATTTACATAAGTTATTTTTCATTACTTTACACCTGAAGGAATTTACTGTCAGCGTCTTATTTTTAACATTCATAGCTTTCGTAACTACTGTTAAGTGATCACTGGTGTTCTAGTCTCTAGTTTACTTGTAATTATGAACGTATTTGTGAGAATGATGACCAACGATCCATCCTAGAGAAATGAGGGGTGCGTACTGACAATATATAGTTACTAACTGATCAAACGTATCACACTCAACGGCCCCCATTAAGATCGCGTGACCTTGTGTCGGGGGTCCGGAAACCCTCATAACACTAACACAAACACCCAGATCACGACAAACATCCATATGGCCAATACACGAATCGAACCCGCGACCGTTAGCGCTTAAGCCAGTTGCAGTGACCACTGCGCCAACGTGTCTGTCAATCAAAGAAATCAAAATCAAAATATGCTTTATTCGAGTAGGCTTTTACAAGCACTTTTCAATCGTCAACACAGAAGCAAATAAAAAAGAAAAAAAACTAATTAATTTACCACGGTTCGGAATGTAGATTCTATCGAGAAAAACCGGCAAGAAACTCGATAGTTACTCTTTTAAAAAGTTTTACAATGGGTACATACATTTATGAGTTACAAATAGTTTTCCATAGACAAAATACGGTCTATATTTACATTTATGATATATTCCTAACAATTACTGACGACGTACCTGTTACTAAGTTACTGAATTGTTTTATGTAGCAAAACTTACGAATGTAATTCTCGCCTAATACTATATAGAATGTGGTTGGTAAGTCAAAATCTATATAATATCTTATCCGGACTGACTCATTTATCAAAACAGAGCCCAACCCGTTGGGGCTACAAACATGAAATTGACAGTAGGTATCTTTTAGGCTGTAAGCATCCATTAAAAAATGGTTATTCGGTATTTAGCTAATAAGAAGGTGAAAAGGGGTATAAACCTTTGTATAGAAAATCTTATTCTGTGGTCGTATTAACCTAAAAATTATTACCCATACTTCTTGAAGATGGTAAAGCAATATACAACACAAAATGCAGTGTTTTAGCAGTTTTCTGAATCATTTCTATCAAAATCTAAAATATACGCGAGTGAAACTGTGAGGAAATGCTAGTGGCGTATAATTATAATCCGTGTTTTAATGT
Organism: Hypolimnas misippus; assembly: GCA_037950945.1. NCBI lineage: Eukaryota > Metazoa > Arthropoda > Insecta > Lepidoptera > Nymphalidae > Hypolimnas > Hypolimnas misippus. The sequence continues at coordinate 14,423,280 of JBBEEQ010000024.1, read as the reverse complement.
CTAATGGACGATTTTATGATAACATAATGCGAGTTAATAGCACTGTAAAGACATTTTTCACAATGAATCATATTTGATATTAAAGTAGCATTTTATTAGAATCTATACATATATATATGCTATATAATACTATTAAATATGTCCCTCACACATTGGTTTTCACGTCACATGTAAAGTTTTTTTGTTTTAATATTAATATTGCTCTTCACAGATAAAATATATGCTAAAATATTTTCAATGTATATTATACAAAACGAAGTCGGTTTATTACATCATTTATCGCTTAGATCTTCATTTGTCTCCGCCTCATTTAACTAAAAAAAAAGAAACAGACAAAATCCAATACGTCTTGTATGCAACGGCTAATAAATATGTTAATACTACATTTCTTGTTCCCGAGGCGATTATAAAGTAAAGTCGGCTTGTTATAGATTTTTTTAATAAACGCTTGCATATGAGCTGGCGTCACCTCATATTAAGTGATCACAGCCGACCATTTGCAGTGCCAGAGGACGGCAAATGCATAGTCAGCTTAAAGAGGTTTGAGGGAGTAAGCTTACTAGGAACTAAGATTAAAAAAAGGGGGGGTTTAGACTTCCGAGTCTCACTTACCATACGAAATGCAACTATATTAGAATACATTTCGCCGACCTTCCGAGACTGAGGTACTGCCACGGTAAAGCCAGCCCATATGAACTGTAGTTAATGGGCTACAGCAAGACCTTATCTCAGTATAAAACATGATAAATATAAAACATTCCAAAAACTAAATAAAACATAATCACCGAAACAATTAACTCACCCGCCAAAACCTGACTAAATTCCACCCTATAGTCCAACCAAACAGCCATTAATACAACTATCACCAATAACCGATACCCCGATCGCAATAAACTAGCGCCGCGCCGCGTATTTCACCGTCTGCGTGGACGCGATATCGGTCGAGTCCGTCATGCGATATCGTAAACTAGAGTTAAACAGCTTTGCCCTCACTCAATACTGGTGATTCAGACTGATTGGTCCGCACAATGATGTCAAATTTTCAACGGATTTTGGTGATCGAATTGCGTTGATGCTCTGATTAGTGATTTGAATTTATTGTTTATTATTTTTAATTTTGTCGTGTTTAAATTGATTCGTCAATTGATTTAAGTGATTTTTGATATAGTTTTCTTAAACTTACTTATATTTTTTTTATTATAGTTAGTTGTTTTAGTTAGTAAACTCAGATTAAATTAAGTAATTAAAAAATTACAAATTTAACCATCGAATATATGCATTTGCGATCGCTAAATTATTTAAATCGTTAATTAAGTCAAATTAAATTTGAACAGCGGGAGCTTACAAATAGTTTATTCACTAATACCATAACTAACAACGCTTTATTTTAATCAGTTAATATTAGAACATGAATGTTTATTTGTCAATTACACTGTATCCCTTAAACAATGTGGTATTTCTGCGTACATTCGAAACGTTTAATTATAACAACGGCATTAGCGTTTAGCGAAATGAAATATATATGTATAATTGAGTATGTTATGTTGTCGGCCGTTAAATTAAATAAGTGAGTCGTTAAGTTTAGCTAATTACGGCAAATGGACGGACAAAATCGGCTAAACATTGTTATTTATTCGTTTTACGAGCGTGCTGGCTTCCGACCGCTGGTTCGCGTGTTAATGTACGCGGGTGTCGCCGCTGGGCTATTATTATATTATAACACACGTCATAAATACCACAGCAGATGTATGACGTTTTAATTTCGTTTATTCTCCCTGCTTTTTGCGTGTGGATGTAATCTTTGACCTCGTGGAATGGAATAATAGTGCGTTGACATTCTTGAAGGATAACTGGAGCTAATTGTATCCATTACTCCTTTATATCCATACTGAGTTTTTCGACTTTTTGAATTGAATTGACGAATCAGAAGAGCTTATAAAAGTTGAATAAAGTAGGTATATTTTCAGTTTTAGTTTGTGCCTTAGAAAGATTTTCGTTTCGCCCCATGACGCGTTCTGACGTCGCGTCGAGTCATGATAATCTACGATCTAATTACTTTTTTGATTTTAAATGAAAAATCATATCATCGTATCACGATGTGTTGTAACGTGATTTTTTACGATGCACGTCGTAAATTTTCACGACGAGACATCGTAAAATGCCAAAGCACGACGTATTATGGATATGAATTTTGACCATTACGGCTTTTGAAGACTACATTTTTTATTATTTTATTTTATTTAAGGATATCCACCAAATGATACACACTATTTGTATAAAAATAAAAATAATAACAATATCACTTAACAGAATATGTTTACTACTTCAATTACAAGAACCACGTATACTCATAGACAAGTATATAAATAAACTACGTATTCAAGAAACATAAACTAAGTGGCACTAAATTAATTACTAACTGGTGCTCGCGACTTCGTCTGCGATGTCTGTGATGCTTACGTCATAGTCACGATATGCATGCAAAATCTCAGTCCGATCGGTGTAAAATTGACAAAGTGTCATACAAACTTTCACTCCCTAATTTATCCCCTTGGGGGTAAAATTAATCAAAATCCTTTTTTAGCTGATGCCTACATCATAACATCTACCTGCATGCTAAATTTCAGCCCGATCCGTCCAGTGGTTTGGGCTGTGCGTTGATAGATCACCATGTCAGTCAGTCACCTTTGAGTTTATATATGCAGATAAGTACAAGACAATATTTTAACAAGGGTTTTATATATAATGAATATTTAAATATAAACTAACAATATAAAATGTGACTAAACAAAAAAATACTATTACAGGTATAATATTACAAGTTAATTACATGAAAAACAAAAAAAAAATAAAGAAATAAAGTTCGCGAAGGATATTAAGAACCATGTCTTCTAAAACTTTCGTACTAATCAAACGTAGAGAAAATTATATGTTCGTATCAATTTATTATTTTCGCTATAACGATACAATATCGATATATTTTTTTAATATATTAATGTTATTTCTACATACACGGAAAGAATTATTTATAATATATATTTAAATTGTATTTTTCAGGTCGAAACTAAACTGATCTCGATAAAACTCTGTTTAATTTATAATGAAGCGAAATACATTGTTCATATCTAACAAGGCTAGTTAAAAATGCAAAGTTTAAAAATTTAAATAATTAATTATTTGTATAATATAGACATTTAGATAATTAAAAACAGAAAAATTGTCAGCTCCTATTATAATTATATAATACTAGTATAAATCTCCCGAATATGTAAAAAGTATAAAAAATCTTCTACAGGTGGCTCCACGGTCACTAAGGCCGAAACAATCCTTTACCAAATCAAGAATTTTATTTGTCTTATGTGTAAAGTGAGCGAAGCTACAACATCGTAACCCCTTTTATCAACCTCACACGAACTATATAAAATATTTATAAATTTAAAACCCAATAAAATTTATTAAAAGCAATGTCAATAAAAAAGAAGGTTAATGAGGTTAGCATTTAAAATCCAAAATTAAAATGGTTGAAACATTTTCAACGTATTTACGCGGAGCATTATAAACCTACCAATGTAAAGTGCACGTGTAATTATCGTAAAACGTCACATGTTTATGTATTTTTAATTCCGTCGTATATCGCGAACTGTAGCGATAAAATGGCGGACAGCACAATATGGCGTCGATTCGGAAATCGTTGGACAGTAAAGTTGTTTTAATGTGATAGCTTTAGTGTGCTATCGTATTGCTATTTTGTGAATGCACAAGATTTTAGTTTTTGTATTTTTATCTAAGGACTAAATTAGCTCTTTATTTTTTTTAGGTTAAAATAATGGGCATACATTTTAGTTTTTCTTGCATTACTATATAATACTGAGAAGATGTTTAACTTCAACTAACACTTTTAAAAATTGTTTTGAAATGTTTCAGAAAGATCGCATATTTTTTAGTTAAACTTAATTGAACATTAACAATATAAGACATCGATAACTGTGTTTACTGTTGAAAAACGAAATAATGAATAATTAATTTCTGTAACTAACACAGATCATTGAAATTGTTAAACAATATTTTACACTAAAACATTTCACGCTTTTTAGTATAAAGTCAAAAAAATTGAAGTCATGATTCTATCATGAAACATAACTCATTGTTCGTTACTGACACCGTGTCCCGCGTAGCAAAACATGTCTGACTACCGGCAATGCAAATTAAAAAATTACTTCTACAACCAAATCCAAACCGTATTTCGAAAACAACACGAATGAACACGAACGCAACAATAAAATTGCAATGCGAACACTTGACAAATTGCAAATTGCAAATGAGAATTCCAAATTTGAACTTTATTGCAAGGAAAGAAGGAGTTTTGTTGTGCAATTAAAAAGTTGTTACGTCGAATTCAGTGCCAAGTTTTTAGTGCGTGTAATGTTGGTAGAATTGAGTCATAGTGTGCTGTAATAGGGATGTGACTGGGTGAAAGTTTTTATTTGTGCACGTTCAGCCGGAGCGTCACTATCTCGACGGTTGGTTGTCACTCAGGTGCTTTTTTTCAAAATCTGTCCCGCCCGGGGACGTTCGAAAGATTAACTTTTTTTTTCACGTTTTGATTGTTTACGGAATAATTTCAAGTTCTAACGAACTATGAGCTGAACATTATCTGCTTTAGTTTTTATACTTTAATGCTTCAGTTTAGCAAATAATTAAAAAATTCATATATTCGTGTTTTTACTATAAATTTTCAATATGAAAATGTATTGGGTGTTTGACGATTTTTAGAGATTTTTTTTTATTACAAAATTAGCAATTTTGTTACGTTCCATTATCAAACTAAAAAGACATGAACAGCAAAATAGTAAAAATTTTACGACGACTTTAATTACACATCCAAAAAAAATTTAAACATAAACGATCCCATCCAATAATTTTATATACACAAATCGATCTGACTGTCCGTCCGTACCTGCAATAACAATGGAGGCTATATTAATGACATTATCAAAAACCCATCGTTCCGCTCGTTAGCCTCTGCAATGCGAATTAAAACTGCATCCGATTCAGCAGTAACGATAATTATCAGTAATTAGAATAAACGGACGGAGGCGGGCGCGGGGTATGGTTTTTTTTTGTTTAATAATTATTATTATGTAGGAAGAATTGAACTGGGGCTAAGTTAGAGGAGACTTTTAACGCTTATAAATTTTAATTTTGTGAATTACATTTTTGGCGAAAAGATATTAAGAATACTACTACTACTAAAGATATACTGAAAGAATGTTGCCTTTTTTTTTCAAAAAAAAAAAACAAATACTAATTCCATTAAATGAAATGATTAGAATTTATCGTTTATAGACGTCCATAGGCTATATAGTGAGAATTATGTTGTATATTTTATAAAGTAAAATTTGTTGATTAATTTTATATCGTATGTTAGAAAATCATTTTTTAAACGGTTGTTTATGTTAATTTATATTCACAACAAATGTTGATCGAAATTTATATTCCAGTTTTGTTTTAAAATATTTTTACCTTAAAATATTTTTACCTTTTTTGAAAATGGAATGATAACATTTATGGACGATGACTAATATAAAGTTTATTTTTTAATCATCTATAAACCTAATTTCGAATGTATCTTTAAAAATCAAATCGTGATATTAAATGAAAGAACAACTAATAGCATGAAAATAATTTTAATCTTGAAATCTGTTTCTGAAAAAAACATTTTAAAAATCGAATTGGAACATTCGACGAATAATGACCGCTTTCGGAATTCCCGTTTCAATCTTATTTAAGCCTATTTCCGAATGTAACAAAACCTCGTATATCATCTACAGGTTGCTCCGAAACGCGCACAAAACTAGCTCGCAAAATCCTAGTTGTCCGGCGATTGTCAAGCTATATCGCCGCAATAAACTGCGTTGCAATACGGACGCTTGTCCACACGCGGCCGCGGCCGTAACTCGGACCCGTGCGGTTTGAGCCTCACTGGGAATTATATGGAGCTGCTAATTTCTTTTGTTACGACGTGAATATATAATATCACTTTATTCATTTGGAATTGGAAATTATGATTAATGGAGTCATATTTTTAAATGATAGTGATCTTATTTTGTAGTTATTTAAGATATAGTTTGTTTATACAAAACAATTTACTAATTAATGAATACGTCCTAGAAATTTATTTAGAGTTAGAAGCTCGCTTAGTTTTATTTTATTTAAGCACCGAATAAAACTTGCACAAATAGACAAATTAAATAAAAAACAAATAAATTCAGAATAAGCTTTTCGCAAATTATCAGCAATAATATAGTTATAAATCTATAATTTGTTTTTTCAAACGCAAGGAAGTATTATAAATTTACTTTATTTTATCTTAATAATTGTATTTTAAAGAATTAATACCGCAATAATTTTTACTGTAATAAATTAGTTAATAATAAAAAAAATTGTTTTCGCATGATTCATTTTAAAACAATACTTAATTGTACTTCAATGTTTACGAAATGTGAGAAAATTAAGTGGACAACATGGTAATTATATAAAAATAACAAAAGATCTAGAGAACATTATGTTTTTAATTACGTGCCCTTTCTTATAAGAACTATAAAAAGAAACAACAATACATTCAAAACAATGCGTCTACAAATTTTGGAGCTAAATTGCTGAAAATTGCTCCGAAAATTCCGCTTATAATAAAACGTAGCGGAAGATACATACTCGTACTTATTGTTTTCACTTTCTTTACAAGAGTTTGTAAGACTACGCCTACACGTGTTCCCTTTAAAGTTAAGAATGTTGCTTAAATCATTTTTAAGAAAACACAAAATATAATTATTTGATGGCAAATTAAATAAGTATAATAATTTAACTCCATTTCAATATTTAAGGTATAGTTTTAAAACAATTATGTTGTTAAATATATTAACCTAAGCTGTTAGAACGCAAATCCCTCGCGCCATACCATTAAACGATTTAAATATGCTTGTATTCAAAATACGTTGTGTCTTTTACCCTTAAATAAAATACTGTACTGAACTTTATAAATAAACCATATTGTACTTACATAAAAAAATAAATTTTCATACTGAAAAAGACAACTCTATATAAATCCGGTCAAACTGGCCAATTAAAACAAGGCAAGTCGACGTCGGCCATCTTAAATCTGCAGGCTTGTATTGGCAATATCTGGCGCACCTATTGCACGCGCACCCTGTATGTCGTGGATTTAGCACCGAATGTGAACACGCTGTATGCATACTTAAACGCACTGATATAGATCGTATAATTTTAGTTTTAGGTTTTGGATAATATTTCAATTATTTTTTTAGTTACATTTTTTTATTGAGGGTTCTTTAGGCGCGTTGAGCAATTTCCATTAGGGAAAAATTTCATGCGTTCTCATCACCGTCACGCTAATCTTAAGAGCGCTGCAAATATCGAAGATTAATCAAAATATACTTTATTCAAGTAGGCTTTTAAAAGCACTTTTGGATTGTTAAAACAAACAAAAATGACCTAAATTAAGGAAAAGCTACTTTCGGAATGTAGATTCTACCGAGAAAAAACGGCAAAAAAACTCGATAGAATGATTTTAGTATTGATTATTTCACTCTTATTTCAAGTTTCAATTAAATTTCAGTTTTCACTTCTATCAGTAGTCTTCATGATTGCTTATTTTACTTTTTATGTTTGAATGCAATTTATGTAGAGAAATGAAAAGTAGGCTCAACGTCACGTGTTTGTAAAATAAAATATTAAAAAATTTAAAACATATTCTGCCTTACTATAGAAAATTAAAACATACGTTGAACGCTTGTCTATAAAATCCTGTACTACGAATCCGCATCTAACTATAGTTTTGAGTTAAACATGGATTAGACATAGTTTAATTATGTATATACTTAGGTATTTTTAATATTTCCTTAAAACCTATTTTAGCTTTCGAATATAACGTGTGACATTTTATTAATATGTTTCCTTATAATTATAAACGAAGTATAGCAATTTTGACAACATTTTAAACAATGTCTAATTTTGAAACACTAGACACGTATTGAATATGGTTTTAATTCAGTTCAGAATTTTACCTGGTTATACCAGGATCTGTTTATTATTCTAGTCTACATTTTGATAAGATTCTTACTTTTAACTTACTTCAAAAAGAAGGAGGTTCTTAATTAGTAGTGTATGATTTTTTTTATGTTTGTTACTTCATAACTTCGTCATTTCATAATTGATTTGGAAAATTTCCACTTGTTCTCGTAGAATTTTTATCAAAACCGATTTAGTAATTTGGTATTTAAATAAAAATAACTGGAAATAGTCATCATATCGTATCATGCATCCACAAACTCTTCAGTTTTTAGGGTTCCGTAGTAAAAAACGGAACCCTTATAGTTTCGCCATGTCCGTCTGTCTGTCTGTCTGTCTGTCCGTCTGTCTGTCTGCCTGTCTGTCCGCGGCTTTGCTCCGAAACCCTTAATACCAGAAAGCTGTCATTCGGTATGAGTATACATATGAATTACGACGAGAAAGTCGTACAATAAAATCTTAAAAATATTTTTTTTTTCAGGGTGTCTTCCCATGATTTATCCCATGTTGTGGGGTATCGTTAGATAGGTCTTTTAAAAATGTTATAGGTGTGGGAAAACCATTTTTCCGAACGACGAACTGTTTCCGAAATATTAAGCTTTGAAGTGTTAATTTTTCTTAGAGTCAAGTGTCCCCCCCCTCTACCCACTAAACTGCTGCGTCTAAAAATATGAAAAAAATCACGATAGTAGTACATATAATGAATTTAAAAGGAAAATTATCACGGCTATGTGGGTTCTTACGGTTATCGAGTTATAGATGATCTAAGTAAAAATAAATATTTCACTTTTTAAAGCATCACATTATATAAATATTAATAATTTTAAATTAATATATGAATTTAAATGAATAAATAAATACATATTTAATAAGTTTAAATTAAAATGAAATATAAAATAAGGTATAAAACAATGTCTCAATGAAACATGTCGCGAGTGATTCTGAATCGCGCTTATGAAGTTTTCAACCAAATCTCCATAGATTTCATAGGCACTAATCAGGAAGGAAAATTGTCGGCGCTAAGTATATTTTACAAGTGTTAGAATAATAAATAATCGACTAACATATAAAGTTCAAAATCGTTGGTATAATTCACATTCAAACATTCATTTTACATTAAAAATATTTTAGTCTCGAAATATAAAGAGAAATTTAAAATAATTTTATAATAATAAAAGGTTTAAAATTGTAAGTACGTATATTGTATAAACTGACTTAAAAAAGGAAATTCCCAGTTCGTCGTAAACTTTTTTACGAAAATAGGTACTCGAAGATTGCTTGACCGATCTTGACAATTCTGACAACTACGGAACCCTACATTGTGCGTGGCCCGACACGCACTTTGCTGATTTATATAATATTAGTATAGATTTGCTATGATGTACCAATTATATCCGTTACAACTTATATTTAAATTTAATAAAACAACACAAACATTTACACTATAATAAAATTAAAAAAGTACGCAATAATGATATATGAGTTAACTTAAACGGAACTAAATATACTGAAAAAATCAACAACATTATAAACCCAAAAACAAGCTAACACATTATCCACACAAAATTTAGACACCACGATCCAATATGGCGGATATTCGACAGCTTATTCTGCGCCTAAATAAATGGGTATTATAAAATAGAACGTTAAATTAGAATTTGGACGGCGATGATTATTTATCATAGCAGTCAATAACGCGGTAATGACTGCACTAAATATGATTTAGGATAATGATTAAAAGGATCCCTAATTCCGTGATTCATAACGTTGTGCACGTTAATTTTATTAATTTTCGTTTTATATTAAATATTTTTTTAACGTTTCGAAGTGTACTTTTATTTTTTTTTAATTTATTTCATAATTATTTAGTAATATCGGAACAGCTTATTGATCGATCGAATTTAAGCTGTATTAAAGTAATCCTATTTTAGTAATTATTGTCTTATATTGTCAAACTTTTATATAAAAATGATAACACTCTTGCATTGCCAAATAAAAAAATAAATAAATTATAAATTAATAATTAAAAATTCGATTTTTAAAATACTACAATTTCCAATTTACTTTCATACCAATTGTTCATTTTTATATGCAAATTAAAATCTCCTAATATTAATTCGTAATTCTTAATTTTTTTTTCAACTTAATCAAATTACATTTAGTCATAAAATCGGCATCACAAGTTTTCACCAACAATTCACAGCACCGATTAACTGTTCATGACGTCCATCTCTCTAAACTAGTGCTAAATCGTTTCGTATCGCGGAGGCCGCGTGGTTTACGAACTGACCATTCTGATGATCGTATCGTGGAATAGTCACATCTTATTTTATGTAATGAGTGATACGTTAAACGGTTATTGTTTACAATCTGTGATGGTATTAGTGGATTATAGTGCTTTATTGATTCGAGTGGGCTAAGTATGGTCACATTATTGTCACAGTTGATACTCCATAGTAGTTTTGCAGCGCATCATGCAAAAAAGTTTTCTATAATAATAAAATATGAATACTTCCTACGCTCTTTATTGAGTTATGAAAACAATAAATATTTAAGTTAACGCTATGTTATTTTAATTATTTTTATATTCAAATATCTATGTAATATTCAAGTAATGCACCAATTTAGCTATAAACGTATTGTTTACAGAATAAGGACTAAGATAAAACTTCACTGTAAAAAAATTATGACAATAAACTTAATTATACGAATATCTAAATTAATATCTGCCCGCGGCAGCGTCCGCTAAGTACATTGATAAAAGTGGCCTATGTATTACATTAATATAAGCTATATTACTATGTTCTTTTAATGTTAAATTCAGCAAAATCTAAATAATACTTTTTACATGAAATAGAATTCGATATTCCTATTTCTCCAACCATAAGACAACAAATTTTCATTTATTTGTTTCCTATTCCTCCCTAATCCATTACTCCCCACCTATAAGCTCCACACCTCCAAAATAACCATTTTAAAAATCACCACCAACTACATACATAACCCACACTATCATTATCTCCACTAAGCCATAAAACTAGAACGCGATCATCAAAAACTGCCGTACAGAGAGATATAAATCAAAATGCAACAACGCCGGCACTGATTATATTCGCAGCGGGCCGATAATGGCGCCGCGGCGTAATGAGCGGCGAAAATTGCACTATTTTGATTTAATGACGTCGAATAACAGCAATCAATGGTGGATATGTATTTTGAGTTTTAGCATACTATTTTGTTAATAAACGTCTATGTGGTTAATAAGTAATTATATTGATTTTTAAACTGGGCGATAATAAGCAATTTTATAGCGGATGGTATGCGTCGGCGGGAAGGAGCAAAGTGACATAAAATAATGCGCCGTTGCACAATTGAAAATAATTCTATGGCCGGTCATGCATACTAATTTTAAAGAGGGTTTTCCAATTTACATAAAACAAAATAAGATTTGGAATTAGGTTATGTCAATAAAATAATAAATGAAAAATAAAAAATAGTAATATAATAGTAATAAAAATTCAAATTAAAAATAGAATTAAAAGAAAAAAATAAGGCTATAATATAATAAAAAAAGTGATTAATATGATATTTTTGCGTCACATTAACGAAGATAAATAATATAAAAAATGTAAAAGCACTACATCAGATTAATACCATCGAAAGAAAGTCATTCAGAATGACGTCTTACTCACGCCAACGTTCCTATTGTTAAAAATAATGTTACCAATTTATACGCTTATATAATTGGATTTATTATCTCAATAACCTCTTAAAGAAATCCAAAAACGGGGCCAACAGTCCGTAACGCAGTAAACCAATAAAATACAAGAATAAATAAAAATAACTGCTCCAATATAAATAAGGCGAGTCCCGGCGCGAGTATTTCACCGGCTCAGGGTGACGCGTCAGGCTGTTGAGTAATGGCGTCACACAACATAAAATATACAACAAAAACTGTTGTTCTTCCAACAGTTTTGTCCCATATTAAGAATGAACGTAAACAGAACTCGGATTTGGAATAGAGTCGGATAGACGCGTGGAGTCGAATGGATTTATTTTTTATTTTTTTTAGTGTTGTTGTTTATTATTTTGTGTATTTATTTTATGTAATATAAGTTTTAATGTTTTTATGAAATATTAATATTATTTCATAAGTAATTTTTACAGTTCATTAACTGGTAAATATTTTATTATTCACGAAAGTATTTAGATGTTAAGTTACGACGTTTTAAAAACATTTTAAAATGGTATTACTCGCAAAAAACACAAAATAACCAATGCGTGATATATAAAGAATACTAAATTGATTTCTAAATCACCGTCTCGATTAAACCGTAATCAGTAAGGTATATAATTATAATTCATACTGTCCGACATAATTTTTAAATGCATGAAATACATTGGATCTTGTAGGCTCGTATAGATATACGCATAAGATTTCGATTTATGGAAAAGAATTAAAAAAAAGTTTATTTCACTTTTCTAATATCAATTCTGCTAACGCTGATAAAATACCCAACACATGCCCAATTGTCATCTCGTATATACTTCAATATTTGCATTGAAATAGTAGATATACGTAGTAAGTAAGACTAATTCTTGGATTACTTTTCTGATTAAACCTACAATTTTTCGTCCAAAAAAAATTACAATTTAAAAATATATTTGGGTTTTCTTAATGAGCTTTACCAAATACCGTCTCCACTCCCGCCTCTATCCGGCTAGCTCTTCCCGAATCAAGCCCAGTTCGCGGGTAATTCGTTATTTTTATTGTTTTTAGGGTTCCGTACCTTAAAAGAAAAACGGAACCCTTATAGGATCACTTTGTTGTCCGTCTGTCTGTCTGTCTGTCTGTCTGTCTGTCTGTCTGTCTGTCTGTCTGTCTGTCTGTCTGTCTGTCTGTCGGGATGTCAACCCTTTTTTCTCAGAAATGCATAGACGTATCATGTTGAAATTAATATCATATACTCAAGTCTACGATGACATGCGGCCGTGAAAATATTAAAGTTCTAAGTCAACGCAATCAAAAGATAATGGAAAATATGTCGTATATTTTGACCATTTTAGCGTTTTCGCAAGGGAATCAAAATCTATAGGGTACTTCCCATTGACCTAGCACGATGAAATTTGGCAAGAAGTAAGATCTTATGGTACAAATAAAGGAAAAAATCTGAAAACTGTAAATTTTTGTATGTATGTTTGTCTGTTTGTAAGTTTGTCTTTCAACCTTTTTCTCAGAAATGCGTGAAGGTAACAAATTTTTATCAACGTCAAGTACTCAGAGTTGTAATTACAAAGAGCTGTGAAAAAATCAAACTTCTAAGTTAACGCAATCAAAAGATACGGTCATTTATATCACATATTTTAAGTATGATAGCGTTTTTAACGTTTTCTCAAGGGAATCAAAACCTATAGGGTACTTCCCATTGACCAAGCATTATGAAATTTGGCCAGGAGCAAGGTCTTTTAGTATACATAAAGGAAAAAATCCGAAAACTGTAAATTTCTGTTCGTGTGTTTGTCAGTCTGTACGTCTGTCTTTCAACCTTTTTCTCAGGAACGCGTAAATGTATCAAGTTGTAAATTGATCAAGCGGAAAATATATTAATCTTAGAATTAAAATTATATGTACTTGTAACAAATTAACATAGAAATTGACCATGGTCAAAAAAACAATTTTACAAACACTGAGAAGAAATTTGTATCAATACGAAAACATTAAAAAGCAGCAAACCTTTATAACCAACGCAATGCAATCTATATATCGCAGCTAACAAAATGATAGCGCGATGTAGCGTACAGCTAATGCCATCTATTACAACATTATGATATTAACTGTGATATAATTCTGCTCGATTAATATTTTTTTTTATTTTAATTATTATTTAAACGCGCTAAAAATAATAAAATTAACTTTTCATTTAAAAGTTTTATCGTCGATTTATAACGTCATTACGTAATTAACATTCAATATAAGAGTTTCACGCGATTTGATTTAAGTACTCGTATTGACTTAGTACGAAAATTTTAAAATTAAATTTAAACAGATCGAGTTATTTCATTAACTTCTTTATCTACACATATAAGTCTTCTGGTTATTAGTAATACAATTAGTTATTTATAAATAAACAATTAGTTTTGTTCGAATTAAGGACTAATTATTTTCGTCTTGGCAACACTAATATATATTTTGATATTTTGATTGATAATGTAAATCTAAATATTTTACGAACGTAGTGCAGGGGTAGTGGAGTGTAGTAGAATATAAATAAAAATAAAACGAGAGTAAAATATAATATAATTACGTTGTTAATGTCCCAGTCAACAAGTTAGTTCATTGAAATTGTCAAGAGATGGCGCTGGGTGTATCCTGAATCGCGCTATAACTTTGCTTTTTTGAAAGTATAAGTTGTATTAGTACCTAAAATAAAATTTTGTGTTTCCATGGATTGCATCCATGATTGTTTTTTAAATTAAGGTGCTCCTAAGTAGTTTCAAAATAGTTTTTGGGACGTGATCCATATTTACATAATATTTGATTATATTTAAGCGACTTCTAAAAAAGGAGTGTTTTCAATTCGACCTTGTATTTAATTTTTTTTTTATGTTTGTTCGCCGATTATGCCGTCATTTGTGTACCGATTTTCAATTTTTTTTTTGTTTGAAAAGGTATACTTCCAAGGTGGTCCCATTGTCTTCAGGTCAGGATCAGATGATGGGATCCTGGAGAAATTGAGGGAACTCCTCAAATATTATAGGCAAGCCTATACCGATTTAGGTATTTTTGATAGTAACTTATGTTGGAACTGATGATGAAGACCACAAATGGCGTAGATAGGTTAGTCTTATATAGATTTCTATAAGTTTGTACGGAACCCTCGGTGCGCGAGTCCTACTCGCACTTGACCAGTTATTTGTTATTATCATTCTGTCCCTAGGATTACTGTGTATGATGCACGGCCGGCGCTGGGTGCGTTTAATTGCCGCGGACGCTTTACACCCGACTATAAATAATAAGATTAAGGTAGAGTAGATTTGGATGTTTATGAAAGACAATAAGTTTACCGTAGTTTATTGTCTGCAATTTTCTTTTGCGTGTGATTTAATGTTTTTTTTTTGTTTTTTTTTTTTGTAGGTTAATGGTTTGTTTGTGTTCAGCCTTGGCCTCTGGATACAGAAATGTTTGGTGGTTTATTATTTATTATGTTATTGCGTTGTTAAGGTTAGATTGGTTCTAGAATGTTAAAAATAAAATTAACATTTTTTAAAAGAAAGATATAATAGAATAAATATTTGCAAACATAGATTTAAAGTATATTTTGTAGATTTAAAAATATATTTATGTACGACGTAGATCAGTTCTGAAATGTCTACAAAATATTACCAAACAGTAAATTTTTCATTCACACGACAAGTATCATTAATGATGTTATTATTAATTGCATAGCAAAATGTTAAACTAATATAATTATTAAAAAATATATGTATAATCAGAAACACCATCTCGAATAAAACAATATTATAGGAAAATAAAATATTATCTCTCTTCGATCTAATTATGGACCAGATCCAACTTATAAATCAACCACTTCCATATACAATTGTACATCTATTCTGCCATTTAATATTATAAATGTGTACATAAATTGCGATTTTACTCTTAGGCGAGAATTACACTTATAAGTATTGTTCTCAGACTACCATAATGATTTACATAACTTATTCGTCTTACTTTATACCTGAAAGAATTTACTGTTAGTGTCTTATTTTGATAGCCTCAGCTTTGTTAACTACGACATATAATATGTTATAAGGTTACAATTACGATTACGAGAGTAAAACTTACTAACGTAATTATTGTCTCAAAATGAAACACATTTAACTTACAGTGGAATGTATGCTGAGACACAGGCCACAGTGCCCCGCACACAGCGCAGAAATATCTTGTAAAAATGCAATCAAGAGTGACTTCAACAAAGTTTGCAAATTAGGTAAAAAATGCGTATACTGTAACGCGATACATTAAATCCAGCTTTCTTAATCGCAGACGCAGTTCTTTGTCACTGCTGTGTCCCTTGCGATGACACCTGCATTCTTGTTTCTGCGTCGGACCCCTGGATCATAGAATAATATTATCAAACACCTGTAACCTTCCTCAATAAAAGGCCTATCTAATATTATAATAAAAATTAAATTTGGGTTGATAATTCCTGAGACTAACGCATCTAAAGAAACCAACTCTTCAGCTTTATAAATTAAATATAGACAGGTAATGTACAGCACGGGATTTAAAGAGGGCAATCGGACTATCACCCTTTGCCTCCACAAGAGAGCGTCCGTAAAAAAGATTTTCAGGAAACAAAAAATCAAATGATTTCCTCTACTCTTTGAAACGTCTGCCTAAAAAAATTGGGAAATAATCAGTCGCCTCCAGGTGTCTTTTGCTCCAGACTTCCAAATACATTATCCATTTGGTAATTACGTTAAACTATCACTATAACTGGATGCTGATAAGCAATAATGTGTCAACCCACAAAAAGTCAAATTCGGAGATATTGGCGTATTTGATACAGCATCACCTATTTAACATTATTAAAATGAAATTGAAGTCACACCAACTAAATAAATACGAAAAAAAATTCTTAATGAATTGGTTTGTATTTCAAGGGCGTTACATATTTTGCAATTTATACAATAATTTCAAACATTTGAAAAACTTTTTATTATATAATATATTAAAAATATCAATTTGATTTTAATTCATTGTACTTTTTATCAAACAACAAAAGAAAAAATGGATATAAATATTTCTATAAACATATGTGTTGAGAATAGGTTTGACATCTTTAGACGCCATTTTCTCAAAATGAAGTATGTGTGGCTTGACACAGTATTGCTTATCAGCGTCGAACTATGCTAAATTGTGACACTTGATTTTTAATTTTTGTACTAAAACCCCTCCTCTAACTGTCAAAACCTGGTACGTTTTGATAACGATAGATTATCAGAATAAGCCCTCAGGTCTTATAGCACAATAATAAGTTCCATATAATAGCACATAACAATCAAAACAACGTGTTTAGTTAAAACGAATTATTGCAGTATTCGTCGGTCGTAACAGTGATAAAGTGATTTAATTACATGCTAACGAAGCGAGCAACGCTGGGCGTTAATATATTATTATTATCCTCTATATAATACTTTAAATAATAAACATTATAGTTATTAGCATATTAATTATGTTTATAACTGGGGTTTTACTTTGACTTCGTTATTAGAAAGGAAATAGGATTTATGTGCATAAGATTAACTTTTACATTGTAGAATTTTATTTTTTTACTAGCTTTTGCTCGCGGCTTCGGTCAAATTAATGTAGATTTTGTTTTTATATAATACGCATATTTACATAAAACATCTCCATATATATGACCATCATTCAAATTGTACCATAATTTTCAAAACAGGTTTAGCGATTCCGGAGATTACTTCGGAGATTATTATATAAATAGCAATAAAAATGTTCGGTAAATAGAATAACTCTTTATTTAAAACAAACAAAGTCATTGCCTTGCTTTAATTAGTAGTATTTAATAGTTTCTTATAAATTCACAAGTAACTCCAGAAAAATAAACAAAAATATTAAAATTCCACTAAAATTGACTCATTAATTATAATTAATAGTAACATGCAAAACAAATACAGCTTCATTAATATATGAATACAGATATTGTCAATTAAGTAATTTGTTAAATAAATACAGTAAGTACAATAATTAGTTTACGAAAATCACTTAAAACGTACAAATACATTTTAAATCATTAACTTATTAAACTAAAATGGCGCATGCGACTTGCCTCACACATGAAAACAATAGTGAAAGAGATAGAAATACTACCATCGCCAATTACTATATTAATTATGACAAATCAACTCAGCCTCAGTTCGATTTCCGACATCAACGAATCCGTGTCATACCTACACTATGAGTGCATTAATAGATACAGAAACAATATTATCCGAAAACGAGCAATGGAAGAAATTAGAAGAAGAATGGGGTAAACCGATAGATTTAGAAGTAGACGCAGAAGACGACACACCCAGAATCAAACCAGTTTACAGCACCTTAGACCTAAAAGGGACCACGTTTGATTCTTCTTTCCTATTCAAGAAGGTAAGAAGGAAAGTTGGAAGACAATTATCCAAGAAGTCCACTGCTTCAGCCTTAGAATATAATGACTTCATCAGTCACTTGAAAGACGATTCGAAACGTGAATCTTCTAAAGAATTTTACTTCATCAACGGTCAGATCATGTCGGCTGTGTCAATCGAAAACATATGCGACACAATTGACGATATCTTCAAATCAATTGATAGACTGTCATCTGTGACCAGCACCGCTCGGAAGATTCCAGAAAAAGTCCAATGCAGCATTTCGACAACGGATCTATCGTTTGACGATACAGAAGACTGTTTGACACATTACAGTGAAATCGAACGGCATATTGAGGAAGCTTTCGAGGAGTTTAGTTCCATGTCAGTTGTGGACGGTAATGACCAGTCTACTTTGGACTCTGTGACGACATTAGTTCGGAAGTTCAGTTCTGTGTTAAAAGATCCAGTTATACAATGCAGTCCACGGCGGCAAAGGCAGTGCTGTGATAAGTTTAAGGAACTGGCCGATTTTTGGAAAAATCGTGCGTTTGAGTGTGATAAGTGAATATGAGGGTAGGGTAAGGATTCCGTTATATTGTTATTAAATTAGTTTTATTTAAATAATTTGTATTTTTTAAGTATATTAGTGTACACTTAGTACGTGTTGACTTTAATAAAATAATAGGTTAAATAATTTATGATTGTGATTTTTATAACTTTTAATAAATTATAATAAATTAATTTGACTAATTTAATAAAGTTATAGATTAATAAACGAATGGTTTCATTATTTTACAACTAAGATAAAATTTTAATTTTTGTGTCCTCATTCACTAAAATCCTTAGCATTCATTCATGACACAATATTAAAATCAACAGTAATAATACCATAGAATTACAGTATACAAATAGCCAAAAAAAGGTAATTCAAATATCGAATTAGATTATATTAATAATTAAGAACAATCATTCGATATAATTTCAAACTATACCCGGCAGCGAGTATCAATAATACTTAACAACTTTGTCACGGCGACTGTACAGCCGGCATAAACAAGACAAACACACCTATTACTTAATTACCTGAACAGTACAACAAATAGAAATTCATGGTTCATTAGCCAAAGCGTGGTACCGTTCGTCCACGGTGCAAGTTGGACCTTAAATCATGGGCGGTGCCTGTGGACCGCTGGATGGAGACACACGGGAAGGGTGGACACGCTGCGTTTGATGACACGTTACACTAGTAAGTTCTTGGTATCATCGATAAACATTTTCGTTCAAAACGTAACGGACAGTTTTTCTTTTGACAGGATTGTTCAAAGTATAAATATAAAAAATTATATTATATTGTAATAAAAAGCCATTCAATGATGTAATTGAACTAATTGGTTTTTAGTTTTTTTATAATGTAACGTAATGACATCATTTAATTTGAACGCTTTTCAACTTAATCACTTTTTTACATTAGGCGACTCGATCCTTAAGCTGTTTCAAATAATACTTTCCTACATATGCTATTATATACTACCAGTGTTTGTAATAAGACGATACTATTTAAAATCCTATAATCCAAATGACCTGTAATCACATATTGATTTTTTTTTACTATTTTGTCATGAAATTAGGTATTAGTCTGTTTATATTAATTGTTCTCTATTTTAATGACATAAAGTGCCTTAAGCATGTCTTTAAGAGTTAAACTAATGACTATACAAAAATATCTTTTATATTTTATATAACGGGTCTTATCGCGATAGCTATTTGTAATAATAGCTCTTATTGCCCGAAGTGGCATCCGTGGTGGTCACGAGCTAACTTTCGTATTTTAACCGCAGCGTTCCCGCTCCAATCATCCGCCCGTATGTCATCAATATCCCGCGCACTGACCGTAAGCAGAAACTTATTCCTGTTGTTCATGAGAGTTGGACAGTTTGTCAATTTATGAGGCCGGCACAATAGCGCGCGAGTGAAGGCAGATTTAGTTAATTGAGTTACGGGAATTATGGGCTAAGAACGTTTTAGCTAATTAGATACATCGTCTTAAATACTATTTACTGTTGAAATGAGCCGCTTTAAAGTCAAATGTTGTTACTTTGTCTTTAAGAACGATAACAAATTTTTTTATATTTTTTTTTATTCCTCATGACATTGGTAAAATAACATGTGTCTAATTGGCAAAACTAAAAGCCATTAGCCAAAGAATTGAATTCAATTGTCAACAAAATTTAACAGTTTCATTGTTATATTTTCTACTTCTTTGTCTGAAGACTTCAGCAGCGTAGAAATTTTCATCTCTTATATCAAACCTTTGTCTGTCTCCGAGGTCTAATCAGTCTGAATACCAAAGTTCATCAAAATCGGTTCAGTAGTTCGAACGTTAATACGTAACAAGCCGGTAGATACACAGACACACAGAGTGAGTTTCTTTTTATAGAATTAGCATGGATATTAGAAAGATGGTGCGACATTTTTTCCTAACAGTTAAGCAAGATTTAGTTAACATGGACATACATACGTTGGTAAAAACTAAACATTTCAACTAAATAGGTAAGAATATAAATTTAAATTATTACATTACAGTTTACTGTTAAATACTTTCATTTCATTAATACATAAATTATATTCGTACACAAAAGTATAGAATTGAGGTCACAAACTTAAGTTAACTCGTAAATGTGTATCGCTAATGCATTTATTAAGAGTTAACTATGTAACTTAAGAAATATTTCAATGCATTAACAGTTCATAAATGGATGATAATAAGCAATAATGTGTCAACACACAAAAAGTCAAATCGGAGATATCTCAGGTATTTAACGTTATTAAAAGAAAAATAAGTCATCTAAACTAAATAAGTACCGAAAAGAGTTTCCTAATTTAATGTTTCGAATTTCAAGTGTGCGTATTTTGCGATTTATACAATAATCCCATATAATTGAAAACTATATATTTTTTTTATTAGATAAATCTTTTTGTAATCCCAATCTGCTTTTCTGATCATATTAGAAAAGAAAAGATGGAAATATATGTATATCTTCAAACAAATCCATTAAGCTTATAGCTTTGACACCTTTAGACGCCATTTTCTCAAAATGGTCTCCGTGTGGCTTAACATAGTATTGCTTATCAACGTCCGAATTTCCACAGCTGGGCAAAGTCTTTTTCTGGTAAAGAATTCAAAGGAAAATCCGCGACAGTGCTCCACTATTAAACTGATATGTCTCGGAATTTCCCACACGACTTCACGATATTTTCCTTCACCGCCAAGCATGATTATTTAATTGCACTGAAATACTATTTACTTATATTAGAGATCCACCCACACTTCACACGAGTGCTATGTAGTATTTTACGACAACAAAAGTGGGTTGATTTGTAAATATAATTTATTAGTACACCTCCACACCATCTATAAAACATTTTAAATTTCAAGTCTCATAAAAAAACATAGGACTTTCATAAAAACTTCCAACCCCAGTTTTACCACTTTAGGGGTAGAGTTTTGTAAAATTCGTTCTTAGCGAATGTCTACACCTTATAAGGAACCTACCTACCAAATTTTAAGTTTGTATAAGCTATAGTTTTTGAAATTTCGTGATGAGAGTGACATTTCGCATTCAATTAACATCCACGAGTCCATCATTAAGCCATCTCGTTAACCTTTCTAAAATACATCACATAATTTAATTATTTGACACATTTCACGTTTAATAATGAAACTTCTGAACATGGCGGCCACTTTGCGGAGTTTCCTTAAAAAACAAAACAGTGCCAGGCCATTAGTGACGTCACGCGGCCGGTCTCGATCAATTTGGACGGAATCACCGGGGTGAAGTGTTTTTTAATTAATTTTATGAGTGAACAACGCTCGGATACAGGTATGAGGGAGATGAGTGGTTTTTACGTTTTTTTTTTTTTTGATGCTGGCCAGTTTACGCGGTTATGGAGTTTTTGAGTGTTAGAAAATTTATGGTTTTGTTTTTTTTTTGTAATGAAGTTTTGATAATTTTAAACACATATTCTGCTTCAATTACAAAAAAAATATATAGATATATTATTTGTCAGTAAGTCTATTTTGTGTGATTAATATGTGTCTAAATTTACTTATAATAATTTACTATATACTTTCAATTTCAATTATAAACAAATTTAAAATAATTTATTTAATAATTCCTATTTAATTTTTTGACGTTTATAAGGGTTAACGGATTTTGAAATAATTACAAAAACTGAAATTCAATTCAAATCATAACCTCTTTATATACATAGACATATCCCGTATTTAAAATAAAAATTTAATTATTATGAAATAAAAATAAATAAAACGCAATTCACTACAATAATTCCCTATATTAAT
This sequence comes from Hypolimnas misippus, assembly GCA_037950945.1. NCBI lineage: Eukaryota > Metazoa > Arthropoda > Insecta > Lepidoptera > Nymphalidae > Hypolimnas > Hypolimnas misippus. Next base: position 14,400,680 of record JBBEEQ010000024.1, on the reverse strand, counting down.
ATAATTTTTAAAAATCGCGTCCACCGCTTCGCTGTCCGCACGACGCCGTCGTCCACGCACTAATTCAATATGGCCGACGTAAGCCATTTGCGTTCGCGCTTGACGCATCGCCCGTGAAAAAATCAATTACGATTTTTTGATAGCTGTGACCGGCTATGTTGGTGTGGAATACATTTATTATATAATAAACTAAGTTTTTTAACGTCATGGCTCGAAAAAAATATATATACATATCTATAATAAATGCAAATAATTTATATAGTGAATATGTATTTTACTGTAAGTTATTAATCATTAAAAACTAATTTTTACCTATATTATCTTGCTTGCTTGATGGACGTTAAATACGATAGATTTTTCATTGTGATTGTGACTGACACAAGAAGATTAATAAAATAATTATGAAAAAAAAATACGACCTACATTTCATTTACGAGATTTATTATCTATTGATCATTATCTCGTTTTGAACTTACACAAATTATCTTAATTTTCTTTATACTATAATCAATTTTACTTCTATTCTAAATTAACGCCACACAATCTCCTTTACAATTTGACTATTATTTTGTTTATATTAATCTTTTGTATGAAGTCAATAAGGTAATTTTATAGTGTAATTTAAATAGAAGGCGTAATTGCGGCCCCACAGATAAACCCGACAGACAAGCGTCTGATGATGATGTGATGTATAGTCAGGGAACTAAAGCTAGTTCCCTGACTATTCATTACATCATCTACCTAGCATTTTTCTGGCTCTGCTAACTATTCTAATCTAGATATTGACGAGTTACTAATTTTTACACAGAACGATTGCCATCTGACCTCCGCAACCCCTGAAGGCAAGCCAATAATTACTTAGACTAGAATAATTATCCTACTAAGAGTAACGATCATTATTAGGTGATTGTAATAACAGCCGCGACCGACAGTTTTATGTACTCTCCGAGGCACGATTAGGAGGCCCACTAGGACAAACACCCAAACCTAGGAAGAAATATTTATACAAATACGATAACCTGTCCCGATCGAAGGCAAAGAACTCGCGCACTCGTCGCCGGAGGGCGCGCGGTACACCAGTCAGCTCATGACCACGACGAATGCAACTTCGTCGAAACGTCGGGCAATAAAAAGGTTAAATATGAATACGTTCCGCATATCAAAAAAAAATGTATCCACATTGACCTATCTGATACGGTCTATAATAGACACTTTTAGTAGCGCCATTTCACGTGACACAATCTGTCATACATACAATGTAGCACGGGCCTTGTCACGTGACCGAGTGAGGAAAATTTTATTATCGTCGAAAAAATATTCGAAATTTGAAAATTTTCAAATAAAAATATCATTTTTGTTGTATGCAATTTTTATATTTTTTTTATTTATTAGGACGTCCGTTAATTGAGATTGAAAATAAGATTTATTCAGTTACAAAAAAAAAAAAATAATAATAATATAAAACGCCAAATGTCCTAATATCATCATAAGAAATATTGACAGAAATTAATTAATTAATGTTTTTGGAACTGGGAGTATGTTTTATTTTACAAAACAACATAAATATTGAAAACCGTAACCTTCTTTTATAAGTATTTTCGTACAAATTGATTAAATTTAATATAATACATGAATTCTAATAATTACCATTACTTCAATATATTAACGAAAAATAAATAACAAAACAAACGACTTACAAAAATCTTCAAAATCATTAACCAATGTAATGACAAAGTATAAATTAATGATAAACATATACTTTCACTACCATAATTAAGCTTTTATACCTAATAATGATCAAAGTTGTAAAATCACGGACCCATTAGACGCAGGTGCGTCTCATGCGCATGCGCAACTTGTGTGCAATTTGCTATAACGCTATAATAGCACCATGTATGAAATAATGATGCTGGTTAAAATTGGTTCATTAGATTTTAATGATGCAAAATGATATTAGTGAAGTAACAGTAACATCAAATATAAAATGAACTTTATTGAAATAGATTTTTTAATGCACTTTTGTATCCTAAGGATATTTGTCGTTACAAAACAAGTTTTGAGAGAGCCGGAAGCCGAACTCGACCCCATTCCTTTTCTTAAACAAAGCTTATACCAATGGGGTAAAACTTTTTTTAAGAAAAGGCGGTTGCCTGTAAAGATCCCCTATTAAGGAGAAGGTTTCGGAACTTATTCCACCACGCTGTTCCAGAGCGAATTGGCGGCACATATATGTGTCACAATTTCTCACATTGACTCCACACATTCACTCCCGTCACATTTCAGGATGTTTTCCTTCACCTTTACCTAACAGAGTGACATTTATAGAAAATATACTAATTCTTCTTTTATCTTATGCTACCTTATCTTATAATAGATGGACTCCACACATGCAGGCTTTCAGAATGTTTTCCTTCACCTTTACCTAACAGAGAGACATTTATAGAAAATTTACTATTTTTTCTTTTATGTTATACTACCTTATCTTAATATAGATGGGTTAACGGTGGCTACACTTAAACAAAAACTTAGTGACAGATTGTTATAAAAATTTACAATAATATAGTTTATACATCGGGACACACAGGCTACAATTATAAAGTTTTCATGTAATTCGATGAAATTGTAACCATAAGTGTAAAGTAAGTTGAAAAAAAATCCTGTTAGCGTATGAAACGTAGTTATAAAAAGTGATTTACGCCAATTTGTTGTGGTCATTCCCCTCTTTTCCACTGGGCAAGTTCTCAGGTCCTACGATTGATAATATGAAGAGTTTTACTCATTATAGCCTATTAAATAAGCTATCCCTCTTTTAAGATAACAAATAATTAAAAAAAAACCTGCGACACAAAAACCTTTAAAAAGTAGGGAATAGAATTCATGATCTTGAAATAGCTTAACCGATTTTGGTACAACACGTCCAAGAATCATTGCTAGAAAACTCAAATACCGCATCCAAATCGGTCCACCCGTTTAAGGGCTACGGTGCCACAGACACATAGCGGTCAAACTCATAACACCCCTTATTTTGCGTCGGAGTTTTTAAAAAAATCACGTAAATGTTGTAACAAATACTTCCCATTAGCGCGGAAGCTCCAACGAGCAGCGATCAGGCGCTCAATCGGCAGATGTCGAGCGATGTCGACGCACGCCCACGAATTAATTCAGTTAACGTCGCTTACCGGGCATCACCTGAACTCCGGACGCGGGTTTAAACTAACTGGAAATACCCGAATTGATTATATACTGTTCTACACCTACCTGCCCCGTGGTATGTTGATAATGAGAATAAGTTTATTTGGAACATAGCTGACAAATGCAGATATAAATTATTACAGTAAAGTAACTAAACATAAAAAAATACCATACAAAATAAATGCCTATGTGTTATTCTTATGTATGTAACTATCTGGTGTATAACGTCTGCGCAGGAATGGCAGGAATTAAAATTGACAGTTTCATACAAACTTTCATCCCCTATTTTATCCCCTCGGTGGAAGTATAAATCAAAATCCTTTTTTAGTGGAAGCTTACGTCATCATATCTATCTGCATGCCAAATTTCAGTCCGATCCGTCCAGTGGTCTCGTTGATAGATCTTACGTCAGTCACCTTTGAGTTATATATATTTATATGATGAAACTAGCTTAGTGTAAAGTTCTATCAAAATATGTTCTGCAGTTTTTGTATGAAATCCATTTATTCTCAAAATCATCGGCATTCATAAGAGCAGCAAAATTTTAATATTAGACGGTATTTTCGATACTAAATGGAGCTTAATTTATTTATCATCGCAAAATACTATGTATTTGAGAAACTTATTAAAATTGAGTTATTAGAATGAGTGTATTGGTGTTGAAATATTCACAAAATAATGATTAAAAATTATATAAAAAAAGTGAATTATTCAAATTAATCGCAAGTAGTCTTGTATGTTTTTATGTTTTGTTAGAAACATAAATACTTAATAATGTTTTATTATTACATTATAATTATTTTGCACAAACAAAATAAACAATTAGAAAACAATTTTCAAATATATTTTGATGTATGTACCTATCCTTCAAGTTTCTTAAGATACATTGTCGATGTCCTTTCCAGTGTATATATAAAAGGACCTATCAATTTATGCTGACAGTAAAGCGATGTGAGCACAGCCGCGAATTAGACAAGACTGCTAAGAGATATGGACCACATGCGTCACGTTGGGGCAAAGTTTGCGTATTGGTTCCAATTCGGCCAATATTGTCATACGGTTTGATTATGCGTGACAATCGCGGCAATTGCAGTGATACTTGTTTTGATTCGACTGCTATCTATCTATATATATAAAATCACTTGTCCTGACTGATTCATCAACGCAGAACCTAAACCGCTGGGGCTACGAACTTGAAATTTTGGCAGTATGTGGCTTTTAGGTTGCAGGCATGCACTTAGAAACGGTTTTTTGATTGCTCACCCCTATGAGGGTGAAAAGGGGTAAACACGTTTGTATGAAAAATCTTATTCCGTGGTTGTATTAACTTAAAACTTGATACACATACTTCTCGGTGATAGTAATGAAATATAAAATAGAAAAAGTGGTACTATTATTCCACACTGGGATGCAAGGGGGTAGTCAATTTTGTATGGAGAAAACATATTTTTTTGGCCGATTATCCTAAATTCAGCACAAAAGTTACTTAGGGAGAATTATTAAATACATATATGTATCCCAAAATTTCAAAATCATCCCTTAAAATGACGCTAGGCTGTAATAAATGGCTGAAATTCCAAAATATACGCAGGCGAAGCCGCGAGTAACTGCTAGTATACTATAAATAAATAAATAAATAAATACACACTCAACGGACCCCCATTAGGATCTTGTGATCGGGGGTCCGGAAACACACACAATACAAGCACAAACTCCTAAACCACGGCAAACATCGGTATGACCAATACAGACGTGTGCCACTATTAAAAAACCCAAATCTTTTTAGCGAATGTTCAAATAAATGCTCGTAATTGATTTTTTTTTAATTTTATTTTTAAATAGTTGTTCGTCGTTTGTTAGGCAATATATGATCAGTCATAATAATATCGGGATGGATTAAAAAATATGTGTTCGAATATGTTCCATTTATTTTTAAGTGTTTGTTTTCCCAAATTCATTGAAAATGATATTTTTGTGTTCTATTTTAGAATATTTGTGTCTTGTATGTTTTAACAGAAAGTCGGAGATCTCTTATTGTTTTTAGTTATTTTTTTTAACAGATAGTTTTATGATAAATAACGTAGGATTGATATCTGCAATAAATTGGACGCTGATAAGCAATACCATGTCATACAGACTTTATTTTAAGAAAATTGCATGTAAAGATTAATCATTATACTTTTTATCAAAATAGAAATAACTAAAGATGGATTTATAATTTTTCAAAACAAATTTATTAAGTTTGACATCCTAAGACGCCATTTTCTCAAAATGTAGTCCGTGTGGCTTAACATAGTATTGCTTATTAGCATTCAATTATATATATAATATATATACATATGTGTGTGTGTATAGATATTTTTGTTACATTTCTTAAAATCAATACTATCAAAATTGCTGACATCATATTTCAAACAATAACCTAAAAACTGTCCTGTCGTGTTTTACGCTCGCCATCACTTACATACATCTAGGCATCACAGATAAAATATTAAAAATATATAATAAAATCAATTAAACAAAGCATCGTAAACGTTATTGTATAAATTATACACTGGCAACCCCAAACGCCGCCATTAACATCTAATACCAATATATCACATGTCCGCCAGTCCGCCTTATCAATTTATAGTCCCGTTGTATCGAAACTTGGTCCCGGCAAGTGCATCTTGCACAAGTTTAATAATAAATTAAAACGTGTGATATTAGTCGGTGCTTCTATGTGTTTCGGTAATGTCCTTTGTTATGTATTTCGGTAAGTGATAAATTATTCTTTTTTATGATCTATATATGGACGCTGATAAGCAATAATGTGGCAACCCACAAAAAGTCAAATTTGATTTCATGTGGATGTTGATAAGCAATAATGTGTCAACCCACAAAAAGTCAAATTTTGAGATATTGATGTATTTTGATACTACGTCACCGATTTAACATTATTCAAAAAAATTTGAAGTCATCTAAACTAAATAAGTATGCAAAAAAGTTTTTTAACTAAATGTTTCGAATTTCAGGTGCGTTCCATATTTTGCAATTTATAAAATAATCTCAAATATTTAAAAATTTATTACTTACTTATTATTAGATAACATATTAAACAAATCTATCTGCTCTTGATTCATTATACATTTTATCAAAATAAAAAAGAAAAGATGAATATATACGTCTTCAAACTAATTTATTAAGAATAGGTTTGACATCTTTAGACGCCATTTTCTCAAAACGAAGTTCGTGTGGCTTGACACAGTATTGCTTATCAGCGTCCATGTATTGTAATGCGTCACGTATATAATATTATTTAAAAAAATTTCGAGTAATCTAAACTAAATAGGTACGGAAAAAAGTTTCTTAAGTAATGTTTCGAATATCGTGTTACATATTTTGCAATTTGCAATAATCTCATGTACTTGACAATTTGATTATTAGATTAAATTTTATTATACCAATCTGCTTTCAATTAATTATAATTTTAAACAAAATTGTAAAAAAGATAATATATATTTTTAAAAAAATTATAAAGAATAACTTTAACATCTTTAGACGCCATTTTCTCCGTGTGGCTTGACACAGTATTGCTTATCAATGTCTATATTTTAAAAACTGACTGGCTGGCAAGACATTTCCGACTTTAACATACAAGACACAGATATTCTATAATAGAATACAAAAATATCATTTTCAATGAATTTGGGAAAATACACTTAAAAATAAATGGAACATATTCGAACACATATTTTTAATCCATCCCAAAATTATTATGACTGATCAACTAACACGTAATAAACAATAAATAACTATTCAAAAATAGAATTTCCCAAAAAAAAAACAACAAATATTCTTCACTCACGCATAAAAAACAACAACCATTTTTACAAAAATCGAACATATTCGGAAAGCATATTTTTCAATATTTCCACGGTAATATTACGGAAAATTATGTAACCGAGTTTCATATAGCGCTCAACGCATTCGTTATCGCGGTATCTACCATCATCGCAAACACACGATGCACCTGGGATTGTATTAGCACTGGCATGTTTATGTTCCCGTTATAATTACGTGAGCACTTTTCACCGTAATGAGTGTTGTGTAAACGCATGTGTATGCATCTTGCTCGTTATATTTTATACTGTTCTGTATTTAAATTTTTGTTGTTGCTTATTTAAATTCGAATTGTGTTTGAATTTTTTTTCTTTAGTTGTTATACTGAATGTTGTGTGCGTATGTGTGCGTAATAAGCGTTGTGTATGCATATGTGCATCTTATTGAGATTATTTTATAGTGTTCTTTATTTAAATTTTTGTTGCTGCTAATTTAAATTCGAATTGTGTTTGATTTTTTTTTACTTGTCGATATTTATTTTTATCGTAATAAGTGTTGTGTACATTCATATGTGAATCTTATTATAATTATTCTATAGTATTCTTTATTTAAATTTTTGTTGTTGAAAATTTAAAATCGAATATTGTTTTTGTTTTTTGTTATTATAGTTTTGGAGTAGTTTTCGTAAGATTGCATCATGAGTTACGTAATAACAAAAACACGACATTTATTGTCTGTTAATGTTTTCTAAAATACATATCCACTAATTTGAATTACTGTTCCGATGATATACATAAAAAATATATTTTAATAACTGGTCAAGTGCGAGTAGGACTCGCGCACCGAGGGTTCCGTACAAACTTACAGAAATCTATATAAGACTAACCACCTACGCCATTTGTGGTCTTCATCATCAGTTCCATTACACCAAAAGTGATTTTCTGAAGGTAAATATATAAGTTACTATCAAAAATACCTAAATCGGTATAGCTGTGCCTATAATATTTGAGGAGTTCCCTCAATTTCTCCAAGATTCCATCATCAGATCCTGACCTGAAGACAATGGGACCACCTTGGAAGTATACCCTTTCAAACAAAAAAAAAATTGAAAATCGGTCAAATACGGAACCCTAAAAATAACGTATTTTGGATTGATTGATGTATTTAAAATATTTCACTTACAGAAATTAAATAATAAAATATTTAATTATAATCAAGCACAATTTTTACAAGCAACCCTCACGATAACGCAACGTAGCCCCACTTAAACAAACAATACTCACTTCTAAATAAAACTTACCGAGTTCGAAACACAATTAGCCAGTCACCTTAAGTAAATTTGATTGTGAGTGGTCTCAAATTAATCTAACGCCTAACACTAACAACGGCTAGGGATGACCATTCTTCATTAGCACAAAGGAACTCGCCTTTTGTCTCGCGTCCATTCATTTGTGATTGTTCACTACACTCGCTGAGACCCCGAGTACTTATTCTGGTGACTCATATCGCGAACTGTGACAAATTACAGTGAATTACAAAATAAAAATTACGCTTTTTGTAAATTTGTTATACCTAGTGAAATCAAAAAATCAAAATATATTTTATTCAAGTAGGCTCTCATGAGCACGTCATACATAAAAAATTACATCAATAATGAAGCGGTTCGAAACGTAGATTCTACCGAGACGAACTGGCAAGAAACTCGATAGTTACTCTTTTAAAATTTTGTCAATACAATACAGTTTTTTATGGATTACAAATTGATTATTTATCCTGTACGAAATTCAGCATATAGTAAACCCACGCATCTTTCTCGTCAACAATTAGTATAATTAGCTACTCGTAAAAGATAGCAAATCGAAATAATTCCTGAACAGATTTACAAAATGGCGCTAATTATTGTTAGTCTTGAAACAAAGTAGTGGACTAACGTAACGTCGTCAGCGGTACAAAATCAAATTGAAAACGTGAGTATTATATTGGTTCTATATTACAATGATAAGAACATTTTTTGACGTACGATTTTATTTTTTTTGGTATTAGGTAAATGCGTAAATCTTCTTTACAAGTTATGGTATTTCTGTTATTATCCTGACTTAAAAATCCTTTCGATTATTTAATGTCTGAATGTTAATATACTAACAAATTAACTTCACTCCTAAGAAATGACATCATCTTCGGTAATGAAGTGCAGAAAATCTGAAATTACTCAGGTAAATATACTTAGCATAAATTTTTAAATAAGTTATTAATAAAAGAATATAATAAAAGAAGTACATTTCGTAGCTTAATTTATATATGTAATTACAGAAATAAAAATATCATTTGCTAACATGCTCAAAATATTCACTTCACTTACGCACGGAATTCAAAATCCGAAACATAATGGTAACAAAATGACCCCGTCAGAATAATCCCGCTGTCCGACTGGCTTGATCCCTGTCAACAAATCCACAATACAGCCTGACTCGGTGTCACCCCGGCACAACAATGAAATGATTAATGTATATCGGACCGAGATTCGATTCGTAAGTGTGGCCTGCATGAATACTGTGATGGTGTGACTATTATACGTTGGGTAGTGTAGGCCTACCTTTATTTGTTTATAATCTATATCTATACTAATAAATAAAATTGAATTTCATATTAACAGCTTTTAATTAAATGCATATGAAAGTATGTACGATGCTTACATCAAAAAATCAATTTTTAAAATTGTTGTCTGTCTGTCTGTTTGTTCTGGCTAATCTTTGTAACTTTTGGACCGATTTTGCCAGGACTTTTGCTTGCAAATAGCTAATATTATAAGGCGCAAATTATGCTATTTTTTTTTAATTTTATTTATTTTAATTTTTCGTAGACGAAATTGTGTGCACCAGATAGTTTTAAAATAAAAAGAGTAGAGGAGAAATTAGTTCATTGGAAATTTTTAAAATCTGATATAAATTTCACTCCTAATCCGAATGAAAATTTGAAAAAGGAATGAAATGAGGATGAGTGAGTTATAAAACATTTTTTTTATTATAAATTAAAGTCACAACCGTATTTCAAGAACTTAATTTTAAAAAACTTTTAATAATATGTGTAAAAATAAATTTACATTGTTTATTTTTATAAAATTGGTGATTTGGAATTAATATCAGAAATATTATTTCCATATTTTAGTGTAGTACTATTTTGTTTACATAAAATAAATTGTGGATTTAATGCTATGAATTATGTCAAAAAAACAAACCCTTAAGTCCGTAACACTCAAGATTTAGTTAAACTTAATGGTAAATACATTGCATTTCTGTAATCGGTCAAAAAAAGGTGAAATCAAAAAGCTCGTATATTTTTCGTCCAGCCTCCGTAATCCGACGTCAGCTGCCGCTCTGGACTGACGCTTGTGTCAAGGATTATACTTCTGATAAGCACTGACGTGACAAAACGGTACATTTGGTACCTTAAAAATAACCGTTTTTACTCACAAACGAAGCTGAGTTATAGTGTAAGAAAAATTTTAAGCGTTTTTATTTTAATTTAAACATTTATGAAATACTAGCGACTCCCGCGGTTTCATTTGCGCTTAACATGGCTTTTATACAAACATCCAGCCACAAATTTACCCCCTTTTGGGGTCAAATTTTTGGAAAATCCCGTCTTATGAAGTATCTACGTCCTAAAAAGAACCCCCATGTGAAATTTGAAACTCTTTACAATCTCTTTAACAGCAATCAGCTTTTAATTCTTCAAAATTGTTATTAAAATAGAAAAGAAAAGGATATATGATTCTTTAAATAGATTTATTAAGATTTAACATCTTTAGACGCCATTTTCTCAAGATGAACCCCCGTGGCTTGACACAGTATTGCATCAGCGTACCTAGGTAATATTACCTAGTAATACTATATGTATAAAATTATATATTTTAGTAGATGATATTTAAAAAGAATCCTTTAGTAAATAATGGTTATTGATTGTCAGTATGACTAAGATCTCAATTTTAGCATCTTTATGAATAAAAATTAATTTTCGAATGTATATAAGCGCATCGCTTCAGAACAACTACACTTATTCGGATTATTTTATATTTTGTTCTGTTTGTATAATAAATGTTAGGACAATATTTGCAAAATCATACGGAAAAGTTAAAAAATCTCTCTATGAAAATTTGAGTAAATCTTAAATAACACGCGCGTGTGAAGCTGAGGCGTTCAGGTACGTTATTTTAAAATATTGACAAAATATTAGAAAAAAATATCGTCAGTAGCAATAATAAATACAATAATAAAAACAATCGAGAAAACTAAAGGGAATCTCTTCAATTAGACTCGCTAAACGCCAACCTATCCGAGGCAAGTGACAGAACAAACTTCCCGCGCCGGCACTGGCTCAAACCGCCTTAAACTGGTTTACGCCTGGTGTGAACCGGTTCAAGCTAGCTTAGCTGAATTTACATAAACTTCTAGTCTTAGGTTCGCCGTAATAGTGCTGTGTTTATTTAGCTGTTCTATAAGTGTTTCGAAAATATACTTTAGTGTAATATTCATAACGTGAAACAGTAATATTAATAATTTTTTTCAAACCATCAATTCTATTCATCGTTTTTCAAAATAAAATTAAGTTTTTACCTTGACTTTTCCAAAAAGACTTCCAAAATAGAAGGAAGATCTCCGGGGCGCCACGGACTTCTCTTTTAAGTATGTTTACCGATTATTATTACAAAACAGCTTGATCGATTTGGACAATTCTTTTTTTATTTAATAAGGTATACTTCCAGATTGGTCCCATAGAATAAAATTACTGGCTTAATTTTAGGCATTACGTATATCGCTTTTGTAGTTCCTGTTTTTAAAAAATCTTGTCATCTATTTCGTATTGCTCTCGTTAAATTAAATAAAAAAAAGATAAAACCACACAGTTACATGATAACGCAAGCCGCTAGTAAACACCGATGCACATGTGCAGTGATCCAAAACAAACTAACACCTATCACGCTGCATTAAACCTGGTGGAATCTTTACGGGTACATTTAGGACATTTGCGATTCTATGGAGCCGCAGTGACATTTCGCTAAAAGGGTACGGTAATTGTCAGACTCTTTTATTTTTCACGTTTAGTTCACGCCTCGTTGCTCCTAGAACCATATCGTGGATAAATTACCTCGTAATCATTTATAATATTCTCTGTTGGGATTGTTTTGTATTTTCCATGTAACAATTTATAACAATGAGTTGTTATCGCTATTGGAAATCAGAAAATTGGACGCTGATAAGACTATGTCAAGCCACACCGTCACACACATTTAATTTTGAAAAAATGGCGTCTAAAAATAAGAAACCTATTCTTAATAAACTTGTTTGAAGAGGTATATATAACATAAGATGGATATATCCATATTTTCTTTTCTATTGAGATGAAAATTATAATTAATTAAAAGCAGATTGGTATTATTCAAATTTTCTAATAATAAGATTTTCAAATATTTAAGATTATTGTATAAATTGCACAATATGTAACGCACTTGAAATTCGAAACATTAAATTAAGAAAATTATTTTGTAATTATTTAGTTTAGACCACTTGAATTTTTTTTAATAATGTTAAATAGGTGACGCATCAGAACACATCAACATCTCAAAATTTGACTTTTTGTGCATCCAATTCTAATTCAACTTTTGACAATACTATTTTATGTGACTGCAGAAAGGATCATGTCATATTTACTTGATTGCGTATTGGGCACACAAATATCACACCCGTACGTATAATAAAAAATGCAACAGTGAACAGAATTTAGCTTTCTCACATCTCCTTACCTAATGTACGGCATACAATCATATATGGATTCTGATAAGCAATAATGTGTCAACCCACAAAAAGTCAAATTCGGAGATTTTGATGTATTTTAATACTTGGTTAACTATTAAACATTATTCAAAAAAAAATTAAGTCATCTAAAGTACATAAGTATGAAAAAAGTTTTTTAATTTATAGCAGAGAGTTTCGAGTGCGTTCCAATATTTTGCAATTTATGCAATAATCTTATATGTTTGAAAAACTTATTTTTAGATACAACTTATCATTACACCAATCAGCTTCAATTAATTATACTTTTTATCAAAAAAGAAAAGAAAAGGTGGATATAAAAGTCTTCAAACACATTTATTAAGAATAGCTTTGACATCTTTAGACGCCATTTTCTCAAAATGAAGTCTGTGTGGGTTGACACAGTTTCTTTTATTTTTATTACTTATCAGCGTCCATATAATACTTTGTGAGTTACATAATAGTTTGGGAGATTGTTTAGATGAAAAATGATGAAAGATACTATAAAATTCTTAAAAATGATAAATATGTATAGCCTTATATAACCTATTGTATGACATTGTTTGCTGTGGTCCATTATGACGTCAGATGTAAAATTCAGATTACTTATACACCTTTAGGATTTTTTAAAAGTTTGATGATGAAAAAAGAATTAAAAAGTATACAATAACATAATTATGTAGCTCATTTAAAAATCGTTCCCTATTACGTAATACGCATACGAATGACAGATTTATCTATAAGTGGTGAAACGCGTGAACCGCAAACCAAACACGGCAGCGCAAAGTTTGCGAACTGGATTGCACCGGATTACGCCAGTCTCCGGCGACGCGAACCGGTTAGAACAGGTCGGTGCCGGTTAGAGGCAGTTAGTCAGGTGAGATCGTCGCGAGGTTTACAATTGGTATTATCGCTGTGCAATTGCGGTGGGCGGGAGTATGAATGCTAGTTAGTAGTTAGATGTTAATCTGCGGCTTTTGTTACTCGTATTTTATATGCATATAGTTCTTATCGTTCCGAAATTCAGTTTAGTTTAATCAGTTACCTTGCCCTGATTTCAATTAGTTTTGCTGCTATTTTTAGTATCGCAATCTGATATTTTGAGTTTATATGACTAAAAATTAACAACGTAATTTGTTACCGATTCTTTTAAGTAGGCTTCGGCTTTAAACTTAACACTTTTAAGGAATTGATTTATCAATTACCTACATGATGCGGATATCTGATTCAAATCTACCATAATTATAACGTTAAGTGAAGCTGAACATTCAAATGAAATTAATCATTTGTAATCCACATTACCTACATTTGCATTGGAGCGATTCAAATCATCAATTTACCTAACAGGATACAGGCAATCCAGCTGAAGCGTATGCCCTTAAATCAATGGGTCTTTGTTCAGGTATTCTGAGTGCCATCGAGACCTGTTTGATTTAATATAATGGCCATATGCGCACATTAGACGATCAATTGGTCATCAATTGTTGGGTTAATTTGCAGTAAATACGGTCTAATCCCGCACGTCGAGGGTGGATTCAGTCTTGACGACGTGGCTGACTAATTTGATGTGTACGGTGTTATATTTTGTATTAGCTATGTATATGTTTAGCAATTGTGTCGATACGATTACAAATGGAGCTTGTTTCCACCTTTCTTTAAACTTGAATGGCATAAACGAGGGACTTTTCTACGTAGAGAACAATAAATAAATAAACTCGTTGTTAGGGAGAATTTTCACGCAGTTTTTTTGGTCACTAGCATATTGCATTGCGTGTGTTTTATTTCTTCTTTACTTCTCTTGTATTAAGGCGAGAATTTAAGTTCTAAATTTAGCTCTTAAAATCCCATAAAGATTTACATAGTTGTTTGTCATTCTTTTATACCTAAAACCATTTACTGTCAGTGCCTTTAGTTTTGACAGCAACTGTAACTTTTCCTCACTCACAATTCTTTTACATAATATTGCTTCTTTATTAATATGTTTTTACGATATAGCATATATCGTAAAAACATATTAATATTCTTTGCATCAAAACCGTCAAATTTACACCAAAATCAACAATTTCGATTGCAACATCTAATTCCAACACAACCTTTAATTCTTCACTCCTACTAATTACAGCTAAATTTCCATCTGTCACCCATTTTTCTCCCTCAACTAATTGATTACCAGTAATTCGTGGTACAAATTGCGAGGCCATATCTCAAGGCGGCAACAGCCTATCAATATGGCTGCTACGCCAATAGCCGCTGGCGTAAATTGAGACGCTCAATTTACGAGCAATGCGCTTTAAGATGTTGTCCGTCACTTTGGATTGAGTGCTACACGAACTTAAACCATTAATTGGTACTTGGGACGTATCTGAACAGCAGACAGAAGTCGACCGAGAGTAATATATGACAATTGGAAATGTCGATTTTCACGACAAATCCAATACTATGGTCTAGATCACTATTGTGTTACAAAATATCGTGTAAAGCCTAACATTGAGCCTAGCATAGTTGCATAGTTGCACAAAGAAAATAATAAGGCTTTAAATTGTTATTTTTTATTTTGAAGTTACGCGATTTATATAATTAATATTTAAGAAGTCGTTACATCAATATATTATCCATTTCAATAAGACTCGATATTTAAAATATAATTAATTATAATTATCAAACAATATTTAAAAAAGAAACCAACTTCAAGAGGATAATACTTTTTAAAAAAGGGAACCGTTAAAAAGCAATATAGGTATAATTTCGTTTACTTTAATGAAATATTTATTCCAGTTATTTAAATTTTAAAATAAAACTAGCGAACCGTTTTTATTGAGTATGCCTTTCAAACAGAAAAAGAATGAACCAAATTGAGAAAGCCCTTTTCGAGTAATCAGTGGACAAACATAAAAAAATAGTCCCCGACGAATTGAGAACCTCCTCCTTTTTTGGAAATTGTTTAACAAAACGAAACTCTTCTAACATTTAATAAAAAATTAATCCAACTGATTATTCAGTTCAAAAATAACTTACTCCAGTTCGAAAATGGCGATAATGTCGGATAAAACAATAAAAACAAAACCTTTCTGCAAAACTTTATTGAAGTTAATTAACAGTCAATTTAAAAAATCAAAAACTCAAAATCAGATCACCTGCAGTCAGCTGTTCGCCTAAAATCCTATAATTTAATATCATTACTAACCAACTTTAATTCGTTATAGATTGTTAACGGTAAATCTGACTGTAAAATAATATGCGAAAAAATATTTTTAAATACCTATTCAACAACACTCGATTCTCATTCCTAATTCGACTATTTTAGTTTTTTTCAAATTTTTTATACTTTCTATGGCTTTCATACATTGCATAACTTTCGTATGACGAATCAAATGAAGTGCTATTTACCAAATCTGCGTACGCTTTCGATTTAAAGAGTACCACGAAGTTACAGACCCACATACATATGGACGCTGATAAGCAATACTGTGTCAAGCCATACGGACTTCGTTTTGAGAAAATGGCGTCTAAAGATGTCAAACCTATTCTCAATAAATTTGTTTGAAGACATATATATTTGTCTTTTCTTTTCTATTTTGATAAAATGTATAATGAATCAAAAGCAGATAGATTTATTTAATATTAGATAAGCTAATAATAAGTTTTTAAATATTTGAAATTATTTTATAAATTGCAAAATATGGAACGCACCTGAAATTCGAAACATTGAGTTAAGATACTTTTTTCCATACTTATTTAGTTTAGATGCCTTGAAATTTTTTTTGAATAATGTTAAATAGGTGACGTAGTATCAAAATACATCAACATCTCAAAATTTGACTTTTTGTGGGTTGACACATTATTGCTTATCAGCATCCATATATACATACATGGACTGATAAACACATTACCCTTCGTTGCGTCGAATAGTCGGATAAAAAGACAATCAAATTGCTTTTCATAATAGTACGAATTCGTCATCTGTGACGTCTCTTTAATGCTCAACCGAGCGGAGCTTATCTAGATTGACGGCGTCGAATCAACTCAACCACTTTTAACGATGTTTCAGAATTATTTCGCAGCTCAAAGTGACAAGTAAACACGCATTTGACGTTATTATCATCGAAAATAAGGTGTTGTTTTGTTTATACAGCTTTTCTAATTGGACAACTAAAATAAGCAAGACTTTCACTAAATAGGAACGTAATTCAAAAGCAAAATACGCAATTTATTTTACTTGGATGACATATTAATCGACATATTAATCCAATTATTTTGATTTAAAAATCAAAGTACTGATATTATTATGATGAAAAGGCTGTGAGTACAACTAAAAGTATATAAAGTACATATAACTACCTCGGATAAAATAATTTTTTAAATCGGTTAAGAAATCACGGAGTTCTGATATAACCAACATCATAACACTAAAAATTGGTAAGCCCTTCTTTTTGTTTGAAAAATACATACATTTTCTAACAACATATTTTTATTAAAAAATCATTATATCGATATCATTCAATCATCAAATAACAATTATATTTTCAGAAGAAAATATAAATTTAATAAACTTTAATTCAATGCCAGCTTCTGTCGAAATGTATACCGCAAATATAATCGCAGACGATTTTTTATCATCCGTTAAGGAATTCCGTTATTCACCACTTCAGTTTTTATGGTTACATTAGCTTCTAGTATGCTTGATGGAATATCAAATGATAAAATATAATTATTAAAATTGGTTCCTATCAAAAGAAAATTTCAAATACACACAGTAAAATGTAATGTAATTCGAAAATCGAACAATCAACCTAAAAAAAAATTAGCAAAATAAAATTAGAAATACATAAGAAACAGATCGTGACGTCAGACCTTCACAAAGCAGCTTTTAACGCCCGAGCCTTATATCACAAGACTCCCTGTCTTTCGATCCCGGGCCCATAACATAAACATCACTACACTATTAAAAGTTGGACTCGTTTTGTAAGCCGAAATATTATTCGACTACCTTCTATCTCGTCCGTATCGGAGCCAGGGCTGCCAACTATACACATTTGCATTTTTATTTTATTTTATTACAACGGATTCGGTTCGTTCCGTTTTTAAACTTTGCGAATTCTGTTTACGATACCGTTATCCGTACGAGGTTATCTACGGCTGTTTTCGGTTATTCGAGATTTAAATTCGTATTTGTTACACTAATATGTTCTACTTTAAGATTTTATTCGGTTCAAAATGTACTTAGATTTTATACGAGTTTCGTTTGAAACGAGACGCTCCAGAAAATGATCGTCGTGTTACGTTTTATTTATCTTTTACAAAAATGTTTGTGTTTTTGTTTCAAATACTATAGATTGTATGGCAGAAATTTATCGCGATTGAAGAAGTAAAACTTTTTGATTTTCATTTGAGAATAGATTCATCCATATGTAATATTTCCTATTAGATTTTATATGTATAGCCTACATCAGACCTTGTGTAGCATACATTTTAACTATTATTGAAAACTTTGGTTTATAGCTATCATAACCTCCAGAACTAGAACTACCAAAAATACCTATCAAATATAATGTTTGTTTCTCCATCAAAAGTATTTTTGGTTTCAATTTTCAAGATTTTTAAAACGCATACAATCTACCCTCCAACACAATAACACCACTATCAACGTAAATAATTGAAACAACGATAGCCAGTAACCGAATCGTGTATGTCGCTATTGTAATAATATTTATTTTGATATTGACGTCACCACATGATAGATAAGTTTATCAATCACAATCCAACATTAGCAATAAATCAAGATTTAAAAAACGAACACAGTCCATCATCGATAACGTGACGTCACAATGTAAATAGCCAATTAAATCGAGACAGTGTCAGCCCTGTATCAGGGATAGAGTCCGGCGCAGTCCGGCGCTGTCTCATAAACATGGGCCTGTATCAGCGAGTAATCTGCAGGATTTGTCGATCAGCCGGCTATCCACTGGCCAGATTTGTACGGGGCTTTACCGCCGATGGGACGCATACGTTTTGCTTTTCTTGCCGGCTATTTATTGGTCTGTGCGGGCAGGTGCGCTGAATTTGTTTATGTTCAATGATTGAGGATTATTTGTGGATTGATCGTGAGGTTGCGGGGACTTGGTATTGTCAATTCAAGTAATGCACTTTATTTTATCAGAATGTCTTTTGCTTTTTGCTTATGTCCAAACATTATTATTGTAGCCATTCTAAATGTATATCCAAATTCATAATAAACAGTCCGAGGATATTACGAAAATTAGTATTATTATTAAAACTGAAGTAAAGTCAACGTCAAAAAGAATTATTCTATAAACAGCAGAAGTGTTTTTCATAACACGTCATTACATTTCACGACATCGTGACGTACCACGATGCAACGTCATAACGAGAATATGTGTTTTAACCCTAATTCGAAAGAAATTTTAAAATATATATATATATATATATATATATATATATATATATATATATATATATATATATATATATATATATATATATATATATATATTATATTAGCCAATTCGCAAGGCACTTAAAATTTATATTTTTATAAACTAAACCAATCCCACTTAAAACCTTTCCATCAAAGCGCAAACAACCATTTTTATTCTTCAAACATTATCATAACTCAAGCCCATATAAAATTAGAATATATATTACGGTTCTTCAAATACAACTATACTGCGACCTACTTAACGTACAAACAGAGCTTACATATCTAAATGTAAATGGCCAATCAAGCCTACCTGTACCTCGGGACGGCACAGTGTATGGCCCGGGCCGGACATATTTAAGCTATTTTATTTATTTCGAGATACAAAGGGCCTTATCGGTGGATGTATAGTTTTGGCGTGTTCATATTTGGCTGCTTTGGTGATATTATTTAATGAAAAATTAATTATATTTTCTGTGTCTTAGAACTAAATTATTACTATAATCTGTTTTAACTACAGTTTGTTTACGAGTTTATTCGACTGGGACAGTACGTTACTCACCAAGGATCGGCGTAAGTATTAAAAAAGAAATAAATTGCATTGTCAATGTATCTCGTATGTAATCAAATACAGAAATCTTGAGTTAACTTTTATGTCCTAAAATAATTTTTGAGACATCCATTCGCAAGAATGAAGGCGTTTTCATATTTATATGTGTCTCGGTGTTTGGTTTTCTTAACAATATATTTTATTTATAATGGATAGTCAAGTCCTGTATGAAGGTAAGCAATAATGCCGATGAAATTGGTACGCGCTTGCTCAGACATACCTATTCACTCTTATCTTGAAGGCACTCGAATTGGTAGCTGATAAGCAATAATGTGTCAACCCACTAAAAGACAAATTTATAGATATTGGTGTATTCCGACAATACACTACGTATTTAATATTATTCTAAAATTTTTCAAGTGATCTGTAAACTAAATAAGTACAGAAAAAATTGTCTTAATCTACTGTTTATAGTTTGCTCAATAATAAGAAATATGCAATAGCCTAATATATTTATTTATTTATTTTATTTATTTATTGATACAGACAATTATTAGGCACACAATTAGTCCCCGATTCCTAAACTAGAATAAACTGTATTTTAGGAATCAGTGCACATCTTTCAGACTTGATTATGATAGTAATGCCCAGAAGATAGAAAATTTTTACAAAAGTTATTAACAATTTCAAGATTAAAACAAAAGATAAAAAGGTGAGAGTACAAAATAAAAAGTAAAAAAAAATAACAAGACAAAATGTATAGACAAAAAATATATGTTTTTGTATAATATATTTTTGTTTGTGTTTGTGCATGTGTGTGTGGGTGTGTGTGTGTGTGTGTGTTGTCATATTCCAAGTTATTCAACCATGTTAGTATAACCTTTTTAAGTTTCATTTTGGTTAATGTAATAACTTGACATTTGGCGTTATTACGGATTTGAAAACATTATTATCAGATAAACTTTTCATTACACCAATCTCAAATAGAAAAGAGGATATATCTTTAAAAAAAAATTGTTTCGAATAACTTTAACATCTTTAGACGGCATTTTCTCAAAATGAAGTCCGTGTGGCTTGACATAGTATTGCTTATCATCGTCAATTTTATATTTAGCAGGGAACACTGATACACTAATGTTCCATATCTTATAAGGAACATTAATATAAATTTCTGAATTAAAAAAAAAACAACTAGGTATACAAATACGAACATAGACTTACAGTAAAGTTTACTCCTCATAACACCTTCAGTTCATGGTGGTTGTTTTAAATACGCATGATAATGAGGGCCGTTCAACTGATAGGGCAATAGGCTCCCTCATACTACGTGCTATTAACGAATATTAGCCTATTTACTATTTTACATGTGTAATATTCTTATTTATCATCTGTTTTAGGTTATAAATATATTTTCCTTTCAACGTGCAATTCTTTTTAACACTACTCATAGATATTATAAAAATGATTTATCCATAGACTATAAATTATACAGTATATGTTGCGATATCAATGATTATGTTATAAGCTCTTGGATTTTTGCACCCATTATGTTGACAACGTTGGACGACGTTGCCTGGCACCAGCGAAGGACTGAGTATGTCAGACGAAAGGTTTTTTGGGCCAACGAGTCAATTAACGAGAAAGTTGGAAATGGGTACAGATTTTTAACCTCAAATAGTATAAACTAATATAATAATATCTAGATAAAGTCTATCTAAATAATGAAGTATCTATATAAATAAATAATCATTGTGTTCAATTACAACTATATTATGAAATCTAATTAGCCTATGCTAAAAATAACAATTACAAAAAACAAATAATACTGATATTAAAAATCGCTAACATTTGCCAAAAAACTACAGTGAATTACTTACTTTATTATTAGATTTATGTCAGATAACAATATACAAACGATTGTACAAAATATGACATTCTGAACAAATACTGATAATTATCCTCCGATACCTAAAAATTTTGGATTCCAAAGATGGCGTTGCTATCATTTAACGGCCTTTAGATAGAACCCAAAGACCCAAACGTTTTGGATTTTTCTAGAACTTTACGATACGTCAATTTTTCATTATTTGACGGGATTGCACGTGCCTGAAGAAGTTCTCACACATACATATCCGCCAACCCACAATGGAGCAACGTTGTGGATTAAGCCCTAAACCTTCTCCTTAATAGAAGAGGAGGCCTTTGCTCAGCAGTGGGACATTTACAGGCTGTTACTGCTATCCTACATCTGAAGCTTTTTTGACGATAGTTTGGCGTAGTGGTAGGATCCCTGCTCATGTCTGTATTGGCCATACGGATGCTTGTCGAGGTCTGGGTGTTTGTATTTGTGTTGAGTATGTTTTCGGACCTCCGACACAAGATTATGATATCCCACTGGGAGCCTTTTTTACAATTATAATATATACAATAAACAAACCATATTCTTATAAATAGTATGTGAAATGAGTGTTTTCTTGTTGTATTCCTACCACTACCACTTTAAACACAAGATAACATCATTCTATAACAATGGCAATGATAAAGCGTTAATCACAAATAAATTGTGAAACACGAGAGCGAATATTTGGGGTAACTGCCCTTAATGACAGTCGTTACGTGTCATCTTGCACTTAACAGTTAACGAGATTATCAAAATGGCGACTTTTATAATTTATATGAACATAATTATGTATATAAAATCGATATTTATTTTAAACAATCTTCCGCCTGCGACTTCGCATATCTGTGCTTATTAGATGTAGTATCTAAAAGAATTTATTAACAAAATAATAGTTATTAAAGTACCAAAATGGCGATTGGAAAAATGATGTTCATTTTTAATAAATAATATAATTAATGTTAATCATGATACCTAATAAACATAAACTAACCAGTATGTAGAATCAGCGCCATCTATTAGTACAAGATAGCAACACGTACGAATAAAATTTAACAACCATGAACATCACAAGTAATGCATTAACTTAAAACCGATAAAAAAATAAAATTAAAAAAAAGAACAACATGTCCGCTAACAATCATAAAAAGTTCTTTCATCAGACCAAGATAACTAGGCCTGAAACGATAAATAATATTTTAAATTAATGCTAATGGCTCCGGTTAGCCTAAACGCCGGGTAGATGGCATAACTCAGGCCGAGTGACTCTTCCCTTGTAAATGTATGAATATCTACCTAAACATTATCCGTTATTTATTGTGATTACGGCGAAATAAATGGACGATGGATAAACATTATAGCTAGCTAATGGTCTTTTGTATATTAGTATAATTGTGTAGTCAAGAAAGCGCGTTCTTCCTGTTTCAAATTTATAAAGGTGGTTGGAATTTACCTACATTTATTGCGATGAATTAAAAGACTTTATGACGTCGATGCGACGTCACGTCGTGAAAATCTACGACGCACGAATTAACGTTCCATGGCATAACATCGTAACGTGTGTAGTTTTCTACGTAAGAAATGATTCAAATAGATTTTTTGATAGTCTGTAAATGTTTCATAGCTGAGATGAGACAAGTTAATCTACCATGCTGCTCACACACGAGCCGAGATGGCCTAGTGATAAAAACACATCGATCTCAACCAACGATCGTGGGTTCAACCTACTCCAACTAAAAGTCTTACGTAGACGTCGATCCAACGTCGCGTCATGAAAATCTACGACGCGCGAATTAATGTTCTATTACATGACATCGGAACGTGTGTAGTTTTGACTGGAAGAAATGGTTAAAATAGGTTTTTCGATGGTCAGTAAATGTTTCATAACTGAGATGAAACCGGGTAATCTAGCATGCTGCTGATTGTTAGAAAAATATATGTCAGTAATTTTTTCAACACAGGCATGATGTTTTCCTAAGCACAACATGATTTTAAGCACAAGCACTTACAAAATTCTAAAGGTCCTGTAAGGAGAAATCTAATAAATTATCCTTCGAATAAATATGTATATTTTTCCAATAATTTATCCTTGGTAACTAAAATAGAACAATTCTTTAAGCAATTGTATTTTGGCTTCGATAATAATATTCCCTGTCATTGACTATTTTAAACAATACATATGTACATGCATAGACTCTAAGATTATTCGCTAACGCAAACGTTATACTTGGTGTTAAAACAAGCACTCAAAAGTCCCAAACGTTAAAAAGAACCTTATTATATGATTAGCTCTCGATTACATTGATACTTAAAAAAACGTCAGACAATTATTTAAGCAATTGTATTTTTACTTACTTCGATAACAGTTAACCATTTAGAATGATACAGATGTAATTATGTATACCGAACAATAATCGTCCATAACTCAAACGTAGTAGTTAAAGTTAACACAAGCACTCAAAATCGAAAACGTTAAAAAGCACGTTATTAAGGCATCACGTCTCGAAACGGCGCAGACCCACGATCCGAAACTTGAGTTATTTGCTCAAGTTATCGGCCCCCCGTTTATCACAGAAACGTCACATTTAATAATAATTAATGATAATTGCGTTCCAGCTTACAAAGCCGATCGGCCGATTCACGTAACTTAGTTTAGTTTAACTTGGAATTTAGAACTGTATCTTGTGTTGTTCCCGCTATGAGGCTTTGGGACGAATGCAGTTGTCTTTATCTGATATTAATTTGGTATTGTGTGATGCGTTTGATGCGTTTATTTTACGATGGTTTATTAAAAAGTGTGGAATGCGTTGATAGAATAAGCAAATTAGATATTGTTCGTGATTGTTTTCTATTAAAAAATTCTACGTTTGGTAGTATTAAGCATACTTAATCAAAGAAAAATCAAGAAAAGAATAGTAAAAATACGTACACGACTACCAAAACTGAAAATTTTAAATTACATTCGAATATATGGTATGTATAGTCTATTTTTCTTCACTTGTCTTTATTTAGTAACAATACCCCGAACGAATTTTACGAACTTTCGAACATTTTTTTCAATAATAATTTATCATTGTAAAATTGATTCAGTTCAATTATTCAATCGATAATTTCTTACTTAACTTTTTTATCTGCTGAATAATACAGAAACCAGTCTATATAAATAAATAAACCCCGTAAACGCTTTTTTAACAGACATTAAGATGTATAATGAAAAGAGTGTATAATTCTCATTAATGAAATAAATATCAGTCAATCTTTAATTTAATTCCGTCTACAGATATTTTTAGGCATCTCACATGCAATTTTCACCTTACCAAAGGGCTCGAACTGTATCATCGATAGGGATATTTCTAAAAATAACTTTTAAGTTAATAGTTATTCTATTCTAAAGCTAGCGTCATAAAAATAAAGGTATACAACAAGTCAATATTTACATAAATTAGACGAATAAATAAAATGCAACTGCATTACAAAGAAATTTAAGATAAAAAAAAATGACGCTTTAGAATTTCATCTCCACAACACTCCAGTCCATATAACAGTATTCTTAATCACTTAGCATTGGTAAACGCTCGACAAGGTAAACAATATGAAGACACCGAACTTGAACTATAATTCACGATCGTAACTTGCGCAAATATTAACTGCATTGTTTAACAACGACCAATTTTAACTATGACACACGATGGTCTTATTGAAATCCTGTAGAATGGGACGAAACTCAATGTGGAATGGAATAGTTAATTTCTTTATTGTAATAAATTCAATTATTATTTATTAAATACTACCTCTACCTCTAAAGTATGTATAGTAGGCAACTTAATAAAACGTTCAATTAACAGCCTAGTCTCGTTACTGTACGGCGTCTGCGCTTCGTTACAGCAGGCGGAGCTCTACGCCTCCGGAATTACAAGAACACTCTAGAAGAATACACCAGTACCATGTCGTACTGGAGTTAGCTGATTCGGTTTTAATTTCCAAATAGCAATATGTTATATTTTAAAATAATTAAGCAAACAATTTCTAATATGAGATATTTCCTCTTTTTTATTTACGTAACATAGTAACCCTATTATATAAACGGCCTAAGCATCAACCAGCCAGTTCATTAAATACTGTAATAGACTATATGACTGTATGTATTAAAGTTTCATTACAATCCGATTAATGTTTTTATTTATCAAAACATATAGAGAATAAACATACAAAGATTGATTTTTATTAATATATGTACATAGATTACACGTGGACACTAACGATAAGACTTAAGAAGCAAAGATATAGAATATATTCCAAATTATAGTACAATATCCTGGTCAGTCTTAATGACAAACGACAAACCGACGACGAATTGTTATGTTAATTATAAATATAATAAACGCATCACACTTAACGGCCCCCATTAAGGTCGTGACCTTGTGTCGGGGGTCCGGAAACACTCAAACACAAGCACAAACACCCAGACCACGACAAACATCCGTATGGCCAATACAGACATTTGCCGTGAGCAGGGATCGAACCCGCGACCGTTAGCGCTTAAGTCAGTTGCAGTGACCACTTCGCCAACGTGTCTGTCAAAGTCAAAAATTTCATACTATTTGACGTTTAAATTCTGCACCCATCTCCAAATTTTCAACAAGTTCGTCAATTAATAATAAGGTTAGAACATTTTATTACGGGCAAAAAAACATACATTTTGATGGAGTACAACTATATAATAATTTACCAAATGATATTAAACAATGTAAATGTATAAAATCTTTTAAGGCTAAACTTAGATCATATTTCATTAATAATATAAACAACTTTTTGTTCCATGTATCAGAATATATCTACCTATATATAAAAGTATGTAAATCTCATGTAAGTGAACCAATGTTCTTATGAGAATAAAGTTCTTTATCCGAAAAATTGTGTAGTTGGTCGAAATATAATATGTAGAAGATAAATATGTATGAAAAAAAGGCACTGATAGTAAATTCTTTTGGGGTTAAGGCAATTACAAACAAGTTGTGTTAATAATCATGATAAGAAAATTATGACTAATCGAATATTTTCTTACTTACTTGTTACTTACGTAACTTGTATACAAGATATGTAAAGGTTGCCTAGCTACGGGTTGTTGATGTCAAAAGATATTAAGCATATTATTACGAGGCTTGGAAATTAGGATGTTGCACAATTAATAAATATTTTAATATCTCATTATTTTTCTCTTCTCAGTTTTAAAAATATAAAATTAACTTAAAAAATCGAAGGTACGATACGAACATAAGTTACTTTTATATACATAGTTAAAATGTCCGACACATGCCTAGTTGACACCCGGTATAAACTAGTCAACTTGAATCCCAAATGAATTCGTCAATTGCAACTTTCTTCTAACCCTGTATACTTAAATAAAGAAGAATTCGGAGAATTATCCACCACACTACAGCTTGCCAGACATGCATCTTCCAGAATTACTCCCGAGAGAATTTGAGCACTTGAAAATTACATTCATTTGAGTCTACAATTCGTCTCGTGTTTTGCTGCAAAGAAAACATACTTCAGAATATGTAACTCTTGACTTGTGCTTATCATTCGAGAACTTCTTGATTCTTGACCAAGAATCAAGAAATTTTGGGCTATTAATATTATAATTAAGATTACCTATCGCTTAATATTTGACACCGACTTAAAGAAACAGCGCTTACAAGGCACCTAATAAAAACGGAATCATATAAATCGTATATACTGAAGATATTGAATACTTTGACTACTCAGCATTGTTTTACAAGGTTAAATAAATAGCAATAAACACGTTTGAGAAAATTAAGCTAGAAACATAATTATAAAACCACACACTTAGCAATAATTAGCTTAATATTTCTTTTATCTACTTTGGAGTTAATAAATTAATATTTATCATTCGTTTTTCTAAATAATTTACTTAAAATAGCAGCTGGAACCTTCCCACGACAGTCATTATGTTTAGAAAATCCAATAACCATTGAGAAGATTAAAATAAGGCAATTTAAGTTAGTTTACCCAAAGATAGATTACAATTCGACCGATCATTGTTTGGTTACAATCGTATTTTGTCAATCTTGATAGGGGGCGCTGTTAGCAAACAAGGTGTATCGAAGTTTGCACATCCACTCAAATTTGTTCCTAAACTCGAACGGTTAATGGGATGTAAGGAAGGTGATTTGGGACTAGATGTTGTAAGATTTGATGAGGTATTTTGTTTAACTTCGGTTTTATTTGCGTTTGACTTTTACTTGGTAGACTGCGTTTGGATGAATAAAGGCATAAAAGGCTTTACCTTTACTATGAAATGGCATTATTTTTTTTTTTTTAGGATTAAAAAGTTTTTTTTATATTGTTTGAAAGACATTAGCTTTTTGACCATTTAGAATTATTTTCTAAAACATTTAACACATTTGCAGGTAATAAGATTAAAATGTTTTTAATTGTTTCCAGACGTCAGATCTACACTGTTTTTAAATATTTTTGTGTCAATAGAGATACTATTTTCTAAGACACTCCTCGTGCACAGTTAGACTTATTCTACGACAATGACCTAACAGTTAGCGGGACTGATAATATTGTTAAAAATTAAAATAATATCAGCTATTTTATGGATGCTGATAAACAATAGTGTATCAACCCACAAAAAATCGATCGATCTATTTAGATATATTGATGTATTCTAATAATGCATTACGTATTTGAAATTATTCAAAAAAATTTCAAGTCATCTGATAAGTACGAAAAAAGTTTCTTAATCTATTGTGTAGAATATTGAAGTGGGTTTTATTTATGATAATAACCTCATATATTTGAAAAACTAATTTTTAAATAAAACTCTTTACTATACCAATTTGCTTTTAATTCATCTTAATTTTTATCAAAATAGAAAAGTACAAACAGATTTATTAAGAATAGGTTTGACATGTTTAGACGCCATTTTCTCAAAATGAAGTCCGTGTGGCTTGACATAATTGCTTATCAGCGTCCATATATGACCTAACGAATGTCAAAGCAAAGATTGGTATGTAGGGATGTAAAATATTTTCTACATTTTATAACAACAATTAGGTATAATATAAAAATACATAAAATCAAGATAAATATAAGTTTTTCAAGACATGCCAATGCATAATAATTGTTGTCTTTTCTTCGTTATTTCATATAAAACTACCGTATCATATTTTCTAAGCTCAGATCCAATGAGCGTGTCAGCGTGGCTCTGTATCGGGGATCTCTTTGTTTGACTCATATCTCGGATTAACTGTTCTCGATACCTGATAAAGTAGCATTGAACAATGAAATATGCTTTAAAAGAAACGTCACTTAAAGTTATATTAAATCCGACCATATTTACATTTAGTTCGAGGTGGCTTGATTGGTTTTATCTAAAAGTAATGGTTTTGAATCTAGATAATAGAAGAGCTGCACAAAAGGCAAACTTATCGTAATAAAAATTCTTGCCTCCTAGTCGTCTTTCAGACGTGCTAAAGAGAGCGTCAGTGCAAACATAGTCAGTGTAATGGGAAAAACGTAGCCTTTCATAAATTAATAATATGTATATATAACTTTATACAATAATGATGTCCATATTTAAACATATAAATATATCTTATTTTATTTACAATAAATGTGAATTGTCTGATCTTTAATGAATTTAATTATTTTTACAAGCATTTTTACATTTCCTTAACACAAATACTTTTAGGTGAAACTAAATTTCTAAATTTTAAAGCAAACTGAAATTTTAAATATACTTTATTTAAATAGGCTTTTAAGGTCTCCTTTTAAATCTCTAGTAAAACAAGTTTTATGTGCCAATCCACCATTCCAAAAAAAAATTACAACATACTCTTTAAACTTAAAATTTCAAATTAAAATTTGCTCCATCCTGTTCAGCTATATCCCCGTGCTATTGGCATTTTGGGCCTTTTATTACGAGATCGTGATGCTGTTCAGATGCTATCTGGATCTTGTATTGAGGTGGATAAATGAGTTTTCCCTTGTTCTCTAAACTTTTACCATCTGATACAGCCATTGTCTCTTAACGCCTTTATCGCCACTTCGATTTAAATAACCAATATTTATTTAATCTGGTGCTAAGTACAAGAACTTATAAGGTACTTTAATTTTGTAGCAAAATATCTATACATCCCTTTTTTGTAAATGGACGCTGATAAGCAATACTGTGTCAAGCCAAACAATCTTCATTTTGAGTAAATCGCGTCTAAAGATGTCAAACCTATTCTTAATAAATGTTTGAAGACGTATATATCAACCTGTTCTGTTATTTTTTGATAAAAGGTGTAATGAATTAAAAGCAAATTGATATATTTAATATATTATCTAATGAAATCTTTTTCAAATATTCGAGATTATTGTATAAATTGCAAAATATGGAACGCACTTCAAATACGGAACAATTAATTAAGAAACTTTTTTCCGTATTTATTTAGTTTGTATGACTTCAAATATTTTTGAATAATGTTAAATAGCTGATGCAGTATCAAAATACATCAATATCTCCGAATTTGACTTTTTGTGGGTTGACACATTATTGCTTATCAGCATCCAAATAATTTGTTATCTTTCATTAGCACACGAGGCATTTCTTGTCCGAAGGTTTTCTTCCATTATTTATGTATTTATTCTTTATTGCACAACATAGTTAAAACAGATTACTTTAAGTGAACCAGGCGGTATTATCGCTAACAGCGATTTTGTCCAGGCAACCTTTGGGTAGAGGAGTGTCATCTTGGGAAGGGGCGCAATAATTTAAATTGTTAATTTCCTAGCTAATTGTTCCGAATTTCAAGTGCGTTCCATATTTTGCAATTTATACAATAATCTTAAACTTTTTATTAGATAATATATTAAATATATCAACCTGCTTTTAATTCATTATACCCTTTATCAAATAATAAAACAAAGAGATGGATATATACTTCTTCAAACATCTTTGTTATGAATAGATTTGACATCTTTAGACGCCATTTTCTCAAAATGAAGTCCGTGTGGCTTGACACAGTATTGCATATCAGCGTCCAATTTAACACACTATTGTATTGAATATTGCTCTTTCGTCGATAACATGTGCAGCCTTCAATTTTAGTCACTCAGTCCATAAGTGTCAGTATCATATTTTGAAAATTAAAAGGAGCGTTTTAGTATAAAGGACATATGTAAATGAAATATTAAAGCGTAGCGTGTTTGGATAGCAACGTTTTTAACAGGCCTCAGGTCGTTAGGAATAATTTACAATTCACTATATGAAAACTATTTACTTAAATAAAAACTTTTAATTTTACATCGTGTCGAATATAACCGTCTCAATTATTTTTACGAATATTTTATTTTTAACTGACTTCCAAAAATGAGGAGGCTCTCAATTCGTCGGGGACTTTTTATGTATGTTCACCGATTACACGAAAACAGTTTGATATGCTTAATTCATTTATTTTTTCGTTTGTTCGGGCATACTTTCTGATTGGTCACATAATTTTCATCAAAATCGGTTTATTAGATAGATTTTAAAATCAAAATAACTAGAATAATTCTGTCATAGAAGTAAACGAATAGCAAGTGACAAGAAAGTATTCACTTATTTACAGGGTAATCACGTTAAACTCTCATCATCAGCAAAATGCTTCATTATGACAGTAGATATCTGATTTTTTATTTTACCATTAAAATGTGGCATAATTTGATAGCGATAGCTTATTGTAATAAACCTTGTTATTATTCACATTTAAAAATTAAAACATCGGCCTACCCTACAAGATAAGATAAATATCGCATTCATTAATATCCCAAAAAAAAAAACTTATCCAGAAGCATTTATTTAAGACAGTTCCAAACATTTCTCGATTCGTTGTTTAATTAAACTCTAATTAGTGTTGCGAATTAAAGCGAACGTGTACGCATCGGTTCTGCTGAACGAGACTTGGTTTGTTTTGAACTCTATTGGCACGGGGTAAAGTTTAAAATTGTTTGTACCTATTTACCGCGCTGTTAGTAAGGAAGATCGCGCACTCTTACAAATTGGCCACATTAATACAGACAAGAGATAAAGGATGTACGGTTTAAAACAGTGCGCTGTTTTATATCAATTATAAAAAAAAATTAAAAACAAAAAAATATTTTTGGAATTTCCAATATCTAATAGCATTTTGATTTATAACATTATGATAAGCTATACAGTTATTCCATGAGCCAAATCGTATTTTTAGTAAAAGGTTTTACAAAGAATGAAACTATGTAATATTATAAAAAAATCTAAATAAGTGAGACTGAGTTTAGGCAAGTATTTATCATAATATTATAAGTTGAATGCAAGTGTGTGTTAATTCATTGAACATTTTAAAAAATAAGTTTAAGTAAACAATTTAATCACTTACCATATCTGTCTATCTAATTACATTCATTAAAAAGAGTTAACTTCTTTATAAAACTTTACTAAGTTATTAAGTTACCCGCTACTGGACATACAGCTCTTCATACGGGATTATATAATTTATTTATAATAAAGAAAGCCTTTAATAAGTATCTTTCAATTCGTTTGATTTAACATACCTCAGAATTTTCACAAAGGTAAAAGGCATAGAGCCTTAAGCATAAAAGACTATATTTTATCTACACTGTAAACATTAAAGAATGTTCTTTATTTTATTTTATTATTATTTAACAGTCCAAGTAAAACCGAAAATACTTTAATCTGAAACTGACTTCTAAATGCGATACCTATATCATAGAATTTGGTTTTATTTGAGGGTAGTTTACGTTTTTTGTTAACTTTTATTTTCTTGTGCGCAATAAAGGTCGCACCGTCGTCAGCCGGCGTTACATTAATGTAGTACATTCCGGTGTCGATTCGGTAACGGGCGCTGTCGAATGTTCGTCTCCCGGGCTCAGTAGGGATCGGCTCGGGGTGTGGTTTCCTGTTGAAATGAAATACTTTATTAAAAAATAAATAGGTATTTTTGATCATTAATAGGACTACTGTTAAGAATTTATAACATTGAAAGAACGGATTGTCGTGAAACTTAGGACGTTCTGGAGATGCGCACGACTATTCCTGCTTCAAAAAATCTAAATACTTTAGGTGGCATTCTAACGCGTTCCGGCTACATCTTGTTTATCAAAAATATGCTTTATGATAATTACGATTTTTATGTTAGTGTTGTATTGTATAAATATTAATGAAAATTAAGTAATTAAGTTAATGTGAGTATGATCGAATTTGAGTATTAAAATATATATATATTAACTTATCAATAGTTAATTTCAAAACAAATACATGACGATACCATTAAAATATATCACGATATCATTAAAAATTAACGTATATATTGCGTAGGCTTCTTTCTACTACATTGATATCTTATCACAAACATATATTTATTTTTATTACGTTAAAACAATAAATATCATAGAATTTTCACCTCATCTCATAATACCTACAGCTACGAAGTAAAAAATACCTTAACGTTATAATATAGATTACTATAACGTTTATCACATTTAACGCTTTCAAGAATAAAATGTATATTTCATTAACTTTCAAAAAACAATAAATTTGAAGATTGTTTAACCTTTTTCAAAAATGAGGTTCTATATTCGGCTGTATAAATGTTTTTTTTTTTTTTTATTTCAAGACAGCAGGCTACCACATGACGAGCCAGCTGTCAATAGTCAAGAGTGATACCAGCTGAATTCCCGCCGTGACACAAGGTGCGCGGAATGTTAATTACACTGACGGCCGGCCATCTTGCTCCTCGGTTAATCCCCGGTAAGTAATTGACAATTAAAAGCTTCTAGTTAGCTATTGATAGATGAACTCTTTAGTATTGGTAGGCTTTCGTGACTATCTTTTTTCATTATTATTCAATATTGTTACGACTGAGCGAAGTACGATAGGAACCTAATGGTTACAACACGTTGATTTCAAGCGTTGATCGCGGTTTCAAGCCCTGTCTGCCACCGCTGAATTTTGAGTGCTAAGTGCTTTTGTATTTAAATTAACTGGAGAAATTATGACACATGTATACACCGCAGTGAAGCAGCGTAGTGGATTAAGCTCTAAACCCTCTTCTTCATAAGAGGAGAGGCCTTTGCCTAGCTATGGGACATTTACAGGCTGTTACTTTACTTACTTTACTATTACTTACTGTTACGACGGCTCTGGTGTAGTGCTGAATGAACCTTTAATGCCGACGGTTGCTGGTTCGATTCCCGCTCGGGACAGATATTTGTATTTGTATAAATATTTGGTCCTAGGTCGGGGTGTTTGTCCTTGTGGGTCTTCCCACCGTGCTTTGGAGAGCATGTAAAGCTGTCGGTCCCGGTTGCTATCACAATCACCTGATAATGATCGTTACTCTTTATAGGGAATTACTGTAGTCTAAATGGTCACTGACTTGCCTTCATGTGTTGTAGAGGTCAGATAGCAATCGCTCTGTGTAAATATCAGTAACTTATCAATATCTGCACTAGAATAGTAAGCAGACCCTGGTATAATCCGAAAATGCTATGTAGATGATGATTATGCAATAGATATATAAAAAATATACCTTAAGGTCATATTATTTGACTTTAAAAACTTTACTAATTTTCAACAATGTTAAGCTCGTCAATTTACGTGTTAGTCTAAAGATACTCTCCCCTGTAATAATCAGTCGCTAGCTGGTTGCTAGGCAACGTCGTCTAAAGTAAACGACATTCCGTAATATTTCATTGATTTTAAAAAAGTACCTATCGAGTTTCTTGCCGGTTCTTCTCGGTAAAAACTACTTTCCAAATTGGTAATAGCTTTAAATCTAATAGACTAATTTATAAATTAACGATATAAAATTTCTTTAAAAGTATATTTTGAATTTGATTTGGTAGCATTTATCGTCTATGATCATTTCCAAAGATGTATAACGATTAAAGATTGATGAATTCGATTGATTTCAATTTTAAAGAAATTAGTAATCGCTTCGGTTCGTATCTATTTAATTTGTCGATATGACTTGTTTTATATATAAATAAATATTATATATCAATGTTATATAAATTTGTTAGTCACGAACATTAAATCTAAACCTGAATCTAAATAAGAAAATTTCAGCTTTTCTTTTTTTTAACTTCTGATCTAAAAAGGATGTTGTAAGTTTGACGTATGCCTCCATGTATTTGTCTGTTTCTATGTTTGTATGTGACGTCGAAACTTTTTCATTAAATTTGGGCTAATCAACTCGAAATTTACTATACTATAAATTATATTAAAATAATATAATTGCGTAAATAGACCTGATGCTGTAGCATCATCTGGAATCAACAGGAAACACAACTCCTCACCAACTTCCTTCAGAAATATCGTTAGGGATCGTTGAATTGAAAAAAATAATAGATTACAAGATTTTTTTTATAGTTTAAAATTTTATATTATGTACTAAAAGTTAGTGTAGGAAAGATTAAAAAAATTAAATAAACCATAATGAAACTTAATATATAACAATTAAAAATATTTTATTTTAAAAATATACCTAAAAGAGGTCACATTTTATATCATCACGAAAATTAGTAAAAAAAATCCACCATATTCGAAAACATTTTTTCGGTATTGTAAAAACTATAGCAACACTCGATGTCTAAAAGGAATTAGAGGACAAAAGAGTGCAATACCGACACTATCGCCGCACGGGGACGGTACTATGCAAAAAGGCGCTAATTTCTCGAAACCAAAAAGTGGTAATGGTTATGCGTTGCAGCACCAACGCGTTTGTCTCGCGATAACGCGCGCTTACAATTAGTCGGGACGGTTTTATGCGAGAGGTGCGGAGGTACTTTTATTTTTTGGTATTTGTTTTATACAGAATTTTTTTTTTCGGATTTTTTAGAAATTTAACCATAGAAATCTAGGTAGCTTTTCTTCGGAATGCTAAATATAATGTGTATAAATATTGTGTAATTGTGAGGATGGATGTTTATTGCTCATTCACGTAAAATCTACAGAATAGATTTTAATTAAACTTTACGGTTATATAGGTTATACATTAGAATAACGCATAGGCTAATTTTAACCAACAATTACTTTTTTTTATTTCCGTATTTTTATTTTTTACTAATATGAAAATAAGTTGTCAACTTGATAAGTGTAGCACCAAAATAATATGTCATTTTAAATGTAACATTTTATGTCTTTATATTTATATGTGCACAATATAGCGCGCAGATTATTAGTGTTTTAAATTTTGGTATGGTATTTATTAAAAGACTTAATTGAATATTTTAATATTGTAATTATTTTTTATTGTTTCCCAAAATATACGTTATAAACTACAATTATATTCGTGACGTTTGCTAAAATATATTTTAAATTGCCAAGATGCGACATATACAAGCAAAAATCTAAACCTTCTTTTGTAAAAGCATGGAACGAAAGTAAACGAAATGGCAACATCTCTATTAAAACCGTCCACACTCGCAATTAGACGTGACTTGGCGACTATAATCGTTAATGTTTAGCACCGGCCACATATTTCTGTACCTTTGTGCAAATGCACCCTCCTTCTAGGATCGTATGCGCTGAGACCAATCAGAGAGCGCCGTTTTAATAACGGTTACGATACACGTTTGATTGAAGTTGTTCTTTTTTTAAAATTCAAATGGTTTTTCTGTGGAATATATTTTTTGTGAAAAGAATGACGGTTGGTATTTATATTCAGTTTTTTAAGTAATAAATGAGTACATTATGCGTTTTATATATTATTCATGAGTGGAAATGATTACTTAAAGTAGACCAATCTTTTTTTGTATAATTATAATGAAAGAAAATACAAAACATTCGTACGTTGTCTTTAAAATTATAGTCTTTAGGCACTGAATATTTAGATAATATTCAAAAAATAATTTTCTAAAATTTCAGTTTAATAACTGTATTTGTCATTGAAATCGCCAAATAGAAATAATATTATATAAAGAAAGGAATATTATTATACATAACCTTAAAAGCTTTACGAAAAATATGTATTTAAAAATTATACAATAAACGACTTTTTTCTTTCAATTCACGGAAAAAAGAAACAAAATCTCCCTATTAAATAGTATATCTTTAAGAATCAGTCGTCCTATATACACAGTAAGGCTGTGTACAGACTGGCTCATTAACCAGGCACATATCGACGTGGCTGATTTCTCCAGGGCGCCTCTACTGTTTGATGGCGCCCAACGTGGGGCACTTTTATTAAGATAAGGTCTCGGTATAAGCGAATGGCTTGGATACAAAAATATACTAAATGCTGAGAATATTTAGCATTGTACATGTGTTGATTGAATTAAAAAGTTACTTCTGCGTTTATTTTGTTTATATATGTATAAACTACTTTGTTTTATATATACTTATTTGGTCAAAGAGTAAACAAGTTATTTATTACTTATTCATTGCTATAATAATTATTGTTTATGTCTACAAATTTAGTTATTATTGTGGTAACTCTATCTGTACATGTTTGCTAAGTTCTATTTAATGACTCCAGAATGAAGGACTAATACATGTTTTATATTTAAAAATACTGAATATATTTTTAAATATCGAGATAGATGTATATATATGTATGTCAAATCTCAGAATTTCTTTATGATATGTAAATTCAATACTAGAATAAATCAATACTTCTTATTACATCCGTAATATTCTATAATAATTTAAATATTGGTAAGTTAATCTTAAACATCAAAAACATTTTTTTAACTTTAATTATGGCTAAAGCCAGCGGTAGAAAAACAAAAATAAAAAAAAAGCGAGAAGAAACAAAATTTACGCAAACATTGATTAAATTACACTCTTTATCTCCTCAAATCACTGCCGTAAAACTCGCGAAAGAAAATAAGCTGAAAATATAAGGGGCCCCACGTTGGGCGCCAAAACATCGTCTATTAAATATTCATACACCGTAAAAAGTTTCGGAAGGACCGGTTGGAACTCATCAAATTACAACTTGCTCAAGTGATCAGCTTCGTTGGAAACAAAATATTTTAGAAGTGAATTGCTTTGAGTTTGAATCATCATTGACATAATTATGAACATATTATTATTGAACGCACCAATCTGTTAATTAATTATGATGCTAACTTTTGAATATTTATTAACTTTCATATCATTTGAATGATTAACTAGTTTTTATAAAATTATTCGCATTTATAACTGAAATATGAATTGATACCATTTGTGTTTACCCATTATGAAATTGAATAAAAACCTAATAAGTTTATTAATATAAATAATAATGTCGAACAATGTCAAAAGACATATATTTTAATAAAGCTAATTAGTACATTCAGATCGTAATAGATTTCTGTACGACTGTAAATGTATACAATATTTTATTAATTAATTGATAAAGTCAATTATGTAGTCCTGTCATTAAAGTATTCCCAAAGAGACCGGCGGCGTCGAGCGCTCGAGGCAAACTGAATAACTTTTAATTTCTTCACCGCAGACATTGACGTCAGACGATTGCAATTGGCGGGAAAGTTACATCCCACAGATAAAGACAAGTTTTTGAATCTAGAAATGTGTAATGGACGCCATTCGAATAAAGGTCGTTTAACTCTGGATCTCTATGCGACATTCGACTAAGGAAACTTTTTACATTCCTTCACATCTATTACAATGTGAGAAATAACAAAAATATTTACATATTACATTATACATTACATATGATTTTTTATTAAAATACTGGCTGTTCCTCGTGAATTCATCCGCCACATCAGTCATTTCCAGATTGGTTAGAGATTTTGGGTTACTTTTCCGCTCCTATTAATTGTAGCGTGATCCTTTATAGCTTATTACGTTTTTAGATCAATAGGATATTTAATTCAAAAACAATTAATCGAACAAAACTCGCCTTATCTTAAAACTCGAACATTAAAAAGCAAACAATTTTTCAGTTTCACCTACTTCATTATTAAAAAAAAAAACGAAATTAGACCGTACAAACGAAGCAACATTTCCCGCGCATTTGTAAAAGATTTCCCCTGTCATCGCTAATGCTATCATGGCGTCGGACAATAATCGTGATTCGGAAAAAAGCCGGTCTATTACGGACTCAGCGAATCGGCCTAATGACACGTGTTAGACACCTAAACAATGTTTTAATGCGGCCGAAACTCCCTTACGTGGATGGGTGGGATGTATTTGTTTAGGATAAGCTAACAGCCTGCCGTTTAGCGAGACCCTGCTCGTGTGGTGTAAATCACAGACGATGGCGAGCACTAAAGGAGATGAGATCTTTCCCAAGGATACTAAGATTATCGTACTTATATTCTTAATGTGAAAAATTGTGAAGATATATGAGTTATTACTCTTTCATGCAAAAATAAGTGAAATCAAATTTAACCAAAATAGTAACGATAAGTGCCAAGTAAGGCAGACAAAATCGTAAACCTAGCTAGTTATTATTGGTCTTTATTCACGCTTAGATGGATTAATGCGTTAGTAAAACATAAAATATGTAGAAATTCCTTTTGCATTAATAAAATAATATATGTATAATTTAAAGCGAGAATAACATTTGTAAGTTTTACTCTCGAGAGCGATATAATACAACTCTGTAACATTGTAACAGATACGCCGTAATTAGTTACGAAAACTATAAGTGTCAAAAATAAGGTACTGACAAATACTCTCTTATTCTCTCAAGTGTAAAGCAATAAGAAATAACTAATGTAAATATTTATGTAAGTTATAAATGTATTTGTATGTAAGAGGCTTCTAACTGAATAAGTTTGTTCCCACTTACTCAAATGACATTTTAACTTAAGATATTGTCCATAAATGTCAGTAAAACCGCGAGGGGCATCTAGTTTAATATATTATCAGTCAAAGTATGTCAATAACTTGAGTTAATTTAAATGCTGATTGATCTTGCATTTTTCCGTATTTCTGTCATTAGAAGTGGGATAGAACAACTCCATGTATCTCTGGCAGGTATATATAAATACTAGTAATTCCCCGCAACTTCGCCCGCGTATACTTGTGACATTACCCGCGTATACTAACAAACTTTCAACCCTCTTTTTAACCCCTAAGGGGTTGGATTTTCTAAAATCCTTTCTTAGTGCACGCGGTATTTAAGAAACGTTTGCAAAATTTTATGTTTCGAGACCAAGTGGTTTCAGCTTTGCATTAATCGATCATTCAGTGAATACGTCAGCCCTTCAAATTTGATTTTTATATTTATAGGGCTCACAAGGGATAATTAAATTATCTTATCTCCATATCGAACGGTAATTTGAACAAGATCCAGGGACCATAAGATCCTTAAGAAAACGCTTAAGCTCCTAACTCGCATCACATCAAATACAGCGTGATACAGGTGTGAGATTAAATGGCTGCCGTGTATACAGGCTGTTCATTACGATATTGCTGCGACTACAGTGAATATTGCGAGCGGTTTTTATTAGGGACGTCATAACGGTGCCCACTTTTTTGATGAGAATTGAAAATATGTTTGATCTGGCCGATGCGACGTTGGACGTCGTTTTACTCATTGTTTATTACGTTTCATTACTCGTTTTCTAAATTTAAATGGTGTTGACATAAGCGGTTTTGTTGAAAATTTACATTAACGTGTGTGAAGCCATGTGTAAAAGTTAGTAGTATACTCGTATATGTAAAGGTTCTTTTTTTAATGATTATTTTTCGTAATTAGGAATCAAACCTGCTGATTTCAAATTATATATATATATATCTAGGAGGCTAACACACATTTTTTTTTTCACAAAATGCTAAAATGTTCACATAATTCATACATTAATAAAATTAATCCTTAAGTAGTTATTAAATCTTTAAGGAAATAATGATAAACACTCAAAAGTGGAAAATGAAATAGGAATATGATGTTGTAACGCTAAATGCGAGTGCGTTTAATAGCCGAGACCAGTTATGTCTAGAAAAAAAATCGCGTTATTTTGAACAGTTTTTATAGGCTGCAAATAACTCAGTTGAGTGATGGAATAAACAATGGGTTATATAGAATTAATTAATTTTTTTCCTGTTTTGAAAAGAAATGGTTTTTGTGGTTAAACTGATTGAAACCATTTTATTCTATAAACCATTTCTTTTCATTAAGTTGTTCGCGGATTTCTCATTTTGAAGTCGGTGCCAGTAAATACCGCGTGGTTTTACTTCACTTTCGAATATTTTACATGACATTGACATGTTATACAAAATATAAAATAAATATTACACTTATTAGTTGACTTGTTCCGTTTTCAGTTTATTCATTTTTTTTTTAAATTTTTAACAACACAAACACATTCGCGTATCTTCACAATATAGGCAAAGACAACACGACATAAACACACATACACGCCGTATGATAATGTTCAGCATCGATTAACTGTAACAGGTGGACGGAACGATCCTGTGAGTAACGGTTATATTTATGTTCGTATGTACGTTCGCTCGTAACTCAAGAACGGCGCATCGATTTTGTCGTAGCGGAGCCACTACCGTTATTTATCGACTAAACGTGAGTAGCATATTGTATTAATATTCGATTTTTTTTTGTTTATAGGTTGTTGAATTTGAATGATTTTTTTTTATAGAATTAGTTTTTTTTTTTGATTATTCATAGCTACTGTTATTACTATTACTTATTATATACATATAATTGAATTTAATATTATTATCGAATATTTAAAAGGACGACCATTCTGGTGTAGTGGTACTGAATGTATTTTTAACACCGACGGTTGCGAGTTCGATTCCCGCTCGGGGCATACATTTGTATATTGTACAAATATTTGTTCGTAGATCTGGGTGTGTGTTGTTGTGGATCTTCCCTTCGTACCTTGGAGAGCACGTAAACCTGTCAGTCATGGTTGTGATCATAATAACCAGATAATAATGGTTACTCTTGGTATGGAGACTATTCTAGTTTAAATAGTTATTGGCTTGCCCTCAGGGGTTGCAGAGGCCAGATAGCATTCGATCTGGGTAAAATATCGACGTCGGCGCCAACGAATTATACCTACACATTATAATAAGAAAAGTCTTTTTTCATATGTCGTCATCGATTATTCTTTATTTGAAATCAGCTACACCCATTCAAAATTAGCTAATAGTACAAGTAAATAATGGATGAAAATTCGAAAATAATTAGCATTAAATACTCTATATTCGAAATTTAAAAACAATATTATCAACCAAAAATATTCAAAATATGCATTTACGGAAGAAATTATATCGCTCAAATGACCGCCTCCCGAATTGATGTAGAATGGCGCTCGTTTTACGGCATTTTGAATTGTTGCTCGCAAAACATATGGCTCAAAATTGGCGATTTCTTTTTCAATGTTAGCTTTCAAGAGTTGCAAAGCCCATGGCTTGTCGATAATTTATTCACTATATGGATGCTGATAAGCAATAATGTGTCAACCCACAAAAAGTCAAATTCGGAGATATTGATTTATTCTATTAGTGCGTTACATGTTTAATATATTTAAAAAAAATCAAGTCATTCACACTAAAGAAGTACTGAAAAAAGTTTCTTAATTTAATGTTCGGAATATTAAAGTTTGTTCTATAATTTGAAATATGCAATAATCTCATATATTTGGAAAACTTATAATTAATATTTTTTTAATTCGATATAATTCATTTTGACAGTACTAAAACAAAAAAATCAACTGTAAAAATGCATCGTATTCCGATAGCGGTAGCTCCGCATAATAACCATCCAGATAAGAAAGAAAAGAAAAGAACAAAAAATAATATTAACAGATTAAAAAACAAATCGTTATCCTGCCAAACAGAAAACCACTCCCTTATCAGCTGCTTTATATTATACACCAACCCCATATTTAGCATCACAACATAATCTACATAAAACCGTTAAATAAGAAATTTTAATTAAATATATCGGTATAAAATCGTAAATACGAATCGTACCTTTATTAAAGCCATTAGGAGGGTCAAGCCCCCGTCACGTACTGACTCCTCACACGGACCTCCCCGGGGACAATTGAGGTCCAGAAAGATTTCACACGTACTATTTGAATTTTAAACAATAGTTTGTCATATAAATTCAATTTTATCTACCGTTGTTTACTCGTCGGGGTGTTCCGTGTATTACTATTGCAGATTATATTGGGAAATTACTGTACTTTATTGTTTTTTTTTTTTGTATTGTACAGGTTTAATTAATGCATGAATTTAATAGGATTTTGTAAGAAAATACGCCTTTTTCTTTTATTTTCCGTATATTATAACTGTTCAGAATTTGATCCTTATACTAACAGTACCAAATGGTTAATATACAATATATAATATATAGATATGAATAATTTTTCAAAAAACGAATTATGTACTTTTAGTTTTTATCAAAATCGGCCCTGAAACTCCTTGAAGTGTTTTTTCACTATTCTCTATAATTTCGGATTTGACCTTCTACGCCCAGTTGAAAAAAAAACATTATATTATCGTTTTTTATTTATTTGTAAATAAATGTATTTGTGATAAAATATTTCAACAATTTTTAAATTAACCCAGCGAATTGTTCGGTGAAGTTTGATATCGATTGTATCAAAAAGTTTTTTGGCTTCTTGACAAGTGCCTAAAATAAAATTACAATACAGCATTCGAAAAAGAGACATGCTTACTTTTTTATTACAGATATTTACACTTTATTACTTGAAATAGAAATGAGAATTTTTGCACATCATAAAGGCTGTATATAATTCGTCAAAACTCACACCCTGTAACATAACTATAGTTTAGTAATGTTTTAAATAAATTTTCGTTTACAGCAAGGGACGGACAAGGGTTCGAGCAATTAACTCGGTCGCGGCCGTAAAGAATAAAACGTTCGGATTCGAGCGGACAGCGTCAAAATTGTTGCTTTTAAACTATACTAACTTTCCGCAGTTTAGATCTGAGGCGGGCGCCACGGTTAGGCTAACTATAACGGGTTTAAAAAGATATCATCTTATCGAGAACATTCAGGTTAATGACAATTTTAATAAATTGTCATTAACGTGAATGTTTTCGTTTTTCTCGTAAAAGAAAGAAAAACTTTATTGACAAACACACAGACTACAAAAATAAAAAATTTAATGCAAAGTAAATACAATAAAAAAACAAGTGAAATAAAGACTAAATTAAAAAATATATGTTTATTAAAAATAAAAACTTCAAAATAAAATTAATTTATTATGTATATCGAATTAAAATATTAAATTTATTAAATAATCTTACATTATGAGATGCATGTAACCATATTAAAAATTAAAACATTATTTGCATGCCCATTATACAGTGTGTCAAATGGTTATGTGTTGGACATTTTAGCAACATTAACAAAATCGATATTTAAATATAAAAACACTGAATAATTTTTAAGTATTTTTCATAAGTGTATCTATACTGTACGAACCTACAAGATCTAACGATTCAATTAAAAATAAAAGATTTTTTTTATTCAAACAAAAATGATTCAATTGCTTACTTTGGTAACTTTTTTAAAATGTCCAACATGGGCATACCATTTGACAACCTGTGTATATGACGACAATTAGAAATGTTGTGCTGAATAATAACACGATCAAATTCTTATGTCCAATTTATAAAAATACGATAGTCACATTTTATGTTCTCTGTCACAATATAAGAAGTTTTTACATTATTTTAAAATTTCAAATACGACAAAAAATTGTTTGTAAATAAAAGAATTTCGTTTCACTGGCATTCAAGCACTGTCATAACCGGCTAGCACCGCTGGTTTTTCAAGTGCTAAAATTTGTGTTTAAATTCATCTCGAACTCGGCGGTAAAGGAACACATCGTGAAAAAACCTTCATGTGCCAGGAGGTAGTGTGACACATGTATATCCGCCAACCCGCAGTGGAGCAGCGTGGTGGATTAAGCTCTAAACGTTCTCCTTAATAGGAGAGGAGGCCTTTGCCTAGCAGTGAGACATTTACAGGGTGTTACTTTACTTTACATTATTATATACATTGTATAAGTCGAAACGTTACAAGCAATACAAAATTTCCATTTGACGTTTAAACGTC
Source organism: Hypolimnas misippus (assembly GCA_037950945.1). Classification (NCBI taxonomy): domain Eukaryota; kingdom Metazoa; phylum Arthropoda; class Insecta; order Lepidoptera; family Nymphalidae; genus Hypolimnas; species Hypolimnas misippus. The sequence goes on along the minus strand of JBBEEQ010000024.1, from coordinate 14,355,901 downwards.
GCGGTGCCACCCGTCCACCGGTCGGCGTTACGACACCAGTAAACGGGCTTAATCGCAGGTCTACAACGAGTCACGCCACAAAATACTAATTCTGCTTTTACAAAACGTATAAAACTTTTCTAATTACACCAAATGTGACGCTCCCTTTATTGTAATACCGTCTAACTGGAACATCGCCATCGCCGCGAACCGTTAAACGTTATACTTTATTTATGCCCGAGCTTGTCGGAACTGCAGTTATGAGAAATAATTCGTTTTCGAACATTAATTTTAGTGTACACAAGAGGTCATTTGTGTAAATCTTTTGTGTGGCACAAGATAGTTACAATGAGCCAGGGTATCGTGTAGTGACTATCTTTCTTTAACTACTAACGACGTTTTTAAAACGGGGCCTAAATACATAGGTAATTTTTTGTTTTATTAAAAACTTAAAAGGCTAAAGTGTCTACGTGAATGATAAATAATGAATTACTAAATTTTGATTACCTTACCGCATATAACACGTATAGTATTAAAGGGGCCGAATTCATAATCTATGTAAAACGAGTTCGTAAATAAAACTTAGTTTCATATAATTCTAAGCTTCAGAGTCTATGTTTTTGAAAGAAAAAACTATTAGATTAATATTTTCTACATTAATTAAAACCTAAATAATAATACGCGTAGTCACTTAAATAATAAGCGTACGATATTATCCAATAACTTAAATAAGTTTTTTTTATATGCATGCGGCACTTTTTTTGTATTCATAATTGCCTATAGTAATACAATCTTGTAAGATTGAAGATGGATTACGGTACGTCAGATGAGCTAACTAAACTTAAGTTAGCACCAGTTACAATAATAATATGTATTATAAATTTACTACATAATTATTTAAACTTATAAAAGTTACCTTTAACCAATAAACTTCTAATAAAATGTGAAAAATTCAAGTTGTCACTACACTTGTATCTGAATACAGCGAAATGTACTGAGCAAAAGAAAATAAAGCCATCGTTTATATAACAGACGTGCAAAATTAGAAAAGGAAAATATATATAAAGAGAAGAACGGAAATTACGTCATAAATAACATACTAAAACGGAAAACGGCAACAAAAGCACAATGACCGAAATTAATTCCATAAACAAGATCACATATGCAGCAATAGACAATAATTCGCACGCGTTTCCGAACCACGTGGCCGGGCAAGATGGCCGACCTTTTGGCGGGAATCGCTTGTCTAACGGTAATGGCGTCTTTTTACGCTACCTGCTTGCTAATTGGAAATTAGGAGCCTAATGTGTAGGGCTTAATGCTTGCTTGAACTGTTATTGCTATCCCCGATTTACGTATTCGTTCGTCTTTTTTAATTAGCAACACGAAATGTTTCGTTTATTTAAGAGAGAGCCGCCATCTTTGAAACAACATTTTGTTGGCTATTAGCTGTGTATATGTTTTATCTGTACATTTTTTTAAGGGAACAGACTTGTCCGGTTTTTTTACTGTTTTTTTTTTTGCTTTATTAACCAACAATTACGTATAATTTAGTAATTGCTTTTAAGTAGATTTTTATAGCATGTTACATCTATTGACTATTGACAGAACAAAAAACAGAAATTATTATCAAAAATATGTATGTAGAAGCACAAATAAAATATTTTAAGTAAGTAACATTTAATGACTAGTAAACAAAGTTTCTTTTTTCAATAAAAAAAACTATATTTATTGTATCTATCAACTGTATATCATCATCACAAAAGAAGCTGTTAGCGCTAATTATATTACGTCTATGAATACGGCAAAGATGGCCGCCGTTTAACCGCCATCTGCCGCTGGTGGAAGGAATTTATTGATACGTCTAATTGCTTCGTACGGTATTGCTAAAGCATATGCACTTGTACTTACAATGCGAATACAGCTTCATATAGCGCAATTTCGCTGAATATGTCTTTCATATTTGACTTTTAAAACTTTTTTTTAAATATACCACATTAGCTCTTCGAATAGTTCTTCGTCTTTGAACATTGTTATCCCAAAAATAAAGGCGTATTTAATAGGGATAAGGAAATATAAAAAATAATAGTACATATATATAAAAAACATATAATATATAATTACTTCAATTTGATGATAATAAACAGTGTTTAAATTTTAAACAGTATCAGTGAAAATACGTTAGTATAGTACGTTAAATAATGACCAAATTATTGATTATTACTTACTATATTAGTAATAGCAATAGATTTACGTGCCAATATTTATAAAACAAACAAACCAATACAATTCTATATATATATTCAGTAATTCTTAGCGATAAAACACATATTTTCATAACAAAATCTATATTTATGTTCATTCATCATATCAAATTATACTTACCCCATCCCCAGCGTTAGAACCAGGATGCCATTAGCCCCATAGAATACGCCATAAAGCCATAAACCACGAGATAATATGCATTAAAACATTAGTTCGGCGCTGGAAAATCCGATATCTGTTTAACGGTTATGAAAAATAATATTGGAACTAACTTTTGTTATGAATTGTAACGAACTTATAAGATTTTAGCGTTTAAATTATTATGTGTGTCTATTATAGTATATATTTTTTGATTAAAAAGATAATATAAGTAATAACTTTATACTTTATATAATATATGTTTGTATTTTACTTGCAATAAAAATATGTTCATTAAAGAAATGTATAAATATTAAACTAATTAATACCATAAAGTCTATATTTTGATTATCATAATTTTATCCTAAATACAACACGATTTTGAAATAAACCAATACTGTTTTCTTAATCATTAACTTAATCAGTTATCATTATCCACGTATAATACGACTCTTAAACATTTATTCAGCTGTTATTGAATGAAATGTACGATCGAATGAGTGAACGTACTAAACAAAAACAATTTGCAGTCACTACCTTTTCCATATCGAGCGTGAAGCGGCTGAAGGGACAAAACTGTCGAATTAAGCCAACACTTTTATTGCACGTCTAGTCATTACGCGACAGCTATCCATCATTTAATATTACTTTTTATTTGTTTTTATAGCTACAACATTTTATCTTGCAAGTAGATAGGCATCTGTTTTGCCCCCAGTTTTCCTTGTATATAACGAAGGCGATATTATGTATAGTAATATTATAAATGCAGAAGTAACTTTGTATCTGACACATTTATATGACTGAAGTTAAGTTAATGAATCCAAATTGGAAATCATTTTTACACTTGAAAAAAAATTCAACACCTAAGATAATGTAAAATGTATAACAATCTTATAATTTAAATACTTTTTAAAATAATTACTAATAGGAATTTTTAATAGGCAATTTTTAATAGGAAATATCAAATGTTGTTCTGTATAGACAAATTCGCGTGGTGAAAGTTTCAGTATTTAATAACGGGCATCCAAATGTCAACCAAAAAGTATATTGTATTACATATTTCAAACTTTCGCGATTTATACTATACATATTTTATATAATGGGTCTTATCGCGATAACTAATGGTAATAATACCTTTTTTATTACCCGACGTTTTGACGTTGACGTGAGTCAGCTCGTAACCACGACGGATGCAACTACGTTGAAACAACGGGCAATTAAAAAATTATTACTACCATTAAACTTTAATTATTAAATTATCGCAATAAGACCCGTCATATAAAATATGAATTTAGTATTACTTGTTGTAGTTACAATATTACCCTCTTAAAATACACAAAACAGTATCAAAATATCAACCAACATCCAGCAATAGCTAACAAACGAAATTTTCATTTCACAGAACCATTACATCAAAACCGATGTTGTTTAGTGCAAATTAAATGCAATTTAACCCTCAAAAAGCTTACCAACATTCCACAACAAATTCTGTACCAAATTGAGGATCCTGAAGCCCGCTGTTTATTCTAAGGGGAAGAACTGAGTAAAGTAACCCATTTGAATGCATGCTTGTCCGTCAGTCAGTGCGATATCACGAGAGAGCGAACGCAGAACGGTACGACGACCCGCCGGTGAAACTTTACCCTACCCTCCCCCCTCTACCCTATTACCCCGGGGGTAACCACGGCAAACACTAGTCAGTTAACGGGTCAAGTGTTACTGGCCGGTGAGTTGAACGGGCTAACTTGTCACATACACGATTAAACCTGATTGTGATGTAGGCTCACGGGATAACTGTTGATTTGATTTTATGTTACGCCGAAACGTCTGTTTGCGCGTTTATAGCATATAAACCCTCGTTCGAATGGAACTGTATCGACATATAAAATTGGCTGTTAAACGATTATGATTGTGTATGAGCTTCGGCTTTGGATACCGTTTCTATGGTTTTAGGAGCGTTTATTTAATCGTTTATAAATTTGTTATGTACTGCGGGGAGATAACTGCCAGTGTTGGTGTGAAACGGATGAAATATCTTTTTCGTAAATATAAAACCTCTTTAGTCTGTAAAAGATATGTAAAATATGAAATATAATATTAATATTTAAATAAGGTTATTAATTTAATGTTACAAAGAACAGATATAAGCGACAAAAGTTATACCTAGTTACAAGTAAGAAGTACGACAAAACAACTTTATATACCACTATTTCAGTACCTTTACTAAGGAATAATGTGTTATTCGAAATCCGATGATTAAAAACGAACCACAAATAAAGTATGTTCTAAATTCGAATTAATAAATAATAATCAAACCACACACATTACAAACATAATTATAACACAACAAATAAATAAAAAAACAAATACCATAACATCAAAACTACCGCACACAAACAATCGACATCGTGAAAGAATCGCGAGTCATCAACAACATACAATGCGGAACACATTACAACGAACTTTCTGGAACACCCCACCCTCAAACGTGCGATAAATAAAGGGGGCACAACAAAAACTCTCAGAAGCATCACCTCGGCACGTCACCCTGCTCAGATTTCATTACCATAAAGAACTGGAAGCCTTAAAACCCCCCAGCAGTGTAAAAGGTGACGTACACCGACCGACCTAAAATGAACCGCCGTCCGCCTCCCGTTACCCCTTTCCATTCTAAAAATCTGTACCGTAAGAAGGGAGGGGAAGGTCGCGGAAGATAGGGCGCTCGGAATCCCAGAGCGGGCCGGTCCCCGCGTCGAAATGTGCCGTAAATCGTCATAAAACTGTCTGGATTCATGATGTGACGCTGCCCCGGGGTAATTAAAGGACAATTTATAGTTTTGCCCGCTACCCCCCTTCGTGGAGTTTACCCCGGTCTCCTCGACGGATGTCGAATCGCGTCTGTTTAGTTTTTCCTCACTGTTTTTCCTAATGTACTTTGTAGTTTTTCGCTAATTTATTGCCTTCATGGCCTACTTTGTAAATATTGTTCTTGTAATATAATTTGGAAGTAGAAAGGATATTCAGAAGTCTCTTCTATTGTATTGAAAACGAATTGGCGATGATTATTACCAATTTTGATTTTATATTTCATTTATGTGTCATATTATAATACTTTTTATTGTTAGATTTGTTTTGACAAAACTGTTAATTTATTTTTTTGATATTTTTGTAAAAACTATCAAAGGTAAAAACTATCCATTAATTGCCCCAAATCAAAAACCATATTATTACCAAAAAAAGACAAACCTCAATAAAATGTTTATTTAGACGTTTTCTTCCTATATTTTAATTTGTTATCAAATACATAAGTCAATATATTTTACAGTAAATATTAGCAATGTGCAATTTATTTTAAACTAAGGTTACTTTATTTATTTATATTTGGTTGAAGAATATTATTCTATTAGTATTTTCAATTATATTAGAATAATATTTAATATTACTAACTGTTAATACTCATTGTAAAACTTATTCACTAAGAAAATATATATAGAAAATTCTAGACAATTTTAACAACCTGACGTCCCGCAAGATCTTAATTATCACCTCAGAGGATTTCGTCACGAAAAAGTGCCGCCTTAAAGGTTCAAGGGAATGTATATCAGGATAAAACCGGAGATTTAGAGCCGGATAAACCCGGTAGATACTCCGTGTTTAATTGTTTCGTTACACCCGGGATAAATATGTTAACCAAAACATACATACCTATATAAATGTATAAACTTGATGAGTTTGTTCGTTTATTTGAATTTATTTCATGGCGTTACACCACGGCATGACTGCCTTTCGTAGTTAAGTGTTTTCGCACTCACATGGTCTATTCGATGAGAAAGAAAATGATTCCTTGCAAGCCATACGAGCAAAGCATTAACATGAACGAATCAAAGCGAGAGCAAGTACACGTGTAATCCTAAAATTTATAGTAGTCTATATATACATATATAGACACTGATAAGCAATACTATATCAAGCCACACGGACTTCATTGTGTATATTCATCTGTCCTTTTCTATTTTGATATTAGATATAATAAATTATAAGCGGATTAGTGTAATAAAAAGTTTAATTTAATAATAAGTTCAAAAATGGACGCTGATAAGCAATACTGTGTCAAGCCACACGGACTTCATATTGAGAAAATGGCGTCTAAAGATGTAAATGTCTAACCTATTCTTAACAAATATGTTTGAAGAAGTATATATCCATATTTTCTTTTATTTTTTGATAAAAGGTATAATGAATTTAAATCAGACTGATATATTTAATATATTATCTAATAAAAAGTTATTCAAATTTTTGAGGTTATTGTATAAATTTCAAAATATGGAACGCACTTGAAATTCGAACTAATTAATTAAGAAACTTTTTTCCGTGCTTATTTACTTTATATGATTTAATTTTTTTTTAATAATGTAAAATAGATGACGCATAAACATACATCAATATCTCCGAATTTGACTTTTTGTGGGTTGACACATTATTGCATCCAAATATGAGATTATTACATATTACAAAACATGAAACACATTTAATTTACGTGAAACATGAAATTAAGAAACTTTTTTCTGCACTCATTTAGTTTAGATGACATGAAACATTGTTGAATAATGTAAAATACAGACGCATTAACGGATTTTTTTTTTGAGAAATTTGAGTATTTGTGGGTTGACACGTTATTGATTATCAGCATCCATATAAACTTTGTGAATTAGTCGTATTTAAAACTTATTTATTGAAGATTAATTTTTGTTTATTACAGTCATAATATCAAATTTCAAAATAAATGCGGGCGGAGCCGCAAGCAACTACTGGTATAAATATATATACAAAAATATAACGACGTTTGTCTTTATATCAAATGTTTTAATTAACAAAAAAGGAACAATCGCCTAAACACAGTGCCTATATTATATCACCTGGGATAATATTAGGGTCCTAACGATACTACTCACATAAAAGACGTTTGAAGCTTAACTATATAATTACATATAGGTACACTAAAATATAATGTCCCTATTTAATCGTTCGTGTAAAAAGTATATTAAAGGAAATATTTTTTATTGATTTTTGTGTCTGTCAACATATTACGTATAAACTATCAAATACACCTTAATTTAGTCTATAAAAATTATTTTTATTTTGTTAGTTTGTTCGTGTTTAATACTGCGTTACCGTTCATTCGATTGTGATATAACTTTGTCAAATTATTATTTACACTTACAAGAAGGTTATAGTGCCATCAACTACCAATAGGTGACGCGTGTACCGATCAGACAGAAAATATGATTTAAACGGTCGATATTAACGTGAGCGAAGCCGTATGCAAAAACTAGGAATAATTTATGAATCACTTTTTATGATAAAAAATTACAAGTACTTCCACACGGTACAAGACATCGTATACACGTATACAAAAATCTCCGTAACAGCGTAGCACTCGCGTAGACGTGCTACATCACAACCCAATTTCGTAGACGCGTTCGAAAAATACAAAACAAAGAAAATCATTTTAATATCCGCTCAATAACATGAAATCCTTATTTATAATGCCAATAACGCTCTTCAATAATGACGTAGTCGTGTATCAGACCGATTTAATTTGAGCTCTCGATGGCCCCTTGTTGTCTGTGTGCGGGGTTTTTCATCGAGTGTTTATAGACCGGGAGGCAACTGTTAAATATTCAGAAGTGTAAAGATAAATCAATGTTTTAAATATGAATTTTAAGTTAAAGCCAAATAATACTCTTAAACTTATTGATTTTTTTTATGTGTAACTTAAAGTTAATTAGTATTTTAAATTGCAAATTACTTTTTAGCTATCTTATTAAATGGCGATTTCATATAATATTTTTATTAAATATATTTTAATTTAATGGCAATAAGTCTAACTAATAATTTAAAAAAAAACGTCTATTATTTATACCAATTAATGCTACTGTCAAGAGGAAGGGTCACTGTAGTTGGTAAAATTAACTTACCATATAACAACAATAAAAGTGTAAAAATATGTAAGTGTCAAAAATATTTTAAATTATTACTTAGTATAAAACATTAATTACAATTACTTGCAATTAAAAAAAACACTGACAAGAAAATCTCCAACCACCTCTCGGTCTAAACAGAAAGGGTCTACATGTATGGTTTTAGTGACGATTTCGGCGATTTATAGTTAGTAGGGCCGGGCTGGTCACGTAGGGCCCGTGATGCGATGATTTGGAGGCGACACGTGCATGGTTAGCGACAGTTTATTATCTAATTCGCCCTCAATGGATCGAATGTATCGTTCTGTTGATTGAATTTCGAATTGTTGAACGATAATGTATGGTTTCATTCGTCGGTGAATGAAATTTGTTAATTGATATAGATTTCAAAATTAGATTGAAACTTTTGATATAAATACATATATATTGTTTATATTTTTTATTCCAATTTAAAATTAATTTATCAATAAAAATACATTTTATTTTTATTAGTTGCTTCTCATTTATTTAATACTATTTTTTTTTTGTTCTGACGATTAAAAAATGCTTGTGAGAGCCAACTTGAATAAAGTATATTTAGATTTTTATTGTTTATTTTTAAAATATATAATGTAGACTGAAATGTGTCACAAAATTATTCAAAAACGATTGAATAAATAATGAATGAATTATTTATTCAATTGAATAGATTTGAAACTAGAACCTAAAAGCTAAAGATTTATATATATAAGAAGTGTAAGAGACTTTTTTTTCAAATTACTAATTAACACACTGACTTTCTAAAAAAAATCGTGGTCAGTATTTCCTAGTAACTCTATATGAATTAAAAGCAATAATTTATGCATATCAATTACAAAACTATTCAAAAGAGTAACACTATCGAGTTTCTTGCTGGTTCTTCTCGGTAGAATCTACATTCCAATCCGGTGGTAAATTCATTTTTTTTTCTTTTTTGGTTCTGTATTATTATTCAAAAGTGCTTGTAAAAGCCTTCTTGAATGTAATATATTTTGATTTGATTATATTTGATTTACAGTGTAGGTACTGGAATAAAATATTATATACGCATAGCTGCTCGCCCCGGCTTCGCTCGGGTGTACTAATTAACATAATTTATATTGAACTTTTAAACAAAATTTTTAATTTCTCTGCACTCTTCAAATCTTCTTCCATACAAAACTATAGCACACAGTGTAGCACACATTACACAGTATAAAATCGACAGTTGATTTTTATTTCTAACTTTCATAAAACAGAAATCACATTCTTAATACAATCCCTCTGAGAATAATCCCCGCTCCAACAGTCCCTGGTAATGAAACCGCCCATTAAAACCAACCAGGCACGTCAAACGACCGTAGTTCTTGCACATAGCTCATTGGATGCTGGGAAGTCGAACGTATCATATTTGACACTCATAACAATTTATCACGCCGTCCATCCGTGAATCAGAACTTGGGCAATTAAAACTGTTGGTTTAGTTGAGTTATAAGGTTATATATAATGAGAGTTATGTGGCTAAAGTTCTGTACTTTACTATGACTCGTCTAGTTTGACCCTATTCGTCTCTATCAGTTTTGGTTAACTATCTTTTGAAAGCGAAATACGATTCTTTTACACATGGATGAATTACTCCACATACATATATTATTCCAGTTATTTTGAAAAAAAAAAACAATCTACTAAATCGATTTTGATGAAAATTCTATGGGACCAATCTCAAAGTATACTCTATAGAATAATAAAAATACTTAATAATTAAATATTTTTTTAAATCTTTTAAAATGACACAGAATGAGAATCTCCTACTTTTTGAAGTCGGTTGAAAATTTCTACATAAATAAGTTATAAGTATCTCACATGTCTTCTAAAAGAGATAAAAAACGCTTTATTATATACAACTACATAAATAATGAACCAAAAGCTATTTTTACATAATTCAACAGTCATTTCTGTCGTTAAAACAATGATTTTATTTTCATTTTTATGAATATAATGTTCGACACATCAGCAACTTCTTTTTAGGCGATAGCCTTAGCGTATTCTAGCTATGACATGCAAAATACTAATCGATTTATGTATTAATGTATCAATGACATCTTAGTCCAAAACCTGTTTCGAGTTTTGCTTTTCTAACTCGAAAATAATTCCTAATCTTCTAAACTTCTTATTCTAAATAATCTAGCTAAAATTCTATTAAGAATGTAATTTTTATCTTTTAATTGTATTCTGTTTGTGTGCCTAAATAATTAAAATCAATAGTATATGCATATCAATTTACAACGTAGGTTCTGGAACAAAATATTAAATAAAATAAAAAATAAATACGTAGCTGTAATATTATATAAATATGTATCACCCCGGCTTCGCTCGGGTGTACTAATTAGCACATTTTATATTGAGTTTGTAAATCAAATTTTTCATTTTTCTGCACTCGTCAAATCTTCTGTCATCCAAAACCTTTTTATTAATTATTAAAATATTTCTTACCTCAGAACTTTGCTACCGTATGCACTATTAATAAAAATACAAAAAACTGTGGAATCTGTGTAATCACTTTTCAGACTGATATAATACGTATTATTTTTAATAATTGACAAAGAGGTTTCACACTTATTTTAAAAAACATAAAATACTTAAGTAAATCACACAAAAAGTAATTTTTTTAAACGATTTAAAAATTATTTAAGTATTTTAATATATAAACTTAATATATAAGACTTTTGAAACATTTATTGAAAATTAATACTGAAATAAATTTTTTTATTTAGTATAAGTTTCCAATTCAAAAGTCTTATTTTTTTTTTAATTTTAAAAGTATCTTAAAAACAGATAAATTATGTTATTTAAATTTTTAGTTAACTAATGGGTACAGTTAAGTAATAAAAGTGCGATAAATAGTTTAACTCGTTAAGTTGTTATCAGAAACTCATAAGGCTAATTACTGCGAACTAAATACTTAAATGCGGTTAAATTACACAGATTTGGTAACTTAAAGATATCGTAAGGACGGTATTAAGTTTTGTCTAACTTAAAACAGTCGTCGTGAACATTTGCATTTAATAAAATAATGTTTAAATTTTTAACTGAATAATACAAAAAATAATAATAATACCGTAAATATATATATAATGTCAAAATTTATAATCGGTTTCTATTGTGCTGTTATTTTTTTTCAAACAAAATAGCTTGACAGTTTTTTTTAGATTATTGCCTAAAATAAGACAAGTGCATGCGAGTTACTAATTCACCAAAAAAAATCACATCTAATTTTAATTTATAAATATTCTTTAACAAATACTAAAGTACAAACATGGGTATAGAATATAACTAAAACAAACTGCTTCTATTTTAAAATTAATTGTCTATAAATACAAGATGTATTCGTGATATTTAATTTTGACACTGATTATAATTTTTTTTATATATATTGAAATAACTGACAAACGTGCTGGCAGGACATCCGATATTAAGTAATCACCATCGCCCATGAACATTTCCTGCAACAAAAGATTTACAAACGTTTTGACAACTTAAAAAACTATTTTAACTACTTCACCCCGATCTTTTGTGAGAGATCGAGCCAGCCCATAAACGAGCAGAAGTCAGTAGGATACAGCTTGGATATAAATTTAAATATTAAAAAGAACCTAATTACCAACTCAACATAAAGTCAAATGAATGCATATTGTAATAGACGCAAGTTTGAAATGTTTAAAATTATTATTATATGTTATAAATAGTAATATAAATGTAATAATGATAGCACAGCGTGACGCACCAAATGTTTACGAGCCAAGTTCTCGAGATAGGAAAGTTTCTCAAGCGATGCAGGCCGACCGCAATCAACATAATTCACTTAATAATGAACCTGAATAAGGATTATTTCGCTACTTTGTAACTTTTGTTATCTATGCTTATATAAAAAATTAACGATACAACACTTTGTCTATGCTTTAATATTTAAAAAAAAATTTAAATTTTTATTTATTCTTTGCATATAAAAATAATCAAAACGTAGTATATGTCTACACAATAAATTCGAAAATTAAAATCTTGATGTGTCTGCGTCCTGCTAAAAGCTTGGCCATTAAGCTAGACGCATCTTTCTTCGGGCATTCAATAAAAAAAGATTTTATTGCGTACTGCGTAATTACTAATTACGTAAATAGAATTCGCGTACGTCCGAATACAGCTTCTCGTAAATAAAAACGTACAAATTATGTTTAAGCGAACCCAAGGACTAAACATAACAATTTGGAAACAAAATATAGGCAGAGGATTTTTCTACATTGTACAATAAAATAGAAACATTTTTAAACAATTTATACCTAAAATGTGTAATCTTTTTTTCTTATTGTTTATCTTTAAAGATTTTCCTGTAACTTTGTTAAAATTATTATTCTCTTATTCTTTCTGTCAAATATCCTTTCGAGTGTGTGCTGGAAGAAAATGTATTTTTTTTAGGTATTCCTATTTAATTTAACTTTCCTGTAACTAATGCATATTTAAAATACTTCTGGCGCGCTTAATAAACTTTTATATAAAAATAAAACAATAAAATAAAAAATTTACAAAACCACGGATTGGTATAAATCGTTAATTAAATCGAAGTATTACTAAAAACATCTAAAATAATAATAGCATTTTGTCACTGCAGTTAAGTGAATAACTAAACTGCGTGTAACCCGCCGTGGCTCGGGTTTGACAAGTGACGACAGGGGACCGACGGGGTTCCAAATTCGAATCTACCTAAATATGAATTATTTAAGTGAGTTAACTTTCAATAGCAATTAAAATAGTTAAAATAAAACTAATAATAATAATAAACAAAAAGTTTTATTCATCCACGATAAAAATGTAAACGAGAATTTTAAAAAATATATTAGAAAAATATTCTATTAAAATCGGTCCACAATTTATGAAAACACGCTTGCCTTTTCTTAATTTTGTGAACTTTACAAATTAAAAAGATTATCTCCCTTACTACCAAAGATTTAAACATATGTTAAACGCGTCTTTAAAAAAATACAAACTACAAATCCGTGTCTAAGGACAGTTATGAGTTAGACGTGCTTTTGACGTAGCTTAACATACGCTTAACTGTGTCTAAAACCTATATTAGCTGTCAAATGTTACGTGTAACATTATATTAATAAGTTTTTCATTATTTTACAATCTGTAAAGCATTTTTTAAACACTTTTGCTAGATACACGTTGAACATGGTTTTAATGCGTCTTTTGTAGTATGGCAGTATATTTTTAAGTATTTCATTTTACTGACACTGATTTTATCATTTTATACTCATTTTATACGACATATTATACGCATTTTAAGAAAAGAGCTATAATTTAATTTTACCATTTAACACGGACCATTTCAATGAAAGTTATATAAAGTACAATACATAAATACGAAATATAATTAAAATTTTAACCCAACTTCACTAAACAGATGGCTAATCATTATAAAGCTTAATAAGCAACAGGAATGTCGTGTTGTGCCGTGACATAATCGTAAACAAAGCGATCGCGCTGAGATTTAACGACAATCGCTATGTACGCACGTGTGGCGCGGGTTTTAGGCGTAGTGTAGACGCGAATTGTCGTTTATCTGTCGCGTAATTATAATCTGTACAAATTTTGTTAGCGCGTAAAATTAACATTGATTTTCAAATTACAAAAGTTAAGTATTGATTTTTAATTGTGGAATTTTCAAACTAGGATGAAGATTTGAAAATTGGGTCGATTTTGTTAAACTTCTGGCTATTTTATTAACATACATCATTGTAATCTGAATGACTAATAACAACCCGACATTTTTTTTTATCAGAAGAGATATTTAATACTGAACGATAAATTTAAGACGTGGGAACTGAAACAAAATTCCTTAATTTTAACATGCGGTTTTTAACCGATCTCCTAAAAAGGTGGAGATTCTCCTTTTCATTGGGAACTTTTTTATTTATGTTTACCTACTACTCAAAAACGGCTTAACCGATTTGGTCATTTTTTTTTTTGTTTAAAACAGTATACTTCCAAAAAATCCTATTGCATCAAAATCGATTCAGTAGATTAATTTTAAAATGAAAATAACTGAAATAAGTATATGACTTAATTCTGCTATTGAAGCCTGGTCCCCTTTTTTTAAAAAAAAATATCTTTTTCATATATATACTATTACTTTTCATATTTTCTTGGCGAAGAAAATTTAAGCAAAGAACGTAATATAAGAATAAGTACGTAATGTATATATTTTTTTAATTATTAGCATATAAAAATTATCTTTCATTTTAAAAATACGCCTGCTTCTTATTGTAACAAGTCGCTAGATGTCACCACGTGTAGGAGATAGCACTCGTTCGTAGCACCTTTAGAAACGAATGGATTTTAAATGACAGTGATTTCGCGCGATCTCTCGTATTTGTATGCAGATTTAGAACCAGGGAAGATGACAATGAGTTCGCTGTTTGGTTAAAATTATGGTATAGTCATGCCTTAAATTGACATTAAAAATATATTATTTCGAATATATGTATATTATATAAACGAAAAGTTAATTAATTAATTAAATAAATTATAAACTAATATTTTTAAATTAGGTACTTAATTAATTTTGTATTTTTATTGACTTCAAAAAAATAAAATGTTCTCAATTTTTAGCATATTTTTATCTTTGTTAAATAGCATCGTCATTTATTTACCGATTTCGATTTTTTTTTTATGTTTAAAAGGATATGCTCACATTATTCTTATAAAAATTTCATCGAAATCGATTCAGTAATTGGTTTAGGCATCGAAATAACTGGTCATTGAAATTGCATATTTTGCTTTTGAATACGTTTTCCTTTTTTTTTAAGTCTTGGTTTTCATGGTTTCACAATTTTCACATACGTCAAAATTTCTTCATCTCAATTACTATCACTCCCTAGCTAACCCAGTTTTTTACCCAGGAAACTAAAATATTTTTAATAACTGCTGCACGAATTAATATGAAGAACACTGGTTAAGGAAACGAAGTATCAATTTAATAACTTATAAACTAAAATTTAATTCAAATGAAAGCAAGATCAAAATATAAAAATAATTCGTCGTCTCAGATAAACCTTCAGACCCTATGCGATGGCGGACACCATAAATAACAGCCGTCTGAATTGTCAACCGGCCACCCTAATTTACTGCTAGTAATTAGGAGTTTGCACTTTGCCAAAGCGATTTGCATCGATCGACTCAAGTTTCGACTTATCATTACAATGATATTGAAGTAATATTCGTACGACGAATATTTAATTTTAATTGTTAAAATTACTTACGTAGGAATTTTTATTTCATGCTTTGTTTTATAGTTTCTTACTTTAATTCAATTAATACAAGATAATTCAATACTTAATAAAAATGTAAATAAAGTTCTATTAAAAGTTAATGTTTATGTACAACAAGTTATAAATTAGTATAGTAAAAATAAAAATAAAATTAGAAAAGGATGATTAAATAGAATTGCACAAAAAAGCCTGACAAAAATGAAGCCTGAAAAAAATATTTCTTTTTAAAAAACTAACAATTTTATACATGAATTTTTGATGTCACTAGTCTCTCTTATTTCTTATGGCGCCATCTTTTAGGCGTCATATGAAATAAGAGAGACTAGTGACAGAGAGTTCTAAAAATCTTATAAGCTTTGGTTTTAGTACAATACATTTATACTAGATGGCAATGTTTCACCAATAATGATCATTATAATTAACATTAAAGATAAATTGTTCAATACAATCATATTTTATATATATTTATGCTTTTATTATAATATTAAATGAATACCGGTTATTACATATTTCTAAATTAATAACAATTAAAACAAAATATAAAACGCCGATTATCGAACGATTTCCCGCCCTTTTTTGACAGTTTTGTCAAATTATTATTGAAAATTTAACTTTTACCTTATTTTTAATTGATTTATTGTTATTTTCTTTGGTTTTTATACATTTATTTCTTTTGCATATAACTCGTTATTCATTAATATGGATCCATTTGAAATAGAATTCATAGGTGAAAACAAAATCGTTAGTATAATACCGAACTTTTCACACGACAAAATATATTTAATATGTGGTGAATTTGGACCATTTCGCGCTGGTCTACCAATGAATGTCCCTCTTTGGTTAGCTGTTATGTTAAAACAGAAGCAAAAATGTCGAATAGTGCCACCAGATTGGATGGATATGGAAGTCTTGGAGACTATAAAAGAAGAAGAGAAAAGATCTAGGTAATATACAGTACATATTTATTTAAAGAGATAAATGTTTATATTTTAATATATGTTATATCGAACATTATATCCTGATACAAAAAAGTTCAGGTAAAACAAATATATATTTGTTTTACCCGAACTTTTTTGTTTTTTGTTTTCTTGTTTTCAACTTTTTTCTTTTGTAATAAATAGAATATCCTTGTAATGTTCTAATTAGTTTTCAATTCAAATTGTTGGCGTGACAATATTATACTATTACAAAACTTAATAATTATTTTTAAGAAAGAACATGTTTGAATTATAAACATTACTAACACAATTTTTCCATATTTCTATTAAAGATTTTTCACTAAAATGCCCCACGAGCACTACATGATAGAAGCGAAACTCATATTAGGAGCAGCTGCAGAAGACATACCCCGGGCGGCTGAAATCAAAACAATTATTAAAGACATCTGGGACATTAGGATGTCTAAGTTAAGGACGTCTATGGATGCGTTGATGAAGTCAGGTGGTTCTTACGGTAGATTGGATCACTTGACGATGATGGAAATTAACTCTGTAAAACCATTGTTACCACAAGCCATGGATGAACTACATAAAATTAAAATGGTAATTTCTTTAACTTCATCATCTTATTTTTTAAAATTGAATTTTATTATATACCACAAAAAATAAATAAAAAATTAATTAGAAAAAACTGTCAATTTAATCCATTTTATCTTTTACAATAAAACTCAGTAATGTGTCTTAACAAGACACAACTACATTTCTAGATTTCTAATATTCTTTTACAAATATATATTGACAATTTAAATAAAGTTAAAACTTATTCTATATTTTTCAGATGACCAGGAAAACAGCTACTGCAAATTTGAACAGTTCCACATTCAGTCAGTCAGGGAGTTCTCAAAACATATGACAGGGTAGACACAATGAAACAGATGTTACAGGAGAAAAGCTCAAAACAAACTATAGTCAATTAAGCAACTTTTAAAGTCATATAGAAGATTATATTTTGAGTTATAACCTTAAGAAGACTAGAGGCTCAATTTATCGGTTAATTTAATATGTGAAGTGTCGTGGGAAATTGTATTGGAGAATAAGCTCTGTATCATTCTCTTTAGTAGAAGAACAAACTAATATACATATTTTTAATGAACTGAATGAGAAAAAAATAAAATGTATCAAAATTAAAACATTAAAGTGTGCAAAGGCTTATCACTAGTAGCAATCACTTTCAGGCAACCTGTGAGTTTTAAAAATATTCATTTGTTTGAAACTGCCATAACAGTTGAGGCAATGGAGATTTTAAAAACACTTGATTTTAAATCAGAAGCTTTAATGTGCATTTGAAATCTATGCTGTACCATTTGTGTTTTAAGATTTAGTATGAACAAAATGCAATGCCGACTGTATCAATAGAATACTTTTTATGGTGTATATGGGATATCATTCATCATCATCATTTCAGCCGTAGGAAGTCCACTGCTGGACATAGGCCTCCCCTAAAGATCTCCAAAGGGACCTATAATATATATGGAATAGGTAAGCACTTAAAACCTATCAAGCCTGATGGTAAACAATGATAACATCTGCCTTGATTATTGAGTGCTTGTCTAAAAATCCCTATTCCCTCATATTATACCATATGGAACTTAATTTGAACTATTAAAAGACCAAAATTTGTTCAAACTATATATGTAATTTTAAAATCCTTGTGATCTTTTGAAACCAGTGGTTCGTTTTTTCCTACATAGTACTTCAAGAAAGACCTCAAACTCTTAAACTCCTAGCAGAAATGATAAATAAATATATCACATCTGCATGAATTACCATCGAAGTAGAATTCTGCTTCAAAATGAGAATATTAGTGAACGACTTCGGCTGAACTTTTTAAACAAATCATTTAGATACATTTTAACTGTACATTTTAACAATACATTTTAACTGTTCCATTTGCTTGATTTTTTACTGATTTAATTGGATGCTGATAACCAATACTACCAAAACATCGACTTTATGAGGAAATGGTCACTTAAAGATGTCAAACCTATTCTTAATAAATTTGAAGAAAAATATATATCATACATTCACTTCTATTTTGAATTTATTAAAAGGTATAACGAATTAAGAGCAGATTGGTATGTTAAAAAATCACTTTTTTTTTAATATTAGTTTATTGCATAATTATTGCAAAATATTGAATAAACTTTAATATTTGAAACATTAAATTAAGAAACCTTTCTTTCAAACATACATAATTTAGATGACTTGAAATATTTTTGAATAATGTGAAATAGGTCATGCATTATCAGAATACATCAATATCTTCGAATTTGGCTTTTTGTGGGTTGACACATTCGTTGCTTATCAGCATTCAATTATCGATAAATCTTGCATACTAATTAAGAATCACTGGTTCACACTATTTCAATGTATAGGTTTATTTTTCTTTTTCTATAGGAAGGTGATAAAAAAAGCTTTTTGATATTAAAACTTGATATTGTATTTTGAGCATTTTGTCTTATTAATACATTTGTTATATTGTTTATATTAAGCATGTTATTAACTGTGATAATAAAATAATTTTAACAAACTATAGCTATTTATTTACCTGAAATATTAAAATATAATATGAAATGCCATGTCTATGTTAAGTCTGGTTAGTTACAACACTTGAAACTCGAGCGACTGGACTGATTTTAATTGGCTTAATTTGTCTTTGTCCCGAATAAACTTCATAAAAATTCACGAAAATGAAAAAAATATTCATTCGTGGGATTTCTGGAACTGCTACTAAATTAACACAATATCTATTGAATATGAGACAACACGACGTTCGTTGCTCAGTCGCCGATTGCTAGACAACGTATTCCAAATGTGAACGAAATTTTGGGTTAAAATTCCAAGGGTTTTTAACGTATGTAATATCATTGGTTTGCAATAAAAGATTTATTCAAGAAAAAAAAAATATATTTTTCATCTTAATATCAAAAGTCATGTACATAGATATCTTAAGACTAATGCGTAAACGCAACTTAGGTCTAATCTTAAATTTGTTAGTCTCATTGTAGTTACTGATAAGGTACTATAATAAAGAAAATTCTCAAACTCTAACTTAGGTTAAAGGATTATGACATTTAGAATTACTAGCAAATTAAATCAGACATAGAAAAAAATACTGTACAGATAATCCTATATCAAAAAATTCAATTCAATCATTCTTTGCTTACTCATAAAAAATGTATGTTAGAAAGAAACGACCACCTATTTCTGAAGTTCTCATCGTTAAGCAAAATTCTGTTACCACATTTAAAAAATCAATTTTTATTTTGTATTCCAATTATCAATAGACAAATATTAACCTAAATTTTCATTAAAGTATTTCTTTTATAATTAACATACATAATATATTAATCATGTAACTAACACGCCTACAAAATACACACTGCTGAATAAAAACCGGGCTTAAAATAATGTTTTTTTCTGGAATGTAAAATTACAGTTGAGATTAAACAAAAACAAGCGTTTTCGAGATCCAAAAGATAGAAAATAAACTGATTTCTTTTAAAATTAATTTGTGAATGTTAATAATAAATTTTAATCAAATATATTTTTATATAATTTGTCACACAAAATATCGATATAAATTTCTAAAAAGCAACTATAATTGAAATGCAATAGATGCTTAAACGTAATATTAATATAATTACAAACAGCTAAGCCGCGATCAATCGTTTTGCGTTGACTAACTTTGCTAAGAAAATGTACAACACTATAATTATTGCTTGCGCAAAGTCATCAAAACACTTTGGTCTAACTCCAGCTTGTAAACACACAGAAATACAAGTAAAGATTCTCTTATTTACATTATATTTTAAGATTCTTCGACAGTCTAATATATACATTGAAAATATTCCTTTTTTTTTGGATAAATTATTTAGTTTAGAAAATATATACAAAGATCTGCCGATATAACGTAACAAAACACGTCTCAAAGCTATATTTATAATCTGTATTTGAAGTTCATGCATTTTTTAAAGCGCCTTTATATTTTATCTGAAGGCCAACAAAAATGCAAAGGAACTCGGTGCAAAAGCAACACACAGTTTTTGCAGTGTCCTATAAAAATGTGTGTATTGTAAAGAAATAACTTAGTATATTTTATATGGCACGTTGGAAAAAACAGTAAATCCTTTAAGAGGAAAATAAGCCTTATCAAATATAGCATAAAGTATAAATTTCTTTGAAACAGTGCTCAGTACGTTACTTACTTCGAACGGCAATGAAACTCAAGAGATCTTTAGTGAAAGGATAACAATGCAGCGTTTGCGCTCTTACTACTAATTATTTACAATTTTAACCAATCGAAATTTAGGTTCGGTTACATGACGTCTGTCAAAATTACTTAATTGCAGAAATAAAACTGACATTTAAATCAAACAATTGATTTGACAGCGTCAATACCGCCATTTTTTTCCATAGTGAAGTCCTTTAGGGCTGTAGAATTCTAAAATATATATCGATAACACCAGTCTTATTAACTGTTGCAATTGAAACTCAAAAATGCCCACAACTAAAAAATTACTCTAAATAAGTATATACAACTTAACCTATGACTTTTAAATTATCTAATACTAAATAACAGTGACTCTTTGTGCGCCGATTGTAAATCTTGACACGAAACTAAACGGCTACTATTTTGCTCGGATCCACTTTGACCCTGAGGAACATGACATCGTCCTTGACGAAATTCCTCTTTTTGAGCATTTCGTGGGAGACGAACCTCGGGAAACCGAAGCCTAGCGCGTCAGGTTCCTTGGAGGGTCTTTGGAAATTCTTCCATGTTGGGTCGGGTACGAAGCTTTCGACGATATTGCATGCTCTGTCGGGGCTTGAACTTTGGTCGAAGAGTGTGAAAGAGACGGTGTGAGCAAACGGCCAGCGCAGGAGAGCGTCGTACTCGCCGGGCAAGATCTTGATGTACACTGACATGTGTGTCGACTCTCCAGCTCCGTTGCCGTTTAGGAATAGTGATGCCTGTAACAAAAATAGTATTTTACTTATCGAGTCGAGTTTTATCATATAAATAAACGTTTAGTAAATATTTGTTAAAGTACAATTGTAAATAAATGAACACCTACACCTCATGTTATGAACAACATCGAACATTGAATCAGGAATTAAACCTCCTCTTACTAACACGTGTTCCTCTACCATTCACTTTGTGTAAAGTAAGAAAATATAAAAATGGTGTTCATTGTTAAAGCACAAATATAAACAATGTTTTCAATGTATTTTACCATAACAAATATAACCTTGATACATACGTCGTTAATTTTAAAACATAATAAGAAGAATATATCCTAAAATATATTTAGTAACGTACGCTCGGTGACTAAGCGATACAAATTCAGATTTCAGCGGCTGTACAACTGTTAGTCATGATATTATTCACTCGTATAAATATACCGTGCACGTTCTGTTTACAAACAAAAGATTTGTTCTTGCCATAATTGTGGAAAAGGTGATTAAATAGTTACGTGTTTAATATTTGTACCATGTTAAATTTAAAAAAAAACTTCGACTTTTTCGAAAATTTAGAATTTTGGTTTACCTGAAAAGTTTGACAGATAATATCTTTTGAGAGATTTTGAGTATTCTATATTATACGACTAGTTCATATAAAGTAGGTATGTCAATTTTACATCACACCAAAAATGTCAACACGATGTGACTCGAACTCACATTCCTCGACAGTCAAGTGGGTTACCATTAACCTATATTTTCGATAAATGCACTCTATCTGCACTAAAAAAATTTAATCATTCTACTTGTGGGTGAATACGAAATAACAAAATCGAGAAGCTCATTATTTACATAATTGCTGACATGACAAACTTTTAAGTAGACGATTTGAAAGAAGTTAAGCCTATTTGAAATTTTGAATATAGCAGTGTTTCCCAAACATTGTTCTACCATAACCCATAATTATCACACTGTCCCATTAATGACCCTTAACTTACTTTCAAATCCAAGTTGATTCATCAGGACTTTATTTTACCTAACGATTAGGTAAAATAATACACATTTATTAATAGTAAAAATGTTTTATTAATACTATATATTTTTGTATCGCCTTTTTACGATGGATCGGTATTATTTTTATAACAACGATGTTGCGATCCGGTATTTTATTATGACAGCCCGGTACTGGGTCGTGAGATAGTAAACGAGAGCGAAGCCGCGAGGAACTGCTATTAAAGTACATTTTGAGTTCGCGAAACTCACCTGCAGCTTGTACCCGTACTGCGAGGTGTAGAAGGCGGGCGATATCAGCTCGACGCCGTCCTTGGCGCGCGCCTCCGCCATGCGCGCCGCCCAGTCCGGCACGCGCCACACCAGCGCGCCCGAGCTGCTCGCTCCCAGGCGCGCCACCGCGCCGCGCAGCGCGTCCAGCTGCCGCGCCTGCCGCGCAGCCAGCGCGCACACTAACGCCAAGTGCGCCTGCGCGCTCTCTTCCGCGTGACGCTCGAGCGCGGGACGCGTGCCCTGAACACACGCACATCACTATTAGTTCAAAGATCAAAACTTGGAAAATTTGGACATTGACTTTGTTTATAATTACGGAAAGAATTTTTTTTTTTGGACGTCTAAAGTGCGTTGTGCACTAAATAAAATGATATTGCTGAGAATGTAAACTTAAGAGTGAGTTTGTTAATGGAAGTATGGATAAACGACTAATGCTTGTGTTGAACGAAGACGAGAAGAAAAAGTGAAGTGTGGAAGACAAATACGAAATGAAGTCATTTTGCTCTTTTTTATGTTTCGCGTTCTAGAGATTTATGTATAAAATAAAATAATTTTTCCTATTGATAATTTTAATATAAAAAATATTATTTATAACAATAACAATAGAATAACTATTCAGTTTAAACAGAGTTATTTTATTAATCTTAATTCACAAACAACTCATATAGATAAATTTAAAAATAGAAATTAATAACGACGTCCCCGTTATGTAAATTATAATAATTATCTGCTACAAGCTTATTGCATAATTGGAACGCAACATCGACTACATAAACATAAATCGATGTCAATGGCATTAAATAACTGCATTATCTATTATTATTTACACACTTATTATCACATACGCATATTTTTTATAAATAATACATATTATATTATTGGAATTAATACCGTTTTCGCACAAAATTGTTTCGAAACGTACTTATAGCACGGTCAGTGATAGTATCGATAGCAAAATGGAGCAATGTTACCACAGAATATAAATATTGCATCTTCGTTACTTTACGAGGTCAATTATCGATGGTTATGCAACACTTTTCGCTACAAGTTATACGTCGCATAAGTGCGTATCCATTTTTAATAATATTTTTTAATTAAAAACATGACCCCGATTTAATCAATCTCGTGACATACACACAAACATTTAGCCAGTCTATGCTTCCTTTTTTGGATGCTTTTAAATATATGTTTCTATCTCTCTTTACTTCTTCTAGCATAGGTTAGTAAAAATATGTATCAAATTTAAACTTATTAACATGTTTAGGCGACAATTACTCTTGTAAGTTTTGGCATCAAACCTTGCATAAGATTTACATCAATTTATGTTCTTTTACAATCGAAACACTAGCTTAGACTGATTTGTAGCTCCCGTATAGTTACCTAGTTAATATGTATATAGTAAAACATACAAGTGAAATTGTAGCCCAATAAAAAGTAAGTATCAAGGCTCACCTTAAACCTACAGCCGGCATCCCGGTACGCGCACGGCACGGTGCCCGCGGCGCAGTGGTCGCGCAAGTGCGCGTCGAGCTCGTCTCGCGCCGGCGCAGCCGAGCAGCGCTGCGGGCAAGGCACTGGTGCGCGCGAGCACAGCGCGCCGTGTGCTGACACCGTGTCCTGAAAATGGGGGTTGGAGCTATTAGTTTTTGTTTGGTTTTTATGATTACCTTAAATTAGGTACGAGTAAACAAAAGTATTTACATTAAAAAATTAACATAAATTATAGTCAGCAACTTGATGACTATCAGCTATGGCTCGATCTTTTAAAACATAAACTAAAGAATCCACTAAAATGACTTTCAATTTACAAATGAATGTTACTACAGACCACACAATTAAATTCAGCTGTAGCTTACCTGCGTGTACCGCTGTCCGCAGTGCCGGCACGGCACGAGCCGCTTGCTGCAGTGCTGCTGCACGTGCTGCGCCGTGTGCCGGCGCTGCACCTTCGCGCCGCACTTGTTCTCGCAATACACTGGCTCGTGACCGCAATTGCCTTGATGTTCCTGCAATTTATGAATAATTCTATCTTTTAGTTGTATGTTTTAATATCAGTAATCAGTTGTGAATAATTTTAAACACTATTTCATCATTGATTAATAAAAAGCTTTATAAGCACTATTTTTTTTTTTTGTATATAGAATTTCTATTTATATAAATAGCAAAACAACGCTTATAGGTTTGAGGGCTGTCATAAAATATATAATACAAATTCAGCTTTTTTATAATCTCTGTCTCATCTCTTTACTGTCACAAAATATACTTTATTCAAGTGGTCTTTTCCAACATCAGAGACGAGGCTGTTAAAGATATAGATGACTTAAGATGACCCTTATCAGATTTTAGTACGATGATCCTTACCTCAAGAGCACTCCCTGAGAACTCCTTCCCGCAGTGCTCACAATTGGCCCTGCGCCGTGGGCACGTATAGCGCAGGTGGTCTTGCATGAGCACACGCGGGATCATGGCACCGCACTGAGCAGCGCAGAGCACCGCATCGTGCTTGCAGGTGTTCAGGTGCGCCTGGGGATGAGATTGGGTAAGATTAATATTGGTTGTAGTTATAATTATATTTGTAAATATGATAATAATTTATTTTATGTTTTTTGTTACCATATATTTTGAAAAACATTTTTCCTTTGTTTACATTTTTTGTTACAAAATGTCTGTAAGTCGAATTGTATTTTAAGATTGTTGACCTCGACAATTTAATTGCAATGCATGTTTACAATTAGTATTTAACTAAATAATCTTACAAATATATAATTTCATATAAATATGACAGTGTATACCTATTTCATTTAAACAATAAATGTAAATTCAATATCTATCTGTAACAAAGCACTTAACAACGGAGATAACTAACATCACAAACATTAGAAATCAAGATTTTTAGAGCAGCACGTGTCAAAGATAAAGAAATGTGTCGCAGTCGACGTACGCGCATAGAAATGATCGATAGGCCGTCCTACGATACGCCCTCTTAACATTATCACAACAAATATTTACCATTCTCAACGACTCACCTTCAGCTTACGGAGTTCGTCCGACCACTGACACCCTTCCTTGTGGTGGATACAGTACACTACGGAACCCATTATCGCCTTCTCCGATTCTGGATCCGGATATATCTGAAACGAACAAAACAAAAATTAGAATAAATATTAAAAACAATCAAACTTACCTATTTCTATATATTTACGTTATTCCGCTTAAATATATGATTCGTCGACACCTTCTTCAATTTATTTACAATATATTTGAACATTTTGAATGCGTTTGAAATACACGACGTCAAAAGCAAAGGTTGCCGTAAAGACTGATGGGAGAGCTAGCGCTGGCATAACGAATTATATAGGACATCGCGATCAAAAATAAACCAAAAGTAAAAGTATCAAACGGGCGTAAGCGTACCGTGCGTTCGAATATGGAGCACATCGTTTGAAAATATGCAAAATGGCGAATGTTTTTCGCGCGCGGTTTCGAAACAGGAGCACTCGCGACAAGGACTCGACGCTAAATGGTAACATTCCCGTTTGTACTCGCGTTATCTCTATGGGTGCAACGAACAGATGGCTGTGGACCACCGTTCCTTGTTTGTGTCGAGATAAGCGTGATTTTTCACTTCCCAAACCAGCTGGGTAATGAGGCGCGTAAATATGCTCGTTGGTTTCTGTAGTGCGTTCCCTTTCACACGAGGTAGTTAATTCTCTGAACCTCTTCGAGTAGTATTTGTTGTAAACAAACAAGCCAAATAGATAAAACGGCACAAAATTGTTTGTAAACAACGCTAGCTAACGATAGTAGCGTCTCGAACATCTCGCTGACTCCAACCAAGATGTCAAAGCGAAGCGAGTCAACTCGACGTTGTTTAAAGCTGTTACATCATACAACGATTATTTCTCATTCGGCTGTTCGTTAAAACATTAAAACGAACGAGCGTTGGATGTTGAATCATTCATAAAAACGAAAGATCGAAATGTTAATAGTGCGATGCGTTCTATTTACACCGATGCATGTGGTCATCGGCATGGTGCTGCATAATACCACCTTAGGATCTATAGTATTAACTCAAATTGAACACTTAATCCTGTCGATCGGAACACGGGATTATAGTCCTTATTATTTTGTAATAGAAGCGATATCTCTACGATATAATAGCACGAAATGGACGCTCTTAAAGTTAGCAGTGTATAAATTTACAAATTTAGAATGTTATTTGTGTCGTCTTCTAAAAAGATGGACCGCGATGTGTTGAACTCTCCCGCATCGCTCAATTATAGAACGCGTTGTACCATAAACAGAATAGGAACGAAACGTCACTGAATTGTACTATTGTAATGGCGTTTACGACGTTTTAGTTATTAATATTTTGGAATAGATGAAAATTGTATTCCTGTAGCAAAGATCATTAGTGTTAACAAAATTGATAGTGATCGATATAATTATTGTATCTTATTTTATAATAAATACGAAGTTTTTGAGAATGGACGATAATCTCTCAAATATATTAAAATACTTCATACTCTACTTTTTTAATCAACATAACATACATACGTCAAGGCCACGGGTGAATATTAGTATTTAAAAAAATTGTATCAATATTAAAAACAAAAATGGTATATAAACTATTAATTTTTAAATACATTGTATATGGCAAAGGAATGCAGTCAAAGTGAACATGAAACGCCAAATGGACAGACAGACCTCACACCTACACGAGTATGAAAATTAAATTATTGAGACCAAGCCTAAAATCATATATAATTAAGCTATTAAATAACTTTGTATTTTACAAATTTGTAATTAAAATATTCCGTTTTTTTTCGAAAGAATTTTAAGTGTTATATGAAATTTTAAAATATACGTATATTTTTTTATACAATGTTTTAGCATTACTTGACAGTATAAATAAAACAAAAATTAAAAATTAAAAATAGAATTTAAATGTGCATATTAATTAATTTTCAATCGTTATTTTATATTTATTTGTAAATTGTATTATAAAACTAAAAAATAGAACTATTAAAACTACAAATATATATTTTTGAAATCATTTTAAATTAAGACTTCAAACATTTTTCCCCACAAAACGTCAGCAAAAAAAAACTAGTCCAAATATTTTATCAATTAAGAATTACATAAATTGTTTATGTATATAATTATTGATATGTTTAAATCACTAAGCGAGGTAACACATATAAAGCCTGTGTGTGGGTGATGTGATGCAATTGCTTTGTGGGCGGTACTTATTGATTTCATCGGTAACCATTTTATTCCTTTTACGTCCAGAAACCTGTTCTTAAGCTGAAGTTACACCAGTGAGCTTTGACGATAGATATTTTAAACTGGAAAATTTACTCTTTAAGGTTTTGCAATTATCATGTAGATTATTAATAAGATAAAAATTAAAATTTTCGCGCGCAGCTCTGCTTGCGTGGATCACAAACATCCATTCATATCTCTGTCTCTCGCAGTTTTACTCCCGTTTCCAGGTACAGCTGTGGTCCTATTTGTCGTAGCGTGATGTTTTATAGCCTGTAACTTTCCTCGAGAAAGAGCTATCTAGATTCCAATATACTCCATAGATTGGCGCATCCAAACAAACTCACTCTCTTATTTAAATATATATTATGTATATTGGTTTGACCACAATATTAAAATGGTTTTTAAAACTTCTATTTTTTTTTTATTTCTATTGATAGCAAACATTTATATAACATTTACAATTATTTGATCTGTGTGTGTGGTTGTGTAAAATATTATATATGGACGCTGATAAGCAATACTGTATCAAGCCACGCGGTCTTAATTTAGAGAAAATGGCGTTTAAATATATCAAACCTATTCTTAATACATTTAAAGATATTCTTAATACGTTTAAAGAAGTACCACCTTTACCTTTACCTAGTTATTTATTCACCTTTTTTTTCTATATTTTGATAAAAGATAGAGTGATTTAAATATAGTACGGCACGATAAAATCTTTTTTCTATTTATAAGTTTTCAAATATATGAGATTATTGTATACATTGAAAAACGTGTTTAAATTTTTATGAATAATGTTAAATAGGTAACGCATGTCCTAATTCGAATTTGTTTTTGGTTTGACACATTATTGCTTATCAGCATACATATGGTGAACCATATACAGTTTTCTATTGAGTAAGTAAATACATTTTTACAAAGTCTAAGGCCTTGGCTACTGTTTCTTTTCTATGGTTCGCTTTACAATGTAAACACATCAAGTGTTGGAAGGCCTAACCAACTGAACGTGGTAACAGAATTTTAACGGTTCGTGAGTGGACGCCATCTTTGGGCATATTTAATTGACGTATTCCTTGTATGTATGCTTGCTTCAAAAGGACAGAAACATGACAAGAAATTAGATGCTTAAATGCTACACTAATTGCTTGGGTTATGTTGTATGGATGTAAACTAAGTTAAATGTATTTTTTTATGTTTGTTTGAAATATTTTTGCTAAGAACTATACTCATGAGTTTCTTATTATCCTGCTTAGATCATATATTACATCAACATTATATATCCAAAAAGTATCTGTTATTAAATATACACAGAGTTGCTAGAATTGAAAACTTATATTATTATATAATACATGTAATTAATTAATGAAATATACTTTATTGTACACCAGAAATTACAAAAGAATAACATAGAGACAAAATACACAGAGACGATTTCGCATTTAATCTCAAATGACTGTAATAAAAAAAAAAATTGAATATTGAATATCGAAATAGTAAATTCCTGGAATTATCCAAATATTGAAATGTATTAATTCAATAAATATAATAGGAAAAATATATATTCGAATTTCCAAACTAATTTTTTTTAATTATATCTAAAAGTTCAAATATTAAAATTAGTAGTTCAATAAATATGAAAAGAAAAATATATATTCTAATTTCCAATCTCAAAAAATTTAGTTTATCCCTAAAAGACACCTATTTGGGAAAAATAATAAAAAGCGTTTGAGTGAACACGTGCACAAATGTGTTAATTCGCTTAGAAAGCCGCGTTATTTCGGTCACAATTACAAATAACAATTGGTAAGCTGTGTCCGGTGCTATAGACGTCATTTGCATAATTATAAATTAAAATTAATTCACGCCCTTTTAGTTATTTGTTTTCTTTAAAAATACAGTTCATTAAAATTCAGAAATTCTATCGAATCCAAATTGATATAGAACTCGAAATGAACTTATAAAAATTTAAATGTTTGTTTGTCCGTGACTTCTAAAGAAGTCTCTTTTTCTAAGTCCCTGTATATGTATTGCGTGAATCTCAAAATGAATATCCATACATGTTTAATTTTTTGACAGCTAATTTTTTAAATGGCTGAATTATTTTTTCAAACATTGAAAGTTGTCGTTTTTTTTTTTTAATTAATATTTAGATAAATGAAAACAGGCTAACGTTAATTAAATTAAACTATTCAAATACAAATATTTTAAAAGATTTTAAGTATAGCTCCAGGTTTACACAACAAACCTTTGTTAGTATGAACGGGAGCAGGTGCCGATAAGTATGGGGCAAGGGCCTCTCCAATTAGAGGCTTAACATAAACAAAGAGTTTACAATAAACCTGAACTTGAGTTTAAAATACACGCGACGACGGACGAGCGAACATTAGTAGCCTACAGATAATAAATTCTTAAATGAATAATGTATTGACGTGAAAAGAAACTAAAAACATAGGTTTTATAACCTAAAAAAATTGTGTTTCGTTACCTAGAATGATTTTTATAAAAGAAAAAAAATTAAGATTTTTTTAATATTCATTGGCACAAGTTGACTACCAAGCTCTTTTGTTTGACTCTTTCTGGTTGACTGACTGACTATTAGCACTTAGTCGAAAAATTATATAATTCGAATAAAAATATATTTTGAAACAACTAAGTAAAATCAAAAGTTACAACAATTTAAATCTCTTTTCATTTATTTTTTTGTAAATAATTTATTATGTAAATATGCTAATACTGACTACAAACATTGGAGCCACAACTTTTTTTAATGAATAAAAAAAAATCATTATCCATGGGCGAACGGAAGCGAGTTCGATGCCCGGCTGCGGCTAGCGGAACCATACCGTGGAATATGTAATGACCTACTGTTTAATACAACTGTATTATGTAAGTTTAATATTTTCACAGTTAAATATAACCGACATTTTATATTATTCAACAATTTTATAATTCCTATTCCTATTCATTAGAAAAGAATCGTTAACATCGTATTTTTTACTCCTTTCACATTGTTAAAGCACAGGCCATAGATAATTTAAAAAAAGTTTAAAATGGCCGCCAAAGTAAAAATTCTAAACGGTTTAGAAACGTACTATTATTAACACCATTCATAAACATCGACTAGTAATATCAACGAACTGATGGACAGACAATTAATCAGTGCTAATGCATATCTTGTTTTTGTTTACACGTTATATCATATAAACGTGGCCGAATACTTTGTAAATTAGAAAAAAAAAAAATGTTTTTGGTCGAATGAGAATAGAGCACTTCATTTGAATTTGGAACGTGATATCAATTAGGTAGCTGTCAGCGCGATGAGCGGGAGTCGGGTTACTTTGAATTTAATTCGAGGATAAAGTTAGTTTTATTTTAAAAATAAGACATAATATTTTTAAAACGTACTTATAAAGTTGAACATAAATCCGTGTAAAGAAGTGTAATTTTGATATAAAAATTTTTAAAAAAATTCAAAAAAGTCATTTGTATTTTTTTTAATTCATCTTATTATGAGATTAATGTCGATACTTATTATGCCTAAATTGCACGTGCACGAAATAGTTAATGGGTGGTTTTAATAAAAATCAATATTTAATCGAAGTAACATTATTATCAAAAGTAATGTAGGTTTTGCTTGCGTAAGAACTGTTGGCAAAACTATGTAACATTATATTATTTAATTACTATAAGGCCGCAAAATATAGGTAAATAATGCAAGTAGTCAAGTGCGCGTCGGATTCAGCAAGAGTTCTGTAGAATATTGAAAATGTATACTTCTATAATGTACAATAACACTATAAAAAAGAAAAAAATCTTTGTAAATTTGTATACAAGGTGTAATCTCTGAAACATCTAAGCAACTAATTATTTATAATACAACTAGCTGCACCTCGTGGTTTCAGTCGCGTTTAGTTACTGCTTTACAAATACAACCATTTGTATCGTATTATCGTAATTAAAAAATAAACGTGGCTGACGTTAAAAAAAATTGAAAAACACAAACAGACGTATTACTTCAACATCGGAAAATAGAACATTCTACGACAAGGCAATTCAAACTTTGTATCGGATGAAGTTCAAATTTGCTTCCAAAGAAAATTCTTGAATTACTTTTATAATACAAAGATCTATCTTTATCTATAATTTAACTCTGTGCATATCACGAATGCCACGTCCAAACGTTAGCACCGCGCATT
The DNA here is from genome assembly GCA_037950945.1 of Hypolimnas misippus. Lineage (NCBI taxonomy): Eukaryota > Metazoa > Arthropoda > Insecta > Lepidoptera > Nymphalidae > Hypolimnas > Hypolimnas misippus. The sequence continues at coordinate 14,323,508 of JBBEEQ010000024.1, read as the reverse complement.
CCTGCCGTTGAGGTGCGTGTGCGCATACTCTTGAGCACGTTTAGATATACATAGATGCATCGACGGTGTTTCATACCACATGCTTAGTGTTAAAGTTACCGAATACGAAAATTCACATTATTGTAAAATCGCAGAAACTTGCACTTGGGACTTCGGTCGTATTTGAACGTTAATGTCACAAGATTTTAATAAGTAAATAGTTGGATGCTGATTCGCAATATTGTGTCAACTCACAAAATGTAAAAATCAGAAATATTGATGTATTATCCAAAAAAGTCATCTAAACTATATAAGTACGAAAAAAAGTTTCTTGATTTAATGTTTCGAATATTGAAGTTCAATATTTTGCAGTATGCAATAATGTATTTAGAAACTTTATATTAGATAAAACTTTTCATTACACCAGTTTTTTTTTAAATAGAAAAGAGTAAATGGATAATACAAACATAACCCTTTAAGAAAGAACTAACAATTACTTAACTTTTTCATCCCATTTTTACCAACAACTATCTACAAAATATTCCCGCAAAATCATTGTCACTGATAACAATTCGACGTAACCGTTTCACGTTATCAAACAGAGACGCCGATGCTCCATGAACGCAGTAAATCAATCACATCCATACATGTGTAGCGGAAGCTTTATCTGTTTCTCATGTATGATAAAATGATTTATATTCGCGTTTACCGTGTTAAGACTGGCTGGATTAAAAAAATAAATTTAAAAATAGAATGTTTTTTGAATAACTCGAAAAGGAAAATGGTATAAATAATTTTATCACGCCGCATTATAAATAAATAAATTGTTGGAATTATGTTAAAAGTGTATAATTAATTTTAAAATAATGACATCTCTATGACGTTCTGGGTTAAGCCACTGAATCGATATTTTTTAAATGGAAAAATATTCCTTTAAGGCTACTTTCATTTAAAAAAGTACCCCAAGAGAGTAAAATAATAATAATCATTACAAAAAAAAAAACACCGGAAATGCCGAACATATTATAATAATTATATGAGAAAGGACATACATAAGTACAATACAACAACAGACCATAAATGTGTCGCCATATTTCTATTAAAAGGCAAAGGCCTATATTTCTATTAAAACCCTTCTTTAATAGAAGAGAAGAAGAGTAACAGCCTGTAAATGTCCCACTGCTGGGTAAAGGCCGTTTCTCCTGTTAAAGAAAAAAGTTAAGAGCTTAATCCATTACGCGGCTATACTGCGGGTTGGCAGATATACATGTGTCAGAATTTCTTCCGGCACATGCTCGTGTTCACACGATGTTTTCCTTCACCGAGTACGAGATGAATTTAAACACTTTAACACTTGAAAATTCAACGATTCGACGGATTCTAAGCTCTAGGCTATCTTGGTTTAAAAACAATTTAAGCTTATATACTTCGTATGAGCTTAAAGATTCCCTTCATGATTCTCTATATAAATCAGAATTTCTGAATGATCAGTGAAAACATCATAATCGCATTAACGTCATAACTGAGCCTCCATTGATAAAACTCAATCACACAATTCACTCAGCAAGTGTGACCTCTTGTAACCAAGTCACTAACCGTTTAAATTCAATTGGATAATTGTACAGTTCATTGAAATTAAACACGAGCTGTTATGGCCCGTATTTCCTTGTGTTAAGAGGCAAATTGCTTTGTTTGAATAATCAATGTTTATGATAAAAGCAGTCGCGAATTTGGAACGTATTGTGTTGTAATAGAGTTGAAATTTATATAGTGGTAATGTCTGTACGTGGTCGCAGATTGATAGGCACCGGAAATCGTCATTATTGTCGTGTGATTCGCAAGTTCCTTTGGAAATTCGGACGTTGATCCGAAGTTTTTTTTTTATTTTAGTAAAAGTGAATTTATAGGTATTATTAAAAGCATTCGGACTAAAATATAAACAAAGATATGTTACTTCACTTTTTGAAGTAAACAAAAGAAAGCTTTTTCTTACTACATTTTTTTTTCTTGTCAGTCGAAGTGTATATTTATTCTGACGATTTTTTTTTATTATTCATAGAAAGTCAAAGACTAACTTAGACTAGCATTTGGAATTAAAGAACAAAACGTTTTCCAAAAATCGTAATACTTATTTTCTTGTACTAATATAAAATATAATTTGTTTGTATATTTGTTCAATATTTTAGAATCTGTTAAAAATCCTATACAAGCTTATTTCATCATAATGTACCAACATTTTTTCCGGCTGCACCTGGGTCTGCTTTTTATTGGCAAGTTACTGATGTTTAAACAAAGCGATTGTCATCTGATCTTCGGAACCTTTGAGCGCAAGCCAGTAACCATTTGGACTAGAATAATCTCCGTACTAAGAATAACGATCATTATCGGGTGATTGTGATAACAACCAGGACCGACAGCTTACGTACTCTCCGAAGCACGGTGGGAAGACAAGGACAAAAACTTAGATCTAGGAAAAAATATTTATACAAATACAAATATTTGCCCCGGGCGGGGATCGAATCCGCAACCGTCAGCGTTAGAGGTACATTCAGACCAAAGCGGTCGTCTAAACAACATCATCTGTTTCTCAAATATGTCGCAAAACTTCGGTATTTATTTATAAATATGTAAAATTCGATCGATTAAAATATTATAAACAATTAAAATATATATTTTTGCGACATATATGTTATGAGTATATCTTGTGTCGTAACTTTGCACGCTGTTATCGTTGCGCAAACATTTCGCAACGATGCGGTTAAACTAAACAGAACGTGTCTCCGGCATTCCGCTGGTTATGAATTATAATTTTACAAAAACGTCCGTGAACTTAATTATACTTTAAGATGGATTTTTTTTTAATTTTTAAGATTTGTACTAAAATAGCGGCCCCGCGCTGTTTCACTCGCGCTTAACATAGGATTTTCATACACACTTCCAACCCCCGTTAGGAGTCAAATTTTGTTAAATCCCGTCTTAGTGAGCACCTACATAAGTCCTAAAATGCAATTTGTTTAAAAACTCCTAGTTTGTAGTTTCTGAGATTTCGTGATGAGCGAGTGAAGGGACCTTTCGCTTTTGTATATATGGTTAGTAGTCGTCTAGCTGTCGAAATTCGACCATCAATTATTTTTTAATAATTATTAATTTAAATTATAAGTTTGAAACAATATTAAAGTTCTATTGTCAAAGCCCATACTTCTATAAACACAGATTTCGCTAAAGCCATACTGTCAATTTGCATATTTTTCTGAATTTGACAATAAATAAAATTATATATGCGTGTGTGTGTGAATTACATGGTAGTGTGTGTAATGTTTTTTTTATTGATTTTATGTATTTTTGCATAATTTAAAAAGACGGTACAAAGTTTATGCTTCAAGTATAATATATAGATCAGTTCTAGAAAACGTAAGTAATGAAATAAAGTTATGTAAAATACGCTGAGCTTAAGTTGTTTTTTTTTTTGTTACATTTTATTTTAATTTTCTGGAGTAGATATACAGTATTATGATGCCAGCAAAGTATGTGTGCGGGAGGCGAACGCTAAAGTTGTATAATTAATATACTAGCATCGTTATTATCATGTAAATCTATATTCCTATGAAGATTTTTCAAAATCTGTTCAGCAGTTTTCGCGTGAAAGATTTACAAACACCCATAAATTCACATGAAATCCACATGTCACACGAAGACATCTAATTAAAAGTAAAATGTCAATTTTACGAATATTTAAACTAAAATTAAACTTTAACGATCCCAACAAACTTTACTACTGTCTTAAATATAAATAGTGAATGTTACTACTCTTTCTATCATTACAAATTAGAGTGAGGCAGCTAAATAGCGCCGATGACGAGTTGAAATTACGGCTTCAGAACCTTGTCAAGGATTGTGATGAAAGCGATCGAATAATGTTACTAACAATTCAGTGATAGCTGTATTAATAAACATAATAAGTTAAGTAAGGAATTCAGTTATGAGCAAGAAGGCCGCATAAATGTTTGCTGATAAGCAATAATATGTTATCTCACAAAAAGTCAAATTCGGAAATATTAATGTATTCTATAATGCGTCATGTATTTAACATTGTTAAACAATCAAAATCTGACCTAAATAAGTACGGAAAAAGTTTAATCTAATGTTTAGAATATTAAAGTGTGTTTCACATTTTGTAATATGCAATAATCTTATATATTTGATAAACTTTCTATTAGATAAAACTTTTAATTATACCAAGCTTTTAATTCATTATGACTTTTATCAAAATAGAAAAAAGAAGATGGATATATACATCTTAAAAGTTAAGTATAGAGTTGACGGGTTTAGACCCCATTTTTTTCAAAATGAAGTCCGTGTGGCTTGATATAGTATTGCTTATCAGCGTCCATATATTAGGTACAAATATTTGTATATTAATGAATAGGGTAGAATGTCCCCCAAAAGGACCGTGGAGAGCACCCCAATCCATGGCACGGTGGCACGTTTCGGTGGCACCCATCTTTCTGTCAAAAATCTTAGTGGTTTTCGTTTTCCCCTTTATTAGTGTAATGGAATAATAATGGGGTCGGGTGTGAATTCTTTTCTGAAAGACAATCTTTTCGTAGATTTTTTTAAGGGTGACAGGCTGGGTGTGGCAGTGCTTTTAAAGAAAGGCATTACGTATTTTTAAGCTTTTATTGGCGTGAAATAGCTTTTGTTTTCGAATTTTTATTATTTTACTATTATCTTGAATGGAACCAACTTTTGTATTTTCATTTACTTAGACAACACACTTATTCCGTTAATTTTATTTTAAAATTACTGAACCGATTTTGATAAAAGTTATATGGGACCATGTTATAATATATCCTTTCAACCAAAAAAGTAATGAACAAAATCGATGAAGCACTGTTCGTATAATCATAAAACTCACGTAAAAAGTCCTCTAATTGAAAACCTCCTTTTTGGAAATCAATTAAAATTAAACGAATAAATTAAAATTCTCATGTAGTAACCTCTTAATTATAAATTGTAGTAACAAGAATCCAGTTCATCTGATAAGTTTAATTGTATGTAAACTAATACGCGTTTAAGAATCTCGAGTTCTCACAGTTTTATCAAAACCGGATCGCGATTACATAATGTAATTGTTAACGTGACTTTCGTACAACCTTTGTATATTTGTACAATACGTGTATGTATGTATTAAACTAGCTAACCCTTTCATTCGCGTTTATGGTTACTGATTCGCTCGTATGAGTTGTAGCGTGCTGTAATATAGCCCATAAGCTTTCTCAATAAACGGGTTATCGAACGCAAAATGATTTTTTCAATTAGGATCTGTAGTTTTCGATATTACTCTTTACAACTATGTTTGTATTTATAACTTATTTCATTTGTATTTACAAAATTTTTACCTTTTTATAATATTAGTATAGACAAACCACAGTTATATTATGAAGGATAGTACATCTGTCTATTACATTTCTACGCTCATTTAAAAGTAAAAAAAAAATTGAACAATTTTTTTTAAATCCTTTTTTATAAATGACGCCTATACAATTAAAATTAAAAAAAAAATATTTTTTTGTTTTTAAATATCGATTCTGCTAACGCTGGTAAAACATCCGACACATGCCCAGTTGACTATATATCGTCATACATATATATTACAAAATACAGTATTAATAACAAGAGCATATTACATCTATCATTAGAAAACAAATCAATCTCGTTCATCACAATCATAATTTCAATGCGTTTGCGCATGTAGCGATAAGATGGCGCCTCTTCCGTCGAGGCTGCACGACATCCGCTCAGTAACTGAGTGTGATGTGCAATTTGTGGGAAGATTGTATTTATTTTAATGATGTTATTATTTTCTGGAGTAAATAGGGTTCTCTCAGATCGTATAATACCAGCAATCTCAATTAATTACCTATGCTAAGGCTAAAGCTACAAATGGAAGGAGTCCCTCTAAGGGATGAGTCTGAACGGAGGGAGGAAGGAGGTTGACCAAAAAGTACAAAGCTAAACTAGTTTTTATCCGGGCAATACGCAGTGAGATGGTATGATTCTAAATATTAATCTGAGTTAGTTAAAAATAATATAAACCATTCTCATTACCATTCGTTGAATGTACGTATAAGAAAGGGTGGGTCCGACCCCTTAACCCCAAACGTTGACTTGAGTTTGATGGACAATCAGTTAGACGATCCTTTGTCGTAATGGCGGACATGTCCTCACTTAGGTAGGCTAAACAGCCTAAATCGTTTCAAACGGCTTAATCTAGTACTAATACCATATTTACATATAAGATTCCAATGATTCTATGTTAGAAATGACCACCAATTCTCATAAATTAACCAAACAAGGAAGAAATTTAAAAAGCCACTGCTCCATTTATTATGATTCACTGTTATTTACAATGTATTCATTTATGCTTACGGTAAGTTTCATAGAATTACCATGTTGTTACTCATTTGCCACGCAAGTGAATACATTCTGTTTGTTAATAATGATTTTGATTTGTACTGTATTGTTATTTGTAACCTAGATAATAATGGTCATATTAATATTGTAAATGTTATGTAAAGGTTTTATACCGATATTGTTCAAATGATTTTTATTATTTTTGTATGTTTGTTCTCTATGCGTTCCGTCTAATCGGATTGTGAAGAAAATTTGGTAGAACTCTGCGGATTTCCACGAGAAGGCCTTGCGAAGCATGCTGGCTGCATCGAGTACAATAATAATATAAAGGCCTCTCGCGTTTATTTATAAGTATGATTTCGTTCCTATGAATCATATCTTGATGTGTAAACACAAAAAATATTTTTTCAAATTGGTCTAGCAGTTTCGGAGCCTATTTAATGCAAACAAATAAAAAAATCAAATTTTTCCTTTATATAATATTAGTTTAGATTAACGTACCATATTAACTACATAAATAGGTATTTCAAACCCAAGGTGATACTCTTTCGTGGGCTATTTTACATCCATACCTAAGCCTCATTTAAGAATTCCACAACTTAAAGTCGTGTAGGTTCAATCTATGAAACTTTAAATATGTAGACATATTTCTTCTTTACTTTTAACTAAAACAATTTAATCAGATTTTTTTAAATACTTTTTAATCAATTTATCAGGACCCTTTTTCTACCTTCATATATGGACGCTGATAAGCAATACTGTGTCAAGCCACACAGACTTCATTTTGAGAAAATGCCGTCTAAAGATGTCGAACCAATTGTTAACACTTGAAGAAGCATATATCCATCTTTTATTTTCTATTTTGAAAAAAATTATAATTAATTAATAGATGACACGCTGGAAAAGAGTTTTATCTAATAATACGTTGTTCAAATATATTAAATTATTACATAATCCAAAATATGGAACTCACTTCAATATTCTAAACATTAGATTAAGAAACTTTTTTCCGTATTTATTTAATTCAGATGACTTAAAAATTTATTGTGTAATATTATATACGAAATTCTTTATCAGAGTACATCAATATCTCTTATTTTAACTTTTTGTGGGTTGACACATTATTGCTTATCAGCATCCATATAAAAATTACATCCACATAGAAGAAGAGAAAAAATTTACAGGCAAAGCTTGTCGATTAAATAACATTAAATCAATTAAATAACACATCAAGGATTAGGAAAGCGGTATTTACCTAATGAAATAAAAACTAGTAATACCGAATCGGTTTTGCTGAGTTTTGCGTAAGGCCTCTGATGTTGGATGATTGCGATAACAACCCACATCTAACGTTTATCTTGAAGATATGCCTGTCCGTTTACGATAAATTTTGTATCTATTTCAAATATATTTTAAGAAATTCAATTCGATATAAAATGTTTTTCACATATATTATCTGGTTTATATATAAAGTAAATAATAGCAACAATTTTAGACTTAAATCTTTATGCTAAATATTTGTTTGAAATCTCAAAATATGGATCTTTTCGATTTTACTAAAATCTTCAAATTTTAATAAAATTCCATAGATTAAAATGTTATTCTATAATTACGTTTAATAAATTTTTATGTTTGTATGGTTCTATATCAAAGTGTTTAACAAAGCATTTAATTTCGCTGTTCATTAATTCTATCTTAATAGGTGAAAACAGTTTACGTCAAAAACATCGCAATTTCTACACCTATAGCCTTTTTTAATGAATAATTTCCCAATATTGTTAATTCTTTAATTATGACAAAATATGCAGAAATATCACCATTAAAAAGTAAAGATTAATTTGCCACTATTAACATATTTAAATTAACTTTTTTGATTACATAAAACGCGGCGCCCTTGATTTTGTGATATTGTGACATTAAAATATTGCAAAAACATCAATAAATAAACGTCTCAGACTAAATAACCCTAACGTACCCTGTGCCTCCATCATTAAGTCTTATCCATAATAAGCTTTGTTTAATAGTAAGACATTAAGGCTATTATTTTAATAAGAAATCATTTTCTTCGACATATACGATTCAATTTCCAAGCATGTTACCGTAAACTAAAGATGCAAGAACCATTTGGACGCTGATAAGCAATACTGTGTCAAGCCACACGGACTTCGTTTTGAGAAAATGGCGTCTAAAGATGTCAAACCTATTTTTAAAGAAAAAAGATGAATATATACGTCTTCAAACTAATTTAGTTTGAAGACGTATATATTCATCTTTTTTTTCTATTTTGATAAAATGTATATTGAATCAAAAGCAGATAGTTTTCTTTAATATATAATAAAATAATAAGTTTTTAAATATTTGAGATTATTTTATAAATTACAAAATATGGAACGCAAATAAGAAACATTGAGTTAAGAAACTTTTTTCCATACTTATTTAGTTTAGATGACTTGAAATTTCTTTGGATAATGTTAAATAGGTGACGTAGTATCAAAATACATCAATATCTTAAAATTTGACTTTTTTGGGTTGACACATTATTGCTTATCAGCATCCATTTATAATCTCGGCAAAATCTAGAATTTAATCTTAGTAACAGGCAAGCATTTGAGAAAGTCATTTATGTCATAGTGATAACTCAGAATAGAAAATATAGTGAATATGGTATAAATTAAAATGGTAACAATTTTAATTGCAGTGCTCAAAGTAAAAGCAATCAGGCAACTTACTATTATTGTGTTTACTTAACTAATTTAAATTTTAATAAACACTTTTTAAAATGTATTGAATAGATGCTTTATAATTTATAAATTATTACGAGAATAAATATTAAATTAATAAACATCCTTTAAGGATTTAAAAAAGGTCGAGTCTCTTAAAAGTATACCATGACAGCTTATAATTTGTAAGATAAATAATGAGTTTTCCAATTCCAAAGTGGCAATAACATAAAACTAGTTACAAAATGTAACGAATATTTAATACACTTTGTATCAAAATGTCGACAGCATTTCCATTATATATTATCCTGTGCTCATCCCGATTATGTATTCACGTCATAGACAATGAGCGTGTTTGGACATGTCTGAATGAAACCAGTCGGACTCCGGACTGGTAATGATGAAACAGGTTGAAATTTAAGACCCTTGCTATAAGAAAGAAGTAATAAAAATTGTAAAAAAAAATTAAAAAGGTATGTTCACACAGTTGATGATACTGGGACTATTATAAAGACCTTATTTTTTAAGATAGTTATTTAATTATTTGTATTAATATAGGAATCTTGCTATTATTTCTTTGTCCTGAAATAGGAGCACTAAATTAAAAAAAAAGCATAAAAACCCGCCCACAGTGTATTTCATTTCATAGAAATACGAAATGTTTAAACCGGTATTAAAATATGTCGTCGACATTCGTCATTACGTTTTTGTTGATAACATAAGTTTTATTTAACTCAGTATTTTAGGAATTAACATATTCTTTGACGAAAAACTGTACAAATAGGTAAGTAAATAAATATACAAACAAGTAAAATTACATGTAACTACAGCTATCTTTTATGTAATTTATAATTATATATTTATTTTAAGGTTTCATTTCAGAGTGATTCATAAAGATTACGAGTAAAACCGCGGGTAGTATAACAAAAATGTAAATCGTTTGACGCCTGAAACGCCTTAGAAAAGTTACCTATTTAAAGACATTCGAGTCAAAATGATATAAAAAACATTACCCTCTTCAACAGCCGTAGTAAAGTAAATATACATAGAACACACATTAATACAGGGGGTATTGATACAGCCGCATTAAATCTGAGTGGGTACTGTTAATTGCATCAAGTTTCTCACGCTTCTTAGTCAACGACAGTAACTCTTTCCAAGAACCCTTACCGTGTTAAAAAGTGATTAGACGAATTAAGATTAGGTTAAAAAACAGAATGAGTATTTGGTAGTATACATTTCTTTGAGTTTGTTAATTAATATGTATTTATTGTATTGTTAATGGGTACGGCGTAGCTGATTAAGATGGATTTGGTCTTAAAGGCCAATTAAATAATTCAATTGATAACGAAGACTTAAAAAAATTAACAGACTTAAAAATCAAAATACGCAATTTTATTTGCTATTAACGTACTAATTTCACTTATTTTGATTTAAAAAACAGACTACTGAATCGATTTTGATAAAAATTCTGTAGGACCAATTTGAACATATACCCTTTTGAAAAAAAATATTTTTTAAGATCGGTTAAGAAAAGACGGAATTCTGAAGCTAAAATTATAAGGAATAACGCTACGCTACGAATTGAGTACCTACTCCTTTTTTAAAGTCGATTAAAATTTATTTATTTTTTTATGTTAGCTGTTAGCTGAAATTGAATTCGATTATTTTATAAAACAAAAAAAAAATAAGACATATAAAGTATATTTTTAAACACAAAACGAATTGAGTAAGTTTGTAGTGAAGTTTAAATAATAAGTTACAAATATAACTTACATTTACTAATGTTCTCTTTGTAACAATTTAAAAACTTAATATTCAACGCAAAAAAAAATCGTTCGTACTAAACTCAATTATCTTAATAATAAAGTAATAAATAATATTTCTTGCAAAATTAAGATAATAAAATAAAAACTGACCTCTAGCAAATCGTACAAAAAATCCACATAACTCATCGCGAACACCTTTAATTTTGTAAACAAAGACGAGACGACACACAGCCACTGTTGATAGAATTATATAAAAAAACAGCATCTATGTGAGGTTATGCCGCACCTGAGCCGCCCACTCGAGCCAGCCCCTTGATGACCTGGCTCACTCTATATGGTCATCAATCGACAGGTTTGTCGCCTAAACTGCTGTTTACCGTTTAGAAACGCTAATTATATCATAGAACGATATTAATAAAGGTCACGTATTTTTACTGGATGTTTATTTCTCAATTTTTGTTTTATAACAAAAGAGCAGTTTTTTTATGTTTTTTTTTTTTTATTTTTATACATCTGGTTTGCTATTTTAGTCATAAATGTAGACATAAAGCTCGCACGTAACCAAAACAACAATTTCACATCGTCGGCCAGCCTGAGACGAATCTCATCGGGAAACCGGTCTCAAAAGTAGGCTTGCAAAATCCACTTCCTACAGCGTTAGTTATTCAGTTGCATATTATGATTATAACAAAAGTATAAACGTTTCAAAAATACATTATAAAAAATTATAAATTCTCGGAATAAAGACGTAATTACAACGTCATCGTAAATTAAAAAAAAAACTGATACTGACAGCGATATTAATATAAAATAAATTATATCATCTGTAATTTTGAAAATGGAATCAAGAAACGGAAGAGAAATTGTTGCTATTAATCGAAATTAAAGTATAGGATATGATTCGAAGATGAAAATCTAAACATGTTAATAAATCATGCTACTTACACACGTCATAATGTACTAAATCGGTAGAACAACAGATAATATATAATAATGATAGACTAGAGATACGGACAATCAAATGGCTGATGAAGGCGGTATTAATATAATCTGTTCCCCTCACGCCCGAGGCACAAATGTGCATTCGTTTTTTTTTGTTCCAACCTAACCCAGTTGCATCCGTATGCGTCCGTGGGAAAAGATATCAAATTGAAGATTATTTGGGGTTGCCAGTTATTTGCAAAATTCGATATTTTAACGCCTAAGGCGAATGATTTCGATCTTGCAAGTCAAGGGCGTTTTACGGCTGCTGATTACAATGGCGATGCGAATGGGACAGCTTTTTAAGCGATTAAGGTTAAGAATGGCGGATGTAATAATTTAGCTTACAACCGCTTATTGTTTCGAGAACCATTAAAATGAGCGATTAACGCTGACCATACATGTACTGATCATCCCAGATATTCTACAAATGTTTGTAAATCAACAGAGTATGTTAATCACAAGACGAAAGTGTTATATTTTGTTTTCACCGAGTTTTATTAAATTTCAACTCATCGTCCTCAACGTGACAATTGAATATATAAAACATCGACAAAAAATGTTTATATGTGTAATAGAAAACCAACTTATATGTCCAGACAAAAATTAATCTTTTATCTATAAATATGACGTTCCGAAATAAAATTGCCAAACAGTTGGTGTTGGAACTTTTAAATTCAGATTTAACAATCGCAAGTCCAACAAAGTTTGTTTTGGACGATTTAGTATTCAGATGTGCAACAATCGTAGAGCCGATAAATTTTAAGGCGGACCGCGTACGCATTACAAAACGATGACTAAACCAGCATATTTTCAACTCTCTCACAACCTGCGTATCGTTAATGACTAAGGCGAAATATCGAATGCGACCTGACGTAAAGTTATTCGCCACGCGTTTGTCTGGGTCAAAACACCAAGCAATGACCAGCTTAAGTTTGTAATAATACAGGAAGCATGTACGTTTTAGCTATTAATGAAATGATACCTACAAATTATGGCTCATTAAAATGTTTAGTAGGCTCTAAAACTTTAATCATTCCTAAGGTATTAACAATTTATGTCGATGAGAATGGAATTCAAATTGATGTTGCCATCATTCTTTTAATGTCAACTTCGCCCGTGAAATTGCACCAAATTACCTTGACAATGACAATGGGTATCTAAAAATTAAGATTTCCAGCTAACATTACTTAATCAGGTACAATCTGTGCCATTGAATTAAGTTGAATTGGACAAACACCGCATAATGCTTTACGGTTCAGAGATTTTTCTCACAGTGAAAAAAACGTAACTCGACTAAATTATACGTGTTCTTCGTATTCTTTTCAATTTAAACCCTGTTACGACTTTTGTTAAGACAATTATAGGCTATCGAAAATGTACATAAATTAATTCACGCAAGATTGATTCTTATATTTGGAAATCTTATGGCATATTTTAGCATGAATAGATTAAGCTGCTGGTACGAAGGACACCGGATGTCCAGTGCGGTCAAATTATTCGGTTCGCGATCGAAGTTTGAAATGAACGCGCATCCGGTCAATTGAGCATCAAAATAACTAATTAAAGATTCAAGAGTCTACAATATAAATTGATGGGAACCGTCGGATGAGTTAATTGTTCCTGTTTATAGCCAAAATCTTAAATTAAGATATTTTTCTTAGAATTTTAAATGTCAAGGAAGAAATAAGAATATTTCAAGCTTTGCTTAGTTCTTTGTAGTCCAATGAAGTACATGATTTTTATTGACCATTTTTAGGTCATGTGTATATAACCTAAAAATGGTCAATATAAATTCGACTTAAAATTCTCAACAACAAAACCGCTTCTTATGAATACAGTCAGAGGATAACTTGAATATATTAAAGCTTACACTATAAACCAAATGCAGTTAACAATAATGAAAGACAGACAGTGGTATGAATGATAATTAACCTATAAGTAATTGACGGCTACTTGTGAGAAACGATCTTATTAGTGTCGATCATGAAACTAATCATGACCGATCACTGGATCAATAGACAAATGCCTAAATAACGTGCTTCTAAAGACGAAAAAATTACAGCAGATGTAAAACTATTATTAACAAAACCTTTAATAATTAAATCGAGTTTATTATTAAATGATTTATACAAAGAATGGTCGAAGAATCAAGACGGACATAAAATGATACGCTGTCAGTAATTTATCGTAGCGTAATTACGGATTTGTGATGGATCGAATGAAGAACACCCTTTGATATTAGCTGCGTTTTATTTCACATGATCACAGTGATTCTGATTTGTTTAAAACTTTGTATACCTTTTGATAGTGAATGCATTTAATACGGTCAACTTTTTTTTTTAAATAAAACTTGCTTTAAGATTCAAGCGAACCCTATTATTACCGTCTAGTTTCATTTATATCGTTGTTAATTTGTAAAGATTTAAATTTAAATAAAGGGTATGTTCGAAATTCAATTAATCGTCATTGATTTGCCATATTTGACGTCATCGTTAGACATAAAAATGGCATTTCGAGATGTCATTACCTCTGGCCAGTAAGCTGGATTGCGTTACGCATAAAAATAATTGAGTTCAAAAGAGTATTATTATTGCAATGTTTGCTATTGTTAACAAAATTTACGACTAGATCAATGGAACAGTCTAAAGAGAGCGTACAGAAATAGGACTACATAGAGTATCAAAGGTTAAAGGCACTTTTAGTACTAAGGGCCCGGACTCGAGACATATACCAATAAACACGAGTTCGACACAAAACAGACGCACAGAAAAGGGGACTTGCTTTGTTTAGATCGTGTATAAATAAATTTCGAGTACCGCCCTTTGAGTTACTCTAATATGAATTTTTAAAACAACATTATCAATTCTCGCAACATTAACTTCAGAATTTAGATGATTAATTTCATTAGTTTTTACATCTGTTTCATTTCCGAACGTTTCAACATCAATGGGGTTTAATACATATTTATGTAGACTAAAAATAACGTAACCTACAAGAATGTTATTAAATAAATCTTTAATGTAAAAGCTATAGGAAAAAAATCAGCCAGCTGCGCCCGAGATCAGCTGATCGGTGTTGAAATCATGTCGGTCCATTCTGTTAGCTTCCTCAGGTAACTTTTTTTTATTTTGATTCATCTGTCAGCTGTTTGGTGCGTGCGCATGCCTTAAATCTTCAAAGTTTCCGATAGGCTCAAACATCTGCTCGCGGCAGGTGCTTGGTGGAATTCACGAAATTTTAAGTTCGGCCTTTAAGCAATTTAAATTTGCCACAGCTGCCGCGTAACGTGAGCATGTGTGAATTGATCAGAATTTTTTGGTTAATAATTGCTTAAATGATCAAAATAGTTTTCAATTAACAACATTCGTTAACTGGAAAGTTGGTTTATAAGTGATGTCTAAGTTTTCATTTTCAATCGAATAGATAGCATTTTTGTGATATGACTTTTTGTGGTATGACTGAATATGTTGAAACGTACTTATATCCCTTTACGAATTTTTTGGTAATAGCTATTGAGCGTGGATCTGCTTGCGTTAATGTAGACTTTGTTATCGGTAACAAACGACCGTCTGTATTTTTTTATTCTTTAAAACTATAAAGTTTTTCTGGTAGAAAGGTATGTCCTTTTCTGTTTCCTTGACGACGTGTATGCAAAATTTCATAATGATCGGTTGAGTAGTTCAGGCGTGAAAGCGTAACAAACAAACACATTCGCATTTATCATATTAGTTAGAATATCTCTAACAAGTATTATCTGCACATCCTTTCTTCTGTTTGTTTGTACATCCGGAATGCGTTCTATCACTTGGAAATCTTTTTTTTTCGCATCCGTACCCATACGAGTGTTATATATCTGTACATATCATTGATATCTAAGCTATCTTAAGCCATATCCGTTAGATATCAGATATCGCACAATGAAATTGTAGCTATGTGCTAACTTAATTTTTTATTTTTTTATTTTTAAGCTTTCGAAACTTGTATTGTTTACTAGTTAACATACATAGCCCACCCTTAACTTCATACGTAAATTTATCCTTATTTTAAATCATGTGTTCATTAACGTAAATATTAAAAAAAAAAACTTATAACTAAGTGGCATAAGAATACGGCATGCACAAATTATTTAACAAAACAATATCTTACAACTTAAGTTAGTTAAAAAAAAATCAAAATCGAAATATTGAAAAAAAGATTATTGATATTATAATTGCGAAACTTGCTTTGTCTGTCTGTTTGATACATTTTTACATTTGAACCGAATGAGATTTGACCCTCGAGAAGAACAGAGGCAAATATTGTGAAAAAAATCGTAAAAGAAGGGAAATTTATTTTATTTATACATATAACATTTATTTTATTTATAAACACAAATAAATATGTTTCATAAAAAAATATTATCAACTTCTATTGAACTGTTAATTTGTCGGTCCCTATTGATGCGTGTACAATTTAACCAATTAAAAAAAGGGCAGTTTCTCAAATCGTAGTGTTTTCTTTTAATGTTTGTTTTACTTCTTAAAAGATTTTTTTTTTCGGATGACCTTTCATTTTGGTTCCATAAAATTTTCCTCGAAATCAGCCCAGTGGTTTGTATTTAAAATCAAAATAACTGAAATAAGCATGTCATCCAATTATACGTATTTTGAAGTTGGTTCCTCATTTTCTAAAAAAAATTCGCATCGTAACCAAATCGCGACCAAAACGGAAGATGTCAAGAAGTTTCTTTTATATAAAATTACGAACTTATATACAACAAATTACATAAGTTATGTAAAGGAGAAACATTTTGCGGTACAGATATCCCTATTATGTCGGTATTGAATGGGCTCCTCTCGATGTTCTTCAAACAGCTGACGGAACAAAAAACAACCCTCTTCCTTTATCTCTGATGTATTCAATGGCCACTTACATTATTGAGTTTAAGATGAGTCGATCGATGAAAAAAACTCTTAAAGAAGCCAGAAGACATTTAAGTCTTTTATTAATTTTTATATTTACTTGATCTACTTAATTTATGACGAGAAATAAAATTATTGCATTTACTATTTAAATATTTGTGGGTACACAATTATCTGTTATGCCAACTAGCCATAAGAATACTTGTTATTGAAAATATTTTTTTTTCTTTTTAATAACACAATAATGCACGTAATATTTGACCTAGCAACCATGAACGCACATCCATTCCATTTTCAAATCAACATAACTTTTTTTAAGCTCATGTGTGCACGGTTCGCTTCCCACCAGTAGCTTGCACATGGCATCGAGGAATTTGACACGCAGATGTTCGTTCCGCCACAGACACAATAAAATACCTAATAAATACGCCCAACACTTTCTTAAAATAAAAACCCCCGCAAATATGTAAAGGTGCGTACTATTTAATACACCTAAAAGCCACACGAATCGTGAACATATTTCAAAAATAGAACGATCGTAATTTCTACGACAGATAAAATAATAACGTCACAAATTACAAATCGAATAAAAAGTAACAACAAAACGAGAAAGCTAAGCTGCGACATCCATTAGCGTGGACGAGCGTGAGTTACGATACACATGGCGAGATCATTGAAGACATTTTGAAATGTCATTCTGTTAACTATTAAAAAATAAGTGCCCGTCTTTATGAACATATTTTAAAATCGATGACAAAAAAGGTCAGTTAGTAACGAGGACCGAGTAATAATGTAACAGGGTTCTACAATGTTGGTTGCAACGGAACGCAATCCGCATTCCATTCTCCTTAGTTCGAAATTCGCGGTAAATATTTACCGCCAATAAATGATGTTGGGACGTCATTTTTTTTTTTTAATTTAGAATAAGTCAAAAGCGACGCGCTATAAAACCGAAACGGTCGGATATTGATGGCTTTCTTTTACGATTACAAATGAATTTTTATTTTATTACATGTTTCGTAATTTACTGTCGTTTGAAGGTATGAGATACTTTGACATATTATAAGGCGTAAAATCGGGGCAATTAAGTTGCGAAATCTTTTTACAGTCGTAAATAAGGAATACATTTGGTTTGTAATAAGTTTAAAAGGTTTAGGGAATAATTTAAAGTTTCATGACACATTTTAGTATTTAGGATTTTTAGCATTTTAGGATTTTTTCAACAGATTTAAATTATGTCAATTCATTATTAAAGTAAAACCTTTTATGTAATAACATATTTTTCATTATATAATTTAAAAAAAGATGTTATACAGTACAATTACATCTGGTTGGTTTATTTAATATGGAATATTGTGGAATTTAAACTGGTTTAAATTGCGCGAATATTTGATTGTTTGGAGGAAAATAATTTTAAAAACTTTTAGTATGAGGCTAACCTAAAAGCAATTTCTTGTTATTTCTCGACAGACGTGTCCACTTCAAATATGACATACATACGCTTCAGTACTTTCATATTCAGATACAAAAATGTTAGTGAAAAGTATAAGATTACAAATATTACACAAACGAATTGTGCAACACCCATAACAAAACGCTAAACTATATATAAAGTGAACGACAATTTCAGTCGATACCAGTCCTAAATATATTTGAAATACTTCAGTATTTAGAAAGGCATCTCAAAGGTGAAAGTCATGTGCTATCTTGCTTTGCAAAAACTCGCATCTCTGTGCGGCCTTGTCAAGGTGAGTGCAAGGGGGACATAACGGTGCGCCTGCGCAGCGCACCGGCTACCGCGCACCACGACAGTAAACAGTTGACAATACCGCCGTAAACAACGTCCATTGAACGCCCGAATGGACACAATGTGTCGACATCCTAAACAAATGCGTCGATACATTTAAAATTTTGCGCTTGTACGATCGAGTGCTTTCTACGTGGGAAACGAGACACGTATCGTTCATTTCCTTTCAGAAACCTACAGCTTAATAGCTGGCTAATATGGCGTAGTCTTTAAGCATTTTGGACACGTATTTTTGTCTTTTATAGAGAACCTGTTATATCTAACTGTGTCATCTTATAGGGATAAAGGTCCGCTTTCAAATTGTTGTTGTTTTGTAAACAGTGCAATACTGTTTAAGTTAAGAAAAGTTGAAAACAATAGCACGATATATAACATACCCGTATTATACTAGATAGACTATTTCATAATTTTAACAATCTCTTACATAATGATGAGTAAAAACTAATGGTTCCATTGTTGTTATGGAGTATATCGTTCCTGAATGAGTTAAATAAGCAATTACCGTTATGATGACTTTATCATCTGCGATATTTCTAATTGATACTGTAAAGAGTCATGTGAAAAATAGCTCAAAAACCGGTTAAATGTCTAGCTCACTCGATTACTCGAAACATTTAAGGTGACACTCGGTAAGAAATAAGTCGAATCGTTACACATGAATGCTTTCTGGAATTACAATACGCGATCGGAAAACTTAAGCGCTTTGGGAGACTTCGGATAAAGTTTTTAACATGCATACAGCGTGCTCGGACCCTTTCTAATACCGTGAAAAACTTTGAGGGTCCTTCCCCAAGTAAAAGGGCGACTTACTATTTGACTGATCTCGGTGATAGGGATCGGCGAAATTGTTTTGTCGGAACCCTGAGGCAGAGACGACGCACTGGGGGTGGGGGAGACCCCCGGGGATCCGGGCTGGACATTGACCACGCTCTCCTTAGACGTACGGTTCGGAGACAGCCTAGCCGGGAAGCTGAGCGTCTTCGTCCACTGCGACAAGCTTCGCACCATCTTGGCTGTCCATAAGCACTACACGTTCACTGAACTCGATACAAGCGCGAGCGATACATGCGCTCCCCGCGACGGTCAGCGGACGAATGCCGAATGCGATCAGCGATGGCATCAAAACTTACGGCCTGTGCAAGTTACGACGTGTACGGGCGGGCCTGTGTGTGTAGGGTGGCCACGTGTGTGCGTATTGCACGGACTGGTATTGGATTGGGAGCTCGTTGCGGGTCCGATCTTTTGTTTATCGATGGGGCGGCCACCTTACCACTTCTAAACTGAGAGCCTTTGTAGAAAATTTTGCACAAGATTTAATGATATAGTTTCGAAATAAACGGTTTGAAATTGACACGTTATAAAAAATGGTTCTTACATATATACTGTTTCTTACATATTGGTAGTTTATTTTTACTAAGATTGAATTTTTCTATATACAGAATAATAAAATAATGTTTTAATATTTTTGCCTATAAATGTGGAATAAAATTTTACCTATATTTAAGTACGTGCATGAGTAATAATAATACAAGATTTTAATGGTTAACAATTTCAACTCCTGCGTTATGTATTTGGAGACCTATAATTACTCCACCCTCGCAATCCAATACAATATGATTCAGGAATTAGCAACGGTATACAAACGCAGAAAATAACTGCACGTGGCATTCCAAGGGTCGCACCCTTCAACTTTAACCGACTTTGATGTGTCAAATACTATACCTATATCATACTTCACGAAGCATTTAAATTTTTTAAAGAATTTTATGCCCATTAATCACTGTAGTTAGATATAACACAGCGGACTAAATTATAAAAGCCTCATTAATAAAATAAGATGTTTTTAAACTGGTTTTGAGAACAAAGCTTGGGTTCAAAAGTTAGACGTGTTTGGACAAGTCTATAAATTTAAAATAACGAATAAAATTCTTTGGTTAACCCTCAAATGTTTAAAATGTTGTTATATCTTTTCAACAATGCATTTTATCATTTAATTATTGTGCATTATTTTTCTAACATAACATTGTTTAAACGAAAGTTTTATAGTTAAAATTAATCATAGCGAATTATTTTTCTTAAAATAGCGTACTCAATTATGAACAAATACATATGGAATGAAAAAAACAAATTATGTGGCAAAATTCGTGAAAAGACATTTGGATAGTAACTTAAACACAATTCAAAATATTCCATTAATAAATTAAATATGTGAATGAAATGATATAGGTGGAAGAAGATACATAATATTCTTTACACTTAGTCTTGTATTAGAATAATGATTTTTAAGTAAAAAATGGCTATTAGCGGAGCTTATACAAAATTACAATTAGTAGTTTAAAATGATCACAGGCCTGGTGTAGAGTAAGCTGAGAGTTTCCTTTATTCGCGACACATGGGGACCTACGCGAGGCGTAACTCGAAACAATGGTGCGTAGGATTCGTTGCGTGTTTACTTCCGACGCGCCACGTGCGACGCGCAGCTGCCCTGCGCACCGCCCGCAGCGCATGCCCTTAAGTGCTCTAGACTTGACGCA
Organism: Hypolimnas misippus; assembly: GCA_037950945.1. Taxonomy (NCBI): domain Eukaryota; kingdom Metazoa; phylum Arthropoda; class Insecta; order Lepidoptera; family Nymphalidae; genus Hypolimnas; species Hypolimnas misippus. Next base: position 14,302,400 of record JBBEEQ010000024.1, on the reverse strand, counting down.
AATATCAAAAATTATTTCAAGAGCAAGCCTCTCTTCATTTTTTCAAATTAAAAATAGTGCGTATTTATATGTATAGCTAAATGAGGAAAGAATGTAGATATTTGTATGTATTTGTATTTTTGTAATTAGAATTAATTGTCAATATTTTCTTTTATTAATAAAACATATTAATTATTTATAATTCAGTAATTAGTATTTATATGCAATTATGAGTCCTGTATTTAATAAAATCTTATTGCTCTTTACTCACTAGAGGAAAACATAATAAGACACTTACACAAAATGTACGTTACTCATCATATTACACCAAGTACAATAAACACACTAACACACAACTTCACGTGGTTACCCCTAGACATAAAAAAAATCGAACTATCCTAACATCCTGTTCTCCCATCAATATAAAAAGGGTCATTAATGCCCCACGCTCAAGGGGCACACTTACCAAGACAAGTCGTCTTTGTAATGAAAGTATCCCATTGTTTGAAACCCATTTCATTAAAATTTAGAGAAAAATTCTATACATCCCATTAAAATATGAGGGTAGCATTTGACTGACGAAGCTCTTAGCTCTATTTGGGGTTGAGTTGAGAATTAATGAAATAAATTCATACAGATTCATTAATTTTTATTTGTGACTGAACATTATTAGTCATGGAAATGTCAATGAAGTAGTTAGATAGGTATATTTACGATATATTTCAACACACGTTATACAGCTGTTCTGTTGATCACATACGAATTGCATTCGCGTTTTGTATAAAGATTTCATTAATATATTGAATAAAAGTGTTTTATTCCTATTTAAAATTGACAAATTAAGGAACTACTTAGATTTCGTATTAAAGCGTCAAATCAGATAGTAAATAAACTCCGAAAACGTTCTGTGTAAATACTTGTCGTATAATTTCTATTTTAATTGACAAATTAAAAAAAACTGAGTTACTTTTTGAAAAAGCATTTAAATCAGGGTTGCTGTTTCATTATTAACTAGCGATTTATTTAAAACGATAATCCTAAAGTAAAAGTTTGGGTTCTTGTAAACGTCACTTTGATGGATCTGTGATGTTTCTTGACAATACGGTAACCATCTTCTAGCTTCTACCTAAAAAGTTAACAAACTTAGACAAACCATAGACAATATTTTGCACTTTTTATGTGTTACAGAGAAAATAAGGCGTTGTTGTAGCAAAATAAAACTTTCATTTTCTTTATGGTTCTACAAAAATGTGTTGTAAATATTTCTACAGAAATGTAAACTTTATTTGTTTACTTTCTCTAGATTTAATTACGATGTTTATTTTGATAATCATGGCAACTTTTTCTATAAAATATTTAAGTTTTGCCGTGGCCTGTTTCTTATGTGATTCACATTACCAATTAACAACGTTAAATTAGTTTTTATAAAAAATAATAAAGTTTATATTAATATCAAAACATTTAGTTGTTCGTTAAGAACTTAACCATTTTTCAGTGTCATGCACTTCGAAAAACGTTATGCTTATAATAAAATAAACAATAAACTAATTAAAAATTTAAACTGTATAACTAGTAATCAAATATATAAGCAGTGATAACATTAAAAATAAAAACCGTTTATTATTTTTGACATTATATTTTGCACAATACTGTTTGTATATAAATAACATTTTAGAATAGATACCAAATTTTTTATTATTATTAATGTAATTTTGATTCACTCATATTGTACACTTATTAATAATTACTATATATTACCAAATTCTAAGGTAATTAAAAAAATTATACTCAAAATTCTACCTTATAGTCACCCTACCACACACCAAGCATGCCGGGCTGTTATTATTCAAAAACGCAGTAAATGCTTGTATGAAATTAGCCGCCCGTCAATCTTTACCACTATTTTAGGATACTATAACTTATTACCCGACAAGACAAAAATGCCGTTATGTTAAAATCTAATTACTTGTTAGCTTTAGCTGCGGCTTAGGATGTTGGTAACGTTAAGACCTTTAAAAATGATTGAGCTATTTGTATGAATAAACTTTGTACGACAAGTTTTTATGTTCTATTTTACTAAGATGGAAAAAATACTAGACTAGAAACTAACTAAGTAAATACTACATAGTATTAGGCATTACCTTTTAAAATAAAAATGTAAACTTTCATGTATTAAATTAAGATTTTTCGAATATTTTCAAATAGGTAGTCAAAAATCAATATTTTTTTATTATTTCTATTCTATTAAACTGTAGCCGTATAGTCTATTTTTCTTAACTTGTCTTTAGCAGAAGAACATGGCGTACTTCTAACCACTAATAAAAGTTAGAAATGAGAAATTAGCAATCGAATTAACTGAATAATTTTTTATAAAGAAAAATTATAATGTAAAATTATGTTCGAATATTCGTGATTTTCGTAACCCGTTTTGTTACCAATTAAGACAAGCAAGGAAAAACGGGCTATAGATACAGTTACACACCTCAATTGACATAAAAGTCTATTCATAATCATTTAATCTAATCATGTAGTAAATTTTTCCCAAAATTTTGTGTCTGAAGGGAAATATAAACATACAAGCAAACATTGAATTTTAAGAACACTTTTAAACAGACATCGAAAATAGTAAAATATGAATAAATAACTGGATGCTGATAAGCAATAACGTGTCAACCCACAAAAAGTCAAATTCGGAGATATTGATATATCTTGATACTGCATCACCATTTTAACATTATTTTAAAAAAAATCAATTAATATAAACTAAATAAGTACGGAAAAAAGTCTCTTAATTAATTGTTTCGATTTCCAAGTGCGTTCCATATTTTGCAATTAATACAATGATCTTAATTATTTGAAAAACTTTTTATTAGATAATATATTAAATATATCAATCTGCTTTTAATTCATAATACCTTTTATCAAAAAAGAAAAGAAAAGATGGATATATACTTCTTTAAACGTTTGACATCTTTGGACGTCATTTTCTCAGAATGAAGTCCGTGTGGCTTGACACAGTATTGCTTATCAGCGTCCAACTAATAATAATTTTAATTAAATAAAATAGTAGAGATCACTTTACATTAGTAAATCGTGAGCTCCTTCGCCCGCAATTTTTAAGTAGAAACAGTAAAAACAGTTAAATAAATATTGTTTGAATTTTACTAATTAAAATAATCGTATCACCAGATAAAACTCGTTAACTTAAGTAACGAGTGAAATATGTAATTAAATAACGATTTAAATGTTTACAACAATTAGATAATTAGACACAGAGTTAGTAAATAACAATTACAGGACAAACTAATTTCCACTATCATTTCCTGTTACGAATACAATATTATGACTAATTGAATAAGTTATTGGTTAAGAATTTACGCCGAACGGAAAATATAATTTCAATGCACACCCACATACATATTCGACAGTCACGTTGGCGCAGTGGTCACTGCAACTGACTGTAGCGCTAACGGTCGCGGGTTCGATCCCCGCTCACGGCAAACGTCTGGCCATACGGATGTTTGTCGTGGTCTGGGTGTTTGTGTTAGTGTTGTGTGTTTCCGGACCCCCGACAAAAAGTCATAAGATCTTAATGGGGGCCGTTGAGTGTGATACGTTTATTTATTTATTTATTTATATTACATCCTAACTAATATTATAAACTCAAATGTGAATGTATTTGTATATTTAGACCCTGTTTCCAGTTCCTAAATTTCAAATAGTTATCCGACATGTAACGATATCCAACGAATAAGGTTTACTAGAATAATAAAGAGTGATAAGTTCCGATAAAGCTATCATGGACTCTATCAGTAACCGGTGAAACAGCCCTTACTCTAATAATGAAATTTTGCATTCATACACACATCAGGGATACAGAAAACAGCATTAGACACCTAAGTACCGTTAGCCAATGACAGAAAAGTAAATTTACATTTCTCACACAAACTGAATTGATTCAAATATTTATTAACGCGAACAAAGACAATTGCAAAAGCTAGTTATTTATATTAATATGTTCATGGGAATTAAATTCATTGCACCGAAATACATCAAGAATTTAGAGTATTAGCTTTTCCCACCATCTTCTTCCGTATATAAACATCATATTTTATATTTATGTGCCTCCATTAAATGCGTTCAATATCCTTATTGGGCCTATTAAGAGTTCATAATTGAAACAAAAGATAAATGTTTATATCGTTTAAATAATTACGCGCGAATTTAGTCATTATGTTTCGAAAAATAAGGATTATTTTTCGTGCAATGTTTTTATTTGTGAAATGACACGTGTGTTATTGTTAATGGTCATTTTTACGATCAAAAACGTAATTATATTCGTATACATTAATTGTTTCCGTTCGCTGCGTATTGGCTCTTTGCGTGATCAGGAAACGAATAATGAAAGCTTTGAATGTTACTACGACTATTAGAAAAATGCATGGGTACTTTTATATTTTCATTTGACTTCAGAAACGAAGGACGTTCTATATTTGTTGAGTATGTGTTTTTATGTTTGTTGCCTTCTATTCAAGTGTTATGATTGTTAAACATGATGATGATTAACATGATTTTAATTTTTTTTTCTAACGTAAGTAACCTTTAATATTTAATTAATTTAATATAATTTGTATGATCGAAGAACGTTTAACCAGACTGGCACTTCTCCACATCCATAAAAACGTACCCATCGAAGAAGAAGTGATAACTTTTTACCTGTATCGATTATTATCAAACTTAAATTATTACTACTGACTTGACCAAAACTAGGTGACCCCTCCAGTAGCGAGGCTGGATCCGCCCTTGCTTCTAACTCCATCATTTATAAATCAATTTTAGAAATTATTTTTTTGTTCAAAAGGTAAGTTCGATACTTTCAAATTAAATAATCGAAATTTCATCAAAATCGATTTATTAGTTTAGTTTTAAAATCGAAATAACTGGAATAAATATATTATATATATATTATATTATATAAATATATATATTATATTATATTGTATAGTATTGATGTTTTATTTGTTAATCTTATTTTGTTTTTTTTACTTACTGTGATTTATTTAACTTTTGTGCTTACATAATTAACTAACGTAAATATTTGAGACGACTTATACATATATTATTATATTCATTTATATTTATTAGTATATATATTTATGTATATATGTCTATTTATATATGTATTAGTGTATATATAAGACACCACTTACCTTTCCGCTGCACAATTTCCCCAAATCTAAGGTTGTCTGGCAGAAATCGCTACTTAGCGATAAGACCGCCTTTTTATACATTTTAATTTATTATTTTGTTCCGTGTAAAATTTACTGTTTTTGGTGTACAATAAAGTATATTCTATCTATCTATCTATCTATAAATATGCCGTTCAATGAAATAAAATTCCATACTTTGCTTTTGAAATAAGTTCTTTTTCTTTTTTATTTATTAATTATATTCTTTTTATGGCTATCATGTATTGAGCATAATCATATATAATAGAAGACACAATTTTGCTTGCAAAATGAAATTGCATAATTTTCGTGTTACTGTATTGGTTGATGTTGATGTTTGTTTTTTTTTTATATACATAGATATATACATTATTAAGTAGGCACTATTTTTTAAATATATTGTTTTAGGAACAATTAGTAATTAAAACATTCGCATTCTAAACTACAAATCCATCCATATTACTACGCTTACATATTTAACAAAAATAAACATAAAATAAGGTGACCTAGTAGGTCCAATTCAAAATTAGGACAAAATAAAACCATATGCGAACCCCATGCCTTCCAAACAATGGCATAATAACACCATATGTTGCACGGATGAAAAAATTAAAAATAGCAAAGTGACCCGCCCACATGGCACACGAAATTACCATCAATCTTTATTCTTAAGACCCTTTAGTACATGTGAATAAATATTTCAAATCATTTGCAGTTTATGGTTAAATAAAGTGTTAAATTGGAATTCCATTGTGACATTACTGTAATAAATATTAATGTAGTAAATTCTATAATTATATTTTACGTAATACATTAATATCCTAAAGTCATTTCGAAAGACTACGTTAATATTACATATACAATAAAGTACAATTTATACCTCAAGTATTTTTTATATCATCTATACTATCGACGTTCTTGTCGATTCTTATCGATAGAATCAACATTCACAACAGGTGGTAGCTTCAAATTATAATATATTATATAATATTCAATAATTCAAATATATTTTGCGTCAGTTTTGACGAGTCAAAAGTGCTTGAAAAAAGTATATATTGATTATGAATTTTCGAGATAAATATTTAATTAAAAAAAACTACTTTCAGTAACGCAGTTAAATCGTTATGGTAGAGCGTAGTTTTTGTCTTCTGACTGTAGCGGTTTTACAGCTCGTACACGTACTTGAGTCATCATCATCATCTACTTAGTATTTTCCCGGATATACCAGGGTCTGCTTTTTATTCTAGTCCAGATATTGACAAGTTACTGATTTTTACACAGAGCGACTGCCATCTGACGCAACCCCTGAGGGCAAGTCAGTAACCATTTAGACTATAATAATTTCCCTACTAATAGTAACGATCATTATCAGGTGATTATGCTCTGCCTCTTTACGTGCTCTCCGAGGCACAGTGGGGAAACCCACAAAAACAAACACCCAGACCGGAAAAAATATTTGTACAAATATAAATAGCAGCCTCGAGCGGGGATCGAACCCGCAGCCGTCGGCGTCAGAGGAACACTATACCACAGCGGTCGTCACGAACACACTAACTTGAGTAAATTGTGTAATAAATAGTAACCGGGGGAGGTATCACACTGTCAAAGAACGTCGACATAGCTAGTATAGATGCGTTGTGTACGGTGAGTGCGAGAACCAGAAGCCTACACTCCACTTCATATCCCTACCAGCACTATTTATTCCCTTCACTCAATCCTTTTTAAGTTAGCAATGCTTTTGCTGATCCTTTTGTTCATATGATTATTTTAATTCTGGTGACCTTATTCGTCGTTTATTGAAAACTTTTTTTAATAAACCGACTTCGAAAACGAAACAAGTAAACTAAAAATTGAAAACAAAAAAATATACTTACAACCGAACACAGAACGTCTTCCTTTTTTGAAATCGTTTACAAAATAATTAAAAATCGTTAGATAAAAATCATTTATTATTTATTAAATAAAAAATCTTCCTTGACAAAATTGACATTTAAAAGGTTTGAATGAACAATTACATAATAAATATAGTCGTGTACACGAAACACGAAATAACCGGGAATTGTCTATTAACGATCAGCTGACCTCCTTGGCGCCATTTTGTTTTTGATTGTCTAAATAGCATACGTGGTCACGTCTCTTCCTATACGTGACTTATTTTGAGAATATTTAGAAATTCATGTACGTTTAAAAACGATTTTAATAATTATAATAGAATTTACTACACGTATACCCAAATTTGGTGATATTTTTGACGGAAAACGAATAATGATTAAGTTTAGAAGGCGTTTTTCTTAAAATAAAAAATTTAAAAGTAAATATTAACCTATTTAATTCCATAGTCTAAATTATTCTTTCTGTGTGTCTTAGAAAAATGCAGTCATTTTGAAATCACAGACAAACCCTTTAATTTTATGGACGTGTATACAAATTAATTTCACTATTTCGACGAACCAATAAACTTACAGGATCAAACATAATCTCTATAGCTGATATAAATTTCGTTAACAACTCCCTCGTTACGATGAGGTTGATCTCGAATAATTAACGAGAATACCTATTCTTATTTACGTCAATCGTTTGTTACTAAAGACGCGTTCACAACAACCGAATTTCACGCAGCAATTTATAACATAACCACTCCCGAAACGCATTATCAACCATTATGACAATTTGTTATGACCCCATCCAATCCTAGACGATTCTATATTTAAAAACGCCAATACCGTTGCGTCATAAACGTTTTCAAAGATTTTGAAACAAAGAAAGGGCAGAGAACCTTTAAATCATGGAATAGGTGACATTGATGGTGCGTGGAAAAAAATTTATAAAGGTAGTGACACATTTATTAGTACTGTCACTTACGTGACAGCTTGTAAGTTTTGAAACATTAATTTGTGATAAGCCTAATGTGTGTTAAGATGTGGATGGATGGGCTACTGGATTTTAACTTTCACGTTTCGTTATGACCCTTAAATAGGACGTTATAGACAAAGAAAATAATATGTGTGGTTCTTATCTTATCTTTGATACTTTTTAGAGCTTATATTCATGATTCATGAGTTGAAAATAAAATATTTTAATAATATTTTATTAGAGATAATTATCTACAAACATGTGTGTTTTAAAAGATGGGTATTCATTTTAATCTAGTTCATAATAATACAAAAAAAATAATGACGCAATAAAAACTGAATAGATAAATTTAAAATAAAATTAAATAAAAATTAACCGACTTCATAAAAGAATTTGATAAGTACAAATAAAGTAAAAGGCAAAAAATTAATATTTTCCACAACATTTTGAAGTCGGCGCCAAGTAAAACCTTTTGCGTGTAACTGGTCAACAAATCGGTGAACATCCATAAAAAACTCCCCGACGAATTGAGAACCTCCTCTTTTATTAGAAGTCGGTTAAAAATAGTCAATATTAAATATATAAACTAACTTCACTAAAATAATTTCGAAAACTCTAAAACTTTTTATACAGACATTCTAAATATTACTTTTAATTTGCTGCAACATTAAATATGAAAATTAAACGACTTTTCTGTTCCCGACAGAAATCAACTCGTAACATAAAATGTCAGATGGTTTTTTTTATTCCCCATCTAACTACACCAATTACGTACGCTGACAATATGGTTAGGATCATTTAGGGGCATTAGTCAACTAATTCATTTGACAGGCGAGTCGTAATCACAATCGTCTTGCACCACACCTATGTGGAATTTACGTATGGTTCCGTAGACATTATAAAATCTTATTTAGTAGAAAGTAAAATATTATTGCAAAATCATTATTAAAAAAAAAGCTTGAATACAATCACAAAAAATAAAAATAATTCTTTTTTTTTTCATTTACACATTAAATTATAATTTAAAATACATTATAGTCATTTCAGCATTTTAATCATATTTATCGACATTATTTTTCAAATTATTTTAATTCTCATTTTAAAAATCGATAATAAATACCCATATCGAAATATTTCAGCATCAAACAACGTTCCTAATATATTATTATTAACATTAAAATATCAAATCGTTTCTTGTCTAGAAAAACGATAAAAAAGTCTAATATTTCAACATTGTATTGCGGACATCCGGTACCCACTGGTGTAGTTATCAATTTATCAACGCCCGTATAGATCAATTAATGCATACCAGATAAGATCCACCCACAAGTATTTTAATACATTCGCCTTCTCCGTACCATACCAGCAATTTATACGTCTATTTTCCTTTATTTATCTTATTTTCCAGACAAATGGACGCTGATAAGCAATACTATGTCAAGCCACACAGACTTCGTTATGAGAAAATGGCGTCTAAAGATGTCAAACCTATTCTTAATAAATTAGTTTGAAGACGTATATATTCATCTTTTCTTTTTTATTTTGATAAAATGTATAATGTATCAAAAGCAGATAGATTTGTTTAATATGTTATCTTATAATAAGTTTTTAAATATTTGAGATTATTTTATAAATTGCAAAATATGGAACGCACCTGAAATTCGAAACGTTAAGTTAAAAAAACTTTTTTCCATACTTATTTAGTTTAGATGACTTGAAATTTTTTTGAATAATGTTAAATCGGTGACGTAGTATCAAAATACATCAATATCTTAAAATTTGACTTTTTGTGGGTTGACACATTATTGCTTATCAACATCCAAATATGGCGTATTTCGAACCACACATGAAGAGTTATAGTTAAGAAATTATCGATCGAATGATTGAACTGAATCTATTTTTATAATGAAAAATTATAATGATAAATGGACGCTGATAAGCAATAATGTGTCAACCCACACGGACTTCATTTTGAGAAAAATGGCGTCTAAAGATGTCAAACCTATTCTTACTTAATTTGTTTAAAGAAGTTTATATCCATCTTTGCTTTTCTTTTTGTTTAAAAAGTATAACGAATTAAAAGTAGATTGATATATTTAATATATTATCGGATAAAAAGTTTTTCAAATATTTCAGATTATTCTATAAATTGGAAATTATGGAACGCACTTGAAATACGAAACAATTATTAAGACACTTATTTCCGTACTTATTTAGTTTATATTACTTGATTTTTTTTTGAATAGTGTTGAATAGTTGATGCAGTATCAAAATACATCAATATCTCACAATTTGGCTTTTTGTGGGTTGACACATTATTGCTTATCAGCATCCAAATAATGTTCGAGTATTCGTGATTATCGTTCAAAGTATTTTTACCAAATGAGACAAGTAATGAAAAATAGACTATATAGATTTTGTTAAAAATATGATGCGAATATTACACGATTTTTAAAAACCGGCCAAGTGTGAGACGCACACGAAGTGTTGCGTCCTATCATATAAGATACTAGCTGATAATTTTAGAAAAAATTGTATTTATATAATAGTAATATTTACCTTCCCTACTTGAATCGGATATTGATCACTATTTCATTGGTTTCAATTTTGTTTTCGCGTAACCCTTAATATTTATTAATAAAAAGAAATAAAACTTTTAAAATAAAAATAGTTACTTCTTATAACATTAGCTATCTGTGTGAATCAAAATCGGTCCAGCCGTTTCAGAGAACAGCCAGAACCAGATAGATAAACAAAAATTTTAAAAATTGTTATTTTAATATAAGTACAGTGTATACTTTCACTACATTTAGTTAAACGTTAGTAATTTCAAATTACAAACAGACACTTAAATTTTATTTATTATAAACAATAAGAACTGAATACAGTCAACACTATTAATCACCATCTACCTAATAGTTTTCCCAGTTATACCAGGGTTATATACGCATCGCGACTTGAATCTGTATCCTCTTGGGTGGAATGTTCTCAATTGGTATACACCGAAGCAAACTCTGGACTTTTATAAACTTAAGTTTTTTTTTCGTTTTTGTTTTTCCTTAGAGGGAAAAGGCATTACACCGTACAGCCAAGTATTTTGTAATTTTTATTCATATTCAATTAAATTGTAAGGCATAAAGCCATGTCTTCCGTTTAAATTATAAACTTAATATAGTATTTAAAAATTTAATTTAGGAAACCATCGTTAAATCCCACAAGTGCTAGTAGCTTTGACACCTTCATATTTCGCCAATAAATCTTAAACGTAAAACTCTTTGCTTTTGATATTTACGAATAAAACACTTTATAGTTTAATACATAATGTGCGAAGTCGTCAACGACGTGAATGTAAATACAATGGGTATCGTCAGCTGCGACATGAATGGGACAGATGCGAACGATTTCGAACAAAATACATTCAAGATAATGGTTTGCCCTGTCAATCAATGGTGAAATGTTATCGAAAGTAAATTGAATTTGCTTTATCGATTTTAATTGCAATTTTACAATTAATAGCACTAAATTGAATGTTTTATTTTAGGTATATGTAGTTTTTTGGTAAAATCTGACTTATTTTCAAACTCAAACTATACTTTATTCGAATACCCTTATATGGATGCTGATAAGCAATAATGTGTCAACCCACAAAAAGTCAAATTCGGAGATACTGATGTATTTTGATACTGCATCACGTATTTAACAATATTCAAAGAAATATCAAATAATATAAACTAAATAAGTATGGTAAAAAGTGTTTTAATAATTGTTTCGTATTTCAAGTACGGTCCATATTTTGCAATTTATAGAATAATCTGAAATATTTGAAAACCTTTTTATTAGATAATATATTAAATATATCAATCTACTTTTAATTCATTATACCTTTAAAAAAAGAAAAGAAAAGATGGATATAAAGTTCTTTAAACAAATTAAGTAAGAATATGTTCGACATCTTTAGACGCCATTTTCTCAAAATGAAGTCCGTGTGGCTTGACACAGTATTGCTTATCAGCATCCATATAAGCTCTTTCGAATCGTCAATTTACAAATTTATCATGTTTCCACGTGAAGGACTTAGAGATATTTGCACAGGGCGTAACTGCCAAAATTTAAAATATATATAATATCTATTTTGTTGCTATAAAATAACACCTAAAATATTAAAACCTGTTATGCTATAGATCTTATACGAAAATTAATTACCCTTCTGAGTAAATCGGATAAGAATAAATCGAGAACTTACCAAAAGTATTCCCCTTTTTCTGCACCGAATAAAAAGGTCAAAATCACATCAAAGAAAGTAACACGACCGGAATGGTTCTCATTTCACATGTTGATGCAATATTAAACAATGGAGGTCCCATGGCGATTATTAGCAACATAACTCCTCTCAAATGAACAGTTACATAACGTTACACATCGAACATTCGCTAAAGAATTTCTTTCCCACTTGTAATTACTTATTTTTTTTTCTGATCAACACGATAATTTGCGCAAGGTTTTAATATGAGTGAAAAACGCTCTTTATTTTTAACTAGCTTTTGTTCGCGGCTTCGCAAACGTTAATATGGATTTTGTTGTAAAATAATATACATAAAATAAAGCCTGTTACAGTCTAGAATAACTTTTCAAATGGTTTTAGAGGTTCCGGAGTTTCGGACGTAAAATTTCGCTCTTTATATAAATTATATTAGTACAGACTAGCTACTTAGACACGGTTAGCCCGTGTGACTTAACACTAACTCTCTTTTTAGATGGAGATTTTTAACCACAAATGTTTCATTTTTCCGTACAATTTTTGAAATATTTTCTTTTCAGACAAACACAACGGCAAAGGGAATTAAATAGCTAAAAAGCTGAAGCCGTTCTGAAGTAATGAGCCAACTTACATGCGGTAATTGCCTTTTCTATATAAAGAATTTTGTGTTGATAACAGAAATAACTTTTTCATTTATATTTGACGTGACGTTACACGTGAAAAGAGTTTATACTATATTCACACAAAATATATTTGTTATAAATTATAATAGATGTAACAAAAAACATTAATAATACCGTTTTTTTAATTCTTTTTTTATAGTAAAATATCTGTTCCCAGCGGCTTTGCCCGCGAATACTTTAAACCTAACAAACTTTTAACCCTCTTTTAATTCCTTAGGGATGGATTTTCAAATATCCTTTCTTAGTGCACACTCTATATATATTCAAGTTCATAAGGTAAATTCACACACCCACTTCACCAGTTTTATGAGTCAATAGTTATTACTTTTAATATAAATAACAAAACAAAATTTACATTAGATTAAGCTATTGAAAAAAATGGAATACATCTGAACTAATTATTGATTTTTTTAATATAACCATCCCACCATTAAAAAAAAACAAATAAAATTGAACTGTCAAAATCGTGACGCATTATTTGACAATCAACGTTTATGTTTTTTTTACATCGATACCACATACGTCAAAGGCAGCATTAAGTGTAGGATCTTATCGCGATTTAATCTGTGGCCCAATTAGAGGTTATTTATTTAAGGCGGGGTGGTCCGACAATATGTCGGACGGCTTATTTGTTGTCGGCCGTCGGACGCTCGACCTCCGTCAATTGTGTGATGTGAGTTACCGTGTTTTGTCGCGGAGGCAACGGTTGGTTGTCGTGGTAATGTCATGACATTTGATACTTATTCAAATTTAAAGCTTGGACTTAAAATAAAATAGACTAAACAATTAGCTTATTATTAATTTATTCTTTTATTATAACCTGATGCGACTCGTCATCGACCAGCCTCGTGTCCCACGATAATTCACGTTTAGTAATGTAAAATAACCTTTAAATGTCCCACTGCTGAACAAAGGCCATTAAGGAGAAGGCTTAGATCTAAATCCATCACCCTGCTCCACTGCATGTTGGCGAATAGTATAGTAGTAATAACTCACGTTTAATATATTATAATATTATATTAATATGTTATTTATTATACTATAGTTATATTTTAGTTATTAAGGTAATGTATTAAAATTCTCAAGTAAAACGTCTTTAATAAAAAAATCGTAGTATCGCAAAATCGCAAAAGCACCTCAAAATTATCAACGTCAAAATTTTCAACAACAAATTAATGAAACGCTAAATTGGAAAAAAATACTAAATGTCCTTATAACAACTTAAAATAATATATTCTACTTAAACCCTAGTATCAAATAGAAAAACATTAACGAAAGAACCAACATTTTTGTATACAGTTCATCTCACGCATTCCTACGAACGTTACCGGACTTTCCTATTGTCAAACACTTTACTCTTCTTATTGTATATAGCGACTGATAAAGACGCGTTCATATCAATAGAAAAAGAGGGATTAATCTCATATGTCATCTATGCTTTAGTTCATTAGAATTTCATTCGTAGAGATTTGAGATTCTTGTTAAATTGGGTTATAATATTTAAATTAGAAAACCAATTTTTATTCGAATTTTAAAATTTAAATTGAGCCGAGATGGCCTAGAGGTTAGAACACGTCGATCTCGACCGATGATCGCGGGTACAAACCCCAGCTAGTACCGCTGTATTCTCAAGTACTAAAATTGTTTTTAAATACATCTCGAGCTCGGCGGTGAAGGAAAACATGGTGAGGAAACCTACATGTGCCAAAATAAATTGTGACACATGTCTCTCCAACCCGCAGTGGAGCAGCGTGTTGGATTAAGCTCTAAACCTTCTTAAGCGGAGAGGAGGCCTTTGCCATTTACAGGCTGTTACTTTAAAAATTTGCAGCAGCAGAGATACTACATATGCGTTGTCAGTATAAAGAGGAATTAGTAATGAAGGGACATAGGAATTAATGAAAGGAATGAGGGATTGGGCTTCCAGCTCTCTCACTAACCGTACGAAATGCAAATATATTAACTACTACACACCAATTCTTTATGAGTGTGTATAGTGGGCTAAAGCTGTTCTCTACTAAAGTAACAAAGTGACTTTTTATTATTGACAAATTTCCGAGTTTTAAGAGAGTAAGCTTACTATGATCGTAATCATAATATAAACTATTGATTATTATATTATTTATAACCTAGTTAGTTATAACATTTTCAAAATACACATGAAAATAATGAAAAGTAAAACAAACTATTACATACCACAACAACGTCACGTGATTGGCTAAAATATTCCTATACATCCGTTACAGCATAAATAATCTAAGCGTATTGGTCGCTAGAAACTCCCATAGATATAAAGACACATTTAAACAATTTATCCGTTATCGTCTACTTTCGTTTTATGATCTCATCACACGAAGGTCACGGTAACCGGTAAACGATTAAAAAATGTCCGTTAATTCGGAAACTGGCCATTACGATCAGCTGGTCGATACCATGCCGACACTCCCATGGAACGGGTTTTTTTTACATAATTAGGCTGAGACTAGAACGCTTTGATTCTATAACGACATAGATAAATAGTATATGTATTTCTAAGTTTTATTTGACTTTCCATAAATGTAATGATGTACTTCATTTTATTACATATTTTATGGTAATGATATGAAACTTACAAAGTCAAGAGATTATGCGTCAATTAATTTGTAATTTTTTAAGTTTTAATAGGTCTGTAACGGATTTGATTCAAATTCTAAAGATGGTTCAGCGTATAAACTTTTTGAAGAGGTTAGATGGCCTGGTTGAAACAGGTCCAATTTCATAGTGCTTCGCTGTTTAAATTCATCTCGTGTGAATAAAAAAGCATCATGAGCGAACATTAAACAAACTGAAGAAATTCCGACACATGTATATCGGCCAATTGTGGGAGAATTACTGGCGGTTATAATGTAGCTTTTTTTTCCCGCGAATGCATCCAAAGATTGTATTTATTTATTGTTTTTAATAACACAAATATTTATATAACGTCGATGGTACCGATTGTATACTAATTGTATTTTTTTTTATCTACTTCCCAATAAAATTTCGCGCGCATAATATAATCCACAGATAAAATTTACAAAAGAATTCGATCACAATATTTTTATAATTATGTTCCTTGCGTGTAGCGGAATCATTATCGGAAAGAATTTTTGAAGTTAATTGATTTAACACGTTCAAACTTGACCTTAATCAATTTAATTGTTCTTATATAATGTTAATTTACATACATGTAAAAGTTTTGTTATTTAATGGATTATCGGTCATGGTCACTGTATTTTTTAATTACATTTAATTTAATTAATCTTGAAATCTAACTAATTGATGATGCGAGTATAGTATAGTTTTTTTTAAACGGTGTTTTTTTTAATAAAGTCTTTTATAAATCACAATAATTGGTACGCAACTTTTATACACGCCTAGATATTTAAATATACATTATACCTACATAGTTAATATGACGACCGCTCTGGTGTGGTGGTGCTGAATGTACCTCTGACGCCGACGGTTGCGGGTTCGATCCCCGCTCGGGGCAGATATTCCTCGGGGTTCCTAGGTCTGGGTGTTTGTCTTTGTGGGTCTCCCCACCGTGCCTCGGAGAGCACGTAAAGCTGACGGTCCCGGTTGTTATCACAATCAACTGATAATGATCGTTACTCGTAGTAGGGAATTTATTCTAGTCTAAATGGTTACTGGCTTGCCTTCAGAGGTTGCAGAGGACAGATGGCAGTCACTCTGTGTAAAAATCAGTAACTTGTCAATATCTGGACTAGAATAAAAAGCAGACCCTGGTATAACCGGGAAAAATGTTAGGTAGATACCTACATAGTTAATATCATAATTTTAATCGTATCAAATATATATATATAGAATCACATTGTAGGCTTAGGTATATCAAGTCTATAACTAATTTTATCCATTACATATTTTTTAAACAAAGACAAGAAGAGCTGTTTATATTAGTATAACCGTCAAAATGTGGTCTTTTCAAACAAGTTTTTAAACAACGTTACATTTAATACTTAAAGAGTATTAACTATTTATAGACAGATACGCGCTTTTTAACGACTCATTAATAAAGAAACTTCCTTGGGAACTTTTTTGTGTATGTTCCTTGATTACTCGAAAATGGCTTAACTTATTAGAGTAATTCTTTATTTAAAAGCATATACCAGATAGGTCCCACAGAATTATTATAAAAATCGGTTCAGTACTTTGGTTTTAAAAATCAAAATATCTTGTCATAGTCGCTCGTCGGTTACTAGACAACATCATCCAAAAGTCGGTATTCTGGGTGCCAAAATCCACGAGCTGATCACAAAATATAATTATATGATTAAATTCATTTGTATAGGTGCTATCTGTAAACCCTGATCTTGACGTGTTCTAACAGACGTAAAAACTCAACTTTATGTATGAGTATAAACAGAATCTTTATATGGACGCTGATAAGCGCAAACTTCATTTTGAGAAAATGGCTAAACATGACAAAACTCTTCTTAATCAATTTGTTTGAAGAAGTATATATCCATCTTTTCTTTTCTATTTTGATAAAAGGTAAAGTGACACAGATTGGTATAAGTTTTATCTACCAATAAGTTTTTCAAATATATGAGATTGTTCTATAAATTTCATAATATAGAACACACTTGAAATTCGAAACATTAAATTAAGAAACTTTTTTCCGTACTTATTCAGTTTATATGAGTTAAAAATCTTTTGAATAATGTTAAAAACGTGACGCATTATCAAAATACACCAATATCTCCGAATTTGACTCTTTTTGGTTGACACATTATTGCTTATCAGCATCCATATTATATTTATAAAATCGAAGGGTCACTCACTCACTCATGACGAAATCAAAGAAACCACAAGTGCTAAGTGTTTTAAATTAGGAGGTTCTTTTTAGGATGTGGGTACTCACTATGACAGGATTTTGCAAATTTCGTTCCCTAAAAGGGTAAAGCGGGGATTGGAAGTTTGTATGAAAGTCATATGTTAAGCGCGAGTGAAGCCATAAGAGTCCGCTAGAATGTAGTAAATATTAAAACCGAACTATTTAGAGGTTATTAAATACCATATTGTCAAAGTTCTCAGTAGAAAGCATCCATTATTACTTGTGACTGTACTTTTGAAAGCGGTGTCTTTGTGACTCATTTCTCGATTCGACAGGAATGCGTCGGATGGGTGTGCAAACAAGTTGGAATTAACTTAACTAGTGATTGTTACTGGTATCGCTTATGATCTTTAAAAGAGTAAGAGACATAACAAGAGTATCGAGTTTCTTGTTATGTGAATGGAAATAAGTATTGTCGAATTGTATAATTAAAAATTAATAGAAGATTTTTTTTATAATAAAAAATACAACATTAATTAACAAAAACAATTTTAGATTTATACATTTATTATAATTATTTCAATATATAATTTAAATACATTCTATATAATCATAAATATAACTTAAATACATTGTATAAAAATAGAAAGAAGAAAGAGAAATTACCAATTATTTTAACTATCGATGTCACAGTAAGGCAAGGTGAGAAATAGAATACTTTTAGAAAATTAAATAAAGAAAAAGAAAATGAATGTCTCTTAAGCATTTATATTTTATTATTATTAAAAATAGCACGAAAAAATTATTAGTTTTTTAAATATACACGATATCAATTATTTTGTAGGAGATTAAATGTTCTTATTAAATGCGAATTCTTAAAATTAAAATAAACTATTTATGACATAATAACATTTTTTTTCGCATTTTTCTTTCCTTAGAGGGAAAAGCTAAAGGTATTACACCGTACAGCCAACATAATAACATAATTTGAGAAAGTATCAACACAGAGTATTAATGTCTAAAGCATCTCACGCACAAACAGAACTCCGTTAAAATTTTATTGCATGTAAATATAAAGATAATATGTGCGTTTTATTGACCACCATAAAATAGAAGGTTAAATAGAGTTGGTTCTATTTTATTTGTCATCAAATTTGAAAGTCACTCAATTCTTGTTATGACGTATTGTAAATAATTTCGAACATGAAATTTTATTAGTCATTCTTAAGAAATATTGTTCGGAATGTAAAGAAAGATGATTGATATATTATGTACAATAAAATACAATTTGATGTGTTAAGTTTGGTTTGTGACATATTGAGGATGTTTTTAACCGACTTCGAAATAAGGGTGAGGTTCTCATTTCGGACTTTTTCTATGTATGAAAAAATGTTGAGCGGTTTGGTTCTTTTTTGTTTTAATGAGTATATTTCCAGATTGGTCCCATATAATTTTCATCAAAATCGATAAATGTCTAATTTGGTTTTGAAATCAAAGTATATATGCATAATATATTCATGCTTTTGAAGTCCCCCTTTAAAAAAAGTCTTTTATAATAATGATGATTAGTGATATACAGAATGGTAAGATTAACTCCAAAGCTTTTCCCGAATACTAATATAATAGAAAGGAGAAAAAAATAAGAATGTATCGTCCACATGTATATTTTATGTACATATTAGCTTTTACCCACGACTTCGTCTGCGATATTAAGATGAATAAAATTAAAGAAAAAAGTAGATTTAGTTACTCTTTTCCTTTAGCTGTGAGTGAAAGTCCCGTCAAAATCGGTCCAGCCGTTTCAGAAATTCGCTGGAACAAACAGACGAACAGACAGACACAGACAAAAATTGAAAAAAAAATTTTAGTACCATGTATACATTCGTATGCAATAGTGAAAAGCTGTTAATTTGATACAAACAAACACTTAAATTTTATTTATTAGTACGGATGAATATATTTACACTTAGTAAAGTAACCTGTAAATGTCCCACTGCTGGGCAAAGGCCTCCTATCCTATTAAGGGGTCTTCACACGGGTCTGTTTTCCTAAAACCCAGCAAGATTTACAATAATTCAATATGAATAGCTTTGTCCTTACCGCCATATCTTGAGCTGTCGTCGTTCGATTGATACTTTAACTCCTTTCGGCTGATATTTTTTAAAAACACTTCTCCATTTTATGCTATTTTAGACCTTATTCCTAAGAAATAAGAACTATGAAAACATTTCATTGTTTTTCAACGCTGGTGGCGCAACAATTAACCTGTAAATCGTAGCTTGACACCTTGCTCTTCACGGTTAAACTTGACACACAAAATGGAACCTTTCTCTCTTAAAATAAGGCTTATAATTCTTTGCCACTTTACTAGTTGAATGTTACAATATCGTTTATCGAATTTTGGATTGTCTGTAATAGAAAATAAGATGCATTTTTGTTTGCAATTCGTATATGAAGTTTGTTGTATGTCAAGCCGCCTCTAATAGCGTGCGGTCCTTTGACACTTGTATATAGAGAATGTTTGATTGTCCGCTTGTTTTGCGATGCCGATACCACTGGAGGTCTGGTTCTTCGTAATGATGTTAGTGGGTGATCGGTGTTGAATTTACGAGGAAGGTAAAAGATAAAACTTAGATAATTGTCGGTGAAGACTTTAGAAAAAAAAGCTACTTAAGAATGTTTTTATATTGTATTTATTTACGACTAAGTGATCTTCGCGGTGTCACTCGCGTTTATAGTTACTGTTTCGCTCCTATGAGTCGTAGTTTGGTGTAATATAGATGTAACCTTCCTCGATAAACGGGTAAGACAACGTGAAAAGATTCGGATCAATAGTTTGAGACAAACCAAATTTTACCTTTTATAATATTATTAATCTTACAAAATAAAATATTATAATATTAGTAAAAGTATAGAAATATTGCTTATATAACTAGTGTTTAGTTACTTAATTTTATACCACATTCATAATAAACAACAACTTAAATATACAATTTTCGTAAACGATAAGAAGTAAGATTAAAGAATGGAGATGTTTTTAACTAGATTAAAACTTCTTTTGTCAACGTATTATGTCATTATTTGATTAAATTAAACGAAATCTCGTTGGTCTATTTATTTGATTCAAAAATAGTAGTCAAGTATTAAAAAATATCCACTTTCTTACAATTGCCCATTGCATTGCATATCTTCCCCCTCACCACCCCCTCTCACCGTACGTATTGCTAATTTTTTTTATTAATTTTCCTGTATACCTAAATCCCACAAAATTTGCCCCCCACCATTCAAACAAACATCTGCGCCTGCTTTCTTATGCTATATATTTATTTGAACTGAATACCCAAAAACTATCATCATCGTCAATATAAAAAAAAAAAAAAACATTATAATACTCCTTATCTATCTTTGCTTTCCAGTGTTGCTAATGAAATTAACCGTGACGTAACCCACCAGGCCCACCTTTATTTGAATTTGCTTCAAAACTATTATTTATACCTTTGCTGTTTCAAATTACACGCCAAAGAACATTATTTGCAGCGTGACTCCTGCTTGTCAACTGTTTTTTTTTCCGCCATGTTTTAATTTCAGCGCTGCAGCAATGTATAGATAAATATATATTTTATAATTTTTACTTTTTTGTAATGGTACGTATTTGAGTTTAGTAATTAAATCAGTTTATTATTATCGACTGTTATAAGAATAAATAATGTTTATGAACGGTAGATAAATATTTTTAATCGACATCCAAAAAATTCCTAATTCAATTTTTTTTGAAGATTGATCCCATAGAAATTTCATAAAAATCGGCTCTGTACTTTGGTTTTAAAAATCAAAATAACTGAAATAAATATGTCATACAAATAAACAAAATTACGTATTTTGCTTATTTAAAATATTGAGTAACAATCTATACTATTATTAGAAAGCTGAAGAGTTTGTTTGTTTGTTTGAACGCGCTAATCCCAGGAACTACTGGTTCGAATTGAAAAATTATTTTTGTGTTAGATAGTTTATTCATTAAGGAAGGCTATAGGCTATATTACATCACGCTACGACTCATAGGAGCGAAGCAGTAACCATAAACGCGAGGGAAACTGCAAGGGACAACTAGAATAAACGAATACTGTTATAACTGTATATTAAAATGAGTTACATTCAAAGTAAAACGTTAATTCTCTATTACATAGAGCTTGTATAATTTCACCGCTGTATCTTCAGCGCTTTCAACGCTTATTTGTGTGAAATATTCGAACAGAAGTTGTCAATTGTCGAACAAAGATCGCTCGTAAATATTTAAACGGTTATTTTGTTCACCTTCGTTTTTTCAATAACTCCGTAACTCCTTTGTCATATATTATCTGTGATAAGGGATTGCGTTTGTTGCTTATTATTTATTTTACGTTATTGAATTTGGTTTCTTTGTTAATTTTGTAGTTTTGTTGAAAAAGTTTAAATTGATTTTGTTCCGTTTTTAGCACTGTTGAATTGTTTGTTCTACCGTTAAAAATCTTAATGTTTTTTCTTGTATTTACCACAGATAATACAATTAATATATAGACACCGTTATACAAAGCGTAACTTTATATTTATTTAGAAAGGATTCTTAATGACGATCGATAATTAGGTTACGGTGACATTTTCCATTCAACGTCTGAATTGGTAATTCAATTTATGAAACCTATATATTTAAAATAAAATTTTAATATTTAGATGGTAAATTTATGCGCTAAATTAACCCAATTTTATTGGGTATATTAATCATAAAACCTTAATCACATATCAAAGAAATGAAATATGTACAACAAAAATAAAATATACAAAATAAAATTAATTTACGCACAGTCAATTTATATTGAATTAGAATTTACTAATACACTTCTATAATTTAATAGATTTTGATTGGCAGCGTTAATGTAAATTCTGTTTAAAATGTATCGCCTATGCATAAAATATAGCCAATAACTATCTGGGATAACGCACCTTCCAACAATACTATTACATCTTTAAATAGTACAAAACAACTTCGCTTTCCGTCGACTGTACGCCTAGATCTTTTAAAGTACAATACGCAATTTTAATACGCTTTTCATCAATAAACCAAATGATTTCAAGAAAAAGGTTTATACGTTTAATACATGCAGGTTATAGTAAACAAAAGCCAAAAATTCCAAATATTTGTAATGTGATGTCTACACTTTAGTGTGATACAAATTAATTTTATATCTTAAAATATAAGTATAGATTTTTTAAAAAGCAGGTCCAACATTGTCTCAAGCAAAGCCTCAATAGTTTATGTTATGAACTTGTGCTAAAAAAACATAAATGACTTCAGGTGAAGGTTGTCGGTGAACTGAGTCGAAAAACGCAATAAACCGACCGCTGTCACGAGTAGCGGAAATGGGTATTTTTAAACGAGCTTCGAGGTCCTTTAGCGCTATTACAGACATATGTGGCTTCGATTCAAGTCATCGATGCTATGACTACTTATTACGTATAATTATGTACTAAATACACCTACATCTTGACTTGAGTATCATTAAAGTTAAACCTTTGTTAAGCTGAAATAGGGTTGCCATGCGTCCGAGCTTCCACGGACTTGTCCTTGTTTAGAAAGCATCAAAGGCAGACGCGGATTCAGGATTTTATACGGGGGGAGTTTATAAATTTCGGTAGAAGAATAATTTGAAATAAATAAAATACCAATAGGTGTCGTACGTGTACATTGTAGTAGATACTAAAGGGTAAGTTTAAAGATATTAAATATACCTTTTTTTTTTAAATTTTATATTTTAAACCTTCGCGATTTATAGTATTCATATTTAATATAACGGGTCTTATCGCGATAACTAATGGTAGTAATACCTTTTTATTGCCCGACGTTTCGACGTATGTATAAGACCCGTTATATTAAATATAAATATTTAAAATTTTATTTCTTGGGGAGCCTTGTTAAATAGATTAAAGCGGATTCGTTTGTTCTATATAGAAAGAAAGTTAAAGTAACAGCCTGTACATGTCCCACTGCTGGGCAAAGGCCTCCTCTCGTATTAAGAAGGTTTAGATCTTAATCCACAATGCTGCGCGGGTTGGCAAATATACATGTGTCGAAATTTCTGCCGTCACATGGAGGTTCCTCACGATGTTTTCCTTCACCGCCGAGCTCGAGATAAATTTAAACATATATTAACACTTGAAAACACTGCGGTGCTAGGAGGGATTTGAACGCTTAATCTTCGGTTGAAATCAACGAGTTCTAACCATTATACGATCATCTCGGCTTTACAAATGTAAATAAAATGAGTATGATTAAATTAACTTTAAAATCACAGTATTCAATCGATGTATCGTGTCGTTCTCGATGTCAATGTTTTGATGACAAATTGACACCACCCACAGCTAACGCCACCTGTTCCAACGCGACATATGTCGACAAAACGTACGCATAATTAATTATTAGGTCATAACATTTGTCCTAAATAATAAAATATAATAAGTAAAAATATTTTCCACTATATACAAGTAAATATACCTATAGCAGTGAATATCAAAGAAAATATTAACAAAGATTACCTTTAAAATTTTAATGCTTTAGCTGCCAGCAATTTCACTGTAACCATCATCTAATTTACACATTGCACGTATTATTATTTACGTATATATAATACATAAAATTACATTAAATTGAAAATATTACTGGCCATTTTTAGATCCCCTGCTGCTTTTTTCATTCCTTTTTCAAATGAAAATTGAATAAAACCTTATTCCTGATTCGCACAAAAAGGTAGTACACAAAAAAAGGTATCAGAAAATGTCAATGTTGAAATTAAATAACGATTTAGGACTCATTTATGTCTCGGCTAATCTCAATTGAGCGAAGTGTTTCCGATCCGCAAGGCCGTACATTCGCCTCGCCACCATTCAACATAAACTAATATTATATTGCCAATATATTTACAATCAGTTTTGAAAAGGAGGTTTAGATTTTAAGTTTGTATATTGTGTTCTTTTTTGTTGTTTTTTTTTATTTGTTTTTAATAAACGCGTCACAATTAACGACTTATATTAGGATCTTATGATTCTGTGTCGGGGGTCCGGAAACACAACACAAATACCTAAATCCATAACAAACATCCATATGGTCAATACAGACGTATACCTTGAGCGGGGATCGAACCCGCGACAATTAACGCTTCAGACAATTATAGTGACCACTGCTCTCTGTCTTTAATATTGTACAAAAACAAAGTTTTCTTTAAAATTATCTTTCGTTCTTACTTTGTAAAATTACTGTTAAAATAAATTGCTTCAATAACAAGAAGAACATGAAGTTTTTTCAAAAAATTAAGCCGACTTCAAAACGAACCTAAGAAATACAAATGAACTAAAAAGCACAAAACAAATGTTTTCTACAACATTATGAGGTCGGTGCCTAGTAAAACATTCGAAGTCGGAAGTTTAAAGTAAGTCTTAATTACTGGCATCGACTTCAAAATGTTCGAATTGAGAACACTCCTTTTTTGAAGTCGGTCAAAAAGTACAAAACTCTTTCAAAATTAATAAGGATTTATTTTTTTCATTCATAAATCTTTTTGAATGATGAAACATTAACGTAACCCGCTAGGCCGGGCAAGGTCGTTGCGCGGCTTGTCACGACATGTTGGGTACGGAGCTTACATGATACATATTTTTTTTATGTTACAAGCTGACAGGATGTCCAGAATAATCACCTGCTATTAAAGTATAAACAACATTAAATTATTAATGTTATTTAAGTTAATAAAGTATCTAGAGAATTCTATTTGCCTTTTAAACAAGGATTGATGATGAAACGAAAAATTATAGTGAAATTATACTAAGGGGCCTAATTCCGTCTTTCCTATTTACTATATTTATTTATAATCTGCTTATTACGCAATCATGCCTAAACTACTGAACCTAAAAGACGAAATTTTTAATTCGAAATTCGAAAATAAAGGAGTTCAAATAGGGGTGACATAATAATAATAAAAACGGGTAAATAACCCTGCGCACACGTAGTCGCAAGCTCCATCTAGTTTTAATTAAAGTAAGATTTTAATGAATTTTTGAAGAATGAATTTAAAGATTTTCTAGTACCTTAATTTAAAAAAAAACTTATCTACCTAACTTACGTTAATAGTAACTAAGTATGAAATTAGCAACAGCTAGAACCAGTGCAATTAAATCATTTAAACTACGATAGTTTGACTTGACTGGAATTATAAATGAAACTTTAAACTATTCACATTTTCATTTAACTCATTTAGTACCGCCGTACTCGTTTGAGTACAGTTAGTTTAAACTAGCTTTTACATAGGGACGATTCAATAAGTTTGTGGGCGCTGTACTCGTGCGAGTACACCATTCTAGAACTTTCAATAATAGGAAAACATTATTTCGGTTTATATTGAAATATGTCACCAATAATAAAAATTTCGGTTTAAAATGCTATAAGTTTCACTTTGGTTAAGTACCTGAAATGGAAATCGTTTTGATTGAAACTTGAACTAAAAATAAACTTTATTCAAATAAGCTCTTTCGAACCGTCAATTTACAAATGACAATTCCACGTGAAGCTACCGTTGACTCGAAATGTGGACTCTACTGAGTTTTCTCTACATTTCTACTAAGAAGAGGCGACGCGAAACTCAGTACTTTTCTTTTAAAAATATTTTTGTACAATAACGTTGGATAGTTAAAGTTATCTACGAGAACGTCAACGCACTATTATTCCACGTTGCTTTATCAATTAATTCTAGCTCTACCTGAATCAGAACTAGCTAGGCGGTACCGGCAGAGTACTAAGAGTAACTCACCGAAGTTCGACCTAAAGTAGCAAATGAAGAATTTCCTACAGTGAATGAAACAGCCGTAAGTCTAAACCAGGAGGGGTTTAGACTTTCCTTACTTTGATCTCGAATGTTTGATCCTCTTTCACGTAAAAACTACTGAGATTTACAAGTAAAGTAACAGCCTGTATACTCCTGCAGGCCTCCTTTCCTATTAAGGAGAAGGTTTAGAGCTTAATCCACCACGCTGCTCCACTGCGTGTTGGCGGATATACACGTGTCAGAATTTCTTCCGACACATGCAGGTTTCCTCACGATGTTTTCCTTTACCGCCGAGCTCGAGATGAATTTGAACACAAATATAGCACTTGAAAAATCAGCGGGCTAGCCGGGGTTTGAGCCCGCGATCAGATTTACAATATCATAGCTTATACATCAAAATAATACATAGGCTACTTTTTATCTACATACATAACATAACATTTTTTATACTGTATAAATTGTACTTGCTTTCTAAATTGGACTATTTGTATTCTGCATTCTATATGTATAATATTAGGTAACGTGATCCGCAAGAAACAAGGCAATTGCTTGTTAATTAATATATTTCCAGTCTAGTTCAATTCTAATATAACTTTAATGGCATTACGAATTTTAAAGCGATTTGCGATTAACTTATTTTGTTAAATATTCCCACGAATACACTTCTAGAATTCCGTATCTTGGAATAAGAAACCCTGTTCTCTGTTCTAATTAATAGCGCATTAGATAAAGTAATAGAAATTAAGGGGTCTTTTGGTTTAAAATATTCCTATAATGCTTTAAACATATTAAAATTAAACAATACTTAATTAAAAGTAAACCATCACTTTTAAAAACAAACTTTATTTAAACGCTGAAAATTTGTAATTATTTTGTTTCATTATACAATTTTATATGATACTAGGTTTACCCATGCCACCTAAAGTGTATCGATATTTTGAGCTAGGAACCCTCGCGGACGTCACTAGAACTCTACCAAATTTCAACCACTTTTCACAACAGATTCACCACAATCCAACCAATTGTTTCGGAGCGCATAGAGGATAAATAATCAAACATACATTTTATTAACATATAAATAAAAGCTGGTTAAAACCAGAAATAACGTAATCCCGTTTGAATAGTACGTTTTAGTTTCCGTTTCGTTCGGCGGATAAGAGAGTCGGAAGCCCAACCCCTTTTCTATGCTCACTTACTTTTCCCGTTTATCTCTCACTATTTTTGAAACTGGTAATGTATTTGTATTTCCTCTAGTATTGCAAATGTTTAAGGCGGTGATAACTTAACATATGGTAACCCTACTTGTTAGCCCGTTATCTATATATTTATACGTGGAGTAAAAACTTTCTACCCCTTTTTACGAAAATTACGCGGACAGAGGAGTATGAAACTTCTTGAGAGAGATATGCTATTTCTTTAAATTATGCATTAAAAATACATTAAATTAATAAAAAAAAACACACACACACTACCATGTATTTGAAACACATACCTAATATTTTGATTATTATTAAAGTGCGTAGTCACATTGCGAATAGATTATGTGGTCAATCTAGAAAACTGTTGAAAATTTAATGAACTGCGGTCAAATTCCGAACGCTAAGCGACTAATAGTTTTAAAAAAAAAATAACTGGTCAAGTGCGAGTAGGACTCGCGCACCGAGGGTTCCGTACAAACTTATAGAAATCTATATAAGACTAACCCATCTACGCCATTTGTGGTCTTCATCATCAGTTCCAACATAAGTTACTATCAAAAATACCTAAATCGGTATACGCTTGCCTATAATATTTGAGGAGTTCCCTGAATTTCTCCAGGATTCCATCATCTGATCCTGACCTGAAGACAATGGGACCACCTTGGAAGTATACCTTTCCAAACAAAAAAAAAATTTTGAAAATCGGTACACAAATGGCGGCGTAATCGGCGAACAAACATAAAAAAAAAATTAAATACAAGGTCGAATTGAAAACACTCCTTTTTAGAAGTCGCTTAAATATAATCAAATATTGTAAATATGGATCACGTCCCAAAAACTATTTTGAAACTACTTAGGAGCACTTTAATTTAATACACGATCAAGGATGCAATCCATGGAAACACAAAATTTTATTTTAAGTACTAATACACCTTATACTTTCAAAAAAGCAAAGTTATAGCGCGATTCAGGATGCACCCAGCGTCATCTCTTGACAATTTCAATGAACTAACTTGTTGACTTTGACATTAACAACATAATTATATTATATTTTATTCTCGTTTTATTTTTATTTACATTCTACTACACTCCACTACCCCTGCACTACGTTCGTAAAATATTTAGATTTACATTATCAATCAAAATATCAAAATATATATTAGTGTTGCCAAGACGAAAATAATTAGTCCTTAATTCGAACAAAAGTAATTGTTTATTTATAAATAACTAATTATATTACTAATAACCAGAAGACTTATATGAGTAGATAAATAAGTAAATTAAATAACTCGATCTGTTTGAATTTAATTTTAAAATTTTCGTACTAAGTCAATACGAGTACTTAAATCAAATCGCGTGAAGCTCTTATATTGAATGTTAATTACGTAATGACGTTATAAATCGACGATAAAACTTTTAAATGAAAAGTTTATTTTATAATTTTTAGCGCGTTTAAATAATAATTAAAATAATTTTTTTTATTAATCGAGCAGAATTATATCACAGTTAATGACATAATGTTGTAATAGATGGCATTAGCTGTACGCTACATCGCGCTATCATTTTGTTAGCTACGATATATAGATTGCATTGCGTTGTTTATAAAGGTTTGCTGCTTTTTAATGTTTTCGTATTGATACAAATTTCTTCTCAGTGTTTGTAAAATTGTTTTTTTGACCATGGTCAACTTCTTTGTTAATTTGTTACAAGTACATATAATTTTAATTCTAAGATTAATATATTTTCCGCTTGATCAATTTACAACTTGATACATTTACGCGTTCCTGAGAAAAAGATTGAAAGACAGACGTACAGACTGACAGACACACGAACAGAAATTTACAGTTTTCGAAATTTTTCCTTTTTGTATACTAAAGGACGTTGCTCCTGGCCAAATTTCATAATGCTTGGTCAATGGGAAGTACCCTATAGGTTTTGATTCCCTTGCGAAAACGTTAAAAACGCTATCATACTTAAAATATGTGATATAAATGACCGTATCTTTTGATTGCGTTAATTTAGAAGTTTGATTTTTTCACAGCTCTTAGTAATTACAACTCTGAGTACTTGACGTTGATAAAAATTTGTTACCTTCACGCGTTTCTGAGAAAAAGGTTGAAAGACAAACTTACAAACAGACAAACATACATACAAAAATTTACAGTTTTCAGATTTTTTTCTTTATTTGTACCATAAGATCTTACTTCTTGCCAAATTTCATCGTGCTAGGTCAATGGGAAGTACCCTATAGGTTTTGATTCCCTTGCGAAAACGCTAAAATGGTCAAAATATACGACATATTTTCCATTATCTTTTGATTGCGTTGACTTAGAACTTTAATATTTTCACGGCCGCATGTCATCGTAGACTTGAGTATATGATATTAATTTCAATATGATACGTCTATGCATTTCTGAGAAAAAAGGGTTGACATCCCGACAGACAGACAGACAGACAGACAGACAGACAGACAGACAGACAGACAGACAGACAGACAGACAGACAGACGGACAACAAAGTGATCCTATAAGGGTTCCGTTTTTCCTATTAAGGTACGGAACCCTAAAAAGCATATTAAACATTAATAAAATGCTAAATGCATTTTGGGTCCCGACGAGTAAAATTTATGCTTTTTTACAGTTTTTTTTTAATATTCATAGTACGTACAGTCAACGGGAAAAATGGTAATGTAAATAATAAAAAAGCTAACAAAAGCAGAAATAGAAAAACATGGTTTTGGACTTACGTCCTTAAATCCTAAATTAGTTCTAAGTTTTTTTAGTCCTAAGTACTTGTAATAAAAAAGGGATGGGATACTTTGAGCTCATGGATGTCAACTTATTTAAAAAAAAAGAAATTATATACAAAAAAAGTGCAAAATATTCTAGATAAAAATACCTACAGTAATGCTACTAGTGACAGGCTACTAAACTAGGGGGGCTGCATTTTTCGCCCGCAGAATCGTAATTGCAATTCAAAGGAGAAACGCTGCTAGCATTCTTGCCACCATTCCACGCGGACATGATTTGTACAGTAATTATGTACGAATTCTGAATTGTAAATATTTTAATTGATTTCGTCTCATTAAATATAATTTTGTATCTTTTAAATAGACGTAGATACGTATAAAAAAAGGAGAAATATAAACTAAGCAAAGCGTAACTGCTGAATTTCTTGCTAACACACGTGACTATTCAACAGCTCAAAAAAGGCCTTAAACAAAAATTATAAAAATCTGAATTTGCTAACGTTTTCTCTCCCAAACCTTGTACCAGTTAAGTATGAAATATACGATCCCGCGCAGTTACCATCAAACATAACTGGCCTCTAAATAATAGCAGACACACGTGCGCGCGCACCTTGCGCCAGCTGCTCGCCCAGCTGCCGCAATCATTGCCGGTTCAATCTCACCTTTTCTGGCTGAGCCTTTTTTGTTATAAGAATTCGATGCTCATTTATTTGGAGACAGCTTCCACCTGCGAGAGTTGGGTGCGGAGTTTTATTTTTAAAATTGATTTGTTTTCTGATTTCGTTTGCGTAAGTTTGTAGTATGAGGCGAGAATTATATATATTTGTTAGTTGTTCTCTCATAAGTTATATACAAGGTGCCAACTGGGCATGTGTTGGATATTTTATTAGCATTACCAGAATCGATAATTGAATAAAAAAAAAAATTGTTTTTATTATTTTCATAAATGTTGCCTATACGTATCTATCTATACCCTATAATATCCAACACTTAATTTTAAAAAGTTATCCGTTAAAATGAAAAGTTTAGTTTTTTTTTTTAATTTTTAATATCGATTCTGCTAAGGCTGGTAAAATGTCCAACACATACCACGTTGACACCATGTGTATAAACTCTGTAACCTGATAACAGTTATGTAAACTAATTTACAATACTGTACAAATTTATCGCAATCGATCTAGTTTTTGAGTTTATTCGATACAAAAATTCTAAAATACAAACATCTTTTTTTTCTGAATGTGTATTGCTGTTGGCCCTACTGGCCTTGACAGCGTCACGGGGGGGGGGGTGTACTCAGATCGGCCTTGACATTGGGAACCCCCGCTGGGGCTCAGAATGGACGTCCGTGTCTAAGGGAGTCTCCTAGTGAGATCGCGCCTCGGCTTAGAACGACGTCGGTGTGGAGGATGGCGCTGTGCGGATACAAACATCGTCTTTATAAATTAGTATAGACTAGTTGTGCCTTGCGGTTTCACTAGCGTTAAGGTGACTGCTTCGCTCCTATGAATCGTAGCGTGATGTATATAGCTTATAGCCTTCCTCAATAAATAAACTATCTAACACAAAAATAATTTTACAATTCGAACCAGTAGTTCCTGAGATAAGCGTGTTCATACAAACAAATCAACTCCTAAGCTCTATAATATTACTATAGATAACAAAGTTTCAGGCAAAACTGGTGAACTAAATATATTCAATACACAGATACATCTGTATTTGAAATTCAAAATCTGAATTAGTCAATGGACGAGCAAACTAACTCCAAATTCATCTGAATTATTCATCACGGACGGACAAGACGACAAGACGTGGGGTCATACGATGTCACTGTTACGTAAGTGATGCGTTTACTGATTTTAAGGACAAAATTTTTAGCTTATTTTAATTAATATAAAAAAGTATATGAACTTTTTAGTAAATAATGAGTAGTGTAATTATCAATAGTTTAAATAACAATATAAATAATTGGAACGACTGTTTGTGTCAGACTTAAATTTTCTAATAATTTAAGAATATTTTAAAAAATCTTCAAAAAAAGAAGTTTTAACAAAAAAAAACGCGCTTACATATTATATTCTATCAAATATAAACTATCGAATAGTTTATTTTACATTCATTAAACACATTAGGGGCTTTTAGGATGTAAAAATAAATTATATATTACTTAAATATTTAACGCAAATAAAACACATTTTATTTTATATATTTAACAAAAATTATAATTTTTTTTTATTTTTAATAACCAAGATAATTAATATAAAACTAAGTACATAATATTAATTACCTAAGAAAGTATATACACATAATACACGCTAAACATCTCTAAATGAAATAAAACATCTTAATAGCCGCCAACGCACTACCAACGCGTTGATGTCTTTCACTCCAAGGCTGCGAGCACAAGATATTTTAGACACATACATCAATTTAACTATCCGAACTCACCTTTACAAATTGAAGCCTATAAAATCTCTTTTAAGAATAAGATGTCTGGGTCGTTGACCCTTATAAAATTTAAGCAGTCAGACACATTATGTCCATATTTATAACTCGCTGGATTAATAACGTGGTATAAATCAAACGTTTTCAAACAAAACCGTCTGGAATATTCGAAGGAATCTATCAAATTGTCACATGTTTCATGCATTTATGGTTAGGGTGACTATATTTTAAAGGTGAATTTAATTAATTTTGTTATTGTTTTGTGTAAATGCATTTCTTCTATTTGTTAAATAATATTAGCGATTCCAATTATATTGTGAAAATATATTTTTTAATTCCATACTACAATTATCACCTGAATGTTTTATTTCAAATGATGCATAAACATTTTAAATAATTAATTAAACTTTAGTATACTTATACTTGCTAAATTATAAATAAGCTTTAAAGATTTAATAGCGATCCACCCTGATTACGCATGGGTACAATGTAATTTTTTACGACATCACAATACAACAAAATGGTTTGATTTCTAAAAATACTTTACTCTTACTACAAAAACATAGGACTCTTATTCAAAATTCCAATCACTGTTTTACCGTGGAGTTTCGTGAAATCCATTCTTAGCTGATATCTGCACCCTATAAGGAATCTACCAGCTGAATTTCTAGGTGTTATAATTTCTGAAATTTCGTGATTAATCGGTGACTGGTATTTCCCTTTTATATAATTATATAGATTGATAAAAGAGTTATAATTTATAAAAGAGTTATTATAGTCTTGTTATGTAGTTAAAAATCTATATAGATTATCCCACCTTTATGTTGGTGTCCCTACCGTCGTTATCTCGTCTAATCATAATCAATCATGCGTGCTCGCTATAGGTATAATATCTCTAAATGTGCCTTACAAACCTTCTTTGTGTCTCGTCACCCGATTAGAGTCAGTTAATTTTTCATAGAGTTATTAACATAAAGACATATGAGTTAATATTATTTAAGTATTATTGTTTTTTCAAAACATCCTTTAAATAAAAATACATAAAGTGAATTGTATTATGTAATTAAAATTTAACAATAGAAACATATATACACAGGGTGTCAACTGGAGATTGTGATTCTTTTACATAAATGATGTCTACACGTAAATGTTTAAACTTAAAAAAAAAATTCTTAATATAAAAAATGTACTTTTAAATATCGCTTCTGCTAACGCTGGTAAACTGTCCAACACATGACCATTTGACACCGTGTATAAAGTCTCCCAGCAATGAGACATTTACACACAATTATTTAGTAGCTAATATTTATAACCTATCAATAACACGTGTAAGATGACTCGACTAATACACAAAGGGAATCGAACACATGACCTATGTTACATGACTCAATCGATACTTCTCTCCGAGCTAAGATGACATCGGTATGCGTTTACGGTGCATTGTTCAACTTACGGTTTATTTCACATTAACCAAACTGTTAAAGCAGCCATTTACGTCCCGACGATTGTACTTAATGTCTTACAAAATATGTTTGTATTGCAAGTCTGACGTTCGAATCATATGACTTTACATTTTACGATATTGTAACTGATAATTTAATCTTTTTGTTTATCCTACCGTGAATAGCACCTTTAAAACCTGACGTGCGAAATAGCGAAAATATATTCCGTCATAGTCCAATTTATTGAAGAATAAAAAATTAATCAGCGCTGTCACAGTGCTAATTTAATTTTCGCGAAATGGAATTACGATTCGAATTGCTAGCCTCTTGGCACCATTCTACGTTATTATCAAAATGTGTAAATAAAAAAAATACTTTATAATTTTATAATATAAAAAAATACTAATATTTATATTGTGCTATTTTGACACGTATACATATAAAAAAAAACAATTTTCGTTACCTCTCACTAATAATAAAACAAGAATACGCGCAATTTGAATTCTTAAAAATATTTTTTTCTAAACTAATTGCAAAAACCTAAGAAAACACGTTATCATTTTTAAAGCGCATTAAATCCGAACTATTAACGGTAGTATAAACAAACCGTCGTGAGAATTTGAAAGATAAAGTTACAAGTGTCCAGTAATAAGATAAGCAAAGTGCGGTCTCCTGTGAACTATGAGATTACCTGATATGCGCGTGCATAGTAACATTGTTAGTGACCACGAATTAACAGTCATTTTTTATCTGTGCGCTACGTTTTATGAATTAAAAAAAGTTTCACCACACACTTACGTTTAATTAAAATAATATAATATAGATAACAGTTTAAAATGAAAAAAAAAAATAGTGGCGATGTGACTTAATGAAAATATATTTACGGTTAACTAAAAAAATAATGAAAAACGACTTAACTAAAAAACGACTAAACTACTTGGGAAACCATTTAATTGAAAATAAAATAATGACAGTTGACTGTACACAGATTATATAGCTACAAACTCGATAAATTTACATTGCATACTGCTTAAAAATTTAACAAGCACACGTTATAAAAAAATAAAACAACAAAAAAAACATAGCCAATATTTAAAATAAATAAGAAAAAATATCCATTACGATTCCGCAAAAAAAATAAGGAACATTTATCGTAATCTGTTTTTTACGTGCAACATTTGTACTCTGACATTTCCAACTCATTATACGCGAACAAATAACATTATTGTATAAATCAATCTTTATGTGTTGCTAGGATTAAAAAGGCCGATGAATCTATTTTCAAAACCTACTCCTCGAATAAAAAAAACTTATTCAAAGTCGCAGCTGTATCTATTAAGTGCTAGATTATTGTAAGAGCACTCGGAGCAGATCCAGGGCGTCATCACAGATGAATTAGGGAACCTTACAAGATACCTAATTTAATAATCTTTCTTCCAATTTTCGTTTCTTATAAAAAATATTTTGGCTTTATTATCTATTGGAATATTTCGCGTAAGTAGTTTCGTGTAAACTTGTTAAGAATTTCATTTAAACACAATCGATTCATAGTCTGGTAGTTTTGATTTAAATAGTGCTAAGGCGAAAAGTACGTTTGTAAATTTTACTCTGGTATTGTCATGAAACAGCTCTGTAACCTGGTAACATAGGTAAGGTAACTTAACAAAAGCTGTTACCGTCTAAAATAAAGGCACTGCCAATAAATTCTATCATTTGTAAAGCAATGAGAAATAACTTATGTAAATATTTATGAAAGTCTGAAAGCAAAATCTTTATAAAGAAGTTACTTTATACAGAACCAACTAATCCATATCACTTTCCCATTATTAAAAAAAGATAAAATTCATAAAAGGATAGATAAGTTTTTAATTTGAATAGAGAAATGTCAAGCGGTCAATATTTAGGGTGCGTTCCTTCACGTCCCTTCACAATTGTTTAAGACTGTTTTACATTAAAATAGACTGAATAAAACGCTCACCTTCTCAATAATGCTTTTGAATATAGTCAAATTGAGTCCTTTCAGGGCGGGTCAGTGAACTCCGTCTCCACACAGATTAATTTTGAATGTAAGGGTCGACACAAACTTGATATTAGTAAAGAATATATACAGAGTTTTAGAAATATATTATAATCATATAAAAGTCGGATCTCTTTATCTTGTGACTTTGTAATAGATCGTCATATTTATATGATTTTTTTTTCTATTTATCTAAAGATATTATGTACTAAAAAAGTTGGATCAAACTGCTAAACTACACCTTAAAAATTCTACCAAACTACAAGACTTTAAACAAACGGAAAAGACTTCAAAAGCAAATACGCATTTTCGTTTTATTAGAACATATTATTTTAAGTTTTAAATCAAACTACTAAATTGGAAAATAATGTGACTCTAGCTAAATCACAATCAATTGACATCACGATAATAAGAATTATTTCAAGAAAATATAAATCACGAAAAAATAACTGCTCAAAGTCGCTGTCTAAACTAATGTTATAAAATACAGAGGTCAATTTTTTTTGTAAGTTTGTATGTAGGGGTAATCTTTGAAACTACTGTTCTGATTTGAAAAAATATTTTCTCATTGGATAGGCTGTTTATCGAAAAAGGTTATAGGCTATATTTCATCACGCTACAACACATAAAAACGCAGCAGTGACCATAAACGCGAGTGAAAACACGAGGGCCAGCTAGTTATAACCTGAAATAAACAAGTCTTGATCCTTTCAAATATATTTCGTACATTAGAAATCTAAAAAGTTCCACATTCCGTATGTGGTAACCTTAAAAGACCCTTAGAAAAGAAATCTTTGAAGAATTTATTAATGTTCGAATACGTAACACACGAGATAGGATCTGTTGTCCGCGATCTGAATCATATTCTTTGTGATGTACTTAAACATTTGAATTGAGTTTTGAACCCCAGTATTTGTTGTCTTTGAATAGTAATTAATTAGTTGGATAAAAAATGAAATATTCTTATCTGTAGACAACACTGTGTTTTATTAAATATGTATGAGCTGTTAGTAATGTGATTTAAACGATTTCGATGAAACTTTTTAAAAAAATATGAGTGTTATAAGATTAAATAAATAAATAAATAAACGAATCACACTCAACGGTCTTGTGTCGGGGGTCCGGAAACACACAACACTAACACATCCACCCAGACCACGACAAACATCCGTATGGCCGATACAGACGTTTGCCGTGAGCGGGGATCGAACCCGCGACCGTTAGCGCTTCAGTCAGTTGCAGTGACCACTGCGCCAACGTGCCTGTCAACTTTGATTTTTAAACGATTTCTTTTTGTTTGAAACGATTTTAGATTACTCTCATAGAAATTTCATTGGTTAATTACTTTGGTTTTAAAATCAAAAATAACTAATTTCGAGAACAACGATTCTAAATGAATAACAGCAAACGAACACAGTTCCTTTGTAAAGTATTAGTTATTATATAAAAATAACTGAGCTATTACAATTTTATCTTACGTTTACATTTCGTTACGTTTCTTAATAATTATTTTAACAATTAGTCGTAAAACGTTGCAGTCCCTGGTGGCTATATTTTATATTACTGTCCTTCGCGGTTTCACTAGCTTTTATGATTACCACTTCGCTCCTATGAGTGGTATCGTGATAAAATATAGCCTATAATCTTCTCTAATAAACATTCTATCTAACGCAAAAAGAATTTTCCTAATCGGATCAGTAGTTTTAGAGATTACCCCCTACACACAAAATTCCTTTATAATATTAGTAAGGACAGAAAATAGATTTCATGTAGACTACCTCTACCTTGAAACTTAAAGCTATTCTGTGACGAGTCTTATTTATAGTGTTTAATTGTTTTTATAAATTAACATAAGAGTGATTCCTCTTGCATTTCTTATATTAATACTATGCAAGGAACACAAAACACCCATTGTTAAAAGTTGGTAATTTTTTTTTCTTATTTTCTCACATTACCAACAAAAGGTCTAGTAACCGAATATTCTCATTGTACTATTTAACGCTCCGTTGACAGATAAGGGATGGGTTTGATTCCCCGTTGAAGCAAATAATGTAATTACGGCTTTTAACAGCGAAAGGGGTGAATAGAGATAGTTTTACGGTTCTCGTTTCTATAGAATCTGGTTTAGATCAGGTTTCTATGTTTTATGGGTTTCTATGGATTTCTATATTATACATAAGACTTTGTATAACCGTGTATTTTATTATTTGGCATCTAATGTTACGTATAGTTGAACACTGATAAGCAGTACTGTGTCAAGCCACACGGAATTCATTTTGAGAAAATGGCGTTTAAAGATGTCAAACCTATTCTTAATAAATTCGTTTGAAATATATATATTTTCTTTTCTGTTCTAATAAAATGTATAATGAATTAGAAGCAGATTGATATTATTAAAAGTTTTATCTTATAATTATTTATTACATTATATAATATAATAAATTTTCTAAATATTTGAGATTATTGACGCACTTAAAATTGGAAACATTAAATTAAGAAACTTTTTTTCGTATTTATTTAGATTTGGTGGCTTGAAAACTTTTTGAATAATGTTAAATAGGTGACGAATAAGCAGAATACAATAATATCTCCGAATTTGACATTTTGTGGGTTGACACGTTATATGTAGCATTCAGTTATAGTGCCTCTTTTGTTACTTTAACCGATTTCCAAAGAAGTGGTTCTCAATTCGTCAGGAACTTTTTTATGTACCTATGTATATTCACCGAATACTCGAAAATATCTTGACCGATTTAGTTGATACATTTTTTCGAAAGGGTAGTTTTTTATTCACCAAGTAGTAACCAAAAAATAATATATCTATATTAGTAAACAAAATCGAGGTGTCTGTTTGTATTTACAATTACATCATAATCACAATTTTAAAAATTTTTGTCTGTTTGTCTATTTATTTATTTATTTATTTAATGCTTTATTGTACAATACAATCGTATGAACAAAAGGCGGATTTAATGCTACTGATACAAGAAAGTAGATGTAGGTGTACAATAGATAGCCATAGATAAAATTATGAGATTCTGTAATATAATATAATATAATATAATATAATATAATATAATATAATATAATATAATATAATATAATATAATATAATATAATATAATATAATATAATATAATATAATATAATATAATATAATAATAATACAATACAATATAATATAATACCAAAATCAGCCATTATTGCTTCGCTGTAAATAGAGCTTTTTGTGTCTATTTATTCCGGCTAATCTCTGAAACCCAACTCAGAAAGGTAATATAAATTAAATTTGTCCTCAAATGAACGCGGGTGAAACTGGCGCTAGTAAGTATATAAAACGCTAAATAAATAAACAAATTGAATTTATTGAATCTTATGTAATGTGATCTTGTTAAAGATATTGTCTTTGCATATCAATGCTAGATGATTATTATTTGGTTATTTTTTTTTTTTTACCCTTGGTATTTATTTATGTATATGTAGCTTGTATATATTTATAATAGCGTGTATATAAATATATGTATGTGTATATGTTTATGTATGTATATATGTATATGTATGTAGATTTGTAATTAGATATAGTACGAATATATATTTATTTATATATTACGTATTTTTTTATATTATATTTTTATTTTATGTAGGTACATTCTCGAATATTATTATTTTATATGATATCAAATTATTATAAAGTTTAAAATTTCATTCACTCTCTCTATTTTTGCACATCTACCGATAAAAAACATCTTTCTTGTACGTCTTAAGGTTGGCTGGTAGAGAGCGCAGTAGCGTTAAGCCCGCCTTTTGTACAATTATATTTTTGTGCAATAAAGTATTTAAATAAATAAATAAAAATAAATCAATAGTTTTTCCATTGTTTGGTGTAATTTTAGAACAAACGGTGGTGTAGATGAAATTTTATATACATACATTTATAAATTTACCGGTTTATCACATCACGTCTGAAGTATTTAGTAAATATTTCTCTTAACTACTTACTCAATACCTGTAAATATATTAAATTATATAAAAAATAAAAAATAATTGTTTGTTCATATCTTATGCGCTATCATACCGTTTATTATTGCGGTAAGACTTCATCAGCTTATTATTTTCTCTTGCGAGAAGGTAAATTGCAATTAACTCCACTAGATGGCGTGTGTGGTGCCGGTCAGAGAGAGAGATAAATAAGAGTTTTTCGGTCATCCGGTAGGTACATTAACGACAGCAATAGTTATTTCATGACAAAAAGTCAAACTTAAATTATTATTATGTAGATGAGACCTACAAATGAAAAATGTCAAGAATAATTAAAGCATTTATGTATCTTATATATACTGCATTGTATAATGTAATAAATTATTCTGAATTATTCTTACACACCAAATTAGCACAAATTAAAAAAAAATGAGCAGCCATTAATTTTCGGTAAATATAAAAACTTCAATTACAGGGAAATATTATAAAATTAAAATCCACAATCTTCGACGATCGTAGCTCCCTTAACATTAGCGTGACGCTAGTGGTGGTGAGGCGACATAAGTTTCTTTCCAAAAATCGCTCCAAAAGAATTTTTCACTTTAATAAGTGAAAATCTTATGGGATGTTTTATTGCGCCCATAATAAAAATTACAAAATTTCGTTTATTACCAGAAATTACGAATTTATAAGGTAACATAAATAAAACAATAACTAGTATTAAAAAATTACGCTACGTGTTGAGAACCATCCTTTTTTGAAGATGGTTAAAAAATTATTTGGATTTTTATCTTATTCTATTAAAGCCTAATACTACACAAACAAAAGAATACGAAG
Source organism: Hypolimnas misippus (assembly GCA_037950945.1). NCBI lineage: Eukaryota > Metazoa > Arthropoda > Insecta > Lepidoptera > Nymphalidae > Hypolimnas > Hypolimnas misippus. The sequence continues at coordinate 14,261,070 of JBBEEQ010000024.1, read as the reverse complement.
ATCTTATCACTAATAGTCTCTATAAGACTACCCTACCGAAAGAAGTTTGCAGGCTAAATGGATGCTGATAAGCAATAATGTGTCAACCCACAAAGCGCGAAATTCGGAGATATTGTTGTATTTCAATACGTCATAACCTTTTTAACATTATTCAATAAAAAATAAAGTCATATAAATAAGTACGGAAAAAAGTTTCTTAATTAATTATTTCGAAATTCCAGGTCGTTCCTTATTTTGTAATTTATAAAATAATCTTATATTTTTAAAAACTTTTTATTAGATAATATATTAAATATATTAAGCTGCTTTTAATTAATTACAGCTTTAATCAAAAAATAAAAGAAAATATGGATAAATACTTATTCAAACAAACTTATTAAGAATAGGTTTGACATCTTTAGACGCCATTTTCTCAAAATGAAGTTCGTGTGGCTTGACACAGCATATCAGCGTCCAAATAATCATTCTTTATTGAAAAAAAGTAGTATTTAAAATAAGACTCAAAGCTTCAGTGTTAGGACAGACCGCTTCTTTAGCAGCTAGCGCTTAGTTCCTGTAGCGCCGGTTCTCACGACCTGCGGCTTGCACGCGTATTACTTGCACGACAAAAGCTTACCAACACGCGAGTGAAACGGACATAGTAATATACACGGTGTTAATAGTATGTATTGGGCATTTAACCAACGAAAGCAGAATCGATTTTTAAAAGTAAAAATCTTGTTTTTTTTTTTTTTTTTATTAAAAAAAAAACTTTTTTTTAATTGAAATGTAACAAAGCTTCCTCGCCTAGGCAACATCGCCTTTGGGTGATGTTGCCTAAGTAGGTATTCTGAGTGCCAAAATATATAAGCTTATAACATGTCTAGTTATATAATATTATTATGTTAGACTGACAAATTTAAAAATACATTCGTAGTAAAAAATATTTTTCTTTAAAAAAGAGCTCTCATTTGAATGCTTTGAAAAGACGAACATAAATTTTAAAGTAAATCAAACTGATCATTTTGTTACTGTATACAATTTTATATAACGTAAAAGCTTGTTGTACAAAAAGAGGATGCAAAATCACGCGATATGTCTGACAATAAATTGTTTATAAGTACACATTTATAATTTTTTTTATCTATTAGAAAAAAATAAAAAAAAATAACTACAAACATTCATATTATTATAGTAAAATATAATGCACAAAAAATTATTTAAATAAACAAAAATATTAAAAGACCATTTTGCGCGGCAGTCAGTGACGTGCGAAGAGTACAGCTATACGCTAAGTCTATCCGATTAGAAGGAGACGACAACACCCGCGACAGACCGGTACCGCGATAGCAAGACGACAATGCTGACCGGTTAGCATTGCAAGGTCGTCCCGCGGGGTGAGTGACACCGACATGCGCCTGCGCATAGCGTGCCAAAACCATATCCTCGCTACAGGCACTATTGATTTTTAATTGATAAATTAACGGATATCTAACGATATACTAATTTCAAAAAGAAGAGGTGAGGAGTTTGTTTGTTTGTATGCAAGAAACTAAAGGTCTTATTTAGAATGTTTTAGATAGGCCGTCTGTTGACATAATTATAGGCTATATAACATCACGCTACTGCTTACAAGAGTAAAGCAATCACCGTAAACATTATCCAACATTAGAAACAGTTGATAATTTACAAAATTTAAAGCAAGTGAAAACGTAGAATACGACTAGTGCTAATAAAAGCGGCCTTGTCTTCCGATGAAAAAAAAGCGTGCAAGATTCGCTTTATTACTGCTGTTGCGAATTGTTAAATTCGCGTTGCGATGGACCAAAAACCCGCAGCTTTAACTGCGTTAATATAAACGCGAAAAACAACTTTTTTTTTTTCTAATGACCTTTTGAAAAAAATATGATTCATTTGCGTATTTAACGCTCTTTGCCTATGTTTCGTGTTAGTCACGACTCGGTGGAGAGAAAAACTTTATGGTCTCAGGAATTCTTAATGTTTACCATATACGTGGTGTTGTGATTGAAATTGTTGAAGAATGATAAGGCATTTGAATGTTAAAAATAATATTCTTGTGCGTAACTAAGTGACTGGAGTGAGTGTAATTATTTGAAAGCTTGTTTAAACTAAAACAATCTCTCAAATAATCGTATTCTCTTATAAAAATATTTAAGCTAAGTAGATCTATTAGTAAAAACATTAAAATTTAAAATGATTTAAACTCTTGTTTACGGTGAAAAATATACTTTGCTCAAAGGTCAAATTTCGGTGTAATTTTTCCGCTGACTTTTGTTAGAAGGATGGAAGGATTATTCCGTCCATTTTCACCTATTTGTAAATTTCATCTAAAGTAGATCATTAAAACTTGCTTCTTTATTCTTATGAAATAATTAATTTTAAAGTCTACGCCCTATTTCCTAATATCTAAGTACATTTCATATTTTGTCAATCAGTTATTTTACGGTAAAAAGTCATTAATTTGCAAAACAGTATTATAATACGTGCTTCTAATTAAGAAAGTATAAATAAAATTCAAGAAACAACTCCATCAACAAAAACAACAAAACAAAGATACGCAAAATACGAAAGCAACACGCTTATGTTAAACAATTTTCATAAGAACCGGCATTTTATCATTCACAGACATTTCTTATCTCCATTCATTATAATTTCCAATTCCCATAACAGCTTACGAGAAAGTTTTCACCATAAAAGTGATGGCGTCGCGAACAAATCGCAATTCGGAATGTATGGATGCGCACGCGCATGCGGTTCACACGCGGCAATTTCAAATTCAATTACGATCGTGTGAGGAGCATCGCGAGCGGAGTCGTTAAAACTGTTTCTAGAAAATTCACGTACAAGTAAATGGTAATAAAATTTACAATAACATTTGCATTTAATAAAAGAGATACGTTAATACTTCTTATTTAGAACTTTAATAAATTAATATAATTACTAATATCATAGCGCAATAGTAAAACAGTAATTTATTTAGTAGGAACTTACGTTATATTTAAATTATTTCAAGTTTGCAATTAAATAAGTTCTCCTTCCTTCCAGATTATTTTACTTGAGTTAGTTAAAAAAGTAATAATTTTATGTTTCAATTTTCTACACTTCAAGATATTTTACTGTAACGAATACGTAAATACTACAAACACACTAACGAAATAACGCTATTAAATCGCATTCCACACGATAGTAACCGATACATTCCTAAGTAACAACTAACAAAATAACATAAAAAATTAACATTTGTTTATTGAATCCATTTAGGGCTCGTTAAAAGACAATAAAACCCTTTCTGTCTTGTCTTTAGACCGCAACGGGCGTAAAGAAAACTTTTATAAACAACGCCATCTAGCGGCATATGGTCAAACCACTTTATGACGTTCCGCATGGGTGGGCCGTGTGGAGTGACATAACATAGAGGTCACCGTAATCACAAGGGCTTGTTCAAGCTTACAACCGTATTTATTAATTTATATTTTTTATCAATTAAATAATATTTTTGCTATATATGTAAATAATTAATTGCAATTTAAGTGATGACAACTTACCTTGGCGTAATCAACAGGTGAAGCATTCACGGGACTCGTGAACAAACCCTCGCTGAAACAATAAAAACACAATTTTATACATGTTTAATTAAATAATTTACTATTTTAGTTGTTAAAGTAAGTAAATAGTTATACAAATTGAGCCAATTTTAGAATTATTTGTGAAGAATTTTTATTAATCTTTCCCTAAAATTGTAAAGTCATTTTTTTTCTCTTTCAAAATATTATTTTCATTTTTTCACAAAAAAAACGTAATTCGTTTACCGCAATGACATACTTATACCTTTTAATTTGATTTAAAAACTTAAATACTAAACCGATTTTGATAAAAATTCAAGGGAAACTCAAAAAAACTCAAAAATTCAAAATTTACTTTATTGAAATACTACTGAGAAGAGCCGGTGAGAAACATAGAAGTTACTCTTTTAAAAATGTTTTTGTACAATATTCTTGGATACAATTAGGTACAGTCTATTGTCCTGCGAGAAAGTTAACGCACTATTATTACACGCGGCCTTATCATTAATGTAGTCATATACCGAATATTATGCTTTTTCTATCAATGATTTTTTTATGAACCAATGTCATATACCTTGTAAAGCGAAAAAATAATTGATGAAATAGATAGAGTAATGTGCGGACATACGTTTAAAAAATTGTCCCTTACGAACGATTTGAGAATCTCTTTAAAAAATCGGTTAAAAAATAAATATTAAACTTTTTTATTTATCTCCTACAAAACATCACCACTTAAAATTGTGTTTATATGTAAGAAAGTAATATTAAATTGTACATTTTATACATCACTTATCATCATCAGCAACCCCTCGTGGTTTCACTGCTTCGCTCTTGTGAGTGCTGTAATATAGCTTATAACCTTATATACCCCATACTCAAACAGTTTATTTCGAATTAGATCAGTAGTTTTAAACAATATCCCCTACATACACACTTACAAAAAAATTTTACCTCTTTATATAATTAATATTAGTATAGATAAATACATCCATATCAAATATCAAATTAGTCCTATTATACACGTGGATATTTAGACTTTAAATAATAATAAATAATAACGCATCACACTCAACGGCCCCCATTAAGATTTCATGACCTTGTGTCGGGGGTCCGGAAACACTCATAACACTAATACAAACACCCAGACCACGACAAACATCTGAATGGCCAATACACACGTTTGCCGTGAGCGGGGATCGAACCCGCGACCGTTAGCGCTTTAGTCCGTAGCAGTGACCATTGCGCCAACGCGTCTGTCAAAAACTTTAAAATTCGATAAGTAATTCATATTTGTAGTCGTTATGATAAAAATGGTGTGGTAACAAGCAAAACAAAGCAACGGACGTGCGAATATAACGAATGTTGTCACACGGCTGTACTGGCGGCATATTAATCACTTACCTTAAGGGTGCTATCGCGAATATTTTTATGGACACATATTTTTTAGATGAATCATTAAGAATTCAAGAATTTGATCTTAAATCGCAACATTTTTCACAAACATATTGTGTACTAGATTTTGTTTCCGTCTTCGTTGGAATCAAGTTTGATTTATTCTTACTAACTTTGAATTCCCATTTCATCCTTATAAGGATTGAATTATAAAATATGGTCTTTGCAGATGCGTATGTCATGATAATGCCTGAGTGCGAAATTTTAACCAAATCAGCTGTGCGTTAATAAATCTGGCAATCAGTCACGGTTTCCTATTATGAGATAAACAATTAATTAATTACTAATTGGAAAAATTAAATTAAACTGAAATGAATTCTACTTATTTGCAAACAGTTAGGTTAAAAATAAATTAAATATGTAATATGAAATATGTACGTTAAACCTATTAAGTGTTATAAACTTTAGTGGATATAAACTTTAAATAAATGTACCAAAAACTTTACAATTCTTCTAGACTTTGGCACCAATTTATACATTATATTAGTGCTTTTAATATTTTTTACAACTAGAATAATTCTCAACTCGCTTCAAACAAGGTTAATTTAGTAAATACCAATAGATTGATACATATTCAAATAAAGTAAAATAAAAATAACGGACTTTCATTGTAATCTATACAAAATTTTAACATTAGATCTTAAACTATTAGTTTTGGTACAAAAACGAAGCGAAAGTAAATCAATGAAGCGTGATAATATTAAACTAGATAAGTTTCTGAGTCATTAATTAAGCTAATTTAAACCATGTTTCTATAGAATTAAAGTGCACTATACGTGATTACCTTTGCAAATAATATAAAAAAAATGCCTTTCTTTTTAATTTTTAGGTAACAGTTATTCATAGAATACGAGCTTCCACGCCAGACTTCGCCTGTGTAGATTTCGGTGGGTCTAAAAACAAAATGTAAACAATACCGAAATTACCATAAAAAATGATATTCAAAAAATACAATATAATTATATGTATATAGTACATTGTGTAGTGTGTTTTTATTTAAACATTTTATATCTGTAATGTTTATTTTTTTTTAATATTCCGAAGTTTTGACTTTTATTAGTAAACCTCTACATCTATACCTTTAGAAAGTTTAATTTTTTCATAATCTTTCCACGATATATCTTAGAAATTTGTATTTTAAGGTCTCTATTTATTTTCTCTTCTGTCAACAAAGAAAAAACTTTTACTCACACACTAAGTTGTATTGTTAATAACATAATTTCAAAAGGCTTATTGCATTATTTAGAACATCAGCTAAATATTGACGCTTAACGTAAAATCAAATAATAATGTTTTGGACACAGAATTCATAAAATCAGGCTAAATTATTTCAATTAAACATCTTATATATATAGGATAGCAAGCACAAAATTATTATAAATAAATTATCCAAATACTCTACAGAACCGAAAACACGCATAAATTTCACACTCGAAAGACAATATCAGAGTCAATTTTCCACCGACATGTGTAAGCAGTATGTAATGGGAAGAGAAGTGTGTACAACGTGTTCTTGTATGCGCGTGCGCATGAGATATGGACGTTTTTGTCGCGTGATGATCTCTACGTTTCCGGACGAATGTTTTGCTTAATAATCGGTATAATCGACTCAACGGACCGTACATGAGGATGATTTATGAAACCATACATGTTTAGCCGCCTTAATCATATTAATTGATTAAATTTCCTCAATTATATTGAATTATGGACTATTAAAGATGCATATAATACATCTTAGTCGGTTGGCAGAGTAGTTTCTATTGCGTACGAAAACCCCAACACAAAAACCTTAAAATAGTAGAAAAAAGAACTCATGAGCTTGTAATGGATGGACGATCGATTTTGATAGAACATAGCTAAGAACCATCGCTAGAAAACATTTAAAAAAACGCATCCAAATCGTTTTACCCGTTTAGGAACTGTGGTGCCACAGAAAGAAACATAGATACACAAACACATATGGACGCTGATATGCAATACTATGTCAAGCCACACGAACTTCATTTTGAGAAAATGGCGTCTAAAGATGTCAAACATATTCTTAATAAGTTTGTTTGAATCGGTATTTATCCATATTTTCTTTTCTTTTTCATTGAAGTTGTAATGAATTAAACGCAGGTTGATTTATTTAATAGATTATCTAATAAAAAGTTTATAAAAATATAAGATTATTGCATAAATTACAAAATAAGGAACGACCTAGAATTTCGAAACAATTAATTAAGATTTTTTTTTCCATTCTTATTTAGTTTATATGACTTTATTTTTTATTGAATAATGTTAAATAGGTGATGCCGTATTAAAATACACCAATATCTCCGAATTTCACTTTTTGTGGGTTGACACATTATTGCATATCAGCATCCATATAGGGGTCAAACATATAACATAACGCTTTTTGCGTTAGGGGTTAAAAATCAGAACTGACTCGCTGATATATTCACTTAAATATCGTAAGTGTGTACTAACAAAGGATTTAAAAAGTCCATCCCATACGGGGTTAAGAAAAGGATTAAGAATTCGTTAGGTATCAAATTCTAAAGCCGACAAAGCTGCGGGGAACTGCTAGTGATACCAAATAATAAATGTAGTACTGGTCAATTATTACTCACCTTACGAATCTAATTAGCTACTATTCACAACGTTTTCCTGTGAGAGTGTGTTGTAGCCCCGGTCCTGACTTCCAGTATACGAGCTATAGTAAGTGCCCTACAGCTAGGCTCTATCAAAGTAAAGTTAGGTTCTACTACAGTTAAAATTAATATTTAAGCCTTAACAAAAAAAAAATCAAAAGTAAAATACATAATTTAATTTACTTAAACAGCACACTTTTAACAGTTATTTACGATTATATAACAAAATCACTTAACGGATTAGGACCAATCTGAATGCATCTCCTTTCAACCAAAAAATTTTCAAAATCAGTCAATAAACGATGGAGTTATGAACTAACAAACATGATACATACAATTGAGAACGTCTGCCTTCCTTGAAGTCGGCTAATAATAGTAAGTACTTTAGGAGGTTATGAGTGTTTAAGATTAGAAAACGAATTAAATATTATATTGTTTAAACCCGCGACAATATTATTTTAATACTAGAGCATTTCTTAATACCTCCTATTTTCCTTTTTCATACTTCCAGTTCCCCATCTTATTCATTTAGCCAGTAACGTATGTATGCATCTCCTGATGCTGTAAATATGAGTGAAAATGCTTTATCATCATACAAGGCTCGTAATTTGCTAGCTATGTTTTTATAAAAGAAAAATAATATTATTCTGTGTATAGAAATAACTGGCAAATCAGGACACTTGATCTTCAATGATCACCACCCTCATGAACCAAAGGAGCCTTGCGTTGCCAGGTATAAGGAATGAAAGGAATGGGACTTAAGGAAAGGGAGTTAAAGAAATGGGGGAGGGGATTGGCTTTCGGCTCTCTCACTCACTGTACAAAACGCAGCTGTGTAAACTATGTCTCGCTTATCCTCTGTAATAGTGTGGCATTGTTCCTGTCGAGCCACCCTATATACGAGCTGTAGTCAGTAAACAGAATTCGATTATATGTTTTTGTATCACGAAAGGTGTTAAAATTTAAATAACATAACGTTTCAATGAAAGTGTAAAGAATTTTATCGTAAATTCGTCCACAGATTGCTAAAGCGGTTTAATTTTTCTTTAATCTGTGTTCCACTAGATATATAGCGAATTAACGTCCACATCATGTTACGTTTAATGAGATAAAAAAAGATAATGTTCTTTTAAACCAACAGAGGATACGCCAGACTAACAATAACCTTAAATGAGGCAAAGGTAGAGTCTAGTTACCATAATATCGGTCACCGGGGCAGTACCTCACACTCATAGAAGATCGCCGTGAAGTCACTAGTCTAGCTGTGTTTCGTACGGTGAGTGACAGAGACAGAAGCCTAACCTCTTTTCCCTCCCCAATCCCTCTACTCACTCTCTATAGCCATTTTTATTATAGCTACATACTGACTCTTTCCTAAAAATATACGTTGAAATGACACGAGTCGAATATGGAACATTTTTTGAAATCGTTTGGTAAAATCATCATATATAATTTTTTTACATTTTAGCTTTAAAAATTTTCTTCTCTTTCCTTCATTTAGTATTCTACAATTACGATCAACATTCAAATGCAAGATTTGAATGTTACATGTTTACAATCAACATCATCCAAATATAGTTTTTAATAGCCGTAAAACGTCACATTTACTGGATGGTAAGACCATTTCATATCAACACATTAAAACGTAATCACAAAGAGATGCCATTTAAAGAAAACTTTATGACAAACGGCACGATATGTTTTGTAACTATTGAATAATATGAACACATTAATATGCTAATGGCGAAAACAAAGTGCATTAAACCGATTATCCATCGATATAAAACTTGCGTGTTAGGAAACAATAAATCATTTTATGTAAAAAAATTTGAATTTCAATTTGTTTTAAATCGTCACTTCATGTTAGATTATGTAAGAGTTATTTTTAAAATATAGTGACGTTTTCTATTAATTAAGTGTTGTTAAATACGTTTCGTTAAACCCAAATGCTACTTTTTAGATAATGAAACGTTTGGATAGGTTCTTTCGTATTCTTCGAAACTGGGACTGCTAATAAAAATGTATATAAAAAAAATTGTTTGGCTAATCGCACTTTATGCGATGTATACCGTTGATACGGGTGTGATAGAACTATTCATTCTTTACTTTCGAAATTATAGTCATAATACAGATCATTTACAACTTAGGTTATGCAAGAAAATGTAGTGTTCATATTATAAACGCACCACACTCAACGTCTTCTATTAGGATCTCATGATCCTGGGTCGGGGTCCGGAAACACAGCACAAACACAAACACTCAGACCACGATAAACATCTGTATAATAAATACAGACGTTTACTGTGAGCGGGCATCATACTACTAGCGGTTCTGTCAGTTGTAGTGACTATTGCGCCTCATAAGGAACTTAAAGTTTGGCTATTATCGAATTAATTATTTTTAGCCCCCGACGCAAAAGGAGGAGTGTTATAATTTTTAATGTTTTGTGTGTCTGTGTATCTGTCTGTGGTACCGTAGCTCCCAAACGGATAAACCGATTTGTAATCGGTTCAATCGGTAATCGGTCCAGCCATTTCAAAATTATGAGCTCTATTCTTCTTAGCTGCTGTAAGAATCTGAGACGCACAATAAGTATTTAATTTACTTTCAAACATATGATCTAAAATTTTAACCACCTAATTCAACATAACTATGCAAAATTATGGAATTCTTAGTCCGGTACTGCAGCCAGGATACACAGCTTCTCACCAACTTACAGCAGATCGTGTCGGTGCTCGTTGAAATGGTCTCACTGAGTAGATTGTCGGTGGCTTTGTAAAATTATCGATTTTAGTCATTTTTTTTTAATTTTCAATTATTTTTTTATCGAATGCTTTGTAAGTATTCGTTAAAACAGATTACATCACGTCGATCAGGCTGTTAACGTGAAGGGTATCGGTTCCAGACCTGTTGTAACGCTAGCCGGTGAGAAACCACATAGCGGCCGCGGTGCCGTCCTTATTTGCTTGAGTAAAATGTTCTATAAGACACTAACGACCTAACACTATTTTAATTCAGTATAATTCAAAAACAATCAAAGTCAAAGTATACTTTATTACTCGACTGCGCGACGTAAGGTAATGTGTTTATCCGTCTATTAGACAAAACCCGATTTCGATAATTGAGACGTCGTTTAATTCGTCATAAGGGCGTGAATGTCATAGAAAGTATAATAACTTACAAAATCAATATGGCTGAATACGGACGCCATAATGTGAAAAAGAAAAAAATGAAAGTTTACAAACTGGAACTTAGGTTTCTCATATCATATTTCAATCAGAATTACCGTTTAGAATCTATAACCAATTAAATTGGTTAGTAATGTTTCTCTATGGTCTAGTTACGTTGTCGTTGTTTTGAGTTTAATTCAATGTAATTCAAAATCAAAGTATATTTTATTCAAGGCTTTTAAAAGCGCTTTTGTATCGTCAAAACAAACAAAAAGTATCTAAATTAATGAAAAGCTACTACCAGTTCGGTAATTAATTTTACTGGTGCGTCCGTTCTGGTAATGGTACTGAATATACCTACCATTAACCCTGACGGTTGTGGGGATTCCCGCTCGGGGCAGATATTTTTATTTGTACAAATAATTGTTTATACAGCTGGGTGTTATGATCACGTGAGTCTTGCTACCGTGTCTCGGAGAGCACGTAAAGCTATTGATTCCATTTGTTAACTCAATTACCTGATGATGGTTATTCTTAGAATGGAAATTATCTTAATTTAAATGGTTACTGACTTAGGAGTTACGGAAGTCAGATAGCAATCACTCTGTGTTAAAACCATAATCTACCTGGACTAGAATAATGAATAGTGTAAAAGAGAAAAATGATAGGTAAAAAGAAAGATAATTATTTTTACTGATGACCCCAAAACTATAGAAATACCATAATATTCTACAGCAAAATTTTGCCGTAAAAAGCAAAATTTGGTCCGTATTTGGTGGAACAATGATAAAGTCAAGGTGATCTTAATTTTACTAATGTAAAGCCTAACTGTAGCCTTCTGACTACAGCTCGTATATAGGCTGTCATGGCCGGGGAAGTGCCTCACTCTTACAGAATATCAAAGCGAGTAGCTAAAGAAATACTGCTGCGTGTCGTACAGTGAATGAGAGACCCGAAAACTCAATCCCCTTCCCTATTCCTTACTTACTATTCCCTTTAATCACAAATTCCTTTTTAAGCTGCCAACGCATTTATGGTTCATCTGATGGTGCACATGTCTATGGGCGGCGGTAATCACTTAACATCAAGTCCCACGTGCTCATTTGCTAGCTATTTACTATAAGAAAAGTTACAACTAAACAAGAAAAGCCTTCGATGTAGTAATTTTTATATACAATTTATATGTAATAAAAGATTTTCCTCGCATTCTTGCATGAAAATAAATAAAATAATCTATAACTTTCTCAAACCTCTTAATATCCTCAAATGAAATAATAAAATTTTAATTGGTCGTTTCTTGCCCACATACAGTCAAACACGCGTAAATGTTTATATACCGAATAATAGATACAGTCACCTAAATAGTAGCCTTTTGTAACAGTGTATCTATCAAGTGTTATATTGCACATATAGCTATAACATAACAGTTTTTAATTTCGCACTTGATTAACGGAATCTAACACATACGTGTAATTTTACGCAAACTTGGTCGTAATTAACAATTTAATATAGAAAATAGGATCTATTAAGTGATACGGGCTTGTGTTTAATAATCTTTACATAATATTTTCAGGCGTACAAAAGTAGCTAGTGTAACAGTATTATCCACCAATCCGCATTGAGGCAGCGTGGTGGATTAAGCTTCTAAACTTTCTCCTTAATGGAAGAAGCGGCCTTTGTCCAATGGTGGAACGTTCCAGGCTATTACTTCATTGTAAAAATAATTAGACAAATATATTACTAACCATATCGTTTATTATCAAATTGAAATTATATAAAAACTCTATTTAAATAGACTTTTGAAGCAGTTTTAAAATTTAATTTATATCGCCTTAAGAATATAAAACTGAAAGTTCCTTTTTTGTGCAAAAATCTTTTCATCAAATGATAATCTAAAAAGCTTTTTCCCTGAGAAAATAATCAAACGAACTTAGCGACAGTTATTCACTACAGTCACATCATATAAATGAGATACAAATTAAAAATAGTTTCCATTCAAAAAGCCCTTTACAAACACTTTTGAAACGTCATGTCACAAATCATCCTTAACATTTCAAATTCGATTACAAACGAGAATAACCAATGAGAAACTCACCACTATTTAAAGCGAAATTAAGGACATATGTAAATGACTAGCGTCCCGCACTGGCTACGTCCGGGTTACATATTTACAACCGCTTAAGTACCCGCTCAGATGTAAAATATAAAAAAACGCCGATATATATCTCAATTTATTTCTAACTAGACGTAACTATATTAAATTTCATGTTTATTACTTCAAATGATATATTTTACCATAGGGGTTATATTTCCAAAATTTCTTTTTTAGTAGGTGCTTACAACATAAAGGTATCAACCACCATAATTTCGAGTTTGTGGTCTCAGCGGCTTTGGCTCTACGTTGATGAATCAGTCAGTCATGACAAGTAATCTATATACATATATAGAAACAAAATGTCACTCACTCATTCATCACGAAGTCTAAGAAACTACAAGTGCTAGGAATTTCAAATTCTGCATGAGGATTCTTTTTAGAACGTCGGTGCTCACTAAGACGAGAATTTACAAAATTCGACCCCAAAGGGGATTAAGTGGGGTTTGAAAGTTTGTATGAATTCCTATGTTAAGCGCGAGTGAATCGCGATGGGCTGCTTGTAAATTACGTATATATGGACGCTGGTAAGCAAATACTGTGTCAAGCCACACGAACTTCATTTTAAATGGCGTCTAAAGATGTCAAACCTATTCTTAACAAATATGTTTGAAGAAGTATATATCCATCTTTTATTTTATTTTTTGATATAAGTTATAATGAATTTAAATCAGACAATAAGCTATATAAATATTTATGATTATTGTATTAATTGCAAAAAATGAAACGTACTTAAAATTCGAACCAATTAATTAAGAAACTTTTTCCGTACTTATTTAATTTAAATGACTACAATTTTTTGAGTAATATTAAATAAGTGATGGAGTATCGAAATACATCAATTTCTCGTAATTAGAGTTTTTGTGGGGTGACACATTATTGCTTATCAGTGTCCATATACGGAAAAACAATACACAACATTCAAAATCGAACAGACCATTACCGCAACAGAAGCTGAAAACACGGTCATCGACTATCGAGGTTCCTCAGACCTAAACACGTTTACGTAATATGTCGCAAGTCGACTGCATTCAAATACATAATTCGCTGCATCTCATTGACACACTTGCTACGAATCGCAATATGATGTCTCTAATTGAAATGTACATTATTTAACGTTTTATTAATTAACGAGTAACGAAAAAATTTAATGGTAATTGGGTTTATTATCGTTAAAAAAGTGGTGAAGCGCATATCGCGAAGTCAATCAGTGGTTGGCGTAAAAGTCTTTAGAATTTACTGCTATCTAATTACCCGGACGCTGATAAGCAATACTATGTAGATCGATACGAATTTCATTTTGAGAAAATGGCGCCAAAAGAAGTCAAATCTATTATTAACAATTTTTTTCTTTTCGATTTTAATAAAAGGTACAGATAATTAAAAGCAAATTGGTATAATTGGTAAATATTTATCTAAAAAAAGTCTTTTAAATATATTTATAGTATTCATATTTTATATAAAGGGTCTTATCGGGATAACTAATGGTAGTAATACCTTTTTATTGCCCCACGTTTTGACGAAGTCGTACCCGTCGTGGCCACGAGCTGATTAAAAAATATATACATATTTATATTATATTACATTATTGTATGTTTTAATGTAACTAACTTCAATATACGAAAATTAACGAGAATATTCGATTTAATATAAGTAGTCCAATAGATTATTTTAAATATACCTACGATTTTTTATTTATAATAATTCTTGGCTCTGAAGATGGGAATATTTTACAGTGACTTCTTATACATCCATTAAGTTTAAGTAAATAAATTAATTCCTGTTCTCGCCGTCAAAGCACTTTACACCCGACTCCTCAGTCAACAGCCGGCTACAATTTCTTTAAAGTTATCTGATAGTGTAACATGAAATTGCTTGCTTTGTCTTTCGTCAGCGTAGATTTTATTTAGATGGAAATGTTTACGATACTTTTTCTTATTGCGGTATAATTTCTCTTTATATATAAATAATAAATACATATATAGGACGATAACTAGGCATCCACGCCGATCAATTTCGAAATTTCGTCGATTTAAAACTAGCGGCCCGCCCCGGCTTCGCACGGGTACATACACACACACATACACCCTTCTTTTTTGCGTCGGGTTTCAAAAAAAAAAGTAAAATTATAAAGGAAGTTTGAATTTTTTTTAATGAGTTTTTTTTCTTCAAAGTGTTTATTAATATACTCGCGATACTTTATTTTATTACATTGACTCCCCCCCGTACCCCAGTGACGCTTACATGGAGCCTACATCGCATGCTGGCTAGCTGAACGCGGTCCCAAGTTTTAAAAAAAATATAATATAGCCTATATTACTCGGGGATATTGCAGCTTTCCAAAGGTGAAAGAATTGTTGAAATCAGTCCAATAGTTTCGGAGCCTATTCATTACAAACAAACAAATCTTTCCTCTTTATAATATTATTAGTATATTAGTATTAGTATAGACGACTAATTATAGTGTTACTGACACCCGGTAGATGGCGCTATTCTTGTGCAGACCAATGACACAATGTCCATAGCTTTATACTGCCGGAAACCTGCGACTCTAGATGTACATATGTATGAATTGATGACTATATTAAAATTTATCATATTACTTGCTTTCGATGCGGCTTCAGCACGAGAGTAATTCCGAACATATAGTAGAGGAAAAACGGACTAGTACTTAGATTAAGATCTCTAATGGGAGCATATATCCGTATAGTACATTTCTTTATTAATATTAAATGGTAATATTACTTAACGATAATGAAAAAAAAAAATTATAATATAATATATATCTAAACATATTAAAGATATCATATAAATGTTTACACTTATACTTATTGTAAGGGGTGGAATTGCACCCCATCATCCAAATAAAACCTATTCAATAACATTCACACGTTTAGATGATTATATAATATGTATGTATTATAAACACTCACAAGGCTCATTACATAGAACGGAATTCATTCAGGAAGGACTCTATTACGTGGTATTTCATTGGAGTATCACATAAATTATGTAATTACTTAATATAGTTTAATGACTGAATAAATTTGAAATCTATTGGATAAAATTATAATTAATTTACACCTAACTACAGTTAAATAATATTCATAAGTTTTAATTATAATCGCAAAAGCATAAAAATATCTTTAGGTATTTATTTTTATTGAGTTATTTTATTTTACATATGTATAATTTAAGTGTATATCTACAATAAAATGTAATTATTTCTGTTGAAATAGTTATGATAAACGTAACTCATTATTCTAGCAAAGATAAACTAAAATAATCGACTATTCTACATTTATATTATAAAATCTAAATTAATTATCTGTCTGTCTTACGTTTTCACGGCTGAACCGGATTCAGCCAAAAGCTTTAAATCATAAAGCGGGAGTTATTCTTTGCTCTCAGACTTTCATAAAGATTTACATAAGTTGCTTATCTTTACTAAACACCTGAAAGAATTAACCGTCAGCGTTTTCATTTTTGACGGCCACAGCTCTCGTTAGGTTACCTAGGTTACTATTACCATGTCACAAAGTTGTTTATGTCAATTTTGAGAATAAAATTTACTGATTCTTGCCTTTTAAAAGATGTCAATTGATAAGGGAGGAATTATCAACTAGTAACGTAATGTTAAAACGATTCATTACTGTTCTTAACCTTATTCGATAAAACTGAAACATGCGAAACTGTAGTCATAAACTGGTGAAGTATAGCGACAATAAGTCAAGACTCCAACAGACGTTATACTATATCAACTAGAATAATGAAGAGAGGACGAATTTGGTACGTGCGAAGTAAACTCCGGAACCACTGAACCTATTTTAAAAATTGTAGTACAATTTTAAGGTACAATATTCCAGATTTCTATATTATATGTATTATTTATAGCTACCACTCGCGTTTATGGTTACCGTTTCGCTTTATGATTCGTATCGTAATGTAATATAGCCTTTCTCGATAAACTATAACCAACACGATAAGAATTTTTCAAATCGGCCTAATAGTTCAAAGCAAACAAAGAAACAATAAAATCTTTCCTCTTTATAATATTGATGTAGATTATAAAAGTATTATTTGAAAAGAAAATCCACATTAACGCGAGCAAAGTTGCGAGCAAAAGTTAGTTAAAGATAACATTTAATAATATATCAAGTAGTTATACAGTATTACCATAAACGTAATGACAGTGCGCAGACCGCGGCGCTGAGCTGCGCGGGCGCACCGTGTCGAGATGAACACCGTTAGTTCCCAAGTAATCGGATCTTCCGCGTAAACCAGTCAGCTTCCGACTCTGTCTTGACTAGTAAACAGCTAACCATTAGCTTAATGATTTGCATAAATTTTAATGATGGATGGTGATAGCATCGGAAATAATAATGGTGTTTCCGTTTTAATACGGCAATTTGAAATGTACGATTAAGTTATTGTTTATTAAACTTTCGTCCTAAAATGCGTCAAATTTCATCCTTAAAAAAATTGTATATTTTAATTAATACGGTATAATTCTATTACTATGTTATTGTTTTAGTTAAACTTTCAAAATTTGAAATTGATACTTAATTAATAGGCATTTAATATAAGTATATTATAAATATATATTTTTTTGTGTTAGATTAAAAATTTAAATTAAAAAAAAACTTTTATGAATAATTGTTTTTGTAGAAAAATAGAATCGACTTTAAATAGAACTATTGTTGTAGACATAGGATTGTAGCAATCACAGGTTACATACTGTTAGTTATTAAAGAATTCCTTTGTTTACTTCCGTATATCTTAATTAGGTCCTAACATATTAAATACTAAAACCATCGTTGAAAAATATGCATTTAAACAGCGAAAACCACATCCAAATCGGATAAGAAGTTTTTGAGAAAAATAATGTCTCTACATAAATATTAATAATTACATAGTTTTTTTCTACAAAAAAATACTACAAAAAATACAATTCATAAATTTTAATGACTCAATAAAAGACACTGAATTTATTTTTTCCCAGATATATTTTATAGTTTTTGTAACTTGTATAATTTACTTATTATTAAAAATGGATAATATATTAATAAATACAATATATGTTAAAATACTTATTTCTTTTGTATTCAGCTAGCGTATTCAATATTCATAAGCGATGGACACTTCATTTTCAACCTCAAACAAAATGGAAAATGTAAAAAGAATCTCGACTCAATAGAGCGTACAGAAAAGCTCATGTAACAATCAACTCACCTGTTCACTTTAAACAGAAGTCCTACAGGGGTCATTTCAAATTGGTCGAAATTTGAATTAATATCCTTCACAACACAACACAGTCCGAACAAAAAGAAACAGTCACAATTTAAGAAAAAAGTTCGTATTTAAAAATTTAAAAAATTCGTATTGCGAATTTTAAAATTACTGGCAGTTCATAATATATTCGATAGTTGCGATTGAAAATCGATTCAATAATCGCACTCTGTATCAGAGCGATTGATCGATGTGAGGCGTGGTGGTCGGCCGGCGGTCGCGAGAGCTGTGAGGTGACAAACAATGGTAGTGAGGACTAATTATACAAGTTCTCCTCATTCGTTACAACAGGTGGGAAAGGTTTGTTCAACGTAGACAATTGGAATTCTGGTTTGTGTCTATGGAATACTTGTGTACTTAAAACGGGAATTTTTTGTTTGTAAAAATGATGTACGTACGAATTAAGACGAAGAAGAAAATCGTAACGATAAATCGAACTGTTTTAAACTTTTTTTTTAAGTCAAATTTAAAATATACTTTATACTAATGGGCTTTTAAAGCAATTTCGAATCGTTCAGCTACATGTAATTTTTTTTTTAGATTTTTATAAAGCTACCTTGCTTTGAAAATATTAATTATAATTATTTTCTTCTATACAAGTATGATTTTCCTTTTTCTATTCATATCTGTATTCTGAACTTTGTGATTTACATTAAATATTTTTATAATTTTATGTTGAAAAATACTTTATTAATATTTTCATTAATCGATTAATCAGTTTTAATAAAGTAAGAAGGCGTGTATAGAATGTATAAAATAAAATATTTTCTAATAGACGGAATTAAATACAATCTGATATTATACGATAATTAAAATATACAAGTATATATTTCAAGAATAATAATAATTTGATCCTACACAGTTTTTATGCTTGGCCAGTAGTGCAGATCCTTTAAAAAAATTAATTACGCATGACAGAACAGGATCAGCCCGTGTGTTGAGTTCTACAACAAAAAGTTTTATGCATTTATAATTCATCTTTATTTATTCAAATAATCTTATTTTTATCCCTTGAATTATAATTAATTAACTAGCTGTGCCCGCGACTTCGTTCGCGTGGATTACAGAATGCTTGGCATGTCTCCTGCAAAGCAACGTTATAAAAGTCTGCAGTGCTGCTCAAGAAAGGAGCTTTTTACTTTGAATCTGGGAACTTTCTGGTTGTATTTATAAGCAGACACTAACTCAGATATGGTATTCCTCCACGGTTTTCACTATAAATGTTGAAGAAAAGTTGTTTTGTGGTAGTCTTTAAAATATCGACTGCAAAACAGTAAGTTCGCACCTAGGTTCGCCTTGTATTTTATATCGGGTGACTTTTTCTACTGGGCTTAATAGGCCAAATCCGGAACTATAAGGAATCCCGAAAGATACTTAATGGAGTCTCGTGTCCGATTTTGAAAAATCTAAAACTGCATAAGTTTTTCTGATGTCATGATTCTTCTGGCCAGGTATAGAACCCACTAATTTTGAAAAAAAAATCATTCTGTATTATTGCACCACCTAATAGTGTCACTTGTAAGGATCAACTTTTGGGAAGTAATAGTAAGCGACAAATTAAAGGAAAAGATTTATTTTTTTTTACAAAATTACATTAAATCTTTACATTAATTAAGTATTCGATTCTACATAGACATAATCAAATATGTGGGTTAAATCATGGGTTCCGGTAAGTTCAGAAAAAAATGTGCGTTACTTCGAACGATTTCTTTATAAATTGCATCAAAATGCTAGTCACCTACTAAAGTGAGGAAGAGTGTGAACAATACAATCGAAAATATAAAAAATGAATTACTCACAGTAACGTCTTTTATGTTTGTCTTTTTTTTCTATGTGAGTTATACAAAGTTGATAGAATGTCACGTTTGTTTTGGTCCCCGTCATCTACTCAGTTACCTAGGTAGGTTTAGATAATTTTTAAAAAGATGAATCAGTTTGTTGAAAATCAACATTTCACTGGACTCGGCTATTGTACTCACCCGCTATTAGCGTTACAACATCCCGTTGCTAATGATTTAATTAATGTAAGAATTTGATTTTATTTTTTTGCAAAATCAACGTGTTCGTTTCTGGCTAGGAAAAGTTATTTTTCAAAAAACTAATGATGCAGTTTTAGTTTTAATCCAAATCGGCCCTGTGACTTAAATTATTTTTCGCTTTTGCTTATAGTTTCGGTTTTGTTCTATCATATCCGGTAAAAAAATTACCCAGTAAATATATTATTTTTTAAAATGATTATATGAATATAATATATATCTTCCCTATTTGAATCAGATATTATTCACTATTTCATTGGTTTCAATTTTGTTCCCTATAAAATTGGCTTTCTGCTAGTGAAAGTTTCATCAAAATCGGTCCAGCTGTTTCAGATATTAGCCGAAACAAACCGAGTGACAGATAGACAGACAAAAATTTTAAAATTGGTAATTTTGTTGTAAGTACCGTGTATACTTTCATATGCATTTATTTAAAATTACAAACAGACACATCAATTTTATTTATTTGTACAGATTCCTTCCCTTCTTAAATCGGAAAATGTTCACTATTTTATTGGTTTCTCCAATATTTTGTTATCGTGTAATTCTCTTTTTTACTTATTGATTAAAATAAATATATTATTTAATATAAGTAGCCTAATTTAATCCTTATAATATTAGCTATAGGGGCTGCTGTAATGTTTTTAAGAACTTTTTAGACTTTGTGATATTTTGTGATTGTTTTCTTCCATTCCCACTCCCTTCTCTGGGCCTCACGTGATTAATGGACATCCTCTAACTGCGAGTGAAAGTCCCATCAAATTTGATTCAGCTGTTTCAGAGATTAGTCGTAAGAAACAGACTGACAGTACTTGATGTAAGTACTTTCATGCATTTAGTGAAAATCACAAAATAATGTTCGACGTGACCCCATGAGTTGACATATCTTTTTTAGCGGGCACAAACGCACAGATAAACAGACAAACAGACAAAAATTCTAACAAATTTTGTTTTGGGTTCTATTGCGTAGGTAAAGGCCTACAATTTTTTTTTTTTTTCATATATCTTACATGTACAGACAGCGACCCGTTAGAATTTTTTTCATATATATATAAAATAGAAGTAACCCCAAGTCACTTCTTATAACATTTGCTAATTGCAATAAATCAGCCAAGTGCGAGTCGGGCCACGCACAATGTAGGGTTCCGTAGTTGTCAGAATTGTCAAGATCAGTCAAGCAATCTTCGAGTACCTATTTTCGTAAAAAAGTTTACGGCGAACTGGGAATTTCCTTTTTTAAGTCAGTTTATACAATATACGCACTTACAATTTTAAACCTTTTATTATTATAAAATTATTTTTAATTTCTCTTTAAGAAGAGAATAAGAGATAGGTACGTAATCCGTATCTTTTATATTATACCATAAATGCCAAAGTGAATTCGTTTGTTTGATTGTTAACTCGCTCTTTCGCTATAACGCCGTAGGTAAATACTGAGCTAATAAACATTTTATTCCTTGGATGGATGAAATGATTATAACCTGTGAGAAGGCTTCTATTTGACTTCTCTAACACTTGTAAAATATACTTAGCGCCGATAATTTTTCTTCCTGATTAGCGCCTATGAAATCTATGGAGATTTGGTTGAAACTTCATAAGCGCGATTCAGAATCACTCGCGACATGTTTTATTGAGACATTGTTTTATACCTTTTTTATATTTTATTTTAATTTAAACTTATTAAATATTTATCTATTTACTCATTTAAATTCATATATTAATTTAAAATTATTAATATTTACATAATGTGATGCTTTAAAAAGTGAAATATTTTTTTTTACTTAGATCATCTATAATTCGATAACCATAAGAACCCACATAGCCGTGATAATTTTCCTTTTAAATTCATTATATGTACCACTATCGTGAATTTTTTCATATTTTTAGACGCAGCAGTTTAGTGGGTAGAGGGGGGGGGGGACACTTGACTGTAAGAAAAATTGACACTTCAAAGCTTAATATTTCGGAAACAGTTCGTCGTTCGGAAAAATGGTTCAACCACACCTATAACATTTTTAAAAGACCTATCTAACGATACCCCACAACATGGGATAAATGAGAAAAAAAATTTTTGGTCTCTCTTAACACATAGGGAAGACACCCTGAAAAAAAATATTTTTAAGATTTTATTGTACGACTTTCTCGGCGTATCATATGTATACTCATACCGAATTACAGCTTTCTGGTATTAAGGGTTACGGAGCAAAGCCGCGGACAGACAGACAGACAGACAGACAGACAGACAGACGGACGGACATGGCGAAACTATAAGGGTTCCGTTTTTTACTACGGAACCCTAAAAAGTACCATCAGAACCGGTTAAGTCGTTTCAGAGATTAGTCGGAACAAACAGATAGACAGACAGACTGACAGACAAAATTTTTAAAAATGAATTTTTTTATGTATATACTGTATATACTTTCATGTATTTAGTTATAAACACAAAAAAAATGTTCAACGTGATTCCTTAAATTGACATAACTTTTTTATTTATGGACCGATTGACATGAAACAAACCCTAAATGTTAAGTGAAGCTTACTACGATATATTAGTGAAAACCGCATCTAAATCGGATAAGCCGTTTCTGAGATTAGCGTGCACAAACGCACAGATAAACAGACAAACAGACAAACAGACAAACAGACAAACAGATAAGAATTCTAAAAATCATTGTTTTGGGTTCTATTGCGTTGGTATAGGCCCCCTATAATATTTTTTTTCATATATCTTCCATGTACAGACAGCGACCCGCTAGAATTTTATTATTAGTATAGATTACATTTAGTGGGCACATTAAAATATCTTAAGTAAAATATAAAAAAATATGGTTTTTATCATAAACTAGCTGTCCCTTCCGGTTTCACTCGCGTTTATGATTTCTGCTTCGCTCCTAGGAGTCGTAGCGTGATATAATATAGCCTATAGCCTTCCTCAATAAATAAACTATCTAACACAAAAAGATTTTTTTAATTCGAACCAGTAGTTCCTGAGATTAGTGCGTTCAAACAAACAAACTAACTCTTCAGCTTTATAATATAAGTATAGATTTAAAAATTAATAATACTAATTAAATGCCGCAGCTGAGCATTGAATACGAATGAGTAATAAAATATAGTCATAATAAGATATAAACTTTAAAATATCATCAAGGTATCATAATCTTGGAACAATTCAACCAATTTTATAATAATTATGTTAGTTCTATACTACCTATAACGTTATGACTTTAGACGTAATAGATTTAATGAAAAAAAAGTCATAACTATTGAAAATAATACTATAATGGTTTCTTGGCAATTAGAATAAACGGGAAATAAAGGGATGTATATTATAAACGGGGGGTTTAGAGGTCCGGAACCTCCCACCCTCTTCAGTATACGAGTTACTCATTCTTAGTACATTGGACGAATGTCAATGACGTTGCTTTATATAATTTCTAAAATAACTGAGTAAAACTGGTATATCTTAGTACATTTTAGACTTAGAAACCTACCCTTCGGAGAATTTCCTTGAATGGACTCTTCCAATATGAAAGCTCGTGCTCTGGACGAAGCATATTCTTTCAAACAAAAAAAATACGATAGGAATTGAGAACCTCCTCCTTATTAAAGTCGGTTTAAAAAAGAAAAGGAAAGAAAACATAGCACATCATAATAACTTTCTATAATAAACGAATTACTTCATGCAAATAATTTTCAAATCGTATGGTAGTTTCTGAGATTAGTGCTTTCAAACAAACAGACTTCAGCTTTATCTCTAACTATAATTTATAGGTAATTATCATAATCGATTGCAAATCACTATATAGTTAAACTTTTAGTGAACATTAAAATATTTCTCCGTTAGACATTCAATGGTTTAAAATATTTATCGTTTCATTCAAACATATTCACTAAAATAAAATTTAAAGACTAATTCTTAAAATTAAAGATATATATTTCCTACGTATAAAAATAGATTTTTAAAATCGAAAATATATATAGTTTCTACAAATATAAATTTTTATTCATATTTCTTACCATTTAAGTTTAATTCCATAAACATTATAAAAGTTTCCACCATGAACTTAGTTGCAAAGTTCATTTAAGCGTGAATCTAGTAACAAAATATAAAACTAAGTACAAGGCTGCTACTTCCCATCATTAATGGTTTTATTACGTCCACCACATCCGCGCACGCGCACACCACAGGATGCTACACTTACCAACATATATTTTCCACCAAAATCACCTTTATTTCAACCCACACAAGACCTATATTCCTGGATTTAGCTACAACAGTATTGTAGCTATCTGAAGTCCTACCATTCAAGCTAGATAAACCTTAATTCAAGGTGATAGGGACCAATTTGGGGATGATTTTTTTTATATTAATTTGGTATCATGTCTGTCGTCCTCTTGTCGCCTGCATATTGTTTCCTTTATATATCATTGAATATTTTTTAATAACAATGGCGCCCGATGTCCTTTTTCGCTGGATAATTGTTGGCAGATTCAAAGTGTCGTACAAAGTAAGAGCTATTAATATCGCAAGATTACTATTAAAGTGACCTAATACAAAATCTATGTGAAACGAGTTAGCTAAGTTAGTCATTAAAATTTAGTTTCATATAATTCTTCGGTATCTACATGATTTATGTTTTTGAAAAAAAAACTTAAATATCACAATTAAAGTACAAAACGTTCGAATCCCCAATTGTAAAACGTCTTTATGCGTTTTGTGCCAAAAAAAAATGTGAATTTTTGAATTCGGTCACTTTAATATTGAGTATGCGATATATGTAAGAATATGCTTAATGACAGTAGTTCTTAACGAGAGTAGCTTTGGGCAAACGTAACATTTTTCAAAACAACATTTGTCTATGCAAGTATTTGGGCCTTTAAAAATAATTGTTAATCTCTAAAAACCACGTTGTAAAATTGATTTATTTGTGACGAGAGTAGGTAGCCATTAGTCAACTATAAAAGTGCCATTAAAACTTTAGCTTATTCTCTTATCCTTAGTGTGCAAATATTTTATGGCGAATTATTAAATTGTATGTTAATAAAACACCAATATATTAGTACAATGTAACTTGATATTACATCATCAAATTATATAATGAAAAATACCAAAAAAATAATAGTCTTGCGCCTAACGTGTAGTCTTTGTTCAAACACAACCCAACCTACCTTTAATTAAAAAAAAACGCTATTTTAACATACAGGTGTGAAAAAGTCTTTCGTTCGCTAGATTGTCCTCCTGACTTCGTTTTAGGTATTTTAATTTTAGGGTTCCTTACACATTGAGAGCAAACGGAACCCATTACTATGTCTCTGGTCTAATACTTGTCCGTACATTAATTTTCACTTTTAAAAAGAATTACTTTTTGAACAATAATAAGTTAAATATTCTAATTGTTTTTTTTTACAAAACATATACACATAAAGAATATGCCATAAATAATATAATTAAAAAGTTAAAATACTGAATGTTCTTATAAGAACCTTATTTGTTTAACTTTTGGTTTTATAAAAACGTTATTAAGTATAGTAAACTTGATGTGAATAAAGTGTAAAATTTAATGCAAAACAACAAAGTAATACGGAACCCTTGGTACCTGAATCCAAATCGCGCTTTAACTTTGTCAATTATACAATGCTATTTCTATTTATCCTATTCATAATCATCATAATGATATATTTGGCGGATCAAATTCAATTATATTTTGACTACCATTTTTTTTCTTATGTCGAGATTTATTATTCTCATGCTATATTTAACTTAATATTCAAAAATGCCTGTAATCAAGCTTTATCAAATCGGTCCCCTTCTATCTTTACACCAACACCCTCACCCCTCCTCCTTCCACCTTACACCTTGAACGCTTTTACCTAGCTTCGACAATACTGTCTCTCTTTGAACAACAGTCATTCAAAATTAGACGCTGATAAGCAATACTGTGTCAAGCCACACGGACTTCATTTTGAGAAAATAGCGTCTAAAGATGTCAGAACTATTTTTAATAAATTTGTATGAAGACGTATATATATCCAGCTATTCTTTTCAATTTTGATAAAAATTATAGTGAATTAAAAGCATTTTGATATATTTAATGAAAAGTTCTTAAAATATTTTAGATAATTATATAAATTGCAAAATATGGAACGCACTTGAAATTCAAAACATTAAATTAAGAAACGTTTTCCCGTACTTATTTATTTTATATGGCTTGATTCTTTTTTTAAAATTGTTAAAAAGGTTACGCAATATCACAATACAACAATATCTCCGAATTTAACTTTTTGTGGGTTGGCACATTATTGCTTATCAGCATCCAATTAATCTTTCGGTACAAACAACGAACCCGGTCATGTTGTATTATTTAGTAGACAACTATGGTTAACTTCAATCCAAACATAATAATTAGAGACGCCATATTATTGGTGTAATTATTGAACTGAATAATTTACACTAATACTATTATTATAATACAGACACGTTGGCGTAGTGGTCACTGCAATTGACTGTAGCGCTAACGGTCGCGGGTTCGATCCCCGCTCACGGCAAATGTCTGTATTGTCCATACGGATGTTTGTCGTGGTCTAGGTATTTGTGTTGTATATGTTTCCAGACCTCCAACACAAGGTCAAAATACCTTAACGGAGGCCGTAGAGTGTGATCCGTTTATAATGAAGAGGAGAAGTCTGTTTGTTTATATATTGTTATAGGCTATATTACATCACGCCATCACATGAGTTAAAGAGTAACCATAAACGCGATAAAACAGGGGCAGCTAGTATTATAATGTTAATTCGTGATTTTCATCCGGGTATAGTTACCAAACAAGACAAGTTAAGAAAAATAGACTATAAAGCTAAATTAAACGTACCATTTAAAAGGCAAACATGTCAAGAATGCGTGATGCGGGCCTCGTCTATGAGAACTGTCGACAGATGTCACTCAAGTTTGCATCTCGACTGGTCCGACCCGTCGCGTTTATTTATAGCTAATTGATTTACCGTAGCTTCAGCATTCTGCACGTCCAGTACCAGCACTATATGTTTATGGGACTAGTTAAACGCACCGACTTTATCTGACTTAAATTGACTCGTAACGCTATTTTACGATTTATGCAAAAAACTATTTTAAGATCCTTATATAATTAGGTGATGGCGAAGACATGGCTTGCAACTTAAGTTTGTAGATCTAATTATTTTTTAGTGAAAGCAGAAGGGTTACCTAATGTTGATAACCCCTGCTGATATTTGCAGCACAAGACCTACAAATGCGTTGAAGTAAAAGAAGAAATAGAGTAGGAAGTAGTAGAAAGAATATGCATATGTAGACTTTCAGCTCTCTCTATCGCTCATTGTATGAAATTTAATTTATAGTTTGTTTTTCTTTTTGTCTTATTTAGTAATATGGTGTATTTCTAGCCACACATAAGAGGTTATAAAATACCGAATGAATGTTAAAATTGAATAATTTTTTTAATGAAAAATGATAATAAAAAAATAAACTTCGAAAATTCGTTGTTTTCGTTCCGGGTATTGTTACCATAAAAAGACTGATACTATCTGTAAGTGTGGTATTGCCGATTAAAAAGTTTGAATTTCACAAAATGATTCTACTAAAGTTTTAACGATATCGCCGTCGTAACGTGTCACGACGTGTCATCGTAACGAGTGTGTTTTGACCGTAAATTGAAACTTAATACACTCTTATATTTTCTAAAGTTAGGTCTAAATAGTTATCCAACGTGTAACGATTTCTAACAAATAAGGTTTACTAAAATATTTTTTTTATTCAATAAATATTATATCAATAATTTTGAAACCCTAAATTCTAGTGTATTAGGCTGCTAAGTTCTAATGAAGCTATCATGAACTTGATCAGTAACTGGAGCAATAGGCCAGCTTAAAATTTAACTTCTTTATAATAATATAGTGACGTGTCGGATATCCGTATTTGTATCCGCATCGGATATTCGAGAAAGAAGAAAGATCGTATTCGTATCCGTTAATTTTTAGTGTATCTTTTACGGATCTCTTACCTTAATAGTTTTTAAGAAATAAATAAAAATGTATATACACCTATGCCCGGAGTCATACTAAATTATTAACAAAACAGAAGAAAGACCTACACAAAGCAAATCCTAACATGTCGTGCCTATCACGGAGTGTCAAGTGGCGTCAACTAACGTTAGAAGTATTAAACTTTTGAGTAAGAAAATTAAGATCCGTATCAGTATCTGAATCTTGACACCAAATATCCGTATTTGGATCCGTATATACGGATCAACATATTTAACGATCCGGCACATCACTAATGATAACATTATGAGGCCTGAGTAAATTACATAATTATGGAGATTATCTCGTAAACTATATCCTGGTTGATTCAAAGAGCGTGCTCACTATCACGGGAATCTGAGCCGCAAACAATAAAACATTAGATAAAGAACGAGGAAAGATACGGAGCAGGTGATTGTCCTGTTGTTATCGAAGCGGGTTCGATTCCTGTTTGCATTCCTTTCGCGCTCGTAAAACTTGAACAATGGCGCTTGAAACCGGCGCGTATATTTTCCGAGTTGTAAAGTATAAATCATTTTATAATATTTTCTATTGTAAATTGTAATTAACGGGACTTTTTAAAGGGTAATGTAGACGCGTTTATTAGTGTACTAGCTGTGCCCGCGACTTCGTTCGCGTGGATTACAGAATGCTTGGCATGTCTCCTACAAAGCAAGGTTATAATAGTCTGCGGTGCTGCTTAAGAAAGGAGCTTCTTACTTTGGATTTGGGAACTTTCTGGTTGTATTTATAAGCAGACTCTAAATCAGATACGGTATTCCTCCACGGTTTTCACAATAAATGTTGAAGAAAAGTGTTTTGTGCTAGTCTTTAAAATTTCGACTGTATAACAGTATATTCCCGCCAAGGTTCTCCTTGTATTATATGTCGGGTGACTTTTTTAACTGGGCTTGATAGGCCATATCCGGAACTTTAAGGAATCGCGAAAAATACTTAAAGGAGTCTCGTGTCCGATTTTCATATATTTTCAACTGAATCATAAGTTTTTTTGATTTCATGATTCTCCTGATCAGGAATTGAACCCGCTAATTAAAAAAAAATACATTCTGTATTATTGCACCACCTACCTAATAGTGTCATTTGTAAGAATCAACTTTTGGAATGTAATAGTAAGAGACAAATTAAAGGAAAAGATTTATTTTTTAACAAAATAACATTAAATCTATACATGAATTAGAAGTTAAGTAATCGATTCTATATATATCAAATATACATAATCAAATATGTGGATTAAATCATGGCTCCCGGTAAGTTTAGAAAAAAAGTCTGCATTACTTCGAACGATTTGTTATTTGCATCAAAATGCTAGTCACCTACTAAAGTAAGGAAGAGTGTAAAGAATACAATCAAAAATATATAAAATGAATAATTCACAGTAACTTCTTTTATGTTTGTCTATTTTTTCTATGTGAGCTATATAAGGTTGATAGAATGTGACGTTTGTTTTGGTCCCCGTCATCTACTCCGTTACCTAAGTAGGTTTAGATAATTCCTAAAAAGATGAATCAATTTATTGAAAATTTACATTTCACTGGACTCGGCTATTGTACTCACCCGCTATTAGCGTTACAACATCCCGTTATAATTTTAAAATTTCACTTTTAGGTATGATCGTTTTTTTGAAGAATTACAAAAGATTTAATTAATGCATGAATTTTATAGGATTTTGTAAAAAAATTGCCATTTCTTTTTGTTGCAGTTAACTGTATACTAATACCTCTCTGAAGTTGATTCTTGTAATATGTGACAGTATCAGATGATGCAATCATACAGAATGTTAACTTTTTTCAATATCAACGTGTTCGTTTCTGGCTAGGAGAACTTATTTTTCAAAAAATTAAAGATATAGTTTTAGTTTTTATTAAAATCGGCTCTGTTACTCCTTTAATTATTTTTCGCTATTGCTTATAGTTTCGGATTTGGTCTATCATATCCAGTAAAAAAATTACCCAGTAAATATATTATTTTCTAAATTATTATATTTATATAATATACATATATCTTCCCTATTTGAATTAGATATTTTTCACTATTTCATTGGTTTCAATTTTGTTCCTTATTACATTAGCTTTCTGTTCAGTGAAAGTTTCGTCAAAATAGGTCCAGCTGTTTTAGATATTAGCCGTAACAAACTGAGTGACAGATAGACGGACAAAAATTTTAAAGTTATTAATTTTGCTGTCAGTACCGTGTATACTTTCATATGCATTTATTTAAAATTACAAACGGACACATCAATTATATTTGGACGCTGATAAGCAATACTGTGTCAAGCCACACGGACTTCGTTTTGAGAAAATGGCGTCTAAAGATGTCAAACCTATTCTTAATAAATGAGTTTGAAGACGTACATATATATTCATCTTTTTTTTCTATTTTGATAAAATGTATATTGAATCAAAAGCAGATAGATTTGCTTAATATGTTATATAATAATAAGTTTTTAAATATTTGGGATTATTTTATAAATTGCAAAATATGGAACGCACCTTAAATACTAAACATTGAGTTAAGAAACTTTTTTCCATACTTATTTAGTTGACTTGAAATTTGTTTGGATAATGTTAAATAGGTGACGTAGTATCAAAATACATCAATATCTTAATAAATTTGACTTTTTGTGGGTTGACACATTATTGCTTATCAGCATCCATTTATATGTATAGATATATAACCTTCCCTTTTTAAATCAGAAATTGTTCACTATTTTATTGGGTTCTACAATATATTGTTATCGCGATTACGCAATAACAAAATATTAAGAGAATTATCTCTTTTTTACTTATTCATTAAAATAAAAAAATAGGGCTGTTCATTAATCAAGTAATGTTTTTAAGACCTTTTTAGGCTTTGTGATATTTCGTTTTTTTTTTCTTTCACCCCCTCTCCATCCTCTGGGCCGCACGTGATTAATGGACATCCCCTAAATGCAACTGAATTTAATTTAATTCAGCTGTTTCAGAGATTAGTTGTAGAAAACAGACTGACAGACAGATAATTAAAAAATTGATTTTTTGATGTAAGTACTGTATATACCTTCATGCATTTAGTGAAAAACACAAAATAATGTTCGATGTGAACTCTTAAATTTACATAACTTTTTTATTTATGAACCGATTGAAATGAAACAATCACTAAATGTTAAGTGAAGCTTACTGCAATATATTAATGAAAACCACATCTAAATCGGATAAGCTGTTTCTGAGATTAGCGGACACAAACTCACAGATAAACAGACAAATATCTAACAAATTATTGTTTTGGGTTCTATCGCGTAGGTAAAGACAATAATATATTTTTTTTATATATCTGTCATGTGCAGACAGCGACCCGTTAGATTTTTTTGTACGTAACGATTAAAAATATCTAAAATAGAAGTCAACCTAAGTCACTCCTTATAACATTTGCTAACTGCAAGTAAAAGTACCATCAAAATTGGTTCAGCCGTTTTAAAGATTAGTTGGAACAAACAGATAGACAGACAGACTGACAAAAATTTAAAAATGTATTCTTTGATATTAGTACTGTATATACTTTCATGCATTTAGTGAAAAGTACAAAATAATGTTCGATATGAACCCTTAAATTGACATAACTTTTTTATTTATGAGCCGATTGACATGAAACAAACCCTAAATGTTAAGTGAAGCTTACCACAATATATTAGTGAAAACCGCATCTAAATCGGATAAGCCGTTTCTGAGATTAGCGTGCACAAACGCACAGATAAACAGACAAACAGACAAACAGACAAACAGATAAGAATTCTAAAAATCTTTGTTTTGGGTTCTATTGCGTTGGTAAAGGCCCCCAGTAAGATTTTTTTTCATATATCTTCCATGTACAGACAGCGACCCGCTAGAATTTTATTATTAGTATAGATTATTGCGATGTAACCATTTCTTAAAATCCATTACTTGGCGAGTTTTGGTCTGTAACTACAAAAAAAAATTAACTCGATGGTAGTGGTCCCATTGAAAACATATTAAGATGCTGATAAGCAATAATATGTCAACCCACATTATGTAAAATTCGGAGATATTGATGATGAATGCATTACGTATTTAACATTATTCAAAACATTTTCAAGTGATCAAAACTAAGTAATAATAGTAATAAAGTTTGTTATTTTTAATAATCTCATATATTTGAAAAACCTAAAAAGTATTGTTAGATAAACCTTGTTTAGTATACCAATCTGCTTTTAATTAATAAGATCTTTTAACAAAATAGAATACATGGATGTTTTCATCTTTAAACAAATTTATTAAGAATAGATTTCACATCTTTCGACGCCATTTTCTCAAAATGAAGTCCGTGTGGCTTGACATAGTATTGCTTATCAGCGTCCATTTTTTGTATAAAAATACTTATATTCCGCTTGTAACTGACTTGAAATAAACGAAGAGGTTCTAAATTGTTACCTCATAACTTTATCTTTATAGACGAATATTAAAAATTCTATGAAAAGATATGCTTTCACGTTAGTCCCATAGAAATCAGCACAGTAATTGGAATTTAAGATCTAAATAATGGGACTAAGTATATCATCGAAATAAAATAAATTACGTATTTTGCTTTTGTACTTGGTACCTTTTTTAGTCTTTGATATTAATGTAAAATAACTTTTTATACATATTTATTTTCTATTATATTGTGGCTTAGATGAGGTCTACAATGTTTTGTAAAAAATAATCCTTTTTTATTTTTTGTATTAATTTAGAGCATGATTGATATATTGAATAATAAATTTTAATTATTTAGACTTAAGATATTCATGTATAGATTCATTTTACGAATAGATAATTTATATTTATTTATGTTGATTTTCTATTATACTATTTATTACAATAGCGAGAAAGCGCAAGATATACAAATTCAGAAGTGTGACAACGAATCACTTTCCAATTGTTTGCTGCGTGATATAAAGATGTCAAATGAACCCATGGAATCTTCTCTATACGGGAAAGGATAAATTTGATTTGAATGTTTGCATTGAACCGGCTTCGAAACTAAACGACCGATTTGAAAAATTATTTTTGCATTAGTTAGCCCGTTTATTGAACAAAATTGTAGGCTATATTACATCACGCTACGAACCATAGGAGAGGAGCAGTAAGCATAAACGTGAGTGAAACAAGAAGAGGTAACTAGTATGAAATATTCTGACGATTTAACGGGTTCTATGGAATAAAATGACTCTTTTCGATTAGTCTGCTAATCGGCATCCAAATTTATAGTACAAGTAACTGGTGCTCGCGACTTCGTCTGCGATGTCTGGGATGCATACGTCATAGTATGCAAAATCTCAGCACGATCCGTTTAAAATTGACAAAGTTTAACACAAACCTACATCCCCTATTTTATCTCCTAGGGGGTAGAATTAATCAAAATCGTTATAAGTGTAAGCCTACGTCTTAACGTCTACTTGCATGCCAAATTTCAGCCCGATCCGTCCAGTGGTTTGGGCTGTGCGTTGATAGATCACTGTGTCAGTCACCTTTGAGTTATATAGATCTAGATAAGGTGAGAATTTTCTAAAAGCAGGTTGCAAATGTTTAAGAACCACCAACCAACCCAAACATTCAAACAACACGTTGATTAAAGAGGCATTTCAAAGTGCAATGTTAAAGTTTTAATATAAAAACAAGACATGTTCGAATCTAACGTATCAAGTGTTCCGTACAATATTGAAAAGTTACCCATTTTCAACCGACTCTAAAAAAGGTAATGTATACGTATGTTACCTCAGTTTAATTGGACGACTTTTACCAGTTATTTCGATTTTAAAACCAAATTGCTGAACCGATTTTGATAAAAATAAAATAGAACCAATCTGAATATATTTCCTTTTAAATAAAAAAGAAATTTCAAAATCGGTTAATTAATGACGGATTCATGAGGCAAATACAAAAATATTTTATAAAAAATAGCAGTTTCCTACGAGCTCGCCCGCGTATACTTAGGAATTTGGTATCTTACAATCTTTCAACCCTCTTTTTAAAACCTTATCCTTAATTTTCAAAAATCTTTTCTTAGTGCGCATACGATCTTTAAGGAACGTTTGTGCAAAATTTCATGTTTCTAGACCCAGCGGCAATCAGTGAATATGTCAGCCAGTCAGTTTTGATTTTTAAATAGTAAATACATTTCTATTTCTTAATTTTATATAAAAAAAAAGAATTTGCAATGCAAGTACTCCCGTACATGTAATGGTTCCTCTAAACTTTGCAACTCTTCTCTTAGCTGCTTGAATCTATTCGGGACAGCCGTCCTTAAACTTAAAAAGAGCTTGAGGTGCGGAATCCTAAAAACCAACACAACATTGTAGTAGTTTCAATTCCCCACGTCAGATATTTTAAGGACGCTTTTACATTGTAATCGTTAATCTGTGTAATGGACCTTAATTGCGTTTATAATTGAACCCAGAAAGTTAACGCAAACGTTTTTATTAACTGCAAATGTCCAGAGCATCCAGGATATCCGTTTGTTACAAAAAGTTCAGTTCGTTTGATTGACAGCGCCAATGATTCGATTTTTCCCATCAATTATTGGTGTTTTTGAATATGTAGAACAAAGTTATTCTTAAGAAGCAAAAAAAATCAATTACATGATATTTCAATACTTGTAACAATTTTATAAAGTAAGAATGGTATATATAAGCACTATTATTAAAAACTATGAGTGATAGCGTGATGTAATATAGCCTATGACGTTCCTCATTAACGGGTTATCCAACGCAAAAGAATGTTTCAAATCAGATTGAGTTGTTTTAGATATCAACAAGCTTATAAACAAATTTTGCTTCTTTATAATATTAGTATAGATTTATCACAGCCTAGCTGTCCTTTGCGGTTTCACTCGCGTGTATGGTTACTGATTCGTTCCTATGAGTCGTAGTGTGATGTATTATAGCCTATAGCGTTCCTCAATAAATAAACTAATACAAAAATAATTTTTCAATTCGAACCAGTAGTTCCTGAGATTAGCACGTTCAATCAAACAAACTTTTCAGCTTTATAATATTAGTATAAATAAATTAACCACATAATTTCGGGGATAGTGCAAAACTGCGTAACTAGCTTTTGCAATAGGGTCCATCTTTGAGTCAACTGTAAAATTTTTATTGTTGATAAAAATAAGCAAGCTAAAAGTTATATAATTGATATTTTTAAAATTAATTCTTAACACGAATACATTTTGACATATCTTCGGTGAGACAACAAATACAATACACTGTTTATAATGCGGTGTATAAAAGGTTTTACTTGGAACCGACTTCAAAATGCTGTCGAAAATATTTATTTTTTGCTTAAACTAAAGTTTATTCGTTTCGTTTTTGAAGCCAGTTAATTTTTTTTAATTTAATTATCAATAATGCAATTTAATAAAAAGTTCAAGATACTCGGTTTTGCAGTATCCCCAACGATATGATACATGACACTAATCAGTGTTCCCGTTATAGGAATCGAAAGTACATCCGGCGCGCTTTCGGCTGTAGTGAACGCGATTCGGATCGCGATTGACTATATACCGTAATCAATAATCGTCTGTTATGATACTATTTCGTATCAATAAATGGGGCTTAATAAATAAATCGAAATGTGCATGAAGGTGATGTCTACGTATAGGGTTGCCATCCGTCCAGATTTACCCGGATTTGTCCTAGTTTAGAAAGTATCCGGGAAGCGACCGAGAAGGATTTCATTTGTAGTCCGGGTTTAAAAGAAATCTAATTGATTATTGAAATCTAATTAGTGCAGGTTCAGGGCTTTAAAATCCGGATTTTTTATACGTCTTGTCCTGGTTGCCAAATTTTAGAAATGGCAACCATATTTATTTAGCTCAGTTATTGATTCATAGATAGTTTAAGTTCAGTTGCTGTACAAGTGATATTCTCTTCTTCTTCCTCAGGCCTTATCCCATTTCTTATTGGGGTCGGCTCTCCTAATCTTTCTTCTCCAAAAACTTCGTTTCTGGGTCATCGTGGGGTCCAAGCTACTATTTTTGGGTCTACCTCGGCTTTTTGCTTTTTAAAAAAAGTGCTGCACTTTTTTTAGTCATGTGTTCATCTGGTCAACGCATGATATGACCGTACCATAACAGGCGCATCTCTGTGAGCTTTTCAGGTATAGATGTTTGGCACTTTGTCCATTATTGAGATGCCCGCAGACCACCTAAGCATGCGCATTTCGGTTACGTGCGTTTTATTCGTCTACTGCTTCTTAATCGACCAGCGCTCTGCACCTATGAGTGTTATTCTCTGAATTAAATAAAAAAGTATTTCGTGTTTATAGAACCTTAACCTTCTTACTATTTACTATTACCCACGCTAAAACTCTTTTATTACGAATACGCTTCCTAAATCACATTTCACGTTCAGTTAACGGTACACAATACAAGTGAGTGTGAAAAAGTATGAGACATCTAGTCTAGATTTCATATATGTAACTCACACCAATGCTCCATTAACACAAAACTGTCTCATGTCGATCTTCGGCCTAAAAATTTCTCCTTATCGGCTATATACGACAAAAGTTTAAGACCTTTTCGATAAAGTTCCCTACTTTTATAAAAGTCATTCCTTCTAAGCCATTTATTACAATTCTGGTTTTATCAACAAGATATGATAAAACTTTGAGACGACTCTTCAGAAAAATAGTTAAGTTTGGCAAAAACATTTAAGGAAAACGAAAACATTTTCTCGAGAGATCGTATATCAATTTCGAATAGTTAGTCATCAGTTACGAAGAGTGTTATTTCCGTGCCATATAATTCACATTATTGCTGCTATACTGCTTTGCTTCTACGAGTCGTAGCGTGATGTAATATAACACATAACCTTCCTTTATAATCGGGGTTTCCAACGCATAAAGGACTTTTCGAATCAGAATAGTAATTTCAAAGATTACCCTCTACAGTCAGAGATTACTCTATATATTTAAACAATTTTTACCTTTTTATAATATTAGTATGGATAAAGGGAGTTCGATATAGTTAATATTTATATCAACAACAGAATTCAAAAACAGAAGGAGATTTTCAATTCATAGTATATATATACCGTTTAGTCTTTGTTACCTCATAACTCCGTCATTTCTTAACCGATTTTAAATAAATATTTTTTATTCAAAATGTTATCCTTTCAGATTAGTGCCATAATTTTTATCAAAATCGGTTCAATAATTTGGTTTTTAATTCAAAATAACTGGTACAAATATGTCATTCATGCAAACGAAATTGCTTATTTTGCGTCTATAAACTCGGCCTTTTTTTAAGTCCCAGTTATTTTACCAATGAACGAAAACAAACCTAAGTCGAAAACTTTATTGAACAACAAATTCAATACTTTATTTTTATACATATTGTTTTTTTTATTAGATTTTCTTAAACTAAATAACCTGTCTGAGAGAGACAATTGCCTCCATTGCCTCTTAGATCTTCGCCTGTCAGCAGTCGAATATTTACAACATGTTTCATAGACACATACATCACTTTTCACTATCATTAGAGATCCTCAGAGCATGAAGTCCACAACCGTGAAACCTCATATTTAGTGCCTCTTGAACACTCTTTAAAGAAAGATATAATTTCATAGTGCAGACAATGAATTACGCTGGTTCGCACATACTTATTTCATACAAGTAATATTACATGCTAGTTACTTATAAACCTATGTTTCAGTGGAGAAACGACGTGGTTTTTAAATAAAGACAATGAGTACAAATCTGGGTAAGCAAGCTGAGTTTTTGACATTTACTCGTATTTGTATTTATAACTAGTTTGACCACGCCTCGTTTTAATGTGCCAAAACTGACACTTGGAAATATAAATTATATAAAAGTACTCTTTTATTGAAATATAGCATTGTGTAAAATTATTAGGTAATCCAATCAATTCATCGTTTGCTTATAGAATTTTAAGGATATACGTAACCTGATTTTTAGGGTTCCGTACCTTAAAAGGAAAAACGGAACCCTTATAGGATCACTTTGTTGTCCGTCTGTCTGTCTGTCTGTCTGTCTGTCTGTCTGTCTGTCTGTCTGTCTGTCTGTCGGGATGTCAACCCTTTTTTCTCAGAGATGCATAGACGTATCATGTTGAAATTAATATCATATACTCAAGTCTACGATGACATGCGGCCGTGAAAATATTATAGTTCTAAGTCAACGCAATCAAAAGATAATGGAAAATATGTCGTATATTTTGACCATTTTAGCGTTTTCGCAAGGGAATCAAAACCTATAGGGTACTTCCCATTGACCTAGCACGATGAAATTTGGCAAGAAGTAAGATCTTATGGTACAAATAAAGGAAAAAATCTGAAAACTGTAAATTTTTGTATGTATATTTGTCTGTTTGTAAGTTTGTCTTTCAACCTTTTTCTCAGAAACGCGTCAAGGTAACAAATTTTTATCAACGTCAAGTACTCAGAGTTGTAATTACTAAGAGCTGTGAAAAAATCAAACTTCTAAGTTAACGCAATCAAAAGATACGGTCATTTATATCACATATTTTAAGTATGATAGTGTTTTTTACGTGTTCGCAAGGGAATCAAAACCTATAGGGTACTTCCCATTGACCAAGCATTATAAAATTTGGCCAGGAGCAAGGTCCTTTAGTATACATAAAGGAAAAAATCCGAAAACTGTAAATTTCTGTTCGTGTGTCTGTCAGTCTGTACGTCTGTCTTTCAACCTTTTTCTCAGGAACGCGTAAATGTATCAAGTTGTAAATTGATCAAGCGGAAAATATATTAATCTTAGAATTAAAATTATATGTACTTGTAACAAATTAACATAGAAGTTGACCATGGTCAAAAAAACAATTTTACAAACACTGAGAAGAAATTTGTATCAATACGAAAACATTAAAAAGCAGCAGACCTTTATAAACAATTATATAATTCTGCTCGATTAATAAAAATTTTTATTTTAATTATTATTTAAACGCGCTAAAAATTATAAAATAAACTTTTCATTTAAAAGTTTTATCGTCGATTTATAACGTCATTACGTAATTAACATTCAATATAAGAGCTTCACGCGATTTGATTTAAGTACTCGTATTGACTTAGTACGAAAATTTTAAAATTAAATTCAAACAGATCGAGTTATTTAATTTACTTATTTATCTACACATATAAGTCTTCTGGTTATTAGTAATATAATTAGTTATTTATAAATAAACAATTAGTTTTGTTCGAATTAAGGACTAATTATTTTCGTCTTGGCAACACTAATATATATTTCGATATTTTGATTGATAATGTAAATCTAAATATTTTACGAACGTAGTGCAGGGGTAGTGGAGTGTAGTAGAATAATATAAATAAATAAAAATAAAACGAGAATAAAATATAATATAATTATGTTGTTAATGTCAACAAGTTAGTTCATTGAAATTGTCAAGAGATGGCGCTAAGTGTATCCTGAATCGCGCTATAACTTTGCTTTATTGAAAGTATAAGGTGTATTAGTACTTAAAATAAAATTTTGTGTTTCCATGGATTGCATCCATGATTGTGTTTTAAATTAAAGTGCTCCTAAATAGTTTCAAAATAGTTTTTGTGACGTGATCCATATTTACATAATATTTGATTATATTTAAGCGACTTCTAAAAAGGAGTGTTTTCAATTCGACCTTGTATTTAATTTTTTTTTATGTTTGTTCGCCGATTACGCCGCCATTTGGGTACCGATTTAAATTTTTTTTTTTGTTTGAAAAGGGTATACTTCCAAGGTGGTCCCATTGTCTTCAGGTCAGGATCAGATGATGGGATCCTGGAGAAATTGAGGGAACTCCTCAAATATTATAGGCGTATACCGATTTAGGTATTTTTGATAGTAACTTATGTTGGAACTGATGATGAAGACCACAAATGGCGTAGATGGGTTAGTCTTATATAGATTTCTATAAGTTTGTACGGAACCCTCGGTGCGCGAGTCCTACTCGCACTTGACCAGTTATTTCTTATTTTTATAAATAAAAACAATTTTATTGAAATAAAGACCCAAATGTAAAAAAAACTATCTCTATCAAAATATACCACATTTTCACAGGTAAAAGTGTTGTTATAATGTTATGATATAAGTATGGCACTTACTCTCAGACTTTCATAAAGATATACATAACGTGTTTGTCATTTCTTCAATTCAATTCAATTCTTTGGTTAATGGCTTTTAGTTGTGCCAATTAGACACATGTTATTTCGCCAATGTCACGTGGAATGGAGTTGTCATTTCTTAACATCTGAAAGAATTTACTGTCAGAGCCACTAGTTTTGACAGCTACAGATTTAGTTAGGTTACCTAAGTAACTGTTATTAGGTTATAGAGTTGTTTTATAGAAATTAAGAGAGTAAAACTTACAAATATATGTCCAGTCTTAGCCTTAAAATACAAAATTCATAATAATATCTATATAACTATAAACCAATTTTTAGTATATAGCCTTATAGCGACACTTTTCCACACTTAGACAGTATCTGGAATTTATAGGCAAATATTTAAATATACTATTATTATAAATGCGAAAAAAAATCTGTCTGTGTATTACACAATAACGCCTAAAATACCGTATTGACTTCAATGAAATTTGATATAGAGATAGCCTAGAGCCTGAGAAAGGACATAGGCAACTTTCGATCCCGAAAAACACACGGTCCCTATGGGAATGCTATGTAAACTTTATTAATCATTAAGTTTACTTATTAAGTTTAATTAGTAATTAATTATTTCAGGAGTTTCGTATTTGTACCGTTTGCCGTTGAAGCCATGGGGTCCTGGGGCGAGAAAGTAAAAAAGCTTTTCAAAGAGTTCTCTTCCCGCCTCATCGAAACTACAGGTGACCGAAGGGCTGGCGGTTACCTTGACCAGCATATCAGTCTGGCCATACAAAGAGGTAATGCTGTCAATGTTTTGGGCACCTCGCCTCACTGTGACATCGATAGTTACTCAGGTATCACATAGTTATTTTTAATTTCTCTTTACTTGTATTTTTAATAGAATTATTTGTTTTTGCTAATGTTAATTATATTATTCAATATGAAAAAAAAATTGTAATTGAAAGAAAATGCAGGTTAAACCGTTAAACTCAGCTAGTATACAATACGAATTAAATAAAAAGAACGTATCAAATAAATTAAAAACATAATTGAACATCCCAGTAGGTATGTTATTAACTGTTTAAGTTGTTTTGACTCTCCTTAAAGATGTTTAATATTTCTAAGAAACACCGTGCGAAGTTGAGAAATTAACATACAATGGACTAACACATGACTTCGTCTGACTTTTGATAAAACCGTGTTGTGTTAAGTGTAGGTTAAAATGATTTAATTATACCTAAGAGTATCTTTTAGCGCATCTTAGATTTTAACTAAGATTTTGTATAAAGAAGCAATTATTTAAATCACTTTTAAACTTATTCAATTTATTTCAAGATTTTTTCGATTTTAACATATTTATAATTTTTTGTTGCCGTGTAAAATAAAATAAATAGAATAGTGTACGAAAAGTGTCTGAAGAAATTAAACTTTTAACCAATTATTGAAACATAGACAGACTGTCAATTTATTTCAGTACACATCTACAAAAAAAAAACATATTTATATTAAACATTTAAGTTCAAATTTTGATCATTAGACCCCCAGGGTGGAGATCAGACTTCATGTCAGAATCAAACAAATAGGTAGACTAATTAAACATTTATTTTTAACCATTCTATGATATTACATTATTATATTATCACTCAGTAGTGATATGTCATGTATCAGTATACATGCCAAGTTTCAACCAAATATAATATAAAAATCAATAGCAAAAATCTCTACATTTAGATAAACTTAAATAGTTTTGTAAGCTTTAAAATAAGGGATCGAATACAAAGTCAAAAATCAAGAAATACGTTGTGAGTGGCACTAATTCAGTATGCTGTAATCTGTGTAATTCTTATACTTTGGCGCGCTTCTCGGTTGTCTTATTTAGAAAAATGTCTAACATCTACTCTTGCATTTTCCTAGTGTCTTAAATAAGAAAAACAAAATATCGTTGTTAAGTTATCTCTGGGGTTCTAGTCACTAGATTACTTGTAATTATGAATATATTTGTGAGAGTGAAGACGAGCGATCTATCCTAGAGAGAGGGAGGGTGCGTACTGACAATATATAGTTATTAACTGATCAAAGAGCTTTGATAGACAAAGTACGGTCTATATTTATTAATAATATTTTCCTAACAATCGTGAAGTGAACTGTTTTGTTTTATTTTTAAGCTATAATCCAATAAACAAAAAAAAGTATAACCCAAATCGATGAAGCCGTCTTCGAAAATTCGGGAAACATGCGTCGCCGACGAATTGAATACCTCCTTTTTTTAAGTCAGTTATTAAGAAATTTCGGTTTAAAGGCATTTATTTCTCATAAAGAACTCAGAAGTTCACTTACAATAAGAAAAGAAAAAAGTCTGCTCGAAAATGTTGCGAACGTATGTATAGAATAATAAGATATTTGCGGTGATACAACATGACGTCCATAAGTTTCTTTTATGCATTCATATTTAAGCAAATTCGCGTGCGGCGCTCTAGCTATTATATAGCATTTCTGCTTGTTCGCATAAATTGTTTTCCTACATTACAAGTGGGTTCCTATTTCTTGCGGTAACATTTCCCATGCTTTCGTACAATGCAGTCGGTTTCTCTTCAATTACAGTGTAGGTTTCTTGTGACATGTGGAATGTTTTTATTGACTCGTACTTTAATGAGACTTGACGCAAACTGGCTTGGCTTTGTGGTTTCATCTTGCGTCAATTTTGGTACTTAAAAAAAAATAAAGCAACACAGTAAATGTCCCATTGCCGACGAGCTCGTATCAAAAAATCGTGAGGAAACCTCGATGTATCGGAAGAAATTCTGACATATGTATATCCAGCATCCCGCAGTGGAGCATGGTGGATTATTCTCTAAATCTTTTCCTTAATAGAAGAGGAAGCCTTTGCCCAGCATTGGGACATTTGCAGGCTGTTACTTTACTTTCCT
This sequence comes from Hypolimnas misippus, assembly GCA_037950945.1. Classification (NCBI taxonomy): domain Eukaryota; kingdom Metazoa; phylum Arthropoda; class Insecta; order Lepidoptera; family Nymphalidae; genus Hypolimnas; species Hypolimnas misippus. Next base: position 14,217,666 of record JBBEEQ010000024.1, on the reverse strand, counting down.
TGACAGAATTTTATATATACTTCTAGCTTCGATGGCCTCACATTCACAAGGACCCATATTTCCTGTGTAATGATGGTTTAAAATTTACATAACTGTATTTTTGGTCATTTGGTTCATTCATTCATTCTTATTATTAACGCGAAAGTATGTCTTTTAAACTTTAACGCTTCAAGGAGTATTCGCGAAATTTGAAACATAGATAAAAAATAATTTACCGTATTAAATCGAAAATAAGTTTCATCCCGAATAAGTAATAATAACAAGCGAGCTACGTGCCAAATTTAGTATTGAGAGATTTTAACATGTCTTTGCTATATCACACAAGCCAACATTATTTCATTGTATCCTTTTAATAAATATTTATTAAAATCCACGTACCGATTGACTTATACAAGTAAGTCTGGCGAATTGACTCAAATACGAGCAAGTTCTATATATGTCATTAGTTTTTCTATGACAAGAGAAACCGATTTAAAAATAAAATACGTAATTTTGTTTACATAGATAACATACTGATTCCAGTTATGTTGATTTAAAAACTGAACTTAAAAACTACCCTTACAAATAAATAAATAAAAATTAAAATCGGTTAAGAAATGACGAAGTTCTGATGTAACAAAACAAACACTGAGAATTGAGAATCTCCTTATTTTTAAAGTCGGTTGAAAACTTGGAACCTTAGAACATTAATACAATCTCTGCCAAGTCAGTCCAAGTCGCTACATAACTTTGTCTTACAATAAGTTAACTAATTACACGCCGCTGATATTCGAAACATGAATATATTGTCAACACAATTTAAGCGACTTTAAATATAACACCTATGTAAGAAAGAGACGACACTATCCAGACAAGGAAAGCGATGAAGCCACGATACAATAGATAAGATCTAAAACTAAGACAATTAATTATTGCTATAGGGCCATCAACCCATGCGTCATTTCGCGCTTCGGTGACGACGAGCTATGCTTGTACACAGCCATACATACAACTCACATAGATATATAGACTTAAGTTTGATTTTGTTCTAATACTAGTTACCCGAGGTTTCACTACAGTTTATGGCCGCCCGGCCGTTCGAAAAAAAAACTAAACATGAAGAAAATATGATTTTAATAAATAAATTTTCTAAACGTGTACGAAATGTCTTCGTATTTTTACTCATAGATCTTAGTAGAATAATTTGATAACTTACCTAATAAAATAAATTTATATCTATGGAAATATATATTATTTGCCAAATTATATTTAATTTCCAGAAAAGGATTAAAAATTATAAACTTGTATAATAAAAGGAATATAAATTTGACATAAAAAAATTTATTGTACTATTTAATGAAGAGTCAAAAACCCCATAATGATGGACGTTTTATTAATTCGAAACTAGATAAAAAATTTATACTTTTATATATTTAATCTATTTTCATTATATGTATAATGAAAATGTAGTTTATGTATTTTTATAAAAAAATATGAATATCCACTATAATAAAGTTATGCTATATTGTGGTGGACTTTAATATTGTACTAAAAGTTTTTCTTTGCGCGCCATTTTCGAAGCCATTGAATAAACGGAAAAAAGTATTGCCAGACTGCAAAAACTAAGAAACATAATACTAATATTTTTTAAAAGGAAAAACAAAATTGATTTACAATATTATGAAACACAATTATAAAATTATATTAATTCAATTGATTTATTATATGCCAAAAATATTAGCTTGTTTAATATGCATCAAGTTTCTTTAAAAGGAGAGGACTTAACGCTCCCGCCGTCAATACTCTGTGTAGGCGCTGCTTTTGGGCAGAACGATATCTTGAGTTGTATAAAATATTCAATACATGTAAGGACTTGTCCATTATTTGTTTTTTTTTTATTATAATAGCTATATTTTAATTAGATACGTTATTTTTTTCTTCACACAACTTGCAATTCGAAAAGTAAATGTTGCTAGTATTTTTGCTACCAAGTCCATTCTGCGGAGACATAATTTGTATCGTAATTAATTTTTTAATTAATTTTAAATATTTAATTTAATCTGTTTTGTAACTCTATTTTTCATAAATATATTTTTACTGTAGTTGTAAAAAAAGACAGAGTTCACAGAATCGGCCTAGTAATGTAAAAAAATAATTTAGTACCTACCATGTTTTATAATAAATCAATTAGTTACATTTACGCCGTAAATAAATCAAGTATTTTCTTAGCAATATCGAACGTGGACCAAAACGTTTCAAGTGTAACGGACCAAATTAAACGGTAGAACAGATTTCACTAATAAAACGAACATATGCTTGAATTATACATATTTGCATGCACGCATAGATAATGCATTAATCTATATATACATTTCCGATCGTGCGAGCGTCAATGATATTTCATCCTGTCGCGAATGCATCCAGTGGAAAATATAGATTTATCCGAGTTTTTGTCGTTTAAGGCTTACTGCCCACGGTAACGTCGCTTCGTAAACGCTTTAAAACGTCACTTGTCTTATTACGCCTTGTTATGTTATCACTGGGGTTCCAATCTGTTTACTTGTAAATATAAATATATTTATGAGCGTGACGAGGATCCTAGAGAGAAGGAGGGTAACGATATATTTTAGCAAGTAACTGAACAACTAGGTACCAGGTGATATATTCCTGACACCTCTAAGATGAGAATTACACTTTAAAGTTTTACTATGAAACTTTTATGAAGATTTACATAAGTTATTTCTCATTGCTTTACACTTGAAATTATTTTTGTCAGTGCCTTATTTTTGACAGCTTTCGTAACTACTTACGATATGTCTGTTACTAGGTTACCAAGTTGTCTTATATCGCTCTCGAGAGTAAAACTTGCAAAAGCAATTGTCGCCTACTATGAATGTTTTTAAGGAAGTGTAAAGAAACTAGTGGTGGTAAATTCTGCATAAATACATAAACTGTCGACAAAGTTGAAGAAAAAAAAGGGAACTAGAGGGGTTAAAAAAAGGAAGACAGTAAAGTATCAGGACTATCAATGGAATCCGAATAAAGGTACACGTATGCTTTCTTGCTCGAAAAATTGCATCAAGGGATAAATTCTATAGCGAAGTTTATGAAGCTAATAATGACAAATAAAACTGTATTTATCAGTGGAAAGGAGGCCTAATAATTTTACTCAAGCTTCAAACAATGGTTGTATGGAATTTGTATTGTGTTATTAACACATGTTTACGCTAACGACATGTACATTGACACTTTGAATAATCATGTTTAAGTTGAATAATGTATTTATGTATTTAATAAAAATTAACTTTAAAATTGCAACATCAGGGATGAAGTACGCATTCATCATTGTGATTCGATATTGACCGATAAAAATAGTCTACAAGACTAAAGAGTATACAATAACTACGTATACACGGCCTCTTGTCGAATGTCAAATCAGTGTTGCTGTATGTGAAACGTGGAGGGTGACATCCAAGTTCTCGTAAACCGCTGTCTAAGGTAGATACCTAGAACCTACTCAGAATTTTCTGACCTGAAACGATATCTAACGAACACCTGAAGAATCTATTACAAAACACCGATCTGTATACATATTAGGTACCGAAAATGAAAGTGGCTCGGTCACACCATCAGGAGAGCTCTAAAAAGAGTAACGAGTCTCTTGCTGGAACTTCTCCTTCTCCTACATTCCGAACCGGCGGTAGCTTCATCGATTTAAATATTTTGTTTTTTGTTTTTGTATTGACGATTCAAAAGTGCTTGTGAAAGTCTACTTGAATAAAGTATATTTTGATTTTGAATCACATCCCTATACAACTGCTAGAACGGACTCCATATAGAATCCGATGGACGGATGGAAAAACCATGATCGCTCCAAGCATACTTGGAAATCTCAATGATAGCGGATTTGAAGACCATTGGACTTCCGAAGCGCGTAGCCCAAGACAGAACGATGGCCAAGGGCTGTAAACGCTCTCTGCATCATCTAGGGGTCATAGGACTTTAATTCTAGTCGAGGCCTATTAGCCGAGAGTAGTATAGCGACTTATAAATATTGCTGACGGAGATAAGACTTACATAAATTATTTATGATTGTTTTTACGCTTAAAAATGCCTACTGTCAGCAACATTTTATTGAAACTCTAAGCTGTGAGTTCACTTCGAACGCTATCCTTAAATCTGGGTAATTTTTTTTAATATACCTACTTAGTACATACAAAAACTATATATGATAGTAAGTGGGGGAAAAAGTAGTACAAAACCTTACCACGTATCATCCCCTCGACCCTGGAGGGGGACTAAAAATTGCCAATAAACCATCACGTGATTAGTGGACAGTTTTTCCAACTGTTACCAGCTTACTGAGTTGTTTTATATCAGTTACAAGTTTAGTACTCTCGCCTTAATGTATTTTAAATATAATAATTTAATAAGCGATCTCACATGATACAGGCTCTCATCTTACTCAGTGTCCATAAAAGGTGAGGTGGCGAAGATTCCTAAACGAAGGATTTTAATCACCGCATTAATTGGCATTATCGTAAATTTTATATCGACGTAGGCGTTTACTTAGTAATAAGTGCATTGACTTGATATAAATAATAACAATATGTAATAACGTTAAACTTAAAAGCAAAGTCTTGTCTTTGATTAAAAAAAAAAACTTTTAAATTCTATATTTAACATTCGTTTTTTCTACAAGAATCAAAGATAGCACGCAGAATAAGTACATAATTTACATAGATGATTTTAAAAAAAATTAAAATCTATTGTGATTTCTAATCTTTCTATCTAGCGTATTTTTTCCTTAATTAATAATTATTATATTTGGATGCTGATAAGCAACTAATAATGTGCCAACCCAGATAAAGTCAAATTCGGAAATATTGATGTATTTGATACTGCATCACCTATTTAACATTATTTAAAAAATAAAAGTCATGTAAACTAAATAAGTAAGGAAAAAAGTTATATAATTTAATTTTTCGAATTTCAAGTGCGTTTCATATTTTGCAATTTATACAATATTCTCAAATATTTGAAATCTTTTTATTAGGGAATACATTAAATATATCAGTCTAATTTTAATTAATTGTACCTTTTATCAAAATAGTAAAGATACGATGGGTATATACTTCTTCAAACAAATTTATAATAAATAGGTTTGGCATCTTTAGACGCCATTTTCTCAAAATGAAGTCCGTGTGCTTGTGAAAACACGATGTATCTCACAAGTAATACATATTATATTAAATTAGATTGTTCGTTTAGTTTTTCATTGTGATTTATGTCAGTCATATTCATGCGATGGCCAAGTCAAACTATTAATTTAAAATATAAAAGGTTTTTGATACTGATTTGGTCATTACAAGATATTGTCAGGTTAGCTAATTACGTAATAACCTAACACAGAAGGTCCCTTAAGTAAGGATTGAATAAATTAACAGAGTTGGTTAACTTGGATCTCACAAATTTTTACGGTAACTGAATTACGAGACTTAGGCATTTTTTTTACAAGTTATGCTCTATTTTTAAGTATAGTTGGACGCTGATAAGCAATACTGTGTTAAGCCACACGGATTTCGTTTTGAGAAAATGGCGTGTAAAGATGTCAAACCGATTCTTATTAAATTTGTTTGAAGACGTATATATTCATCTTTTGTTTTCTATTTTGAAAAAATGTACAATGAATCAAAAGCAGGTAGACTTTTTTAATATGTTATCTAGTAATAAGTTTTTAAATGTTTGAAATTATTTTATAAAAATTGCAAAATATGGAACGCACCTGAAATTCGAAGCATTGATTTAAGAAACTTTTTTCCATACTTATTTAGTTTGGATGACTTGAATTTTTTTTGAATACTGTTAAATAGGTGATGCAGTATCAAAATACATCAATATCTCTAAATTTGACTTTTTGTGGGTTGACACATTATTGCTTATCAGCATCCAGTTAGTAGTTAAGGTTAAATACTACTGTTTGTTACCCTTAAAAAATCAAATATAAATATTTATAATAAAACCTAATTAAAGTACTAAGTAAAAATAGTATTTTAAGATATTTATCACATAACACACTATTCGATATATCATATAATAATCGAATTGAATAATTTGCCAGACCATGTGTTAATTCATCTTCATCAATCGCTGCCCACACTCGCCCACTATTGGGTTTATTTCATCTTTCCCACGCCCACTGTGCCTTAGAATGATATAAATAATAATTATTAATTACAATGCATTTAATATCCTAGCAATATTCCAATTTTTTTTAGATCGAAAAATCTTTTTTTAAATTAAACAAATATTTTAAGTGTCAGATAACATAGAATAAAGAATAAAAAATAATTTCCAATACTAGTTTTTAATTTTTAGTTAATGGATAATTATTTTTTAAATCGTTTTTAGTTTCCATTTATATACTGGCGACCCGTTCCGGCTTCGCACCGATAAATGTTATGTTTTTAGAATATTACTAAAAATCTTCGGCTTTTCTCTATTATAATGCGAGTATTATGCATATTAATCTACCTCTTGAATCACTCTGCTTATAGATAAAATTAAAAAATTGTCACATATAGAACTAAGTATATCAAAAGACCATAAATCTTTGATGTTTTATCAAGAAAAGTGTTGCGAAGACGAATTTCCTTTAAATCAATAAAGTTATAACATCAAGTGATCGTTTGAATTTCGCAACTATGCACTAACACAATAATAAAGAAATTTAAAAACCACATTCCCTAAAATTCATCATTTTTAGTTGCAGCGATATTCTTGAAAAGCAGCGAAATATTAAATACATACAGATGTAGGCAATGATATTATATATGTACCTATCGATATGTTATAAACACATGGATTTTGACACTCACAATGCCAACTACTTTGGACGACGTTGCTTAGCAACGAACCACTGAGTACGACAGGCGATAGATCTTCGACTAACCATCCCTATGACGAACTTATCAGAGTCGGTACAGATTTTTAACGTTAAGTATTGAGAATGTAATATGTATATATATTTATAAACAGCTCTGGTTTTGCTATACTGAACTATTAAATTTATTTAAATTTATATAGGTAATGATTTAGATAAAAAGGCTATTTTCACTGTGGCACTTAGGGTAATTCCGGCCCTGGTTACAAAACATCACTGGATATAGATAAGTCAATAGTGCTGCGTCACATGTGCGGAATTCGTCTGTGATGCGGTTCATATCACACGTGATAGTCTTCGACAGTGACGGACGCGCCAGATGGCTCACGCTCGCCCGGCCCCGATTAGCTTTAAACGTATGACTCTTGATATTCTAAATTCTTCAAGAAATAACATGGAACACACCGATTACTAGAATATGCATTTTTATGTATGTGAAGTAAAGCTTCAGCCTTGTCTGTTTGGATTTGTATTTGTCCAAACAATATAATATGTTATGTGTGTGACGGAACTAATAAAAGGAGCATAGTCTATAAAAGTCCCACTACTGGACAAAGGTCTACTTTCCCTTTAAGAACAACTGTATTAAATCAGTATTTAAATCAATACAATCAAGATCACACTATACAATAATCTAATATTACTTATTTCTTAATCATTAATATAGACATTAATGTATTATAGAAATAGCCCACATTACCCTCTTCTTAATTATACTTATGCGTACTGGAATGTCGCAACACTCTTCTACACTCTAAGAAAGCACTCGCACGAATAAACACCGGTAATCTTCACTGTTTAAAGTTGATTAATTGCACAAACTTTAACTAGCACAGTGCCGCCATCTTCATTGACGTTTAAAATGAACAGGAAACTCGATGGCGACAACAAAACTCAATCAAAAATGAACATTTGAAAAATCGCTCTTCACCGTCTTAAATAATAACGCTTGCCGCAATAAAACATTACAAAAACGTCATTTTAAAAATTATAATATTGCAAAAAGCTAACGTAAAAACCAAATAGTCCCGCTAAATCTAAATATACTTCAAACTACTTAAGAGTTTTAGACTTCATTGTCGTCTAAAAACCGATGAAGCGTTATTCCGAACGCTAATTATCTGGTACTCTATGCTTTGGTGGCGCAAATGAAACGTGAAATTAACATGTAATTAAGTAGGGAGTTAATTAACACTTTGTATTCGGATTTTTGCTATACTCTTCGGTGGTAAAAAGTGGTTACAGTTTTTATGCGAGTGGGTTAGAAGGAGGGAGATATTTTTCGCGGTAATGTATGTATTTACCTCCTATGATTTAAACGGTTTAACCGGTTTTAATGCGTAAACTGTCATTAAATTCGTATACTTTCCCGTCCGTCATATTGATATTTTGCTAAAATCATAACATAGGTTATGACGTCAGTAATAAAAAAAAGAATCATAATACTATGTGATATTATTATATTCGTAAAAACCTATTAAGTATGCAAACCACTGTAGCTTGATATATGGATACGATCGATCAATTTCAATGAAAACTTATAATTCATTTTTTTCATTAATCCACGTGTAGGAGTCGATATACCTATTTGAGTTACATTAACATTTATTTGTACTATTATATCGTAAATCATACCTTTAATTAAAAGGAAGCTTATTATAAACTATAGCTATCGAAACATGCCACATATCAAAATCAAAATCAAAATATACTTTATTCAAGTAGGCTTTTACAAGCGCTTTAGAATCGTCAATATAGAAACAAAAATCAATAATTGTATGAATATACCACCGGTTCGGAATGTAGATTCTACCGAGAAGAAACGACAAAAAAATCGATAGGTACTCTAAAAGATTTACAAAAGACAATGGCATTTTAGTACAAAAATTGTAAATAAACTGTCAGTAAGTAGCGTTTTGTGGTAACCACGGGCGTAGCTACAGTTTTCGTATCGGATGGGTCCGTCCAAGGGTCCAAAGGGGGAGAGGGTTGTAAGTCCAAAATGTACAAAGATTAACTAGTTTTCATCCGGGCTTCACGCAGTAAGATGGTATGATTATAAATGCTATTCTCAGTTATTTAGAAATTATATGGACGCTGATATGCAATACTGTGTCAAACCACACGAACTTCATTTTGAGAAAATGGCGTCTAAAGATGTCAAACCTATTCTTAACAAATATGTTGGAAGAAGTATATATGCACCTCCACCTTCTTTTATTTTTTGATATAAGGTATAATTAATTTAAATTAGATTGATATATTTCATTTAATATCTAATAAGAAGTTTTTCAAATATTTGAGATTATTGTATAAATTGCAAAATATGGAACGCACTTAAAATTCGAAACAATTAATTAGAAAACTTTTTTCCGTACTTTCTTAGTAAATATGACCTTAATTTTTTTTGGGTAATGTTAAATAGGTGATGCAGTATCAAAATACATCAATATCTCAAAATTTGACTTTTTGTGGGTTGACACATTATTGCTTATCAGCATCCATATAAAATATTGCCATTGCCGCCCGTCCAATGTACTAAGAATAAGTAAGTCGTATACTTCGGGGGGTTCGGACCCCCACTTATATACCTGTTGTGATAACGACAGTTTAACGTAATAACCTTGATGATTACTGCTTACATTTATCAACAATATTTATACTTAAGCTGGTGCCCGCGACTTCGACTGCGAAAAATTAAAATAAAGAAAACTTGTAAAAAACATAGCCTAGGTTACTTCTTATCGCATTAGCTATCTGTTAGTGAAAGTCCTGCCAAATCAATCCAGCCGTTTCAAAGATTATCCAGAACAAGCGGACAGACAGACAAGACAAAAAAAAATTATATTGTTTTTTTTTTATGTTAGTACCGTAAATACTTTCATATGCATTTAGTTAAAAGCTGTTAATTTAAAATTTTAAACAGACAATTTTATTTTATTTATTTGTATAGATAATATAAACCATTTTCTCAAGTGCCATTAGTTTTCTGTTTATTTTCTGTACAGGTTTAAACCTATTCGCCGAACCGAGCGACGCGCGCATGATTGATCTGCTGTCGCCAGCGCGCGATACCGTGAAATTATTCACATAATGATCCTCAGACCCATTTGAGATGTAATTAATAATTATATAATTTATATATAGATCGAGTATCAGCCGAAGTTTACACTTTAAGTTTTACTCTTAGACTTTCTTAAATATTTACAAAAATTCTTTGTAATTGCTTTATATGGAAGAATTTACTAACCGTGCCTTTATTTTGTAAGTGTAAGCATGTAGACCTTCAGATAACATGTCTCTGGTTTTTAGGTTTTTAGGTTTAAATAAGTGTTTTTTTTATCTACATATAATTTTCGTTAATTTTTAAATTATTTTTAAACTTATTGTTATTTTGGGGGCTATGACCCCTGTGACCACCTCTTCGTCCCGCGCCTCCGTCCAGAATAACCCAACCAACATTAACACAAACAAAGTCGCAACCAAAAGCTAGTTCATAAATACATTTTGTAATGAAATATGAAATACAATAATTGTCGTAACGTACATCGTATCGTAAATCACTTTTAGTTATGTTGTATTGTTACAAGCAATTTACGGACAATTACCGATGGGAGATGTTCAATTGATTTATTTGAGCAATATCTTTTGATTAAAATGTTTGTAGATGTTGAAATTATTTGATGAATATACTACAAACACGCGAATTCCTTGTAGAGAATGTTTAGCTGTCTTTTCTTATAGTTTATTGCTTTATTGCTGTTATTTACATTACTTTGTATTACAAAATAAAGTAAGCAACAGCCTGTAAATGTCCCACTGGTGGGCAAAGGCGTCCTCTCCTGTTAAGTAGAAGGTTTAGAGCTTAATCTACCGCACGACTCCACTGCGGCTTGGCGGATATATGTACATGTGTCTGAATTTCTCCTGGCACATGCAGGTTGTCTCACAATATTTTCCTTTGCTGCCGAGCACAAGATGAATTGAAACACAAATTTGGCATTTGAGAATTCAGCGGTGCCAGCCGGGGTTTTAACCCGCGATCATCGGTTGACGTGTTCTAACAACTAGACCATCTTGGCTCTTGTATTATTAAGTATTCATCAATTACTAGTTATATTCACTTTAATAATGTATTACTTCATTATATCTATTTATTTTTAGGACTTTATCACGAAACACGGCTGTCCGTCTGTCTCTTATACATTTCATTAACCGTATTAGGTAGTGGTTGGAAATTGTCACAGAGTGTGAATTTCTATTGCCGCTATAAGACGAAAATTATACTTATAACCTTTGCTCTTCGTAAATATTTACATAAGTTTTTTATTGTTAACAACTGATATAAATTACCGTCAGTGCTTTTTTTTCGAAATTCACAGCTTTCGGAACGACTCACGAGCTATCCATTACTGGGTTAGTTGTTTTTATATCACTATCGAGAGTAAAACTTACAAATGTAATTCTCGCTAAGAACAAATATAAAAAATAGTAATAATAATAATACCTACAGCCGAACATAGAACCTCCTTCTTTTTCGATGTCGCTTAAAAAGCGACCAAGTGCGAGTCGAGGTTATTGGGCAAAAAAGAGATTGGGGAATCCCCTAGTCTGTATATATTTTTAACTAGCTGTCCCTCACTCGCGTTTATGGTTACTGTATCACTCCTATGGGTCGCAGCGTGATGGAATATAGCCTATAGTCTTCCTCAATAAATAAACTATCTGGAGTTTCTGAGATTCGCGTTCCAACAAACAAACAAACTCTTCAGCTTTATGTGGTATAGACAATAAACACTAATGCATAAAATTGTTTTAGTAAATATATATTTATAGGCGCAGAAACTTGCCGTCGTAAATTTATATGATGTAAATGAACTTTTTGGTGCCTTGTTTGAAGATAAAATTATAACTTAGTATGTGGGAAGTGTTGTATAATGAGACGAAAAAGGCAATGCCAATATGGCTTCTATGGAATAAATATTACATGCAGATAGTGTCAAGTTCGATGGTAGGGTTGGCAAATTTAAACATCTTTGGTGTGCCAAAAGAGACCTTAAACTTTGCCGGAAAAAAATCTTTAATTTACTTAACAATACTTTCTTCCTAATAAGCAAAAAATAAATTAAAAACGACAATGTGATCATAAAAATCCCTCAAATATAGTTACTTTATGTTAAAAATAATTTTAATTTTCTGTTGTTATGCGGTTTAAACAAAATTCCATACTATAAAATATTGTATAAAGTTACAATAATAAGTTTATTGAAAACATGTCATGCCATTTTACTATACAGGTAAAATCACTTCTAAAAACTAATTTATACTAATTTAATAAACAAAGACAGCGAATTCTGCTTGCTGCTCATTCTACGAGCGAAGTAAACTCCGGAACCACTACATCTGTTTATTACCCGACTGCGCGACGCAAAGGAATATAATAATGTGGAAAAATCAAAATGGCCGCTTTTGGATGCCATAACGCGAAAAAGAAAAAATGAAAATCGACCAACTGTATTAAGTAGGGTATCGTTGAATAGGTATTTAAAAACCATTTTTAAGTATCTGATATCATTATTCAATCAGAATTACCGTTAAGAATCTTTAACGATTTAAAGTTGGTTAGTAACGATTTTCTATGGTCTTGTTATGCATTCCGGTATTAAAAAAAATCTATATTGTCACGACTAACGTGATAATTTTTTAAATATATCTTTATTTATTTAATATTTTATTATGGTTAGCTCTCACTGCAATTGAGTATGTTGTGCTATGAAACCTTTTTGTTTTATTATATTATTTAAGTTTTTAGTGTGTTGTTTTTTTAAAAAGTAAGGGGGTTGACGTCTGGATGTCTAAGGAGAGACGTGGATCTTGATCTTTAGTTTATCGGATTTTAATTAATATAACTTGCTGTATGTTGTATGTAAATGGCTACATGCTCATGTTGTGCAGCAACTGACTGCCGTTTCGCTTCATGAATAGCCGTCGAGTTACTAACAAGAACGACACAGGAGCCTTACTGCGTAGACTTGGTGAGAGGACTCTGTGACAAGATTCTACGGACCCGGCCCTGAAATCTGTTTTCTGGATAAGCTACAGAAATTTGACTTTTTGTGAATAAATATTTTGTTACGTATTCCCGTGTAGTTTGGAATTCATGCTCAACGTAACAATATTAACTCTTGACGGTGTCAGCCCTAACTCAAAGCACGTCAATTTACTTCCTTAAACGGACAGGAAGCGGGGCGAAAGCTCGTGAAGCTCGGATACAATATGACTATCAATGTACCAAACATATACTGTTATCGAGCTATTGACCAATGAAAAATTACGAGTCGGTATGCGTTTGATTTCCGGACTTAAATTAACTTCCAAAAATGTAATCTATGGGCTTGGAGTCTATGAAAAATTCAAAGTTAAAAAAGTTACGGTTTTTAATAAAGAGAAAACTAATGGAATTTTTGTAAGTGACACAAGCGGTCGTTATCTTTTTGTCCAGAGAAATTTAATTTAAAAAAAAAAACTATTTTTTAGCTGTATATATTATTTCCTTTGCTTTTGTACCATTAACGCCAGGATAAATAACGCGAAAAACGAACTGAGACGCAAATTATGCTAAACATAGAAACAATCAACACATATTTAATTAATGGATAAATAAATATATACTTTTGAAGGTAATTCATGTTTGTGTTAATATTTTTTATAAAATAAAAGTGTGCTTTATATGTGATTTTTTTCAAAACCACAGGGGATTTCTGTCTAGGAAAATTAGTTTTTAAAATAACTAACGATACACTTTAAGTTATAATTAAAACTTCCGCTCCGAGGTTTCTTTAAGTAGGTATTTTTCGCTATTCCTCACAGTTTTAGTTTCGGCCATCCACGCCCAATGAATAATTTACCCTATACACAAACAGTGTACAAGGCCTACATTTACTTAGAGATATTACTTTTTACTCTTAACTTAAACATAATCTCTGTACATAAAGCATAACAAACTTCCGTCATTTTCAAGTAAAATTCCCATAAAATAGCCATAATTTACGACTTTAATTATTCGACACGTGTTCTTTATTTACAAAATGCTTCCTGGCCCCTAAGGGACTACGCCATAACCTATGGTGCTAGCTACAAAAAGCTGCCGTTAAAAAGACATAAAATTATGTATTAACATCTAAAATAGAGAGTAAGGATCTTTACAAGTGTTGATACAAACTATGCGTTCGACTTTGTATGTACTGGAAAACTAATCGCAGGTTTGTATTATAATGGCGCAAAATTTAGCTTCTCAAAATATTAAGAAAGTATCGCTTTAACAACCTTAAAAGAGCTAATTGTGAGAAACTATTGCTATTTAAATATTTTAATGCCACATTTTGACAGTTAATACCAAAATTAAATATCAACTGTCAGAGTGTAATTTGTTGTGATAACAATAGTGTTATAAAAGCCACAAAACAAAGAATGAATGAACGATAGTGTTACAAAATTACATGTCATTTTTAATAGATTGAATGTGATACGTACATATGTAGGTCTAAGAACAAGAAAATGGACTAATTTGTAGAATAATTATGGTACAATTATTTGAATAAAAAAAGCCAAAGCCTGGAAAGTTTTCTGGCAGTTTAGAAAAATTGATGATTTTATAGATTTTAGCATGCTCTTTCCAAATTTGCCACCTCTTATCTTTTCCAGACGCGCCGCCATATTGGAAAAATAGCACCAAAACCCGTTTTACCCGTTTTAGATACACCATATATGTATTTTTACGAAATAGTAACATACTTATACACCTAAAATCGATCTCCAATACTTTTTATCCGACTTCAAAGCTTCTTTCACCAACGGAAATTTATATAGGTGGTGATCTAGAACTAGGTCTTTTTTATTAGGCAGGAATTATTCAATTTTGTCGAAATATAAAAAAATACTTCTAAAACATGATAAAAATAATCAAGGTTTTTAACATATTTATTTCAACTTACCTGCTCAGGGACACGTATATTGGTAATGTTGCCATGCTGAATACCTAAAAATAATAATAATAATAAATAATGATAAGATTTAAAATTTGTAAAAATCACGGTACAGTTAATTGCAAATCACTTATTGTTAATGTGTTTATTTTTTAAACAATAAAACACCGAGACAAATGACGAATAAAAACCTTTTTTTATATAACCACTTAAAAAACAATAGTCATTTTCAATTGAAAACTTTCAACCGGATGCGGTATCCACTCGGTCGATAAGCTTTATCCATTGTTTCGACTCAGATAACACAATAGTCTAACTTTTAATTTAAATTTTTTACTTATCTTGTATTTCCACTATGACACAGTAGATGAATAAACAAATAATTTAAGAACAGCTTATTTAAAAAAACATATAATTATTAAAAATATAACATCAAAGCATCATAACGCGAAGCGTTTGAGCTGTAAAACCTTCAGTAGGCTTTTACTATACAGAGTCAAACAATTTTTTAAATTTATTTTATTTTTTTATTTACTTTATTTAAAATACATTTCGCAAAAAACAAGCTTAAGCATGCATGGAGGAGCATGGAGTAGATGCTAAAAGCTATTTACCATATACACTTACTAAAATAAATACAAACACATACACAAATTTAATCGATTAGTAATTAAAAAATCATATTATGCCTAATACTAGAACCAAGTTACCTATATTAAAAAAATCGTAACATAATTCAAATCGAGCGATAAAAAACTCATACAAACAATCAAAACTTAAAAAATACGCATTTAAAAAAAGAAGAAGAATTTTCAAAATTGGTTAAGATGTGTCGGAGTTCTCAATACAAAAAGTACACACACTACGCATCGAGAACCTCCTCCTTTTTAAAGTCGGTTAATAATAAAAATGTTTAACATGCTTTAAAATATTTAGCGACGTACTATATCAAGTAACTTCAATAAAAGCAAATTCATAATAAAACAGCTTCATCAAAAGCACGCAAAAAGTTTCACTCGAAAAAACACCCAAAAACAATATATGCATTAGTTAATAGGGAGGGTGAAATTAGGGGAATAAAATCAATAAAGGGTGCGAAATCAATTTCTAAACGCCTTTATTTGCGATTCATCCTCTTTTATTTACTTCACAAGCTCACACTCAACCATTACTAAGAGTCATCACTTTTATTGTGTGATAAAGAAGACTTGATAAAATTGGGAACCTACTTCAATGGTAAAATACAAACTTCGTTTACTTGAATGACTTACTTATACCGATTATTTTGATTTTAAAACCGAACTACTGAAGCGATTTTGATATAAATTCAATGGGACCAATCTGAGAACCCTTTAAGAAAAAAAGATTTGACAAAATTGGTCAAGCCTTTTTCTAATAATCATATATAAAAAAAGTAAAAGAAAATTAAGTGGGTACATAAAAAAAGTTGGTGATTATAAGTAAATAATGTAAAAATTATAAACAATACTGTAATGATTCTGAGTAATTAATAATATAATATTCTAATATTGGAAATTAATAACATTCGGATCGTAACAAAATATTTTGTCTAATTTAGACTTAATATTAAAAGCTTAAATTAAATAAAGAACAACATAAAGTAAAAAAATATATACTTACAAAAAACTTTTTCAAAATTGTGATTAAAAGATAAAAACTACGCTACAGAGTATTCACATTATTTGTTAAGCAAAAACTTAAAAAAAAAACACAAACACTCGTCTTTATCAATAGAGGGCATTGACACAAACACCAAAAAAAAACGTCCTTGCCGCGCTTTTCTACGTCAAACGTGCGTTCGTTCCGTCACTGAATTATTATCTGTGGACTAAAATGGCCGCTGTGTCTGCTAGTCGTTTATTTTTACTGCAGCTTTGCATGGGGTAGCTAACATAATTTGGGGTAACAAGTGGCTATCGGATCCGCGCATGCGCGGTGGTCGCGACACTTATGTGCGCAAATAAGCGCGTATTCTAGAAATAGTGCATTCGCGTGGGGTTGACAGAATTTGCGTAAAATAAATATTAGTCTTGCTGAATTTTACAAATAGTTATGAATTAACCTTGACAGAGAACTCTTTCAAGTTGGTATATCAGTATTTAAGCAGTACAATAAAGTATATAATTTGAAATAGAAATTCAGGAAAGGGATGAAGGGAAGACTTGTATCCGACTTCTATTTTATGCGTATATAATAAACCTTTTTAGATATACCTTTTAGGCGTATAAATTGTTACAATATATAATCGAAAATTAAAAAAAAACGTCCACAATCTACTCATTGCGGCCATTCCAACGAGCTCCCCAACACGTCACGCCCCACTTATGCTGTAAGTTGTTAAGGAGTTGTGTATCCTGATGATTCCAGATGATGGTGCAGCATCAGATCAAGGTTGCGCAACTATGCTATCAACCGAAGTCACAGTATAAAAGATATTCGAATCGATCAGACCAGTAGAAACGTCTCAAACACTTTCAATAACCATAAAAGAGCTGATAACCTTCACAAGTCTGAATAGATCTTCATAAATTATAGCTAAAAATCATCCTATTACATCGCTTTTCAAACAAAAAACCACATCAAAATCGGTCCATTAATTTAGGAGCTACGGTGCCATAGACTCACAGGTGCACACGTCAAATTTAAAACTCTTTCTTAGACGGGGATTAAAAAAAGATAATTTTACAAAATTCTTTACACCCAATCACCAATTAAGATTAGCTAAGTGCATTAAACGTTGAATATTCATTCGTTTTAAGAACACTTTTTATCAAGGAAAGCACCACGCCATCGGTCACAGGAACTGCGCTCGGCTGAGCGTGGCGCGTATGGGACGGTGTTGCTATGGTTGTGAAGAAACGTATTGTCGGGGAAGATGAATATTTATTACTGGTATAACAATAGCGTTGGCTAATCGAATTTATAACAGCTGTTGCGCGTACTCACTAGTATTAAATTGTGTTTGCGGGATTATTTATCTCGATTTAAATCCTCTATGACTAATCGAGTTTTTGACTTGTAATATTCACACAATTTTTTTTTAGTGGAAATTTTGTTACAGAAATAATTATTTAACTCAATGTGATACTACAATGTGTTTCCCGAATATAATAAAAATATATTACTCAAACAAAAAAGCAGAACACAGAAACTGACTTCATAGAGAGTTTTCGTTTAGTACTTAACTAATTTAATAGTCTTTAAAGTAAGTTTAACAGCCGAGCTGTAAAACTAATTGTTAAAGTACATCGATCTCAACCGATATTGAGTTCATTCTCTAGCTACCACCTGAGATTTCAAGTGGTGAAATTTTGTTTAAATTTATCTCGGGCTTGGAGGTAAAAGAAAACATCTTAAGGAAATCCGCTTATTTCGAGAATAATTTCGTCTAATTGGACGCTGATAAGCAATACTGTGTTACGCTACAAGGACTTCATTTTGAGAAAATGACGTCTGAATATGTCAAACCTATTCTTAATAAATTTCTTTGAAGACGTATATATCCATCTTTTCTGTTTTATATTGATAAAAGGAATAATAAATTAAAAGCAGATTGATATTTTTAATGTGTTACCTAGTAATAAGTTGTTTAAATACTTGAGAACATTTTATAAATTGCAAAATATAGAACGCACTTGAAATTTTAAGCATTGAATGAAAAAACTTTTTTCCGAACTTATTTAGATTAGATGACGTAATTTTTTTAATAATGTTAATAGGTAACGCTCTATCAAAATACGTCAATATCTTCAGATTTGACTTTTTTGGGTTAATACATTATTGCTTATCAGTAGCTAATTGTTCATACATCCGCCAGCCTACAGTGCAGCAGCGTGAAGCAGTAAGCTCTATTCCCACTCCCTTATAAAGTAATTTCTTAACTGTAGGATGTTTACAGGTTAATACGAATTACTTATAATTGACGGCAGGTCTTTAAAATCTATGGTTGCGAGTTCGATTCTCGAACGGGGCACTTAATAATATTCTAGTCTGAATGGTTAATGACTTGACCCAATATTCAGAGGTCAGATGTCTAAATTTAACCCTTAAACGCGAACTGCGGTTTTTAAACAACGTAATAACAGTCAAATATATTATATAGTATGAAATATACTATTTATAACTTTTGTTTTTTAAATTACGTTATCATACTATAGTTATAAAATTAGTAATAATCCAAATAAATTAAATGGCTATGCCGATTTAATTTTTTTTCTTGACAAATAATATAATTAAATTTTTCGAACGAAAAATAAATCACCCGTTTAAGGGTTAAATCTTTTGAAGCGATCAATATTACACATACAATTACTATATAGATATAAATAGGTATAGTTATTTTTATTATAAATATCCTTATCATAAATTAATATTCCATGGAGGCAAATATCACTGCGCACGCGCCGAACAAAAACGTCCCCACTCATAGAACGGAACGACACGCTTACAATCATAGTTAATGCCATAATTGTCAGAATTAGAGATCCTTATCAAATAAGTAAACCCACAAAATAGTAGTACACTGAGTATAATAATCTACAATAATCTATACTAATATTATAACGCTGAAGAGTTTGTTTGTTTGTTTAAACGCACTAATCTCACGAAGTACTGGTTTGAATTGAAAAGTTGTTTTTGTGTTAAATAGAGTATTTATTGAGGAAGGATATAGTATTTTCATAAAAAAGCCTGTTATCAAACCATTGATATGAAGGACTTGTTATTCATTTTGATTACACCAATAATATAATCACGCAATAATCTCTAAATTCTTATCCTCAACACCAAATGAGATACTCTGTGTCTGTCCATAAACACACACTACACAAGTAAATATACTTAGTATACAACATCTGTATCGCATACACAAGATTTCGCCACGCGCGGAGATCGAATCTATTGCTATTCAACCCCAGTCAGTTGAAATGGCCATTGCTTTGATCCACATTATCAGGCTTTATAGTTACTTTATATGTACACGTATTAAACATACATATACATAATTCTTTGTTCGTTACATATATATAATTCTTTGTTCGTTAGTTGCGTTCAGACTTTGTTACAAATCACGTTGGAAAACGATTATATTCAACGTGTTTTATTAGTGTGAATGATATATCATAAAAAGATACATTCTTATTAAATGTTACAATGTTATTAAATAATTAAAAGTGGAAGTGTTACTTAGCAAAAGTTTTATAAAATTTTAGTTAATCTAGATGTAGTCATAACAGCATGACAAACTAACAATAAATACACACTTTATGTTATGAATTAAAAACGTTGCTAAAATAAAGCAAAACCAATTAATTATATTTAAAACTATTAGATTGTTACAAATAAAATGAATGTATTTAAACAGTCGTGCGAAGTATTATGTTACTTACATATTTAATGTTTAAATCATCATACAGAACCCAGGGCACGCGCTGTCAAGTCACGACATTTACCGTATGTTTTGCAATCAAATAAAAACATTCGTATTTGAATATTTATTAATGCATTATGTATTAACATAATAAAAAGTATTATATTCTATTTATAGTTCAAGCATATGTGTAAAAAGATAAAAAATTCAATTGATTATTCAGTCACAGTTCATAGTTTAAGTTTTTATAAGAAATCTAAGCAGCATTTTTATTTTCATCGAAGACACATCGATTATGACAGAAACATTTAGCTTTAGGTGGATCTGCAAAGGTAACGAATAAGCTTTAAATATCAACGATATTATTATTTCAAAAATATAAGCTTAACTTGTATGCCCAGCGGCATACAAGTCTATAATAAAAATTTACAACTCACCTTCAGTTAAATCATCATTATAGTAAAGCAAAATATCTGGAATATGAACATTCTCCGGCAGAGAAACGTCACTAAAAAGATCTCTTTCATCAGGAATGTTATTATCTGCTAGAGTTTTGTTATAATCGAGTCCTTTTCCGAGATATCTCCAAGTGTAGGAGAGCATGTGAGAATTATGGGGTAAGTAGCGCATCATGATTTGATATATTGTCTCTTCGGAGCAAACTTCTAAAGTTACGCTGGATCCTAACAGAAAGGAAACTTGACAAAGAGAAACCAACTTAATTTAATTATTTATTAATGGTGTTTTTGTATTCGTGTGTAATGTGTAATGGATAAATTGAAAATCTTGAATAAATAAAAGATCATCGTGAAAATCTGCAGATGTTGGGAGGGAATTCTAAGACACATAAAATATCTTCGCACTTGGTCAGCGTGGCGAATGAAGCACCATAACTAAAGTATTAATTAGACAAATTTAAAGATATAATACGTCTAATTTTATCTTCACCATACCAGTCAAAGTATTAGTAATCCTAATAGGCCTTGCTCGCTCCGTTATTTTTCCAACCACGTTGGTTTCATCCAACCACCAGGGGTCTGTAATTGGTCGCCAGCGTGTGGACGGTACCACCGGCTGCTGATTACCCGGCCCGTGTTGATGGTAAGCAGTGATGGTACCTACAATCGGATGCATATATTGCACCCAATCGTCACCATTGAACCAGTGACTTACATCCTTCCCAGCATATGCTAATATGGTCATTGCTAACTGAAAACATCTTAGGGTAATTAAAAAAATACTTAATAATATTTTTATTCAAGTTCGGTTTAAAGGAGCCGAGATGGCCTAGTGGTTACACGTCGATCTTAATCGATGATCGCGGGTTTAAACCCTGGCTAGCGCCGCTGAGTTTTCAAATGCTGAATTTTTATTTGAATTCATCTCGAACTCGGCTGTGAAGAAAAACATTGTGAGGAAAACTGCATGTGCCGGAAGAAATTCTGACACACGTATATCTGCCAAGCTGTAGTGGAGCAGCACAGTGGATTAAGCATTAAACCTTCGCCTTAATTGGAGAGAAGACCTTTACCCAGGCGTGGGACATTTACAGGCTGTTATTTCACTTTTTACTTTACATTCAGATTAAAGTTCACCTAGCCATACTTAAGTTAGAGTTAGTTTATAGAACTTTAACCCTATGCAACATAATATAAAATTAAAAATAAACAGACAATCTACTCATTGAGACAATTATAAAAGGCCCTAACACGATACTACTGTTGTAAGTTTGTGCGGGTGTGTGTATCCTGCTGATTCCAGATGATACTGCAACATCAAGCCAAGATTATGCAAGTATATTATTTTGATATCATTCTATGTGTAATAAATTTTGATTAGACCGGTAGAAAGTTGCTTTTTAAGAATTAGAAACGAGCTGATAACCTTGAAACATGTAAACAAATTCATCATTGCTAAGTACTATCTCAATTAAATCAGCTATCAAACAAAAAAGCCGCATTGAAATTAGTCCATTCGTTGCACACGTCAAACTTATAACATCAATATTTTTAACGAGTATAAAAAAAGTTAAATATTTTTTTTTACTCTTTTCCCGTCACAATATGGAAATCCTCGCTTGAAACAATTACAATACTCCACACAGTTGTTTTCACAGAACCAATTTTTAATAGGGCACGAACAGCTTTTAGTGCATTTGCAGACCCTAAACTGTTCTTGTAACCACGGAGTCAGGTTTCGTACAACACCATTGACAGAAACCCAGCAATCATTGGCTTTATTGTGAACTGCTACTTCTGCTGGGGTGTACCATTCTTGTTTTGTGTAAATCATTTGTGATACTTCTGGTATTTTTGTAAAGTTTTTGAATTATAAAATGATGTTAGAAAATTAAGGTGCAGAAAAAATTTTTGACAATTTAAATATAAAATGATAAAACACAAATTACATTACTTATAATTATCAACCTCTTTTGTTAATATAAAATTATTTCAAATTATAAAAAATAATATATTAATATTATTATCTTCACATACAGTAATATTTTATGACTATAAATATCTTATAAATTCATGAATTTTAGCACTCATATGCTGACCTTAGATGACGTTGCCTAGCAACAAGCTAGCGACTAACTGTCATACTACAAAAGACGCATTAAAACCATGTTGAACACGTGTCTATCTAAACAGTGTTTAAGATTTAAACATTGCTTAAAATATTATCTAAATTGCTTAACAGCGAATAAACTCATAAAAAAACTTATTGATAAAATGTTATACGTTACATTTGACAGCAAAAATAGGTTTTAAACATCTATTAAACTCACTTAAACGTATATTAATCTATGTCTAAAGCATGCTTTAACTCAAAACTGTCTTAGACGCGCGTTTAACGTCTTTTTAAATCTTTTGTAGTAAGGCAGTAAGTGTTAAAGGCTAGCGTATCTTTAGACCAACAATTCATTTGACGAATTTGTCAAAGTTGGAAATGGGTATAGATTTTTAACGACAATGAACTTATGTTACTTTCATTGAGGTTGAAAATCTTTTATCTATAGTTATAAAATAACATTAAATAATAATATTATGGTAATTCAATGAGAAATACTTAGAAAAATAATCATATTTATTTTCTTCTAAGGGGCAACAAAGGATCGCAAATAAAACATTAAAGAATAATTTATCATAAATATATTATATGAATAAACATTTAGAGATTACAATAACGCAATAGGTAAAAATATTACGTTTGTAAAAGTTTGATTCGTTTTGCAGAAAGCTTTACACATAAAATAGCCCTTTAAGAATAAAATATTGCAAAGAAAATTCGCACCTTAGTAATTAAAAAAAATGTACCAATATCATTATTGTTGCCATATTACTATACTAAATACAAAAAAGGAGTTTTTATTTATAAAAAAAGATAATGAATAAATGGATGCTGATAAGCAATAGTGTGTCAACCCACAAAACGTCCAATTCGGAGATATTGGTGTATTTCGATACAGCATCACCTATTTAACATTAATTAAAGGAAATTGAAGTCACACCAACTAAATAAGTACGGAAAAAAATTCTTAATTAATTGGTTCGAATTTCAAGTGCGTTACATATTTTGCAATTTATACAATAATCTCAAGCATTTGAAAAACTTTTTAGTTGATAATATATTAAATATATCAGTCTGATTTTAATTCATTGTACTTTTTATGAATCAATAAAAGAAAAAATGGATACATACTTATTTAAACATATGTGTTAAGAATAGACATCTTTGGACGCCATTTTCTCAAAATGAAGTCTGTGTGGCTTGACACAGTATTGCTTATCAGCGTCCAAATTAAATTCATCTACTACTCGATGCACAACAATATCAATTAACAATAGCTTTAAACAAATATCTATTTATTGGTGTATATAATTGGCAGTTACAATAAAATTATTAATCATTAAGTAATAAACGCTACGGCAACTTGATGGTGACATCGTATTTAATTCCCTTATATAACCATATCTGTATCCTAATATTTTCTTTATAACAGAATCTTGAAGCTTTGAAAACAATTTAAAATCATCGCGAAATTTATTGTTATACATTAAATTAGCAAGGAATTAAATTTAGAACAATAAAAATAGTTTGTGAACATTATGGGCCATTTTACTTTAAAAGTTATGAAGATTTTTATTTATTAAGATCACAGGCAAACTAAGATTTTCATTGTATGTCGTTTACAATTGGAAATGAAAGTATCCACTATGTTGGTATAATATATTTAATGTCAAGAAGGCTGGTGGGGTGCTTGGGAAAGGTGCTTAACAATGTCGACCCAATCCCACCCTCTGGGTTTCTCCCCCGCTCGACCGATTTCAGCTCTATCCCACGCTCGACGTTTCTGCGCTTTACTCATCTGTTCCTTTTTCTCTGGTTTCTTTGATTCACTCTAAAGGGCAAAATAAAAAAGTATAATATTAGACATAGCAATAATGTGACGCCAAACATCCCCATTCAAAAAAAAATTGACTATGTAAACTTAAACAGTTAAACTTTATTCTAGAATATATTGCAGAGAAATGTAGGTTTCTAAATTTCCTTCACAAATACTTTCATATTTTGAAAATAGTATTGCAGAGTTTTATTAAGTTAAACTATATATAAACAATTCTTTTTTTAACTGACTTTCAAATAATGAGATTAATATGTTCTCCGATTCATTGAAAACGCCTAAATGAATTTGGTTAAATCTTTTTTCATTTAAAAGGTTTTCTTTCTCATTGATCCCAAAAAAAAAAAAATTATCAAAATCAAAATAAAGACGACATATGTCCAAGTGAAATGAAATAACGTATTTTGATATTGATACCTCTTCTTAAACTCTTATTAAACTATATGACTGGCAAACAGTATATGTATTTTTGTGTTATCTATATTAATAGTTCTCACGTGATAGATTTGTTTATTATATAAATACTGATTGAGTGATCTATCAGTGCACAGCTCAAATCATTAAACAGATTGAGTTGAAATTTAGCACACAGATATTCATTAGACGAGAATTACACTTACAAGTTTTGCTCTCAGACTTACAGTTAGATTTACATAAGTGGTTTGTCATTACTTTAAACCTGAAAGAATACACTGTCAGTATCAATTTTTGATAGCAACACCTTTCGTAAGGTTACCTGACTAACTGTTACCAGGTTAAAGAGTTATTTTAAGTCAATTACGAGATTAAAACTTACAAATATTCGCCTTATGATAAAAGCATCCACCAAGGACAGATTTTTGACAATTTAAGTTTTAAATAATTTATACATCTATTAATTATTATTATTTTCGTAAAAAAATATAACCAACTTCAAACATCACTTTTGACCAACAGACAAACAATGGAAGCAAGAGCCATTTACTGATAGTTAATGAGGAGTTCGGGTGAGCTTTAGTCTTCATTAGAACAAAATTGGTGAAAAAGTTTATGTGGGGGGAAGGGGGGGACTCCCTGAACACCCCAGTAAACTCTCAAGTTGTGGAAATGCTCACCCAGGAATTCTTTTGTTTTATTCCCAAGATCTTCGTCAGATTCTTATATATCATATAAACCTCCCTCAACTAACATGAATTTAAATACCAAAAACCCCAACCAAATCAAATCAAATAGTTACATAAATACACACAAATCAAATACAAAATCACCTTATTTTAAAGTCTATTGATAATCATATTAATAGCAATATCCAAAGTACCTGTTCACTAATAGCAATCTTTTCAACTCTCGCCACGATAGCTTCCTCTGTCTGTTGCGCTAAGATTTCTGAAACCTTTTCTTTGAGACATTCAAACAGGGTATATGTCATTGCACAACCCACCCATTGATCAGCTTCTGCGTTTACTATAGATAAGATATTCTCTTTTACGGAAGGTAATCTGAAAAATAAAACAACTATATAAATAAGAATGAAAATTGATATTTTTTCGTAATTAACTTATAAAGGTAATCCAAAGTAAGAAAACTTTAAAGCTATTTTAATGGGAAAAATATATATAATGGCAGTTTAATTAAAGAAACATAACTATTATTCTATATGTTTTCAGTAAACCATGTTTATACAATATGGTAGTTAATTTAAGTATGTAATTATCATTTTTTTTTTTTGGTAATTTAAAGAGTAAGTAAATTTCTGTATATTCTATAAGTTTTTTGCAAAAATGTACGATAAAATTAATACAAAGGTACTCACAAACTTTGATTATAAAATATTTCTAAATTAAAACTTGGCTTCTCCGTTGGGTATGTGGGTCCCCAAGTTATTTCTAAAATAAATGACTTCTCTCCATCTACATACTGAAATTAATAAAAGATGTTTTTATGATTAAACATACAATGTATGTTTATACAAAACAATACAACTAAAAATACAGTACCATATGCGTCATGTTAAAAAGGTTTAAAGATGTTTTAAAGTCTTTAATTAATAAAACAGTAATAAAAATGATGGAAATATTATTTAAATTTTATAATTATTTTAAACAATATTTAATTAATTTTGGGTCATATAACATTTACTTAAATATGAATTCAATACTCTGCAATAAAAAATAATTTTTTTTTAATAAAATATATAAAAGCAATTTTCCTATTTTATATCTCACTAGAAGAAACACTATATTCTACCTTATACTGGTAAGTTTTTGCATCAACTTGTTTAAAGTTTTCATCGCCTTCATATATAGATTTAAGCACTTCTATCTCCTCAGCCTGCTGCTCTGCATCGTCAGACATTGTTATATCTAATGAGATCCTGAAATACATAACATCCAAATTTGAAATTACAATAAAGTTTTGTTTACTACAAAATTGAAACATATTTAATTGTGTTTAATGTACAGAATAAATTTATAGTCTAACTTTGTGTTATGTGAGCATTGATATCAATATAGGGGATATATAATGATTATATTTATTTAAACATTTAGCCTATTAAATCATTATACTGTTCTATAAAGAGTAAAGTTCTGATGATTTTTAACTGCTCATACAATCAATATCAAACTTTCACATCATGTGAACTTAGTTTCTAAATGATATAGACAATAAAATATTTTATATGATATATGTCAATGTTATTTATTTTTATAAAGCACAATTAATAATTCGGTATAAATCTCTTAATATGAATACTTTCCAATATAACCTCAAACAATTACTTTTGAGCAAAATTAAATAAAAATACATTTATCTTAATCTAAATACAACTAGTTTCTATAACCGTATGAGTAGGAGTTTTAAAAAAATAACAAAAGACTTTTGTAAAAATAATACTTTTAAAACTAAATTCAGTTTAAGATATTCATTCTATTTTAGTAGTTAAACGTACATATAATAAAAATTACCTTATATAAAAGCACGTATTACAGTTCCTAAGCAATTAATTTCTAAATAATATATAAAATTTATTTAATATTATATTATTTAATAGGTTAACATGTTTTTTGAAATCTGAAAATTCTTGATATTCGTGACAACTGTCACCTCAATCACAGCTGGCCGTTGTCAAACTGACAATTTAATAATAATTGCTAACATAGAAAATATTTTATCTGTAACTACAAGAATTGATAGTAATTCGTAATAATGATTATTATTTCATGTAAATGATTAGCCATTTCATATCATTGTTAACTTGTTTATTTAATGTTAGTTTATCATGTCATAAGTCATTTTATTGAAAATTTGCATTGTAATTTTATTCAGCAACGTTTGTTGTTTCTAATATGGCAATAAAACCGTCTTTGTCACCAAAATACGTTATTTGAAATTGCTATTTCGCCAGTGAACTTCGGTACATATTACGGTCTGGTTTAGTAATAAAATAAACTATTATATATAGTGGTCAACAAATTGTAACAATGAATATTCCTAAATGTGATTGCAAGGAAAATCGACCTCCAATAGCTGGACGATCAGCTTGTGCGTGTTCTACAAGTGTACAAAAAATGCCAGCTGATTTCAAAATACCAACAGCACCCGTTAGCCGTCCTCTGCAGAGTAATAACAAAGAACAACCAGGAAAACCAGACTTAAAAGGAAAAGATGACAAAAAGAAACAATGGGCACTGACTGACTTTGATCTAGGACGTCCACTAGGAAAAGGTAAATTTGGCAATGTGTACTTAGCAAGAGAAAAGGAATCTCACTATGTAGTAGCACTTAAAGTTCTTTTTAAAAGCCAAATTCTAGATTCGGAAATAGAACATCAGGTTAGACGCGAAGTTGAAATACAGTGTAGATTAAGGCATCCGAATATTTTACGTATGTATGGTTATTTTCACGATGAAAAGAGAATATATTTAATTTTGGAATACGCGAAGCACGGTGCTCTTTATAAATTGCTAAAGGAACGCGGGCGTTTCGACGAGAAAACAGCAGCCATTTACGTACGCGACTTAACAAAAGCTTTAATCTATTGTCACACAAAGAAAGTTATTCACAGAGATATTAAACCTGAGAACTTGTTAATTGGACATAATTTTGAACTGAAAATAGCAGATTTTGGATGGTCTGTTCATTCCCCATCATCAAGACGTATGACACTATGTGGAACTTTGGATTATTTGTCTCCTGAAATGATTGAGGGGAAACCTCATAGCTATGCGGTGGATATATGGAGTCTTGGAGTATTGTGTTATGAGTTACTTGTAGGCTTACCACCATTTGATGCAAAGGACTCCCACCAAACTTACAGGAAAATAAGATATGTAATAATAAAATATCCAGATTTTATTTCAGAGAAAGCAAAAGATTTAATGGGAAAATTGTTAGTTATTAATCCAGAACAAAGGTTACCTTTAACTCAAGTTTTACAGCACCCATGGATCCTAGAGAATGCCCCGGAAGGCGTCCAGCCTCCTATTTTTAATGAACAAAAGTAATTTAACTAATATTTTTTATGGATTCAACTTCAAAATGACCAATTTGTTATCAATTGTTGTCCATTGATAGAATAATATACTGAATAGTTATGATGAAAAATAATTGTATCAATTCATAATTAATGAAATAGCAATGCCGAATTATAGATTAAATTAGAATTAACAGCCAATTTCATAGGTTTTCAAAAGGGTGTGGATATTTTAATAAACTTAATAAAAATAGTTCATATTTGTATTGAAATAAATGTTTCAAGAAAGCAAATGACTGAATTAAACTAGAAATACTGGAATAAAATATTCTTCATTTATGAAATTATGATTTAAAATTTTAGGTACTTAAATTAGCGAATAAAACCACATAACATTTTATTTTATTTAATATTAAAAGCTATGTTTCTAATCACATCATGTTAGTTAAAATGTGAAAATTAAATGACTGAAATATTTATTTTCATGTAATCAAGGTGTAATAATTAACAAAATGTAAATAATTTTAATAAATATTATTACAATTTTAAAATCTTTTTATTTTTGTTCATATAATAAATATCTACAGCGTATTTATCGAAGCTTGGATCTTTTTTTACTATAAAATTCCAGTGGATATATTCTCCTAGCAGGCAGAATAAGCTTAATGAATAACCGATAGCAAGTGCCATAAAAGCACAATATAATTTTTTCAAATTAATCAAAGCTTTTACTTCTTCCTCTGTAGTGTCCATAGATCTTATTTTGTACATTGCATCATTTAGCCATTTCTCTACTAGACCAACTTCTATAATTCTTCGTATATAAATATCAGCTAATGGTTTCAACGGTGAATTCTTATGAAATCCGATTGATATTGGAATATTTACAACACAATCGGTCATTATATGTAGGTTCCTTTCTCCTTTACTATCGTTACTGTCAGTATTTAATTTCGATGACGAATTTTTTAAATTCATACTAGTTTTTCTTTTAACGCTCAAATATTTAAGAAAGTCGGAGCTGTCGTAATAAGCGAAGACGCCTTTTGCTATTTTTTCAGCGGCTTTTTCAGGATTATCGACGTTTTCGAATCTTTCCGCGATCTTTTGTCCCATTTCGTCGAGGGATCCTTCGAAAAATCTCCTAGTTTGTACTCCCCAGCCGCCACAGGCTATTTTGCTATTAACCAACTCTTTTAAAGTGTCGATAGTGACCCGTGGTGCCGGATTGGCTAAAATGGCGGTCATACTAGCTCTATATGATACGACTAAGAGTATACAATACAGCCAATACCATCCTGTTAATAGACGAATTGACCAACCAGATGGCAATTTAGGAAGAGATACAACGAGTAACATTCCATATGTATAGAGAATGCTGTTTGTTATTTCTCCGAACAAATAGAGGCCAACTGGTTTTGCATCTGTAAAGTAAATATTGATTTGCACTTCACTGACCTCGGGTTTTCTGTTGACTTTTTAGCTTAGAGCTTAGGTATATATAATACCTACAACATATGTTTTAAAATGGAGCTTAACTAAATTGTTAAATTACTTACGATTATAAATCTTCTCATTTACTTTTTCTATTTTCAAAGGTTTGTAGTTTAAAAGATTTATGTAATAATTCGCTAAGCCGAAGAATATTAAACCAGTTACTAACAAAACTAGTAAAACAGCGATCCACATATACAAGCTGTAAAAAAAACCTCATTTAACCTTTTAAATAGTTGAATATAATATTAATTATCTAATTATTCAATTTAGGTTTTAGAACAAAATTTTGGGCTAAAATTGTAGAATATTTTGTCAACGCTAATGATTTGAAATGTTTCCAAAATACATATCCTAGAGTCAACTTATCAAGTAGAAAGTCAAGCCAGCTTCTTGTTCTTTCGCTATTCTTCTAAAGAAACACAACTTATAATTCTGATTTTAACATTACTGTAAGTTATAGTGAAACCCAATATCAAAACTTACGTAAAAGGCAAAATCAGGGTTTTCCAAGAATTATCAGTCAAAGCCTCAGGAGTAAGGAATGTCCAGCATTGTGATGTGTAAGGATTACTCAAATCTGATAGCTCCAAGTGATAAGGAGTATATTGTAAATTTCCGAGAGCTACATCAGCTTTGCCATTAACCACTTCGCCGAGAAGACCAGAAAACGAACCGTTACTCTCTCTTTGACCCCATTTATGAATATTGGAGTTAATCGCCTGATACAATTTGGGCATAAAATTCATTTTTTTTGCGAGTGTGTTAAGAATCTGTAAAATCATATACGTTAGACCAGTGGTGTCTAAAGTAGACTGGACAGCGACCCACAATGCTTTTTTCTTTTTTGAAATGGAAAAGGAGTTTTTGAAAATAACAAGGTTATAAATATTTCAAAGCGCTAGACATTTGTGCTTTCCAATTAAAAATTATTTTTCAAATTGTAATATTTTAGGTAAAAAAATATCAAAAAGGAACTTCTTAATTCAATAAAAAGTTCCTAAGAATAATTTCAGAACTTCGTTAATATCAAAATTAGTTATAATAAAGGAAATGCTATTCTATAATAATTTCTAATAGCAATGTTAACTTACTTCAATTTCAACACCGCCAACTTTATTCGTTCCATTAAATTTCGTCACCACCACCGATGGCAAATGGTCGAAATAAACGACATTTAAAACTTCACCATTAAGATTTCCCGTTTTATCCGTGAAGAGATCTCTGTTATAGTGGAATTTTCCACTCCATGTATCAACGCGCCTTGATATAAATATACCTTTTATAGGATTTGGGAAAGGGACCGTTAAAAGATCGAACCAAGCCTTATTTTTGATATTGCCGATGATATTTCTATGGTATTTCAGAAATACGACATTCACAATTCGTTTCCAAATGTAATGTAAGCTGCTGTGGAATAGTCTAATGTCGTGCAGAATTATGTATTTTGCTCTCGTGTCTAGTATTCGGTACCTAAAATTTATTATTCAGAATAAAAGTAAGTTATTCAAATACAATCAGCAAATATAAAGCCTTAACCAAAATCTTTATTAATTAGGGTCAACAAGGGTGAGATAAGGGATCAAGATTTTTTCTTAAAATGTCCTTAAAATGTATGACAAATATATTAGTACCTATGTATAATACTCGAGTTAAGTATGCAAGTACATACAATTAACACTACATTTCATTCATCATTTTGTCATTTTAGCATGACCAAGACTCGTACTCGTACCAAATTTTGAAATATACCTATCTCCAAATTTAAGGAGTCTCATCACTTGAAAACCATTGGCCATAATAATAGTATACATGTTACACCCGTCTCTCCTCGCCTGCCGTAACGCTTCCAGCGTGTTGTAGTTCGGAGACAACAAATCTTCATATTCCTCAACAACGATCTAAAGAATTATAAGCAATTTTAAGAACCATTACTTTTTTTTGAGGTCTGTACTAAAAAAAACTTTTAGCAAATCGGTTCAGTGTCTATTTGTCTGTTATAACACTATTTCTTATTTTTTTACCTAAACTGAAACTATGATATCAGAGTATCAGATTCATAATATTTTGTACTCCTCTTAGACTTTATTTTAGCAAACAATTAAAATTTAATTTTAAAAAAGTATATACACATTACACATACCATTACAAACGGAACATCAAAAGTTCGTCTGAAAAGTGCTCCTTCAAAAACATTCAAATACACCGCATCGCATATGACGACGAGACAAGTGACGTCATTTTTCCTTACTATACCATTTAGTAAGTCAATTAGCACTGATTCTAAGTCTTTTCGTATCTGTAGATCATTTACTAAAACGCCTAAGTCCGCGTAGATGCTGTGTAAAAAAAAAATATAGATACAAACACAAAAGCATCAGAGATTTATGCCTAGTAATTGTCTATAACAAAAGATTTTTATTTTAACGACAGATTGGTGCAGTGATAACCACAACTGGCTCGTGTGATAAGTAAATGCTCTGGTATTTTAATTATTTCTCCGAAAATCAATTTTATATAAATTCTTACCTAGCTAAAACAGCCGCAAGAAAAACAATCCTCATGAGGTTTCCCGCCATTTTGAACTTAAAAAGTAAAATGTTGAGGCGATTTCCAATCTGTTTTAAGGCAGGTTGATTGACAACATTTATTTCGTATGCAAAGCAATTACGCGTTAATCGAATTGGTTGATAAATTATTTAATTTTGACCGATTTAAGGAGCTGAGCATTTAAATACACTTTTGAAAAGGTTAGGTTAGTGTTTTGATGGTAAAAATAAAAATCAATACAATTTTTTTTTATTTACATAAAACATTGTATATAAAATATTTGATTTAATAAAAATTGTATAACTTTAATTGGTATAAAAATATGTGTTTTAAAAACTCATCATTAACAAAATTTATATTAAAATTTATTTATAAAAGTATGTATGACCTTATACAAATAATATTAAAACCTTGTAAATAGCTTTTTTGTTTTAATTTTTTTATTGTTTCCATTTAAATAGACTTCATAAACTATATAATTTACCCATACCTCTTAGCTGAGTCCCTTAAACCTTTAACTTTTAGTTGAGTAGTAATTATTTGTAGAAAATACTTATATTAAAGAAAATATTTTTGTAATATAATATAATCTATAATTTTATTTAATTATAATTGCTTATTATGTGTACAATATATTATATATTGTTACAATCAACACTCGGCTTTTTATTTAGTTTTTTACTTTAATTGCTAATGCCCATTGAATCATAAATTTACTAAACAAGAATACTATGCGTTGGTTTTCGAACAGGATATTAGAAGTAAACTTTAAAAAAATACAATATGTATGAATGATTTTAAAAGAATAAATGACTCGAAAAGCTTATTCGAATAAAGTATATTTTGAGTTTTAAAGTCGTTTTTGAAATCATTATTTTTTAAGTTTTTATTTTACATCAGTTTGAGAGTGTGATTCTAGCCTATATTAAATGTGCTATTTATAATTTGCTGGGCACGTAGCTCCGCCAGTGGACGACGTCTCTCCACCACTCGGGGCGGGTCATCGACCCCGGATACGTCATCACCTTGTTCTGGATGTGTTTGTAGACCTGCATAAGAGAATCAATAAGTAAATCTAATATGGATGCTGATAGGCAATAATGTGTCAACCCACAAAAAATCAAATTTGGAGATATTGATGTATTTTGATACTACGTCACCTATTAACATTATGAAACAAAATCAAGTCTTCGAAACTAAGTAAGCATGAAAAAAAGGTTCTTAACTCAATGTTTCGAATTTCAGGTGCGTTCCATATTTTGCATTTGCATTTTAATTTCAAATATTTAAAAACTTATTATTAAATATTTAATAAATCTATCTGCTTTTGATTCATTATACATTTTATCAAAATAGAAAAGAAAAGATGAATATAAACGTCATAAACAGATTTGTTAAGAATAGGCTTGACATGTTTAGACGCCATTTTCTTAAAATGAACTCCGTGTGGCTTAACACAGTATTGCTTATCAGTGTTCATATATTATTACGCGACGATAAATAAATATATTCTATATATTAACGTGAAGAGGATCTTTGTACCCCTTTTCAACCGACTTAAAAATAGGAGGTTTTCATTTCGTAATGTTTTTTTTTAGTATCGGTCAGACTTACATCA
The DNA here is from genome assembly GCA_037950945.1 of Hypolimnas misippus. Taxonomy (NCBI): domain Eukaryota; kingdom Metazoa; phylum Arthropoda; class Insecta; order Lepidoptera; family Nymphalidae; genus Hypolimnas; species Hypolimnas misippus. The sequence goes on along the minus strand of JBBEEQ010000024.1, from coordinate 14,182,850 downwards.
TTTCTTTTATCATACGAAAGGTTCACTTTTAGATTGGTTCCATTTAACTTTTATCAAAATCAGTTCCATACTTTGATATCAAAATAACTGGTATAAATTTGGATCCAAGTAAACGAAATGACGCATTTTGGTTTTGAAGTACATAGTTTGTTTTTATTAAGGTCCTTTTAAATTAACAGTGTGTTTTGTTGATGGTAAACATACGATGACTTGCCGGAACTAACATTTGATGTGTTGTGTAAAATGTAGCAGAGGTAACTAAGAATCTGATTCTAATGTCACAGAGTCACAACATAACAAATGCCACAGACTATACGCATATACAGAGCAAAAAATATATGACAAAGAAAACATCTAATCAACGATTATAGAACACACTGCATTGGTATGAGTCGTTAAAAAGTAATTAAAGATTGTTGTACATACAGTCATACTTTGATAACAACTGATAGTATGACGTGAATTACCTGTTGCGAACTTTCTTTACAAGGATGATAACAATAAATAACAAGAGACAGTTACATAAATATTATCCATTACAGCGTCTCCTAAAAGTTTTATAACTGTAAATTTTAACGATTTCTAAACAACGAAATCAATATTAATGACAGCGATATTTTAAATTAATTTGTAATTTCCGTTTTTGATAGCGTTATTTTCTATCGATATTTGTTGACTAATTTTGCGTCGCAAACGAAAATGCGTGGAGAAATACTAATGGAAAACTAATAAGCTAATACTAGGAATATGGTTCATTTGTGTGTCTTTATATAAAATAGTGGTTATTTCGAACGTAGTTCATTGAATTTGCAACCGATTTCAAGATTGACTACATGTATTTTTTGTACAAAATTGAAATAAAGTAATCACATTCCTCGTTCCTTCTTTATATAAATGCGAAATTTCATAATCCTTTTTCAGTGCAATTTTCCGTACAAGGGGTACAAATGTTTGCTTCATTTACATAAATTTGCTTCCTTATATAAATATATATAAAGACCTACCTCCCCATCAGACATTCCCAACACGGACTTCATGCAAAAGTCAGGCGGCGCCAGCGTGTCGGCGAGCGCGACGGCCTGCGGAGCGACTGCGGCGCACAGCTTCAGGATGCCTTCCCGCAGGTGTAACCCTTGCTCCAGGGTGAAATATCCACCCTGAAAAAAAAATGTACATACATACATATACAATATATTTTTTGTATCGTTTTTAATTTTTATTTACATAATTCATTATCTTTGGAATTAGTTAAAAAGTTACACACATTTATTTTGGTACTTTCATTTTGACAATTTTAGTATTGTTGCCATTATTAATTTAAAAAAAAAAACTTGTAAATGTACAAATCCTTAATTATAGAAAATCGATTTCTTACAAAATATATATTTTATAATCGTACTTATATTTAGATAAACATATCCTAAACAGAAAGTGAAAAAACAAAATAAGCCCTATGTATTTAAACTAATATTAAAGTGAGATAAAATTTGTTTGTAAGTCTGTATATAGGGGTTAATCTCTGAAACTACAAATGAGATCTGAAAAATTATTTTTGCGTCGGATAGCTTGTTTTTTAAGGAAGGTTATAGACTATATTACATTGCGCTATGACTTACAGGAGCAAAGAAGTAACCATTAAATCGAGAGAAACCGCGAGAGGCAGCTAGTCATACCAGCAATACTTACAATGTACAGGGTTGCCATATGCTTCTCCAGAAGAAACGCTCCGAACAATGAAACAAGCTTCATTAAAACTTTTCTACAGGAAACGTCTTCAAAAGCTTTCGCCGAGTTGTAGAAATGATTTAAGATGTAGTTCTGTAAATAAACAATATTAAATATTAGTCGCTACATTGTTACATATGGACGTTGATAAGCAATACTGTGTCAAGCCATTAGGACTTCGATTTGAGGAAATAGCTTTGAAACATGTCAGACCTATTTTTAACAAATTTTTTTGAAGAGGTTTTGGATATATATCAATTTTCCTTTTTCTATATGTACATATAATAAATTATTACATATGGACGTTGATAAGCAATACTGTGTCAAGCCAGTAGGACTTCGATTTGAGGAAATAGCCTCTAAACATGTCACACCTATTTTTAACAAATTTTTTTGAAGAGGTTTTGGATATATATCAATTTTCCTTTTTCTATATGTACATATAATAAATTATTACATATGGACGTTGATAAGCAATACTGTGTCAAGCCATTAGGACTTCGATTTGAGGAAATAGCCTCTAAACATGTCACACCTATTTTTAACAAATTTTTTTGAAGAGGTTTTGGATATATATTAATTTTCTCTTTTCTATATGTACATATAATAAATTCATCAAAACGAATCTAATCTAAAACTAATATGAGAACTTTTCCCCATACTTATTTAGATTATATGACTTTAATTTTATTTTAATAACGTTAAATATGTGAAGCATGATAATCCTTTCTGATAAGAATACGTAATTGTAAGTTTTACTCTCGTAATTGACATAAAACAACTCTTGTAAATCCAAAACAACTTTTGTAAATCCTTTTGAAGGTCTGTGATCAAAACTTATAAGTTTAATTCTCGCCTAATAAAGAACCTTCACAAAAATACTGATTAATTACTGCTAAGAGTTAAATAACACACCTCTCCGTATATGACGGATAATGTCACAGCATTATACGACTGCGATTCGTTCTTTGCTTCTAAATTACTTTTTCCTTCCTGTTTCAGCTTCGAAACCTTCTCGTATGTTATCTTTAGGATGTATGCTGTCAGCCATTTGTACATCTGGGTTAGGTCTGAAAAAAAAAAACATGGCAATTTGTGAGTGGACTAGTTATTATTTTTAATGTTTGTAATTATGACAAAAATTATATACTATTATATTTGGGAAATAAAATGAATTCTCATTTAAATGTTTATCAAAAAACTGTTTATACGAAGAAGAAAAGAAAATTACAGACAAACATAGATTAAAAAAAAAAGCATGAATAAAAATAGTATAATAAATAATCTTAGCGATAAGACCGCCTTTTGTACATTCTTTATTTCTTTCTATATTCTGTATCTATTGTGTTTTCTTTGTTTTGGTGTACAGTAAAGAAAATTTGTATTGTATTGTATTGAATACAACTAAATTCTATGGATTATTAAAAACTTATCTTTTAGCAACTATTCTATAGTCGTTAAATAGATTAATGGTCGCGGGTCCGATACCTTATTGACATGTTTGACGTATTTTGGGTATTGTGTATTTTCGGACTCGACATGTGATCATGGGAAATTAATGAAAAAAAGGTTTTATGTTTAATTTTTGTCAATTTCATCCCAAAGATTCTTATCACACACTCCAAATATTACACCAACTTACTATATGGATCCACCAGATCATCCACACTCCTCCATGGACAGCTGGTCTTCAAAAGCTCATCAGCATTCTGAAGGAACTTCAACGATCCCAAAGGAGTGTCTTCATCTGTGATGTTTCCTCTCTTCGGCCACATGGTCAGCAACCAGTTACTACTCTGCTGTACGAGGAGGCTGTTTTCACCCTCATAAGTGCAGTTTGCGTCATTGTCGTCACGTAGATCTCCTAAACCGGCGGCTGTGGAAATCATTATTATTGGTTATTATTATTTTTTTATATATTTATACTTAATTGCATATCATCAGAACAAAATATCGAAAAATGTTAACACCTAATGATTAATTGTGTAGTACAATGACGGTCCTATGGCTAATTAGCCATTTCTTCCAGATATATTATTTAATTGAGCCAAGACGATTACATGTATAAAGCGATTACATGTATAAATTGATCTTGTCCATTGTCACGAGTTAAAAATTCATCGCACGCTAGATTTAGAAATTATTGAGGAATCTAGCACATATCGGGATAAATTCTAATATATATCTGCTATTTTACGGTAAATATATATTTACGTTTAATTAAAATAACATTCAATTATACATAACTAATAAATAAAATAAATATATTATAACAATTTTTATATTAATTAATAAATATATAATTATGTAATTCAATCTTCTCTAATATAGTTATTAGTGATTGTTTTCGAACTATATGTATACCTTTTTTCACGTGTGTTGATCTAAAACGAGGCGCGTCTGAACTCACATTCACAAAAGTCCGAATAAAAACATTGAATGTATACGATATTGTCACAAAATTTTTGAATATTCCAAGCCGTTAAAAGAATTCATATTTTATTATATCTTTACTTGACTTATTTACTAAACACATCCCAGAATGAAAATCACGAATTTTATAATAATTACACTCGTTCTGTATTAATATTTTCAACTATTTGAGAAAAAGGTCCGATATAAATTGCACTAAAAATATTAATAAATAATGATTTAAACATATTAATTTGATATATATCATTATATACGAAACATTAAATAATTAAAATTATTGAAATGTCTAATCGACTGTCCCGGTGGCTAATTTAGTGTTCTGCGCAGCGTCATGCGCATCGTTCAGACCACCACACTTACGTGAAACTACCAATAGACAATTGGACGCTGATAAGCAATACTACGTCAAGCCACACAGACTTCGTTTTGAGAAAATGGCGTCTAAAGATGTCAAACCTATTCTTAATAAATTAGTTTGAAGACGTATATATTCATCTTTTTTTTCTATTTTGATAAAATGTATATTGAATCAAAAGCAGATAGATTTATTTAATATGTTATATAATAATAAGTTTTTAAATGTTTGAGATTATTTTATAAATTGCAAAATATGGAACGCACCTGAAATACGAAACATTGTGTTAAGAAACTTTTTTCCATACTTATTTAGTTTAGATCAAAATACATCAATATCTTAAAATTTGACTTTTTGTGGGTTGACACATTATTGCTTATCAGCATCCAATTATGTTTCAAATTCTCTTATCGGCTACCTTTCAAGTACCCGTGCCCGCCGCACGCCTCGCGGCAGTTCTGTATGCCGTCGCGCGCCGCCCACGCGCACAGCGGCTTGGCGCTCGACGACAGCGCGTGCAGCTCCACGCCGCGCGCCGCGCCGCGGGCGCTGTTCGCGCCTGGAAGGAGACTGACGCTGCAGAGTGGGTACACACAGGGGACTGATGCTGTCAGGCGGAGTTGTGTACATGACGCTGTTGGGTTGAGCTGCCTACACAGGGCGATCCCCTGTGTCCATTTAGTTCCAGTGTACTCGGAGGACTAATGTAATTCAAAACACTAATTTACTTATGAAGCTATTATTTAAGCACTTTTGAGGACTGATGTAATTCAGGGTAATGGTTTGCTCAGGAGACTGATAGAATAAGGTGGAAATTTTGTCTATATAAGGAACTAGCGCATACGATCAAAAAAGGATTTAACAGTTTCCAGTACCAATTTTGTATTCATAGGATGTTTCACAGGTTTTATTTCTTTCAATACCACCTACCCCTCGCGGTTTCGCTTCTGCTAGTCTTAACGTGATGTAATTTATCCTATAACGTTCCTCAATAAACAAGCTATGCAACATAAAGACAGTTTTTCAAATCGAAGCAATAATTTCTGATATTAACCCCTATATAATAACTTATAAATAATTTATATATCTTTATAATATTAGTATAGATTTACCAGTATAGTTTTCGATTGTAATGTTAACGTGCATTGCGCTGAACCACGTGCAGAAGACCCGGAAAGCGTATGTTGCAGCCAAATATGGCAGTAGACGGATTTGCTGGAAAATGTATTTTATTTTAAATCGACTTCGAATAAGGAGGAGATTCTATGTTCGGCGATGTATTTTTATTTATGTTTGGTCACCAATTTTTCCACCGTTTGGGGACTGTTTTTCAATTTTTTTTTTTCTTTAAATTGACAATGAATTAAGCGTAGCCGGGAGTTCATATCACAGGGGGTAACTCAACGAAAAGTTAGTTTGTTCACAATTATGTGTTATGCAAATGAAATTGTAATTCATATTATTATTGTCCAATTTTAATACTTTTTTAAATCTCATATGATAAACAATTTTTAAGAAAAATAATGAATTTTCTGGGGGCTCTCTTGTAAAGGCCTTTTTTCCATTACTCCATTAGGATGGCTTTTATAGAGAATGTTATCCAACAAAGCGATATAAGCTTTCTAAATGAAGCTGTTAATATATATGTACATTTTTTGATGTAAGCATCCATTGTAAAAAGATTTATTTTCCAAGTAAGAAATACGAAATTTGATATGCCTGTGTCTACCTACAAAAAGATCCATATCAGCGATTCTGAAAATTTTACTCCTAAGTGGATTAGGGGTTGTCAATATATATGTGAGCCGGGGCAGGTTGCTAGTACTATATATGTTTACCTGCTGTTGATATTCTAGTACAGAAGTTTCTTCACCACCGTTCTCAGAACCAAATTGTTTTCTCACAGCTGAGTACCTGATCGCTATTACGATAGCCTTTTGCAGATAATTAGTGGATATCGTTGTTATGTGTACTCGCCCACCTGTAATTAAAACAATAGATATTATGGTTCGAGTATGAGTGCTTCTTGAGTTTAAATTTATTTAATTTTTTTAACCGGTGGCGGTTTTTGATAGAGGTAAAAATTTTACTACGACATTTGGCGCAAAAAAATATGGGATATTTTTAGTATAATAAATAAAGCTTTCTATATTAATATTATCAATATATACTCTAAATTGTTTTTCAACCGATTTTCAAAAAGAAGGAGTTTATCAATTCGTTGAGGACTTTCTATGTATGTCGATTATTCGAAAACGACATGACCGATTTGGTTATTCTTCAAGATTAATAGTATACTATTTTCATCAAAATCGATTTAGTAGTTAGGTTTCAAAAGCAAAACTAACTGGAACAAGTATATCATGCTAATAAACATCACATATTTTGCGTTTGAAATCAGTTACTCTTATTTTAAATAGTGTTACTTCTTCGAAAATCATTAATTAACCAAAATTACCTGATAATATTCCCAAAGCCGCACCAAATCGTTTATTAGGGTCCCTGAATGGTGTTTTGTAGTCCCCATTATCGTCAACTCCCCCCAACTTGTCCAAGGCGTATTCTTTCGGTATGTGATAATTGTTAAACATAACAAATCTAAAACAAAACAAATACACTCGTATAAATCATAGAAGTGAAACTTTTAAAATATACAGCTCTCTTTCTTTTCTTTCTACATAATTTTTTTTTCTCTTTCGCGTGAGACATATACTTAAAATTCCAATGAGACGCTGATAAGCTGATATGTAACGCCACACGGACTTCATTTCGAGAAAATGGCGTCTAAAGATGTTAAACTTATTCTTAGCAAATTTTTTTGAAGACATATCTATCAATATTATATATCCATTTTCTGATTTACATTTTGATAAAAGGTATAACGAATTAAAAGCAGATTCGTATATAAAAAGTTTAATCTAATTTTTTTTTTTCAAATTTATTAGATTATTGCGTACTTCAATATACGAAACGTTGAAACATATTGAGCACACTTCAATATTCGAAGCATTAAATTAAAAAACACTTTTTTCCATACTTAATTAGTTTAGATGACTTGAATTTTTTTAACCATGTTAAATATGGACGCTGATAAGCAATACTGTGTTAAGCCACACGGATTTCATTTTGAGAAAATGGCGTCTAAAGCTGTCAAACGTATTTTTAATAAATATGTTTGAAGAAGTATATGTCCATCTTTTCTTTTATTTTTAGATAAAAGACAATGAATTAAAAGCAGGTTGATTTATTTAATATATTACCTAATAAAAAGTTTTTCAAATATTTGAGATTATTACATAAATTGCAAAATATGGAACGCAATTGAAATTCGAAACAATTAATTAAGAAACTTTTTTCCATATTTATTTAGTTTATATGACTCCAATTTTTTTGAATAATGTTAAATAGGTTATGCAGTATCAAAATACATCAATATCTCAGAATGTGACTTTCTGTGGGTTGACACATTATTGCTTATCAGCATCCATATATAACTCATTATCAGAATACATCAATATCTCCTAATTCGACTTATTGTGGGTTGACACAGTGTTACTTATCAGTATCTAATTGTCGTTAAATTATCGTTTATTATCGAGGCCCTGCTAAGATGTTTTACTTTAAAAATTATTAAGTTACAAATTATTTGGTAAACGATTTATACGAAAACATGGGTCTTTCAAAGTGACTTTATCTATCTGTTAAGCCTTCGCGATTAAACCGTAGAACCAATTTTAGTATAGAATAGATAAGATCTTGAACTCTAACTCAAACTCAAACTCAAACTCAAAATATACTTTATTCAAATGGGCTTTAACAGCACTTTCGAATCGTCAAGTTACATGTCATATTTTAATTTTTATAAAGCTACCACCGGTTCGGAATGTAGTCTCTACCGAGAAGAACCGGCAAGAAACTCGATAGTAACTCTTTTAAAATAATTTATACATAATGTATTTTTATTACATTTTAATTATGTTATCCGGATAGAAAATCAACGCTTATCAAATCCACGCCTCTTTGTCGTCAAAATATTCTTGTATGGTATAATATGCTTTATTTATTAAAGATTTTTTAACGTAGGCTTTAAACTTATTAAGTGGCAAATGTAAAACTGTTTGCGGGATTTTATTATAGATGCGAATACCAGATCCCAGAAACGATGAACTGACTTTATGAAGACGAAAGTTTGGTATGAAAAGTTTATTTTTTCTTCTAGTGTTTACACAATGCCTGTCACTGTTCTTAGGAAAACCATCACTATTTTGAAAGATATATAAAATATTAACGTAAATGTATTGTGACGCAACCGTGAGAATATCTATCTTCTTAAATACATCCCTAAGGGAGTCTCGAGCTCCGAGACTATATATTGCTCGAATAGCTCTTTTTTGTAAGACAAATACAGTCTCAATGTCTGTGGCATTACCCCAAAGTAATATACCATAAGACATAACACTGTGAAAGTAACTAAAGTATACTAGACGAGCAGTATCAATATCAGTTAAATTTTTAATTTTTCTAACAGCATAAGCTGCGGAGCTGAGTCTTCCTGCAAGAAAAAAAAACTACTCGAAGCGTCCCGCGCAGGCGAAGTCGCGGCCACCAGCTAGTCAAGAATACGTACCCATTATCAATACCGTTTAAACCAATCTTCTCTCCAATATCCCCGACAGTTACTCCCGGGTAGGGCTTGAGGGTATTAGGGTCTCTTAAGGGCACGACGAATGCGTGCAAACCATGATTTTTACCCTTCGATATCAGCATCGCGTAAACAATCGCATGTGTTGCGCATTTTCCTTGAATAATAATTTGAAATTAAAATAATTTTCTTAATTATCCCTTTAATATAATCATGTTATTGTCTGTTCATGTCGCAAAAACTACTAGCAGTACAAGTTTTTGCCGTCTTAGAGCGTAGTTGAAGGTGACCTCAGCTTGTATACGGGCTGTCGGGCGGTACTACACTCTCACTAAAAGTCAGCGTGTAGTAGCTATTAATTGGTACGTATCGAACATTTAATGAGCAATCCCTTATTTCTTTTTAAGCTGGAAACATTTTTGTAGCTCCTTTGGTGCCCAAACGTCCATGGACGGTGATCACATAACATCTGGTGATCCGCCTGCTCGTTTGGTCGCTATTTTTATTTAAAAAAATGATTTTGATGAAATTTATCACGTTTTTTAAATCTAGTTTCAATTTTATCAAGCTACACATATGTCGAGTATGTAGTATATAACAATTAAGATAAACAAGTCAACATTACGTAGGTAGAAGATGTTAATGTGTAAAATAAAATCCTGCATAAATATTACATTTGAGACTGCGTTTTAAGTTTCAGTTTAAATTACCAAAATTTTATTCACATTAAAAATTAATGACCAAAATTAAAACACATTATTCTCTTCAAGTCTGTTGATATTCTTCGTGATATTTGGACGCTGATAAGCAATACTGTGTCAAGCCACATGAACATCATTTTGAGAAAATGGCGTCTAAAGATGTCAAACCTATTCTTAATAAATATGTTCGTAGAAGTATATATCAAAGGTATAATGAATTAAACTCAGATTGATATATTTGACATATTATCTAATAATAAGCGTTTCAAATATTTGAGATTATTGTACAAATTGCAAATTATGGGACGCACTTGAAATTCAAAGCAATAAATTAAGAAACTTTGTGACTCGAAAAGTTTTTAATAATGCTAAATAGATAATGCATTATCAAAATACATCAATATATCCGAATTTGACTTTTTGTGGGTTGACACATAATTGCTTATCAGCATCCATTTAACGAATAAAATATGTATATTCTTTCAATAGTTTTATTTATTTTTGGGAAGATTTAACTACCCATAGTGTTTAATTTAATCTATACTTATTTATATCATAACGAGGTAAAATTTGTATGTAGTTAAAATCTGAAGCTACTGGGCCCGTTTGATGAGGAAGGTTATAGGCTATATTACATCACGCTACATTTCACAGAAGGAAATTAGTAACCATAAATGCGAGTGAAACCGCGAGTGGTAGCTAGTGTATGATATAATAACAACAATTGTTATTGATGTCAAAAATAATCGTTATCTTTTAAAATCTTCAATGATTCATACGTTTGTTGACATTACACTTAGTATCGTTACGCATATGTATATTATCGTAGAAGTACTATTTACGTCTAGCTGTTGCCATGCAAGAATAATTAGAATTTATCTATATTTGTACATATAAATAAAATGATAATAACTATCAGTGCCCCAAGTACGAATTTTGATGGTTTTTAATCGACCTCCAAATAGGACGAGGTTATCAATACAAACTCAAACTCAAAATATACTTAAATCTAATAGGCTCTTTCGAATCGTCAGTTTACAAATTTGTCTTGTCAGTTCTAAGTGAAGGTATCGGCTCGGAATGTGGACTCTACTGAGAAGAGCTGAGGAGAAAATCAGTAGTTACTCTTTTCAAAATATTTTTGTATATTTTTAGTGGATTAGCTACAGTTATCTTGAGAATGTCTGCTTTATCTTTAATGTAATCATGTACTAAATAATAGGCTTTGTATACTAATAAAATTTTATTGTAAGCTATAAATTCGTCGGGGGCCTCTTTTATCACTTATTTTTTTATTTTCTTCGATTACTCGATTTTGTTAATGTTTTTTTTGTTTGAAAGAGTAAAACTATTCTTCGAATAATGTAATAGAATCATCAAAATCGGTTCAGTTGTTTAGTTTTAAAATAAAAATAGCTGTAATAATTTTGTCATTAAAATAAACGAAATTACATGCTTTTGAAGTCGTTTTCCTTTTTTTTTTTAAAAGTGTTGTTTATAACGTAATTGCTGATCGGTATTCTTCCATTGACTAGTAGTCCTTGCAGTGAAATTTTCGCTAGAGGTGGTGCTAGTTTACGTATGCAAAATTAATCAAATGAATTTGATAACGTTTAATTATTTATTAATTTATATGTTTTTGTGATTAAATTATATGTTTGTGTAAAGTCTATGAAACGACTGATCCGATTTGAAAAAAATCTTTTTGTGTTGAATAGTATATAGAGGAAGATTATAGGCTATATTACATCACGCTACGAGTCACAGGAGCGAACCATACCATAAACGCGAGTGAAACCGCGAGGGGCAACTAGTTATAAATAAACATTAAAAAATCCACTAAGCAACAATATTCGCTTTTTACGCATGTTTTTATGTTAGTGTGTTTATCGTATATTCTAAAAACCTACATAGATTTAATTAATTCCGGTATCGCATAAGAATCATTAATGCATGTACTTTATTGTTAGATTTAAATACAAACAATTTAATTTCAACAACGTATCAATATTTATAATACTCTAAATTTAAAAGTATAATAAAATAAATAAATTAAGTTACAATTTAATAGTATACAATTAAATATTTAGGGCCGCATTTTTTGCGTTGACTTTTCCATTTGAAGGGTTTATAAAAAAAAAACAAATAGTATTACGTGTTAAAACACGTGTTTAAATATGGAATGATATAAACCTTGACCTTTTACTAGACGTTGGTTTCCATCTGTAACGTTACACATTAAACTCGTTATGCACCACTGCATTGTAATGTATTCAATCAAATCAAAATCAATCAAAATCAAAAAATACTTTATTCAAGTAGGCTCTCACGAGCACTTTTGAATCGTCAATACATGAAAAAACAAAAAAAAATTACATCAAATAATGAAGCTACCACCGGTTCGGAACGTAGATTCTACCGAGAAGAACCGGCAAGAAACTCGATAGTTACTCTTTTAAAATATTGTCAATACATCACAACACAGTTTATGATTACAAATTGATTATTTATCCTGTACGAAATTCAGCATATACTAAGCCCACGCATCTTTATCGTCAACGTAATCTTGTATAGAGTAATATGCTTTAGCTATTAGAGACTTTTTAACATATGATTTAAATCTATTTATGGAAAACTGCAAATATTTCTGGGGGATTTTATTATAAAAACGAATACCTTGCCCCAGAAAGGAAACATTTACTTTGTGAAGTCGAAAACAAGGTGTTATAAGTTTATCTTTCTTTCTCGTGTTAATATTATGTTTATCTCTATTTCTTTCAAAATAATGAATATTTTTATGAATGTATACTATATTGTTATAAATGTATTGTGACGCAACAGTAAGTATACCTACTTTACTAAAAATATCCCGAAGGGAGTCTCGAGCTCCTAGATTATAAATACCACGAACAGCTCTTTTTTGTAAGATAAATACAGTATTAATATCTGTAGCACTACCCCATAGCATCAATCCATAAGACATGATACTATGAAAATAACCAAAATATACTAATCGAGCTGTATCAACATCGGTTAGTTGACGAACTTTTCTAACCGCGTACGATGCGGAGCTGAGTCTCCCCGTAAGAGATAACAAATGGGAGCTCCACTGAAGTTTCATATCCAAAGTTATTCCTAAAAACACCGTTGTATCAGTAACATCAAGGATCTCATTATTTAATATTAAACTATAAGTTTGCTGTTTAACATTAGGCAAGGTAAATATTACACATTTCGTTTTCTTAGCATTTAAGACCAGATTATTAGATGTAAACCAATATTGTATCAGTGACAATGCATTGTTTACATCGTCATAATTAGTTTTATTTCTGTCAACTTTAAAAATAAGCGAAGTATCATCAGCAAACAATACAATGTCACAAATACTTTTAACATAAAACGGAAGATCATTGATGTATAATAAAAATAGAAAAGGACCCAGAATTGACCCCTGTGGAACACCCATCTTTAGGACAGATCCAGAAGACTTTATTCCATTTATAGTAACATGTTGAAGTCTCTGTGTCAAGTATGAAGCAATGAGATCAAGAGCTTTGCCTTTCACACAACTTTATTTATCTGTACTAATATTATAAAGAGGTACAATTTTATATAAGGGGTAATCCTTAAGTCGGAATTTTCGGAATCGGAATCTACTGATTCTATTTGAAAAATGAATTTTATCAATATATAATAAAGCTGAAGAGTTTGTAGGTTTGTTAGTTTAACGAGCTAATCTCACGAACTACTGGTTCGAACTGAATATATATTTATCTATTAGATATGTAGTTAGTTTATTGAAGAAGGCTATAGGCTATATTACATCACACTACGCCTCATAGAAGCGAAGTAGTAACTATAAAAGCGAGTAAAACCGCAAAGGACAGCTAGTTCTTGATAACCTATTTATTATGGAAGGTTATAGGCTATATTACATCACACTACGCCTCATAGAAGCGAAGCAGTAACTATAAAAGCGAGTAAAACCGCAAAGGACAGCTAGTTCTTGATAACCTATTTATTATGGAAGGTTATAGGCTATATTACATAACGCTACGACTCACAGAAGCGAAGCAATTTTGGTCCAATAGAATTTTCATCAAAATCAGTTCCGTACATTAGTTTTAAAATTAAAATAGCTGAAATAAGTATGTCATACAAGTGAACGAAATTACGTATTTTGCTTTAGAATTCAGTTTCCTTTTTTTGAGTCTTGTTTATTTTGGGCTTTTTAACGTTTCATGTGGATTAAGTGTACCCTCACACCACTACGTCACTACGACAATGAGTAAACACAGCTCAAAGGTCATTAACAGTATAATACATTATTAATAACAGTCTGACGTCATACTCTTTAATTATAAGTAATGGTCGCCTAGCGGTTGTAATTCGACCAGTTCGTTAAATTTTTAACCGATTTCAAGATATACCACAGATAATCTATTCTCAATTTGACCACAGACAATAAACAAAAGAGTATATACGTGTGTCGAATACAGGGTAGTGTGTGTTATGTTTTTTTATTGATTTAATTTATTTTTATGCATAATTTAAAATAATATTAGCATTCCTCGCTCTTTCTCTATAAAATCTATTAAAAGTGTACAAATTTCATACTCCTCTTTCGGAGCATTTTCGTAAAGAAGGGGTATAAAGTTTTTGCTTCAAGTATTAATATATAGATTAATCGACCTACATAAATAAATAAATAAATAAATAAACGCATCACACTCAACGGCCCCCATTAAGATCTTGTGACCTTGTGTCGGGGGTCCGACACAAGGTCACAAGATCTTAATACACACAACACCAACACAAACACCCAGACCACTACAAACATCCGTATGGCGTATACAGACATTTGCCGTGAGCGGGGATCGAACCCGGGACCGTTAGCGATACAGTCAGTTGCAGTGACCACTACGCCAACGTGTCTGTCATAAAATCTTATATTCTTCATTTCAAACAATAAAATAAAATCACTATTATAACAAGTTAAAATTTATTTCTGCAAATAAACATTTTTTCGCTTTTTCAACAAAATCCTCTTGAACTATACTTAGTTATTATTACGAGTATATTCCGTTTAAATAATATTCTAACCAAACAATGGAAATATATTAACATCTTAATGTATCAGAGGTCAAAATGGCAAACAGGTTTAAAATTATGATAATTATTTTATTCAATGTGGTGTTAATAACTATGCATTTACCTCCCCTGAATGAAACATGTTTTTTTTATCAAAATAAAAGGCAAATGAGTGGGTAACTTGATATTAGAGTTACAAATGAGTTGCCAGTTTAAAAAGGAATAAAGGATAAAGGGCAATGGGAGGTAAGGAAGGTGATGGGACAGCTAGACTTCCGGCTAACTCACTCACCGTGAGAAACGCAACGAGCAGCCTGTGTACGTGCTGCAGTTAGTAAGCTACAGTTAAAAATGGTAAATTTTTAGAATAAAAATATTCAATATTAACGGTTAAACTACTTGCGGGTTCACTCGCGTTTATGGCTATTGCTTCGAGTCGTAGCGTGATATAATACAGCCTATACCCTTTCGGATAAGTAGTTTTAGAGATAAGGTTAGTTTCATGTATAGGACATGCAAACTTACAAACAAATTTTACCTGTATAATATAAGTTTTGATTTTTAATAAATACTACTAAAAAAAATGATTAATGTGTAAAAAATGTTTTAATATTTAATATCAATGTTTAAATCACAGATAACTATATTTTTTTTCTTAAAACCGATAAACATAAAAATACTCATATAACATTAACTTACGACCATTAAGCATTTAATGGTCTAAGGACATTAATAATAAAGTATAAAATTATAAATCTCCATAATGTTTTATACGAAACAATGATGAATATTATTCTCATGTATTTCACTGCTAATTGACAATTAAATAATATTACGTTGTTGCTTTAAATTTTTTAAATATTCACTTATTTATTTTTTGCTTGCGTTTTTTTTTTCAACAAAAAAAGTAGGTATTATTATCAAAAGTTAGTAATGTAATGTGAGAATGTATATAGTATATCTAGATATTCTTAATATAGCTTATAACACTGAATGTAGATATCCCACTGCTGAGCAAAGCCTTGATCTCCTATTAAGAAGACTAAGAGCTTAATCCACCAAGTTGCTCCACTGCGAGGGATATACATGTGTCAGAATTTCTCCACGTACATGGAAACCTCACAATGTTTTTCTTTACCGTCGAGCATGAGATAAGTTTAAACGCTCGAAAATTAAAAACTTCGTTTTCTAAACTTCTCGCCTACTAGCTAGTTATTAGACATTTCGCCTCTGGTCAGCATATTGGATTGTATTTCAGAACGCAAGTTTAGTAATGTATAATATTGTTATTTTCTACTAAGTCTTAGTTTTATATTCGGCAAACAGTTTCTTGGTTTTATGTTTGATATTTCATTATTAGCTTCAAGAAGTATATGTATTAAATTTTAAGTAAATAAGACCACCGGATAACATTTTGCATCCAAACGGTTTTACCCCGTTTAGGGGTGAAATATCGAAAAACTCTTTTTTAATTCTTCTCTATGTCGTTATAGAAATACCCTACCAAAAATGCAGCTAGACCAATAGATCTAATAGCGAAATTTTTCCATTCCAGCATTTAATACCCCCTAGCATATCTAAAAGGGATGATTTTGAAATTCTGGGATACATATATTTAGTTATTCGCTCTAAATAATATTTATGCTAAGCTTGAGGATAATCAGTTAAAAAATACATTTTCTTCATACAGACGTCAACCGCCATGGACCCCAATGTGGGATCATATAATACGTTTTGTATTTCATATTTTATTGCTATCATCCAGAAGTATGTGTAAAAAGTTTTAAGTTAATATGACAACGGAAATATATTTTCTATACAAAATTTTTTAGCTCTTTTCACTCTTTTAGAGGTGGAATATCGAAAAAGCCTTGCTGAGTGTATGCGTACAACCCAAAAGGCACCCACTACCAAAATTATAAGTTTATAGCCCCAGGTTTAAACTTTGATGAATCAGTTAGTCAAGACAAATGCTCATATGTATAGATAGATAGATAGGTGACATAGCTGTTTTCCATTTACAATTCCAAAAAGAAATCCTTCACCCGTAATGGAAAAATCCGAAACTATCGTATAATCCGAAATGGCTTGGTGATCTGGATTATAATCAGTTGGAATATTTGTTTACTACGCTTACATGAATTATTTATTTAATTATTATTATTTTTAAGTACATAATTTCTATTATATACTTCGCATAAATGTAATTTGTTTTTTTTTTAATGTAATATAGTTACTTATATTGTATTACGTTATGTCAGCTCACGAATTGCATGTTTATTGTTAGCAAATTTGTCATCGTTTAAAAAATGTCTTATTTATTTAAGTGCGTTTGATAAAAATGAGTATTATTTAACGTTGGGTGGCGCCGATACTCATACACAGGTTGATTCCTATTTTGAGTATCCGTTTTCCTATATAATGTAACATTGTAACCAGAAAAAAAATATAACAGAATAAGACTATCGTGTTACTATAACTGTAATTTTGGTTTAAATAAATAATAAAAATAATTTCAAATCCGTAGCCGTAACCGGTTATAATATTATTCATATATCCATTGTAGCGTAGTTTCGCGTACGTTACATAGTTTAAATTTTGTATCAAAAATATTTTTTTTACTTTCGAATACCATTTGTTTGATTTGTGACTTTTAGTTTTGCGAACTATTTTTTTTCATAACCTTTAACACATATGTCAGTTGTCATTTGATTTACGTCACACGTAATTAGGTCCTTTTTACAATGGAAATCCTTTATTGACGCTAGACGTCATTACTGCATATTTTTGCATAATCTGTCCTAGCATTAGGTAAATAAATATTGATAATCTGTTTGATTATCGGTAATTTCACACTTTCCTTCCTGGTTTTTAAAGCGGATATGATTCCGTATTTTTTTTTTATTATTATGTCATTTTGTTTTGTATTATTTCGAGATAATGTGTTATTCGGACATTTTAAAAGACTATAATGTCTTTAATATTTCTTTCTTCGTTATTCCGCAAAGAATTACTATTTTGTCTCATGGTAAGTTTCGATGTTTTTTTTTGGTTTTCATTGTTATTTTTATTATTTTCAGGGAATTAATATATTTCCATTTAAAAAAAAAATATTTTGAAGAAAGTAACCGGATTCCTCCGGGAAAGTTTTTTAATTTTTTTTGTTAGGGATTAAATAAACACAAACTTTTTAAACAAAATTAAATCGAATCAATTTTCTCCTATTACAGTTATTTTCCATGATTATTTATCTGGATAATTTTCCAAGTTAATTTTCAAAACGTGTTTCGACATTTCCGAGATCTAACCTTTGGATTTGGTAATGTAGAAATTATTTCCTTTCTCCTTCACGTGATGGCTTCGCGGGACGGACATTTATTTAAAATATATTTTCATATACTTTAGATTTTCGCATTTGAATAATTCAAAACTTTTTAATATTAATGTTTGAATTTCATTAATTATTAAATTTTTTGAATATATTGGTTATACTTTTGTTTAGAACATTAAATTTAAAACAATTTTTGTTAAATTTACATTATGGTTGTAAACATCCTGGCGCCCGAATCTTTTGATATAAAACTTAGTATTTAAAATTGAATGTAGTAAAATTAATATTCAAAATTTGTTATAAAATATTCACCTTAAAAGACCACACAAGCCAATAAATGATTTTTCTTTTAATTTTCCATTTTTAATATACAAATACATTGTCTGACTTCCGGAGTATTAATATTTAAAACTCTACCATTTTTATCTTTGCTTACATTATAATTTTAAAAATAACTTTTAACTACTTCATGTTTTTTATAACATTATTATTCTTATATTACAGCATATTCATGGACTCTGTACTTTACATCAATTTATAATTATAATATTAGATAAGAGTTGTGTACTGAAATTTTACTAAACAAATTATCTTAATGATGATAATATCGGATAAAAATTCAGCTGATTTGAAGACAATCTATAACAAATATTAACATAGGTGACCTTGCTTTGTATGTATGAAATGACATAAAGATATTAATTTTACAAAGGATTACTTAAAATCTATTTTTAATTTCAGTCGATTCTATATTTCGGTACTAATGTTATAAATGCAAAAATAATAGTTTGTTTGTAGCGTTTACCAATTAACCAATTTTAATAAATTTTGGTGTCGAGATAGATTAAACCTAGGAGGAGTCATTTTTGTCGTAATTGAAACAAGAAAGGGTTAAAATAGAGGATAACAGTATTTGCTGAGATTAAACCGCAGGGACGAAATCGTTTGTAATAAACTTAAGAAATGTTAATTAACTTACATAGTTGTATAAATGAACTGTGTAATTCAACAGAAGTGACTGTGCAAAAAATGTCTATTACAAATTAATTTTTATTTAAATTTGAAATTTAAATTTTCTATAAATTAAATTGTAATACATCTTCAAGTATGGCGTTTGTAACTTATTTTATAACTGACATTAAGTAGTTACCGATGCCCATGGATATTTGTAGCACCAGAAAAGCCATAAATAGTTACAGAGAAAGAGAATAGGAAATAGAAAGGAATATCCGAGGGGATTACACTCTCGGCTCTGTCACTGATCATAGGAAATGCAGCTATATTTGTTACTTAATGCCAATTTTCTGCGAGAGTGTAGTGCTGTTCTGATCAAACCAGCTTGTATACGAGCTATAGTCAGGGGGTTACAGCTGCATTCTATAAGACTATTGTTGAAATAAAATTCTAAGTAGCACTTACCCATAGATCCCACCCAGAATTTAGCAGATTCAAAATCAGCAGAGTGGATGACAAACTCTTTTTTCTCTGGGTTATAGGTGGCGGTTGTTCTCATACCCTTAGCATTGGAGCCGTGTGATACCTCAGTAAGAGCAAAACATCCCCCAATTTTTCCACTTTGTATGTCTTCCACAAAATGATAGTGATGAGGACCACCGCTTCCTTGGATTGTGCTTGAGAACATACGGAATGTTAAGGATACCTTAACGGCCAATGAACTGTCAAACATGAACATAGCCTCTGTGTCTGCTTGTAACAACCTTGGCTCTTCTACGATCTGAAATGTAAAGTTATGTATTAACTGGAGATGATTAGCATAGGTGAGATATGTTTTTTTGTAATTAAAATAATTTTAATTTTATTTGACATAAAAATAAATTTAAATATCTTTTTCATTTTTTTATTTTCAGTTAGCCCATACTTAGGAGAAATAATATCGAATTTTTTAAACATTACAGGAGTTCCAACCCTCCATTCCTTTTCTTATTATGTTGTACTATCACTTATTCTTATTTTAAGCTGGCAACATATTTGTGACTCCTCTGGTGCTACCAATGTCTATTAGCGGTGATGATCACTGAACATCAGTTGTCCCGCCTGCTCAATTGTTAATTATTTATATAAAAAAAAAAATTTTAATTTATATTCTATAGAAATTTTTGTATTTGATTATTGACAGAAAACTTTAAAGTTAACCTCAGGCTGCAGATTTGAATACTGTTATCTCAAATTGCATATCAATTTTCTAGTGACATTATTATAAATTTTAGTTTTAAATTATATAAATATAGAATAATTCTTACCTTTTCCATAGGCACAAAATTTTGATTAAATATAGTATACATGCGTTTTACTGCTATGTGTCTCTCCTCATCAAGAGGCAGTCTCGTATCAGAATATTGGAACAATGGATGTTTCTGCATGAAGCTGTAAATGTCATGCTAAAAAAATAGATTTGTTGAAAATTTTTTTGTTAAAAAAATAATATAATTGATAAACAAATCAAGTTTGGCATATGGTACATTGCTATATACAAGTGCTTAAATGAAATCCATTATTAATAAGATTGATTTTCGTGTCCTTTTTAAATAATTACGTAAAAAAACAACATATGAGCCGTATAAATATGCAAAATATTTTGATTTGTTAAGTACTCGTAGATTTCTTTGCTTGAAGTTCAAAAAGGGAATGTAAATTCCTAATTTTAAATAAAAATATTTTGATTTTGAGAAAAAATTAATTGTAATTTTTTTATTTATCAAGAAGATCCGACTTACTTTTAATTTAATCGTGGCCAAATTATCGTAAAAAAGTTTCATACGACGCCAGTCAAAAGATGCTTTCTTTCTATAGTTATCCAACGGTCCACTTGCTAAGTCTGGGAAATAGCTCTTTAATTCTTCCATAACAGATTTTTTCGACTCCATTGTTCTTAACAAAACAGCAATAATCGATAACACTCACTTTATAAATTATTATCGCGTTATAAAACACGTTATATTTATATAGCAGATTGATAAACTTGTTCAGTATTAAAAAAAAGTTATCACATAGCAATGCTTAAGTATATCACTAATCGCACAATAACTCCAATTTATCATTTGCAATCACAAAAAATATTTATTTATATTATAATATAAAATCGGGGATATTTAAAAAATGTTTATTAAATCTACTATCAAAAGTCAATATAAAATTTGTACTAAAGTTAGCATATATATAGTTCACGCTACTACTACTAAAATACTAACTACTACTTGTTGAATTGAAAATCTTTATATATAATACATATACAGAACACTTTAAAATTACATTGTACACACAACGACACACACACGTAATTTACATTTGTTTGCTTTTACTTTTGTACACAAAAGCGTAAATTATTTTTTATAGCGTTTAGTGTTACTAGCGACGAATTTTAAATTACCTTTCAAAGTTGAGAGTATTCACACGTAGAGTAATTGTATACTTTTTGGTATACACTTTTATTTACACTTGTGGCTTATAAACAATTAACGATAAAAATCTCCTTGCATTTTCAACTTTAACAAGCTCGATAATTGTTTTGTTGTATTAAAGATAATATCGCCTGTCATATTCAGTAGCTAGGTGGTTGCGAGGCAACGTCGTTCAAAGTGGTCTGCATTCTAAGTTCCAAAATACATGAATTTATAATACATAATATATTTCAATTTTACTCGAAAGTACAATATTTGGTCTGTCCTTGTTTTTTTTCAACTAGCAGCTCTTGATGATTGTTATTGAAACTTCAAAAATCGGACGCAAACTTCAAAACTACAATTCAAATGGTTGTACAATACAAAGTTTAAACGATTAGAATAAATGATAAGATTTTATTAGACTTGTCCTGTAACATCTTTATAATGGATATTGGTAAGTATTACAGTGGTATTTAAAAAGAACTTAAATGAAACCGGTCTGTATTAGTCGAATTAAAAAAAAAAACACTTTGAAATAATGTCTCACTAATGAATCAACATTAAAGCTATATAAAATTTAAACGATCCGTTCAGTTTCGTTATTAATATACGTAGATATTCTATGTGAGAACTTCCTTGGATATGATTTATATGAATGTTTTTATTTAGGAAATAATAATATTAAGCTGCATTAGAGTTAACGTTAAAATGACTAATTATGGAAAAAAAAAACTAGTTAGTCAAACAAGAATTTAAAAATAAAAATGATTAAAGTAATGATAATAACAACGATATGATTAAAATTATTTTTAACTCTATTTCTACTATACCTTAACATTCAATTGAATTATTGTTATAAATATTAATTTTTTGAAAAGTTTTGTTTATTGTTTCTTTATGCAGTAATAACTTAACAGATTTGACACAATGGCTCTCGATAAGATCCCATTTTCCCCTGTCATTAAGTGGTATTTACGTGTTATTTAATGGAACCATTACATGTTCCATGTGGAACATGTAACGGTTCCATTAAATAATACTACATGTTTTACTTCGTGCCAACTTTGAATGTTTTACTTGGCACCGTCTTTCAAATGTGGTATAAAATATTTATTTTTTACTTTTTAGTTTACTTCTTTCAGTGTCAAAGTCATTTTGTTTTTTTTTTCAAAAAGTTTTTATGCCTTATATAAAGCTTATTATAAGCAAGGATCAACACCAAGACCATTAACAACTAAGCCTGCATGTTGTCTGAAATTTAAAATGAAGATGACTTTTATCTTGCATTAGCTCATTAATTTATTTTTATTCTACATGTAAAATTATAATGGACATCTAGTAGATATATGACATATATTTGTAGGCTTGTATAAGGTGTTTCCGAGGAAATATTTGATCTTATAGACTCGTATAAATATAACGCTGCTTTTCAAGAATATCGATGCCACTAAAAATTATGAATTTTAGAGAATGGGGTTTTTAAATTTCTTTTTTAATGTGTTGGTGCATAGAGCAAAATTTAATCGATCCCGTAATGTTATAACTTTATTGATTTAAAGAAAATTCATCATCGTAACTCTTTTCATGATAAAACATCAAAGATTTATGGTCTTTTGACTACGATATTCTTGCAAACAAGCGATATGTATAGGATTACCATGGATAAAAAAAAAAGAATGAAAAAAAAGTAGTTCCAAATTTTTTTACTTTTAAATATTGTATCTCCTAATACTGGTATCTTGTGCAACATATTTGTTGATATCTCTTATAGAAGGGTTTTTTTTCTTTTTTTTTTTTTATAAAAAATTTACTCCACAAAATATGTTTATGTCCATGCCTTTATTTCCCATTTTTGAAAGTTTGCTGATTGAAAAATTTTGGTTTACTGACCATGTTAGGTGCCTGCAAAACATACATATTTAACCTTATAATTCTAATACTATACTAAGTATAAACTACTTAACCTAAATTTATTTTTATTAATAATTAATATATATATATTTCTTTTATAACTAATATGCAATATTGTAAAAATGCTTAAAAGTTTGACTATTACATATTTACTGGATATACCCAAATGCATGCTGCATTGCAATGTCACCTAAAGTACATAGATTTCTAGGTCTTCATGATCATCCGCAGAACAGCCTAGTTTTGGAATGTATAGAGTACAAACATTGTGTTTATTTATATAGATAATTATTATAATTTTAAATCATAACCCTAACAGCTGTGAAGTGGTTATAATGAAATTGTAAAAAAAATTCTTACAATTAAAAAAAAAATTTAATCAAAAATACATTAGTGTTGTAGTTTTCTGAAGCCGTATTTTGACAGCCTAGTCACATTGCGTCCGTACTGCCACCGCTGCTTATACCTTGGTTTCTTAGGATTGCGGTCCATTAAATTATGATCATGGCCGTCAAGAAAACTCTTTGACTATACGACTTCAAAATACGCTTTATAGGAAATCGTGCTATATTATTTCAATACTAAAAGTTTTAGTGATGTCATCTGAAGACATAAAGCGACCGCTAAATGGTACGCAACGTTATCCTTGGAAATTTAGTTTAAATTTAAGGCAGAAGCCGTCAAAAATATAAACACCATATTTTATTAATTTTATAATCTAATATGAGGTTGGTACAACCCGCCCTAAAATGCGTTTAATAACGTTTTATTAATTAACTCGACTCATATACAGACAACATTGTGGGCGGCATCTTTAATAATCCTTTTATAAAAATAAAGTAACAAAGTAACTGAAGTCCTTCCCACGCATTACATTCTTAAGCCACGTACGGACTGTGCGTTCTCGGATACACGTAGTCTGTTATATTGAAAACTTAATGTACGCGTGTAACATTTGACAAGATTGTATGGACGCGATTAAACTGTAAATATGATTAAATTGTAAATATAAAGGAAAAAAACGCTGCAGTGGCAAATTAATCTAATCGAATATTACAGGCGGTTTTTCAATCAGCCAAAATGTTAATTGTTTTAAATGCCATAATTATTTAACTACAAAACTAGGCTTGAAATTGAATGACGTTGTTCATTGAAAAGGCTAAACATGTAATCAAACGCCTATCAACCAGTGGCCTGTGACAAATATGAACGCTGATAAACAATACTGCGTCAAGCCACACAAACTTAATTTTGAGAAAATGACGTCTAAAGATGCCAAACCTATTCTCAATAAATTTGTTTGAATAAGTATTAATCTATATTTGCTTTTCTTTTTCGATACAAGGTATAATGAAATAAAAGCAGGTTGATATATTCAATATATTATCTAATAAAATTGTATAAATGACAGAATATAGAACGACCTTGAAATTCAAAACAATTAAGAAACTTTCCCGTACTTATTTAGTTTATATGACTTTATTTTTAATTTAATAATGTTAAATAAAATATATAAATAAAATAAATCAGTATCTCCGAATTTCACTTTTTGTGGGTTCACACATTATTGCTTATCAGCAT
The DNA here is from genome assembly GCA_037950945.1 of Hypolimnas misippus. Taxonomy (NCBI): domain Eukaryota; kingdom Metazoa; phylum Arthropoda; class Insecta; order Lepidoptera; family Nymphalidae; genus Hypolimnas; species Hypolimnas misippus. Next base: position 14,157,679 of record JBBEEQ010000024.1, on the reverse strand, counting down.
CCATGTATACACATGGCTACAAGTTCGGAGAAACGTTTCCGTGAACGCGTACTCGAGAACGTGTATCCGAGATCGTGCAGTCCGTACCTGGACTTTAGATGCTGTGGAGGCAGACTACAAGGGAAAATAAGTTAGCGTCCACGCTTTGCTTCATGCCTGGTTTAAAGTTCATCTAAGTTTGCATTAGACTTCACTGAACACTGAATATTCAAGACTTCCCAAGAAGACTATTATTTCTTTTCTTTTACCTTCGGGAACTAAGGTTTCTTTGAGAAAATTTTATGCAAAAACATTATAGGTATTATTAGTACAATATGTGTAATTGGTCTATAATTTATAACGAAATGTAGTACTACATTATAGTTAACTTTAATATAAATTTAAAATTGTATACAGTAGATAATGTAGAGTGTATAACAATAATCAATAATAATAAACAATACCATTAAAAACAATTGTCCTTAAATTCATTTTTTCATCCACGCGTAATCATTGAGGTTCGAAAATTTTTAAAAAGAAATCTTATATAATAATTATAGTTCCAATTATTATATACGATTTCTCTACATACCTATGCAGAGAAATCGTATGTTTTATTATGCGATGTGAAAATTTTATCCTTTTCACACTTTGCATTAAAAAAAAAGATAATTATTTATTCAATATATACGGCTAAACTGTCATATGTATTTGATACATTATTTGACAAGATTAATTGTCCGGCTGTCTGCATCGAGCGAAATACCATTAATTGCATTTAAATAAATCTGCATATCACTGGACAATGATAACCTCGACCAACATTTATTTTATTATTTTTTATAAGTAATTTTATGGTAAACGTAAGAGTTATAGAATTAATTTGTAATTTACAACGGCCTCTACTAGTATACTTTTATCGAGGGTAAGAAACCTTAATATTGAACGCAAAAAAAATCGCTTATGACAGCGTTTCTTGAATTTTTGCAGTCCAGGGACCCCTTGGAAATCAAACTCAATTACAAGTAACTTAATAGAAAAAAACAGGAATTAATTTCGAAAAAAAATTGTTTTAGTACTCTAAAATAAAATAAAAATACTGTATTAATGTGAAGGTGGGTGCTGGTTTTTTTGGAACTAAATTAGGAATGGTTAATTGGTTAATGTTACTACTTAGTAATCTCAAATCGGATTCCAATTTCAAAATGTTTCCGTTTTTTTTTTTTTATATAATACAAGAGCAGAGAATGTCTTTATACAGATAAGACGGGGAAACCCATGCACGTATTCGTATACCCCCAGGAATCCGCTGACCACAGGTTAAGAAACACTGGCTTATGGAGTACTTAATGCATTAAACTCTATATCCATCTATGTACCTGCTGCTACAAAACTTGCAAAAGTACTCTCTTTTTAACTTTGTAGTCGGATAAAAATTTAATATGTATTTTTGAAACATTTGAAACAAAAAATAATACACGACACCCATATAATACAATATTATACATCGCAAGCTTAGCGTCTACGGCAGCTACGTAACGCGCGGCAGTTTCGTATCGGACGTAGGGAGTACTGAACGTTCGTCGCGTATATTCCCGCCAAAATGTTTGCGAAAGGTAAAAGGCGCGTAGCAATTTTGGTTGTCTAGTGATTCAAAGTTTTAAAAATATTTCGTTCCATTTTTTAAATTAATCACTTTTTTTTGTTATGGTTGTTTTTTTTTTCTTTTGTACCAGTCATTTATTTTTTTGTTTCAGTTACGGCTTTGACGTTACTCGCTTTAATACAAACAGCGACTAGTTTCGGTAAGTTTAAAAAACTGACACTAAACTAAACACTAACATTTTTCTATTGTTCTGCTAAAAATATTTATGTACTTCAAATAAAACTTTATATAAATGTAAATATATTGCTTTTGAACATACTAACATAATTTTTAACTTATTTTTACGTATGACAATAATTTATTAATAATAGACGTTATATGGATGCTGATAAGCAATAATGTGTCAACCCACAAAAAGTCGAATTCGGAGATATTGATGTATTATGATACTGCATTATCCATTTAACAGTATTCAAAAAAAAAAATCTTGCCATATAAACCAAATAAGTACGGAAAAAGGTTGATAATTAATTGTTTCGAATTTGAAGTGCGTTCCATATTTTGATATTTATGCAATAATCTCAAATATTCGAAGAACTTTTTATTAGATAATATATTAAATATATCAATCTGCTTATAATTAAATTTAACTTTTATCAAAATAGAAAAGAAAAGATGGATATATACGTCTTCAAAAAATGTATTAAGAATAGGCATGACAACTTTAGACGCCATTTTCTCAAAATCAAGTTCGTGTGGCTTGACACAGTATTGCTTATCAGCGTCCATATATAAATAATCATTATTATTTAATTAAAATCTATAGTTATGTAAATGTACATAAAGAAGATAGTATTTATTTTTCTAATGTAAGCAACTAACAAATATTTTGATATCAAAGATAATATCTTAATGTAACTAATGGTAATTTTTTTTTCGTTGATCTCCTTAAAAGGTTTGAAAACTAATTTTTTTTAGCGTAGTTATTTAAACACGGAAAGGTATGAAAAACGCTTCTAATCTATACTAATAATAAAATTCTAGAGGGTCGATGTCTGTACATGGAAGATATATGAAAAAAAATCTTACTGGGGGCCTTTACCAACGCAATAGAACCCAAAACAAAGATTTTTAGAATTCTTATCTGTTTGTCTGTTTGTCTGTTTGTCTGTTTGTCTGTTTATCTGTGCGTTTGTGCACGCTAATCTCAAAAACGGCTTATCCGATTTAGATGCGGTTTTCACTAATATATTGTGGTAAGCTTCATTTAACATTTAGGGTTTGTTTCATGTCAATCGGTTCATAAATAAAAAAGTTATGTCAATTTAAGGGTTCACGTCGAACATTTTTTTGTACTTTTTACTAAATGCATGAAAGTACATACATATATACAGTACTTATATCAAAAAATACATTTTTAAATTTTTGTCTGTCAGTCTGTCTGCCTATCTGTTTGTTCCGACTAATCTTTAAAACGGCTAAACCAATTTTGATGGTACTTATACTTGCAGTTAGCAAATGTTATAAGAAGTGACTTAGGCTTACTTCTATTTTAGATATTTTTAATCTATACATATAAAAAAATTCTAACGGGTCGCTGTCTGTACATAGAAGATATATTAAAAAAAAAACAAATTATTTGGGCCTTTACATACGCAATAGAACCCAAAACAATAATTGTTAGAATTTTTGTCAGTTTGTCTGTTTATCAGTGCGTTTGTGCCCACTAATCTCAGAAACGGCTTATCCGATTTAGATGTGGTTTTCATGATTATATTGCAGTAAGGTTCACTTAACATTTGGTGTTTATTTAATTTCAATCGATTCATAAAAAAAAGTTATGTCAATTTAAGGGTTCACGTCGAACATTATTTTGTACTTTTCACTAAATGCATGAAAGTACATACATATATACAGTACTTATATCAAAAAATACATTTTTTAATTTTTGTCTGTCAGTCTGTCTGCCTATCTGTTTGTTCCGACTAATCTTTAAAACGGCTGAACCAATTTTGATGGTACTTTTACTTGCAGTTAGCAAATGTTATAAGAAGTGACTTAGGCTTACTTTTATTTTAGATATTTTTAATCTATACATATAAAAAAATTCTAACGGGTCGCTGTCTGTACATAGAAGATATATGAAAAAAACAAATTATTTGGGCCTTTACATACGCAATAGAACCCAAAACAATAATTGTTAGAATTTTTGTCTGTTTGTCTGTTTATCAGTGCGTTTGCGCCCGCTAATCTCAGTAACGGCTTATCCGATTTAGATGTGGTTTTCATGATTATATTGCAGTAAGGTTCACTTAACATTTGGTGTTTATTTAATTTCAATCGATTCATAAAAAAAAGTTATGTCAATTTAAGGGTTCACGTCGAACAGTATTTTATGCTTTTCACTAAATGCATAAAAGTATATACATTACTTACATCAAAAAATCAATTTTTTAATTTTTTGTCTGTCAGTCTGTTTCTTACGACTAATCTGTGAAACAGCTGAATCAAATTTGATGGGACTTTCACAAGCAATTAGGGAATGTCCATTAATCACGTGAGGTCCAGAAAGGGAGAGGAGATGGAAGAAGAAATTCACGAAATATTACAAAGTCTAAAAAGTTCTTCAAAACATGACGTATTTAATGGCTAATATTATAAGGATTAACTTTAGCTCCTTTTTTTAATATGTTTATTTTAATGAATAAGTAAAAAAGAGAATTACGCGATAACAAAATATTGTAGAAATCAATAAAATAGTGAACAATGTCCGATTTAAGAAGGGAAGGTATAAAAATAAATAAAATTGATGTCTGTTTGTAATTTTAAATAAATGCATATTAAAGTATACACGGTACTTACAACAAAATTACCAATTTTAAAATTTTTGTCTGTCTTTCTGTCACTCAATTTTTTTCGGCTAATATCTGAAACAGCTGGACCGATTTTGACGAAACTTTCACTGCTGAAAGCTAATGTAATAAGGAACAAAATTGAAACCAATGAAAAAGTGTACAACATCTAATTCAAACATGGAAGATATATGTATATTATATAAATATAATAATTTGGAAAATAATATATTTACTGGGTAATTTTTTTACTGGATATGATAGACCAAATCTGAAACTATAAACAATAGCGAAAAATAATTAAAGAAGTAACAGAGCCGATTTTAATAAAAACTAAAACTATTTCATTAGTTTTTTGAATAATAAATTCTCCTAGCCAGAAACGAACACGTTGATTTTGGAAAAAATTAACATTCTGTATGATTGCATCATCTGATACTGTCACATATTATAACAATCAACTTCAGAGAGGTATTATTATATAGTTAACTGCAACAAAAAGAAAGGGCAAATTTTTTACAGAATTCTATCAAATTCATACATTAATTAAATCTTTTGTAATATAAAAGATTTAATTAATGTATGAATTTGATAGAATTCTGTAAAAAATTTGCCCTTTCTTCTTAATAATTCAAAAAAACGATCATACCTAAAAGTGAAATTTTTAAATTATAACGGAATGTTGTAACACTAATAGCGGGTGAGTACAATAGCCGAGTCCAGTGAAATGTAGATTTTCAATAAATTGATTCATCTTTTTAGGAATTATCTAAACCTTAGGTAACGGAGTAGGTGACGGGGACCAAAACAAACGTCACATTGTATCTACTTTGTATAGCTCACATAGAAAAAATAGACAAACATAAAAGAAGTTACTGTGAGTTATTCATTTTATATATTTTTGATATTCTTTACACTCTTCCTTACTTTAGTAGGTGACTAGCATTTTGATGCAAATAAACGAATCGTTCGAAGTTATGCAGACTTTTTTTCTAAACTTATCGGGAGCCGTGATTTAACCCACATATTTGATATGTATATTTAATATATATAGAATCGATTACTTAACTTCTAATTTATGTATAGATTTAATGTTATTTTGTTAAAAAATAAATCTTTTCCTAAAACTTTCCAAAAGTTGATTCTTACAAGTGACACTATTAGGTAGGTGGTGCAATAATACAGAATGTATTTTTTTTTAATTAGTGGGTTCAATTCCAGGTCAGGAGAATCATGAAATTAAAAAAAACTTATGATGCAGTTTTAGATTTCTTAAAATCGGACACGAGACTCCTTTAAGTATTTTTCGCGATTCCTTAAAGTTCCGAATATGGCCTATCAAGCCCAGTTAAAAAAGTCACCCGATATATAATACAAGGAAAACCTCGGCGAGAATATATTAGTATACAGTGGAAATTTTAAAGACTAGCACAAAACACTTTTCTTCAACATTTATAGTGAAAACCGTGGAGGAATATCTGAATTAGAGTCTGCTTATAAATACAACCAGAAAGTTCCCAAATCCAAAGTAAGAAGCTCCTTTCTTGAGCAGCACCGCAGTAGTCTGCGGTGCTGCTCAAGAAAGTATAATAGTTTATAACCTTGCTTTGCAGGAGACATGCCAAGCATTCTGTAATCCACGCGAACGAAGTCGCGGGCACAGCTAGTTAATAATAATAATAATATTATTGAAATAATAAAATATTAAAATTAACTGATTTGTATATAACGTTAACTGTTAATAGGAAATAAAAAACATGTCTCTGCTGAATAGAGTATAAAAATTGGGAAATTTGACTATCGTTTTGTAAGGATATTAGAGTCAAAAATTATTTTAATATTTTTTTACACAAAAATATGTAAGTATAATAATTTTAGTAAATGTAAATAATTCTTATTTATTTTTTACCGTTTTGTCCGTTACCTGTTTTTTTTTATAATCTATCAATTATTAATATTATTGCTTGTCCGGATTCGAATACGGAATCTTTGATAAGAGTCAGTGCGTTCATTGAGCAGCAACGGTTTAATAAATTAACACGATGACAATGCTTTGATTACGTGATCGCCTTTGTGTAGATTATATGCTGTATACTAATTCAAATATTTAGGAATGTCTTCACTGGGAACCCACGCTGTGCTATGCTATAGCATACAAATTTCCTGTACTTAAAACTCAAACTCGAAATATGCTTTATTCAAATCTTTGTATTATGCAATACTTTGTATTAAACGATTTTTTCAGGTTCCTACTATTATTTTTATTTTACGTTAATTAATAAATTATTGAAAAAGTAATGGTTATCATATTTTATTATTTTTTTTACAAATAATGGTTTCCAAGCTTTTTCGAATATTTGTATTACAATTAATGTTAAAAATAAAATAATTTCATTGTTTTAAAACGTAATACACAACAAACACATAATTTACGTAGTTTCCGCCAAAATAATTTATTTTCTTAATTACTTTGGTTATAATATACCTTTTCCCGAAGTAAAAGAAATGAAAATATCTATGTCAACTTTTTTTTAAACCTTATCTTTACTAAATCTAACTATATATAACTCGAAGGTGACTGAATGACTGTCTGACATAGTAATCTATCAACGCACAGCCCAAACCGTTGGACGGATCGGGCTGAAATTTGACATGCAAGTAGATGTTATGACGTAGGCATCCGTTAAGAAGGATTTTAATTAATACTATGAAACTTTATCAATTTTAAACCGATCGGGCTGAGACTTGCATGCATAAAGCTGCTATGACGTAGACATCACAGACATCGCAGACAAAGTCGCGAGCACCAGCTAGTATTCTATAAAAATTAGAAAATTAAATGGAGGTCATAATTAAAGTTTATTCTTTGTTACTTAGGTTTTATAATCTTAATTTAAAATGGCTTCACAATCTCTATATGTAAATTTTTATAATATAATCTTCGCCTAACGTTTTTAACAAAGGAGCGATGGCGTGCCATTTTATCAACCCAGTTCGCGTGTAGCGTTATTATAATGATAAAATGTACTTATACTTTAAAATATACAGACCATAAAGGAAATAAGCGGTTCTTGCGTTTGTATTAGTGTTTGACCGAAAATGATTTTTACGGCCGAAACCGAAACGGAATTTCAGCAACGGTCTCAATTTTAGCCGAATCCGAAACAGAAACTTCCTTACAAGAAACATATTTCATGTGATAAATAAAGAAAATGTTTTTATAATCAGTCACTTTTTATTTTTTGTTTTTGAATAATAGGCATTCTATGACATTTTCACTTACCGATAATTAAAACAATCCCTCATTAAAAAAAATAATTGAACTGTAAAATAATCAAATTAGGCGAGATGTTTATTTGAGAAGGTAGATTCTTCTTTTGGATATAATTCATGTTTTTATAAGAATAATAAACATTAGCTGTTATACTACAAAAGACGCATTAAAAAAACGTTGAACGCGTGTCTAGCTAAACAGTGTTTAAAAATTAAACATTGCTTAAAATATTGTATAAATTGCTTAACAGCGAATAAACTCATAAAAAAACTTATTAATAAAATGTTATACGTTACATTTGACAGCTAAAATAGGTTTCAAACATCTATTAAACTCACTTAAACGTATGTTAATCTATATCTAAAGCATGTTTAATTCAAAACTGTCTTTAGACGCGGATTTGTGGTATGGATTTTTTTAAACACGCGTTTAACGTCTGTTTAAATCGTATGTAGTAAGGCAGTAAAAGACTTAATTTACTTGTTACCTAATAAACACAGTAGATATATAGTCTTATTTTTCTTTACTTGTTGGTAACAATACTCTGAAAGATAATCACGAATTTCCAAACATTATTTCTCCTCATAATTTTTCATTATAAAAAATTATTCAGTTCAATCATTCGGTCGACAATTTCTCGTCTCTAACTCTTGTGTGTGGTTAGAAATACGCCATTTTTGTTTGCTAAATTAAACAAGTAATGATAAATAGACTATAGGTATTATACGCCTTAATAAAGTAACATCGCAAAATGTCTTCCTTCGCTTGGATGGAATTCATTCGCTAAACATGACCGATCACAGCGCGAGAACTCTCGAATGCAGTTTTGGTTTCTGTCGTAGTTTCGACAGGTTTGCCGCCGAAACCGACAATAAGCTCTCCATTTAAATATTAGCCAAACTAAAAATATAAATCAGTTTAGAAACGAGTGAAAAATCATTATCTATAACTCATATAATGAACTTTTTGGTAGTAGTAGATATACTTATTAATGTGTATATAATATGTATGTTTATATTAGTTTATATATTATAATTATTGTATGTATTAGTATGTATATTCATTAAATAATATTAAATCGTACATCACCTACCTGTCTTTTCTTTACAAATTTATAACCCTAAGATTACCTGGAAGAAATCGTTATTCAGCGATAAACTGCCTTATTGTACAGTTATCTATTTTTTTTGTTATGTTTTTTTTTGAAACGTTGATCGCAACGGATGATGATGGCTTAAACTCCGACTAGCGGCGCTGAGTTTTCGAATTTCCTCATGTTTAATTTCTATAATTTATTGTTAGTAACGAATAAAAAACTGAAGGATCGACAAAATTTCAGTATTAATGCTTTTACTAGTGAATTTGTATTTGTAAATCTTATGTAAGTCCCTGAGCAATACTTACAAGTGTAATTCTCGCCTACGAAGGAAAGGAACGCTAGCAATATTATAGCCTCCATTACAGTACCAGCAAGTTTAAACTATTGATAGGGCAATTAGAATTCAAACGTATCTACACGCGTTAAATTTGAATTCGTGTGCTAATTGTTTATAGACATGCGTATGTACTGGTAATTGAATTAAGCTGTAATTGACATTGTTATGTAAGCTAAATCTAATATTCTCTCAGTCACTTTGTCTCGAAGATAATTGTAAATCTATTTATAAGCGAAATACCACTCACTGATTAATCACGAAATCTTAGAAACTATAACCTACAAAATTAAAATATGGTAGATAGGTTCCTTATAGACATCGGCTAAGATGTTTTCTACAAAACTCCACCTCTAAAGGGGGTTCGGAAGTTTGTATGAAAGTCCTTTGTTTTTAATGAAACTTGAAATTTAAAATGTATGCTCTATAGATGATGTGGAGGTGTACTAATAATGTGTCTTTAGAAAACACAAAGAAACTTACTTTGATATCGTAAAAAACACACTGCACCCGCGTTAAGCCGGGCAGTTCGCTAGATCGTTTATATGTATTGGAAATGGGACTAATTGGATGAAGTGATTTGGATGGTTGCCTAGCAATGGGCTGTTGATGTCAAAAGATGGCGATATATTACAAGACTTGGACAATAAAGGCGTGAATCAAATGTCTTAATCACTTCTGAACTATTTAAAAGTACATAAAAATCCTCTGTCGTTGTTTAGTCTCCCAAAAAATCGAAAATGGTTCATGATTCGCATAATTGTTTCCCACAATGTGCTAATGGCTTAGAAAATGGAAAATTAGGATAAACCCATAGGAACATCTGAACGATTTTTCATCGTAAAGATAAAAATTGGTAATTTTCGACTAACAAACAAACAAACGTCTAACAAAGTTCATCAGAACAGATGTCTAGCTATGTAAATAATCAATGATTTCAACGATACATTCATGTTTGTCATCTACGCGTTCTTAAACCATTGATCGAATTATAATAAAAGGTAAAAATGACTTTGGTAAAGAGTTCTGGGGACACTTACGAAGGATCCTGGCCCATAAAATCTATATACTTTAAATTTTATTTAAAAAAAAAGCGATTTAACCGTGAAACAGACAATATAATTATTTATATTGTTATAGTGATATTAGGTAATTAGATACAGCCTACATGATTACAGCCATATACATGATATTAGGTAATTAGATACAGCCTATGATTTTAATTATAAACAACTAGCTGTCTCCGCGCATTCACTCGCGTGATGTAATATAGCCTTTAGCCTTCCTTAATAAATAAACTATCTAACACAAAAATAACATTTTAATTCGAACCAGTAATTCCTGAGATGACAAACAAACAAACTCTTCAGCTTTATAATTTAGTATAGATAGTGTAAGTCACCCCAGTTGGTTTTATTGAATACTTATGAATAGTTTTTAAATAGATGTTAATGTATCTAGCTAAATAGCTAATACACAAAAGTGCTGTTTTCTATTTTCTTGTCATTTATTTCTACAGTCAAAATGAACAAATACAAGCGCAGTTACAATACAGTTTTTATTTACCCGCGTTTTAAAGTGTTACAAACAGATTTTCGTTTAATGGATTGCCCTCACTTACGCGATTGCTTGAAACCTCCACACAGTTTACTTTTACTGAAGTAGCTTTATATTTCGGGTTCGTTTGAATACTAGTTACTCTGGCTTTTATAAATCTAATTATAACTGAAGGACAGTATTTTATGAAATTTCGTATAGAGGACATTTTAACGACAAACGAACATATATATGAATTCATTAATGACAGCTCTGTGGAATAATACTGCGTTGACATTCTCGTAGGATAACTGTAGGTAATTGTATCCAACAATATTGTACAAAAATATTTTTAACACTAATACAAACACCCAGACCACGACAAACATCTGTATGGCCAATACACACGTTTGCCGTGAGCGGGGATCGCACCCGCGACCGTTAGCGCTTTAGTCCGTTGCAATGACCATTGCGCCAACGCGTCTGTCAATATATAGTATATTTTGTGTTTAAGTTTGAGTTTACATTTCAACCGACTTCAAGAAAGAAAAAGTTTTTTTTTTAATGTTTGTTACTTCAGAACTTCGTCATTTCTTAACCTACTTTAAAAATTCATTTTTTATTCTATTTAATTTGGTCCCATAGAATTGTTATCAAAATCAATTCAGTAGTTTCGTATTTAAATCCAAACTGAAATGAGTATATCATCAAATTGAACGGAATCATGTATTTTGCTTTCGAAATCCATTTTTGAAGTCTTAATTTTAGAATAAATAACTCCTACGGGGTTAAATCCCACTCACTCCCAGTGTGTATCAATTATCTTAAAAACTATAAATACTATACCATTGAAACATTTCGTTTTTGAATGTGTTTGCTGTATTTATTGCTCAAACCGCATCCAATGTTGCACGTTGAAATTTTTTTAATCAACAAATCAACAATTAAATATTAAAATTATATTTAGAACATATGCAATATACTTAAGTTCAATCAAGTTATATTATACAGCTGCCTTTCGTAGTTTCATTCGCGCTTATGTTTACTGCTTCATTCCTATGAGTCGTAGCGTTAATATGACCGTAACTTATAACCGTCCTCAAAAAACAGGCTATACTAAGCAAGAAGAATTTTTCAAATCAGGTTAAAAGTACCAGACATTACCCCTTTCATACATACATAAACAAATGTTACTTCCTTATAATATTAGTATACATATCTATTTATCTATCGATATTCTAACGAAACTTCGTTGAAACTTCTAAGAATTCCAAAGAGACCGGACACTGAGATACTCGTACTGCGTTTTTGCAATAACTTAAAAACAGTTATAAAACTGTAGTGAAATCTGCAGGTTCAGTTTGTCCTTTATGAAGCAACTCAGTAGGACGAACTTTTAAAGCCTCGGTGCCGTATCTTGCATAATTTAGCGTGTGTACTTTGTCAACTTGGTGCGGAGTTGGTCCTTGTACGTACACTAGGTGTTGTTAGATGCATCCTTTGTTTGTTGAGATTCTAGCGTTATTGCGGATTTTGATGGCGCGGTGTACGTCCCAAAAATGTGTTTGTTTTTCCTTTTTATAGCCAGAATTTTCTGCTTCTACAGAATTAATAAAGTCACTTTGTTTGTAGCGACTACACTGTCTATTTCTATCTGTGTACAAATTCATCATTAGTACTACTATAGAAAATATTAGTGCTATTAAAGATTCAGATATGTTTGAATATTTTTCTGTCATTAAATTAAAGAAATAGATGATCTAATGATAAATGGTCACATTCTATCCTATCCGTCAGTAAAGTATAGCTTATACATCAGAACAACACAGAGGCAACGTTTTGCTAATATAGGGTTGGAATTACATTTGGAAATTTTTCTTTTGTAATTGACATAAAACTGTTGGTGTCAAAAGTAAAGTCACTGACAGTAAATTTTTCGATGTGTAAAGCACAACAACTTTTCTTAATAAAAGTCTAAGAGCAAAACTTATAAGTGAAACGAAAACTATTGGATTACAGATATTTTTACATTTCTGAAATTGCAATAATTTAATCCGTGCGTGATAATTGAGAAATAAACCAACACTAAGGTCCTGCTTAGTCGTGTTTCTAAATAATTTCTGATTCATATTACCTTTAAATCCGGAAATAAAATGATTAGCAAAGTAATATTGCTTAGCGAATAACAGACGAAGAGAAAAATAATGCCTATAATACAATCGAAATGTTCCATCTAATACAATATAAATCAAACAAAAATATTAATTACACCTTTAGGTCGACAATTAATTCGAAAACAATACGGTCACCAAAATGTATGGACAAGAAAATTACAGGGTGTTAACGAAACTTCTCTAGAACTTTTCATTGTAAATGTTTCGAATTATTATACCATCGATATTAGCTATTCGGTAATATTGGGGACACCATAGTAATTTTGTCAACATATTCTTTTGTATATAGATCTATCCTGGCAATTTCGTTTATTTCCAGATGGTTTTGATTGTTAATTCATGTACGATATCAAATGACATCTCGTTACTAGTCAAAATCGATACCAGTCCGAAAAGCGAAAATATAATCGACGAAAAAAAAATTTTTTGCGACTTTTCATGAATAGAGCTAGATGAATCCCATTTCATACATTCTCTAAACTTCCCGAACTACATTTGAAATATTCTCTTCTTTACATTTCACAATTCAGTCCAGAAATCAGAGACCAATTCGTATCAGTAAGTGCATTCTGAGCATTGAAGCTAAAGCCCGGTCGAATCAGAAACTTAAATCTGATAAAAGGATGTCTTATTTGAATTTCCGTTTGAAAGTAAAGAGAAAATAGTATTGGAACCTTTTTGGATAAAACTTTCTTAATCCTACTCCATTGGATGTGTTTTAATGTTGATTCTAATGCATGGTTTTTCAGAAAATTTTTGTTCTTTGATACTTTTTTTTATTAATATTACTTTGAATAAAAATATGTTTAACTTATTATTATATATTATTAATTAACGTACATGAAAGACAAAAATCCGCATATATTTTAGGTAAGTACGTTTTAATTTATGTTATACCGAATTTGATGAGTAAATACAAGCAAATTAAATTAGGTTAATGATTTTTTACTTTTGACTGTTATTTATGTCATAAGTATTATTTTCGAAAGCCCGCGAACTAGTGTAAAATTTTTGATTGTAACATAAACAGTTTCTTGTGAAGTCATGATCCTGAAAGTGTGTCGTTTTATTATGAAAAAAAAGTTAAGTAACAGCTTACATAAATAACTCATTTTCAACTGTGAAATAAATATATATATTTTTCACTTTATTATTTTTTAATTTTTTTCCAAAGCTCTATTAATTTTGATATTCGATATTAATAAAATTAATTTCTTTTTTTGTATATTTTTACCTACAGATAATGTATGCAATCGCGTCGTTTCTATTTATGTTGATTTTAAACTAGCTATACCACTAAATTTGAGTAAATATGGCTTTGTTATATATAATTATATAACGCTCCCCTAGGATTCTTTCGTAAATTGGTATAAAAGTTTCCTATTCGTTAAAAATTATTTTATACCAAGATAAATAGGCTAAACGACAAAATTTACATAAAAAATGGTGTTTATATCGAAGACACATGTTGTATCGTTCGATGTTTTAATAATAGTAATCTTACGTAGTACACGTTATTTTTCAAAGCAGAAAAGAACAATGCTTTGTTCATTTTTATTTCAATAAAATACTTGAAAATATCTTTCTTTAGTATCTGTCTTAATACGAAAATACCTTTCTCCTGAGCTCAGTGTCAAATTGAAATCATTCGTTTCTTATAAATTCAGCATCGGGTGCAATCCCATAGGATCACGCCGAATCTGCGATTTGGAATTATTGATGTGTGCTCTCAGCCAGTAGCGAGTATGCAGTGAGTTTCTCGACAGCTTTGTGTGCTCGGATTGTACCGAATTTGAAGTGCATTGTCACCTGGAGACCTTGCGCTGTGGACATTTCTCGCTCAAAGTACAATTGTAATATTAATGCATTTCAATTTAGCATGTCGTAACTTTAGTGCTCATGTGACTATCAAATGAGTGTTGAGCATTTTATTGTATTAGCATATTTACTTTTTGAATATATTATAAATTTGCTCAATATATTGTTTATCAACGTTGAGAACTGTATATCATTAGAAATATAATATTTTTTGATGCCTTATATATTTGAAAATTGCACTCCAGCTTCGCAAAAAATCGCTATTAAAAAAATGGAGGCACTAACAAGAGATTTTGTTCCATCGCGCGGCGACAGTACCCGTAATCCCGATAGATTCGGGTGGAATCCGTCCATTTGGTGCGATGGCGTCGAATTATTAATGCTCCCAAATGCTATTTGCACCTTATCCAGGATTCAGTTGGAAAAGTTTCAGCGAAACGAAATTGATTTCGCTGTGGCAATGGAATATTGAATGACTGTAGTGAATTTGTTATCGGAACTCGATGACACGTGTTGGGCTCGACTATTTGTTTTTCGAATCCATTCAATTTCCGTTATATTCAGTTCCGTCGAACTTGACAAAATGGTTTAGCGAAAAAACACTTTTGAAAGGATGAAACTGCACGACGTTGTTCATAATTTATGTAAAACCGTATGAAATAATAAATCAAGGTACGGTTGAGGTGATTCTAAATTCGAATCTGATACATATTTGACGATAAATAAATCGTTGAGCTAACACGTTCGAATAAAACGAAAAGTCACTTTATCACTCTCGGAACATTACGTTCATTCTCTTTATCCGCGACCGGCCTATCTCTGAAAGCGAAATCCGAGTGGGGATAAATCCGCGAACTGGAAGCAGCCGGAGTTGCTTCAATGAATAATGCAAACGATCACCTGAGGTGTGAGACATTAAAAACTCATTGCAGTTCTTCATGAGACGTATCGCCGGAAATGGATTTGTAATGTGTTATCTGTTCCTCGTTTCTGTCAATCAATGAGATAAAATATGTTTTAAGTGGGAATTTCACTTGTAAGTTTTGCTCGCAAAATTTCATAAGATTTACGTAAATTGTTTATCGTTGCTTTTACACTTGAAATAATTTACTTTCAATGGCAATAACGAGTGTAAAACATACAAATGTAGAAATTCGCTTTAGGATTGGTAAAAAAAAGGTTTCCCAAATGTGTTTGTAAAATATGTTTATTCTTCTGTAAATTATTTTAAATATATAAATCTTCTGTAAATTATTTTGAAACTAAATGTGATCCGAGCACTATTAGAAATTTTATTAAACTAAGATCACGAAGAAATTGCTCCCTATAATAAATATTGCATTTACGAAGAACTATGAAAACACATAAAGTACTGGAAATTAGGTGCATGAGTCGGCTGAACAAGTCTTTTAAGCGGGAACTGAACGCTTAAAGGCAATTTCATAACGTTATTATGCAAAAATCCTTAAACCACATCACGTCTCACTTGTACTAGTAAAATTTATTGACACGCCGTCAAGGTTCCACACGCGAAGTTTCCTCACCATAAATCTTTTGGTAAACTTTTAGATTGCACTAAAGTTGGGAGGTTATTAGCTACTGAATTATTCATCGGCTTCCGTGTACGTATTATCATTAGATTTTTTCTTTCTTTCTCTTTAAAATAGAAACAGTATCAAACCTAGGTATCTTTAGAAGGGTGGTGATTATTTTACTTTCAGTATGGCTTTGGAGAATATCTTGTAAAATGAGCTGTGTAACATTAGTCCGAAAAAGCGCTATTAGAATTATTATTCATCCCTCTGGGTATTCTCAAGTATTACAGGCAAAAAGTGCGAATTACAATTTATTAAGTCGCTCAAACAGTTGGTGTCAATTTACACTGGAAAAATTAATGAAATTGAAATTGTCCTCTTTTGATATTTAGTACTATAATGTGCTTATAACAGAAAAGTATTTGTTTTTATATATCTAAAAAAAAAAGATTTAAATCCCAATTAATTTAAATCTAATTTACGATTATCGACAGAACATTATCTAAAATTTCAACGACATCAAAATTCGCAATTAATAATTCTAAAGAGGCAACAGTATCGCATATCTCAGCCCGATACATCAATAAGCGTTCCCCAAGTTCATGTACATCTGATTAATAGCCATGACACGTGAGACCAGGCAACCCTTGATTGATGATCCCACCGGCGCTTCGATCGACGTGCGAAGCTATTCGTCATAATTTGATGATAATGTCGTTACGTTCGCGTTATCTTCTTTAGGTAATGTAAACACATCAACGAAACACCGTTCGTGCTTTAGCGTTGACTGATTATGTTGAACATACTGTTGATACTATAGCTTATAGATTGTATTGATTTTATTTAATATATGCGTCACAGGATTATGATATGCCTAAACTGGTATATTTATAAGCTCATTATTCTCGATTTTTGGTTCGTTATGCGGTGACGGCTTTTAACGTTAATTGATAATTAGCATTTAACAAAAGCTGTGCTTTAAATTTCTATCATTATGGTAGCCCGTCAATTTTCTGGACATTAATCATACATTAATATTCGAAAAAGTACCTCTGATTTCTAGGGGTGCTGTTTGTATTTGTAATTTTTTTCCTACTGTGGTTGTTCTTTTAGCAAATTTAGAGAAAAGTTGAATGTGTCGTAAAAACAGTGTAAAAGATTGTGCTACCAATACGCTTTCTTAACCTGACTATGACTTTTGTGGCTAATATAGCGAAGATTAGAATTTTTTTAATTTAGAATTTAGGTTATTTCGAGCACTAAATTGTTACGACAAATTTTTATTTTCAGGTTCAAGAAATGTTGTATTTACTATAGTTAGTCAATCAGAACCGTATCACGCGAGCGTTGCTAATCGACTTAAACAAGATATTGAAAATCAAGTGAATGAATTAGAAGAGGTAATAATTGTTTACTTTGGAAACTTGGAAATTTGGTTTATGAAACGCAAACTTCAGACAATGTTGGTTGAAATAACAAAAATACTTATAAAAGCGGTTCATCGAATTCTGCTATTCAAAAGTTTGTTTTACTTTGGTCGATTTTGTATATTAAATCGTCTACGAAGTTTGTGGTAATTAATAACTAAATCGTGGTCATGACACTAGTGACGCTATAAGATACATAGAAACTAAACTATTTAACAATGAGAATATTCGATTGGTTTAGATTATGTATTCCATGTATACTTATGTTTATTGTATAACGATAAATAATAATTTCAATAACAAAGAGAATAATTTAACGATATTGTTTCTTACAATTACAATTGTTACATGAATTGATTTAAAAATACAAAGTAATGTCATGTTGTAGAGAACACCAATCGTTCATATAACACACGAGGACATACAAGTACCTGGTGCGTGGACGATCATACCTCTGCTCAGGCCTTTAGTCACTAAATATAAGAACACCGATGTGCGATGGGTTCTTTTCGTGGAACCACATACCGCTGTGCGATGTAGTAAATTGTTTGAAGCTTTGGAAGCAGCGGATAACCAAAAGGTAGAAGAAACATTTTAATTTGTTTTTGATTTTGAATATTTGCGTATTTCGTAAACTTGAGTCATTATAATATAGAGTGATATGAATAATATATTCCACAAAGATATTTACGTAATAAATTTAATTTTTTTGCATTTCATATTTTTAACCATGAGTATAAAATTCTCATAGTTTGGTTTAGTCAGTCAAGAGTAATATTTAATTGTTTTGTATCCGCGATTGTCTTTTCATCTGTAGCTCTTTTCTACTGCTGAAATTAGAAAACATGTTAAAATTTCAATCCGTTTCAGGATACAATGTGGATTGGTTATCCTCTTAGCGATGATGAACCAACAATTATACACCATTTTGCTTTTTACGAAGATTTGGAAGACGATGGCGGATTTGTGTATCCACATTTCGCAAACGGTTTCGCGATGCGAATAGAATTGATGGATAGGTAAGGTTTTGCTGCAAATTTTAGTTTCGAAAATTGTAAAGATACTTATTTATGGTAAATTGTCACCAGACTCATAAACCAAATAGAGAATGATGAGAGGAAATTAGAAGCAGATTTTTCAATTGATCCAGCATTCGAATTGGCACAGCTTGTTTATGGAAATAAAGATAATCCAGGACCGCTACTGACTCCTGATTTGAGCTTCTGTGTCATTTCTGGTGATAATTGTGCGACGTATCCCAGACAGTTTGATATATGCGTGAGTTTTGGAACAAATTTAGTTATTTTTCCAATCTTGCTCAAGAACAAAATCTTTTTTTTTAGATTAAGATAATTTGCTTAATGTGTGTCCGTTGTATCCGAATATTCTCCTTATTTCATAACCCATAGCAAACTAATAATTTGATCCTGGCAGGGCAGACCTATCTCTGAAGATTCGATATATTTCGCTGTGAAAACATGGACCGGTTTTCATGAAACAAGAGCAAAGGTAGTGAAGAAAACTTGGGGAAAACATGTCACACACCTGCAATTCTTCAGTGATAAAGCTGGTAAGTTTATACTTATATGGGACACTTAGACGAATTTCTACCGTTATGGTAGACCATAAATTTTTTGAACATTAATCTGATATCATACGTTTATATTCGAAATCTGGTTTTTAGGAGTGCAGATTGTGTTTGTGATTCTATTCTTACTGTGGTAGCTTTTAGTAAATTTTGAGGAAACTTGAATGTGTCGTAAAAACAGTGTAAAAGATTAGGCTCCAAATACGCTTTCTTTAAGTCAATATGAGTTTCAACAATCGACATAATATGGATGATCCATTAAAATATATACTTATCTTAGTGCTAATTATATAATATAGTAAAAAGCTATTGGATCAACTGAACATCCCAGCTAGATCATTAAAATAACCTGAATTATTACTTTAATATTAATCATTAATCTTTATTTTAAGACTAGTTAAATTTAAAGATATATTAAACACTTGAAAGTTAATAAGACTGCCGATGTAAACTAAATGCGAGTCGCTACGGAGATAAGACTATTTAGCAATCCAAATGTCACGAACTTCATTCCTGCCTTTGTAATCTTAGCTATCTAATTCTATTCCTTTGTGTTTCTCAAATATCTAGCTGTCAAATCCTTAAGCTCTTAAATACTGTTTAACGTTGACAACTTTTTGTTTGGCTATAAAAATACAAAATAACGAACAGTACTATTTCTGATATACTGTACTTCCCAAAATTTTGAACCTTAGTAGTAACACTATTATATATTTTAAACTTTCGCGATTTATATTATTCGTATTTAATATAACGGGTCTTATCAGAAGAATAGACGAAGTTACATTAGTCGTGGTCAGCTCGTGATTCTTTGGTTTGAAGATAATTTTAAATCAAGTTTCGTCGTTTTTTGTTTACTGAAATCTACAACTTGCATAAATTATTTAAAATACAGCCCAAGTACAAAACTTTAAAATAGCTTTGAGTGGGTGAATTTTATCTTTTAATACAGTTGGAGTTTTTAGTATTTCTATAAATAAAGGAATGATTTTAGTCTCTCCTCCTACGTTTGTCTGTAACCTTGCCACGATTGCATTCACGGATAAATATTTTATATAATTTTTTGATAGTGATAAAACAGATTTCGTAAACATCGCATATATATGTACAATTGTTTATATATGTGTGCATTCATGTATTGTACTAAAAATTTTGCGAGTAAATTAATTATGGTTTTTTGGTATGGTTTTTTTAGTATCGTTTATAGAGAATTTTCGCTGGGCTAAGACGAAAGGGATATATATAGATATATATTTTACGTATATACCTAGTACTGTTTCCTTTTCAAATATTTTTTATTATATTATATATTATATTATTACTTGACTGTCACGAATTAACGATTATAAATTTACTTCGTCAAGCCTGTTCATGAATCCCTATCATGTTTTGATTTAAAACTAGATTTCTCCTTCTGCTTTGCTTGTGGTAATATTGGTGTTATGCCAGATGAGCATCTAATACTTATTCTTCTATCCCTCAGCAACAATATTCTCTCTTGGATGAAAGTACCTACGCCATTTTCTGTACCACTGACAATTGTATGCAAAATTTTATGATGATATCAACTACTCAACTGAGTTGAGAGGTTGAGAGTTCGCATTTATATTATTAATTAGAATATGAAATTTGTTCCATGCAAACAAATAAATAAAATTGTAGTCTCTATTTGTAATTACAAATTGACAGCTTATCGCTAAATGCATATGAAAATATATACAATACTTGTATCAAAAATCTTAACCGTGTAACAATATTTTCACTCACAGATGGAATAGTAACATAGGCCACTTTTATTTGGACGCTGATAAGCAATACTGTTTCAACCCACACGGACTTCATTTTGAGAAAATGGCGTCTAAAGATGTCAAACCTATCCTTAACACATATGCTTAAAGAAGTATATATCAATTTTATCTTTTATTTTTTTGATAAAAGATATAATAAAATAAAATCAGAGTGATATATTTAATACATTATCAAATAAAAAGCTCCTCAAATGTTTGAGATTATTGTATAAATTGAAAAATATGTGACGCACTTGCAATTCGAACCAATTAATCAAGAAACTTTTTTTCGTACTTATTTAGTTTATATAACTTCGATTTCTTTTTAATAATGTTAAATAGGTGATGCAGTATCAAAATACACCAATATCTAAGAATATCACTTTTTGTGGGTTGACACAGTATTGCTTATCAGCATCCATTTAAAAATTGTATTTTTTTTATACAACCCATACTTTCTTGAGAGGCACCGGAGACATGCTAAACATCCTGTAGTCAACCCTAACGAAGTCGTGGGTACAGCTAGTATGAGATACTTTTCAGATCCAGATCTTCCAGCAGTCGATGTCGGTGTACCGAACACTAAAACTGGTCACTGTTTAAAAACGATAACCATTTTGAAAGAAGTCTTGAAGAGAGTGGAGAAACTTCCAAATATCAAGTGGATATTTCTCGCTGACGATGATACTATTTTAGGGTAAGAGAACGCAATATTTACATGAAGTGTGATTTTCAGATGATTTAACTAAAAAAATATAATTTTGGGGATTGTAATTTTAAAACGATTAAATGTAGTTTCAATATTATTGTAATCTACACATATATGAGAGCGAAAGGTCACTCACTCATCACGAAATCTCATAAACTATAACTGCTAGGAGGTTCAAATTTTGCATATGGGTTCTTTTTAAGACGTAGGTGCTCACTAAGACGGGATTTTCCAAAATTCAACACCTAAGGGTAAAACGGGTGTTGGAAGTTTGAAAGTCCTGTTAAGCGCGAGTGGAACCGCGGAGGGCCGCTAGGTGTATATAATTTTGTTTATTATATTACTATTATTTTCTACACAAAGGGCCGTAACAACTTAACGCCTAATGGCAATTGCTTTGCAACGTGCCAACTAATTGCCAATTTGAGACAATTGCCCTTACCAATATCTGGTAATTACTCTTTAGTGTACAAAGGCTCTGTGAAGTGCTGAGCTGCTACCGAGGAGGTGACGACATCACGGTGCTTGGTGAGAGATACGGTTATGGATATGGCAAGAAGGAAACCCTTGGTAAAGGTCAGATTTAGAATATTTTATTACGATAATTAAATTATATTCTGTTAAGCGTATTACTTATTGTTTCTAGCAAACCAGAGAATTTATTATGTACGTTTATATGGTTGCTGATAAGCAATAATGTGTCAACCCACAAAAAGTCAAATTTGGAGATATTTATGTATTTTGATACTACGTCACCTATTTAACATTATTAAAAAAAATCAAGTTATTTAAACTAAATAAGTATAAAAAAAAGTTTCTTAACTCAGTGCTTCGAATTTCAGGTGCGTTCCATATTTTGTAATTTATAAAATAATCTTAAATATTTAAAAACCTATAATTATATAATATATTTAATAAATCTTTCTGCTTTTGATTCATTATACATTTTATCCAAATAGAAAAGAAAAGATGGATATATACGTCGTCAAACAAATTTATAAAGAATAGGTTTGACATCTTTAGACGCCATTTTCTCGAAACGAAGTCCATGTGGCTTGACATACTGTGTCAAGCATAAAAATGTAGGGAAAACAAATTTGCTGATTTTGGTCGTCGTGGAAAAAATCATTTGTTCTCATGTTGTTAATTGAAGGACCTATAACGATTTCAAGTTTTTCAGTAACGATTTTCACTAAAAAGACAGCGATGATATTGTTACGGTACAGCCTAATGAATTAAAAAGCCTTGTTATCATGTATCGAATCCAGAACTTCAGCTTAGAATCATTTAAAATATAATATCATGCTTAATTTTATCTTTGGCCAAGGATCGAAGCGAGTGACAATCTATAGAAGAAGCGGCAAAGATCAACAAACGGCTGTAGCATAGGTTGTGTTCTGGTGAAGGTACTCAGGTTAATTTGGGGGGGGGGGGGGGGGGGGGGCACTTAGTCTTTTTGTCTCTGGATCAGTTACTGTTTTTATCTGTACTCATATTATAAAGAGGGTAAAATTTATTTATAAGTTTATATGTTGGGGGTAATCTCTGAAACTACTGATCTGATTAGAAAATTCATTTTACGTTAGAGCCTGTTTATTGAGGAAGGTTATACGCTATACCACGACTCGCTACGGCTTAAAGGAGCGAAGCAGTAACCATAAACGCGAGTGGAGGCAGTTCAATAAAAAACCGATACCACACATTGTCATTTGTATTCGTCCTAAAATTCGCCTAAATGTACTTTATATAACAGAATGAAATAGAGTGTACGTGTATAGGTTACTTGTATTGAAGCGGAAATTATTCCACCGCTCCAAAGCGATGATCCTTACTTATACCAATATTATTGTACCTGGATGAGCTTTGCTTGGTATTATTTATTTTTTGGTTCGTAATCATTAAAAAAATAGTAGCAGTATTTCATTGCCTGAAAGCACGGATAAAACGATGTTTTCTAAAAATGTAATCCAGATCGATTTATCGCCCCCGAATCCCCCTGCATGATTCAGATTATAAGCAGTACTATGTCAAACCACACGGACTTCATTTTGAGAAAATGGCGCCTATGATGTCAAACCTATTCTTAATAAAGTTGTTTGAATATGTATGTCACATATGTATGTATATATTTGTTCTTTTCTTAAACACTTACACTTAAACGCATCACACTCAACGGCCCCCGTTAAGATCGCGTGACCTTGTGTCGGGGGTACGGAAACACAACACAAACACCCAGATCACGACAAACATCCGTATGGCCAATACAGACATTTGTCGTGAGCGGGGTTCGAACTCGCCGCCGTTAGCGCTTGAGTCAGTTGTAGTGACCACTGCGCCAACGTGTCTTTCTATTTTAATATTATGTTTACTAAATTAAAAGTAGATTGGTATAATACTAAGATTTATCTATTAATAAGTTTATAAAATATATGAGGTTACTACATATTGCAAAATATGTTACACACCTCGAGATTCAAAACATTAAATTGAGAAATTTTTTCGTACTTATTTTGTTGACGTGAAAATATTTTGCATAATGTTAAATACGTGACGAATTATCAGAATACATCAATATCTCCGAATATGACTTGTTGTGGGTTGACACATTATTGCTTATCAGCATCCAATTAAAAATATTGAAATTAAAAAAATTATTTACAAAACATATCTGGACTGGACTACTGTACCAAGTTTACAGTTTTGAGTGTTGATCATCATTCATCTCCTTGAAGAATTGATTACTTAATGTTTAATTAATGTATGAGATTAATAGCATTTTGTGAAAAATAAGCCTTTTCCTTTATTTTGCCGTATACTATTACTTCCCAGATCCTAATAAGTAACACTACCCCATGATGGAATAATATAGGCTGTGTTTTTTTTTTCAAAACCAGCCGATTCGATCCTTGGCTTGATAAATGAATTTTTCAAAAAATCAATAATGCAGTTATAGTTGTCATCAAAATTGACTCACTGGGTCCTTTAAGTATTATATTCGTTATTCCTTTTACTTTCGGATTTGGACTACCACGCCCAGTTAAAAAATTCACCATGTGTAGTCTATTCTTCTTTACGTATCTGTCCAACCACACATAATAGTTAAAGAATTATCGATCAAATGATTAAACTGACAGACACGTTAGCGCAGTGGTCACTGCAACTGACTGAAGCGCTAACAGTCGCGGGTTCGATCCCCGCTCACGGCAAACGTCTGTATTGGCCATATGGATGTTTGTCGTGGTCTGGGTGTCTGTGTTAGTGTTGTGTGTGTTTCCGGACTCCCGACACAAGACCATGAGATCTTAATGGGAGCCGTAGAGTGTGATGCGTTTATTTATTTATTTATTTAAAACTGAATCATTTTTATAACAAAAAATTTTCTTGAAAAATAATGTCCAAAAATTTGTGATTTACGTTCTGGTTATTGTTACAATACAAATATGACAATTAAAGAAAAATAGGGTATACAAGAATTGGTTGTTTAAAGGTTATAAGGATAAGGATATACTTATTCGTAAACAATATTAGTAACTTTTGCAGATACTATTAAGTAAAATATTCATATTACACATAACACTTGAAAATTGTGTCGTCCTTCTGCGGCAATCGTGAAAATGTAGTTTTTAGTGCTTTCTGTAAAATTTACATATATGGAGAACACTGTTTTGCCTATATACCTATATATATAAGTCTTCTCATACAACTCATACATGTAATATATAGTATTAGAAGTAGGCTTGTGAATTGGACGCTGATAAGCAATACAGTGTCAACCCACACGGAGTTCTTTTTGAGAAAATGGCGTCTAAAGATGTCAGACCTATTCTTAATCAATTTGTTTTAAGACAGATTTATTCATCTTTTGTTTTTTATTTTAATATAAAATATATAACGAAAAGCAGATTAACATGTGTAATGTGTTATCCAATAAAAGGTTTTTCAAAAATTTGAGATAAATCGCGAAATTGTATAAATTGCAAAATAGTTAACGCACTTAAAATTCGGAACATTAAATTAAGAAACTTTTCTCTGTATTTATTTAGTTTAAATGTCTTGAATTCATTTTTAATAAGATTAAATAGGTGTCGCTGAATCAAAATACATCAATATATCCAAATTCGACTTTTTGTGGGTTGACACATTATTGTTTATCACCATCCAATTAAGATATCTGTACAGGCTTTCCGAGTCATATACCCTAATGAAACGCTTGGTACATCATTATAGGACATGTTCTGAAATACAATTAGCGCGTTGGTTGATCCTAATCTATATAATATTTGTTTGTAAGTTTGTATGTAGGGGATAGTTTCAGAAACTAATAATCAGATTTGAAAAAATCTTTGGGTTGGATAGCCCGTTTATATAGGCTATACTACATTGCCCCATAGATAACATAATAACGTTACGTGTACGTTTCAATAAATATATGCATTACTAGCATTCATTTGTGACTTTGTCCGTATTTATTCGATAATTGTGATATTTCTATCGGTTTTTGGTCGTAGTTGGGTTTTATTTTTCTACTGTTTAACCGACCTCAAAATAGGTTCTATGTTAAAATAAACTTAACACTACTACATATAGGCTACGACTACATAACGGGCGGCGGCGGGACAGTGCTGAGCGTGGGCGCGGTGCGCGCGCTGCAAACGTGCGCGTGCGCAGCGCGCGCCGCACCCGACGACATGGCGCTGGGTGCCTGCGCACTGCGTAGGAACGTCTCTCTCACTCACTCGCCGCTGTTCCACCAAGTGAGTGTACCCTCTAAAGAGCTGAATTCTTGCATGGAAAGACTTTTTATATTTAAATCTTAAGTTGAATCATTTGTCTCTATTAATAAAAGGTGTCAGAAATTCTAAATGACATAGTTAAAATATCATTTCTTGTATTCTTAACTAATAGTTTTATTTCTACTTTCAAACAAATTGTAGACTTTTTTTTAGGAGTTGCGTTTTAGTTAAACATAAAATAAAAATCGGAATTTAAGATACGTTTTTATCTATTATGTAAGAAATCAAAAACGAAGTTCCTCTAGCTCTATATTAAAACAAATTGGTATAAAAGTTGTATAGTAAACGACTCTTGAAGCGTCGGTCGGACACAGTTCTCCTATACAGCTTCCATGTGCCAAAAACGCGATAAGGAACTTCGTTTAAAAAACTGTTCTGAACATTGCCGTTACAATAATTTTGCCCAGGCACGCCCACAAGACTACCCTCGGGAAGTTTTAGCACGAGATCGTCCAGTATCCTTCCACAGACATTCTTCACCAGAACCACTCAGGGTCTACGCGACCTGGTTCCAACACGACGACCTGGCTCTCAAGAGGAAAAGAAATAAGGACGAACTGTAGTCGCCAAGAAGATTCAATTTGAATTTCGAATAAATGTCAATCTCTCTAATGTGTTTTTTATTAGGTGTTTGTAAAGAAATAAGGATGAATTGTAATCATTAAAAAAAAATAATTTCGAAAAACATTTGATCTATGAATTTTTTTATGAACGAGTATTTTTTAGACATCCAACAAGACGATCTCGTCAGAAAGAAAATACGAACAAATCTCAATCGTAGCAATTTTTTTTAATAACTTCGACATGTTTAAGTCCTAAAATTCTCGAATATTTTTTGGATCTTACGAATTTATAAATTATATCATAGTATTAATATAAACTTATTTGAGATTTTAATTAAATTTTTTTAGTTTTTTAAAATAAATATATAACAATTTACATTCCCTTAACTATTTTAAACTATTATTATTATGTTTAAATAGTAATTAAATAGATATTAATTTTTTTATTAAAATTTAATAAGCTTGGCTTCTTATTGTTATTTTTAGAGTTTATGTGAAATTATTATTCATTAGATATATATAATATACTAATAAATTGTAGTTGACATTGTCTGTGCCAGTACTGTTACTCTGTATATACATATCATTGTACTATGATCGAACTATGAAATAAAGTTTACTATTTTTGTAGAACGTGTTTTATTTTATACGATCCATGTCCTGATACGTTTTATTTTCGCGAAACAATGTAACCGTCTCCTAGCTCCAATCTATTTCTATACTAAAATTCATCAAAGTTGTTTTAGCGGTTAATCTTTCTTAATATTTAATGTTGGGTTTCTTCAATTTTTAAAAAATCATTTTGCGAGTTATTTCCTATTATTTTTGTTACACATCTACATCCCTGTGATTTCACTTTTAAGTATTACATTGTAAAATATTATCTGAAATGTAATAATAAAAAAATATATATTATTTGGCTTGAAAAAAAAACATAAATGATTTATATATACTAGACTAATACTTGAAAATAGCGGAATGAATACATCACAAAAAGTAGCTTAGAACTTAAAAAAGAGGTATATATCATCTTTTCTATTTCGATAAAAGGTATAATGAATTAAAAGAAGATCGATTTAATAAAGAGTTCCATCAGATATATAAGATTATTGCATATTGCAAAATATGGGTTACGTTTCAATATTCGAAACATTGAATTAAGAAACTTTTTAACGTAATTATTTAGTTCAGATGACTAAAAATCAATTTGAATAATGTTAAATCATATATATTCTGATAATACATGACGCATTATCAGAATATATCAATATCTACAAATTTTCACTTTTATGGGTTGACACATTATTGCGTATCAGTGTCCATTTTTAATTAGTCATCTTGGTCATATAATGTTCATACAAAAAAGGAGTATTTGATAAACTACAAAGTCCATTTAACCCTTAATTTGACAAAGTATGCCCTGGTATACCTACATGAAATTTGAAAAAATATTTTCTTTAAAAAAATTGCAAAAATAACGTAGTATAATAATTGGCAATGTATATTGTGGCATACATTTGTTTTCAGGAAAACTAAGCTTTTAGATTTTTTAAATTATTCTTTATGATAGTTTTACGTGTATACATATATTACAACAAATAAAATCTTTTACTGCATTTTATACTTTGTCAAATAAGGGTCAAAATAATCCACTGAATCTTGAATAATAAATTAGTGTAGATCATTAATAATTAGCTATTGCAATCTTAGCTAATGGATCTATTGAAAGCAACTGGAAATGATGACTGGCGTGTTTTCGGATCGAACGAGCGATTCTTTATTTGTTTTGAGATGATAAGACGTTTTCTTATCATTGGAGTGTAAGGTTGCGTAAATATTTGTTTAAAGAAGATGTAATATTATGTCAAAAACTATTTTTTTTAATATAGATTTGTAAAAACAATACCGACACTTTAGTTATCAACTCTATGGGGTTTTAAAGTATTTTTTTTTTTCAAAAAATTAAACCGACTTTAAAATCGATCTTAAGAGATACAAATAAAGTAAAAGGCATAAAATGAATGTTTTCTACGACATTATGAAGTCGGTGCTTTATAAAACATTCGTAGTCGGCGTCAAGTAAGACCTTTTTCGTGTTATTTACTGGCACCGACTTCAAAATGTTGGAGAAAACATTTATTTTATGTCTTTTAGTACATTTGTATCTCTTTGGTTCGTTTTTGAGTTCGGAATAATTTTTGGGACCTTTTTATTTAGGATTATTTAAGATTTTGGGACCTTGGAAAATACCCTATCAAACAAAAAAAAAATTGAAAATCGGTCCACAAACGGCGGAATAATCGGCGAAGCGGTGACGATTTCGACCGACCTTCACACATTAATAAAAAAGTCCCCGACGAATTGAGAACCTCATCCTTTTTTGGAAGTCGGTTAAAAAAAGGGATTCATAGGAACATGGCAGATAAAATAAAAAAAAAAGGACGGTACGAAAAAATATGATATTAACGTGTGAGTGAAGGAAATTTAAGGGAAATTATAAAATTAACGGTGATGATCAATGTGAAAGAAGTTAATGGGAAATATATAGAAGTGTTGTATTAAAAGAGTCTTGACTACTTATTTATTCCCCGGTGTTGATCTCGTTGTTCTAATAGGAGTAAGAAAGTTAAATAAATGTAATGCATTATAATATATTTAAAGTAATCCACCAGTTAAACACGATTTGCACAATTTTGTACACATTTAAGATTACGAACCTTCAATACATATATATTTTGTTAAAATATATAAGGCATAATTATAGATTTACGCAACTATATAATTTATTTCTTCACTATCATTTTAAATTAATAGATTATTACATATAGAATATTTACAAAAAATCTATATTAATACAACAAGAGGTATCGTTCTTACTTTAATAGAGACAAAATCATTAATTACTTCCCCATAATATGGCAGGAATTAGGGGGGCCCCATCGATCGGAGGGCCCTGGGAACTTGCCCAGAGTTCCAAATGGAAAGAGGGGCCTGCTTATTACCATGTTGTGAAATCATCTATGAAATCTATAATAGGTATCACAGTATCTAACCCACAAATATTTCTATACAATATTTCTAAATTTTGCTTACATACAGTCTTGTCGTTTTAAAATGTAAAATAATGTCGATAACGTAACCACGTAAGTTATTGTAAGCCACAAAATTTGATTTGTTGGCGTTTTTACTGAATACTACACGAATTTGCATTGCTTAATGCATTCAAAGTGAAAAAGTACCAAAAATCTTTTTTTTTTCAAGGAAACTTACAACAAAATACGCCTGAAAAAAGGCGTATTTTGTTGTAACTTTCAAACTAAAACGGATTAAAAGTGCTCTACTGTAAAATTGTAATTTTGGGGTTACAACAACTTACGTGGGAGGTATCGATGTAAAAACAAGCTAAACTAATCTATTTGTTATAATAATATCATTACATACTTATAAATTCTTACAGTTTTTCCACGAAAATTTTACACAAAATAGTATTATATACTTTTGTATAGTTATTTATTTTTAAAACAGCAAAAATTTTGCACAAAAACAAAAAAAATCGATTAAATTTAGAATCACCGCATCCAGTTAAAATACAACGACGCGAAATTAGTTTTTTCCTGCTATATCATTTTAAGTGTAAGTTTCGGACAAGTTGCGTATATTTTATAAGTTATTCTGTTTCATAACCCTTTGTATGCCGAGGAGGCGCTGATAACATAGTTCAAGCAACTGCAGTGCAGATTCTATCTCGATTGTTTTGTGCTTTTGTGCCTGTTTTAATATTACTTGGCGTGCTTGTTTTAATAACACTAATAAAATTCACGCTTTTATTAGTGTTACTTTAGTTTAGGTGAACATTAAATTTTACTGTTTATATCAAAATAAGTTTGTTTTTTCAGCGAAGCTGAATCGATTTTAATAACATTAGGAGATAGTTTTTTAGTTTTTCAATCGACTATAAAAAAGGATAAGGTTTTCGATTCGTAGCGTATTTTTTTTTTGAACTCAGAACTGTCATTTCGTAATGGATTTAAAAAAATCTTTTTAATTGGAAAGCGTGTTTAACTTTGGTATAATAGAACTTTTCTTAAATAAATGGGTTTAGTAGTTTGGTTTTTAAATCAAAATAACTGGTATAAGTATGTCATTAAAGCAAACGAAATTGCGTACTTCGCTTTTGAAGTTAGTTTATTTTTTTAAGCCGTAGTTACTTTAAAAAGGAAGGCAAAGTAAGGATAAACTTAAACATTCAAAGTTAACTTTCACACGATATGGATGCTGATAAGCAATAATGTGTCAACCCATAAAAAGTCAAATTCCGAGATATTGATGTATTCTGACAATGCGTTACGTATTTAAAATTAAAAAAATCTAGTAATTTAGACTAAATAAGTTTCTTAATTTAATGTTCCGAATTTCAAGTGCGGTCTTTTTTCTGCAATTTATATAATAATCTTAAAAGTTTGAAAAACTTTTTATTAGATAACACGTTAAATATATCAATCTGCTTTTAATTCATTATAACATTAATAAAAATGGAAAAAATAGTGTTAAGTTATCTCTGCGGTTCTAGTCACTAGTTTACTTGTAATTATTAACATATTTGTGAGAGTGCAGACGAGCGATCTATCCCAGAGAGAGGTAGGGTGCGTACTGCCGATATTATAATAATAACTGATCAACGAGCTACCATACACAAAATACTGTATTATTTACTTTTATGATATATTCCTAACAAATAGATGAATATATACTTCTGTAGATGGAAACAAATTTATTCGAATAGGTTTGACATCTTTAGACGCCATTTTCTCAAAATGGAGTCCGTGTGGCTTGACACAGGATTGCTTATCATCGTCCATATGTTCTACATTTTTTGACAATATAAAAACCATAGAGCCGAAGAAACATAACACCAATAGCAGCAATATACACGTGAACATAAAACCCAACTCCTGTGTGTATTTGATATCACATAACCGATATTAATTCTAGTCAAAGTTTGAAAGTTTGAAAACCTCTTAGAGAGTTCGCCATTCATCATGCGTCACGCGATACTTCGCTAAGTACGAAGTAAAACTTGCATTTTTCATTGCGACAAGTTTTAAGTACGGCTCTGCAAGTTCGCCTTAAAGAAAAGTACACTTTAACATAATAGCAGAAGGCTTATTTTCCTTTGCTTATGTATTCCCAGAGTCGCTTTGTATTTGCTACGGTTCGAGTGTTCGATTGATCAACTTGTTACCTCCATTAATTTCAATGAATGTGTTTATATTCTATTAAATTTTATTTATGTTCCACAGTTTCAAAAAGTTTTATAGCGGAATTCAATTAGGAGTTTAATTTTATTCAATGTTCTTTAAAGATGTCATGTCACAAAAATTCTCCTTTTTTTTAATGTTGGCTTTTACCCAGTTTTTACCGTATATTTTAAATTAGCGCCATTTTCCTAACATGGCGGCGCGTCCTGGAAAGAAGCGAGGTCGAAATTCGGAAAGAGCATGTCAAAATTTTCAAAACTCTCGAAAAGTTTTCTTAACCTTACCCTTAAAATAATAATATTTTATCACTAAATCATTGTACTAAATTAAGGAAAAATATACGGAGTTTGTATGATTCTATCATCCAGCGTCCTGTTCGTTTAAATCTTGATGTAATATAAATGATTATTTATATGATTTTCAATTTCACTGATTTACTGAAAAATTTTTTAAATGTATTTGTTAAAATACATTTAACAAAAAAACCACAGGTGCTGATAAGCAATAATATGTCAAACTAAAAGTCAAAGACGGTGATATCGATGTACTTTGAAAAAATATCTGATCTGATTAAATACGTATTTTATATTATTCAAAAAAAAAATTCAAATCATCTAATGTAATAAGTTTCGAATATTGAAGTGAGTGATATATTTGCAATATACAATAACCTCATATATTAGAAGAACTTATGTTTAGATATTTTTTTTTATGGTATCAATCTGTTTGTTATTTATTATACCCTTCATCAAAATAGGAATGAAAATATGGACATATACTTCATCAAGCTAATTTATTAAGAATAGGTTTGACATCTTTAGACGCCGTTTTCTCAAAATGAAGTCCGTGTGGCTTGATATAATATTCAAATTTAAATTCAAAATATACTTTATTCGAGTAGGCTTTTGAAGGGCTTTTGAACCGTCAAGTTACAAATTAGTCTTTTAAGTATTTTTCTAAATATAATATTGAACTTGACTTAATTTTACATTTTACCAGCACAAAGTACTAGAACAAGTAACACTTCAGTGATAACTTATAATATACAAAGTAAATACGCAGAAAGCTTCAGAAGCACGTCGTACGAGTACATGTACTTTGAAAGAGAAGCTCACAAGAAGTATATCCTATTAACTTTCTGATTCGTGGAACAAATTTCTAAAGACTTATGAATACTATTTCATTCATATGTTACGAACTTTGACTTTTACAAAATAGAAACACTGTTGAGCCTTAAGACTGTATATATACTAGTATGTATATATTTTGTTACGATAATGAGACGTACGTACCTCGATGGCCGAGCTGTTCTCGAATTTTTTTTGGTGAATCATGTTTTTTGTTAATTCTATTTAGATTTAGTAGTGAATAAAAAAAATAGTAGCAATTTTGAATTTAAAAAAGTAAATTAACGTAAATCATAAATGGATGTTGATTAGCAATAATGTGCCTACCCACAAAAAGTCGAATTCTAAGACATTGATGTATCTTGATAACGCGTCACGTATTTAACATTATTCAAAAAAAAATCAAGTAATCTAACTAAATAAGTGTAAAGTTTTTTAATTAAATGTTACAATAATTGAAGTGTGTTCCATATTTTGAAATATGCAATAAACTCATTTATTTAAAAACTTTTTAGTATACCAATCTGCTTTAAATTTATTACAACTTTTATCGAAATAGTAAAGAAAAGATGGATGGATTGGATCATTCACACAAATTTATTAAGAATATTCTTAACATCTTTAGACATCTTTAGACATAATTTTCTCAAAGATCCGTGTGGGTTGAAATAAGTATTGCTTATCAGCGTTCAAATAAACACACACCATAAACCACCAAAATCAAGGACAAAGTTTAATTAAGGCGTGAAAGCGTAACATAAAAACAAAATCACATTCGCACTTATAATATCATTTTGGATAACATTTTAAAACACACTTCTATTTTTGGTTATCGCAATATTTCACTAATCAACATTTCCTTTGTGAGACGTCGCTTATTCGCACAAAGTGTGGAACGTTCTAGATTACTTTTCGTTTTCATCACACATACATATACATATATCACACACGTATATGAACAACAAACGCGAAGCCGTGGTATACTTGTACACTAAGTAAATTAAAAGCTGAGTGGAATGCATATGAATTTACTAAAGGTGAGATGGAATCGAGGCGTGCGATTATGAAGTTTCAAGTAATTAATTTTGTTTCATTCGTTTGTGTTTCATCTCGACGTACGGGTAGAGATAAATATTATGAAAAATCTACTTTTTAGCTGACTGACCGAGAAGAGGTGTAACATTTTTCGCGCTTGTATATGTGGATGCTGATTAGCAATAATGTGTCAACCCACAAAAAGTCAAATTCATAGATAATCATGTGTTTTGATACTGCATCAGCTATTTAAAATTATTAAAAATAATTCAAGTCATATAAACTGAATAAAAGTTTCTTAATTAAATGGTTCGAATTTTAAAGTGCGTTTAATATTTTGGTATTTATACAATAATCTGAAATATTTAGAAAACTTTTTATTAGATAATATATTAAATGTATGTAGTATGTATCTGCTTTAATTCATTATACCTTTTATCAAAAAAGAAAAGATGAATATACACTTCTTCAAACAAATTTATTAAGAATAGGTTTGACATCTTTAGATGCCATTTTCTCAAAATGAAGTCCGTGTAGCTTGACACAGTATTGATATTCTGCGACCATATATGGACGCTGATAAACAATACTGTGTTTAGATTGCTTGAATTTCATTTAAATAATGTTAAATGGATGATAAATTATTAGAATACATCAATATCTCCGAATTTGACTTCTTGAGGGTTGACACATTATTGCTTATCAGCATCCATATGCATGTCCGTAGTGATAGGAGTTATTAGATTCGCTTTTTTCCGGAGTGTCAGCGACTATGTGACGTCAGCAAAACCATAGCGGACGTACACTATAAAATTTGATGCCATCAAAAATATAACTTGTAAATATACCAAGTGTCACAACCCAGTTCTTTTCAAAAGTTGTGAGATCCATGTAATCCAAGTCGGTCAATTTATTCAGTTCCAACTTAAGAGAACTTCTGTCTTAAGTTATTACGTAGTTAGCTAACCTAACAACATCATATAGTGACCATACAAATATTAATTTTTTTTAGGTTTTTAATAAAAAGTTTGACTTGGCAATCGCACTAAACAATCAACTTAATATACTTTTGATATATATTGTGTTTTCATATGGTGAATTGTGCTATGCAACCTTTT
The DNA here is from genome assembly GCA_037950945.1 of Hypolimnas misippus. Lineage (NCBI taxonomy): Eukaryota > Metazoa > Arthropoda > Insecta > Lepidoptera > Nymphalidae > Hypolimnas > Hypolimnas misippus. The sequence goes on along the minus strand of JBBEEQ010000024.1, from coordinate 14,122,067 downwards.
AGTAACTGAAACCTGTTCACCAATTTTAACTTCGAACGTCAGGTACAAAGCACGCATAGCATAGAAATCGAAATAATTTTCAACAAAAATAACCTAAAATAATCAAAATTAAAAGAAATTCCTCATTAATATAAGAACTAATTTTAGTTTAGTAATAAATCTAGTAAAAATTTAAGAACTTAATATATTTTTTTATATAAAATGGAATAGGAAACAATGGAAGAAATAACAATTCTTTTCACTTTGAGATCCAATTGTAATTCACGAATCCGTTTAAATACATACATAAATGTGTTCTATATCAACTCTTGAATCAAGGAGACTAAATTAATGAACGGCGATACCGTCCGGACGCTGGAACGATTTATCACTAGGAAACAAGCTGATTGTATTAACTGACATTGATTTTACAACGAAATAGACTTCATGGCGCGGCCCGATGGCAATTAATAAATTAACTTTATTTGAATATTTATTTTTAACTTAGCAGCCTTGCGTCCAATTGAATTTTCCGTGCTCATGAAAATATAAATTTTTATCTAGTATTTAAGTATATTCGTTAAATACTGACTTTTTAAAATTTTTTTTTATTGATTAACTACCTTATATGAGAAAAATCATATTTTCAGCCATGCGCATAACTAAACCGCTAACTAAGCTCTTTATTTATCTAATACCCATATATGCATATGTGTGTATGAAATCTGATAATTTAGTGTGCTTGGGATTCTCGGCAGCGATAAATCGATCAAGCTAGGTTTTATTTTTAGAAAACGTTGTTTAATTCGTGTTTTCAAGCAATGTTAACGTGTAACTATTATTGTTCACTTTAATATAATTTCCAAACAATATATACTAAATGTACGATTAACAATGTTGGTACCCGGGTGATACTTAAAAGTTAATAATCGTAAATAATAAATAGAAAAAATCAATAAGTCGCAACGTAAATAATTCCTTAAATATTTAAAACGACATAGTCGAAAATAACTTCAACAAACATGAATATATTCGTAATTTGTAAGCTCGTTGAGAGTCGAGAGGAAATCGCGCGGAAAGCGCGGGAATTTAACACAACATACAGGCATGTATGCATACGAACATAGCAAGTACATACGTTAAACTGTGCCCTCGGAGCACGCTCCATCTAGAGATTTTTCTTACACATAATTGTATGTTTGATTTTGTTAAATCTGAACAATTTATACGTTACGATTATGAATGTCAAAGAAAAAAAATTGAGAACAGAAAAATAATCTTATTTTAAAAACCGAACAAAATGATAAATTTTTAATAACTATAAAAAGTTGATTAAACTTTCGTTAAATGATTGCTCAACGTAGTAATGTTGCTGGTATAAAAATAACGCTGCTATCGTTAATTAATTATAATTGATGCTCCAAAATTGGTTTTAAACTCGTCTTAATTGATTTATCTTCTCTCTCTCTTTCTCTCAGTATTCAAAATAAACAACTTAACTTCATTCGTATGATACATATATTAATTTAAAATTGGCATAGATTATTACAATCATTTAAAATTCGTTAAAATATGCATATAGAAAGAAAAAAATCTTATTAATAAAAGATAAAATAATTGAATAACTGACTATGTTTTTTTTAATAAATTGTATATATATGAAAAAATTATGTACAAAACACTTTTCATATCTGCTTAATAATTATTGAAAACGTAGGTAAGCTTAATAACTATAAAGACGCTTTTAGACAAACCATGCATTGAGTTCCCAAAAATTAAAAAAAAAATACCCCAAAAAGAAAAAAGTAAAAATTCTCGTATTAAAGTTGCAATCATGTTTGCGTCGTGTCGCAGGAATGGGAGAAAATTTTAAGATGAGGCGCTCCGCTGGCTCTTTGAGCGAAATGCAAATAAAAGGAAGGTTTCTGCGAAATCGTAAATCAAGCCACTCGGGCAAAGCGCTGTGGGGGCTGTTGCTCATTGTACCACGACTGCATCACGATGACACTCGAGAACCTCATTGTTCGCTAGAACTTTTAATAGAAGAATTTAATATGATTTTTAGTCGATCCTACTACAACCTTTCTGCCATTATAAATACGAAAATTTCTGAGGATAGATGTATGGCGACGTATATTGCTCTTTAAAGCACAAATTACTGAACAGATTTTGATTAAACTTTGCACTAATAAAGTATATCTATCAAACTGTTAGTTTGATATATAAGCTACATTTTATCAATATACCACGCGGATGAAATCGAAGCTCGTTTAAAGATAAAGATCACTGAACTAGCTTCATTCAAAATAAATATCTAATGATTATCTTATAACGGTATAGTGAAAGCCAGGAGCCTAACCCTCGCCGCAATTCCTTTCCTACTATTCCCTTTCATTCATATTTTACAGCCTACTCGCTTTTGCTGGCGGCTTCGCTCGCTTTAATATAGATTTTATTCTTATATAATACGCATTTATACATAAAATGTAGCCTTTGAGCGTTTTTAAAGTTTCAAATAGTAACGTTTTAGATTAGATTCAGTGCTTTATTATATAAATATAGATAATCTTCCTTAATAAACAAGTTATCTAACGCAAAAAGAATTTTCTGGTAGGATTTTCGTCTAAAAATCTATATGATCATGAGGCCCAAATAGGGAGACCAAATTGTTCCGGAATATCGCGTTTTGTCTCTTAAATTACACTGTCCCGGATATTTTAAAACCTTTTTTTATCATTTTTTATTGATATCTTTCGAAAAGTACTAAAGATTGTATTTTTTTTGTTATTTATTTATTATGTTGTAGTATATGAATTGAGTAATATTTTCCGGGTAATAATAAATTTGTATCTGGCAGCCCAAGGCCCAAATCATATAAAATACATCGCTTTTATAGCTTATGTCTTATACAAACACTGTAGCGTCGATGTGTTTACACACGACAGACGGAATTAGGCATCGTGTCTGATCAAACAATGGAACAGCTCACGTCAGGTGATAGAATCGTGAACACTTATCAAAATATATATTCATGCTGAGAGAGCATTCAGCCCACAAAGCTAAAAGCGATTACAGCAAATGCCTTTTAAAATATGTGAGTAACCCCTCGTGTTTCCTCGGCGGATTGGTTCAATTTTTAACTTTTCTCGCCTTTTATCTGACGGAGTATAAAAGTATAATGATTTATGAATGGTTACATATTTTATTCGAAGAGTTATTTTGAGAGATAGGTTGGCGCAGTGGTCACTGAAACCGGCTGAAGCGCTAACGATCACAGATTCGATCCCCACTCAGTACAAATGTCTATATCGGTCATAGGGATGTTTGTCGAGGTCTAGGTGTTTGTGTTTGTGTATGTCCTGACCCCTGACACTAGATCATAAGATCCTAAGGGGCCGTTAAGCGTGATGTTTTAAATATAGGTATTAAGTTGATACAAAATAAAATAAAACATCTTCTTTTAGTTGAAAGTTTATTTAATTATAAAAGTTTAAGTATAGTATAAGTATATATGGACTCTGATAAGGAATACTGTGTCAAGCCTCACGGATTTCATTTTGAGAAAATGGCGTCTAAAGATGTCAAACCGATTCTTGATAAATATGTTTGAAGCAGTATATTTCCATCTTTACTTTTCTTTTTTGATAAATGGTATATTGATAGATTTAATATATTATCTAACAAAAAGTTCTTCAAATATTTGGGATTATGGTATAAATAGTAAAATATGTACACTTGAAACTCGAAATAATTAATTAAGAATCTTTTTTACGTACTTTTTAGTTTATATGGCTTGAACGTTGTTTGAATACTGTTAAAAAGGTAATGTAGTATCAAAATACATCAATATCTCCTAATTTGACTTTTTGTGGGTTGACACATTATTGCATATCAGCATCCATATATTGTAGTACAGAGGGATACAAATCCCGCAACTTCAGTCGCGAAAAAAGTGACATACGTGTTAATTTCTTATGTTACTTGATTAATCAGAATATAAGGTATCTTCTATACACAATACAAATAACATTACATTACATACAAATTTTACTGAAATCCGTGTTTGTCATTTCAGCGTGAAAAAAACAAACATACACACTTTCAAAATATGTCAATAATACTTAATAATAAACACGTGTGATTACTGTAGTAATACATTATTTATATAGCCAATAAATACCTTAAAATGATACATACTGTCTCTAAATATAGGTATGTACTAAATACTATCCGAATCCGTGGTAGTTTTTAATTTAATTAATCTAATTAGTACATGTTTTGTGGATTTTAAAGTGCTCATAAAAGCTCTTGTGGAAAGTTTAAAGTGCATTTTCATTTAAATTTAAATTTCTTATACAAAAATAAATATTCTATCTTTCAGAGTAAGATTTAAAAAAAAGTTTAAACTCTCATAGCCTGCACTGGCGAGAAGAAGACTGGTTCATTTTTCGCTCAGAGAATCGGAATTGCGATTCAACCGGGAAATACTGCATTCTTGCTACCACTCCACGCGGACATGATTTGTACTGTAATTATATCTTTGAATCGTAAACGTTTATTTAGTTAAGTTTTTTTTGTATTTTATTATAGTATTGCAATTTCCTTTCATAAATGGATGCTGATAAGCCATAATGTGTCAACCCACAAAAAGTCAAATTCTGAGAAATTGATGTATTTTGATAGGTCAACATATATTTAACATTATTAAAAAAAAGTACAGTAAAAAGGTTCTTTATCTTATGTTGAGAACATTGAAGGGTCTTCCATATTTTGAATTATGCAATAATGTCATATATTTGAAAAACTTATTATAAGATAACAATCTGCTTTTAATCCATTATACTTTTCATTAAAATAGAAAAGAAAAGATGGATAAATACTTACTCAAACAAATTTGTTATGAATGGGTCTGTCATCTTTAGGCGCCATTTTCTCAAAATTAAGTCCGTGTGGGTTGATACATTATTGCTTATCAGCGTCCAAATATTTTGTATATAATTACACGCTTGTATTTTGATGTGATAACATAACCCATAATTTCGATTTAAGTGATTGATTTAACTTCTAATATATTTGGCCTAGTGGTAAAATATATTATATATTATATAATATACCGCCATTGTGAACAATTATTTCATGTGTAAAATTACTATGTAAAATTTCTCAGTGCAATAAAGAGTATTATATAAAAACACATCTCTACTAATAATCACGGCTTCAAACCACTGAGTTTTCAAGTGCTAAATTTGTTAATTCATCTCATACTCGGCGGTGGAGGAAAACATCGCGAGAACCTGTATGTGCCGGGAGAAATTTTGACACATCCACTACCCGCAGTGAAGCAGCGAGGTGGATTAAACTCTTAACCGTCTCCTTAATGAGAGGCCTTTGCTGTTACTTTCATTACTTACTTACTAATCTACTTAGTAAAATTACAATACTAATAACACAAGTCACGCCAAAGGTCAACCTTTTAACAATACAAAATCCACATCAATCAAACAATATATCCGAACATCAAGAAAAACAAAGACGCTAGCCAATTACAGTCCCTATCTTTAAGAAGGCAATTGACAGCCAAACAAACAGGATTACTCCCATCCCAAACCTCATCTTAGGCTTACGACGATCACAATAAATTGTTCAAAAATTACATAGCGAGTTTACGGGCGGAGAAGCGGAACACAGATATATAAAGGGTAATAAAAATAAATTGGACGCGCGAGCGTAGCTCTAGTAGGTTTTATTGGAGTTATGCGTGGACCGATCAACCCTGACTCCTCGGCAAATGAATCGGAGATTCTGTATGTATTCCGTTGATAAATGATGCAATATATATTTATGGTATAAAGGGATATTTATGTACATTGTTATGTGTCCTTTAACTTTTGATGAGAAAGTAACTCTACATTTTAGTAAACCTCTAACTGCCTTGCTACAAAAGATTTAAACATACGTTAAACGCGTTTTTATAAAAATTTGTACTACAAATCCGCGTCTAAAGACAGTTTTGAGTAAAACATGGTTTAGACATAGTTTAACTTTGTATAAACTTATGCTTAGATGATTTTAATACATACTTAAAATCTATTTTGGGTATCAAATATATATTTTTTATTATTTTGCACGCAACTTTGACAGCATTTCAAACGATGTCTCATTTTAAACAATGTTTAGCTAGACACGTGTTAAACAAGGTTTTATTTCATCTTTTGTAGTAAAGCAGTAAATGTTTTAGTTAAAAATAAAGTTTAAAAAGATATATAATGTCAATTTTTTTAAGATCTAGAACAGCATATTTTATTACTTTTAATTTTATTATTATTCAATATAAGATAATAAATATTAATAAGGAGAGACAGATAACAGATAACAAACAGATAAAACATATGTACATGCAATCATTCTAAAAATATTAATTAATTCTAACAAACAAAAAAAATCTACTTGAAACACACTTTTCATTAAGAAATAATATATACAAAAATATGAATCAAAAAGTATATAATACCTAGAAACCACCATATTAATTAAATAAATGGATGCCGATAAGCAATAATGTGTCAACCCACAAAAAGTCAAATTCGGAGATATTCATGTATTTTGATACTGCATCACCTATTTCACATTATTAAAAAAACTCAAGTCATATAAGCTAAGTAAGTACGGAAAAAAGTTTCTTAATAACTTATATCGATTTCCAAGTGCGTTCCATATTTTGAAATTTATACCATAATCTGAAATATTTAAAAAACTTTTTATTAGACAATATATTAAATATATCAATCTGCTTTTAATTTATTATACCTTTTATCAAAAAAGAAAAGAAAAGGTGGATGTATACTTCTTCAAGCATATTTGTTAAGAATAGGTTTGACATCTTTAGACGCCATTTTCTCAAAATGAATTCCGTGACACAGTATTGCTTATCAGCGTCCAAATAAAAACAACAACAATTAAGGGCATGAATAGAGGTTCTGTGATATCAAAAATTCAAGACTTCGTAGTGATTAAACATTTAGATTTTACTTTCATTCTTTCCAAGTACCTATTTCTACTTTTCTTACCGAAACAAGAAAAAAAGAACTTAGATAACACATGTTATTGTTGATGTTTGTTTAATTTTAGTTTTTTAATCCTGAAGAGCTGACTTTCGTCACGTTTTCCTTTAATAAGATTTGTGTGTAGAATTTCAATTTTAAGAAAAGAATAAAGTTTTTTTTTTCATATAAATTACGCCGAGGAAAAAAACTTTAAGAAATAATTTAGTATCATTTATTCAAAACTCTGCATGGTTAATACATATATAAACTTATGCCCTCGATTTTACTTGCATTAATTTTGATTTGTTAAAGTCACAAAAAGAAGATGATCTTTAGGCTTTCGGCTCTCTCATTCTCCGTGGCTATATTAGCTACATACTTTACGCCAACCTTCTGCGAGAGTGTAGCACTTTCCAGGTCAAGCCAGACCGTACACGAACTGTCAGAAAGAAAAAGCTAGGGTCTACCACGGTAAAATTAAGTCTATGAAATATTTGTCAAATTATCAAGACTTAAAAAATATGAAGATTTAGATACTTTTTAAAAGAACTTTATAAAAAGCTCAAAAACGGTAATTAGTTTTACTAAGAAATTACGAGAAATACATTCAATCGAAAGCGTGGTTATGAAAGCTGGGAATGTCAAATATAATTGTAAGAACAAGCAATTGTAAGAATTTATTGTCAGTGCCTTATTAGAGACTAAACTTATGTAAATGAAAATGTTTATGAAAGTCTGAGAACAAAACTTACCAGAGTAATTCTCGTCTTAGATATAATATATCTATGTATCTGTGATTTATAATGATTAAATATCCGACATAAATACCTGTATACCTATACCTACCTATATGTCTGCAATATTGGTGACTTCAAATAAATGGACACATTGGGGTGAAGCCACAAAATCAATTAATCACATTATATTTCTCTCAAGAGATCACTTCGAACGGAACGTAACAAAATTTTTATATCGATTTCACATAAAATAAAAAAAAAAACACATTAAATATATCAATGGAAAAAAAACTTTTTCACATATATATATTCTGAAGCCAAAATATTTTCAATACCACTGTACTGATTTCTTAATCATCTAAATATGATATTAAAAAAAAAGTTCCCTACGATTTGAGAACCTCCTCCTTTTTGGGAGTCGGTTAAATTGTAACAAAATGAGTACATAGTATATTTTTAAATAATAAGCTGATGTGGCAAAGGAGAAACTTCCCCAGATAATAATAGTATTTATGACATTTGGATGTTTCTTAATTTAATGCTCTGAATATTGAAGTGTGTTCAATACTTTGCAATACAATTACAATGCAATTTTCAATACAACAATAAACTTTGCAATACAATTATAACAATCTTCTTTTAATTAATTATAATTATCTTACTTACTTACTTTTATCGAACAAAGAAGATGGATATACATATATATCTTAAAACAAATTTGTTAAGAATAACTTTGACATATTTAGACGCCATTTTCTCAAAATGAAGTCCTTGTGTCATAACATAGTATTGCTTATCAGCGTTCATTTATTATATATTTAACACACTATGATTGCAAAAGAAATGATAAATAAATGATGAGTATTCGCTAACATACAAATTAAATGGCTCTGCATCTAAAAACGCTTTTAACTTTCTCAATTAGTGGAATAAAGCAAGTGCTTTAGAGCAGAGTCTAAACTGGTCGAACCATAATTGATTTTGTCGAGAATATTCGATGGCTTTAAAAATATTTCGTGATTATTCCTCTAATGTATATTTTTTTTCGTTAAAAATTTATAGAACATACTTTAAAATTTTGGATTTTAGTAGATATTGAAGGTTAATAAATTTAATTTAGATTGCGATGTTACTCTTAAAATTTGTTTTATGCAGGTTGATTTATTCAGATTGATCAATAGGGAGAAGTCCAAAAGTATAAGAGCTAGAGAAATTTGTTGAAAGGAACCATGTCACCGATTTTGAATGTCGAACTCAGCGCGGCTCGGAAGTTTAACCTGGTAATCAAAAAAATTTTTTTTTTAATTTGTTACTTTTTGTTGCAAAATGTAATAGAAGTAGGTTGGAAGGAATAAATGTAAGTATGGCAACAAATATTATATTTTTTTAATATTACTACTCGCGATTTGGTCTTCATAGAAATTGTCATCTCATATTTTTTTCATCTCAGTATGAGATAAGCTTCTCTTTAAGATATCTCTATACCATTATCACAATTGGCGATTTAGGCGCGAAAACATAACAAGCAAACAGGCAGAGACACTGTCAGATTATTAGTACTATTGGTACGGATTTCAAATTTACCTGAATGATGCTTTCTGAAAATCGAATACGAAAATTCGTTTCATAATTTACCATCGGAGACCTAAACGTGCATATAAAAATTTTATGTTAACGCAAACACAATAAATACGCTACGCGTAACGCTTGCACAAGGAACTTATTTCTAAACGTTTTCATCTCAACTTAAAACTATATTTGGATGCTGATAAGCAATAATGTGCCAACCAACAAAAAGTGAAATTTGGAGATATTGATGTATTTTGATACTACGTCACCTATTTAACATTATTCAACTATCAATCAATTAACAATTTCAAGACATCTAAAGTATAAAAAAAAGTTTCTTAACTCAGTGCTTCGAATTTCAAGTGCGTTCCATATTTTGCAATTTATAAAATAATCTTAAATATTTAAAAACCTATTATTAGATAACATATTAAATAAATCTATCTGCTTTTGATTCATTATACATTTTATCCAAATAGAAAAGAAAAGATAAATATATACGTCTTCAAACAAATTTATTAAGAATAGGTTTGACATCTTTAGACGCCATTTTCTCAAAACGAAGTCCATGTGGCTTGACACAGTATTGCTTATCAGCGTCCATTTACGTGTTTTCAAAGCATCCAGTCGATGGTAAAATGAAGTATTGGCACCTAATCTGCTTACTCCGCTTTAACTGAGAAGTTTTAATTAAAAGCTATTAAAGCTACTATTTGCTTTCTGTTTTCTGAAAGGGACTAAAAATTTTGTAACTCGATTCAATGTTGGTAATTGCTTTTAAAGCGCGGTTTGATCAATGGTTACGAAATAATATTAATCGTATTTGAATGCTGATAAGCAATAATGTATCAACCCACAAAAATATTTAGAGATAATGGTGTATTCTGATAATGCATCAATAATTTAACAGTATTCAAAAAAATTTCAAGTCGTCTGAAATAAATAAGTATAGAAGAAAGTTTCTTTATCTATTGTTTGAATATTCGAAGTGTGTTCCATATTTTGTATTACGCACTAATCTGATATATTTGAAATACTTATTATTAGATAAAACTCTTTACTATACCAATCTGATTTAAATCCATTATACTTTTTATCAAAATAGAAAACAAACGATGAATATATGCTTCTAGAAACACATTTATCCAGAATATGTTTGACATCTTAAGACGCCATTTTTCAAAATGAAGAATGTGGCTTGACATAATAGCAATACTGCGTGTATTGCTTATTAGCGTCCATTTGAAAATCTGTATTAACGGTAATACAATTAATATGACTTAACTAAGGCTTTTTGGTGCAAAACGAAAATGTACCAAGTCCAAAAAAATAAATGTTAAACAATATTTAATTACAAGGTACCACTACCTTATATTTAAATTAAGGTTTTTTACTATAGCTGCAAAACGAATCAAAAATGGAGACCCCCAAAAAATAAAGTAGCCCAAATATAAAATGAGTTAAAGACGACCTTATATTATGAACCAACCAAACAATTTCGGGTCATATTTTTGCACGCCTTTACCAAATTGTTGCCCGCTCCTACAAACTGCCCAACTAGTAACTAAGTTTCAAAACCATACAGGGTAAGTCGAGACTTGGTTATGAAGGCTTGTTCGGAACTTCCGTAGGCTTTATTAACTACATCCTGTCAATGGAGCTCGCATGTGGACACATTAATATTGCTTTAGCATATTGTTAGACGACAATTACATTTGTACGTTTTATTCTCGTAATTGACATAAAACAACTCTGTAACCTAGGTAACTGTAATCTTACGAAAGCTGTAGTTTTCAAAAATAAAGGCACTAACAATAAATTCTTTCCAGGTTTAAAACAATGACAAAGAACTACAATTATGTAAACCTTTATGTAAGTCTAAGAGCAAAATTTATAAGTGTAATTCTTGCCTTATATCGCAATAAGGACACTTTAGAAACTCTGAGATTATAAATCGATATATATAGTATAGGAATAAGGTCCCTATTGCTATTATGATAAAGAGGTTATGGAGAAATCTTGTTCGTGAATTTTGGAAGTTTGACGTGGCTTGGTACATATGTGAGCAGGTCTCGCCGGAGTAGCTAATAATATCAATCTGGGATGTCAATTTGTCTATTGCGACTAACTTACTACAACGATACGGTTGAAATTATATATTAAGAGTGACGGATACGAAAAGTTTATAAAAATGTTCTGTAAAATTAAAACTGCATACATGTTGTAAATCAGAAAATAAATTAAATTATTAAGAAAGAATACAAAATAATCAATAAGAAAATATTTACTACTTTAATAAAAATGCACTAAGACATTGTTCTATTGGGTTGTTCGGAAAGTAATTTCGTTTTTATGCAACAACGGTTTTGATTGTGTTTTCGTCGATCTAATTAACACTTAAGTTGCATATTTATTATATGTTTGGACAGCTGATATATTTGGGCTTATTTTTGAAAAAAAATGATTGGCTCTAAACAGCAGGTTTTTTTTTCGCACCCTTTCAAACATGAAAAGTGACGAACAACATTTTCGGCATTTTTTACTTTTTTAAAATCGAAAAGGTAAAAATTCTGTTCAAGCAAGAAAAAATTATCCGATGTGTATGGGAAAGATGTATTGACAGTACGCCAGTGCCAAAACTGGTTTGCAAAATTTGGATCGGCCAATTTTAATGCTGAAGATGCACCACATTCTTGAAGGGCAATAGAAGCTGATGAAGACACCAGAAAGGCATTAGTTGATACAAATCGGCGAATAACAACTCGTGAGATCGCTGAGAGGTTAAATTTATCGAATGCGACCAAGTATGGTTATTTGAAACGTCTTGGTTTAATCTCAAAGTTCGACGTATGGGTTCCTCATGTTCCTATGGAAAGAAATTTGGCCGCCGCGTTGCCGTCAGTGATTTTACTTCTCAAACATCAAGTAAATGATCAATTTTTTAAGCGTTTTTTTAAACATTATCAGTGGCGATGGGAAATGTGTTGTTTACACTAACGTAAAATGCACGAGATCATGGACTAAAAAAGATGAGCCGGCTCAAAGCACTTCGAAAGCCGATATCCACCAAAAAAGGTCTTGCTATATGTTTGGTAGGATTTCAAGAGAATAGTTTTTTTAGCTTCTACTAGACAACAGAACGATAAATTCTAAAGTGTACTGTCATCATTTTGGATAAACTGAATGATTTGCTTACACAGAAGAAGCCTAAATTGATCACTAGAAAAGGTGTAGTGTTCCACCAAGATAACGCGAGACCTCGTCTAAGTTTGGTAACACGTCAAAATTTTTTATAGCTTGGATGGGATGTTCCACCACATCCACCATATTCTCCAGACCTAGCACCTTCGGATTATTATTTATTTCGGTCTGTACAAAATTTTTTAGATGGAAAAACCTTTACTTCAAATTAAGAGGTCAAAAATCAACTAGATCAGTTTTTTGCTAGCAAAGACCAAAAATTTTATGAACGTGAAATCATGCTACTGTCAGAAAGATGGCAAAAGATACTGAACCAAAATTAACAATATATAATTTAATGAAGTATTTATTATCTATGAGAAAATCTTGTTTCATTTTCATAAATACAAACGAAATGACTTTCCGAACAACCCAATATTATTATTACAAGTAAAATCGAGAAATAAAATGATATACGTTAAATACATACACAGGTGTGCGTGAGAAAATATGTAATTTACAATATTAAAATATTCAGAATTTCATAACGATCGAATGAATTCAGACTGATTAATGAATGGTTCAGATTGATGATGTGTCAGCATCCACTTGAAATAATCGGAAAATACAAAATATTATTGAAGTGAAAGACAATATTTACCAAATACTAACTGTACGCTCGACTTCGTATGGGTGTAATTGACCGAGTTGTTATACCAGACGATCGTCTAAAAGTTATTTTTCTCTCCTTCGGGAACAGTGTACTGTACCTCTGACAATGTATATGGAAAGTTGACGATAAGTAGTTGAGAGTTGAGATTTGAGAGACTAACAAACAAATAAATTCACTTTCATATTTGAAATACTATTTGATTCCCCGCAACTTTATCTGTACCTTAGGTGTACACACTTTCATCCCTTATTTCAGCCCCATCTCGTTTTGTTTTAAAAAAAAAATCTATGCAAAGGATTTAGGCTGAGTAGGCTGGAGTTTAGAGCCGCAAATTTGGGGTCCTTTTGAGTTGTATGTATTATCGGAATATAATTTTGTAATTGAGTCGGTAGGGGCGCCAAAATTTTAATAAACCACTGGAAGCAAAGAATAGCCTAACGTTCTAATAGTAAATACTTTTTAGTTATTTAGTCTTTAGTCTTATAATACTTAGAGGAAAATATGTACGTCATTAATATACGAATACGTCATAAAACATGCTTTATTATTTTTAACTAAATGATATATTTTATATAATAAATAATATAAAGTGACAAAGCAGGCTATTATTGTATGTCCTTTTCTAAGCGGCAATCTATACACATCTACTGTCAATGGGACTGATGTACACGTGACTTGGAGAGTTGTCTAGCGACGAGCTGTTGATAATAAAGGAACGATCATGTCGATATATTACAAGAATTTGAAAAAAAAAAAGTGGATTTATATATTGTTCTATGAATTTAATGTTTTGTTATGATTTACTTCAGAACGTAAAAGTATTAAAATTCATTAAAATTGACTCAGTAACATAACAAAATAGACACAAACAAACAGACAGAGACAACTACATTTTTATAATATTAGTATGGAAATATGGATTATCAAATCAAATCAATTCAAAATATACTTTACTCAAGTAGACTCTCACGAGCACTTCTGAATCGTCAATACAGAAAAAAATTACATTAATAAGGAACCACCGGTTCGGAATGTAGATCCTACCGAGAAAAATCAACATGAAACTCGATACAATTATTATGAATTACAAATTTATTAAACATCCTGTATGAAATTTAGCATCTACTTATCTTCATCGTCAACGTAATCGTATAGAATAATATGCTTCAGATATTAGCTAACTATACCATATGAGGCCTATGACAAATTCTTTGGATGGGGCCTCCAAGTAAAAATCGTCACGTTATAACTTAATTTTAATGAATCACTTAAGAAGTCACCCAAAACTATTAATGTGTATTTTAGTTATATATCTTATAAGTTTTATTTTCAAGAGCATAGTTTCATACAAATTTATATTGAAATAACAATTTAATTTTAATTATTAGATCTATATTAACAAAATTATTTTAGGCCGGGGCCCCCTCGGGTCTTGAACCCGTGGCTTTTTGCCAGCCCTGCCCTATAGTTACGCCCCTGGCTATTAGACCCTTTTTAACAAACGATTTAAATCTATTCACTGAAAACTGCAAACAATTCTATTTTCATTATAACGGGTTAGCTACGATACTTTACGGGCAAAGAAATTAAGAAACAATACGCCAAACCAATACCACTTAAGGTTAATATCACGTTCCGATATATGGAAACAGATTAATTTCTTCCAGTAGATTATTGCGCCCCGCACGTGTGCCGGGTAGCGAGTAGCGGGTAGCGGTAGATAATAAAGAATATTGACACAATAACTAGCTCCACTCGCACGCCTGCACCAGACTTGAATATTATATGGACCATCGTGTGGCCATTGTCGCTGTAAATAATGTGAACGACTTTTATTTTGGGTTTTTATTTTTTATCTGTGGTCAAGTCAAGTCGATATAAAAATAGAACTTTGTATATTCTTCTGTAATTTGTTAGTAAAATAGTTTAAAACATTTTTGAAGTATTATGTTAGAAAATTAAAAATATAAATGCTACGATTGTCTGTATTTAAATTAAAAGTAAATGGAATAAGTAATTTTGATTTATTAATATTTTATTTAAATAACTTTTTTACCACTCTGTGCATAAATTGGTACCTACTGTTTCCTTTATCAAAAATTTACAAATACGCGAAATTTTGTGAAAACAAAATTTATCCATTTTATCAAAATTAATATAAAAGTTACTTTTTACGTCACATGCAAACCCAAGTAGCACAGTTAGTGTAGCGAAAAATATGTTTTGTATCTACAATGGGCACAAACTCTTGTATGGGAACACAACACCAGGGGAATCCGAAACGAGCTCTTAATAATGTTCTCTATGATATCGCCTCGGATTGCTAAATGGTTTGCCTGTGTTATACAGATTTGTGCCTAGCTATCACAAATTACACCTTATTACTCATTCCATAAGGTCGATTGTAGAACTTTTCGATGTACAACAGAAAAATTGAATTCTGAAGGATCTCTTAACGAGTTAAAACGAGTCTGTTGCGTGATTATTTTGGACTCGCTGATCGTGTGTCGATTGCAGATTTTAAATTATTTTATTTAGTTCTGCGTGCTGAATTGTTTGTTAAATAATCGTTATGAACTGAGGGTGTTTTTATGTCGTTTTCAAACCGAATCTGTATATGAAATTTTATTAAAAAGTTAATCGTAGAGGATATGCCTTACACTTAATTTTTTAGTTATCTTTACTAATATTATAAATACAAGTTTAATTGTTTATTTGTCTTTTAAACTTTAACTTGAATAGTTAATACCGATCATAATAAATTTTGTAGACACTTTATCATTCAGAAAAGACAAATTCAACATCACTGCGAGCGAAGTCGCTTAGCATCTAGTTATTAAATAAAGCTACAGTAATCTTAAACGAAACCTTTAAAGCATACAAAGGTGTATCTTCAATTAAAATAATTAAGAAAAAAATATAAAAACTTTTCTAAAACTCCCAATTAGACATAACACTTCAAACGATATTAAAAATATTTATACTACGTTAAGCTGTTTGTCGTTCGCTCGTAGCCCAGTAATTGGCTCGTTTTCACGTTTACTTTTTTTCCCTGACGATGGCTCTTTTATTATAGCGTCTATATTGTCCACTCGCTTCGTTGAAGACACGACTATATTCTGTTTTTATCTAACGAGACTAATTTGTAGCATTATATTATTTTTCATAGTTTCGAGACATATTGATTCGATTTATATTTAACGCATAAAAAGTAACATAATTAATTATAATACATTTTATTGCTTTTTTACCTTGTTATGCCAATGTTCGATAATTCGCGTTTTTGATAAATTAAATTATTGATAATTTTCAAAATGAACGCCAAAATGTCTAATTTAAGTTCTATATGGGAAATTCTGTTCGTGTTTGGACTTGGTACACTTTTCGAAACGTTCAAACTTTAAGATAACAAAGCGTTCCAGTCAACTTCAACTAAATACAAAAACTAAACTTGTCGCCATCAACGGTTTAGAAGTGTAGATTTCCAATACTTCTAGTATTAAAGTAGTTCATTCTGCGTACACATTACGCAGTTATGTTAAACCTACCTTTATCTAAAGGCTTATATACTAAGTATAGTAAAAAGTAGCTATTGTCAATACAAAAACTAACTTTAACAATGCCATCTTTATCACTTTAATTATGTACCAATATATAATATTTTTAACATAATAAGATTATTTTATTTATTTCATTTAGAATGTAATTTTGTATGATTCATCGATGTTATATTTTATTTTTAGTTTCACTTTTCGTTATTAACAGGATAATTATTAGTTTATTTATATACTCTTTATTGACTACTATTTTACACAACAAGAAATGATACACGATAATTTCATAATTACAGAAATATATATACATATATGTACAACAGGCGGTCTTATCGCTAAAGATTGATCTCTTCCAGACAACCTTATACAGTAGGACATGATGAAATGGAAGCGGAAAGAGTGTACAGAGTTAGTAGAATAAAATTTATAGATAACACATTAGTACCTACATCAATAAACATACGTACAAATATAATATACTAGCTTCTGCCGCGTTACTTTGGGCAACGCTGACTTTAACTTGCGACTTAGTTTATGTGTAATGTGCACGCAGTACTCGATCATTGATGTTATTTTAAAATTCCAATATTTCCTAAGATACTCATTTAAATCGAATGATGTAAAGGACAATTTTGTTTTAAATGAAATACTTGTTATGAATAATATATTTATTTGGATACGGATTAATATCATATTTATAAAAACACCTTCGCAAATAATGCATTATTTTACAACAAATTTGGTTAACATATAAAAGGTTATAGTGAGCTCACCTTAACAGATAGACATATGCTGTCACGGACTTTTTTTAGAACTTTTAACGGGGAACAATTCTGTCTTACATGATTTTTGCAAAACTTTAACCGTTTACGCAGCGCACGCAGCGTAAGATCTCTCAATAGGAAAATATCCCCCGATTTTGAAACATTTTTCATTGGTGCTCCGCTCCTTTTGGTCACCCTGAAAGAATTTTTCAAATCGGACCAGTAGTTCTTGAGATTAGCGCGTTCAAGCAAACAATCAAACAAACAAACAAACTCTTCAGCTTTATAATATTAGTATAGATTTAGATTTTAATAAGATTTTTGTACAATTAGGTCGTTGTGCATAGCATATTGAACATGGTGTTTTTTGTGTGCGCCATATCGTATATTTCAAGTAGACAAATAACATGTTTTCGATCTATGATTTATGGGGTTTCGTGTTGGAAATGGCGTCATTTGTGTCACTGTAACGTTCGCTTTTAGCTTTTGTTTTCACCACGTTTCGTATCAACACGGGACGTCGCCGGTTTATGTCTGTTATAACTTATGTTGTTGCAATATGTTTGAAAAATATCATGTTATTTTTGAGTAAGTACAAAAAATAATCACGTTGTGACGCCGACGACGTGAAACGTTACGATCGACGCGACTTTGTAGTGTAAAATTCTACAACGTCTGTTGTAATTATCTAAAATTGAAAAATTTTAAAGAACCCACCACATTATACCATTTTAACGAGCCCTAATGGAATACTTTTGCTGTAAGTTGGTGGGAAACTATATAATTGAAGTCACAGTGCAGTTATTGTAGTTGTAATTTCGAATCGAATAGACCAGTAGAAGATACTTAGAACCCTTCAACAAACATAAGAAAGCTAATATTTTTCGAACCACTGAAGAGATGTTCATAAATCAAAGCTAAGAACCATCTCATTTACATCAGTATTCAAACGAAAAACCGCACCTAAATCTATCCATTCATTCGGAAAGTGCTACAGATATACACGTCAAACTTATGACACCCGTTTTTAGTCGGGGGTAGTTAGTTAAAAACCACGACGTATAACGTAACGTGCTACAGCGCGTAGTATTCACGTAGATATGTGTTTTGGCCACAAGAAATGCCCCTGAGGTACGAATCAATTGTAAATCAATAAAATTCTGTTTGAGAGAAAGAGTGTTAGGTTTGAATAACAATATATTTTTCTAGACAGAAAAAGTTTTACTTTTGTTGTTCATAATAATATAGATGATATTTTCTTCAAACAAGATTTTTTTTTAATTTATTGAAATATGCATGCCTGAAAACTTAAAATATAAGTCTAAAGTGCTAGCTGAGATGATGGCAATACTCAGTCGCACCAGGCCCTGCAGCCGTGAAGCGCAGCACAAAGCTTTTTATTTGCAAACTTTGTCCAAGTAAACGTTCATGTCGAGTGTTACTACTCTTATAAATTTAAAATTTGACACTTAAAATTCACTAAATATTATCGCAGACATTAGTATTTATAATAGTAGTCTTATATTTATCAAGCGTCTTTAAAAAACTAGAAGATTCTTAATTCGTAATATGTGTTTTTTTATTGTTTACGTCATAATTTATATATTTTTGAATTATTAAAAAGGATATATTTTCAGAATATATTTTATTAGTTCCACCGAAATTTCATCGAAATCGGTTTAGTATTTTTAATTTAAATATCGATACAACTGATATAAGTTTGTATTTCAAATAAACTAAATTGCGCTTTTTGCTTTAAAAATCTCTTCAGAATTTGGTTCCCCTTCTCTCTAAACCTTTCTATATTCTGATTTTTCATTTCATAATATCAGACGACATACGTTATAAGAAAATTTAAGTATAATATTAATCGACGCTTCGAAAATTAAGATTTAGAGTAATCGTCAGTTTTAAATGTAATTAGAAATTATTAATACTTTAATTAACTTATAATAAATCTGTTAACCCAATCGAAATTTCAACTTAATTTAATTTTGTTTTCGATTAAAGACAGCAAATAAACAAGTCGAATAATAAACGAAATGGCCCGCCGAGGTGATTTCATTTCCGTTCCGGAGTTAAGGCCGATTAGACAGACTGACGTTTGAGAAAGCGGCGAACTAAGATTTACGTATTTCGTTAGTGTAGCGTCAGAAAAACAAATAGAGCACCGTTTTATTTATTTTTTTCTATCAAATTGGGTCTGCGAAATGTTTAAATCAAACGTCCTAAAATAAGAAAATTTTATATTTATACGTTTTTCATTTATGCGTCGCAGATAGTTTTAAAATCAAAACGGAATTAAAATAATATTTATTTCTAATAAATTAATTCCAAACGCAGTCAAAATTAAAGAAATATATTCCTATTTAATTCGAATTTTAATTATATTATAATACAGGAAAACAAACCATTATCTACCAATAAACCAATTATCTATAAATAAAATGTATACTAGGACCGTATTAAAATAATGTTTGATATGCCATTATTAAGATTATTTTTCCGCCATAAAATAGTTTTATGTAACTCTATTGTAGATATGGATTTTGGCACCCAGTTTGCTGATCACTTTGAACGACGATGCCTGGCAAGCAGATAGCGACTGAGTATGACAGATAAGAATATCTTTGTAAAATTGAATAAAATAGTATGAATATGATGCTAACAAGCTTAAAAAAACCTTTTATTAACAGCCTAGTCAGTTACTTTCCGCCACTGGTCAAATAGGGACTCTATAATATTCCTTTATTTAATTACTTAGATAGGCAAATGACTTGGACCGATAACATTAAAGTACTTGTCTAGACTATTCATTTAAATATAGCTCCTTGAAATAAGGGTGCCTAAAATTTATCAAAGTTTTTTTAATACCAATCAGGAACAAAACGCAAGCATCCATGCCCGTCTCCGCTCCTACAGCTCGCACAGTGCTGTATATATTTTGATATAATATTGTATAACAGAAAAATGATCTTCAATTTCTTATGATGAAAAATAAGTAAATATTTAAAAAAAAATAAAAAAATAATGTTATTAGACTAGCCAGCAATAAATTGAATTAAAAAAAAACTGTATTTTTATGCTAACGGTATCCAGTAAGAGCTAATTTAATCGGTCGACTGCTAGCGTCAGTTTATCTCTCAGCCGATGTAATCGAAAACAACTGGAAGATCAACAGACCGCGATCTTTAATAGATGGCGACTCTGGGCACACTTCTGTGCCCCCAGTGCAAGATAAACGTGTAAAAAATATTATTTTAAAAAATGTTTAGGTATAGGCTGGCTCGACTAGGGCAGTAACTCACTCTCAACGAAGATCGTCGTGAAGTGGTTAATATAGCTATTTCGTACGGTGAGAGCTGGAAGCCTCGTCTCTTATTCCATTTTAAACTGGCACCGAATGTGTTGCTTTTCTGGTGCTATAAATGTCTATGGGCGGCGGTAATCACTTAATATGGCTCCCGCTCGGTTATCGGTTATTTTTATAAAAAAAAAATATTTGCAAGACTTAAGCAGTTATATAGAAAAATGTTTTTTACTTTTTTTCATTTAATACGACTGAATGTTTAATGCCAATGAATCGTGCATTGGATTCGTGCATTTATCAGTTCGTCGATTTTTATTCATTGTGTAGTTAGAGTAATTTGAATTTGTGTAAGTAAATATAAAAAATAAACACGTCCACGATTTATTTTATTATTATTTAAAGAACCAAAAATAATAGTCGATGGATCATATATATTACTTAAGGGTGTAAATTAAAAACGAAAGTTAATTAAAAACAAAAAATTTATTACGATTAAATTTTTTTGGTAAATGCAAATTACCCAGCAAACAACCAAAATGTATGATACATACAATTATATTATGACATCCACAGTTTTAGTTCCTCATTAACTTATAAGTAGAAGCGGAATTATTATTAATTAATACGAATTATAAGAAATAAATAATTAATAATAAAAATTAACAATGGCGTTGCTAGCGCTAGTTAATTACTTATTTTTTTAATATCATTTTCTCACAGAATTTTTTACACAGGTCACATTAATAATAATATATGATTTATTGCACAAATATTTTTTTGAAAAGCTATTTTTATCTAATTTTATATACTTTTAATATAATTGTTGTTATTTATAGCAGTAAACACTGAATTTTCTCCAAAATTGTGTCATAGACAATGAATTTTAATTTTTTATTTTTCTTAACATTATTAAGTACGCGCTTAAATACAAAGCTAATAAACTTTATTTTTCATCTAAATCACGAATATATTCTGTGAAAAAATGCTAAAAATTCAAAACATTATTCTAATATATTTACATTAATATAGTTAATTAGTAACTGGCAGTTTTCAGAAGGCACGCATACGTAAAGCACATTTATAAATTACTTTAAGGCACAACTTTTAATAGACTAAGTTTCATCTTGCATTCATTTAAAAAAATTTTGCTTCATATAATTAAAAGGAAAAATTGACTAATTTTTTAAGCTATTTTAATTAATATTATATTTTTTTATGTAGTAATAATGGTACTAAATTGATTAGTGTGCGCCAAGCTTAATAGCATCAACATCCTACAATATTATATTAATATATACATAATAAAGTATCTTAGTGTGATGCTTGTATATATTATAATAGATATGTATGAACGATATGGTATTTAATAAGGCACTCCTCTATTTTACAAAACACAATGAAAATTTAAATAATCCATCACAAGTGTAGAACAATTATTCGTGGTTCTGTAACAGGCTTTTGTTTTTCTATCGATTTTTCGAATTGTAGAATATAAAAAATATTAAATCACGAAAAGGTTTTTAATTGAAACTTTATTTTTTTACAATAAAAATGCAAGACGGTTGTCTTTGTTTTACCACAGTGACGAATTATTTATTAACACGCGAATATTTACATTTTTTTTCTAAGTTAATTATTGCTATCAAAAGCGTACGATTCAATGCCTTCTAAAATATTACTTTTTAATGAGAGTGAAGATTCGTTAGTACGTAATTAATATTTATATGTTTAGCTACAACCACGTCGTTTCATTTGAAAATAAATCTAATTTATATTAATATAGATCACATTTTACAAAAACAATCATACATTTTTGTCACGTGTATCACACTCGTGTACTCATTTTTTATACTTTTTCATTTTTTTTTCGTCTATTATCTAATATGGCGTTAATACCAAAGTGATTTATGTTTCATTATCGTGACTAGTAATACGTTATATTTTATATTATATATATTTTTTGTAATATTTTTTTCTTTAAAACATTTTTTTTGGCAAAAATGTTTAAGACAATATTTTACAAAATTATAAAATCGAATATAAATCTCATGAGGCACTATATTGTTGTTCTTTATCTGTTATATACATTTTATAATGAAATATATTTTTTTTAAAGTGATCCCTCTTAGATAGAAATATTGACTATTTTTGAAATTCAACTTTATTAAAGGGATTTTTAAATTTAAACAAATAATTACACTTTATGGCCGCCATCTTGACACAATTGTCACCACAGATTAAATATATATTTTTTCTTTTTATTATAAAAGAAACTCTTAATAAATATTGTCCATCAACTTTTAACAGTTCAGATCCAATAAACTCACACATGTTAAGACCTAACGAGATCTTTAGTTTAAAACGTTTAGTGACGTCAATATCTGTCTACGCTAGTCGAGTCCTGACTAGTGACGTCACTGGCTGCGTCAGTGGAGCTGGAGTCCGTGGCGTCGACGTCGGAGGTGGCGTTGACGTCAGAGGTGGCGTTGACGTCGGAGGCGGCGTCGAGGTCGGACGTGTCATCAGAGCTGGCGGCCGCGTCGCTGGCGAGGCCGAGATCGGTGGTCGGATATCAAAGATGTTCGTCGCGACCGTTCAACGGCTGTCGCTCAGCGTGGTCGGATGGCCGATTGCGTTTGAAGAATCCGCACTGGAACGAAACAATTTGTAAAAATGTGCCGTGAAACCTATGCAATTCTTGTAAAATTTAAAATCACGTTTAGTGGTAGTATCCACAACAGACAGGTCCGCGCCGTCCATACGTGCAAAGTCGTCCGGCGCACGACGGCGCCAAGTCGAAAAGGCTAAACCATTTTTTCCTAATATCACCACTACAAAAAAGGCGCATACAAGTCAGTTGCACGACGGCGCCGCTTAGGCTTGGCGCGGGCCTGACAACAGACATTTTGTAAGTTTTCATTGTTGTAAGACAATAATTAGGTACTGTGAATCCTCTGGAAAAACCAGCCGAACATTCACTTCGCTTCCTCTTTATTTTTCAATCCAGTTGCCAACAACAATAGAGTTCCCTAGACTAATCATTTTCTTTAGAGATTAACCTCTTAGAGTAACAAGGCAAGCAGTACGAGCAACAGCGCGCTAGTGGTAACAGTGAGGATGACCCACAGCATGAAGCGAAGTAGCTCCTTGACTAGACCCGACCGACTCACCTTGTAGAGCAGCAGAACGAGCAGCAGCAGCAGCAGCGCGCCGGCCACCGCGGCGAGGATGATGACCCACAGCGGGATGGCGCCGCTCTCCAGCGCCTCGAGCTGCGGCGTGACCAGCGTGTGCGCCTCCGCCCACTGCCACGCCTGCCCGCGCGCGCGCGCGCCCGCCAGCCGCGCCACGCGCGCCGCGCCCAGCGACGACAGCTTCACCGCGCGCTCCGCCGATATCTGCGGGCAGGCCGGGTTAGCGATCGCGGTCCGTATCGAGAATAGCTTCTGACGAGAGATGTATGTCTCTGCCGTAGCATCGAGCCTAAATGCATTATCGCCAATGCTTTAAATAAAGTCTCTCTAGGATAGTTTGGCTAAGAACGAGGTACGTTTATATCGTAAAATTGATCTAACTTTATTATCACATAATATGAATATTACATATAATAGCACAGCGTCAGACAAATAGTTTAGCGAGGTATATAAGACAAATTTTGTCGTAGCCTATGATTGTGTTTTGATATTTGCATGATAATACACCATCAGACAAGGAACGAGGTGCATCTCTACCGTAATGTCGAGACTAACTTTGTGATCACCTATGATGTTTAATATTTTATACTCTGTGCTGACAGGTCTTAAGTGTTTAAAATAGTAACAATCTGTTAAATATATAAGTGGATCAGGTATATTTCCACATCAGTGGAAATCCTACGCGCACCGCTCACACTAGCTGGCTTAAGCCTCACAGCTGGCAGCGCACCACCTCGCACTTGTACTGGCAAGAGCCTCACCTCATTGAGCACGGAGGCGTTGATGCGCGAGCGCAGCGCCAGCCACACCTCCTGGCCGCGCAGCAGGCGGCCCGTGCGGCAGCGCACCACCTCGCACTTGTACTTCTGCTCGCAGCGCTCCAGCATCTCCTTCAACTGCGGGTCCACCTGCGAGCCACGCGCGTTAAACATAAATCTAATTATGTCTACTCAAAATGATAAAAATTAAATCCATATTGATGCTGCGGGCTCATATCCACGTGCTACACTACAGTAGTTACAAGCTTTACTATATGTACTAATAAAACTCGAACACTGACTGACTACAGAACGACCCAGGTTGGGTGTTTGCATGCACCGCCTAAACCGGTGAATTTGTAAAGATAAGAATTTAGTTAATGTTCCGTTGTATAAATTAAGTTAAGAGAGTGTTCTTAAAAAGTTCTCTAAAAACGATAAAAATGGAAGAAAACCTTGTATGTAAAGGAAATGGTAAGCTTGTGTACAGACACAAACCTACCCTTCCCTTCCCAAACAGGCCCAAAAGGATTTCACTATAAGAAACATACCACAAACCTAGTAAGTATTTCGTAAGTACCATCTTAATAAACTATATACTAAAGATGAAGAAAACCTTTTAATTTTTATGCTTTCAAAATTAAGAGTGAAATCGTAAGTAAATTCTATTTATAAGATTTATACATTTTATAATTTATATAAAATTCTAGATAGACTTACATCATCTTGACGACGCCGTCTAGTGCTTTCTCTCCTTTGTTCTGTAGATGAGCTGTAACTACCTCCTCCTGAAGAGTAAGAGCTGTGACCACCTATAGGCATAACGTATGAATTATATTCACTATTAAATTATAATCAGTCTTTAATTTAAAAAGTTAAATGAAACCTTTTTTAAGTGCCATTTCTAAAAATATAATTTTGTCTAACGCATAATTTATTAATCTAAAAACTCTACCTGATCTGGATGAATAGGAGTAAGAGCTTCCACTGGATCCGCCATAAGCTGCGCCCGACATGCCCCCCTGATAACTTCCTCCCTGTTGCATTCCACCTTGATATCCTCCGCTGTGATAGCCTCCTTGGAAACTGCCCTGACTTCCCGCACTTCGCGACCCTGATCCCTGACTTCCACTCACATCAGCGATTCCAAATTTAAATTCGTTGTTCTGATTTTGAGCGGCGTAAACTCCAAAGCCCTCTAATTTGTCTTCTTCCTCGTCACCGACAACGGTTAAACCTGGACCGCTTCTATAAGTGCTGGAGCCAGCGTTCATTATATCAGGGTTGATAGTTTCCGTTGTGCCCCAGGAGCCGTGAACAAAGCCTTGCGATCCATAGCTTTGGTGAGCACCACCTTGGTTATTATGATAGCTGGAAAAATATATTAAATGTTGAATCAAAGCAAAAATCAACAAATGAAACAGTATACTTTTATAAAGCATATTGCATGTATTTGTATAAAACTATTATTATTTTAATATTACTATTTTAGAAGTACCTTGTCTTTTAATTTAAATTTGTTAACGACTACAAGTTTCATTTCATAATTTCTAAAGAGAATATAAAATACATTATATCGAAAACGGAATAAATTTTTCAACAAAGCTATCTTAGCTTAAATATTAAGTCTAAGCTAAGCATATAAAGATTTACAAGTAAATGGTAAACTTACGCATTAATGGAACTGCCAGCCTCGCCTCCGTGCCCAAGTGATCCGTACTCTGTACTTGTCTCGGTCTGAGATATGATATTATGGTTCGAGTCATACAAAACAGTCTTATTTCTAACACGGACTATACGACCATCCTGACCAGCACCTTCAAAGCTTCCTTGGCCACCTTGGACGTATACTTGTCCACCTTGACCTCCCTGAACATGGCCTTGGCCTTGATAGATATTTCCTTGTCCATAACCAGCTTGTCCGTAAGACGATTGTCCATAACTGCCCTGAGCTTGGCCGCTTTGTACATAGCCACTCTGTCCCCCCTGAGTATATGTAACCTGTCCTCCTTGACCTTGGCTAAAGGTACGACCACTTTCTTGGTAATTAGGTTTAGCCATTGCTGCAAGGTTTCTCCTAATGGTTTCCTGCTCTTCAGCAGTTAGTCCCTCACCAGATGATGCGCTGGACCAAGTGCGATTATAAGAATACGTGCCACTAGATTCTTGGGTTCCGCCTATTTGACCGGCACCATATTGAC
The DNA here is from genome assembly GCA_037950945.1 of Hypolimnas misippus. NCBI lineage: Eukaryota > Metazoa > Arthropoda > Insecta > Lepidoptera > Nymphalidae > Hypolimnas > Hypolimnas misippus. Next base: position 14,095,105 of record JBBEEQ010000024.1, on the reverse strand, counting down.
CGCCAGAAACTTGGCCACTACCATATTGACCACCAGAAACTTGGCCACTACCATATTGACCACCAGAAACTTGACCACTACCATATTGACCACCAGAAACTTGGCCACTACCATACTGACCGCTTGAAACTTGGCCACCACTGGTCTGGCTCGTGATATGCTGGCCGCCAGAGACTTGTCCACCGTTAACGAAAGTAGTACCAAACTGACCAGCAGAACCGCTACTTGCTTGACTTGTGCTGAATTGGCCACCACTTGCTTGGTTGGTGCCGTAGACAGCTCCAGAACCTCCGTATTGGCCACCACTAAACTGTCCACCGCCAGATTGAGCGTTAACTTGACCGTTACTTGTGTATCTTTCTTCCCAGTATTCTGTAAAATTATTTTTGATTGTACTGCTAATACTAAGAGTTTAAGACAATTATGTAACTCTTGCTGAAGTTTTGATCTAAACTTACGCTGTCCGTAATATCCACCGCTACCTCCAATTTGTGATGCTGTATAGAGGTCGCTGCTCTTCATTGCTGAAAAATAATAAAAAAAAATCCATTTATTTTAACATTTTTAAAAACACAATTATTTAAACTATCATTTTTTTTTAAGTTAAATCGAAAAATAATACCAGGTTCTCGAACTTTTTCCCATTATTATAAGCCCTTTTCTCGAAAATTAAATCCATCTTTTAAGATTCAATATAAACCCCCTTTAAAACTTTTTAATAGGATTTACATTTATTGATTATTTTTACTATTATCAACATTTCGAACACTTTACAGCAATCATGCTCACGGGATGATAGAAATAACCAATATAAGTTTTTTTTTAAGAAGAATAAGTGATGTCTAAAATCCAAGAATATATTATACAAAAATCGTCTATTTCTTCTCTTTCCGTTCGAACACCAACCTTCTCTCTCCTTGGTGAGCAGGTACGCGTAGGGGTTCTGCACGAACAGGTTGTCGGGGTTGACCTGCCGCGCCACGTCGCACACCATGTCACCCAGCCACTGCGGCTGCACCAGCATGTACATCAGGTTCTCTCCTGCAATGTTCATTAAAATTATGAGTAACAATTCAGAGAATCATACAACACAAATGTTTTTTAAGAATTTTATAGGTGAAATGAATTTTCCAAATTCTATATATATATGGAAGATGCATGTTCCTATTGGAAAGCCTTATCGGACATATATAATATTGGACAATACTACAGTGAGTATCTTTTAGAGCCTTACATTGTACTTGCTCATTAATAGATGCATCACACTTAACGGTCCCAACCATCTCATAAACCTCTGTCGAGGTTCCGGTCACACACAACATAGATCACGACAAACAGGAGCCAGGAGCGGGGATCGAACTCGCGACCGTTAACGCTTCAGACTGTTGCAGTGATAACTACGCCAACCACGACAGGTTGTGAAAGACCAATGACGAAAAAAGGGAAAATAGTAAATATTTAAATGTAGTAATTTTGGATTAAAATAATAGAATAGTGTCTAAAAATTTGATTAATGTCAAAATTTACCAGTAAGGGTCTGATAGGGCCACATGATGTAAATCTCCGCCTCGTCCACCGTGAAGGGGCCCTCGTTCTTTATGTTGTACTTGTGGATCACTTGAGGTCCTAATTTGGTGTCGTCCTTCAGGTTCTGCGCGTCGTACAGCGACGCGTTGTAATGAAGTTCCGGCGGGTCTGATGCTCTGAAATAATAAATACACCCAATATATTTAATGGCTTTTACCATTTTTTAAGGATTAATGTCAAGAAAGTTTTAACAGTGTTTACCTCAACATTTGCAGGAGAGCGAAAAACACTGCATAATTTTTCATGGACACATTCTTTACTATTGATATAGTATACCTTTTGAAATAACATATTTTTACTTTATATATTTAAAATTATGATCATTCATAAAGGCGTCTGTGTAAAATTACCACGAATACACAAACTATAATAAACACACGTGAAACTTATTCAAATATTTGAGTACAAATATTCATGAACCTCTAAAATAAGTTTGTTCGTAGTTGACGCTAATTAGTTGTTAAAATCTTAGTCGTAGATACTTATATTTGTGTATATCCAACTGCCTGAGAACAATAGTAATGATTTTCTAGTGTATTTAGGTATATTCTTTGGCAAGCTCTGAATTTACCATAATTTTTAAATTGTCATTATTAGATTCGTCTTATTTTTTTTAATGAATAAAAAAGTAACTTTTAAACGAGTAGGGACACCCGATATTATGCGATCACCGCTGTCCATGGACATTTGCAATATAAATAAATAAAATAAAAAGCCTTTTATTTCCAGTGTAATAAAAAACAAACAAACAAAGAAAAATAATGTAACTACTTAAGAAATAAAATAATTAGTGTTTTTTTTTTTTTTTTTTTTTTTTTTTTTTTTTTTTTTTTTTTTTTTTTTTTTTTTTTTTTTTTTCACTGGAACCCCTCTCAGGTAAAGGCCTCCTCCATCGCTTTCCATTTCTCTCGGTCTTGAGCTATTGTATGCCATTGTGGGCCCGCAATCTTTTTAATGTCGTCTTCCCACCTAGTATATGGTCTTCCCCTATGGCGCTTGCCCACTGGGCCTTTCCATAATGTAACTGTTTTTGTCCATCTACGATCTTCAAGACGCGCTATATGACCGGCCCATTTCCACTTCAATTTTTGACTATAGCTGAGAGCATCTATTACTTGTGTTTTAGATCTTATTTTAATGTGTTTTATCTTCTGTAATTTCTTAACGTTTGTCATACTGCGTTCCATTGCACGTTGACATGTATTTATTTTATTTTTTATTTTATTTGTGAATTTCCATGTTTGACATGCGTACGTGAGACAGGGAATGAGGCAAGAGTCCATGACTCTTTTCTTAAGCTTCATAGGTATGTCGCTTTTAAATATCTCTTTGTAGCTCCAATATTTATTCCAAGTACGTTTGACTCTTCTCTCCACTTCTATTTCATTGCTATCTCTGTTGAATCCTATTTGTTTTCCTAAATATATATATTGATCTACATATTCTAATTGGTCGTTACCTATTGTTATTTTTGATTTTGCGAAGTTGGTCATGACTTTGGTCTTTGTGGTGTTCATTTCTAAACCCACTTGTCTGCTTGCTTTGTGTAGAGTGTCTATAAAGTATTGTAGCTCTACACACGATTCCGATAAAAGAACCAAGTCGTCAGCAAACCTTAAGTGGTTTAGATATTTACCTTGGATATACAAGCCTCGGTTTTTCCAGTCTAATTTGTTTATAATGGATTCTAGTATCGCAATGAAAATTTTTGGGGATACGGGGTCTCCTTGTCGGACTCCTCTCTTGATTGGAAAGCTTGGGCCTATAGTTTCTAGCTTGACTCTACTTGAGCTGTTTCCGTATAGATGTTTAAGTATTGTTATGTATATTTGCTCTACATTTTGGGCTTTTAGAGTGTTCCATATACTTTCGTGTGAAATCGTGTCGAAAGCTTTTTGATAATCAATGAATATTATGTAGAGTGGCCTCTGTTGTTCTTGATATTTTTCAATTACCAACTCTAATGTATGGATGTGATCTACGGTAGAAAAATTCTTTCTAAATCCCGCTTGTTCGATAGGTTGATGTTTTTCTATTGTTGTACTTATTCTTTGATTTATAATTGTAGAGAAAAGTTTATATATACTTGGCAGAAGGCTAATTGGCCGGTAGTTGCCGATGTCTTCTGGGTCCCCCTTCTTGTAAAGCAAAATAATATTTGATTCAGACCACTGAGATGGTGTGACCCCCGTTTCGAATATCATATTAAATAACTCTGCCAATGGAGCAGCTAGTATGAAGCATGCGGTTTTTAAGGCATCATTAGTGATGTTATCAGATCCTGGGCATTTTTCTGGCTTCAGCATTGTTATCGATTCAATAATTTCTGTGCAAGTTATTGGTTCTATGCGGGATTGCGGTATTTCTAATTCGATGTGTACATATTCACTATGGTTAGTGTCTCTGGCAGGGTTTTCCGTACTATATAGATTTTTGTAGAAATTCGTTGCGATGTTTATTATATCTGAGCGGCTATAAGCAGTTTTTCCTAACTTTTTTAAACCGTCGATCCACGTTTTATTTGTCCGTAGTTCTTTGTATCCCTTTTTTAGACTTCCCTTTTGTTCTAAATACTTTTGAATGGTATTGATTCTATGACTCTTATAATCTTTTTTCATATATTTGCTTAATAGTTTGTATAGAGCTTTGAGTTCATTTTTCATTATTCGCGTTTTGTTTTTGGTTTTTTGTAGCTCTTGCCTTCGTTTTAGCAGTCTTAATGTATTTTCCGAAAGTATTCTGCGGTCTTTTATAGTATTTATATTTCTTGCGATTTGTAAACTGTCTGTAATGCTATGTATGATTTTATCGTGGTACTCTTGTACTGTCTTGTTAGACCCCGTGTTGAGTTGAGACATTAGAGTTTCTAGGTTTTCTTTATATATTTGTATTTCTTCTTCGTTTTTAAGTGTACTGTTTTGCTTATTCGCAAATCTTGTTCGTGATTTTACTGGTTTAGTAAGCAATATTTTGGCTCTGAGCGGTCTATGGTCTGATGTAAAGTTTATACTTAGTGTCTCGATGTCTTGAAATAGATAAGGACGGTTAGATAGTATGAAATCTATTTCATTTTTATATTGACTGTTCGGAGACTGCCACGTCCATCTTCTTTTCTCTTTTTTCTTGTAAAAGGTGTTGATGATAGCTAGCTTGTTTTCTATGGCAAAGTCAATAAGTCTTTGACCTCGAGCATTCCTTGTTCCATACCCATACTGTTTCATTATTAAGTAATCTTCTTTTTGAGGCATACCAATTTTGGCATTGAAATCACCCATTAAAATAAAATCTTCGTATGCTTTTTCAATTGCCACATAGACAGTATCATAGAAAATGTTTACTTCTTCTTCGTCTGCTGCCTCTGTAGGGGCATATACTTGTATGATGGTGATATTTTTTCCTGGTAATTTCAAATTTAGCAGAGCGACACGTTCAGATATACCCAAATAACTTTCCACGTATTGTTTCAGATACTTTTGTATTACAAAACCAACTCCATATTTGCCCTGCGATTGTCCTGTACTACAAAGAATAAATTCCTTGTATTCTTCTATGTTATTTCCGAGGCGCCGAACTTCTGATATACCTATTATATCATATTTAATATGTTCTAAAGCTTTTTCCAGTTCTATTATTCGCTCATATGAAAGCAAAGTTCTAACATTGTAGGTTAATATGTAGAGTTGACTGTTTCTTCTTTTTATCAGTTCTTCATGATCGTTTAAAGTTGCCTTTGGAGGGTTATGGTCATATTCTTCCTCGGTGACCAACCGGCTTGGAAGATGGGTTGCGTTTCTTGTTAGTGGTTTTTGTATGTTATCCATGTGAGAGGGGGGCGATTGTTGCTATAAGTTTGCATTTTTCTTGTCCTGCTGCTTATATACACTACTTGGGTACTTAGTAGTTATGAAATTAAGCATGCCTGGTTTTAAAACTCCTTCTGACAAACTGGAACTATTTTTGTGCGGTTCTGCGTTTTTATTCTTTTTGTTGGCTTGGTTTTCTTTGCCATTTTTTGTGAGACGGTTATTTTCTGGTGATATTGAGAGCGTTCTCTTATTTTTGTTTGTTGTGTTTGTATTTTTGCCTAATATTACAATTTTGTCGTACTTTATTATCGCCAAATTTCCTTTCTCTCTCTCTGTCTTTACTTGTGCATGTAATTCTTTCCTCTTCTCTAGTACATAATGTGGATAATCCTCTTTCATATAGTATGTGGTGTCGATAAGAGCCTTTTTTTGTTTGAAAATATCTATTTTTGTGCCTAGTGTGGAAAAAGTTACGATTGTTGGTCGGGGTCTTTCCCCTTTCCTACCTATTCTCTTTATTTCCTGTATGTCTCTTCGTTCAAGTTGTAAAGAAAAGTATTTTCTTATGAACTCAATCAAGTTACTTTCCAGATTTGAATATGATATTTCCGTTTCTTCTATTCCGAAGAAGACAACATTTCTCTGCCTTGCATGTTTCTCTAGGTAGTAGAGTCTTTTCTCTTGGTTTTCCACTTTCTCTTTGAGGTTTTCATATTTTTCTTCTAAAGCTTTAAACTTTTCTTCTAAAATGTCGTTAAAATTTTGCGTTACTTGTTCTGTCACCTTTTCTCCGTTTTGCATGATCGTAGTTTTTTGTTCTGCGATCTCGTTTTGAATTTTTCGGAGTTCTTTCATAACTTCTTCCATACTTTAATTTTTGTTTGAACAGAATTAATCTTTTGTTTTGGTACTAGTAATGTCCTCTAGTGAGTTTTCATCGAACTATTAATTGATTGAACAACGCCCTCTAGTAGTTTGCCTCCAAACTACTTGATTACGATAGTCAGTCAACGACGACGTAAATTTCGATTTAGTTGTATTAGTTCTCCTAAATTTTCACAGATGGCGTTGTTTTAGGTTCACATATATATTTTTTGCTTATTCATTTTGCAAAACTTTTAGGTTATTTTTTTATTATTTTTTATTTTATAGAATGTCCGTTTGTTTCACGTTTTTTAGTCCTCAATTAAACCTCTTAATACAATCTGTATAATTTGGTGTTTTCACTGTAGAAATATTCGGTAAATAACACAATAAGACTGTCTTTTGCATTCAAATGTTCATCACCACTTTATGTTTTGTCCACTCAATAATTCACTGTGTCCACATTATATGTTAAAGATCGATTGTTTATTACTTCAATTAAACGCTTATATGGATTGGAAAAACACTTATTATATTTTTAAAATCGAAATAAACGCGCAGTCGAAGTGAACCGTAGCACAGTACCTCCCTCCCTCTCACATTTGCAATACTAGAGCCGCAAATGCGATGTCAGCTTAAAAAGCTATAAGGGATAAAGGGAAATAAGGAAAGAAATATGGGATAGAGTTAGGCTTCTGACTCTGAATGAGGGATGAAAGGAAAATAGAAAGTAAGTAACGGAAAGAAAGAGGGGTTTATATTTATTTTTTGAGAGATGATCACTCACCCGATAACAGACAGCTTCGCTTTAAAGACGACGCCGATGCCGAGGTGGCGCTTGTTGTCGTAGGTGGTGCCCTGCTCGGGGTTGGTGGAGTTCACCTCCATGTCGAAGTCCAGGCTCGCCACGCGCGCGTCCACCTCCACTATCACGCGGAAGTTCACCTGATAAAGAAAAGAAAGTATGGTCATATACTAGTATACAACTAGAAATTAAAAAAAATGGTATTGTATTAGGATAATTAGTGGGTTTTTAAGAGGGTGTTGATTGATGTATAGTGGTTCATTTATTTGTCATAGTTGAAGTATTTTTTGTTTCAAAAGAGAAATTGAATTGATGATAAACTCTGGTAGTCATGGAAAAATGGAAAAATAAACACGCAGAAGAATATTGAATAAGTTATATAATAACGTGAAATTTGTTAGTGTCAATTTAATAATATTCTTCAGGAAAAATCGGATAACTTACATTTTGGCCGCTCGCCATTGGATTTCCCAGATCACATTTCAAAGTGCTGTTTCCGTCAGAGCCCTTGTTCTTAATTGAGCAGTAGATGGGCGAAGCTTCAGCGCTGTCTTTGTCCAGCCTCTCCATCTTGGCGTAAGTGACTCCAGCGGGGATTTGGAGGAAGTAGGCAGCTTCGAACGCGTCCTCTCCAGAATTCTCAACCTTCACATCGATGTGCAAGTTTTCGCCGGATCCAAGTACGTAGTTGACGGTAGGCCTATAAATATAAAAACAGGAATTGTTAATTAAAAACAAAAAAAACGAAGATTGTATTTGACGTTTTCTTTGGTGAAATTAAATAGTTTTATTTATTTTAGTGTACAATTTTGAAATTTTTACAAATTGTAAGTCATAAAATTAAACGGGGCATGCAGGGTCTCATTGTTGTTAATAGTAACATCATTTTTCTTATTACTCGTATCATCCCACCCATCCTCATCTAAATTACGATTTCTGACATCTATTATCACTATGACAATTTATATCAGAACTTTTCTTTTGACCAAATAAATTATATTTTCATCAAATACCTATACATACTACGTTTCGGTGAAATTTACATTATTTTGTTTTGCCCTCAGACTTTAATAAAGATTTACATAATTTGATGGTCACTGCTTTGCACCCGAAAGAACTTACAATCAGTGCCTTTATTTTACAGACTCATAGCTTTGTAAGGCTACTTACAGGTTATTTTTACTAGGTTATTAACATAAAACAACTATATTACCTGGTAATAGTTACCTAGCTTAACTTATAAAAAATTTTCTTGTCAAAAATAAACGATCTAACAGTAATTTCCCGTGTAAAACAGTGGCAAACAACAAGACATAAACATCACTCACGTGGTGACGAACATCTTGAGGTCGGGCACGCAGATGTTGTCGGGCCCGCAGTTCTTCTGGATGTTGAGCGAGTCGGTGCGCTCGATGCTGCGCGTGCGGTCCAGCACCGGCGGCACCGCGCCGCCCGCCGCCGCGCGCGGCGCCGCCAGCTCGTACGTCAGCTTCACCTCCATCGGCGTCAGCTTGTCGCGAATGTCGTCCTGGAGGCACGTGTTAAATGCGAGGTGTACTAATACCATTACTTAAAGTTTCTGCCACACATAATGGACTTAATAATAATCAACAATCAGTAAAACATAGACATATATTTGACCACGTGATATTTTATAAAAAAAGGGAAATTATGTAAATGAGTTTTGTACAGATACAAAAAACAAAATGGTTATCAATATGAGAATGTCAACAAATATCTCTGTTTACTGATTACTGAGAAATCTACCGAATACTTTATATATTACAAACTTAATAGGTTCACTGATCGAGTATTCTTCTTTTTTCTTCCTTTCGATAAAAAATATTGTTTTAAAATGAAAAACGTTATATATACCCAAATTTGTAACAACAAATTCATGTTCATGTTTAAGCTCACGAAAAAAATAATATTTAAATATCATTTAACTTACATCTAGATACACCATAATCTCCTTGCACTCCTGCTGTCCCTGCGTCAGCAGCATGTGAGTCGTGTAGACCGTCTCTCTGCTCTCCATCAAGAACAGACGCTTGCTGGTCTTCTGCCTCGAGTCCAGGTCGATGGTCACTTCAAAGTCTAATAATACGATTTTTATATAGTTGATTGAAATAACTTCTATTGCTGATTATTTGCCAAATCTTGTGAACAACAATTTTAGGCCTTCAATTGTTTGACTGTTTTAAATTCGAAGGATACTCGAGTTACTTAGAGGCATATTATCAAACTCTACTTAATTTTAAGTAGCCCTTAAACATCGTGATATCTCTGTTAAAGAAACCGTGATGAACAGAGATTTAATAGCAACTTTAAATTGAATAGAGTTTAAGATTTTGGTTTGGTAATTACACATTTTCTAACAATCACATGCACAAACATAAATGTGCAAATTTTACTACACGTCTAACATTTACTAAGAGTGGTAATTTATTTACACATTTTGTTGCTTTTATGAATTCATTTTAATTATTATTTACATTTAAATAATTTTGTTTCTTTTAAACCAATTGTTTGCTACTTCAACCACTCACCGAAATAGCAAATATATCCTTCCGCTTGAAAAAAGAAAATTATGATAAAATTCTGAACATTGATCTCATAAAAAAAAAACTTCCACTTTTGAAATCTATTATAACGCAATTATTTCAAACATTCTTAAACAAAATCGTCATTCTGATCGTGTTTAAATTGTAAGATTGATTGCAAAAGTACTGCACAAAATGTTATCGCTTTCAACTGTCAAATTAAATACTGTTGTAATGACGATTTTGTTTCACAGTTTTTAATAAAATTGTAATTGATTTTGAATCAATCGAGTTTTTAAATTTCGATAACTTATATTGTACTTACTTATCTGTTGATCAACGTTGACACCGTCGTATGTGAGGCAGAACATGAGCTGCGCGCACGCAACTTGCGTACCGTTTGAAAGGCGACATCTCTTGTCGTCGAGGGAAATCAATTTGCTTTCACCCATGAACTTTACATCTGCCATCACTTTAACTACTGGACGAGATCTAGAAATTACAACATTATTATATTTGGTGCTAAAGATATTTAAAATGAAGTTCCATTACTCACGGTACATAATAAATTTAAAATATATTTAAATAGTCCTCAATAGCGAAAGCATATTATTCTGTTCAAGATTATATTGATGATAAAAATGCTTTGATTTAGTATACGCTGGATGCACACAGGGTATTTAATATATTTGATGTGTGTACCTATTGTAAAACTTTTTAAAAGAGTAACAAGTGACTTTCTTGCAGGTTCTTCGCATTAGAATCTGCATTCTAAACCGGTGGTAAATTCATAAATTTATTTATTTTTTGTTTCTGTATTATTTTTTGTATTGACAATTGAAAAGGGCTTGTAAAACTTGAATAAAGTATATTTTGATTTTGATTTTTTGGTCATTTATGTTATACATTAAGTCCAAATATTGGACCGAGAATCTTGAAGGATTTAAAAGAAAATAAAAAATAACTTACTTCAGAAACACGACGCTGTCTGATTTGTAAGCGCCCACAGCCAAGTCGGTGTAATTATTATTATCAAGATCCACGCCTCCAGAAAGAGAGAACCCGAAGGTGCTTAAGGACGGGCTGATCTCCTCAGCGGTGATGGCCTGGGAATACTTCTCTCCAATACCCAGTTCACTTCCGTGATAGATGTATACCACTCCTTTACCATTTTCTCCACCGTAAGGAGCACCAACTGCGACGTCTAAAGAAAATATTGATAAAAATGATCGTAATTCTTACTTGAAGGTTAAATAATAATGTATTTTTACCGAATTAAGACACACCTATACTAAAGATTTGTGAAAAATGTTATAAAAATCGAAGCGTAACTTAAAATTCTTGCACAATAATGTCTACTGCCTTACCTCCAAATCCATCATAATTGATATCACCAAGTGATGTGACGGCTAAACCGAATCTTCCTTTAGACACTTCACCAGTTCTTGCATGATTCTTTGAATAATCCTACAGAAAAATATTGATATCGCTATAATTATCACAGTTCACAGAATCAATCATAAGTATATATGGATGCTGATAAGCAATAATGTGTCAAACAACAATAAGTCGAATTCGGAGATATTGATGTATTTTGATACTGCATTATCTATTTAACAGTTTAAAAAAAAATTCAAGCCATATAAACCAAACAAGTGCGGAAAAAAGTTTGATAATTAATTGTGTCGAATTTGAGGTGCGTTCCATATTTTGCTTTTTATACAATAATCTCAAATTTTTGAAGAACTTTTTATTACATAATATATTAAATATATCAATCTGCTTTTAATTCATTATACCTTTTATCAAAAGAGATAAATAGGTGGATTTAATCTTCTTCAATCATATTTATTAAGAATAGGTTTGACATCTTTAGACGCCATTTTCTCAAAATCAAGTCCGTGTGGCTTGTCACAGTATTGCTTATCAGCGTCCATATATTGAATGTTTAGTTACTTACTCTGTTCTTGCCTTGATAAATTACGTATATTCGTCCATGCTCATAGCCATCACTCTTCGGCTTAGTGAACATAGGAGCACCAACGATAATATCATCAGCGCCGTCACCATCAATGTCACCACTCGCAAGACTGTAGCCGAAGTACGCGCCGATTTGGCTGCCACTGATGTTTCTGATGTTATTTAGTTCCCAAGTATACAATACGACCTAAAACAAAAACATTATAAGACACTGGTACTTCTTACGTAACCAGAAATTGTTTAAGAACTTAAAGCACCTACCAATCCTCTTAAATCTGATCCTCTCGGTACACCAACAGCAACACCCTGGATACCCTGTCCAGCAAAGTCTCCAACAGTCACTGAATATCCCATGTAAGAATCATCGTATTTAGGACTCGCTTCTGGCGTCGATATCAAAACTGGTCTCGAATTTAATGTTTGCACTTTCAGCTGACCTAAAATGGGATCAGTTATTAATAACGTAAGACCAATTAAATCTCGTAATGACTCATTCAAAGGCCATTCCTTACATGACGTAAGCTTTATGATATTTATGTATAAATCGACCGGTGATCTGTTTGATAAGAATGTACGGCAAACATCGGGCAGAGAAGTTGATAAAACAGAATATATGGCGTCATTAAAATATAGACAATGAGAATTTTTTAAACATATTAAAACATGTTTGCGAATCCTTGTGTCGACTAGGAACAAGGATTAAAGAGCTGATGAAGTAAAAATTGTTTTAGAACATTCAGTTGTAAAAGACAAAACAAAATTGAAAGCTATAGTTAAACAAATTGTTAGCAGACACATGTTACATTGTTTGTATTATGATCATGTGCCAAGAGACAGTAGTTACATCAATGATCATGATCAAAAGCACTTTATATGTACATTGAAAATATCACTGCTGATTTTCATGTCAGGATAAAAGTACGCTCATAGAATTTGAGCCGGGATGGTCTAGTGGTTAGAACATGTCGATCACAACCGATGATTGCGGGTTCAACCGCCGGTTAGCAACGTTGATTTTTCAAGTGCTAAATTTGTTTCTAAATTCATCTCGAGCTCGGCGGTGAAGGAAAACATCGCGAGGAAATCTGCATGTGCCGGGAGAAATTTTGACACATATATTTATCCGCCAAGGCCCAGGATTAAGCTCAAACCTTCTCCTTAATAGGAGGCCTTTGCCCAGCAGTGGGCAAGCAGTTACTTTACTACTTTACTTTTTACATAGAATTGGGCAAAAATATCATCCTGAAATGAAGCTCAAGCAGCGATCAAAAGTTTCGAAAATACTTATCATAATATTTTTATTACATTTACAATCGAAACCAAATTACACAATTATGAATTATAAAATCAAAACTACACTCGTAAAATGCCAATCACATAAAACGAAATTTAATACATCTTAAAAAAATAAAAGGGATTTCTGAGTATGTTAAATACCACCAAATTATTTAAGCGACCAAATTAATTTTAAAGCCAATGGGGTGAATTTTATTTCAATTAGTCTTAAAGCATTGGGCGTTTATTGAAAGCGTTAATTACCTCTTAATCCCTTTTAACAGTATCGTAAGTACCTAGGACCCTTAAGACAGGTGATGAGTTCCGAAATATAATGCAGCATACTGGCCAGAGATAATGACATCTTGTATTAACATTCTTTTACGTCTAACGCAATGATATAAAGCTCATGGATTTTGGCATCCAGTTTGCCGATTACTTTGGACCACGTCAACTACATCTTGTCAAAGTTTGAAATTGGAGTACAGATTTTTAACGTCAAATACTATGAATAATTAAATATTATCTATAGTTGAAAAATATGTTTAGTCGAACCAGACGAGAAGTTGTATGATTCGGTGTCGATACCAAGTATCATTACCACTGACCAGTTTGCTGGGTTACATTCCAGATCATACCCAAAAACTCGTCTTGTTAACAGTAATATTCTACTATTTTACAACACGACATGTATGAAGATTTTAATGGTAATATTGGGGTAATTTTTGGTAAATATTGGAAAATTTTGTTAATAATTTTTGTTGATAATTTTTGGATAATTTTTAATTACTTTCTTCAATATAACCTGATCAATTTCCTGGCTTTTAGAAATGGTAAGAATTGTATTGTAGATGAATTTATAGATAGGACATTCATGAAGATCTGGAGTCATACGTGCAGTGACTCGTCTAAATCTACGATCACTATGGAATGGAGTCTAAAGTCATCCGTGCAATGACTTCACTAAGACTGTATTCACTATGCAGCTAATGGACGCAGGTCATATCATTGATACCAGAGATGTGACATGGAAAGCTAATGGCGTTTCTATTCATACTGTTGACGGTCACAATGGCTTTCGAGTTAAAACACCATTGAATACATCAACTAATATTAATAGAAAAGAAGCTCTATTTTAATTCTTATTTAACGATATCGATTACCATTTTCTCTATAAAACAATCGATTTTAATTACGATTGTGCTAACTCTGTAACCTTGACACCTTTACAGAGTAGCTTTAGATTAACAAAATCGATTCCACAATAAATAAAACAATAATCGAATCATCAAAATAAGAATTGAAAAACCTTCGAAGTGACTCGGCTTTATTATTTGTAGGATTATGTTTGAAAGCCTCTTTAGGTTATGCTTGTTAAGAGTTACGAGGTCAATCTGGCGATACTTTTATTCTTTACCTTCCTTCGGCATATAGTAGTTGAACCTTGCGCTAGTGTCTATGGATAATGTTCGTCCTGTGAATTGTCATCAATACTTCAGAATACATAACATAATTGGAGTTACTAATATGTAATTTCATATACTTAAGACATCAGCATTATAAGGCATTGGTCATATTTTATACTGCTAATAATGTTTGTATTTAATAACACTGGCCGGGTAGTAACATCAGTGGCTCCCAGCAGGTAGTTATTACTACCAGCAGTATTATTAACAGTTAAAGAAACAAAGCTTTCATTTTCATTAATTTATAGTATAATGATTATATATGGTTTTTGAAAGTTGTTTCATTAACATCTGTACTACATATTATGATATTGTCTGTAGCTCACCTTGCCAGTAAAAGCTGCCCGGTGCACCCATGAAGAGCCTTTGCCCGTCCTGGAAAAAAGTACCGTGTTTAAGTAATTCAAAGGCTATAATAATAAACTTAACACATTAAAATGTATAACTTATTATTAATTTTATTCTAAAGTAAAGTTTGTTTGTATGTTCCCTAAATACAATCTTATACTTTCTGAAACTACGTATCCGATTTGAGCAATTCTACTATTTCTACGTTGGAATTCCATTTATTAAGGAAAGTTATAGGCTATATTATATGACGATACGTCTCATAGAAGCGAGGCAATAACCATACGCAAAACCTACTCTTGCCGTCTGCGACTTTCTTAAAAGATACTGATCAGATTTTGATAAGATTTTCGCTATTTATATGCCTAGTATAATATATAAGGATCTGACGAACATTTTTGGTCATAAGCAAATCTTAAGATAAAAAACTCATCAATAACTAACAGCAAATGACCCGCGATTTTTGCAATCGTCTACAAAATCAGTTCTGTTTAAGTCGGCTATAATTCTATGAAAATTGTTTATTGTGAAAAATACTTAGACCGTTTTCGCACACGTGCTAGGATTTAAAGTTCGTCAAAACACGCGGTGTTTATACGACCCTACTCTTATCATATCATAGGGGAAGTTTATAGGCCTACTACGTTCATCGAGATAAAATTGATTTGTTTATGCGTGAAGCACTTATGTATTCTTAACATTTTACGATGTTCTGTGATTATTGATATTTATACGTGTATTTACGATGTTGGGTAACTATTGAGAATTCGATGGTCGATCCGTTCACTTTTTATTACCTTTTAATGACCAATATTATAGTGAGATGTTTTAATGATTCTAATTGCTCATTACTTAATAATGGCTGAAACTACTAGTGGAAACTAATTCTTTTAATCCTTCGTAATTCCTCACTACACATTAAAAAAAAACTGTGATTTTTTTCGCTCGCTCGTGTCTCAACACATTATTTACTAACCCGAAGTTCTCAATGTTATCAAATGAGTAACATGTCAATATCTATTTGCATACAGAATGACCTCATCCGCTGCGCGTACGCATCTCAGAGCCATTAACTTATCGGACAAAACGCAGACGCTTCCAGCTCGTGTGAACGTGTGAGATAACTGCCGTACTTAAAAAAAAACTGAATCTTTTAACATGTGTATTGATTTGTCGTTACTTGCCACTTGAGATAAGCTTTTCGACTTTTTCATCTCATCGTGTTTCCTGCTCTGCTTGTTTATCTTTGGATTTGAAAGATATTTTGTTGAAATATGGTTTAATTTCTTTTTAGAAAGAAGTTATTTATAGCGCCTTTGGCGGAAGGCATGTATGGGTAAAGCCTCCGACTGACACTTTGTTTATAGAAAAAGCAGAGAGACGCAAAAGACAGTGAGAGAAGGTAACTGTGTACTTGGAACTAAAGACTGACTGCCCCTCTAGATTTTATGTTTTTTGTCTTATACCTTGTTTATCAATTCATTCGTTTTTATATTGAGCAAAAGGAACCTCGTCTTTATCTTTGGATTAGAAAGATATACTGCTGAAAAAGATATCTTTTAATTTCTTTTTTGTAGAGTAAAATGACGAAGACGAATTTTTGACGTATAAAGTAATCGATGTAAATAAAAACAACAAATTGAGATTTATTAGCTTTTAATATATTGTCAATTCGTATAAGAGTATTGCGCGGGCGCCGGCTGGCCGATAAATATGCGCGTACGCCGCGTCACCCCATATAAAGAACGACAAGCTCCATGCGCGGGCGCACGCCTTGTTTCGGCGCTGTCACGTGGGGGCAGAATGTCAAATCGAAGTTTTATGGACTTACGTTTCGCAACGTTTTAGGATATTATATCAATGAGTATAATTTCGTAAGTTATTAAAGTTAAGCTTGCAAAGTTAGCACGTTTGCACGCACTTAAATGCTTAATGATTCTAAGAAATCGTTAAAGTCGACGGGTTGCTTGTAATTGAATATTCAATCATTACCCATAAATATTACCGTCGTTTTAAATCCCATAACTCGAGAAATGCGGCGCTGTTGGAAAATAATATTATATTGTTTGAGCCCAACGTGTATATGGCTTCATGTTACTCTCACATTAAAATTTTAACAATAACATAGTTGTTAGACTGTTCGTAATGACCGTTTAGGGTAAATGTTAACTTAATTCTTTTTTTTTAATATAATAGATATTATTAGACTTTTTTGAATGGCAAATCTTTTGAATAAGGAAATCGTATCTATTTTGTATATGAAAATAAAAACATTTTTTTAACTCTCTTGTACTTCTTAAAAAATCATTTTAAAATGAGACCGTTATCATCGCCCAAGTAAGCAACTCAATACCAAATTAGGATACACGCACCCAAATACGTATTAAAGCATTTTATAACAATAAATAAAATAATTATTCGGACAAATCCCTAAATGTCTCCGATTCAATTTTACAATGGCTCGCGTATCGCTTTTCCCGCCAACGCCATTGTCTGCAAATGGCGACCGTTTACGGCAACGTTCCGAAACCATGTTTGTAAATCCACAAAGAATGTTTTAAGACGTTTCAATGACAAGGAATTTTGTTTTGCATAGGGAAAAGGCTTAAAAAAATAAAAGAATACAAAATAAATTATTTGATTTAGAATGGGTGTAACGTTTTATGCGTATACGTTTTGTAAGTATTTGTTATATTTTTTATTCTATTATAAATAAAAACTTGCCAGTATGATTTTATTTAAAACATTAAAAATAACATATAAAAATTAATCTGAATCAGTAAAATCTTATTCTAATAAACAAATAATAAAATAAAAAATATCTAGCAACACTCAATTTGAAATCGTACACTAATATCGTGAGCCACAATTCTACATCTGCTATACGATTCAACAAGCTGTATCAATGAATAGTAATGAAACAATTGAACCGACTTCACGCCTAATCGAATTTATCACACGCTATATATAGAAAGATAAGTTTTAATAAATGTTTAAATAAAGTTTCATATAAAACAGGTTACAATATACGAAATTTTGAGAAAGAGCAATAATACTGTATAACTGAATATGTTATAAGTTTTGGATTTTCGTACCCAGTATACTGACCGCTTCGGACGACGTTGCCTAGCAACCAGTACAACCAAACAAATATAGGAATGGGTACAAAAACAAATACAAAATTTTTAACGTCAAATAGAATTAAATCACAAAATAAATTACAATAAAACTTTCATAAGAAATCAAAAACCTAACCTACGTGCGAAAAATATTAACGGTGAAAATATTGGACAAAACCCTACATTGAAGTATAAAACAAAAATAAAACTTACACTTTAAAGTCAAGAATTCATTACTCTGTTTTTTTTTATCATTTTAATATTAATGAATATAATAATATTAAATAATAGGTTAATTTCATATTAACCTAGTAACACTCGTGATATAAAGACCAATCTAATAAATCGGTTCAAACATTTAATAATTACGAAAGAATAATTATATTAAAGAACATGTCAAGTCAAAAACATTTTCATTTTATGGCTTCTCCGCAATCAATAATGATTTTTTTTTTAATTTGATAAGGACCACACTATACCTTTAAGTATAATAATATGAAGTCTCAATGAAAAAGTTAATTATTTTAATCCCTTGGAGCTAATCTTAGCGATCACACGTCAAAGTCTCAGTTTACACGAAGTAGATTCCAAGGATTCTTGCAAGTTCTGATATCTATAATTCTGTTCCCCGACAAGATCTCATCTTCTGCCGCCTTGCAGTCGGTTTTATGCGGATATGTGGTAAGATATGCTTTTAAATAAAAACATTTGCTAATGTAATGTAGATAATAAAATAAATTCTCTTGTACTTTCCCGCATTATAAATTTTTGTTGCAAGTTGTCATTCTTACTTTCTTATTAATATTATAAATTCGAAAATAACTCTGTCTATGTATAACACAATCACGCCTAAATGATTGCACCGATTTATATGAAATTTGGTACAAAGATAGTCTCTAGCCTTCGTGAGAAAATATAAATAATTATGTAAATAAATTCGCTGTTTTCTTCATTTATTTTAATATATGAGTAATAATATTTTAAAACTAAAAAGATTCATACTAATTGACGTTAAAAAGTGTCTTTTTCTAATTTTACTAAATAGGCAACGATTATTTGAAGACATTTTGCAAAACATTACAAGTGCCAAAATTTATATAATTTAGTTAAAAAAATATCGTAGTATATGAGTAATAAAAAATAAATCTATTTTTTTTACAAATGACATAATATAAGACAGAAAAAGGCAGATCACGTACGAAAGTTTGTCACTTTTTTTCTGACGAGATAACACTTTTGGAACTACGTTACCAAATGTCTCTTCTTTTGTTTAAATATACTCGAAATTAATGTTAAAGTTTCTAAAGTACAAGAATATAAATGAACTTCTTAGAGCTAATTTGTAGAAGCTCCTTTTTATTATTCTTATACATGTTGTATTTAATTTATAGCCACTGTATTGGAGAGCCTTGAATCCAATTTTTTTTTCGTCATGAAAACTCGAATTTTTACATCTATACAGATATATAGATTATAAAGAGGTAAAATTTGTTTGTAAGTTTTTATGTGGGGGGTAAACTCAGAAACTACGGATCCGATTTTAAATAATAATTTGCGCTGGATAGCCCGTTTATTGAGGAAGGTGATAGGCTATATTACATCACGCTTCAGCTCATAGGAGCGAAGCAGTAGCCATAAAGGCGAGTGAAACTAGTTTTAGATAAAATTATTAATGTATTATTTTTTAAACTACATCAATATTATTTCTCATTCTTTTGACGAAATAAATGAACGTTTAACATACAGACATACATATAGGCTTTTTACTAACGTGACAAATAAGAAAAAAAGTTGGTATAACTTATAAGTCTAATTAAATATTGAAAATAAATCTTTATCTTAAATCAGTTTACAACTTCAAAAGACAGATATATCAATCAGTCAGTCATTTATAAAGCAATAAACATGAAACCAAACCAAACAGAGAAAGTCATAAAACCACTCGGACAATTCGCAATATAAGCCACCTATTTTCGGAATAGAAATCTCCGGTCGTTTTACTATATTTTTTGCGCTGGCAACAATAAAAGTTTTTAATAATTCATAAGGGAGCGGCGCGGGCGCAGGCGGTCCGCGCATTCGCGTCACGTGCGACGAACGATGCGATCGCGATGATAATTCAACACGGTAAAAATAATACTATTCCCACGATCGTAAAATCACGATGTCTTACACTTTACTCGTTTTGCACGGGTTCTGTTCACGAAAAAAATTCTTTTATTTCGATTAGAAAATATCTAAAAAAAATATCGATATATCTTAATCGATAACAGAAATCGTTCATTCGTTTTATTGTAAGGTTAACTCGAATCTGCGTAACGATCTATCGTCATAGATTTTACCTTTTTCGTGCTATCGATAAATCTCACATCATCATCTAAACTGCGGTCCCGATCGTATCGATATCGATACCGCCTCTAAAAGGAGCGTATAATTGAGATACAAGGCGCCGATATAACGATTTCAGCTATAACGTTAGATAAATTAACTGTAACGAACGATATTACTTAGAGGTCAAAAATTTCAAGCTATTTTACAAAATTACATATTACAATTGTTAAAATAATAGCATTAGAAATAATTTTAAAGAATAGTAGTAAAAAAAAATTTCACACTGCGAATGCAGTGTGAAATTTTTTTTTACTCTCTCTACGAGTATGTGACTCTTTGTCGTAGGTCCAGAAAAAATTAAACACACTTCTAAAGCGCAAACAAATGTTAATTTAAATAGCCACTGAACCAGCCAGACATCAAACGAATTATCAGCCATAAATTGTATCCAGCGAGAATAAATAACACATGTAAAACATTACGCATCCCAAAATCTCTTACATTGGCATTAAGAAACGTTTACAGAAGCACGACAATTTCATTCTGGTCACCGCCTCATATTATGCGAGATTACTGTTATTACAATGCGTTTTACTCACCTTTGAGACTGCCGCGGAAAAACCGGCTTGACACACGCCCGTCTTACGCTGTCCGTGGCTCGCTGGAAATTGTAAAATTAAATTAATCACAATTCACAATAGGGGTCGAATTTTGTCGATTATGAAACAGCTGTTGACAAGCTAACTTTTCTTTTATTTAGAAAATAGTTACTTTGTAATTTTCTCTGTAAACCGTTTTCAGTTAGTTAATATTTATTTATTGTTTCGATTGTTTAAAACTTTGTGAGTAGAATTTTGTTTATACATATGTGATATTGCAAATTTAATGTTATATATTGTTAAAAGAAAATATATTATATAGTTTGGAATGTGTTTATATTTAAATGCGGTAATTTTTAATGTATACTATAAATGTAGCTATATAAATACATAAAATATTTTACTAAGCGTGTATAATACATATAGGATGCAAGCATTTACACATAACATTACTAACGTACATGCTATATTAAAATTATATATACAATTATACATATATCTAACAAGCACATGTCATAACATAAACTTTTCTCGATTTATTTATTCGTTTATTTTATATACATAACTTGCATCAATGCCATAATTATATGTATGATAAATAATGTAATTGACATGTTTGTTTTATGTGTTATTTATGTGTGTATAATTCACAATGGAGTTGTGTTGAAGATACCTCACGACGGAAGTGTAGTTAGACACTTAAACATGAATGCTGTAATGGGTTCGGAAGATAAGATAACCAACATCTAATTGTCACGTTGATTAACCTCGATCTTCCCTACAAGTGCGTTATACATCGAATCTTCACTAAATACATACCTTCGTCCAGCGAACGGAACCCTAAACAGAGTACAAAATGTCTAAAACCCATTCACTTCAATGCACAATTTATTTTATTTTTAAAAGTACACTTAACCAAATAGTAAAAGAAGGAATAAATGATCAATAAATAATTAGTTAAATTTTGGAACAGATTAAAAATACATTTAAATTATGATATCATAAAAATAGTACTTTTCTCAGAAATATATTTGATAGGCTATTATGATAAGTGTAAAAAAATTTTGTTTTTCGCATACAAAGATGAGATCTACACATTTTTGTCTAGTATAATAAAGTCGTTAACGTGTAGACAGCCTTATCATAAATCAAAGTCACGTCGCCGCGGGCGAACGTCACGCTAATTTTCCCTCTCAATCCGCCATTACCGGAGGAAGTGACGGGAAATTTGGCGTGCTTTTACCGCAGCCATAATGCATATCAAGAGTTTGACGTTTCGTGTTTTTTTTTAATAGATAAACCATTTTGTAAAAGATATTATGCCGACATTCAAAATGTTTAAACAGTACTAATGACCTAAATGTTTCACGCCAAAATTTTAAAACAAAAAAAAAATAACGCTTATAAAGAACGATCTTAGTTAAAATATACCCAGTATTTAAGAATTATCTAAACATTTGTAGTTTAACGTTTATACTGAGAAACTTTTATTCAGTTTTCTAGTAATAGTTATTTTTAATTAATTAAAAAGAAATATTTTAAAAACAATTAAAGGTGGTTGCAATGTAAGGTACTTAATACTTACAGTTTCGACATGGTGAATATTCATTGACCTCCACAGCATCGGAGGACTTCGCCACGAAGCAGGACCCCACCGGGTCACGCTGGTTCAGTTTCGCCGTCACGTAGGACACGTAACGAGGGGCGCAGGCCTAGGACAGGCAAAATTGCAATTTAGTAATAAAAAATAATTATAAAAAAAAAAAAAAATTAAGAAAATTGCTTTTTAGTTACTCGTATTTGTGTACTGGTATTAACACGCATTATTCAATGAAAAGCAACGAAAGGTCAATGAACCCTTCCCAGAATTGTAATTCCACAATGTTTCATAATGTCAACTATGTTTTACGATCATAACATCCTTCATAAGTTCACTGATTCCTGAAAGAACACGCCCCGCGGCCAAATATAGAAACCTGTATGAACTTAACATTCAAAGTTTCAAATTTAACACCTTCATGACACAAAGTAATCCTTATTATAGGGTTGTTAACCGTATTAAGTCCAATTTTCTAAAAAAAACTTGGAAGTAAGCCAGAAATCAGATGCTTGTAACATGCATGATTTTTTATTAGGAATTATTAATTATAATTAAGTATATTCAAGAATTTTTTTGATGTATTTCTTGCGCACATAACACTTAATCCTTCCACAAAGGAGCGGTTAAAAAATTAAAGTAATCAATTCACGTGCAATCTTGGCTTTATGCAAGCTACAGGCATGTAGGCAAGTCTATTTTCGGCTACAAGAATGTAATTATGTGATACTAAAGTAGTTATAAAATAAACATAGCAAGAAACTAGGCTGTACGGTGTCATACTTTTGCCTTTTCCCTGTAGAGAAAGAATGAAGCTAAAAAAAATAAACATAACGTTTCCTACGATATAATATCTAAAGTGTTTAACAACCCTACAGACCCTCTATTAAATCGAATAAAAACAGACCCATCTGCGCATGCGTCGTGTTAATAACAAATAAACAAACTAATAACACTCGCGTGCTGTTTCATGAAACAGAGACATCTGGCGGAAATGTAGAATTTCTACGTTTAATTATCTTTCTAAGAATTATTTTAATAAAAAAAAATGAGGTTATATCATTTTTAATTTAAAGTAATATTTAAGGAGAACGCGATTTTTATATGTGCTAAGTAAACTCTATACGTATATCCAGAATGATTTTTTTATCTAACTGGACATGGTAGGGTAAATCCAGAACTTTAAGAAATAGCGATAAATATTATTTTAAAACAAAAATTAAATTTACACCAGCAAATCCGCGACAGTCGTTAGACCTATTCAAATGTACTGTTAGAGCCAAAGATTAACACGTTCGTACAAACTATTGAGTTGTATGTAGTAATATAACTACAGATTAAAAAAAAAACATATCTAGAGATACAACTGTCATTAAAAACATGCCTCATAATCCTCTTACGTCATTTGTGACATTTGATTAATTAAATTGTCAAAATGACATATCATTTTTATTATGATAAAAACCAATATTGGCGCGAACGCCATATTATAAGGAAAAAAAAAAACAATATTGAATGGCACTAAATATAATATTAGGAAAAAAAAATACTTTAAAAGTAACTTGGATAACATATTAGGCCTAATATCTTTAAGGGACCATTATCCAGCGAGGTTATTGACTCGAGTCCTTTATTTTTCAAATCAGCTGCTTTGCGTTCGCCATTTTGCTGGAATTCGTCGAATGAATCACGCGTCGTCATATCTGAGTCAGCGCGACGAATGTGGAAGTGAATCTTGGTTTTTTATTCGAAATCTCGTAATACGGCAGTTTCTTACTTGTTAACTTTCATTTACATTATTTAGATAAGTCGGTAAAAAAATCTAGAATTATCATTTCACAGTTTATAAAGTAACTTTAAGACAATCTTTTAGCATACCAAAAATCTATACCAACGCGAACGAAACCGTGGCCTAGTCATTACATAAATACCATATACACTAAACAATAAACTCAAATTCCGATACTTTCAGACTCTAAAACACAACAAATTTCACAACGAATACGACCTATAAAGTTTACGAAAATAGCCATGGAATGAGAAGAAAGTAGGGTAATCTTACGGTACAAGAAATAATATATTGTTACACCTGCGTCGTGTCAGTACGTAGAAAAAGTTGTCACTAGTCAATAAAGCTAAAATCATTTATTCATTGTGATTTTGCAGTAGTAGCTTTGGGAGATGATGAGGTTTTCGAAAGTGTTTTGAAAGAGAATGTTTACTTGATGCAATATTGACGCAATTGTGACATATATTTACAAAAACACGTGATGTTAAGTGATCACCGCTGCCCGTGGAAAATTCGAGCACCAGAAGAGCTACAAATGCGTTGTCAGCTTAAAGGGGTATTGGAAGTAAGGAAAGGAATGGAGTAGGGAATTGAGCTTCGAAACGCAAATAAGCACTTCACACCGATCTTCTGTGTGACGGACAGTACAAAATCGATATCGATTTACCAAATTTAAAAACATGCGAACTCAAATTACAACCTTATACAAGTGATTAATTAAAAAATCTAAAAACCCGACTGCGTTACAAGACCATCGAAGAGTCACTACGAATCAACTTTAAATCGTTATAGATCCTAAACGGTAGTTCAGATTGAAAAACAATATGAGATACCTATAAATGATTTTTAAATACCTATTCATTCAACGGTATTGTCATTTTCATTTTTTCTTTTTCACATTATGATGTTCAAAATCAGCCATTATGATTCTTTAAAATTTTTATGCTTTCTATGACATTGTGTCATTTAATAAAATCAGCTGACGCGTTCGGTCTAAATACAAACCCACATAATATTGATAAACACATTACCTTCCTTTGCTTCGCGCAGATGGGTAAAAACAAAATGTTGCAATAACTTTAATAGATCGTAAATATGTATATATAAATCCACGTCCTATTTAACAACACAATAGTCCGTCTGTCGGTAGCAGTGGTATAAATCACAAACAATACTTCCTTCACGCCTCGTGTCTTGGTGTTATTTGAGCTGTTCCTCGCAATGTCGTAATCTTTATGACGTTTGCTTTGCTATTGTTGGTTTTATTCCAATGAGTTTCATCCATACATTGCTACATCTTCATATTTACTAGCTTCCGAGAATGCGGACTAGGGATTAACAGAATTGATTATTTAGGCTACTGGCTCTCAATACACCGGCTAGTTATAAGATAATCATTAGCTAGTTCAGTGATTTTGCCCGCTTGGTATATAGTTAAAAAGTATATGTGTTATTCTGATGTATAAGCTTTTTTACTCTAACTCGCTCTAAATAATCTATCTAACACAAAAATAATCTTCAATTCGAACCAGTAGATCCCGAGATTAGCACGTTCACACAAACAAACTCTTTAGCTTTATAACATTAGTATTGATTCGACTTTTTCGTAAAGAAATGGAGCAGTGATTTTTAAACTGAAACCTTTTAATGTTTAGAGATAATTTTAACTTCCAAAATAATACGAACACAGCCACGGACTCTAGCTCATAGTCCACAGAGTAAACAAACTTCAGATAACTAGAGTTTACTCAACGGTGGACATTATGGGCATACGCTATGGCTGTTTTTATGTCGGCTCTATTATCACACCATTGTTTGCTTATAGACGTAAATTCAACGTTGTAATCACTTTAACATTAAATCCCACTCGGAATATCGTGTAAAGACGGCGGCGCATGCGCAGCTAATCGATTTTCGGTGTTGCCACTCTCTGATATAGTTTTATTGTATTTAATCGTTCAATTTAGACAAATTACTTGTGACGGTGACACAATTGCCCAAAATTGTCGTCGGGTAAATAAAAATCGAGAGATAATTACAGTAAATTGATTAGATAATTGATAAAAACTTCTAACGTTTTAGTTACATTGTGTACTTTGTACGTATTATATAAATAAAACCACTGCTTACTGCTTATTTACTTTGTACACAAATTATGAGAAATGAGCATACTCTGCTAAGAAAACGTAATTTGAGTGTTGCTAGATTTTTTTCTAAGACACAAAGACTAACACCCAGACGATAAACATCCATATGGAGAATACAGATGTTTGTCACGAGCAGGGATTAAACCCGCGACCGTTAGCGCTTCAGTTAGTTGCAGTAATCATTGAGCCAAGCTGTCGTCAATGTTACTTACATATTACCTACATATATTTTTATCTTACGTCTCGTAAAAATAAATAGATTTTCGCAACCAAAAACTGTACTGAATTATTGTACTTATCTAACATAAAATAAAAATATAAGATGACAAGATAAAAATAATGGGAAAAGAAAAATACAATAAAAATGATAATACAAGAATTAAAAATAATATAAAACCTAAAAATTTGGCAATGTTATTGCAGAGGCAAAGTACCCAAAACATTGGCATAGCCTCTTAGAAATAACAAAACAGATAGACCAAATAGTTAAGATAAGCTATACATAGTGTAATTTGCAAATAACAAAAAATAAACCACTTAATCCCGTATCGCAAAGCCCCATAAGTAGCCACTACAACTGGCAATACCGTCCTGATTATTTCACATCACATAACGGCAACACCGTTACACGCAGAGCACTGTTAATTTTCGAGAATCCCGCGTTACGCTATTTAGGAGAGAAAAACTCGTAAGTCAGTATAACGTCACTTTTCTTTATAAGGACTCCGGAGGTCTGAATGGGAACAGTCGTGCAAGGAACCTATTTCAAATAAGATAAAAACACATGGGTCACACTTCGCAGTACATTCTTATCGAATATGTACAATATTAAAACATTAAACGTAGAATTGAAATATTAATTCTGATTTACAATCAGCTATTTTTATATAATTTTAGTTTTGATAGTGGAAACAGAAAAATAACCATAAAGATACAATTTATATCTGATAAAGAGAGTAATTTGAACTGTTTTGGTAAACAAATAAAATAATGGTTTATTGAAAAAAGCCGTTACTTTCGTTTCTTTAAATTTAAAAATGATATTTCAACTAGCAGACTCGACGGTCTGCTAGTTGAAACGCTGTTCTGCCCAATATCAGTGCGTTACCAGGTGAAATTGTAAATCTAATTCATGAGACCAGGAACACAATCCAGTCGTTTCCGTTTAATGACATACACACAATCCGAAAAAATATAGAAATAATAGTTATACAAAAATTATATTCTTTTGAAGTATTATTTAATTAATTAAAACTAATGTACTAATTCTAAGCAGTTCAGGAAAGGTTTCTAATAAAGTGTAATATAGTTGAAAAGAAATAAATAAATAACACGAAGTCACAAATTTTCACATCCACACCAATATTATAAACGTAAAAGTAATTCCGTCTATTTGTGTGCTACATTTCCACGCCTAAACCGCTATACCAACTGTGATAATATTTGGTACAAATATAGAATGGACCTTAGCGAAGGACACATGCTTATCGCGAAAATAAATCTTATAATGAGTCAAATAAGAATGAGAGGTTTTCAGTAGATTCTGTCGCGGAGATCACCTTTATAATAATTGGACGCTGATAAGCAATAATGTGTCAACCTCCAAAAAGTCGAATTTGGAGATATTGGTGTATTCTGATGCGTCATGTATTTAATGTTATTCAAAAAAAAAATTAAGGTCTCGAAACTAAATAAGTACGGAAAAATGTTGCTTATTTTAATGTTTCGAATATTGTAATGTGCTCAATGTTTTGTAATATGCGATATTCTAATATTTTTGAAAAGATTATTATTAGATAAAACTTTTTATTATACTATCTGCTTTTAAATGATTATATCTTTTTATCGAAATAGAAAAGAGAATATGGATATATACGTCTTCAAACAAATTTATTAAGAATAGGTCTGACATCCTAAGACGCGCTTTTCTCAAAATGAAGTCCGTGTGGTTTGAGTATTGCTTATCAGCATCCAAATATTATGTTCGATAAGAATACAATTTGAACACACTAACACACGTAAACAATGATCTCCTGATTTCCTGAGCACAGATCAAAAAATTCACTGAATATATTTAAGCAATCAAGTTAAATTATCCCATTCTCGGTACTGTAAATGTCAGCCATATTACTTTCGTGAAAACTGCAGTCAATGACAAAATGTTTAACACCATAAAGTACATAATTTTGGAAAAGAAATGTACGTAAATTTGATTTTCATTATTATATTATATTATATTCATCGTTTTTATACTGAAATCTGCCTAATCTATCTCGTTAACTATTATTTAATATGTTATTATTGGCATCTTTGCAGGCTTTTAAGCTAAGCTTGTGCTGAGGTTTTAGTTAAGGGCCTAGCTGGCATTCGCGTTGGCTCGGCCGGAGCAGTACCACTCTCATTCTGACAAGGAATGGCACAAAGTAGTAAACAACAAACGGAGCTTACGTTTCGTACAGTGAGTGAGAAAGCCGGAAGCCTCACCTCTTCCGCCATTCCTTTCCGTACTTCCTTTTCCCTTTCATTCTTTTTTCCTCTTTAGGTACTAGTAATGTCTTTGATGTCGTTGTCCTTGTTTGCTAGCTATTTTTTTTAAGTAACCAAATTCATTTTTAGAAGAAGATGTGGATAGACTCAAGACGAAATATTGGGAAAGTATATACAGATGAAAATTGCCAAATTGAATAACGTGATAGATGGTGATAATTAGTCGAAAAATCAAAAAGATCCTTAATATGACTTTTGATCATTTTCAGTCGATATCTTTTGACTAATTTTACATACATTAAATGGCATGGCCCCCAATATATTTTAACTGTTAGGGACTTTTTAACATATGATTTCAATCTATTTATCGAAAACTGCGAAATTCCCTGCGGCATTTTGTTATAGAAACAAGTACCTTGCCTCTGAAAGAAAACATTTACTTTGCGAAGTCGAAAATTGTATATTATAATTTTCTAATACATTATACCATCACAGTGATTAAGAAATCTTAAACAGATCTAAAACTTGTGAAGGATGTAATAGTTTCCATCGATCCATTTCATCCTAACGCCGGTACCATATGCGAAGCTAACTGTGCAGCACACATAGTGACCACAACTTTTTCCAAACACCGCTAACATCTAATTGTGCACATGTTACACCGTTATCAATGAGGGTTAGCAGGAAGAACTTAAAAGGGAAACTCTGCATCCAGTTTTTAATACTTAGTTCGAATCAGAGTACAGTTATGACAGACAGAGCTGAATAAGGATATGGATTTGAAATAGTAAGTGGGACAGCTCGCCTGATACGTGACATGCCGTTAAAGGGTCTCGTTTGAACCACATGGCGTCTAGTTCGGCCTGTAGTATTTTCATAGTTTCGACACATTAGGAATAAGTTATTCTATGTTTTGCTCGATGGCGGAGCCAAAGGAATGATTTTGGCAGAGATTTTTATGAATGAGATGTCAAAAGATTAACTTCTGTAATATTAAGGAATTACACTTATTCTGTACTAGATGTAAAAAAGAGTTAATCGTGTATCCTAGTAAAATATTATTAAATGCTTATGTGTATAATAATAACACTATATAACTGTCTTATGATATTTTTTATGTTATTGGGAAAACAATTTATAAATATTATTTTCCGTGCATTTATCTGTATATGAGTCATGCGGATTTTTTATTCGATGAATATTAATCTATGAATCACGGCACGATATTGGCCAGAGTCTTCTGCCTGAAATGTTATTTATTTCTTAAATGACACCTCAGAAATTTTCCGTCAGTAATTAGATTAGAAATATTGTTATAAAAAGTATTTTTTAAACGAAAACATTAATTTTAATTGATGTATACAGGTTGTCAATTGAGCATGAATTGGATATTTTATTGCTGTTACCAGATTCAATATTTAAAAGTAAAATAAATTACTATCTAATACCTTCCTAAATAAAAATGTAAAAAGATTGTCTGTATATTAATGTTATAAAAAGGGAAAAATTGTTTCTAAGTTTATTTGTAGGGGAAACTCTGACACTACTTATTTGACTTACGTTTTGGCGTTCGATAGCCCGTTTATAGAGAAACGTTATTAGCTATATTACATCACGCTACGACTCACAGGAGGGAAGGAGTGAATTCGCGAGGAACAACTAGTTAGGTCTCCCATCAAGTACCAGTATTTAATTTGTCTTTTATCACCCAATTATCTATTATGATTACATGAAAATACATGCTTAAACGTAATAAGTATACACAATGGAGCTAAGAATCTATCATCGGGCGCCAGGATGGTATAAATAATGAGTAAAAGCAACACAAATGTATCGTTATCTCGCGAAGAGGAAATTAACTGCCCAGAGGTCATCTCTATCGGATGCTGCGGTGCTCCGGCATCTATCATCTTTCATTGCCATTCCTACCTCCAGGGTTGATCATTTACAGACGAACTGCACTATATAATAAAGCTTAATCTTATTATTTATTATTATTGAGGTAATAAGCTGTATTGTAAGCCTTGACGAGACTTTTATATTTGCTCCATTTGGAGTTGAAACACTTGGTCCGTGGGGTCCAGAAGCTCGCTCTTAAAGACCTTCCAAAGATACTTTGGAAGTCAACTGGGGACCCAAGAGCTGGCAGTTACCTCAGTCAAAGGAACAGTTTAGCCATTCAACGGGGTAATGCTGCCAGTATTTTGGGAACTTTACCCAGATGCAGTGGTTTGGCCTACAATTCTTTGTAATAAATGATATGAATAAATGTTTATTAAAAATCACACGTAGAAATTATGTGAATTACTTGGATAAAAGTAGTAAAAACTTCCAACAAAGTGCTTTCGTCCAGTTTATATTAAACGATATAAGAAATGTACTTATAAATAGACCTTTCGAATGCATCTAAATATGTATCTAAAGGCGACTAACTGATTGACTGACAGTGATCTATCAACGCACAGCTTCTGGACGGATCGGGCTGAAATTTGGCATGCGGGTAGATGTTTTGACGTAGGCATCCGCTAAGAAAGGATTTTGATTAATTCTATCCCTAAGGGGATAAAATAGGAGATGAAATTTTATCAATTTTAAACCGATCGGGCTGCGACTTTGCATGCATAAAGCTACTGTGACGTAGGCATCACAGACATCGCAGACAAAGTCGCGAGCACCAGCGAGTATATAATATTTGATTGGACATTATTAATTAAACTTAACTGTTACATATTTTGATGACTTTTAATACATATGAATCTATTCACATCGTCAAAGATAATAAAATGTATACTTGAAAAATGTGAAATAATAAAAAATATATACTAATTTTACTTTACACTTGTAGTACAATAAATATATAAAACAAAATGTACGAAGTGGCAGCCTCAGGTCTCTTACCAAGAGTTCAATAGGTTGTACATTAGATAACCATAACACGAGAATTTAAGAAACGTTATCACCTCAAGCGCTAAATCGCTACTAATTATAGTAATGCACAGGATAAAATAATTTATTAATATTTTCGCGCCCGGCCACGCCCCCTTTCGTTACTTATGCGCTATCTAGCGCCCGCGCCGACCCGTAGAGAGGGCGCGGCGCGTGCGCACAATGAACCTATTACCTATGTGAGAAATTAAGCATTAAATCTTTTCATAGAATTTGTTTCATAGTCACTAACTTTTGTTTATAAAAATAATGATTCAAGTAATCTAGCTTCTACTATTATAAAGCTAAGAGTTTGTTCGTTTGTTTGTTTGTTTAAACGTGCTAATCTCAGGAATTACTCTCTGGTTCGAATTAAAAAAATATTTTTGTGTTAGATATTTTATTTATTGAAAAAAGCTATAGGCTATATTACATCGCACTACAACTCATAGGCGCGAAGCAGTGACCATAAACGCGAGTGAAACCGCGAGGGACAGCGAGTGAAATATAGTACCAAACGAATAAAATATCTGTATCTAATCCGAGTCACTTGAGCTTCCATACAAAAAATAGTTTTCATAATACCATATTTTTTTATTAAAATTCTTATCTTTTAATTATATTCTTGTATTCTATCTGTTTGTTATCAGTTCTTTCTAAATTGGATGCTGATAATCAATAATGTTTTAACCCACAAAAAGTCAAATTCGGAGATATTGATGTACTTTGATACTGCATTACCTATTTAACAGTATTCAAATTTTAAGTCATATAAACTAAATAAGTACGGAAAAAAGTTTCATAATTTCAAGTGCGTTCCATATTTTACAATTTATACAATAATCACAAATATTTGAAAAACTTTTTATTAGATAATATATTAAAAATATCAATCTGCTTCTAATTCATTATAACTTTTCTCAAACAAGAAAAGAAAAGATCAAACAAATTTATTAAGAATAGATTTCACATCTTAAGACGCCATTTTCTCAAAATCAAGTCCGTGTGGCTAGACACAGTATTACTTATCAACGTCCAATTCATTGCATTGACATCTAAATAATTGGTACCGAATAACTGACAAGAAAATAAATCAGTTTATGAAGATCTGTGCAGATGTTTGAAGGTAATCTTTAGCTTTTCTAGTTGTTGTAAGGATTTCAGCTAATTATACTGCTCTAATCAACTCTAAATGACAATTTCTTATCGTTTTACAGGAGAAGTATCGTGTTGGGTCGTTGAAATGGTCTCAATGAGTGTGTCGAAGGTTCTTTTTGTTTGTTTTAATGTAATAATTTAAATACACAAAGAGATGTGAAAACCCAACCAATTTCACCGACCACAGTTAATTTCAGATCGGATCTCTTCGAAATCTCCATTATATTGTCAGTGCTAAACGAAAACAGAAGCGAACAATTTGTCGGCGCTGCCTTAAACGAAGAAAGCACTCTATTTTATTCTCAAGTCCATATGGACCTCCATTGAACAGTCCTGGCTAAATGCTACCAACAATTGTACCGTTCAGACCAAATTCAGACTGTCCAGACAAGTGATTAAGAGTTTATATACTGATATTGTTCGACTTTCTTATAAGATAATGTTTTGTATTTTCTGAAGTCACCTTTATATGGTACTCGTTAGTATCCGCAATATGGTCCAATAATTTTCGTTTTATTTTTGTGACAGTGTCGCCTAAACCTTTCTCCAAGATCCCATGATTTCTATTACAAAATTTATCAAAATTGATTCAGCGGTAATATAAAGCTTGTACATTTTCCACAGCTAAGTAAGGGCATTTTCTCCTCTTAAAAAAAGGAAACACACAACACAAACACCCAGAAAACATCCGTATCGTCTTAGATGTTTGTGTGACACATCGGGAATCATACCCGCGACCGTTCACATCATAACGCTAAATTGTCAAACGACCGGAAATATAAAAAAAATGACTTTTATGTGTTCCTAAGGATATACGACCCTATTACTAAGCCTGATGGGCTTAGTAATAGGGTCTAATATCCTTAGGTCGTATATCCTATCCGTCCTTCCGTATGACTATCGGTCGGTTTTTAAGCTGACCGCATCTAAAAGACCGTAATGGGTAGAGTTGAAATATACACAGTGTATTTCCGCTATATCAACAAACAATACAAGAATTTTTAAAAAAGGAAAACCGACTTCAAAAGCAAAAAAACAGGTAATTTCGTTTATTTGAATGACAAACTTTTTCCAGTTATTTTGATTTTAAAACCAAAATGATACCGATTTTGATGAAAATTCTATGGGACCAATCGAAGAGTATGATATACATATATACATAAACTTTTGAACAAAAAAGAAAGAATTAACCTACTAAGTCTAGCCTTTTTTGAGTAATCGTTTAGCACACACAAAAAGTTCCAGAAAAGAAAGCTTTTTGAAAGTCGGTTAAAAAACAAAGATGGAGAGTCATATCTAAGCCAGCGATAAATAATATCAAAGACGATCTAAGAAGGTCATATTTTACAAACATTACTTATTTAGCATGTTATCTGTATAAACGTTCAGACAGACATAAAGGTCGATTGTAAAATCGCGTCAATATATTTCATTATAGCTATCTTAGCGCAGGCTATCTGGCTAACCCTGGACAAAGAATAACTTATTGTATCTCGCATTATTTTACTGCGGCGATGGCGCCAATGGATTATTCGTATTGGAGTATCGTCTTCAATGATTCATTGCTAATACTAGTATCTGCCTCTGGGTTCTCGTGTGTTGGTTTTGATTAGAATTAGTGCCTAGTGGATTTTGTAAAAGGAATTAAATATAGACACTACTTGGCTCGCGGTTTCACTCACGTTAACGCTTCACTCTTATGAGTCGTAGCGTGATACAATTTAGCCATTCGCCGCAAGATTTTTTTCCAATCAGCTCAGTAGTTTCAGAGATTATTTACAAACTTACAAACAAATTTCACATCTTTATATCTTCATTGAATCTAACTACAAATTAACTGTGAAAATCGACTTCTGTAAAATTTTATTTTCACCAAAGTTGACTTTTACTCATGAAATTTAGTGATGATCGAATGAATTATATTTGGTAGGTATATTAAATTATAGTATAAAAAGTTGAAATATGAAACTATCCGCCTTCGCAAGGGTAGATATTAGTAGAATTATTTAACAAAAAAATTAAAAATTATAAATATCTATAACCTATACATTTATCAAGGATAAAATAGGATTCTAATGGGAGCAATTTACTAATAACATTTTTCAAACCGATCCAGTAGTTTCAAAGCCTATTCATTTCATCTTACATCCTTATAATATTAGTGTACATTAAATACAAAATTCTTTGTCATAACTTGGTATAATATGTCTTTATGCGATCTTAACGCCATCTAGTACGTATCTTTAAAATGTTGCTCATATAGCTTATAATGGAAAAATCTATTAATACGATATTAATCTACACTAATAACATATATAAAGAGGAAAAAATGATTGCTTGTTCGTTTACATTGACTCCGATACCACAAGACCGACTTGATATTTTTTTTGGGTCCGTTAGCCCGTTTATTGAGTAAGGTTAGGTTATACTACATCACGCTTCGACTCATAGGAGCGAAGCAGTAACCATAAATGCGAGGAAACTGCGAGGGGCAGTTACTATAATTATATAAAAAAAAAATAGAGAAGTGATGTTCGTGTTTTCTTTAACTAAACGTCATTCATCAACGCTATAGGTAATGAGTGTTATTGATCGATTGCATTGTTCTTTTGTTACGCACAAACGCACAGACATACAATAGAATTATTCGCATTAGCTGCACTCATGATAAATTGACGACTGGATAGATGGACGGCGTGGACATATATACGTAGCATATATATTTGTATTAAATAGTTGGATGCTGATAAGCAATAATGTGTCAACCCACAAAAAGAGAAATTAGGAGATATTGACGTATTTTGATACTGCATCACCTATTTAACACTATTCAAAAACATTGCAATTCATATAAACTAAATAAGTACGGAAAAATGTTTCTTAATTCAATTATCATTAATAGCTTCGATTTTCAAGTGCGTACCATATTTTAAAATTTATACACTAGTCCAAATATTTGAAAAACTTTTTATTAGATAATTAATATATTTATATATAAACCTGTTTTTAATTCATTATACCTTTTATCAAAAAAAAAAGAGAAAATATGAATAAACATTTATTCAAACAAATTTATTAAGAATAGGTTTCACATCTTTAAAGCCCATTTTCTCAAAATGAAGCTCGTGTGGCTTGACACAGTATTGCTTATCAGCGTCAACTTATATTCTATTATATCTATACTAACTATTGAGCTACTAATGTAAAACGTAACTGTAGCTGACTCACTATAGTTAGTATTCGGACTGGCTGAACCGGGGCAGTACCTCACTTTCACAGAAGATCGGCGTTAAGTAATATAGCTTTTCGTTCGGTGAATGACAGAACCAGAAGCCTAACCTTCTTCCCCCAAAAGTTCTTCCTTCTTCTTATTAGTCTTAATA
This sequence comes from Hypolimnas misippus, assembly GCA_037950945.1. Taxonomy (NCBI): domain Eukaryota; kingdom Metazoa; phylum Arthropoda; class Insecta; order Lepidoptera; family Nymphalidae; genus Hypolimnas; species Hypolimnas misippus. The sequence continues at coordinate 14,058,896 of JBBEEQ010000024.1, read as the reverse complement.
AATTCAATCGAAATCGGTTAATAACTTAAGTTTTAAAATCAAAATAACAGTAATAAGTATAACAAGTAAACGATAATTTCGTATTTTGCTTGTGAAGTAAGTTTTTTTAATTCTTGTACTATTAAGGCTATGATGTTATTTTTATACGTATAATCATCAATCTCATTAACATTAAACCGAATCGAATGGTTTAAAGGGTTGTAATTAAATAATAGATTTAAGAATGCTTACTAATGAAAGAGGCCAAAAACACCGCGGGCTGATTGATTTTTTCATAAAAACTACCATAGAGTTAGGTATATTTAGAAATGGTATAAATTCTATCAGTTCTAAATAAAACATTTTATTTCAAATATCGTTGTACATTTGTTTTTCTATATCTTGTATCACCAAAAATATATTGATTTACCGGATCTGTTAATTTAATATTCAATTATTATATATTATTTAATATTCAATAAACTTATAACCCATTTACATTTATTATTTGAAAATGTCAAATCAATGTAAATAAATAAAAATATTTGAATTATAAGAAATATACATCTGCAATGTAATGTATACGGATATAATGTAATATACAGCATAATAACTATAAATATACCTTAGATGTGCTTGTGTATGCCACTTTTAAAGCATTCTTGACTCTTAGGTAACAATCTCGAGGCACGCGTGTCTAATTCAACATTATACTTTCTTGTTTGTGAAGAATACGATTTAAATGGTGTGTTATTAATGATTTTAATGTTATTTTTGACTTACAATGTTTTTTAACATGCATGACTTAGGTGTGTTTAAGTTGTACGAAGTTTTTCAAATTCTTATAAAATAAAATAACACGCGAAAAGTTTTGTTCGAATATCCATATAGTGAATTTTGAGACATTGTTTTCAAAACTCGTCTAAACTAATTCATATTCATATTATGATTGTTATAAAATCATTATCACCACAAGGACGCAGAGGCGATATTATCTATGTCATTGCTGTGACATTCAAAAATAAAAATCACGAAAAAATGAAGAAACACAAAAATATTCAAGACATCCACTCCAAAGGTAGACAATAAGATAAACAGCCTTAAAAGGCCCGCGTCCGAAACCGACGCACGTAGCTGTCACCGCTCGACGCCATATTAAGTGCGCGCGCGCAGCAAGAACTCAAGAATTCGTCTGACAAATCACCGGACAATTTGTTTGCTTAAGTACCCGATCCACAGGATGCCACTGAAAATTTCGCGTTGTTATTAAATAATTTAGGACTGCAGTAAATTTGGCAAGTATAGACTTAAAAACACCTAATCCATTTAAATAAATTCAAATTTTTTAACTATTAAAAATGTGTGTTAAACAAATGTTGTGTTTTTATTTTCAAAATAAAATGAAATATATTATAAATGATACAATTTCTTTAATTGAATGAAGTCACATGCAATTCATTTATATTTAGATACGAGAAGAATATAATAAATAGTAAAGAAATGGCAATTTCGATAACTAAAGTGAGGTTGAAGAAAAGGTTATAATTATGTTACAATTTATTTATTTGTTAGTTATTTTACAATGCGATTTTTTAATCGATTGCGTAAGTATTTTTTAAACGTAATGATGTTAGAGCATTAACGTTTAGGTACTTATTATGTTGTAAATTAATTTCCGTATTTGTATACAGAAATTAAATAATTAAGTTGTCTTAACCATCCTACATATGTAGCAATGAATTATATTTTTATTAAAAGTTCATATAGATAATAATAAAAACTTTACATAATTGTTTATAGCTTATTTCTTCAGCTAGCGTTAAATACATTATAATCCGATTAATTAAAGATAGCAAAGACTAATTTAAATTCAATAACAAAGAAGATATCTGAAAACACAACGTAGTTCAAAATTCTTTACAATTTCACACCTAAATAAAGCAACATTAATAGTTCACAGAACTCTTAGCAATACGAAACCGAAGTTGAAATTGTATAAAGTAAACAATACGAATAATACTTAGAAGTGGAGAGGTATCGTCGCATCAATCAGCCGAGCTCCATATAGAGAACGCCTTGAAATAAAACCTACACCATAGATTATACAAGGGTATAGAAAGACGAACTATGGTTTATGACTAATATATTCCAGCGGTCATATCGTAAGGTTGCGTGAAATGGTTGTGGATCAAAGAGTAGTTCATTTTTCATTGGAATTGCATGAATTGAATAAAGGTTGCAGTATTATACTCGAAATCAAGCATGGAGAGCGTCAGAATAAAAATCTTGACAATTAATAAAATATTTTTGGAACAGATAACGAATTGGTGAAGACGGCTAAAGAATTATCAAGAAAATAATTATACCCAAAGGCAGGCAAAAACTTTAAACAGCTTTTAAACAAGAGACTGGAGAGAACTTGGTGACTAGCTTTTTAAGGTCAGTGACTAGAATAAGGGTGTTAACGAATATGAGAATATATATATGGCTATCAAAGAGGATAATGACGCTCGGCACGGAAGTGAATGACGTCAATGACAAATGTTGACAGAGGCTTTAAATTTTGTTCAAATGTGGATTTTTAGGGTTTTAGAGTTCATGGTCAAATTATAGTAAAACTTTGTTAAATGTGACTATCCATTTACAGTCCAATAATATAAAAAAAATGTTTACTAAGTTGACAAACTTACAAAGATTAAACTATAAAGATTGATTAATAACAACAATATATTTTTTAATGTCAATTCATTCGCTGCCACTCGCTTATAACGGTAGTAAAAAATAATAATACGCGCGCATGCATCAATTTACGCTATCCGTCAAATCTATACGTTTCTAAGTCTGTAATAAGTAGATGCGCGTACGCAACCGGCATGAAACGACGTCGCGATATCTAGCGATTTATCGCAGGAAATATATTTGCAAGTGTAATAATGGTCGATACATGATCGGATACGCATAGAAAATTACTCTTTTCAAGTAAAACGACGCGTTACAAGCGCGCGCCGTTTATGGCAACACCAGCTTTTGTGCTACATTTCAAATAGAGTTCCGTGGATATTCGAAAAAACGGTAATAGTACAATTATTACGTAAATAATATAATTAACACAAAAAAAGATAACGCTATGATTAAGTATATCACTTTGTTTTTCTTTTTATTTAATGTAAACAGTATACTCTAATTGCATTAAATTATTTTTTAAGGTTTTTTTTACTTCGCGTATATAAAATTTATATTTTTTAATTTGTTTAGTCATATAAAAATTTAATACAAACATCCAACAAGCAAAGGATTGGCCAGTGGCGTGGGAATGTCAACCAATAAAAATCAACAAAAAATATAGACAACCAATAAAAAACCAAAACAATTACGAGTCCAAAGTAAGAGCTTAGCTCGAATCCAAGTAAACATTACGATAAAACACGTTTGCTAGTTAGTTTGTATGTTGAATATATTTATTAAATGCTCGATTTGACTTCAAATGCTTTTTTTTAAAAGTGTTATATTTTTTGTTTAATGAAATTAGTCACAAATTTCAACAATAACAAACGCATCCGAATGGTCAAATTAATGTAAAGACGCTGATAATATTTCAAATAAATCAGAGCGAAAATGTTATTAATAACACTTATGTTCAAGACTACGTTTTATTTCTTAGGTGGTATGACATCATAACATGTTTAGTCTGTAATTCCTACCAAAAATACTATACTAATTAAAGAAGTAACTAAATCAATTAATTACCCATGAAGCCAATATATTTAAACTATCCCTAAAATTGTAGCTTTACAAACAATTTCAAATAAAATATACTAATAAGAAAAGCGTGAGCAAACCAGCGAGCAAAAGTCAAGTATTTATAAATAAACGATGTGAGATGTGAGCAAAAACATCGCCTCGCGACATATCGGGTGACCAATTATAAATCAATAAGTATCTTAAACGATATTGTAGCCGAGGAAATACAGGCTGCTTTTAAAAACATATTTAATAATTAAGTTGTTCAAAATGATTTAATTTTTTTTTTTTTCAATTATATTACATTTTGTCTTGTATCCATTGATTTTGATTGAAGATTAAAGGTTGAAAGTAAACCCTAAATGTACACATACATATCTATAAATTGTTATATTAAAAAAATATATTTATAACATATTCACTAACCGTATTGGAGTATGCTAGTGAATAAGGCTGTTCTAAGCCTAAGTTTAAAAGCGTGTGATCCTAAAAAAGAAAAGCAATCTCTTTTCCCAACAGTGTTCTTTCATACTAAACGGTAAGCGTAAATCACGAAAAGAAATACAATTATAGGTTCGAAAGAAAAACAAAAGATATGAGATGAACAAAAGAAACTACTGGTCGATTAATATAAAGCATCATTAATCTATTGAACAACTTCCACATCTTGATCTTAACTGTTTCAACCTATAAATAAAAGGATAAACTGACTGATTGACATATCAATGAAGACCACGAACCGCTAGGCGTATAAACTTGATGTTTTGTAACTAGGATCTTAATATTATAGGCTCTAAATAATATAGTATTTTGCCTGTAAGAAAGTAAAAGAGTCCTACAGCCTTTGTACATTTTTCTTCATGTTTAATTATTTATTTTCTTTGCAAATAATTGGTAAACAATTAAAAGTATTTTTTGTTGTTGTCCAGAAACCCAGATTCTGCTGTTATAAAAACAACTCATAGCATGGATAAAAAATAATTTTACTTTACACCTTTAAAAGATAGTGAGAAAGAGGAGAACAAAAGCAAAGAATAATCGAAGTCTTTGTTTAATCTAGACAAGGTCCCAAGCAAATTAGAGTCAACTACGTCATAATAACAATTTACGTGTCAAATTTCAACGATCAGTTAGTCTGTAACGAATATATTTTATATGTAACATACATACATACAATTTTTACATTTCCATAAAATCGTTTTTAAGAATTCCTCAACAGCCTGTACAGAAGGGAATCCATCACTAATTCAGAACACGGCGCGTCCACAAAGAGAACAAAACTCCAAACAAATTGCCGCGTCAGCCCGAACGACTCCGTTTTTGCACTAATTCGGCATACCTAAATAAAAATTCCGTCTCCTCTTTAAGTGTTCACAAAAACCGAGTATGGTACGCTTCGGCGAACGCGTTCGTTGGAGATCTCGGAAAAAAGTCGAGCTGAAAGCTAACCAGCATGTTATTCACATATTGTGAGTAATCGACGCCATTTTGTATTTCTTATTTGTTCGTTTATTAATGTATCAATACGTGTGTTTGACATGTTTATGAATATTGAATATTTCTATAGTCATTTGGTAGTTTTACTTGAAGTTTAAAAAATTGGTAATCTTTATGTATTTTGACGTTCTCTATCAGAATTTTTACTGTGTCACCTCGTATCTTTTCTAGACACGGCGCCATATTGGAAAAATGGCGCCCGAAAATTTTTAAACAAATCTCCTTTTCTACTCATCTTTTACTTCTATGAAAATAGTTATGTAATAAATTAAAGAACAGAAAAATTTTTATGGTCCTAAAAATATTTTTTTAATATTAAAGGGCAACGTGATTGGAGAAAAAGAAGAGAACTTAAAAGAGGAATTCACTTAGCCTTAAAAAAAAACAAATAAAGCGAAAAATGGAAAGTAAGAAATGTAGTTATTTGAATATTCGTTATCACTAAATTTACAATAATTAAAGCAAGTGTAAAAAATAAATAGTCTTATTCATTTTGATACAACGAAAAAAACGCAGTCAAACCAAAGCAAATTACCAACCATTACATTCTACCTCAACCCCATATAACCTAATCAAACTGAGTCCAGAGCGTCCACTAACGCCAACCCCTTTCCCCATGACACAGATAACTGTTCCGTCCACAAATCGTAAAAGCGACCTTCTGACCTAATGGTGTGCCAACCCCATGATTGTATTCCTGACCCACTTGCAAATACCAACGCCTTTCGCGGGGAAAATTAATGGCGAACATGATAAATAACATCTTGATAAGAGACATTTATTAAATTGTGGAAAGTCACGATGCGGCCATTTTAATTAAAAGCTATAAATCTAGGTAAAATTATAAAAACCATAAAAATGAGATTTAATTTTTTTTTTTTTCGTGAAATGAAATCATTTTTTGTAGTTAAGAGCGATTGATGTGTCAATTATGTTAATTTATACTGCTTATTAATATCGATTTTATTATGGATTATCATTTAGAAATCTCTCTAAATGACATCATAAATATCTCTAATCAACTAATATATATAAAATCTACATCAAGTGGCCTATATTTACTTTAAATTTTATTATTTTTTAATAGATAAAGATATATGTCAATTACAGGATGAATATTTTTATATACATAAGTCTAAAGTCCATAATAATTTATTTATTTACAATAATACCTGTATAACGTATTTTTCCACAAATTTGGCAACTGTTAATATTAAAAATAAAAATTGATTTAGTGATAGAATAGTAATAAAATAGTTTAATTCCACTCTTTCTAGTAAAGAATAACATTATCAATGAAAACGTACAATCTATCATAGCTATGTTACTGAGCGGAAAAGCAAAGAATCAAATTAATTCGTAGAACAGTCTGCGTCCTGTCTCATGACATAAGCTAAAAGCCGTCAGATACAGTTATAAAGAAAAAGTGTTGACCTTTCGTCTAAAAGCCATCATGTTCCTTCAATCAGTTCACGACGCAGGGTGTAACAGGAAGGGTGCAGCCAAGACTCATAAACTTTATAGGTCACTATTACAATGTTTATGGGGTCACGGGACACCATAAACATACATTGTCGCATCTTCTAAATTCGACGATATGAGATTTAACAAAGTATTATTAACGAAGAAATAAAATAATATAAGAGAAAGGAGTTTATTGTTTAAAAAGTTTTATAAGCGTGTGAATACGATCATAGTGTTCGTAAATATCTAGTTTAAACTAGTTTTAACCGGTTTGTCCTGGTTATAATACTCTAGATATAAATCTTTACGTCTCTACCTACAATAAAATTGTAACGGGTCGTGAACACGGTAGTTATTTTTTAAAGATTAATCATCGAGATTTCAGACTTTAGTGTTCAAAAAATACAAACATTCTTCCTTTCGGCTATTTTTAAGTATATATAAGTAATAATGTGTCAGCCCACAAAATGTCGATTTCTGAGATATTGACGTATTCTGATAATACGTCATGTATTTAACATTTTTCAAAAAAAATTCTAGTCATCTAAACTAAATAAGTAGACAAAAAAGTATCTTAATTTAATGTAGCGAATATTGTAGTGCGCTCAATATATTACAATATGCAATAAGTTTATATATTTGAAAAACTTATTATTAGACAAAACTTATAATTCTACCAATCTGCTTTTAATTTATTACGCCTTTTATCGAAATATTAAAGAAAAACGTACGTCGTTTATACGTCTACAAACAAAATTATTAAGAATAGGTTTGACACCTTTAGACGCCATTTTTGAAAAATGAAGTCCGTGTGGCTTGACAAAGCATTGCTTATCAGCGTCCATATGTAAAAATAAAATATACCTTAATGAGACGAAAGGCTTGTACAGACTAGAAGTAATTTTCGGCTTACTTTTTTGTCCGTCACTATAGATCTTTGAGATCTGTATCGCGTAACGCATAAGAAAGAGTGAAAATATGGCATACATCCCGAAATCGGTTTTTTTGGTGATGTTTCGGCGATTTAAATCCCGCATATTATTTCTTTAGTAAAAGTACTTCTAACGTTTATAAAACGTGACGTTCGTTGATTTTTATAAAATTGTATTTGTAGGTATTTCTTATTTATTTGTAGCAGCCTAATACCAATTAATGTAAGTTTTAGTAATTTGTTTATAATTTAAGGGGTTTTTTTTGTAAGCTGTTAGTGCCAAAATAAAGCAAAATAAACAAAAAATAAAAATAAGTTACATTCGAATAATCATAAAAGGATACTAGTGCCTACTGGCATCTATGAAGATTTTAAAAATTCAACGGCTTTCATTTACGTTACATAATTTAAATCTTGGATTAGAAAAGATTCAAAAAGTTTTAGAAACAATCGTCTAACAATACATTTTTATATACTTTTAAAGATTCCATAAGTTAAGAACAATGAGGCATATATGTATACCTAAGTGCTTCCTCGTCTTTATTATTCAACTCCTGTGATAATATATCGCCGTGTTCTCCTTTATGACATTAACACCAGTTGCTAAGCAACTCACCAAGACACGTGTGTAACATACAGAGGTATAACAAAGTACTTACGACAATGGGTCCATTTCTGCCGGTGCTGGTGAGCGTGGCTCCGAACCATTGGTTGGACTTCTGGTCTATCTGCCGATGCGCGCTGTCCACGTTGTTGTCTGAGAAAAAATAAGAAATTAATATCACTACATATTTTGATTACTTACTAGCATTTCGCCCGCGACTTCACTCGGTTATATCGTGGCTGACTCTAGAATATCTCTGAACGAAATTTCATACAAATCGATATAATAATTTAGTCTTAATTACGTAACACAAAGACAGAGTTACTTTCGCGTTTATAATATTAGTAACAATTACTATCCCCAAACTAATTTCGTGTGAAAAGAGGGACATTTGATTATGATAAATACTTTTCAATATCGTATGAACAGTGCTCTGAGTCAGACTTAGTCTATTTCAAATGAGTTTCTTGTACTCAATTGTCCATTAAACTCATATATCTCATTAACCGAACCATACAGCACTAATCGCTCCAGACACATTGATACACAACATTACAACAGGTATGTCTGTGACGCGCTGACTCATTCGGAAAACACGTTTCTATTTCAATATTTACCCGACTTTCATTGATAGAGAGTATTAGTCATATGCTCGTAATAAAATTGAAAGTTCGAATGTTCTTAGGCGAGACCTACACTGGTAAGTTTAAGGCGAGAATTACACTTATTAGTTGGATGATAATATGTAATAATCTGTCAACCCACAAAAAGGAAAATTTAGAGATATCGATGTATTTTAATAATACATTTCGTATTTAACATAATGCAATTTAATAAAATTTTTGAAGTCATCTGAACTAAATAAGTACAGAAAAAAATCTTAAATCAATGTTTCGAATATTGAAGTCTGTTCCATATATTGAAATATGTAATAATCTAATATATTTGAAAACATATTAATAGGTAAATATTTTATTACACCAATCTGCTTTTAAATAATAATACCTGGTTTAAAAATAAAAATGGATATATACTTCTGCAAACAACTTTATTAAGAATAGGTTCGACGTCTCCAGGCGGCATTTTCTCAAAATGGTCGTGTGGCTTGAAACACTATTGCATATCAGCGTCCAGTTATGCTGTCAGACTTTCTAAAGATTTACATAAGCTATTTCTCTATTGCTTTACACCTGATAGAATTTACTGACAGTGCCTTATTTTTGTCATTCACAGCTTTCGTAATAACGACTGTTTCTAGGTTACAGAGTTGTTTTTATCACTCTCGAGAGTAAAACTTACAAACGTAACTCTCACCTTATTCTCGAAATTAATACAGAATAACCTAACCCTAATATAAGCACTAACCTTAATGCCTTAATGTAATAACTTTATGGAAGCTACGAGTCTAGATAAATATATCCCTGACAGTAAATTCTTTCAGGAGTAAAAGCAATAAAAAAGTATAAATCTACACCAATATTATAAAGACGAAATATTTGATTCTTGACAGAAGTATGTGAGCAAAATTTACAAATGTAAAACTCACCTTATGTTCATTATTCAATCAAAATGGTTAGATTGTTTAGTGTAATACATCATAAAGTGAATGGAACAATGATATCATTGTAAAATAAATACGTTTGAGTGAATCAAAAATCTTCTTCCAAAGAAACAGACGCAAGAACTTATATAAAATATATACTTAGATTTCGAAATCAATCGAATAATTTATACAAAAGTATATTTAAGTAATACTATTCCATTTCAAAATCAAAATATACTCTATTCGAGTAGCCGTTTGCAAGCACTTTTTGAATCGGCAATACAGAAACAAAAAAAATTGATGACCGGTTCGGAAAACCGAGCAAAACTAGATTGTTACTATTTTAAAAAGTTTCAAAATACATACATTTAAGAATTACAAATATATTAAATAACCTGTGTAATGCCAGCTTATACTAAATCCAAGCATTTTTATTTTCTAAATACTCTGGTACAGAATAACATGCTATTAAGGACTTTTAAATATTAGTTAAATTTCATCTAGACCATCGGAATTACTCGGGATAACCTATTCAATCGCCAAAGAATTACAAAAATCGTTTCGCAATCAGGAAAGACGTCAAAAAATCCGCTACCTTCCTTTTGAAATTCGGTCAATACAATAAAAAAATCAATAAAGTATTAATATCATGGTCAGTAGCCCAAATATGGCGACTGACAAATGATTGGTGTACAAGTGAATAAAATTCAATGCGCTGTATAAATCAGAGGATGCCGCTAGCCCCGCCCGTTGTTTGTTTTGCTCTCAAGCTCTCATCACCACCCGAAAGCTTTTAAGCTTACCGTCTATCGCTAGCTTAGCAATAGTGCGTTATAGCGTAATATAGAATCTAAATAAATATTTTATTATTATATAAGTATTTAGATTTGTAAAATTTAAGTTATAGCCTATAAATGTCCCACTACTGGGAGAAGGCCTCTCCTATTAAGGACGTTTAGACCTTAATCCACAATTCTGCTCCACGGGTTGGTAGATATGCATGTGTCAGGATTTCTCACGGCACACGCAGGTTTCCTTACGATGTTTTCCTTCACCGCTCGAGATGAATTTAAACACAAATTTAGCACTTGAAAAATCAGCGGTACTAGCCGGGATTTGAATCGAAAAGATCCACGTGTTCTAACCACTAGGCCATCTCGGCTCATATTATTGATATAGTATTATGTTGTGTTCAGTATTTGGCGAGGACCGTCAAAACTTTTGTTAGGAAGCTCCGATGAAAGTTTCGGGAGAAACTATGTCAATCTTTACTTTGATATTGTCTGAGTCAAAATGATTAATATTTAATTGTTAATAATAGCAGAGGACGCATTTACGCTAGATGGAGCCACTTTCGTGTAGATATAGTCAATAGTAAAGGAAAATTCTGATTAAATGCTTTATTTTTTAAACAAGTTTCAACTCCGTCAGTAGTTCTAATGGACAAACAAAACAATAAAGTACTACACTTATTGATTTTAATCCCTATAAGATATATACAATCCATTAATGTATAATTTTTAATTCCGAATAAAAATTTAGTGACAGATAAAATGCTCAACGTTTTAATAGCATTGATTCGCGCTATAAATCCAGTGTGTAACGAGCATTAAACTTGATTTTTATCAGGCAACTTTAATGGAATACCTTATACGATCCACTTGAAGTAAATTATAGGTCACTCTTATTGTTTCTGTCGTTATCTCTCTTATAAAATTATAAGAGTACGCAGCAAGAAGGTTTTCGTGTATACATGGTGTTGATAAAGCCGCGTGAAATTTTAGTAATAAATGAAAATTTCAAATGGAACCATTAAATTAAATTGTAAACGTGTTTTGTTTTTAGTTATTATTATTTACAATAAAACTATATTTAATTTTTGGTCTACAAAAAAATACCAGTTGTCTTCATCGTCGATTTTTTTGGTGAAAATTACTTTTATAAAATGTCTTCTTATCGATAACATTTTAATAATGTAAATATATAATTAGAATGCGGATATTTTTATAATTCCAGAACAAAACATGCTACGTATAATATTTAAAATATCTGAAGTAAAAACTGAAAGAAAAAATAATTACACATTTGACACAGCCTGTATAAGTCTTTCGTTTTTATATTAAGACATTATTTTTAAGATGAGTTACGAAACTACAGCAATAATTAAACTCGATAACGGACCAACACAGCTTGCAAATATTCATATCTACTTCAATTACATATATTGGTCTCAAAGCGAAAATGTGGGTTTTATTTTAAAGTTTAACGTGATCGCAATCCTAGAAAAGCAAATCTAACGATATTATAACCCCATTTTGCTACGGATCCCTAATAATGACATGTCTCTATAGAAATATCAAATAAAAATTTCATCATAAGCTTAACCTTGCAATTATATTATTAAGGCGATATGATACAGTTCAGTGAGAAATGTAAGCATTGTTGTGCTATGCTTGTAATATGTCAATTGCCAATCAGTGAACATTTTACTTCTTAAGGACTAAAATTGGACGCTGATAAGCAATACTGTGTCAAGCCACACGGACTTCATTTTGAGAAAATGGCGTCTAAAGATATCAAACCTATTCTGGACAAATGTGTTCGAAAGTATATATCCATCTTTTCTTTTCTATTTTGATAAATGGTGTAATGAATTAAAACTGCAGATTGATATATTTTATCTATTATTTCAGAAAAACTTTTAAAAATATTTGATATAGATTATTGTATAAATTGTATAATATGGAACGCACTTGAAGTTCGAAACATTAAATTAAGATACTTGTTTACGTACTTATTAGTTTATATGACTAGAATTTTTCTTAACAAAGTTAAATAGGTAACGTAGTATCGAAATCAAAATCTCCGAAATTGATTTTTTGTGGTTTGACACATTATTGCTTATCAGCGTCCAATTATACTTTTAAATAGATAATAGATACTCTGTTCTAAATAATATATTAAACTGCCTGTACCTAATTCGAGTTGCAATGCTATCTAAATTATTTAAATTTTTTGGGTCAGGAACCCTCGTGAGCATCCCCAGAACACCCTATGTTTGATCACTAACCATATATAGTTATCGATTGATTGAGAGTACCTACAAACATTGATTTTTATTTATGGAGATTATAAAACGTAGTCATAATAATGAAACAATTGAAAATTAAATTGTATACAGAGTCATAAAGTTGTCTGTTTATTGTATACATTATACATTAATTATTATTAATTTTATAAATTATGACTGTGTATATAATTTTACTGTGTATTTACGTAGTAAAGTAAAGTAACAGCCTGTAAATGTCCCACTGCTGGGCAAAGGCCTCCTCTCCTATTAAGGAGAAGGTTTAGAACTTAATCCACCACGCTGCTCCGGATATACATGTGTCAGAATTTCTCCCGGCACATGCAGGTTTCGTCACAATGTTTTCCTTCACCGCCTAGCTCGAGATGAATTTAAACACTAATTTAGCACTTGAAAAATCAGTGGTGCTAGCCGGAGTTTGAACCCGCGGTCATGGGTTGTGATCGACGTATTCTAACCACTAGGCCATCTCGGCTCGGTATTTACATAACTATTCATTAATTTATTTCGATAAAATATAATGTAAACTATATTAAGAAATACCTTTAGCATGGTTATCCTAAAGGTATTTCTCTTGTATGGTTACACGCTAGTGTCAAAATTACTTTAATTTACTTAGTAAAAGTTACTTTAAGTACTTACTTTAAGTACTTAGTAAATTAAAGTACTTACTAAATTTACTTAAAAAAATCGGCTATTTATAACAAAATGAACACTAATTGAAATCTAAACAAACTCACTTTTTGTTTATTTCAATGTGCTAAAAATAGCTTGGCTTCAGTGACGACTTGTATTGCTAAGTGTTAATTAACACTTGAGATCAAACAATATATATTAAGATCCGTCGGTTAAATTGGTCATTGTGTGTTCTTTTAATGCTTTTTAATAACTTATATCGTTACGTAAAATTAAAGTATTCTTGGCTCTAAGTTATTACGTACAATTTAGAGCCAAGATGGCCTATACAAAATTCGTTGACCAGATGGCCAAACGTTTCCGTATATCTGTGTTATAACTTTTGAGCTTTTGTGTTTAAATGTCTTGTTGTGTTTGTTGTTGAAAAAAAAACACCGTAAAGAGGCTTTCAAATAATGAGAATTTATGTTAAACTAGCTGTCCCTTGCGATTTCACTCGTGTTTACGTTGCTTCGCTCCTATGAGTCACAGCGGGATGTAAAATAGCCTATAGCTTTCCTCAATAAACTATGTAACACAAAAAGAATTTTTCAATTCGAAGTAGTTCCCGAGATTAACTCGTTTAGACAAACAAACACTTCAACTTTATAATATTAGTATAATTATATACGCTAATCTAGCAGGGTATTATGTCCAGCCGTTTTTAAACAATCGGTGAATATACATAAAAAAAGTCTTTGACGAATTGAGAACTCCCCCTTTTTTGGAAGTCCGCTATAAATACTACCAACCTGCGCTGTCGTGTCAACGTGACTATAAACTCAATACATATAGCTTTTTATGACACGAAAATCGCTACATCAATCATTAAATCCCTTTAACATTATTTCCGAATGCATTTCTTCCAAACGCAAAGACAAATCGAAATATTATCATGTTCATTGACCACGCCACTATCAAATGCTATAATCTATGCTATAATCACCTTTACAATCACAGATATAATATCTAAAATGCTATGCAAGCCACAATTTAGGGTTGCACCCTACCCGCCATGGATAATTAGGTAAAAACAAAAACTCCCTTCAACAGTTCAATAGAGATGGGAAGTACAAAATCATAAATTGCTACAAAAAATTGTTATGACTCAACCAAGTTTCACTATTTTAGGGTTCCGTAATCAGTTAAAATACTTTACAGTTCGGCCATGTTTGTCTGTCCGTCGGCTTAGCTAAAGTACCCTTAGGGCCAGTTTCACCAGTTACTGATAAAGTCCACGATAGCTTCATGAGTTTCAAATGTTTCGAATGGTTAAAATATATTAACAAAACTTATTCGTTGGATATCATTATAACTCGAATAACTTTATCAGGAACCTGTGAAACGGACCCTTAAGCCTCTCCTATTAAGGAGAAGGTTTAGAACTTAATCCACCACGCTGCTCCATTACATGTGTCAGAATATCTCCTGGCACATGCAGGTTTCCTCACGATGTTTTCCTTCACCGCTAAACTCGAAATTTATTTAAACACAAATTTAACACTTGAAAAATCAGTGGTGCTAGCCGGAGTTTGAACCCACGATCGTCGGTTGAGATCGATGTGTTCTAACGAGGCCATCTGGGCTCTAGGCTATTGCTAGGCTCCTATAAATTGTAGCGTTATGTAGTACAGCCCATATAGCTTTCCGTAATAAACAGGCTATCGAACTCAAAAAATGTTTTTTCAATTTGATCAGTACTTCAGAGATAACCTCCTACATACAAACTTACAAACGAATTATATTACTTTATAATAATAGTATAAATACTATAAAAGAAACAATGACGATAATTTTATTGTCGTTGTTTCATACAGAACATTACCACATACGAAGAATGTTTATATCAAAACATATGCACAATAAAAACAGCGCTCAATGTTTATTGCGAAAGATATTTCTCTAAAAATAAAATAATACATATAATAAAACAGTAATAGTTGTCTGTACATAACGACTTTTTTAATAAGACTACCTACTACCATGTAACTAGTCTGATTCAAACAAGACTTTTATGCTAGGCGGGCAGATTTTTGGGAAAGGTTATTAAAGGTTATAGGCTATTAAACATCACGATATAAGCTAGAGGCGAAGAGCGGTAGCCAATAATAACGACAATCTGGGAATATGTAGTTAAGTAAGAAGCCAAAACTATAACGTAAGCTACACGACACACACACACGCGACACAAACGAGAACAACTATTTGTAGCATCTCAGACGATGAGTGAGAGAACCGGAAGCCTACCCCACACATTCTTTTCTCTTACTTCCTATTCTTCTTCACCATATTTCCTTCATAAGCTGACGCATTCGTTGGTCCTCGGAAACTGCAAATGGCCGTGGGCAGGGGTGATCAGTTTACATCAGGTGTTCGCTTACTCGTTTGTTATATTTAAAGGCCGAAATTCATTGCAGATGAAACCGCAGCGCAGCTAGTAGTTAATAATTCCTACCTCATCAATCTGGACTCAATTGAGCTTCCGAATTGAACGAATTGGCCCGGACTCCGGACCACTTATTGCTAATTGATCCTAATACTGAGGTCGCAAACAATCTTACGTTTAAAGAAATTCGACCCTTATTCGTTTATGTTAAGTGTAATTATTGCATAAAGTAATTTAGCACTTGTTTCTAATTGGTCGTACATCAGGGAATGTTTGGTGTTGTTTACAGAATTATGACTTGTAATGCGATGACTGTAAAGGTTTTAATTGAATGATGAAAAATCTAGGTTGATAGTTATTATTAGCTGATTGTCTTAGTTTTAAAATTTGTTAGAAAATATGACGCTGTTGAACAAAAACAACAAGAAAAAGACCCGCCGAATTTCTTTCACGGTTCCATTTCAGATCTAAAGTTTAACTTTTCCGTTAGATTGCTGTCCGGTAGGTTTTAATTACTTGACGTTGAAAAAAATAATGAATATCTTATTTTGAATAAAAATATTCTGATCGCGATTTTTTGATAGTTAAAAAGACATAAATCTGCCTTTATGTTAACCCAACGTTACTTAGATTTCTAATATCTTTTGAAAGTCATTCTATACAATAAAATCTTGAAATAATATTAACCCTATTCCAATGAAAATATAAACAGTTACGCAAATCTCTTCTTCGATTACACCGCAAATATTAATTATAGACAAACATACAAATTCACTTGAACCGTACGTTTTGGCCACTTCAGAACACTTCAGAACTCGTTTTGATCAAATTTGGCCAATAGCAAATGTTTGTCCAACCTTTGTGAATATTATTTGTGTGCGCGTGATTTGTATTTGGTAAAAGTTAAATATATATGATGTATGTGAAGACGACCGTGATTGAATCACTTGTCTTCATGACTAAGTGAAACGGACGTGAAATTTTCGTAAGATTTTGCTCTAAGTCGGAAGTAATTTTCATAACACTTTTAATAAATTAATAATTAAATGTATACTAAAAATAAAAATTACTTCAAACTATCAAAATGGTTAATCTCTATAGTAACATTCTTTTTATTACCTTCCAGGTAAAAGGATAAGTTAAGTTAATATTTCTTAGGCGAGAATTACACTTATAAGTTTTGCTCTTAGACTTTTATAAAAATTCAAATAAGTATGATTGTCATTGCTTTACACCTGAAAGAATTTACTGTTAGTATGTACCTTAGTTTAGACATTCACAACTCTCGTAAGTACTTACGACGTATCTGTTACTAAGTCACAGTTATAAATAAATAAATAAACGCATCACACTCAACGGCCCCCATTAAGACCTCGTGGTCTTATGTCGGGGGTCCGGAAACACACACACAACACTAACACAACCACCCAGACCACGACAAACATCCGTATGGCCAATACAGACGTTTGCCGTGAGCGGGGATCAAACCCGCGACCGTTAGCGCTTCAATCAGTTGCAGTGACCACTGCGCCAACGTGCCTGTCAAACAGTTTTATATCACTTACGAAAGTAAAGCTTACACGTGTAATTTTCGCTTTATATTTCCTTATTTAATTTCTTAATTTACGACCAAAGTAAGAAAATACTGTAACCACGATAATGAGACTGTTTTACAAAAAAAAAAAAAAAAACATATTACAAATTAAACTAAAATATACAACAGAACAAGGAAAATAATATATTACCTGTTTAGTCATTTTCTTATACGATTTTTGTTATTTTGCTAAAGTTCTCAGTAATTGAATAGTGGTTAGGTACTTGGTAAGTCATTCAATTAAGCGTCAAGCACGTACTCCGTGACGTCACTCGCAATATCAATAAAGAAATCAGGGTTCGCCGAACAAATGTGCACTTGTAAACTAACATATGTGGGGTCAGTGACCTGTTGCGTTTGCGCATGAAAACGAAATAAATGACGCTTCTGGAGGAGCGCGAGCGCATCAAAGTCGACCCTAATACCGATGTGGCGCTATGGACCTGTAGAGTGACTATGACAGCTTTAGGATATTATTACATTTTTAATCCGAGATTAATGACGAAATATTAATACAATTTAAGACGGGATAGCCTAGTGGTTAGAACACGTCGATCTTAACCGGTGAGACGGGTTCAATCCCCAGCTAAAACCGCTGACGTTTGAAGTGCTAAATTTGTGTTTATGAAATCTGTAATAGATGTAGCGAACATTTTAATTAAAGTTATTAAAAATATAAAGTAAAGTAAAGTAACAGCCTGCAAATGAGTCAGAATTACTCCCGGCACATGCAGGTTTCCTCACGATGTTGTAAATGTAATTTGGCACTTGAAATCAGCGGTGCTAGCCGGGATTTGATCCGCGATCATCGGTCGAGATCGACGTGTTCTAACCACTAGGCTATCTTGGCGCAACTTCAACTTAGGCTGAGGAATGAAACTTAAATTAATTCATTTTCTTTAGAACGTCCACCAACACAATTATAATGGTTACTCTACACGTATTCAATGCAAATAATTGATTTATTCTTAATCAGTGCGCGGAACGTCACTTGCATTATATTCAATTGACCTCGTTTAGTTCAATTCATTTTGTTTTCCATTGAATGCAAGAAATGAACGAACAACTATTATCATTACTAATAAAAATAGAAGCACTTATATATAATAGTTTAATATGAAAACATTTTTTACATGTACATACACAGACGCGATTTGACAGACGCATTGGCGCAATGGTCACTGCAACTGACTAAAGCGCTTACGGTCGCGGGTTCGATCCCCGCTCACGGCAAACGTGTGTATTGGCCATACAGATGTTTGTCGTGGTCTGGGTGTTTGTGTTAGTGTTGTGAGTGTTTCCGGACCTCCGACACAAGGTCATGAGATCTTAATGGGGGCCGTTGAGTGTGATGCGTTATTTATTTATTTATTTATACCATGTCATAGTACTACATTATTATATATAGATATCTCTTTGATGCGCATACACTCTTTCTATAGGGGCACTACATAATCAATTATATCTTAATATTTATATACTAGCCAGCTAATAACATAAAAAATATATTATGGCTACCCTACACACAGTCCATGCGGCTCATTGATTTATGTTTTATCAACGCACGATGCGTTAACGTTACCGCTTTCAACTCGGTCTGAATGCGTTCCCAATCAGAACCACTTCGACGAGCAATCGACGCAAACACACAAGATGGATCGTATTTGTAAATATTAAATTATCTCTTTTATAAATCTATTCTGAGCTCTTGTGTGGCTAAAATAAACGGCCTAATTGGACGCTAATAAGCAATACCGTGTCAAGCGACACGAACTTAATTTTGAGAAAATGGCGCTTGAAGATGTCAAACCTATTCTGAATCAATTTGTTTGAAGAAGTACATACATCCATCTTTTCTTTTATATTTTGATAAAAGGTATAGTGAATTAAAAGCAGATTGGTATAATAAAAAAGTATCGAATAATAAGTATTTCAAATATATGGGATTATTAAGTAAATTGAATATATATATACACACTTGAAATTCGAAATATTAAATTATGATACTTTTTTTGCCTCCTTATTTAGTCTAGATTACTTGATTTTTTTAATAATTATAAACACGTGCCTCTTTATCAGAATACATCAATATCTCCAAATTACCATAGACTTTTTGTGGGATGACACATTATTGCTTATCAGCATCCAATTATGCTTTGAGAAATGTTATTTATTATCTGGTGAGGGTTTAAGATGACCAGATGTTCCAGACTACGAAACTACGAAAACTATACTATACTATATCATAAAATGCTACATGCATTTGGTATATTTTAGCTGTCTTAATTGACATATTTTGATATTGATTTTAGTTTATCAGAATCAGCCTCATTGGATGGCAAATGGCTGAAAAGCCTGATAAATACATATATAAAGAAATAGTTTGTTTCGAATTTAGATATAGCGAAATTGTTGGTCCATAGAAAAAGACAACTATGAAAAACGTCAAATATAACTCTTTCACTGATCATATGAAAGCAGGAATTCATCATTATATCATAACTACGGTCACGGTTTCACTCCCGTTTATTCTTAACTGCTTATCTCCTATGAGTCCTAGCGTTATGTTATATAGCCTCTAACATTCCTCAAGAAATAAACTATCTGACACAAAAAATATTTTTTGCAATTCGAATCAGTAGTTTCTGAGATTAGCGCTTTGAAACAAACAGACAAACAATTAGCTTCAGCTTTGTAATATTATTATAGAACTGCTTCCTTCACAAAACGAACAAGACTGATAAATCGAATCTTTTCCTTAAAATTAACCTTTAAATTCTCTTTATTTCGATAATGGCAAAAATTATTCGTGGTAAGAAGTAATAAAATTTTTTAATAAAAGATGTTATTTTATAACATCAAAATGTTGTTATGAGAAAAAATTAGATAGAACTGTTTGACATGAACAAAGGTCTTTGACCATAGAACATAAATATTCGTTTAGATTTTATTATTTTATTTTAATATTTTATTGCCATATATAAAATAACAAATTAATATGTATTAATGTATTTAGATATATTCAAAATATCACATAATATAAAATACTGTAACATTCAAATATGTTTGAAATCTATTCAACGGTTAAGACTTTTTTTTTAACACAAATGACGTCAACGCTTAAATAACCGGTTTTAATATTAACATGCCTAGATACTAGTTTTAGTCAAAACAAGTTACATTTTACGTGCTGGGAACATTTATGTGTGAGAATATAATTATTATGTGATACTAGCAGTTCCACGCAGCTTCGCCTGTGTATTTTTTATATAAAAAGGGGGGCAAATGTGCAAATAGTCTTTGGGCATCTGTGACACCAGGGACGTTGCGGGTGTGTTGCCGGCCTTTGACGGAAAGGCGTCTATACACTCGACGCTTGAAAAACCCCAAATTATATACTTAGGAATTTGATACCTAACAAACTTTCAACACTCTTTTTAACCTATTAGGTAATGGATTTTTAAAAATCCTTTTTTAGTACACACTTACGATGTTAAAGGAACGTTTGTGCAAAATTTCTTGCTTGCAGTGACAATTCAATTCGCGCCATTGACCAGTAGATGGCGTGATCTGTCTTTTAGTCACGGTTGTATTTAAAATAATTAATTAAATTTATTAATTAATATTAATGAATTGTAAATAATAATTATATTATTTTATTACTAATTCATTAAAGCAAAAATTTTGTACAATAACATCGAAAATATGACACCATGACTACATTGTAATATCCCACAAATGAGGCAAAACCCTACATTAATATTCACTCGATTCTTCGTAATTACTCTCAACACATTCAATGGTGTCAAGGCCGAATCGATTCAATTTTAATCTTTCACTTAAATTAACTCTCAAGTTGACCCAGCGACCTATTTGTGGTTAACATTTGATATCGGACGACAATTCGAAACATTTTCTATCAATAATATTACTGGCAATTGTAATTTTTCCTCAAAATTCAATACTACCTTCGAGCCCTACGTAACAGTAAGAATTCGGTAAAACACGAGTCTAACTCGCGTATAAAAAGTTTTGTGGCACTGAAACGCTTGGAAGTTTTAATTATTTAAAAAAAATTGTTAAAAAAATTCAGCTCTTAAAAGACCGGAAGATGGACCGACTGCCGACATACTCATAGCAGACTTAAGAAACTCCAAATATTAATAAATAGACAAAAACTCAAAATCGATTCACAATACGTAAAAAACAACATACATATACAAAAAATCCAAATTAGGAACATCTTCCGTTTTTAAAGTCAGTTAATAAAACTTTTTTATTTGAATAATACGTTTCTTTGAATGAAATACTTATTCTAGTTGAAAAAAATTCTTAAGAAAATTTAAAGAATAATTTTCCAAAATGAATGAAATGAATTAAAAAAGAAACTCTGAGTAAAAAAAAACATTTTAAAAAATACTTGTGTAGAACCTCCTCCTTTATGAAATTTTCATTTAAAAGCGAAAGTAATAATTATCACACTGATCCAGAAAACTTTAAAAAGCAGTGAATGAGAAACCGGGGACCCCACGCCCGCCCACGGACCAAATGTCGAACCCACGTAATTGGTTTTAATAACCGCCACAAATATCATTGCTAACCTGTATTTCGATTGAAGCGTAGGAAGTTATAAGTTTATCAGCTGTTACTTAAAACTTAATTACAAAATCAAAATGTACTTTATTCAAGGCTGTCACAAGCACTTTTGATTCGTCAAAACAAAAAAAAATTACATCAATAATGAAACTACCACCGGTTCGGAATGTAGATTTTACTGAGAAGAATCGTAAAGAAACTCGATAGTTACTGTTTTAAAATGATTTCAATACAATTTTTTATCAATTACAAATTGATTAAGCGTCCTGTATGAAATTCATTATCAGATCATAAGTTTTGGCGGTAATATGGTGACTACTTCGCTCCTATTTGTCGTAGCGTGATGTAATATAGCCTATAACTTTCAACAAATAAACTATCTAACACGAAAATATTTTTTCAATCCAAACCAGTACTTCCTGAGATTAGCGCATTCAAACAAACTCTTCTACTTTATAATATTATTATAGATACGAGTATAAAGTCAATAGTTTTTTGAATGCAATAAAAGTAAACAACTTAAAAAGTCCTTTATTCGAAAAATTCATTCATTCATATTCGACTTCGCCAGCGTTGAATGCACCTACCAGTTTTTTTCGCAATTTTGTGTCGCTCACAATATTATTATTAACGCAGTGATATCAAAGAATTTTCGAGTAGTGGCAACTGACTGAAGCGGTAACCGTCGCGGGTTCGATCCCCATTCACGGCGAACGTCTGTATTGGCCATACGGATGTTTGTCGTGATCTGGGTGTTTGTGTTTGTGTTGTATGTGTTTCCGGACCCCCGGCACAAGGACATGAGATCTTAATGACCGTGGAGTGTATTGCGTTTGTTTATATTATTTATTTATCGGGCACATATTTGAAGGACCTCATTCCATGGAAACCAAAGCATTCAAAACCAAGACTTACTGTTTCTTTTAACCTAGAAAACTAAAGCATAATGCAGTTCTATTAGAATGGACCAGAAAGTACCCGGAACAATGTTCCTAGTCTGAGCAGATTTTAATGTTACCTTCACTAATCATCAAAATGCACGACACAACACAGTGCAAAAGATGCACGGATAGTGCACGAATTTACACGTCATGTGATCGCAGCGTGTGAGTGCGGATACAATGCGCATGCGCATCGTAACTTATAAAGCCGAGATAAAATATTGCTAATTAAAATATGAGGTTTATTAACGTTATTTATTATTAATACTGTAATATATTTGATCATAATTTTAAACAGGGTCGGATTTTAAGGCCTTAAGGTAACGAAGTGATTTTTAAACTGAAAAGTTATCAAACAAGACTTAAAAGAAAAATTTTATACACAAAAGGTAATTTCATTTACTTGAATGAATTTGAATTTAACTTGTTCCAGTTATTTTGACTTTAAAGTATAACTATTAAACCGAATTTGATTTAACCAAATCTGTCCAGTCGTTTTTGAGAAATCGGTGAACATAAAACCAAAATATTTTTATTCAAAATTAGGAATTTACATTATATATTTGAACTTCAAGCAAATTAATCCACCACAGGTTCGGAGAAATAAACCTCAGAATTGACAAGAAACCGCGAAAGAAACTCAGCTTTTTTTTCCTCTGTTGTATTTATCTTTTAATACAAATAAAATATATACCCAATAATAAGAAAAGTCAAAGAAGGATTGAGAAACTCCACTATTTTTGGGAGTTGGTTAAAAATAAAATGAAGTAGTTTTATAGAAACGGTTACGTTTAGAGTTTGTTGCACTCCGATTTCACCCTATAGCGATTGATTGTTAATAGCCTACATCCTTCCTAGGGATTCGAGCTATCTCCATACTAAATTTCATTATAAATCGATACAGCAGTGGGTATGAAAACGTAACAGAAAGATTCTTTCCTGCTTTTCCTTGTTTGTGATCTATTTATTTAAAAAAATAGCTGTGCCCCAGTTTTTTACCCGCATTAATTTTGTTCTCTATTTTATTTATTAATTAAAATAAATATATGTATATTTTAAAATAAAAACTAGTTGCTCCTTATAACATTAGCTATCTGTGTGTGAAAGTCCTCAATCAAAATCGGTCCAGCCGTTTCAGAGATTAGTCGGAATAAACAAACAGACAGATAGACAAAAATGTTAAAAATTGCGTTATTGATAATTACCGTATATACTTTTATATGCATTTAGTTAAAATCTTTCAATTTGAAATTACAAACAGACACTTTCATTTTATTTATTTTTATGGATAAAATGTAGATATAAAGAAGTACATTCCTGTAGGTTATGCAGTTATGTTACGAAGCATATACATATGTAGATCAAAAGAGCACTTTCTTCACCTCGGAAGCGGTTTCATTGTACTTCACAGTGAAGATAACCGCTCAATGTAGATAACGTAAGATGAACATGCAAATAAATAGTGATGATGTGTGTCGGTAAAATAGTGTCGATAAAATATGTAAACGTAAATTTGTATCTAATTTACGTATTTAGATATTTATGTGAAGACTAATTGAATTCAAATTAATTACCTACTGTATATTTTATAGAAAGAAATAGAATATAAATAATTATAAAATGTTTCATTATGAAAGTAATAATAATATCATTTACACCTTGGCACAGTGGTCACAGCAACTGACTGAAGCGCTTACGGTCGGTTCGATGCCCGCTCACGGCAAATGTATGTATTGGCCATACAGATATTTGTCGTGGTCTGGGTGTTTGTGTTATTGTTGCCTGTGTTACTGGACCCCGACACAAGACCATGTGATCTTAATGGAGGCCGTTAAGTATGATGCGTTTATTTATTTATCATTTCATATTAATTTTTGAATGTCTTACTTTATAAAATTCTAAAAATTTACGCTCATTTCATGTATAATTTTGTTTAGATGCATAAAAAAGTAATATACACAAAACTATGCCAAACGGCCATTAAAATACAATACAATACAATACAAATACTCTTTATTGCACACCAGTCAATTTGCAAAGTACATAGAGAAAAAAAAATACTGAAACAAAAATCTTTTATTATATATTTTAAACTTTCGCGATTTATACTATTCATAATTAATATAACGGTCGGGCAATAAAAAGGTATTACTACTATTAGTTATCGCGATAAGACCCGTTATATTAAATATGAAAAATCTTTTATGTGGTTCTATTATTAAAATAATAATAACACATTAACGACAACTTAAATGTCTAACAAACATACACCATCGTAAATAATCATAAATAAACAATCGATAAAGCACATCACTAAGTCATATCTTATCAAAGTCGCTTGTATTTCACAACCTCCATTGTGATGATCGACCGTCTGTAAACATTCCGACTTTCTCTTATCATAAAACATTAAAAAAGTACAGTAGTTTATAAGTCACTTCCGCTTGACCAGTTTCGTCAAAACAATTTATCATCACATCACTGAGTCATCTTGACTTTTCTAAAAAAAAAATAGTTTAATGAAATGATTTGTAAAGCTACCGCCACACAAATCGATATAACTGTTAATAATTATATATTTTAAACTTTTGCGCGATAAATAATGGTAGTAACACCTTTTTATTGCCAGACGTTTCGACGAAGTTGCAATCGTCGTGGTCATGAGCTGACTGTTAATAATTAGTAGAAAACTTCGATATTTAATACATAATGTATATCTAGTGTGGGATCGTCTATTTATCAAGTAAGGCAGGAAAGTTTTGAAATAAATCTGCAAACAACACATTGAAATAGTAGCCATTTTGTTGCTCTCGGAATGTAAACAAATTTAAAAAAAAAAACGAAATCTAATTTTATAGATTAAACAATAAAAGAAAATAAGCAATCAAATATTACAAAGAGCAGAGAAACGAAAATACACGAAAAGTTTAAAACCAACTATTTATAAGCATCTACAGACTCACTCACTGTATTAGCTCCTTCACGCTGATCTTCTGTAAGAGTAAGGTACTATTCCGGTCGAGCTTTAGGTATACAAGTTATAGCGTACAGCTAAGTTCTCAGTACAAGCTCCTATATTAGTAAGTAAATCTTTTTTGGGACATAAACAAATACAACAAGAAAGAAATTATAATATTATTTAATATACTTCACGTAATCTTATTTCTATTTCATTATTATTAATAATTTACTAATTAAACAGAAATAAGACTACATGAAATAACAAAACAAACCTAGCACGGAAACGTGACAAAATTATGTCCTAAAAGGTATGCCACTCAGCATAAGATGAGCATAAATAAAATCCAATAGCTGATTTTCAGTAGTACAATTCCAATACTAATTAAGGAACATGTATTACACAAAATACTCATAGTTCACCAATAAAACTACAAAACTACAAAGCTAATTGCGTAGTAGGTAGCAAATAAACCTCGCGCAGGTTTCTGCGCCCGCGCACCCACGCGCCGCCCACGCCCACATAACCCAATAATCCGTGATACACGCTAATTATACACGAATTATATCCGATCTACAGCTCGCACTTTACATTACTTATTATCAAATGGCAAACGAGCAGGCGGGTCCGCTGATGTTAAGAGCAACTAATGGAATGTAGGCTTAAAGAAAAATACGCCAAGGGAGCAGGGAATAAGGAAGGCGATGGGGGCTGTAGGTTCTTGCGTTTATGGTTACTGCTTTGCGTCTATGAGCTGTAGCGTAATGTAATATAGCTTATAACCTACATTAATAAATAGGCTATCCATCCCAAAATAATTTTTCAAACCGTATCAGTTTTAGAGATTACCCTATACAAAAAAAAAAATAATATTATAAAGATAATTTTAGTATAGATGAGTGAGATGAGTTGGTTCTACGCAACTTCGTCTGCGTAACGTCTGATATCCTATTTCACCTCTTTGAGGTTCTATTTTAGCGACAAAAGTAGTACCTTTTTTATGTTCAACCTATGTCTATAATAAAATTCATCAAAATTGGTGTACTGGTTTGAACTTGAAAACGCAACATACAGACAGAGTAACTTCTGTATTTTTAATATTAGTGTAGATCTACTGCAAAATAATATTATTGTATCAATTTTTCGTGGAAATAACAAAGTAACTGTTGACTTAAGAGATTTATGAAACGAAATTGATGCAGTCCCGGAATTCTGACTACACAATAATTTCGCTATGAAATACGAGCGTTAAAAATGCAAACCATCATAAAATATATGCAAAAAAATATTATTCGTTGAAGTCATAAACACCACTTTTAGGGTCCTGCACTCCAAAATGGAACCATTCTTTCTCATACTATTTACGGAGATGATTGTTATGTAACTTTTCGTTAATAATTCCGTATTTTGATTCAGTATAGTATCTACATGTATTAATACGCATGTGTTAACACACATACAAACGTATAATTTTTCGATAATCAGAAATTTTTCAAGAACAATGATGCTCAAAAATTACTGACCGTGTCTCTAAAGATGTAGCAAAAATATACTGATTATAAATTACACAGATAACACAACAACAGATTGCACATATTACCAAAAAGATAAGATCGTGGTTAATAAACTGGCCATAATTTAAATAGTACGGAATAATGCTTGTGCAAGAACAGTTCACACTTGACCGATTTTTAACATATTAACCTTATTGTTCGACAACGACCACACGTTATTCGCCAACGGATTCTTAACGTCTGATGTTTATGGTAATCGCCTATTCGATTGGGCAACCAAATTTATCCAGTCCCATACTTGTAAATATGTTACATCGAGCTCACTTTGAGAGTAACATAAAGAAATATATGGACGCTGATAAGCAATACTGTTTCAACCCACACGGTCTACATTTTGAGAAAATGGCGACTAAAGATGTCAAAAGTATTTTGATAAATTTGTTTGCAGAAGAATATATCCATCTTCTCTTTTCTATTTAGATAAAAGTTAGAGTGAATTAAAAACAGATCGGAACAATAAAATTATATATCTACAATAGTAATAAGGTTTCAAATATATGTGATTATTGTATAAATTTCAAAATATGGACCGCGCTTGAATTTAAAACATTTAATTGAGAAACTTTTTTCAATATTTATTTAGTTCTCAAGTCATCTAGACTTATTTCTTTTGAATAATGTTGAATAGATAACGAATTATCGAAATACATGAATATCTTCGAATTTGACTTTTTATGGGTTGATACATTATTGCTTATCAGCATGTATATATCGGCACTCGATACTACATGATTTTATAGTAATGAATTAGAAGAATTAATTTTTTTAATATCTCTCAAGTCCGTTGTTATCAAAAGGGAGTTTGTTCAACTAAGTTCATAATTAATATTATAATAGTTAATAATTTTAAATCGTTTTAGGATTAATAGAAAAACAGCCAACAATCCGTTGCTAGGCAATTTTCTACATCACATGTACATATATTAGTCCGTTTAACACTATATAATTATGTTAGAGTATATGTACGTTGACTTGACTAATTTTGATGACTTTTTTATGATTTTTATCTGGATTCGTCTGTTCCTAGAGAGTATAAATTTACAAGTAGATCCGGTCGCTATTGGACAGGGAAACACCTGTCGCGTCCGGTAGTATTAATATAAGTAATTCTCGTAACCTTTGATTCAAAGAATAATGTTAAGATAGCATAAGAAAATGATACATTTCTGCTTGAAAATACTAAATTGCATTTATTATCTTTGTTACGCTTACTCATTGCGGTCATACAACCTTTTTTGTTACAAAATGGAATCATATTTATTTCCAACACTCGACGATTAAGTAAACCTATCTGACACATTCATTTATTAGGCAGAAAGTAACCGAGATTTCTCCATAAAACGTAATAAAGACCAAGCATTTCGCGGTGCATTATTCCTTGACATATTATATACAGCATCCGTCCGGGAACAAAGCGGTGGCGCTGTTACAGTGTTATAAATCAGGTGCGCGTGCGCAGCGCTGTCACGTTGCGCGGGAGTACGGCACTGCCGGGCACGCCAAATAATAGACGACACACGTTACGCCGTAAGTTTTTTTTACAAATGTGGAATCGTGTTTTTCATGTTGTCAAGTGTGTTTTATTGTTATGTCAATATGCATTGAGATCGAGGTAGCGTAAATGCTTATAAATATACCTTACATGTGTATTTAATGTATTTATAAGATGGTTTTTTATTTATCTGTTATTTTTATTAAACATTCGAGTTTTATAATACTTATTAGGGTATAATTACACTTGTAAGTTTTACGTTCATGTTTGATATAAAACAACTCTGTAACCTAGTAACAGATACATAGTAATTTTCGTCAAAAATAAGGAACTGATAGTAAATTCTTTCCCGTGTAAAGCATTGACAAAATACTATTTTAAATATTTATGAAAGTCTAAGACTAAAATTTATAAGTGTAGTTTTCGCCTTATTAAACTTTTTATTATCGTGGTTGCGTTTAAGAGTGACAGCACGAGCTTAAAAGAACTTTAATGCTCCTAACAAATTGACTAGCGTTTTAAAATTAGGCTTTGTCTTCATATATATGGACCAAAACTCATTAGTACTTACTTCGATTCTTATCGAACTCCATGAGAGAGCACATTTGGAGTGGGTTGGTGCTGTCCTCAGGCGGGTAGCCGCGGTGTCCGGGTTGGCAGCGGTACACCGCTCCCGGGCGACGGACACCGCTTATGTGATAAGGCTCATCTTCTGGCGCTCCCACTAGAATCCTGAAACAAAAAAAAAATGAAAATTAATACATCAATCAATCAACTAATTATGTAAAATCACTTAAGTTATACCAGCATTTCCGTAATATTTGTCCTGGTATGTTTATGTTTTGTTTTCCATGTTTTTGTTTTCACACACAAAATCTATTGAAAAGTTTTACTGAAACTTTGTACTATTAAGTACACACAGCTCATACATGAAAATAATAGATAGGGTTTTTTATTTAAACTTATTAAGCATATTGACTAAATTATAACATTGATCGTCAAGTCATCAAATCCATTCATACACCTAATTCATTCAAACATACAAATGACGTCCATTATTCGTGTTGTTATGCTAAAACTACATATGGATGCTGATAAGCAATAATGTGTCAACCCACAAAAAGACAAATTCGGAGATATTGATGTATTTTGATACTGCGTCACCTATTTAACATTATTAAAAAAATTGAAGTCATATAAACTAAATAAGTACGGAAAAAAGATTCTTCATTAATTGGTTCGAATTTCAAGTTCGTTCCATATTTTGCAATTTATACAATAACCTCAAATATTTGAAAAACTTTTTATTAGATAATATATTAAATATATTAGTCTGAATTTAATTCATTATACTTTTTATCAAAAATAAAAGAAAAGATGTGAAAAATGGGTTTGACATCTTTAGACGCCATTTTCTCAAAATGAAGTCCGTGTGGCTTGACACAGTGTTGCTTATCAGCGTCCATATATCTCTATATATTCCTCTTGTCATATTTTTAGGGTTTACGTAATTTTTATAATCATATTATTTATAATTTTACACCTATACATTTATATCAATGGAGAATGTAATCGTTGATATAGCTTTGAATAAGGTCAAACAGACGCAGAGGGCCCTCGCTGGCACACCGCCAGACATGCAAATAGACAGAGTTCAATCCCCGGCTGGGCAACCGCTCGCCAAATCGTATTTCCATACAACTGACTCATATTGACACTGTGTGTTGAAATATTAACGAAATCTAGCACAGTTAATGTGTCGCTTGACACAGATATACATACACGTTACAATAGTTCCTAATTTCCTATTCATAATTCATGTTTGTTATCGTAACTAACTTATCCTGCAATTTCGATCGCGTTAGATATATTTATGTACTTTTAGCAGAGAGAAAAATTATGACTGAAACTTCCTACCGCTTTAAAGGGATGATGTCAGCCATTCAAGGATTATTTTTCTGGTAGACTTCAGACTATGCGAAAGCTCTGCTTTCATTTTACTGACTTCATTATTTTTGTTATTAAAATTACCAGATAATGTATTTTGGTTGTGAATTTTTGTTTGGTTGTTTAATCATATTAAAGGTTTATTTTTGTATTTAGAGTCTTTCTTTTAAAGTCTACCTACGTCTTATTTCTAACAGTACTTATACAAGTATAATATTAGTCGTCGTTAAAAGTCCGTCTGGAACAACAAAAACGTCGAATGTTTTAGGCCAGACGACATTTTAAAAGCTGTTTTTTTATATATCCCCCAAGAACAGTACTTTGTCCACAATTAAAGATCTCTTCTCTATCTTGTTTTCTGTGATCCACAATGTATATGAAAAATTTGAAAAGTGAAAAGATCACATAAAATAACATTCGCCTTTTTAATTAGGAAATATAGAAATATAATAGGAATTAAATTAGAATATGATATTCATATTTAATATAAGGGGTCTTATCGCGTTACTAATAGTAGTAATACCTTTTTTTTATCCGACGTTTCGACGAAGTTGCATCCGTCGTGGTCATGAGTTGACTGATGATAATTGGACGCTGATATGCAATACTGTGTCAAGCCACATGGACTTCATTTTGAGAAAATGGCCTCTAAAGATGTCAAACCTATTGTTAACAAACATGTTCGAAGAAGTATATATCCACCTTTTCTTTTATTTTTTGATAAAAGGTATAATTAATTAAAAGCAGATTGATATATTTAATATATTATCTAATAAAAAGTTTTTCAAATATGTAAGATTATTGTATAAATTGTAAAATATGGAACGCACTTGAAATTCGAAACAATTAATTAGGAAACTTTTTCCATACTTTTTTAGTTTATATGACCTTACATTTTTTTGAATAATGTTAAATAGGTGATGCAGTATCAAAATACATCAATATCTCAGAATATGACTTTTTGTGGGTTAACACATTATTGCTTATCAGCATCCAATTGTAACTGATAACTTTAATGATAAAAGATAATGATGATGATAATTATCGTATAATATAACAGGAAGTACTTAAACAATTAAAATTAGGTAGAGCATGGATTTACTCGCGACCAGTTCGCGCATTACCATTTACAAATTAAATGTACATTTCTCCTAATACGAATTCATTATATATTAGATTTTATCTTAACCTATTCATGATTTACGAGTGATTTCAAGGGTTCTTTAAAAATACTATGCTTGCTTATATTGTATGCTTTTTTTTATTTTTTACGTTTTAACGAATAAACTGGTAAAACAATTTTGATAAACTTCAGTATATAGAAATGGATTTGAACCACGAGAGAAAGCGTGATTGTGCAATTAATTTGTTAGAATACAATTCTATGGTAGAGGAAAAGTTAGTTCTCAAAAGATGTTTACAAAACGATTTTTAATTCGAGTTTTCATCATTTTGTCACACATGTAGAGCAGTTTGCGGCGGACGACAGATGTGTATTTCTGGCGCCGGAAGAGGGGACTATTTTAGGAACATCACACCTTCGACACACAGTTCTTAGGTAAGAATATACACTATGAAAAATATTATTTTATTAACCCCCGACCAAAATCAAGGGATGTGATAAGTTTGACGTATCTGTGTGTCTGTCTGTGGCATCGTAGCTCCTTAACGAATTAACCAATTTTGATTTTTTTTGTTTGAATGCTGCAATCGGGATAGTTTTAGCTATAATTAATAAAGATCTCTTCAAACATTTCGATGTTATCTAACTCTCTTGTGATTTTTAAAAGGATCTGAGAAACTGTTATTAGTTTGATCGAATCAAAATTAAAATTTTCTATGACTACGACTTTAATGATACTAAAATAATTACATAACCTTAATCTGATGGGGCAGCATCATCTGGAATCAGCAGGATACAACTCCTCAACATACACCAGACGTATCGTGTTAAGACTCGTTGCAATGGTCTCAATGAATAGATTTTCCTGCTTTTAATTTTCACTTTTAGATTATAATATACGAAAAATTTATCGGAGTATTTGTGGTTTATTTATGGAATTGTTTCCATCTACGAATTTTTTTGATCCTAAATTATTTGATACTAATTTTGCGTTACAATGCCACCTAAAGTATATACATTTTTTTGGTTCCTAACCTTCGTGGCCATCCCTAAAACACTATCAAATTTTCATTAAAATATCGTATACACTTTAATAGATTATTTTTAATTATATCAATATTATCGCAAACCATGAGGAAGTAAATTATTTCTTGTGTATCTTAGTAATTAAGGCAACAATTCTCTTTATTTTCCTAGCGTTATCCTGCTTGTAATCAGTTTGTTGCTCAACCATTTAAGGGCGAACCAACATTGTGTCATTATCAGAGCTAATATTGTACTAACCCATCTTTCTGCTTTGATTTATCAATTTCTTTAAACAATAATTAAATCCTTATCCTTTACTTAGCTTTTTAAGGAATTATATTTTATTAAATTGTAGACGAAAGAAATCGTAAATATTTTTGATTTAGTATCGCAATGGAATACCATATAATGGCTTCTTTCATTGCGAATACGGTTCTGTTAAAAGCATTTTAAATCAAAGCTATTTTTTTGCCAAAAGACCAAACACAAAAATATTTACAGAATTACCCGCTAACTTAATCTGTAAATTGCCTAAAAATTTCATCAAAATGTCTGGTGTCATTTTAAAGACCATAAATTTTATACACATATACATAAAACTGACAACTCTGAAACAAAATAGCACTTGACGAATTTGTATGACTAATGCCTTAAACCATGTCCATACATTTTGACTCATCTACAAGCAAATTCGTCAATTACTACATGACTTTTTATAGGCTTACTGGTTTTCACACTGACCACTAATATGTAATTTAAATTGAGACCGCTAGCAAAATGGCCTAAGTAACATTTTTACAAAAATGCGTTAGTGATCCTATTACCAGATGGAATATATTTTTCTTTAGATTCAAAATACACGTACATTACTTTCTCGAATATTCTTCATCATGATCACAAATATAGAATACAAAACAAAACATTTTGTAAACGTAAGAATGATAAATAATTAGTTACATTATTTGAAATTCGTTTAAAACAGCCTTATTTAATTTAAAACAGTTTGTATTTCAATTACTTTCTCGGTGTACTAATAATGTTAGATAAATAATAGGTGTGTCAACTAGTGCGATTCGACGTCGATGCAAGCTATGATTACGACTGACCCTAGGGGGGGGATATTTTATAAAACTATCGCTATTTTAACAAATAATTTAGGCGTGTCACTTTCTTGATAGCGACCGTTGTAATTGATAACACTACTAATTGTCGTGTTTTGGGTCTGTCTGTATGCATAATAATTGACGTGATTTGTTATAAAACTACGTTACATAATGTGTTTGCAATTGTAGTTGATTAAGTACCAGATAACAAAGCGTTCATTTCAGAAACTATATTAATAATAATAATAATAAATAACTCATCACACTCAACGGCCCACATTAAGATCTCATGACCTTGTGTCGGGGGACCGAAAACACTCACACTAACACAAACCGTTAGCGCTTTAGTCAATTGCAGTGACCACTGCGCCAACGCGTCTGACAATATTAAAAATCATATTAAAATGATTTAAATTTCGTGTGAGTAAAATCAGAAATCAACAATTATAATATAGCATGCTTTAATAGCGTCATTTTTCATCAACTATGCTTCCGCATGCTGAAAAGTTCTACGGAACATCGTAATAATGATTTTTGACACGACCAGCTAATTTTTGTGAAAACTTAGGCCATTTTTGTGCCGTTTTAATTGTTATTCGCCACGCCGTGGCTCGTAGCTGACAAGTGGACGTGTCCAATCGGGAATAGCTGAGTCAAGCGCGAACTGAGTCACGCCAGCGCCACCTGGCTCCTGTTTTATTTTTGTTATTGTTACAACATGAAGATGTTCGCTTTATAATTTATATTTTAACTTTCAAAACGCTCCTACGCTCGCCTCGACTTGATTATTTTGTGTATCATAAGTATGTTCTCTTCACATCAGATTCTTTAGCTTTCAAAGAAGAAAAAGGTAGTTCTCAATTTGACTGCCAGACTTTTTCGATTTCTGGAATGTTTTAAGACAAGCATGTTATATAAAAACATAATAACGTTATAAAATTACTAGTTAAAAACAATATCAAAATGTAAAATGAAATCCTCATTTTTAACACGTGATAACAATGAGTGATAATGTGCGTACTTAACCTTTGTCAATCAGAGATAATGCAAGGATGACTCGAAGGTCAAACACATATTTATCCCAACAATAAGGATTCAGTGCCAATGTTTGTTCCAACTTTGGTTCAAATATTACGATATAAGTTTGCATTTTTCCCGACATTATTTTAAATTCATAATTATAATTTTTCAACTTGCACAAAGTGAATCAATTAAATTACGTTTATTTTATAAAAGTTTAAATTAAATTTAATATTTTTGAGCTATTTATATTATAAAACTTCAAATGTTCTCTATATATCAACCATGGACGCTAAGAGTCAGTCGAAATATGAATGTAGAATTGTACGTATCAAATATTTGAACAATTGTTTTAAGATAAACCTTAAAGACCTAATTTTATAACTTACTTCGATATACTCATAACGATGTAGGCTCATAATATGTCAAATATAAAAATCAAAAATGCTACTTGAATATATGAAAAAAAATGGTAAGAAAATTATTACTTTCTGGTATTAAGTAAAAACGAGTGATTCATTAAAATACAGCATACAAACTTTAACCGACACTCAAAAAATTAACAATAGGATAAACAAATTCAATCAAAAAATCTTCTTGCAATGAACTTACAACCGTTTAAAGCAAAACGTCTCTCGTAAAAAGCCACGTTATCTAATTAGCACATTATATTTTTTTATCTGCGTTGTCACAATTCTTACCATCTCGTTAACGTTGCGACATGACGGTAAACATACACCTATCTCTTGTATACCGAATATAATCTTTTTACACGAGCAATTAGTGTCGTCTCATTCGGTAAATATGTACTCCTAAAGTAAGAATATAACTTCATTGTCAATAGTACCTACTTCATTGATTGGGTAATACTTATACCTTCTCTTGTAAACAATAAAATGCATTACATATACGCGTGCAATGCATAAATACAAATGTACGAATGTACGTCTTTATATTTATTTATTTATTTATTTATTTATTTATTTATTTTGTACATAATCATACATTTAAATCTATATATAGAGTTGCCAACTCTATTTGGCAAACAGGACAAGACGTAAAAAACCTCGGATTTTAGAGCCCTGAACCCGCACATGTCAACGGTTATTTTAAACATAGTTAGTGAAAATATCAAAAATCACCTTTTTATTTATTTTCAAACTCTAAAATTGAATTTTCATAGTCATCTTTTATCATGATTTTAAATGTACCCACATTACAAATCGTTTTAAATAATCAATTAGATTTTTTTAAACCTGGACTACAAATGAAATCCTTCCCGGACGCTCCCCGGATGATGCCTACAAATCCGAGTAAACCCGAATGGCAACCCTACCTATATACGATTCTACATTAATATAAAACCAGTCTCAATATGATATAGGTCAGATATTTATCAGACATTGCGGCTGGAATGTC
Source organism: Hypolimnas misippus (assembly GCA_037950945.1). Classification (NCBI taxonomy): domain Eukaryota; kingdom Metazoa; phylum Arthropoda; class Insecta; order Lepidoptera; family Nymphalidae; genus Hypolimnas; species Hypolimnas misippus. The sequence continues at coordinate 14,022,194 of JBBEEQ010000024.1, read as the reverse complement.
AGTTTGTCCGGCTAATTGTTCCTAGTTACGAGTTACGACGCGACGGTACGCAGACCAAGCGACGCGTCATCTTACTGATATTAACGTATTCTTTGTATTATGATTCAAATTACACTTAATAACGGTATTAGTATTGCGTTTATTTCTTTGAAGTGTTTTTATTTAAATTAAGTTTTATTATTCGCTATGGAAACCTTAAACTTGTTAGTACATATTAAAAAAAAGTAAAGTAACAGCCCGTAAATGTCCCACTGCTGGGCAAAGATCACCTCTATTAAGGGAAAGGTTTAGAGCTTTATCGACCACGCTGCTCCACAGCGGGTTGGCGGATATACATGTGTCAGAATTTCTCCCGGCTCATGCAGGTTTCCTGACGATGTTTTCAATTTAAACACAACTACATATTTAAAACCATTTTGTACCTCATCTGAATATACATACGCACCTATATATAATTATTATAATATTTTACATTATATTATATACAAAGTAGCTGGTGCTCGCGACTTCGTCTACGCAGGATTGGTTTTGACGATAATAGCTGTACTATTCGCTGGAATTTATCAAAATCATTTCTTGGGGGATGCCTACGTCCTAGTAACTTTATGTATGAAAAGTCTCAGCCCGATCGGTTTAAAATTGACAAAGTTTCTTACAAAGTTTCGTTCCATATTTTATATCCTTGGAGGTAGAATTAATCAAAATCCTTTATTAGCGGATGCCTACATCAAAAAATCTACCTGCATGCCAAATTTTAGCCCGATCCGTCCAGTGGTTTGGGCTGTGCGTTGATAGATCACTATGTCAGTCAGTCAGTCACCTTTGAATTATATATATTTAGATTATATTTACAAAATTTTTAAAGCAAATATTTTGCTTATTTATATTTTACAAGCCTCAATAAATAGAGTTTATACTGGAATAAGATTTTCAAATTGGGCGAGCAAACACCTGGAGATTAACTTATCAAAATTATCAACGTTCTTAATGTAGAATAGAAATTCAAATAAAAAACGTGCGATATTATTCTAAAATGACTAAAATGCAATACATACATTCATGATTAAGTTTTAACAGAAGCCCTACTAAGGCGGTGTAAGTCAGTGGCTGCAGACCCTTTTGAGATCGTCTGGTCGTGATTACAGAATTTGATAGGCTTCGCTAAGATATTCTTAATTACAAGTTCATGTGTAAGACACAGGTGTTAACTTAGCTATCGTTTTTCTTGCTATAAACCAAGAAATGCACCATATACTTCGGTAAAATTAATTAATGCTTGTTACGTTTAAATTGCGTAGAATTTTGATTAATCTTCTCTATAAAAAACAAAATGTTGAAAACGCTTTTAATATTTAAAATATTAAAAACCTATCTGTCATACTACATAAGACGCATTAAAACCATGTTGAACACGTGTCTAGCTAAACAGTGTTTAAGATTTAAACATTGCTTAAAATATTTTCTAAATTGCTTAACAGCGAATAAACTCATAAAAAAACTTATTGATAAAATGTTATACGTTACATTTGACAACAAAAATAGGTTTTAAACATCTATTAAACTCACTTAAACGTATATTAATCTATGTCTAAAGCATGTTTAACTCAAAACTGTCTTAGACGCGCGTTTAACGTCTGTTTAAATCTTTTGTAGTAAGGCAGTATTTGTTTAAATTATTAAGTGTTATTTGCTTTCTATTTAGTTACTAATAATATAATTACGCTTCCATCAAACACTTGCTCCCTCCTCTCGACAAACGTCACTTTTTTGTAATAAATACTTAACATTAACAAGTCCACTTGTAGAAGTAATTTGATTGGTAAAGACAGAGTGATAAAAGACCGGCCCGCATAGGGTGGGCCGCCATGATTGTCTCAATGAGAAGATTGCAAGGGTCTGCGGACCCGTGAGAATGGCGAGCGGCACGCGAGACCGCTTTCATATGTTATTTCACTTCACCACTAAAAATAACAACGAAGAAATAGTAAAAAGGAATTAATCAACAAAAGACGCGCCCTAATATTTTTCATTTTGATATTATCTCTATTTTTTAATAATAGATTCTGCGTTCTTTTATTTCTCTCATTAAATTGATTCTATATTAGGCGTAAATGGTAACAAACAGATAGTCACACTGACTTTCACATTTTTTTAATGTCTTTCATATTTTTTTAATATTATTATAGAAGTACGGATTAACGCTACCTCCGCCATAATTCTCGTCATTAATCAAGATACCACATCAAAAAAATCGCTGTTTTTTATTAACGATTGAACAATATAACTCGAATATAAGCTAATTCATTTGTACCAAAAAGAAAGTAATTAAAAACCCAAAATTAATTTTATAAAATACTAGCTTTTGCCTGCGACTTCGTCCGCGTTTTCGTCATTTTTCGTAAAAAAGTAGCGTATATCCTTCCTCAGGGTTCAGTGGTTTTGATGTGACTGACAGATCGTATTTTGGTAGGGAAATATAATATGTCAATCCACAATACTTGATTTCTATGATTTTATTATTGAATAGGTAATTTAATTTAGGGATGAGTGAGAGTCTTATAAACGTAAGAGTAAACAAATATAATCAGAATGCTCCGAACTGCTAAGCTATCAGGAGTTACACGTGTTATTGTGAGTCAACCATAAAAGATAGACATAATTATGCTGTTGCGAGATATGTATTTTTTAGAAAATTTTATGTGGAATATTTCTGTTGTACATGATTTCTGTGTAACTTTAACCATTAAGGCTGCCTACGCGACGGAAGCTTAAAAATTGGAGTAACATCTCCCGTTTTCCCAAAGTTTCCCTTCACTACTCTGCTCCTATGGATTGTAACGTGATGAAAAGTATACTATAACCTGCCCAGGAGTATGAAGAATAATTGTACTAAGTTTCGTTAAAATCCGTCGAGTAGTTTTTGTTTCTATAAGGAACATACAAACAGACAGACAGACGGACAGACAAAAAATTTACTGATTGCATTTTTGGCATCAGTATCGATCACTAATCACCCCCTAATAGTTATTTTGAAAATTTACTTCATGTACAGAATTGACCTCTCTACAGATTTATTATAAGTATAGATAAAGACGAGGAAGTTGTTTAAACTAGCAAATAAAGAATTCTTGTTACGCATAAAAATCAATCAGTACAATCTTTAAATCTATAATAAGATTACCAAGTGAAAAGTACACCGTACATTCCCATACCATATGGCTGGTGTACATAATCGTACCCATCCTATCACAATAGCCGGTGAAGTTGCGCAAGCCGGCAATTTCGGTTGATCCCAAATGCAAATGTCGGTGAAAGCGCGTTGGTGGCATTTTTATTGGTATTTAGAACTATATTTTTGCGAAGGCGTCAAGGTGTCTTAGTATTTAGTTTACCTGTATATCAATAGCAAATCTATCAATTTACTTATAGCATCAAACACTACAAATAACGTTCTTTGTTTAAATCTTGTGTCAGTCATTTGAAAAATGGTAGGTTGGAATACATGGAGATTAACTTATCAACGTTTCTAAGATAGAATAGATATACAGATAATAAAAACCCACGATTTTGACCTAAAATGACTTAAATGCAATACATAAACTTATGATTAAGTTTAAACATAGAAGCCCGAAAGAAAGGAGAAGAAGTACGAACAAAATCGCCTAGATCGTGGCGTTACTAAATATGCACTCAGGCCCGCGCCGTCCATACGTGCAAAGTCGTGCGGCGCACGACGGCGCTGAGTCCAAAAGACGCCGGGCCTACACCGATCCTTAAAGAAAAATTCCATATGAAAAAAATACTTTAAGAAAAACCAATTTAACTCTTCCTTATGGCTGTAAAACGGTACGAGTACCTATTCAACGATATTCCACTTGATTTAAGATAATATATTATATTGCATGGCGTGGGCGTGTATGCACTAGACCAATGTCTAGTGCATATTTAGTAACGCCACTATGATATTTTATAAGTAAATACATGATACTGTCATGGTATTTGTTGTTAGAAATCCATTTTCAACTTTGACAAGCGTCAACGTCCAAACGTTAGTTAGTCCAAATATACTCTCGCATCAGTATAACTCTGATTCGCTAGCTGGTTTCTATTCTACGTCGTCCAAAGTGGTCGGCATTTTGAGCGCCAAAATCCATGAGCATGATAATATAACATACTTATATAAATAATATCATTACATAATTTTATTTGCGAGAGAGTTTGCGTGAAAATTGCAATCTTTTCATGTTATCTTAGACCGATTTTATGTTAAGCAGCAATTATTTTTAATGTGTCTTTATCGTTCGAAACGTCCTACATATGAACAAGAAATGTAGGCTATTATCCTATCTATGTATATGCCTATATAATAACCTCAAGGTGAGAAGAAACAGACTCCACGCATCGTGTTAATGTACGTATAATTCACGCATTTTAGAATCATCGGAGCCCGCGTGGGAGTGATCGTGCCCTACTTTTGATTCAAATGAAAGTGCCCTTGAATGGTTGGTGTACCATTCATAAATCATACCAGTTTTAGACTTCATCATATATGCAGTTATTTAATTAATTGATATTATATCATAACCATGTATTGTCATTGTACTTAATTATTTTTCATTAATGCTTTCCATGACGTACTATATAAAATATCGTCTTAGTAAAGTTACAGTATAAACCGCATTGAAATCTATCTAGACATATAAAAGTTTTATTTTTATTGGCTATGTGCGATGTAGGTGTAGTATTGTGAAATTTTTCGCAACTAAACGCAGCGCATGCTGCATATTTAACTTCCTAACTTTCAACTAATACTCTGTTACTCATATATTTTATATAATAATGAAAGAAAATTTAAGGCATTTATTGGGTATATTCCGAAACATAACCCGGCACTCTGGTCAATCTTAATGACACCGGCTTCAACGTCGAATCTATTTAGTAGGCGTCGACATTCGACGTGTGCCATGGAAATTTATTTTATTTTATTTTTTATGTATATGTAAAAAGCCTGCAAACGAGCAAGAAAGACACCAGATGTTAAATGGACATACATGGACATGGTCAGAGAAGTCATGTGTGGCTTAAAAAGAAATAAAAGACAAAGGGAATAGGAAGTAAGGAAACGAATTGGAGAAATGATTAGATTTCCGATTCTCACTCACCGGTCGAAGCGCAGCCATATTAGCTATTTTACGCCGATCTTTTATGAGAGTGGGGTACTGCCCCGGTCGAGAAAGCTCATATACGATCTGTAGCCCATGGCTAAATCTTGGCTCTACCTTAATTAAAGAGCCTAGCTAAAGTTGTCATTAGATTTCGCAATTGTACTGGATTCTACTAGTATTTTTGAATACACCCTTCATCAAATTAAAAATCAAGATAAACCTACAAAACGGAAAGCGCAAGTCGCTTCAATATAATTACAGAACGATTACATCTATTTTAATAACTCGTTACACATAAAGGCAATGAGGAAATCCATAAAAGGATAGAGAAAAGATTATCGGGTACAGTAAATAATTGTTATTAGCACCTCATCCAGCTTCCTCAGCTCGTTATCTAAATTAGGATCAACAAAAGCAGTGCGGGGCGATCTCACCTAATAATTAGTACCCTAATCGCGGCTTAAGACTCGGTGTAAGGGATGAGCGACGTGACCAGCTTCGACTAGTTATGTACAAAGTTCATTTCATAAGGACTTAATAAAGATTATATTGTAAGGTTTGTTATTAATATTAATAATATTGGATGCGGTAGATATATATCTAACGTCTAGCTGTAACAAACATGCAGATAACTGCCGTACATGAACGCTCGCCGCACTAAAGGACCTACAAATGCCAGCTAGATGAAATGAGATGCCAGCTAAAATATTGTCTCAATACATTTTATGAATTGTGACATATCTTGACGTTGTTAATAACAAAAAAAGTCCCGCTGAGATTCTTTTGCGGTTTCTTCTCAGGTCTGTGGTTTTCCGAAGCCGTGGTATTTTTATTTTCTTGAAGTTCAAAAAGAGAATACGAATTCCTATTTTTGAATAAAAATAATTTGATTTTGATGTTTTGAAAAGGAGTGGAGGATGAAAGGGAACAGGAAGTAAGGAGAAAATGGAAGGAGGTGATTAGACTTCCGGCTCTCTCACCGTACGAAACGAATCCTAGCGATTTCACGGCGATCTTCTGTGATTAGGTGAGACAACCCGTACACGAGTTGTAGTTAGCATACAGCTAAGTTCTCAGTAAAATACTCTACCTCTTTCGAATTGGACCACTCACCCAGTGCATTTACGATAGCGAAGTATTGAAAATTTATGACGGTCACACACGTGTGTAGTCAGTTGTTTACTGTGTTCTGTGCGTAACGCGACCACCCGGTCCGGCTTTATGATTTTATGACGCATGGCAACACTGCGTCTAACGGTTAATTAAGGCTTTATGTTAATTTAATCCCATTTCATGCTTATTAAAATTCTTACATTAAAAAAAAAAAGTTTTTTTATATACATAAGTATCATTTTATTGATACAGAACTGCTGAATATGTAAAATTCATTCGTTATCTTAATTAATTTCATTTTATTTGATTAGGCTTACATTATAATATAATTGATGTTTATACGTTTGGTTAAATTTTATTGCAATTAGTGATGCAGTAGATCATCTATCGATAAAAGATAGTATCGATAGGTACCCTATCAAGGAATGGCACCTGAGACTGTCGACATTATCGACACTTTAATATCTCTATTCGCAATCACTTCTATTTAACTTACATAAACATGTTCAAAACATAAATAATTTTATTACTAAACATTCAACATAATTAATTACATTTAATTAAAACTTATCTCATTGCTACAATATCATACAATAATGTTACACGAGAAATGAAGTTTAAAACTTAATAAAAATAAAACTCTTCACCAGCCTTCATCATAAATTCTTAATTCAAACAGTCCGACAAATTATCAAATAATATTTCACGTTATTTTATTTGTACTGTCTGGCATTGGCAGGAAGGGGACGAGGCAATGCACGCTGCCGGTACTTCTCTTGTCCTCTAATTAAATCAGTCGCCACCTGTCCCTTGTTCCCTCCGCGGGATGCGCGCGTGCGCACCTTCCTTCCTCTCTGGACACACAGACGAGAAGAAAACTACACCTTATATCTTCAAAAAAGAGCTTATATTCCGTTGAGTGCGTTGAGGGCTATTTATCAGCATTCGGCATCACAAAAGTTTTCAACTCCATCGCAGGTGTTTGTGTGTCGTTTATTTTTAAGGCTTTACAGAACGCACGCGACTCTATATATCTATACATTGAAGTTAATCAGACAGATGTTTTATTGTGTCTATGAGAATATTTTCCTGTGGGTTCTTGTAAATTCTTTTAAATATAATACGCGAATTTTTAATAAGACGATAAACATATCGTCCGGACAAACAAAATATGTATACTTGTTTCACGTAAGTGTGTTGGTCTGTGGCGTTGTCCTTCCGGCCATCTAGCCCCAACAGCACTCGGGACAGAATAAATACAGCGCACCCTCGGGCTGTGGGTGCGCGAGTTGGGGGTCCTACGCATCCGTTTTCATACAGCCCCAAGGAAGAAGCCCTCCGGGATGACCTCGAACTGCCGTACGCACCAGCGAGGGCTGCGGGGAGGGCAAGACCACACTTTGCCGTCCTGTGACAAGCCACGAGCGGAGTGTTGCACGGGAGGGGCAGTGGATGCGCATGCAGAAGCGATCCCGAAGCCTCTCCGTTTTCTTGCTGAGGAAGGCCATCGCAGAGGTCTTAGTGAGTACAAATCTCCACATAATCGGGTATCTTTTCGAAGATTGCCTCTGTTAAGTACTTCAGTTGCAATGATATTATATAAATATGTTATAAGCTCATGGGTTTTCGCAACCAATTTGATGACAACTTTGGACGACGTTGCCTAGCAACCAGCTAGCGACTACGTATAGCTGGCGAGAGTATCTTTAGGTCGACAACAATTGACGAGATTGTCAAAGTTAGAAATGTGTACATACAGTAAAGATGCGTGCGGTATCTTAATTAAATAGTAAGATAATTACAAGAAAACCATGGCCAGAAAAATAAAAAAATAATTATTCATTATTTTAGAACGAATTCTTAAATTTGGACTATCAAGAATTTATTAAAATTGAAAAATATTTTTGTCACAATTGAAATAAAACTATTTTAAACTGATTTATATCGCGTATATTGACTATTTTTATCATCCCGACGCTTTGAGCACTTTGCAGCGTTCGTGGTCACGGGTAGACCAGTTTAAAATAGTTTTATTTCTTGTCACAAATCATACGAATACAACATTAGGATTCTTTGTTATTATTTAAACAAATAAATATTATTATGGCACAGTCTAAATAAAGACAAAATCAGTAATGTTATTATTATGGCTGGCTATATTAATACCGTGGCTTAATCTAAAGCAACTCGATAATCCGACAACAGCCATAACAGTTAACTACCCACCCTACACGTCGTAATGCTATATATAATCTGCGCGCGCGCAGGGAAGTTGGAAGGAAGTGAGATATCCCAGTTTATTTTTAAACTTACTTTACGCAGATACTAGATCATAAGGCGTATAAAAATAGTTTTATTCCACGCCTTAGTGGTGTAGAAGATAATATAATATGGTAATTTTATTAAGTGTAAATCAAGGTTTTATTTGTTAAATATTTTTTAATATTATTATTGTGGTTTGCTTAAAGAATTACTACTACAAGTTACATTAAAACTTAATTATAAATAAATATTTTAAGAAATCATTTCTTTTACAGTACATATTAAAATTCCTTAGTAGCTAAAGCATATTATTCTGTTCGAGATTATATACATATACGATAAAGATGCTAGGATTTAGTATAAGCTGGATTCACACAGGGTATTCAATATATCTGTAAATCATAAATGTATGTACCCATCGTAAAAATTTTTAAAAGAGTACCTATCGAGTTTCTTGCCGGTTCTCCTTGGTAGAATCTACATTCCGAACCGGTGGTAAATTAATTGACGATTCAAAAATGCTTGTAAAAGCCTACTTGAATAAAGCATATTTTGATTTGATTTAATTTTTTAAAAGTCAATAGTATTATTTATATAGTAAATAGTAAATCTATCATGAATCAAGTAATAAGTGAAGTATAATTATCCTGTTTGATTAATTAATTGTATGATTGGTGAAACCACAAACATATTTGCAATTTATAATATAATAGTTTATTTCTACATGTAATGTATTATAGATGTATTATATTTTATTTCAACTTTTTCTTAAAATTACAAAAATATCTACTCAGAATAAAAAATAATAGAAGTCCATCTAAACTATAAGCAATAGATACTTTTACGTATGAAGCAATGTGCCCAAATAAATGGAAAGTAAATTAGTCGTAAGAAAACTGGCAATCTGTTTCTAACCACTCACATCAACACGTAAAATAAAACAATACCACTTTCAATGATACTTATAAAAGTCTCAGAAGTGGCATCTCAAATATTTTTACTTTTTATACTGTTGCCCTGCTCAATAACAGCGCCATCTATGACTAAAAGTAAAATTTTAAAATGTTATCGTCAGTGACTTATGGTTTTCGCTATACCTAAGATGTAGACGAGAATTACATTTGTACGTAAGTTTTACTCTATAGAGCGATATAAAACAACTCTGTAACTTAGAAACAAATACGTTGTAATTATTTACGAAAGCTGTCAAAAATAAGGAAGTGATCGTAAATTCTTAACGATTTAAAGCCATAGGAAATCACTTATGTTAATCTTTATGAAAGTCTGATAGCAAAACAAAAGTGTAATTCTCGCCGTACAACAAAATGCTGACATTATCGATTACATTCACTTTTAAAGCTAGGTAGTTTATCAACAGCAACGCGTATGTCATTTCTTTTTTCCTTCTGTTCTAAGGCCCATGGTTCTCTGTTAACTAGTGAAAGGTGTAAGTACTTAACACGTGTTGATTCCTCCAGATCTATTCACTTATCATTGTCATTATTATAGTTCACTTGTTCTCGCAGAGAGTGGCCCTTATAAAATCTTCTCTCGAAAATGTTGGTGCTTTCTCTTCTTAAATGTAACACCAACTTAGTTTTGATAAAGAAAAAAGTCCGTTCCATGTACAATACATCAATAAGAATAGAATTGCCTATTAACCATAGAAAAATACACCAAGAAATCTTAAGAGATCTCCTATGTTTACTTATTCTATTAAACAAAAATTTGTTTAATAGAATAAGTAAACATAGGAGAAAAGTCAAACATTTTTTTTCGTTTATTTGTGCCCGGTACATGTGATTTAGATTATATAAAAACAACACTAATTAAATAATATGCACAGGATTTTTAAATTTGTTTAATATAGAAAGAGTAGATTGATATTTGATATACACTTCTTCAAACAAATTGATTAAGAATATGACATGTTTAGACGCCATTTTCTCAAAATGGAGTCCGTATGGCTTGACATAGTAATCCTTATCAGCGTTAATATATCAAGACAATACATAATTATTAAAAATAGCTCTGACATTGAAGAACAAACCAGTGTCATCAGCATTGCAGCAATAACATTAAAGCAACGAGTCGCATCCCGACTTATCTCAAGTCTCTGTGTAACGTAATAGCTAAAATTACACACACGTCAGCAGAACCGTTTGTTTGTTTTTGTTCTCACAATGTATTGGTGAATTTGTTTAATATATTTTGTCTGGCGATGTTTTTTAATATAACGCAGCGAATACATGCGATCGTCAAGCCTGACCGCACATTGTAAATTTTTGTACGAAATTGTTTTTGCGCGCTGCATGACTATCTAAAATATATTTGTTGAAACTATTACTAACGAAGTGTGCATCACTAGCTGTCCGCGTTTATGGTCACTGCTTCGCTTCTATGAGTCGTAGCGTGATATAATATAGTCTATAAACTTCCTTAATAAATAAACTACCTAACACAAAAATAATTTTTCAATTCGAACCTGTAGTTCCTGAGATTAACTCGTTCAAACAAACAGACAAACTCTTCAGCTTTATAATATTAGTACAGATTTATAAAATGACTTAAATTGTCAGAATGTTGCATGATTTGATAATTAATTTTTAACCTACGAACAGATATATTTAAAAATATCATTATAAACGGAATATTTCATTTAATATAATTTAATGTAATGTATTTGTAACACATAATATGCTAGCTTTGTGTCCGTGACTTCGTCTACTTAAAACTCTGTATGTATAACTCGGCTTCTAGACGGCCTATCAAGATAAAATAAGCACCAGATTTTAAATTAAACAATACAAGTATGAAAACCGCATCAAATATCATGCAGTATTTTTGTGTGATACTATTTATATTTTTTTATATCATATAGATAAATTTTATCATATTTCACTCTATATAGTACATGTTATACACTATATACGCTACGCTATATCGCACAATCCTCCGTACGCACAATACTTAAAATGGGTAAAAAGATTTATTTTATTAATATATAGATAGATATTTTTTAAATAAACGATAGTTTTATATTTAAAACGACACAAAAATTAAAAACGGAAGCAGCTATACAGTGTGAAACATATAAACACTTTCGAGTAGGTACAAATTTCATAAAAGCAAAACAAATATTTGGAGACGTTCGAAGTTATTTGTTATATGAAGCAGGCGCTAAAGATCTTTTGACCCACTGACACCTCGGCCGGTTCTGAAGATCTTTGAATAGTATATTTATCTATATCTTCTACAACAATTAAATAAACAACAACATAGCATATAATTTCAGTTATTTTTTTAGTATATTTGTCGGGATAGATCTTGGCTATAATTTAACATCTTCATTCAGATTCAGAGGTTAGAAGGTTATCAGTTCTTGTTGTTGAAAGGATCTGACTTCTACTGGTTTCATCAATATTTACTACAGTGTGAATGATATCAAAATAACATTGCGTAACCTCGACCTGACGTTGCATCTGGAATCAGCTGCTGCTCACCAACTTACAACAGAAGTAAAAGTAAGTGGAAAGGTCTCAAATAATAGAATATATCGACATTAACTGGATAAAAACTTTTTATCGCTGGAAGCAACTCGTGACCATGTAAACATAATGCATCGTCGATAATAATTAGCGTTTACCAAAAATAAAGATATTAAAGTCAAATAAACACGCAATGGCGTGGTGTTGGGTTACGATGCGCGTACGCAGTTTTCTAGACCACCGGGGCAGTAAAGTACCAGATGAGTTTACTAAGTACACTCAATGTATTTACATGGGTAGAAGTAATAGTATAGGGAATCCTTACTAGAATATGTGCTCGAATATGTATACTTGTCCCGTTTGCAGGGCATTGTTCAAAAACTTTACGAGCAAATATTTTAAACAGGAAAACTGATATTGAAGCTGGCTTTTATTCACTAAAACGAGGGAGCGACTTGTTGAAAACTATAGTTATCACAGAATGCATCTTGTCGGGAGATCTTTTAAAATAGTATCTGTTTTAAAATAGTTATTTTTAATTACTAATGGTTACCTAAAAGTTGGAATTCGACTGTAGTTAATTAAATATTTAAACGATTTCAATATCGACCACAGATATCTCATCTATTTTTAATTTGACCACAGATAACAATGAACAAAAAAGTAGGCGTGTGTGTCAAATGTGCAGTAGCGAAAAATGAAGATTAGAATTAAAATAAGCCTTCCACAAGTAGGACTTTAGCCACATCACATGCCACATAATCAGGTCAAATAATTCATAAACGTGTAGCAAAACGGTGTCGAATTTCGATATGCGCCCGCGCTCCTATGTCCACACGAGCGGACCACCAAGACAGTAGCGATAGTATCGGGCCAGTATGGACAATGAACTTTGCGGATGACCCCTGATATTATGAGATTTACTGCCTATCAATCTATGATGGACCAGCGAAGTTAATATGAAAACGTAAGGAACAACATTTTTCAGGCTCCGTTTTTCGAAAGTAGCAACATTTATGGCATGACAATTTAACCTTAATCGCTATTTATCTAAGATATGCGTTTTTTAACATATTTATATATGGACGCTGATAAGCAATACTGTGTCAAGCCACACGGACTTCATTTTGAGAAAATGGCGTCTAAATTTGTCAAACCTATTCTTAATAAAATATTTGAAGAAGTATATATCCATCTTTTCATTTATTTTTTGATAAACGATATAATGAATTAAAATCAGATTGATATATTAAACATATTATCTCACACTCAATGGCCCCCATTATGATCTTGTGACCTTATGTCGGGGGTCTGGAAATATACACAACACTAACACAAACACCCAGACCACGACAAACATCCGTATGGCCAATACAGACATTTGGCGTGAGCGGGGATCGAACCCGCGACCGTTAGCGCTACAGTCAGTTACCGTGACCACTGCGCCAACCTGTCTGTCAAATTATATTTTCCATACAATACTATTTATTTTAATATTCTGTTTCATGATAAAAATCTCTACTGATTTCCAATTTTGACAAGCTCGTCAATTGTCATGTTGGTCCAAAGAAACTCTCGCCTGTCATCCTGTTGCTAGGCAACGTCGTCAAAAAAGTCAAAGTGGTCAGCAATCTGGGTGACAAAATCCAGGAGCGTATATGTTATCATAATATGTTTATAGTTATATAATATGACTTCATGTTTGGAACACAGGTCACATGTTCGTTTGTTACAGAATAATACATGTTTACAATATAATACCTCAGCCGATGACGGCTATCCGGCCATATGGCGTTATGTCATGCGCGTGGGCACGATAGCCGATACTCGGAACCGCTTAGCGCATGCGCACCTTGTATCACGTTCAGCACAAGCATGTGTAAACCAGGTAAATTATACGAATAAAATAATCAATCATTAGTTTCTTTACACCTTTCAATTGATTCATATTTTTGCGTCATAATGACAAAATAAATCAAGTCTTGAGTTCCGGTTTGATATTGAGTAATGAATGATGATGAACGGATGATGATGTACGAAGAAATACAATAAACTAAGACCTTAGGTTTGCATTCAATGATATCACTAATTGCATTTCATTTTCTACGGGCAACTACAATAAGTGAGAACATTAATTGTTTCACTTACAGTACCCTTAGAAAAGATAACCAATATACAAGTTTATACTAATATAATGAAGAAGCAAAAATTTGAATGTGTAAAGTGAACTCCAGAACGGCTGATCCCATTTTAAAAATATAGTTTTATTTTAAAGGTTAATTATTATGCTAGATGGCGATGGGCTATATTTTTTGTACATATGTTTATTATTTTAAAATAAAATCTTCATTAACACAAGAGATGTCGCGAATAAAAGGTAAGATTACAAATAAATGTGCACACATGCATACACACAATCAAAACATGCAATTTACAATATAATATTTGTAAAAACTAATTCACTAATTCACACACACCTATTAAAACAGAATGACGCATAAAGCTGCAAAATCCTCTAAAAACAAAACAAGGAATGAAACATTTATTTTTACTCATTACAGTTACATCTGTTAGACTAATTAGAATATAATCTAATTGTAATCCACACTTAATGAAATCCAATAACTTATTAATAACCTAGTGGCTATGAATGGCGTGACGTCACCGCCCACGTACCCCGCCATATGGTCTGCTATTGATACCTACGCTTAATTATTCATTCATAAAAAAAACAAATCAAGTTTTATTAAATCGTGAATGCAAAATAAGTAAGTAAGTTTAGTTCAAAAATAACAAATTCCAGGTAATTTAGTGAGATACTGGTGTAGTAGTCTTGGCAGACTGGTTGGCGCAGTGGTTACTGTAACTGACTGAAGCGCTGACGGTTGCTGGTTCGATCCTCGCTCAGGGCAATCGTCTGTATTGCCCATACGAATGTTTACCGTGGCCTGGGTATTCGCGTTGTGTGTACCCACGACACAGGATCATGAGATCGTAAAAACTTCTTTAGGCGCGTTGATCTTTTTTAGTGGAAAATATTATGGGTTCTCGCCATCGTTAAGGTGTAAAAGGGGGCCGCGAACGTCGATTTGTCTATACAATCGTAATACCAAAATGATTTAAATATACAAGTTAATACGAAATTCTTTTATTTTTGATACAATAATTAATTTAAACTTTTAATCGTAACTTCTTTTTCCAGCCTCCATGACTGCCTATATTTTTTATCAAAATCAATAATAAAATATAAAAATGTTACAATACATAAAAAAAATCCACAAACGTATGACTGTTTGTTATTCCATAATTGCAACGATGTTGTCAGCAACGATGATCATATTTTAACAATAACTGCAAATTTCTTGCAAAAAGAATTACTCATACTAATTTCATCATTGCTTCCACTTAAGACATACAAAGCTTAAATAAATTCGTCATAACTCTGCCTTCTAATAGAATAATAATATAATATAATGTACCACGTGCTTAGCTATAGCTTTCATATGGGAGAGGTCCATTCAAGGAAAGGATCTGAAGAGGGGAGGGGGGAAGGGTGGTTGTAAGTCAAAAATTTATAAGTACAAACTAGTGTTTATTCAGGCATTCCGCAGTAAGAAAGTATAATTCTAAACGCTAATTCCAGTTATTTAAAAATTATATAAACCGTTGTGATTGCCATTCGTTTAATGTATTAAGTAAGTCGTATATATAGGGGGAGTCCGGACCGCCCCCCCTCCACTTATGTACGTCTATGCAAAGTATTTACAACAAAACATGAATAGTACTTGAGTAATTATTCGCAACTTATCCAACTATTATTATAAACGCCTTCTTCGCAAAGACTACTGATCTGATTTTGATGAAACTTATAATAATATAGCTTACGTAACAGAAAAAAAAATAAACTGTAATTTATTAAGGCAACTTTTATTGTATTATTGTTTTATTGCTTCAATAATTACACGTAATGAAGAAGGAAATTCACAAATTAATAATTTAATATTAACCACAACAAAATCCCCTTTTAATAAATAATATTTAGTTTAAAGTCAAATGTTTACGATGACAAAAACACAATTTCATTCATCAATACTATGGTAAAACCCAGTGCTTGCGTGACTCGCGACCGGTAACCAAGAGACAGACTTCGGTCCCCTCGTAGAATATGAACTGAACCCTCTTTAATTAATAATTGTAACGAAACCCTTATACATATTTTTATTAAAATAATATTTTTTGGATATTTTCATCTTTATGTGTCATAAAACAATCTCAAAATATTTGTCGTCTGTACTTATGTTTTTTTTATTTATACATGTAAAATGTATAAATAAAAAATCGTTCCCTTTCTAAAGACCTCTCAAAGAGGCTATGGGAGTCAACTGGGGACCCAAGAGCTGGTAGCTACCTCGGTCAAAGGATCATCTTGGCTATTCAACGGGGTAATGCTGCCAGTATTTTGGGAACTTTACCCAGATGCAGTGGCTTAGATGAGGTCTACGATGTTTTGTAAAAAATTATCCCTTTTTTAATTTTTTGTATTAATTTATAGCTTGATTGATATATTGAATAACAAGTGTCTTTTTTATTTTATTCTAATAATAAGTTTTTAAATATTTGAAAAACTCATATTAAATTGTATGTATGTATAAATTCATTTGTATACTATATTTAGAAGTATAGCAATAAATTATGACAGTTCTCAGAATTTTATTTTACTAGGTGCCCCTCGCGGTTTCCCTCGTAAGGGTTACTGCTTTAATGTATGTGTCGTAGCGTCATGTAATATAACCTATAATCTTCTTCAACGTATTATGTATTTATTTTTGTTATATTTAAATCATACGCTTAATTATTTGCTGGTCAGAACACACTGACTTGATTGTTCCTCTATATTCACATTATGTAGTAACTAGTTATAATACACAGTATACATAAAACCTACATACATAACATATTAAACAAGCAGTCCATCGCACGTTACACCCTATATACAAACTTAAAAACAAATTTTACTTCATTATTATATTAAAATAGATATAGATTATTGGAATAGATTCCGATACAAAAATAGTCGCGGACAGACATCAGTATAGTATAGAGAAATTTATCCAACCTACGTAATTATTAAAACTACTATTACCAACCGTTAATTTCGTGAAAATAGTCATAGTATAATATTTCTTGATTAATTAAATCCATGCTTCAAGTATCAAGATAAATAAAAAAAATCAATTTGCTTAACCCAAATACAAACGTTTGAATACATTATATA
Organism: Hypolimnas misippus; assembly: GCA_037950945.1. Lineage (NCBI taxonomy): Eukaryota > Metazoa > Arthropoda > Insecta > Lepidoptera > Nymphalidae > Hypolimnas > Hypolimnas misippus. The sequence goes on along the minus strand of JBBEEQ010000024.1, from coordinate 14,004,891 downwards.
TCTACTATAAACAATGATAAAGCTAGAGTAATTGAAAACAGGTCGCCGAGGTCCTACCCTCTGGAGATAATGACGAGACGGCAAATAATCTTTACAAATTATAGCAAATACATAGATTACACCTAAATAATCATCTCTTATATATAATAGCTATTTAGTAAAAAAATTACAAACATCTATAATAAGTAGGGGACGCCCAGTAGTCGAATTTCGATCATAATGAATTAATTTAAATTATAAGTTTGAACATAAACAGAAGAGCATATAATTATATGCGTATATCTCATATAGGGAAGCCTGTGTAATTTCAAACACAGAAAATATTAACTCTATATAAACCATAAATGCTCATAAGCAATAATGTTTTGTAAGTACATAAGTAGTTGTTTTTTACTCAAGTTAGTTTTATTGATTTAGTACGTAACTGCATCGTCATTAAGGTGGGCGTTAATGACTGCGACGCAGTGTTTCACTATTGCAGTTATTATCGTTATTAATTGTTTAAGAAAATACTATGTACTGTTTCTTAATAATAAATAAATAAATTAAATGTGTCAACCCACAAAAAGTTAAATTCAGAGATATTGATGTATCCTGGTAATGCGTTACGCATTTACAAAATTAAAAAAACATATGTAAAAAAAATAAGTACGAAAAGAATTCGTTAATTTAATGTTTCGAATATTGAAGAATGGTCCATATTTTTCAATATAAAATAACTTTATGTATTAAAATAACTTATTAATAGATAAAACTTTTCATTATACCAATCTGGTTTTAATTCATTATACCTTTCATCAAAATAGAAAAGAAAAGGTGGATACATACGTCTTCTAACAAATTTATCTAGCATAGGTAACGGTCCGTCTCGCTTGACACAGTATTGCTTATCAGTGTCCAAATGTGCGAATTTTTAAACTCCTTCCTCCACGCAATTTTTGTAAAAAGGATGCAAAGTTTTTACTACACGTATTAATATTGCGATTATGATAATGGACAATAATCCAAAAAATCTTAAAATATTTTTAAAAAAATAACCATTATCTTTCTATACCTTTGTTAATACAGATATGAATAATATTTCTTAATATTATTATAATAATATTACACGTAACAGTATGGATTTGTTTTTTTATTATTTGAAATGAGACCACCATTACACCGTCCCCATGGCTTTCCTTTTACACTGACATTAATCGTGCGTCATTAATACCGAAGCACCGTTTTGTAACGCATCAAACATTTTTATACCACGATTGTGTTTAAATAACAATTAATTTTCAATTTATGGCGCTTCCGTCACGTCACATCCGCGGCTGCATGCGCATGCGCATACGAATGCCTGCACTCTGGCGCCATCTGGCGACCGGCGCGGGAGTGTGTCCGGCCTATTGTTTTTTAAATGTCACTAGATATTGACTGACGGATATTAGATACGTATTGCAAGCGGATACGTCCTGTGGTCTGCGAATTTTAAATGTAGTTAAGTGTGAAACGAGCTTACGCAAGTCCTGTGCGTGGTTTGCGTGCAAGACAGTCCAGAATATAATGATAAAACTTCTCTTTGAACAATATAACCTTTCACAAAAACGTAACGTCTTTCACTTTTAATAATTTAATAAAAAACTTTTTCTTAACGATATAAGAAAAGAATGATTTCCCGCCAAACGGAAACCACTCAGCGTATGCGGAGGCTGACTGAGATCAACTCCAACTATAGGTGGGTTACCGTAAAAACAAAAATATAAAAGTAATAACTAAAAACTATAAGAGAAATTCATAGTAGAATACAAAGATTTTTTCTACGATTTTATTCGGCTAGAAGCTTAAAATTAATTTCTTAGTTAGGTCGGATAAGAAAAAAGACGTGTTCAAATCAGAAAAAATATTTTTCTGTTGGATAGTTTATTTATTGAGATATCCTATAGGCTATATTACATCACGGTCCGACTCATAGGACCGCAATGTACAGCTAGTATTATCGTTAGTATTGTATATACACTATAGTGTATTGTTTTTAGATAAAAAATAATTATTAAACACCGATTAAAATTATCATTTTTTATCAATACGTACTAATCTTTTGAATCGATAGAAAATATCATATTGAGCATAAAAGCTCCACTAGTTTACCAATAAAACCCACATGATCAATATAATATTAACTTTACTGCGTACAATCTCATCTCTCCAAACATAATGCCCTTCTTTTTTTCATTCTTGACAACTGTCTTCATTTTAAATATTTGTTCTCCATCATTTTCTTTTTAAGTCACCTGCCAGCGCTAACATTCGTCCATCCTGATAAATGTTCACGTCCCCGTGAACAAAAATTAAACATTAATTATTTCAAAATCAAAAGTAAATATATTAACACGTAGATATTGTCATTATACATTATTTATCACTATCAGAATCAATTCACTAAAAGAAAAGCGCTGAAGATGCTCTGCAAACTTTAATAATAGCAACGAAAAATTACTCGAGCATATCAATTATTACATAATAATACAACTGAACATACACTATACTATACGTATAATATATATGAATTGCTTATCACCAAACATCGCTCATCACGACGATCAAATCGTGATCCGCACGCTGTAGCTCCCGCACGCAGCATTTAAGTGTTCGCAGCACTTGGGTCATAGCCGCACTGCTACCCAACTCTGGCACCATCTAAGTCATATATGAAAATTGTTAAACAGACACACCAATTAAGGCAAAATTTCAAAATATTCAATAGATAATCAGCTACACTGCCCAGCAAAACCCCGTACACATAATTTAAACGCATTACTCAAGCCACAACTACAATTATCAAGTGATCAGTGTAAGTACCACAAGTCATAACTATAATTATAACGTGCTTAAGAAAAGCACCGTAGAAGTCAGTACTAAAACAGTACTAAAACTCAATGTGGACGACGAAAGCAACGTGTACATCATGACATCAGTACAATGATTAAGTGCTCGGCGGACGCACCGCACAAGTCACCATACAACCACAAATACAAAACGCTCGACAGACGCATCACACAAGTCACCATTCCAGCACAAGTACAAAGTGTTTGGTAGACGAACCGCACTAATCACTACACCAGTGCAAAAACAATATGCTCGGCGGACGCACCGCACAAGTCACTACATCAATACAAATACAAAATGCTCGGCGGACGCACCGCACAAGTCACTACACTACTACAGATACAAAATGTCCCGCGGACGCACCGCACAAGTCACTGCACTACTACAGATACAAAATGCTCGGCGGACGCACCACACAAGTCACTGCACCGCTACAAATACAGAGTGCTCAGCGGACGCACCGCAAAAGTCACTGCACTACTACAGATACAAAATGCTCGGCGGACGCACCGCACAAGTCACTGCACCGCTACAAATACAGAGTGCTCAGCGGACGCACCGCAAAAGTCACTGCACTACTACAGATACAAAATGCTCGGCGGACGCACCGCACAAGTCACTGCACCGCTACAAATACAGAGTGCTCAGCGGACGCACCGCAAAAGTCACTGCACTACTACAGATACAAAATGCTCGGCGGACGCACCGCACAAGTCACTGCACTGCGACAAATACAGAGTGCTCGATTGATACTGTAAAGCTAAACACTAATTCATTAAATAAATAAATAAAACAAAATAGTTAACGACAACACTGCTTATTAACCAGAATATTAATAATACTAAAGTGCCAAAAAAAATAAAATTAAAATAATAAACATTTCGTTAAATTTAACTAAAACTTCCATTTTAATAAATCTATAAGTGTCATAGTATTTGACTATAACTATAACAATAAAAACCCATTTGTTTAAACTAAACACAAAAAAAAACATTTTAATGATCATTTATTCAGTTTCAACACATGAGAATTCGTCACTCTCCACCCTATTGAAACAGTTCCAAGAAAAAAAAATTGTCAACAGAATATACCTTTATAAACACTCGATCCTTTCCTACTTAAAGGCGTGTCTACAATTTCATATCTGTCATTACCGAAGACTCTTTCGACTCTATAAGAACCTGATAACTTCAAAAATAACTTCCTACGTTGACCTACAGTATGCACCACTTTATCTACTCGGACTAAATCTACTACTACCCCAAATTCCTGAGGGTTTTTTTTTCTTTTTGTATTAAAACATCTTTTTTGATTGCTTTGAGATTGACAACCATGTTCACCCACTTTTTTTTTCTTATTTTATTTAAATTATCAAACAGTTCTCTTGAACCGTCATACCCGAATTTATCGTGAACTTATTTAAGAAAAAAAAAATTCAGTACAACAAATTAAATTATTCCCAAATAGCACTTCAGATGGGGATTTACCTATACCTTTATTTAAGGTGTTATTCATTGCCCATTATATTACAGATACATTTTCATCCCATACTCTTTCATCTTTTCCATGATTTCGAGCTGCTAAAGAAGCCAATATTGTTCGGTTATATCTCTCTACTTGACCATTAGCTCGCGGAGTAGATACCGCGCTTTCAATATGTGTAATGCCAAATTCTGACACAATTTTTTTTTATTATTATTGAATTTTTTCTATTATTGAATTATTATTGAAAATTTAAAATCCCAAATCCAACAGACTGCATGACCCAAAGATACAATTAGTGCCTTCTGCGTGCAACCGGAAACAGTATAAAATGGCTTAGGGTCCTTAGGTATAGGATGCAAATAACCTTGTTTCCTGCCTGCCGGGATTTTATTATATGCACATTCTAGACAAGTCTCTACATCCTTTTTTACAAATCTACGCATTCGCGGGGACCAATAATTTAATTTTGTCCTAGCGATTGTTTTTTTCAAAACCAAAGTGCCCTATGCCGTCATAATTTTTACCCAAAATCTACCATCTACAATCCTTAGGTACTATATCTTATTTTAGAAACGTAGCACGCAGAGAGTTACAATCTGTAACAATAGTAAACCGTAATCCTAAAATATATGGTCTAAACTTTACCAAAGATGCAATAACTGCTAAAGCCTCTAATTCATAAGCTAAAAAGTGCGATTCCTCGTGTGATGTTTGTCTACTAAAATGATACGGGTTTTTAAATCCCGTCAATTTGTTTTTGTAATAAAACACTTCCTACAGCCAAGCTACTTGCGTCAGTATGGATTTGAGTCTCAAATCTCGGATCATACAGGGCTAACACCGGTCGAGAAGTCAGCGCAGTTTTAAAAATACAAAAAAGCATTTTCCTATTATGAACTCCACGCCCACTCAATGTCTTTTCTTAGTAAATTTGTTAACGGTAAGGTAAATAAAAACTAGGTAACTGTCTCACACTATGAACATTATGAGGCGTTGGAAACATACTAACTGATTCAATTTTACGAACACCGGGCCGTATACCACCCCTTGATAACTCAAATCCCAATTAATCTACGCGACTTTGAAAGAAAAAAAACATTTTTGCGCTTTTAAAGTTAAATTTGCATTTCTAAACTTTTCGAAAACTATTTGTAATCTACTTATACCTTTATTGAATCACTTAGATTGAATTAATATGTCATCCATATAAGCTAACGCTACATCAAGTCTGGAAAATTCCAAAAATATATTAATGATTCTTTGAAAAACCGCTCGAACATTAACCAACCCAAAAGGCATTCTATAAAATTCAAACTATTCATCGGGTGTAACAAATGGAGATTTAAACTTAGACTCCTATAATACATTACCACCTAAACGATCCATCTGATCTTCGATATGGTGTAAGGGATAGTGTTGTTTAATTGTCTTTTTATTCAAAGCTCGATAATCTACACACATTAGTTTATCACCAGACTTCTTCTTAACCATAAGAATAGGTGCAGCGTATGGAGAAGACGACTCCCTAATATTTTGAGACTTTAGTAAATCATTAATCATTATCCTAAATTCTTCTCTTTCAGTATATCTTAGCCTGTATGGTCGATAAACTACTGAGTCCATCAGCATCTTTTAATTCTCTACTCATACTAGTTACATTTGTGTGCCCTAATTCAGACAAATCTTTTACAAAACAATCACGATATTCATTAATTAAATTTACTAGAACATTCCTTTGACTAGCAGTCAACTCTTTATTCAAATTTAAATCACTAATTTCCATTTTGATAATTATTTCGAATAGTATTGACTTTTATAATTACGATGACTTTCATAACTAGATATTGACGGCAAATTAACTAAAGGTACTCGTATTACAATTTCTCTTAAACTAAAATAAACAACACGATTTAAATCATTATACCCTATACTCTACTAGGGTATATATAATACCCTATACTCTTTTTTAAATGAACTAGAATTATTTCAATTTTAAAATTTATTCGTTGTTTATTTTCTACATATATTCGACCCGTAAAATTTATATGTGAAAATACTCATATCACCATAAGACCTCAAAATTATAAATTTATCGTTTTCACAGTTTTTGTAATCAAAACGTAAATATTTATCATTTTTATAAACTTCAACATGTGACTGCTCTGTAACCGATTGACCAACTAATACTTCGTCAGAGCGTAGTGAACAGTTTGTTTATCATCCCAGTCATATATTTTTGAATACTTTACTTAGCCATAAAATTATAGTTTGATTTCTTAGTTTAGGATCAAATTCTGGTAGAGAATGCAGTAGCATTAAGCCCGCCTTTTGTTAATTCTTTTGTATTGTACAATAAAGCATTGAAATAAAATAAAATAAAATAAATTCGGGAACAAAATTTGTCAAAGAAAACTTATCAGCTACTATAGGTATCCTAGCTACAACACCTATAACATCACTACTATTATCTAATTCGTTAATCATCGATGCGACGACCGCATTGAAACATCACCTTACTCAACTTCAGGTCGACTGGAAGTATTTAACGAGGTCTGGATTTCGTTATCATCCCGTTAAGCAACTTTTACGACTGAGTTTTGACCAGCAGCCGGACCATATTTATTGAACGGCAAAACATCATGAGAACTATTTGTTGTATAATTAGCCTGCGCATCGTCATACATATTACACAAAATTCTAGAAACTGACTGAACATGACGAAGTAGAACTTTCTCTTAAATAATTTATAACGTGTATACCTTAGATATTTTTTATTATAGTGTTCAAACTTCCGACATCTTTTGACTTTCGAAGTTTGTGACGATTTTGAAGATCTCGAAGATCGAGACGCCGCACGGCTTCGTCGTGTTGACCTCGAACGAGTCCTTCCTCTGGAGTTTGCCCTCTCCTGTGATGTGGTCTTCGAGGCCAATGACAATGACAGAAAACGTACACAACATGATACTTCATCCATGATTAATTATTTCTGTATTATATAAAAAAAATATTAATTTTTATAAAATAATTTTTAACAAAAATCAAATAGGGGAACATAAGTTTATATTTATTATTAAATATTTTTGTAAATTTAAAAGGTAATAACTCAAACAATACCCAAAAAAAAAAGTAGAAATGTAAATGGAAACATAATAAATAATTATAACATTCAACATTTTCATCCGCCCTTTAAGTGCATTTGATATAAGATTACATCAATAAAAAAAAACATTCTTATAACTGAAATTGGTAAAAACCATAAAAATAATAACACTAAAGAAAATATATAATTTCAATAATTAATACTCAAAACTCACCTCTGTAAATTTTAAATACTTATACTACACCTGATTAGGACGCAGATTGCCCACTTCTGAGATAAAAGCTCCACTAGTTTACCAATAAAACCCACATGATCAATATAATATTAACTTTACTGCGTACAATCTCATCTCTCCAAACATAATGCCCTTCTTTTTTTCATTCTTGACAACTGTCTTCATTTTAAATATTTGTTCTCCATCATTTTCTTTTTAAGTCACCTGCCAGCGCTAACAAGCAATTATTATTGTAAAAATTGTAATGTTCCACATCTCTACACATTTAAATGAACCGATAGCATGATTCAGACCGATGACAAAGAATCGATGACGTTGTAAATGAATGAGTGTAACACACCCACGCACACACACACAACTCACCTGCCTCACCTTGACTCATCGTGTATGTCACCGTAACCTCTAAACATGATTCCGTGTTTGCGACTGATCTTTAGCAATAGTGTATTAATTTGTCTAGTTTAGCGAGAACTGCACTCAGGACCGTCATTAACCTATTGGAGGCCCTGGGCACATAACGATAATGGGCCCCTTTAATATAGGACTATTTTGTTAAAATAGGTTCAATGAGCAAAAATGCCAAATTCTAGATTTTAAGGAAAGAGGTAGGTTAAGAAATTATCAACCACTTCTCCTTTATCTGACAGAATCTACGGAGCCCCCATCGATCACGGTGCCCTGGGCACTTGCTCAGAGTGCCCAGTGGGAAAGAGGAGCCTGATTGCACTTACATATTTTGCTTTCACACTTTCAATAAATTATCTTGCTCGGCGGTGGAGTGAAACATCGTGAGGTAATCTGCATGTGTCGGGAAAACATCTGACACATCTATATTTGACAACTAGCAATGGAGCAGGGTGGTGGATTAAACTAAACCTTCGCCTTGGATAGGAGAGGAGGCCTTTTCCCAGCAGTGGTTTATTTTACAGCCTGTTATTTTATATCACAAATATTTATACATTATCTTTAACGATGATGATGTCGGCATGACGTCATTTATCAACCAGATCAACATCAACTTACAAATTTTTATTAAAGTATTCAACTTGTATATAGGTTTAACAAATAAATTATAAAAGAAAATATACCTATACGATTTATAAAAAAATCGAAAATTTGTCGTAATAATTTTATATTCAGTTTTGAACAATTTCTTTTACACTAAATTATATTTAATACTCAAATTTTATAACTAATCCGAGATCATATTATATGGCCGGTATTTTATAGGTTTTTAACATTAATTATTCTGTGTAAAATACTCATTAAATTACATAACCATGTTAGGAAACGAACAAAGACGAAAGTTCTAAAAAATTATTGCCTCATAAAAAAACAAGTTAAACGAGTGATCTTTAACAGTGAAAGTAATATAATCCAGGGCGATATTGCGAAAGCCGTATCGATTTTAATAATGCTTTTATGAAGTGACAGATTATAAATCGGTGACATTCACCAAAGTCCAATGAAACCAATAAGCGACTTAACGGGACTTTACGTTGGAACAGTTACATATTTTTAGCCAGCTTTGACAAAGAAGTTTCTATGTTCGGCTGTTTACTTTTTTTTGGTAATAGCTGATAATGAGAATAAGGAATGAAAGAGAATAAAAAATAATGAAAAAATTGTGGGTTGTAAGCTTTCAACTCTCCCACTCACTGTGAAAGCGTAGCTATTAATGTTAATTACATTCGCCGATTCTTTGAAATTTTGAAAAATAATTTTTATAATAAATATTTCATATTTAATTTTTTTTCGGTTAGAAAAATTTAGAAAATATTTTTGTATCTGCAATTTAACATAAGTACATTGTCATAATGATTTAGTCCCTGTTTTACCGAAAAATAATGCGAATGTTTAAGTCTTTATTATTATTTAAGTATTAGTTATGTAGTTACGCCGCTATTAATTATAATACAATAATAACATAACATTCTGAATAAGCAAAGTTCACAAAAAATTCCCACAAAAAATGCAAATACGATCAGCGGAAACTCTTTAGTTTTAGATAACTCGAATGGCGTTAGAAGAATTATTAACATTGTTCAATGTAAAATACCTTCACATATGTTACAAACTTTTTCTCGCGGCTTCGCTCACGTTAATTGAGAAAATATTTACCGGCACAACACACGCACGACCTACTAGAAGTAATGTAATCATACCCTTCACAAGAATAAACTATAAGTTGACAAAGTTTTCTTACAGTCGGATTAATGTTCATAAAATACGAACAAACAAATACTGAGTTTGTCTGCGCTGTGTTAGTACTTGGATTAGCCTTTTTTCTTCTAATATATTTATATTACAAGATATATTTTCTCATTTTAAACGTCAAGCACATGAATCTACTATGGTTTTGGAAAACCTCAGACGTCAGGAAAACCGCGAAATAAACTCAGCGTGAAAGCAGACTAGTTTATTAAAATTTTTTATATGTATTGTGATAGCCAGAAAACATTCAGATTTAACAAATACTCATAAAAAATATATAATAAAAGGAATCGAACTCGCGTCGCATCAAAGCAACAAATCATAGTGACCACTACGCAATCTACAAACAAAATCCTATTACATGACGCTATACTGAGAACATCGATATTAATTCTCACAATGAGAAATGATGAGATGCCGTCACAGCCTCCGATATTCAAAGCGTTCATTTGTTTGGGAAGCCGAGATAAATGCCCTTATCGGACCAATGCCAATGCCGTTTATATTAATTATTTAGAGTCGCGTTCATTTATCATAAACGTTGACCAATTTTTTTTATATGCAATAACAAGTAAAATTTAGGATATTTTCACCCGACTACGGCAAAGCCATGGAGGGTTTAAATGTATGTTACATTTACAAATATTAATCTATATATTTTTTGTATATTTCTTCAGTCCATGTGTCACTGAACTCTTTCTATATAAGTCACGTTTTTGGTGATTTTTTTTATGACATAATCTATAAGGTCCGTTAGTACCTGTTAAATGTAATTAAATATTTTTCAAATAAAAAAATAATAATACTTTAGGAAAGAAAAAACTATTTTACCTACAAAACATTAATACGAACCTTTGAAGATTAACGTTCTTTATGATACATTTAATAACAGTTTATCAAAATATAAAGCGAAAACACAGACAATAAGCAGGATCACCTTGCAGTGATATCATTTCGAGCTTAATCTTGCGCACGCGCATTTAGGTCAGGGAGACTGATTTGCGTAAGCGCTCCGAGAATTACTACCTCAGACGATGTGTGAGGAAAATACTGCATTGTTCTCCGGCTTCGATCGTAAAGAAATGAGTTATATTGCTGTACATTTTATGGTGTTTTGTGTAAAAAAATGGTTTTGTAAAATTTTGAAATGCCATAGTTTTCTTTTTGTTTTTTTTCTTTGTAAAAGAGTTATAAGTTAAGATATATAATAATATGTTACACACAAACACACACACATATATTTACATATTTTCTATCGCTGAAGAGTTACACCTATAAGTTTTGCTCTCAGACTTTAATAAAGATTTACATAAGGAATTTCTCTTCGCTTTATACCTGAAAGAATTTACTGTCAGTGCCTTATTTTTGACATGCACAACTTTCGCAACTACTTATGACGTATCAGTTACCAGGTTACAGAGTTGTTTTACATGACTCTAGAGAGTAAAATCGAATGATTGACTGATTCTCGCCTCATAACATTCACGAACTTTGAGATGATATAGTTTAAATAATCTTGTTTTTACCGTTCTAACTGTAGGAGTACTCCCTTAAAAGACTTTAACAAAGACAGAATAAAAATACTTTTTCTATAATTTTTAGTGTAATTCAATTCAGTTTCTTATTAAAATCAAAACATTGTTAAAACAGTCGCGGTTTGTGTATATAATAATTATGCATCTGTAAGATACTATAACAATAATATAAAAAAATTTTACTTTTGTTATATAAGATATAATTCTTATTAGCCTATTAACCATAACGAAACAATCCGGTATTAAAAAAAAAAAGGAAAAAAATCTAAAATAAAACGTAATCAAATCTTTTTCTTAAAATTCCTTAAATTATAAACACACTGTTAAAATGCATTTAATTATGTAACAAATGTCAAGGCTGGGAGTGTAGTGTCGAATAATTTGAGTATTATTATTACTGTGTAGCGGCTGATAAGAAACATGCGCCCACGCAGATCGCCGCACAACCACGTTATTAATAGCCCCTTGCTATGCTTGCATCATTTCGTATAATCGACAGACATTTCACAGATAATTAAAATGTGTGTATTAATAATGTTTGTATAGATTTATATATTATATTTTTAAATTATACTTTCAGATAGGACCTAGGATTATCATGAAAATCGGTTCAATAATTTTGTTTTAAAACAGAAATAACCGATGTGCGTCGTCCCCGTAAACGAAAGACGTTTGCTTTTTTTTAAGTCTTAATTACTTGGTAAACAACAATTATATATTTCTTTATTATTGTCTAGTATCTAAAATATTTATTACTTAAGTCTCGTTATCGTTCTCAAAGATTATAAAATATAATTGTATGTTAAAGTTTAATTCAAATACGGCTAAATCTGTTACATAGGGTATAATTTCATTATAATTAAGAAATACATTCTCAATATATTTTCAATAATAACCCGCCTTTGTTTTGTCTTCATTACAACTCATGTAACATGAAACGGCGTAGAGCGATTATATAACAAGTCCAAAACATAGAGCACATATATAATTATATGTACTAAACGTTGCATGACAACAAAATATATTTATTAGTAATAAATTTCGTTGTTTGCTTTCATTTAGCTTTTTTTGAACTACTAGTGACTGATATTTTTATAATACACGCTTTTTTAAAAATACACATATATATTTGATTCGATTCATCAACGCAGAAGTCTAAACCGCTGAGGGTTTAAACTTGAAACGTTGGCAGTTGATCTCTTTAACGTTGTAAGCATCCAATAAGAAAGGATTTTCGGAAATTTTAACCTTAATGGGGTAAATAAAATATAACCTATATCTATGTGTCATGTGTGTTATCTGTGTGTGAGCGAGTCTTATTTACATATAGAGTCAATAAATATATTTATACATATGTATATAGTATAACTTTTGTAGGGGCAAAAATTGCTCACAGTATACAGAAGAATTTTAACCAATTTTTGATGTGAGTGAAAGTATGTTATTGTTCGAATTGACCAATGCATTTCGAATTTCTATTTTCATACTCGTAACTCCACAACAAAATTCATACAATTATCTAAAATATTAACAGATCTCTTTGTATATTGATCTCTCTCTACATTACAACTCATAATTGTACAATTTAAGGCATTTAAAATTTGAATTTTGTTCACTCACAATTTGTTAATTGGCGAGTGCATATTCAAGTTCAAAGTCATCAGAATTGTCGAGTTAATGAAGACAATAATAACCGTTGCTAACGCGTTACGTGTAACGCGGTCGTATTTTCATAACATCAGTAATTTTTTTGGAATAGCTACAATATACTAATTATTTTTTATATTTTATTTATTATTTAAATTATTTTGTACATTTTTAAATATATTTACAATATATATATATATATATATATATATATATAATAGATATTTTTACCGGTCGCGGAGAAGATCTCAAGCGTCCCGCAGCTAGGGTTCCAGGTTGAGGAACCTCCTCACTATGCGTGCCGTTTCAAGCAACACTGCCTTTTGTATCCTACCCTAAATACTGATTTATTATTATTTCTTTACTATTTGTTTTTATGTTTGTAAGATAGTATGTTGGGGGTAATCCCGGAAACAAATTATCTGATTTTAAAAAATCTTTTGCGTTGGATAGCCCTTATTGAGGAAGGTATGGCTTTGTTATATCCAGCTAATAGTTATAGGAGCGAAGCAGTAACCATAAAATTTTTATCTTGTAAAACAATCGGTATATTTTACTGCATGATTACTTTTAGTAGCGAGAGTGTTTTAATAAAATCATATTTTTCATGTTCTTTTAGAAATAAACTCAAAATAAACAACTATAATTTAATATATATAATTGCAGACAGGCGTACAGCTATGTATGCACAAAACGAAAATCAATGAGAAAAGAAGAAATATCTCTTTCTCTCTTCGTGGGTATCTTTTGTGAGCACACACACAAAAGGCTATTTACATTGTGATTAGTAAATTTATTACAAAATCGGACATGCAGTTGCCGTAAGTAAAGCTAGCAACTCGTGAGGTCGTCGCGAGCGCCATATTGGTAATGAGGTCACGGGTACTGCGCCGGCGCAGACATGCCTACAAACATCGTGGGCATACTTTCTAGAATACTTTTTAAATGTTTTTTTTTTAATAGATCGTTACATATACGACGCTGATTAACAATAATGTGTCAAGCCACACGGACTTCATTTTGAGAAAATGGCGTCTAAAGATGTCGAACCTATTTTTAAACCATTTCTTTGAAGACATATATATCCATCTTTTCTTTTCTTTTTTGATGAAAGGTAAAATAAATTAAAACCAGATTTATATATTTAATGTGTTATCTAATAAGAAGTTTATCAAGTATTTGAGATTATTGTAAAAATTACAAGATATGAAACGGACTCGAAACATTATTTTAAGAAACTTTTTCTTTACTTATTTATTTTAGACGACTTGAATTTTTTTAATAATGTTAAATAGATGACGCAGTATCAAAATATATCGATATTTCTATATTTGATTACTTAAAAACTGTTTTAAATGTCTGCTCTTAAAAACGAACCTCATTATTTAATTATTTGTGTAATTCCCTTCATTATACACTCGTAATTTCCTAATTAATCATAATTTTGTCGTTGGTTAAATTGCGTCTTAATCACAGTCCCGCCTAATCGTATAATATGACAAATCGTTTTCCCATTACAACTGAGGAAAAGAAAGATAACAAGACTGTATGTGTCATTAATAATGAGTACCTTCTTAAATTAGATTTTATTATAACTCATTATTCATATAAAATGTAACATTAAGAACCTGACTTGTATAAAAATAACCTAACTAAATTTTATTACATACAAAAAAACTTGTTAAATTGTCATCATTCATTTATTAGAACATATTATGTATTCTTATTGATAGCATTACATAGTTTAGTGGCATTCACCTTCTATTATATCTATACCTTCAACTCATTAATAAAAAATTAAAGATACGAAGTCCAATTACATCATTCGGTGCAGGATTTAATAAATACGTCAAAACAAATGAAAAATGAGTTCTCATTACTCGCGCATGTCGAGATATCATTTCGACTTTTTTTGTTTTACTTTACATACTGAATTAAAGAAATCATTAATCACTTTGCACGGTAATAATTTAAAGAGACTGAGATAGCGAGACCGCGGGTTATCCTTATCAAGTATGCAGCACTGTCGCACGAAGATAAAATTTTATTTTAGGCAGCCATATTTTTTGCGACATATCTGAAAAATAACAGTAACAGGGTTGTGTCTACAGATTAATTAACAAATTAATTATTATAGAAGAAGTTGGTATTCTACTTTTTTCCGTACTCATTGACCTACACTATTTTTAATTTAATTGATGGTATTGTTTCAGTAATTCAATTGAATTCTTTGGTTAATGGCTTTTAGTTTTGATTCCAGTAATTCGTGTTACTGTTTATAATTTGACAATACCGAAAAATAAAATAATAAAATAAAATAATTATATTATATTATAAAATAAAATAATAAAATAAAATAATTAATGAAATATCGTCTTTCTGTTTTTGCATACCTATGTGAAAATTATTTGTTAGGGATGAATCAAATTTATTATTTATTATTTTAGTTACCAATGATATTATGTAGCAATACAATTAGGATTTTGGCGCCTAATGCCGAAAACTGTGGATTATGTTGCTTAGCAACCAGCTAGAGACTGAGTATGATAGGTGAGAATATCTTTGCGCCAACGAGTCAGTTAACGAGCTTGTCAAAGTTTAGAAATGCGTAGATTTTTAAAATCAAATAGTATAATCGGAACATACTTATATATACTTAAAAATATTATTGATAATTACCGTTCCGTTCCGGCGGGTTCCGTAGGATAATTACAAACTATATCCCAGTATCCACCGTCCGTGAAATCGTGGTAACAACAGTTGGGGTGATAATTTAGTTGTTGTAAAGGATAATTTTGACGATCCGGAGGGACAACGACCCCTGATAAGGCAGATTAGAAAGTTATTTATGTTTCAATATCATAATTAACGTATTATTTTAAACTATGATTGTTTATTCTTAATTTTATTACGGATAAAGTGCAGTTTACGCTACTACCCAAAGTAGGGGTATATGTTTAGAGTTCACGTATGTAAATACGAAGTTCATCCAAATGTATGTATGTGTTACTGCTACCTTGTTTACATAGAGTAACATTACTAAATTATTTTTTTAATTTTACTACCATTTATATTAAATTGGTTTAACTCTAGATTTCATACAAATAAATACAATGCTTGGTCTCTCAATCTAGAATACATTAGTCACAAAATACATTCAAATTCAATTAATGGTCTTCAATGAAAATAATTGATTTGAAGAAACAACCAGGTAAAGCACTACATCCGAATCAAAGCGAAAGCAAACATAAATATTACTCTTAAACCTACATTTGGACAGTTCAACATCAATAAATGTTAGATAAAAACCCATCTGACCGCAGCCGTAAATGTCCAAAGTCATTACTTATCTTACCATTAATAGCATGAAGGGATTTGCTTCATAGAGCGAGCTACTAATGACGTGGCGACGGATTCAAATGGTCTTACCAGTGACGTATTCCCCTAAAGGCATAGGGAGTGATCGCAAGAGGTGACCGCTCTCAGAATTCCCTATAAATAAAAAAAAAATGGGGACACCAATATAGAACCCTTAAGCTCGTGTGGCACCAAGTGACAATAATGACGATTCGCATAATGACGCAGCGAAAATTCACCTCATTATTAGGAGAAAGATTGAATGTATAGGGACAAGGAAAAATTTATGAGACAAGTACATCTGGGATCGTCGGGATCCGCAGTTAAGCAGCGTGGCGAATTAGGCTGAGTATTATTCTATGATCAGGGGAAGTGGTATTTTCCCAGCAGAGGAACCTAATATAACATATTTAAATACGTAATGTAAACGAGACTAATCATAAATCAAGCGAGAAGCGACGTCTCACCCTTACAAACAGAAATAGCCCCGTTCACGAGTGAATTAAGTGAAAAAAAGTTAAAAAGGGCGCGACGTCGCCGCGCGCGCATGTGCTGAACATGTGACGCCTGCCGTGTTTCCGGTTCCAGAATCGAAATTTTTGCGTCCCATTGTCCGAACTCATGGGGGTGTCAACTTAAATGAAGAAAAACAAAGCGTTGACCATAAAAGATAAACTTCGCTAGCGTGAAATTAACTTTTTTAAAACAACGCATGCGTGCGATGTTCTGAGAAAACCTTACTTCCATAATAATATGTATTATGAATATGGCAGTAACATTGTCTGTTAAATTTTTACAGCTAAATTAGTAAATAAATTTTACTATCATCGGACATACTTTAAATGATGGCCAGGACACAAATATACACTTAATTTAATGAGAATGAATCCCCTATCGAGGTTATATAGCATCACATTGGCATTTAAATTCAGAACATTTCAAACTACTTCTACACTTTCTTCTTTGATAATTATAATTATTACGTATCATTAAAAGTCATTTGATCATATGACAGAGTCTAATTAGATCATTACACGGTGCTACTGGTGTTCGATATGAAATCGATACTCATATGCTGTTTTTTGCACCTTGAAACGAATAAACTAAGAGCTACCAGTCTAGAAAAACATGTTTTATGACCTACGGCTTTAAAGTACTAGAACTTAATTAAACAAAAAAAATAAAACAAACTGGTGTTCCAATAAAAATTACGTTTATGAAATCGTTCCTAATATCGTAATTTTGACGACTTACAAATGTACATCTACAACTGGCTGACAGTGAATGTTTTCGAAAAATGTTTTGCTAACTATACTGTCCGCATTTTATCATACTGTCATATCAGCGCGTTGAAAACGTCGCTAGCTCTTAGATTAAAATGTATATTGATTGGTTTATGAATCATAAAAATATCAGGACAGTTATTAAAGATTATTATAAAATATTTGACCTAATTGACATCTATATTAACTAATTACATTCAATGAATTCATTTCAACTTATTATTTTTAGGAGCTGTATTTTTTACATCTAAGCAAAAATAAAGGTTAGTGTAGAACTTATCAATAAAATTCGTCAGAATACTTTAGTCTCTGAGTCTGACAATATTAACACATCTATCCGCGTGTCTTTACATCCATCGTTGGTAGAAGTTGAATGGATTATTATTGAGTCTCAAAAGATGATTAATTATACGAATATGTTATTTTACGTTAATAACAAGTGTTTGTGTTCATATAAATGAAATGGTGAAGAGACATTTAAAACACATTTTACATTTACAGCGATTTCAGTCAAGGTATAATTCGATCTAAATGTTTTAAAATTATTTGTACAGTTGTTAAACTTTTAATAAAGCAAATATAATTGTACAATTGTCGTCGGTATGTCACGAATACCGGCTTGTCTTATCTGGCGAACGTAGGAA
The DNA here is from genome assembly GCA_037950945.1 of Hypolimnas misippus. Classification (NCBI taxonomy): domain Eukaryota; kingdom Metazoa; phylum Arthropoda; class Insecta; order Lepidoptera; family Nymphalidae; genus Hypolimnas; species Hypolimnas misippus. Next base: position 13,986,520 of record JBBEEQ010000024.1, on the reverse strand, counting down.
CTTGTTAGCATTTGAATAATTATTTAAATACCGCGTTGTTATATACGCTTTTGTGTTATAAGGAAACGCAAAATTATTACTAAGTGGCGCCTTAACAAATTAATTAGTTCATCACTCAAGTTTTAGTAGTATAACATTGTATTAATCATTATAATAGAATCGGTAATTTTTTACAACTTAAATAATAAATTAAGTATAAAGATTCCTTTCAAGCTTAAACAGTTTTTATTGATTTCTGGAAAAGTGTAATTATGTGTTTTAAGATGTTTTGGAAATATCCGATTGTTTATTATATGTATTATTTAAAAGTTAGAGAAGCGTAAAATATAAAAAGTAAGAACTGTAGAGTAAGAGCCTGGACTGGGTTCCACCGCAGACTTTCATTTATTTTTAAGAGATGTACGAAACATAGACCCCTAAGTTGTTTGAATGATTATTGCTTGTAAAATTACTTTCGTTAATGAACTGATTAAATATAGTGTGATCTTTAGGTAAAAATCACATGTTATTTTCACTTCATCTCTGTTAATATCAATAAAAGATATCACTTAATTCCTTTTATCACTCGCTCTTATCAATTGCGCTGCGTTTACTTAAGAATGAAGTAAGTCTTTATAATTAAAAACAATAGGTATTTTCTTCAACAAAGGTAATAATGGTTGCTCATTCCTTGTATATAATCACGTAATAGCGCAACTGATTTTAATAAATTAATGTGTGTTATGACACTAAGATCATGTGAGAATTAATTTCAAGTGGATGTCGTGAGAAACAATTTATAATATAATTTTCAAATCGTTTGCAAAATATTAGGTCAGGCTCCACGGCGAACGGCAGCGACGCCGACGGTAGAAATGTCCCCGTGGCTTTTCGGATGTAGTACGTCGAACCCTGAACTGTGCTGTGTGTGCTAAATAGACACTAAAGCTGATTAAATAGAGACTAGCGGCGGTAGATGTCGCTTGCATACTAAACACTCACTTAATTATGTCTCTATGGAGTGTGATTTGAATTTTCTGCTCTTTTTTAAAGTAAATAGACGTTGTCAGCGCTTTTATAAGTAAAAGTAATTTAATCATCGAGTTTATGCTTTATGCTTTACAGGAAAATGACAGTATAGTATATTATTGCAACTATACCTACATATATTTTATGTTTCTTCATTGCCTTATCTATCCTAAACTAAAATTATCGATAGATCTTCTAGTTAAAGTGAAGTAATTAACAAAGAAAACCTTGACGAAATTGATACACACATCATTAGTTAGTTACAAATGATCTAGTCGCAGAACGAGGCCCGGCTGATGAAGCGAGACGAACTTCAAAGGAACACTGTCGTCGCTCGAATATCAATTATGATGAACTCATCTCAAACCTTCATCTTACGTTACTTTACATGCATTACTGATGCAATTTCCGATCATACCTTATTAAGTAACGATTAATGTTGAATAAACGAATTTAATTTCTTATCAGTGACATACCTAATTTAGAATTTCGCTTTTAGCGACATTTACGGAAAAATGATGATGATATTTCATTGTTAAATTCAGTGAAATAAGCTATAATTAATGACTTATTTAAATAATTCATGTTTTCTATAAATAAAACTATGTGAATAAAATACTGGCGATCCAATATATTGTTTTGACTAACCAAGCTAAGTTGATTACTAATATGTATGTTATATGCCATATTTGATTCTCGCGACTTTGTCGTCATAGACCGTAAATTTTTCGTAGTAAAAGACGCTTTCGCTCAAGACAGTATCCGAATTCTGACAAATATCGTGGTATGTACGCAAATCAATTGAAAGCATGCTAAAAATCACACTTATGAAGTTCTCGAGCGATGATGTCATTATAAGATAAACTCCGTCCGCGCACAACCTTCAATATTACCATTTATATTTCCACGTCGAGTGAGTATAACTTTAAATTTTAATCTCAAGGATTTATGTACTCTTAAATGTGTTATATTTTTATTGTGAGTCTGCGTGTCCCGTTTCAATGGTACGAGACGGTCAATGAATCATTGTGAGGAATAAAGAGTTGTCTCAGAGAAGCGAAATTGTTGAAATTTTTTTTGTTTATCGTCGATGTAAGCGAGATAACAAAATCGTTTTTTTAATTATTTTTACGTTAAGAACTTAGGTCATGTATTTGCTTATCGATTATTAATATGTCTATATATTTTATATGTATTTAAGAATGATCTGTTTGTTCGCGCTATATCGAAAACCGAAGATGTTGAAGTGAATTTTTTATAACTTTTAAATAATTAGAAAAAATACTTACATTTTTCTGTCACCATCGACATGCGACTGGACGGTAAATCCAAACATAGATTGATAATTTCCTGTATAAACTACCCTAGAAGGGATGTCCACATTGAACCCTAGGGCGCCCGCCCAAGCGCATAGAAAAACGCACAAAAATAATGCCATAATGACAAAAAAACACGTGAGTCACAGCACTACACAAAAAAAAATTACAGCACACTATACTTATTTATTCAAAATAAATTATATAATTCGTCCTCATGATTCGTTTCGACTATGAGTTCGTGATCGTAAATATATTGCGACCGACGACACGTGCACTCCGAACGGCGGCCGGCGCAACACTGAACACTTATAATCCAACGTTACTGAACACTGGCGCAAGGCCGCAAGTGAGGTAATCCCGTAGAAAATAAGTTTGGAAAATGCTTCACGTACGATTCGCGCGTTTTTTCTCGGAAGATGAGTGTATGTTTGGTAACGTAGCTATTTTGGGTGACTCTTTGACTCAAATCTCGATAACTTCGACCTTACATTGACACGTTTATTTACAATGAATATTACTGTTAAGGTTTATTCATTATTCATTATTATTCTCGAAAAATGACTATAAAGTTATGGGCATATCCTTGTAACAATTAATTAAAAATCCTTGACTACGATTATTCATATATAAAAATATCTAATTACTTCATTGTGTAATTACAAAAAAAAAATCAGTAAAATTATTCTTTACCAATTATATTAGAATTAAATTAAATTTCTTTCTATTTTGGCGATTCAAGAGTTCAAGCGTATGTTACTTAAATAAAGTGTATTTTAAATTACTATTGAATAAAAAAATAAATAAAACTCTACATTTTTTTCCACAATATTTTTGTTTGTGACTGCTTAAGAACGGTCTCTACAACAAAAAATTTATGACTCTACTTCTAAACTCTTTTATTTCATACTTTTCGCACGATTATAATTAATAAGAAAATATTTAACTAATGATGTTATGTTATCATATTATTGGTAGAGAATAATATATGTTAGCGCCGGTCCTTAATCAAGGTGGTCAAGACGACTCGTCACCTCTCATTTTATTCACTATATCAATTATGTTTAGTAAAATGCAAACGCAATCCATAAATATAAAATCTGATTTGAAGTAGTTATTATTTCAAAGTATATAATACTTTATTATATTTCTCGTTGATTGATTTTTTTTTACTTAGTGTAGAAACGAACAGGTTGGTTTTCCTGCACGATCACGATCGCTCACAAACATATGCCAAATATAACCTAAGTGCCAAAAATGCGACTTAAATGAAGAGCAACAGAAACTAATGGAAGAGAAAGACTTCCGCCTATCATTCAGCGTACAAAGTGCATACTAGACAGTTTACGCCGATATCCTGTTTGTTACTTACCCGATCGAGCCAAACATCTGTTACAACCATACATGAAGTCTGAATATTTTACGACTAATTTTTTAAGTATTGCGATATATATGTATGTACATACATATAAGACACAAAAGCCTAACATTGGAAAAAAGCTATTTTTTTTTTGGTAATTAAAAAAAATGGAACAAAAGGAAATAAAATGTGTACATACTAGAGATGGGCCGAGTACTCGTTTGATACTCGGTACTCTGCGTGCTCGGCGGGTTTTTTGGTACTCGTACTCGGTTATTTGATAACGAGTATACTTTGTTTAAGAAAAGTAATGTATTTAGGTAGATATAATTATAACAATTGTTATTCAAAAAGTATTTATCGTTCTCTTTTTAAAGACCTCTCAAAGAGGTTTTGGGAGTCAACTGGGGAACTGGGCTTTGGGGAACTGGGGGGGGGGGGGGAGCTGGCAGCTACCTCGGTCAAAGGATCAGCTTGGCCATTCAACGGGGTAATGCTGCCAGTATTTTGGGAACTTTACCCAGATGCAGTGGCTTAGATGAGGTCTACAATGTTTTGTAAAATATAATCCATTTTTTTTGTATTCATTAAGATGTAAATAGTTTAATATATAATCTTTTATTTCTTTATTAGTTATTTAGGAAATCTTTCAAAATCTGAATTAATAAAATCAAAATTATGTTAATAATTTAATGAGACAAAATTACGAGAATCAAGTGACTAGTAGTTGAAAGGGTGAGGGGTGGTTCAACGCGAGCCGACGTCTTGACCGGCGGCACTTGTTTACGCGCGCGAAATGCGAATTCGATTGAACCGAGTTACTCGGTCGAGTACTCGGTTGAAAAAAAATTTAGCCGAGTAAAACTCGGTACTCGTTATTCGGCAAAAGTGTTACTCGGCGCATCTCTAGTACATACTAATTTTATGGGTAACGAACCAATATATACGAACAAAATAACAAGCTTTTGTTCACGACTTCATTCACATAAAAGTTTGTGTGTATAGATTACTGGGCTTTTAGGAGTATCGAAACAAATATCAGATTTTAAGTTATCAGCACCAATACAACAGTAGAAAAAAGTTCGGCTATTCATTTTTTGTAATATAATTTTTTATAATATAAGATTAAAACACATTCAAACATTTAGTACAAATAATATTTATTGATACAATAATAACATGCCGCGTATAAAATATTTCATATAAATACTATTGAATACTGCATTCCTAATGTTACAATAAATTGCTTTAAAATATTTCAACGCAAATCAACAAACCATGAAAACCTCACGGGAAAAATCTCTTCTATTAAAAAAGTATCCAGTATTTATTCTACCGTGCAAATTATTAAACACAACTCTTTCATCCTACATATGTCAGCAATTCAAAAGTGATCTAAGTGACACTTTGGTCCAATTGAGATATAATCTCTCGCGCGTATTATTAAATAAGCGAAATAATAATTGATATATTTTGTGACATTAAACTCGAAATGTATAAACAGCCAAATTTCCAAGTGTAAAACGTTTTTTGCGTCTTATGCCCAAAGAAGATCTAATGGCCACCACGCATGTTCAGTTTTACCTGCTAGATGTGCTTCCGCAATTCAACCGGAGCGTGTGTGGGAACTGTTCTATAATCGTTGATTAGATAGTTTCAGTATATTTGCGCTCAATCGGCGCAAGGTTTATGGGCTGTCAAGTGACTGTATAGTCTGTGACATTCGTGACAGTGTTACTCTGTGGTATTACTATTGAGATCCGTTTTCCATCGCTATTTCTGCTACGTGACTCCGATGCGCGCGCACTATAAACTTGAAAATCATCGTGTTTTCTAACAATAAAGCAGGAACAAACCGGAACAGACAATCTGATCGCTTGTTTTGACAGGCAAAATCGAAAATTAAATATTTAAAGTGACAATAACGAAAATAAATAAAATATATTCCGACATGCCAGATTGCCACATGCTTCCCAGCAGACCTGGTCGGATACAAACTTTGCAGGCACGACGAAACGTAAAATATATGAAACATTTTGATAAAACTTCTTTATACTTCGCACTTACGTTTGTAATAGTTAAACTGTGAACCAAAATGCCTTTAGTTCAATGTCTCATTTTCAAAACGTCACTTGGTTCACTTATGAACTCATATGTAGGATATTTATACTTCAACGCTGTGCATAAAGTATTTAATCTATAAAATATCAGTGCTGCTTTCCCATAATAAAAAAGGAGATTTTGTTTGAATCACTGAGCCAATTCATCTTTGAAAATACAAACTTATTTAATTACTAATTATAATTTTATTCTTTTATGATTTTAATTAAATTACCAACTATCGAGATTATTTTAATTTATTCATTACTAGAAAAATAGTTTCGTTACAGACTATGTTATTCTTATTTTAAAAAACTTGGTTTAGGAATTTCGATCAACTTTAGATTAATTATCTAAAGTATATATTTTAATCTTTCGCGATTTATACTATTCATATTTAATATAACGGGTTTTATCGCGATAACTAATGGTAGTAATACTTTTACTATTATTGCCCGACGTTTCGACAGTCAGCTCGTGACCACGACGGATGTAACTTCTTCGGTATTACTACCATTAGTTATCGCGATAAGACCCGTTATATTAAATATGTTAATTATGTAATACACATATAACAAATAATTATACAGGCCGATATCAAACGTGATTATTTTATCACCAGACACATGAGAAAACCAAATTATAACAAAATTAAATTCCTAATCATAACTTTCATAACAGCCTCTATATATCTCGATGACATATTATTTATATATTTTGGAATGATACTTTTCATTTTCGTTAAATATCAACTATCTTATCATTACGATAAAGACAGTCTTATTAATAAAATTTTATACTTGTTATAAGTATATAGATTGTGTATATGATACAGTGCTACCTCAATATAACGACTTCCTCGGTTTAACAAATTCTTCGTAATCCCCTTGAAATGTCCATAAGAGTCAGCATAAAAATATAACTTTACAATGCGAACATTTTCTGCGAACAACCTCTTTATAGCGAATAAAGCCTCTTTTAACTAACAAGAAAAAGTATTCATACCTCTGATTAACGAATTTTTTCAACCCAAAACTTTTATATAAAGTTCCTACCAATATAAAATCTTAATATTATAGTACGTGATTCATGTCGCGACATGTTTCCTCTTTATAACGGATTTTAGACCAACCTAACCTCAACATAAAAAACCTCAGTTCAACGAATTACTTGATATAACGAATATTTTCTTGTTCACTTCCAATTTGTTAAATCGAGGTTGCCCTGTAGTATCTTGCCCATTGTAAGACGATTTTAATAAATCCTTTTCTATTGAATAATGAAAACAAGACGAGCTTAAGAATAAATGACGGTAAATCGCTTATATAATCCTTGTAAAGTGTACATAATATACGCAAAAAAAATTGATTGAATTCTGTTGCTATAATAAAAAATATATTTTACATAATGCACATCGTTGATAAAATTTCATTAATAAGAATACATAATACTCATTAAATTTCATTTACAGAAATTTCTTTTCGCAATTAAAAACAATATTTTTACGTTAGTACACACCAAGCATTTATTCGTTGATTCAATAACTTATATTAAAATATTACGCTTCGTATACATATATTTTTAAAACTTTGAAAATATATTTAAGTCTCATTTTGGTTCATTTTCGTTTGACCAACGCACTTTTTAACCTTACGCTACGATTTCGAAAACTTAAATACGCTCGGGGTGCTCTTCTTTTGCGGTTTATTTTCAGCCACCTGAAAGATTTAGTACAATTAACGCATTTTACTTTGCAAATATTGTAACTATACTGCTCTGAAGTTAGTAAATCCGAACACAGTGTAAACCAGTGAATTTAAAATGCATAACACAACATTACAAAATGCAAGTAATTGTATAGGACTAAATTCAAAATTTAGTTCAATTAAAATTTGATATTCTTACTATTAAATCTAGAGAAACATTGAGAACGTATTTTGGTTCTAATTTTGTTTAATTATTAAATTAAATAATAGTTTTTGCGATCTATCTAGTATGTATGTCTTATATGTGGATGCTGATAAGCAATAATGTGTCACGGCAGAAAACGTTAAATTCGAAGATATTGATGTATTCTGATACTGCGTCACGTATTCAACATTGTTCAAAATTTAAGTAATTTAAACTAAATAAGAACAAAAGAAAATTCTTAATGTATTGATTTGAATATAGAAGTATGTTCCATATTGAACAATAAGCAATAATCTCAAATATTAAAAAAAATACTTATCATTAGATAAAACTTTCAATCACACAAATCTACTTTTAATTCACGAAACAGAAAAGAAAAGATGAATATAAACATCTTCGAACAAATTAAGAATAGGTTCGAGATGTTCGGCCGCCATTTAGCCTCAAGACCCAGTATAGCTCATCCGCGTCCAGGCCACAAGGCGTGTACGCACGGTGCGGTCGCCCAGCAGCAGGCGCGCCTTGTCCTCCTCCAGCGGCGCGGGCGCGGCGGCGGCGCGGCGGTGCAGCTGCAGCTTCTGGCGGATCGCTTGGGACACTATCACCCTGGCGAGGACAAATGATCCACTTTATCGTGTTTACACGGGTCGGTGCGCTGACTGAGAACATTCCACCCCAGAGGATACAAATTAAGTGTAGGACAGTTCACCAGCAGAATCGATATTTAAAAGTAAAAAACTGAATAATTTGTTTGTTTATTAAAACGTTGGATCATATACGCTCGTATAGTATAGGCATCATTTCTACAAAATATTTAAAAAAATCGTTTTTTTTTTTATATTTTATCTAATACATAACCAATTGACATAATTTGTTTTTTTAGCCGCTTATTCAATATCTATGGATGTAATTAATGTGTTTCTTAATATAAAACACTCGCATGGTATACATTTATTTGTAACGTCATCTGTTGACGAAAAGTAATTTATACCTTTAGATTTCGTAAAACTCAACGTTATCGTGGTTTTTTATTGGGAAAGTTTACATTTTTTTTTAATCCGTAATAATTAGTTTCGCAATAATCTTTAAACACAAACAATGGTACAACATAGCTAACATTTTAAAATACATAAGTGACCTTGAAACCTAAGCACAAGTAAAGTAATTCTCCCACCTCCTGGTATCACTCTTGGTGGCCAGCAGCAGGTCGAGCCAGGTCCAGGTCACGTTGTGGTACTCCAGCGTGGGCAGCACCAGCGGTAGGTCGCGCACGTCTTCCAGGTTCTTCTCCTTGCTGCCCTTGTATGAGACGCGTACTGGTACTTCTGGTATCTTGATGTATATGAAAAGCTTGTTCTTCTCGGCTCGCTCCTGTTGGTGGTGGACAAAGTAATGGAAAATAGATGAATGTGAACAAAATAAGATCTATTAGTAAACACACAACTATCACACTACTACAGACTTAATAAATAAAAATAAAAAAGTATTCAAAAGACCATACAAAAAAAAATGATAGGTTGCAAAAAATGAAGGAATAGGCATATAAAAATAAAAAAAAAAAACAACAAAATTACTAATAAAAAGTGTGCAGCCGTGTAATATTACCAAAAGGAGATTCACTTAGTATATACGTAGAAGCAATATTGCATGTACACTGATCAGTTGTCTCCTGAAGTCAATGTAGTACTGATATGGTATTTATACCTCCGATTTTTCGGTGTAAATCCCACTGGGTAGATAGTATTAATGCAATAAAAAAAGCCCAAACTATTTCCAAGCAGTTATAGTCTCAGAAATAAAATCAAAAACCAAGCATTTTTTTATTCGGCGAGAATTGTAAAGATTTACATCAGTTGTTTGTCATTGCTTCACACCTGAAGGAATTTACCGTCACCTTTATTTTTCACTGTAATAACCGTCGTTAGGTTAGCTAGGAAACGATTGCCAAGTTACAGAATTATAATTCTCGCCTTCGATCAAGAAAAATATAAGCCTTATAATGTATGAACCACATAAAATATTTATAGCGGATTTTAGTATAACTTTGAATTGACAAAGAAGTCACGTTGGAGACGTCATCTCACCTTCATTTTTTCTACGTCATCCTTATCTTTCTTATCCCTCTTGACGTAGAAGTTGGAATTGGAATCCTTGCCCTTCTTCTTGACCTTCTTTGATGAACTGGTACCAGCTCGGAGGGTACCATCGCCTTCTTCTTCGCCTTCTTCTATAGCGTCCGGATCTCGTTCGGGGAAGCAGAACTTGAGCATCGTGTTGAAGAATTTCTTGGTTAAACCTAGCGTTCAAAATATTTATGAAACAATAACACAAAACAATGATTCAATCATATATATAATGCAAGTTTCTGCGGCATGAACATTCGCAACACCAGAGATGGTACATTTATGTATTAATCGGCTTACAGTGCGAAAACAGAGGAAGCGGGCAGGAAGTAATCGAAGGAATGAGGATTTAGGTTACTGGCTTTAAAGAAATTGAAATTGTTAAAGAATCGTTATTGTTATTTTTATGTTTATCAGTATTCTATCGTCGAAATTAACTAAGGTACAAATAATAGTCTTAGAATAGTCATAGAGTTCGGCTAACTACATGCATTAACGCAGAAAGATTGCATCAGCTTAGTATCAGACTAAGCTGATGCAATCTTAAAAGTAGTAAAGGTACTGGAGTAGTATAGTCTATTTTTTTATTTGTCTTTATTTTGGTAACAATACCCCAAGAAAAATCACGAATTTACGAACAAATTTTTTTTCATTATAATTTAGACGATAATTTCTTATCTAACTCTAACGAGTGGCTAGAAAACGCCATATTTATATATTTCAAACTTTCGCGATCTATCTATCGCGATAAGACCCGTTATATAAATACGAATGCGGCATATTGTCTGCTAAAGGAGACAAGTAGAGGGAGACAGAGAAGCGTCTCACCGATGCGGATGGGCACGATGTTGACCTCGAAGTGCTCCTTGACGGAGATGCCGCCCACGGGCGGGCGGTCGCGGCAGAACACGCGCAGCGCCGCGCGCCGCGCCACCGGCGCGCGCCCCGACGCCGCCTGCGGCGCCAGCACCTGCGGGCGCGACCGACTTGTACGCTGATAAGCAATACTGTGTCAAGCCATACGAACCTCGTTTTCAGAAAATGGCGTCTAAAGATGCCAAACCTATGCTTTAAATTATTTGAATAAATATTTATCTATATTTTCTTTTCTTTTTTGATACAAGATATAATGAATTAAAAGCAGGTTGATATATTTAATATTTTATCTAATAAAAAGTTTTTTTTTAATATATGAGATTATGGTATAAAATATGGATCGACCTTGAAATTCGAAACTATTTATTAAGAAACTTTTTTTCCGTATTTATTTAGTTTATATGACTTTATTTTTTATTGAATAATTTTAAATAGGTGATGCACTATCAAAATATATCAATATCTCCCAATTTCACTTTTTGTGGATTGACACATTATTGCTTATCAGCGTCCAGTTTTAACTTAGACTGGCTTCGTTGCCAACTGACGTGTTTTAACTAAAATCTGCGATTAAAAAGTTTGTATTTCATATATTATACGGCTAATTTTTTTTCTTGGTCACGCAAACTCTGTTATTATATTCATAATTTGAATTAGAACTCTACACTCTGCATCTGTAGTAACAGATGAACATTTTGGATAAAAACATTTCTTTTACATATTATTTTTAATTTTTAGTTCTCGATTGCGAATAATAGTCAAATAATAAGCAAACGTTACTGATACTCACCTCAGGGAATGGTTCATTCGGTAACAAGTTGGTGACCCGCACGTAACCCACTTCCAGCTGATGTTCAACAGAATCATCCGATCGTGACGTTTTTGTGTACCTTTCGTAGAAACATGAAATAAATTACAATTTCATCCTAATTAAATTACAACAATATTATTACTTATTTCATTTCTTTGTTTTGTGCCTTTAGTTGTAATATTACTTATTAAAATTTGTTTATTTTAATTCGCACTAGGGTAGTATAATCTATACTAATATTTTAAAGCTGAAGAGTTTGTTTGTTTGATTGTTTGCTTGAACGCACTAATCTCAGGAACTACTGGTCCAATTTGAAAAATTCTTTTAGTGTTAGATAGCCCATTTATCGAGGAAGCTATAGGCTATACATTATCACGCTAAGACCAAAAGAAGCGGAGCATCAATGAAGAATGTTTCAAAATCGGGGGATATTTTCCTATTGAGAGAGCTTACGCTACGTGCGCTGCGTAAACGGTTAAAGTTTTGCAAAAATCATGTATGACAGAATTGTTCCCCTTTATAAGTTCTAAAAAAAACGACAACTACAGTGACAACATTTTAAGATTAGCTCACTATAACCTTTTTTATGCCAACCAAATTTGTTCTATAATTCATTCTTTGCGAAGGTGTTTTTATAAATATGATATTAATCCTTATCCAAATAAATACATTATTCATAAACATACAATTTTAAACAAAATTGCCCTTTACATCATTCGATTTAAATGAGTATCTTAGGAAATATTGTAATTTTAAAATAACATCTCAGCAAAATAATGATCGAGTACTGCGCGCACAATGTGCAAAGTATGTATATGAGGGGGAATGGCTCCAGTTAGCTCTGCAAGATACCATGCCGCGCGGCTCAGACGCCTGGTCGGCTCCCTTCACTAAGTCGCAAGTTAAAGTCGGCGTTAGCCCAAAGGAAGTATTCCGGAACATAGCCAGCGCACGCACAGGAAGTTGGTGAGCAGCAGGTCGGCGATGCCGAGCTGGCCGTCGGCGTCGGTGAGGCGCCAGCGCGCCGACTTGAAGCAGATCTCGTTGTAGCGGTGCGGCGGCGCGTGCGGCGCGCGCGGCGGCGGCGCGGCCAGCGAGCGCCGCGCCTCGCGCCACGCGCGCACCATGGCGTCCAGCTCCGCGCCCAGCGACCACGCCGCCTCCTTGCACTCGTTCACCTGCCGCGTCAACTTGCCGGTGCTCTCAGCCGTCACCAGACGTTTGGGACTTAAGATATACTTCACTCGACTTATTTAGTGAATAAACACACCCCGGAACGAAAATTAAAGAAGAAGGTATTCAAGTATTTGAGAAATACGTCCCATAAAAATTGCACTAAACACTGCTATTCATTATAAATATAATTATATGAGAATGATCAGTCATTCTCATATAATTATATATATTATATATATGATGATGACTGTCCTGGTGCCTAATTTTGTTTATTATACAAACCAAATAAAAATTTTCTTAATTACACCACAGTCACATAGAAAAAAAAAATTAAATAATTGACCGAAAAAAAAATCAAATCACACATCAATGATTATAAACAATAGATAAATAATTAAATATAAAAAAAATTCATCATTTCATACCTGATCGTCTAAAGCTTTCAGTTCAGCTATAGCAACTGGATCGTTTTCATTTATAGACCGATTTTTGAGATAATACTCTTTTTCCAGTCGCCTCAGCCGCGCCAGCGACTCCCTCACCTATAACATTTAATTAACAATAAAAACTATAGCATTACAGAGTTAGTATATAAGAACTAAGAAAAAAAGTAAGGGACGGACTCGCGTCCTTAGAGATCATAAATTAGGTCTCAAGGTGGTTCTAAGAGAATTTTAAAAAAGAATTATGAGGACCATAGATTCATTTGTAATAAAAAACATTTGCATTCTTTTTTTTTTATTAATTGCTTACAGAAATGAGACATTAATCAATTTAATTTGTCTCTTCCAATTAATCAATTGAACGTATTATTAAAAGTAATGTTGCATATTTCTTATTTATTACTAGAAAGATAATTCGTGTTACACAAAAACCATTTATAAACAACTTTTTTATTAACATAATACCTACTAATATACGTATTATATTTATTGTGCTATAAAAAAACCAAACGACATTGACGATTCAAGGTTATGAAGGAGTGGCAAAATATCATAGAGTCGACTTTTTCGAAATGTTAGTTACATCCTCGGTAGTATAGTGGTAAGTATCCCCGCCTGTCACGCGGGAGACCGGGGTTCGATTCCCCGCCGTGGAGAACTAATTTTTTATTATTATTTTTTTTCAATTTTATTTTAATTTAAATTAAATAAATTTAGGACTTTTGTCTAACAAATAACGCAGGTATAATAAATATATATTGCTTTCATTGATTCATGTCTAATTGTTGTTACGATCACATTGTGGGTGCTTTCTGTAGTGTATATTAAAAAAAAACAATGTTTTTATACTCTATGTATTAACATTGTTCGGATTATGATAATAAATTTGAGAGCGTGTTCTAGGCTTCCGCGAGAGTTCCGACTCAAAGATTCTATATATTGAGTGATAGGTGGCACCGTAACGCATGCCGGGTACAACTAGTTTGTATATATAATCCTAATAATCGTTAGTGCTAATGACATTTTAAATGGCTACAATTCGCTCTAGCGTGGATTCTTACTCAACATTAGTCAAAATCGATATATTAAAATATAACAAACTAAATTTTTCGCTATTCTAATACGAATTTCCCTAAGTAAAAGGATACAGAGAAGAAAAGAGAGAGAAGTCAGCAGAGGGTAATCTAAAAGGAACATCGAAAGCCACCTGCGTCTGCAGCTTGTGTATGAGGTGGCGCGGGTCGGTGTCGCGGTGCAGCTGCAGCTGGAAGCGCATGCGCGCGCGCCGCTCCAGCGTGCGGCGCCGCTCCGGCTCCACGTGCAGCACCACGTTGTTCACCACGTCCAGCAGCATCGCGTACTGCAACACAGCGCTGGTAGAGCCTAACTCACTCAGAGAGCCGGAAGCCTAACTAAGGAATGAAATATAAAACACAAAACGTAGTATTTTATCAGATTTCTGAATCGCTTCTATCAAGTTCCAAAACATAAGTGAGTGGAACCGCGAGGAACTGCTAGTGCCTTTATAACCTGGTAACACATTTGTAGTCCCTTCTGGTACAAATATCCATGAGCGGTAGTGATCACTGGACATCACGTGACCGACTTGCCCGGTTACTCCTTATTCTTATAAAAGAAAATTATTCATATGCGTTACTGCTGTTTGTATTACTGCTCTACTCTTCCTTTAAGTGTTGTAGTGCAATTTCTAGTCGCGAGTATATCACTGGACTAAATAACAAAATTGATGGTCCACTCAATAAATGTCAAATATGTATGTAGATTAGTCTTTAGGTTTAGAAAGACTAACATAAAATGATGACATTTCGAATCTTTATTTTTTTGGCATTTTCCAATGCTATCAAGTATCATCTAGTGCGATTCATAATGAATTCAAGGTGTCATTGAGACTGACCGACACATTGGATTATAATTCAAAACATACTCGTTAATTTCTCGATCTGCAACTAATAAAAGAAGACAGGCAGTAATAACAACATACTTAGGATAAAGCTAGCAGCACTAAATAGTTTTACAATCTTTTATTGCAACATGAAATATTTGTATGTAACTGTTAATTGGGGTGCAATTTTCCAGCTCAATTTTGGAAAATCTTCAACCGATGGAGCTGATATTTTCGGTAATAAATGTAACTGATGCCACCCCGCACACCTGCAGCGAGTTGGTGCACACGTCGAGGTCGTGGTGCATGAGCGTGAAGGAGTCGTAGGGCTCGGGCGCGCCCCAGCCGTCCGCGCCGCCGCCGCCCGCCTCGCTCTCCTCGTGCGACACGTAGTGGAACTCGCACGCGCAGCGCGACACGATGCGCTGCAGCTGTGTGCGAGTCGACCGTAGCCAAGCGTTAGTGTGGCGCAGCCCGCTGCTGCAGCCAGGCCAGCAATGTACCAGTGGCACGGCCGAGGACACCACAGAGGCACAAAAATTGGCGCAAAAGTAGATAATAGAGTGAGTGAAGGAAGCTAAGCCTACACCCTCCAATAAATCAAATTAAAATTTTATAAATTAAAAATTTACAAATTAAAAAATGTGAATGCAACATCGAATACAGAATAAAAGTGAAACTCTTAAAAATATATATTACATTCTTGCTTTTATATTTTGTCTCTCTCACTCACGTAACAAAATGTGTCAAAACGTCACGCGTCCATTTTGTACTCAATTCTCTAATGAATAAAACCACTAAAAATTTGACCACATAAATCTTAAGCAAATATGTTTTATATTTAATATAAATACTTGAGCCAGTCCCGCATCTGCAGATGGGCCCACGGTCCGGCCGATGACGCCGCCCGCGGAGTGTCCGCTGCCAACCAGGCGAGGCCCGTCCGGTAGCGTGTTGATCTCAGCGCCTTGCCAGCGCTCCTCGATCTCTTCCACCGAAACCCATTGAATATTTTCTAAAACAAGATTTAAACTCCCATAAATTGAATCAGGTGTTATTTTGCGGAATTCCATGATAATCAATCACAAAACTACTTTGCTGTAATCCGCGAAACCATCTATAGCTGTCTGATATCATGCAATTTGAGCACCACCCGCTTCTCCCGACATACGCACACGCATACGCAGCACAAGCAAGCAAGCACCAACCTCCCACATAAACACAAATATTTTTTTTCCAATTCTTCAAAAAAATCAAATTGATTTAGCTACGAAACAATCCCAAGCGGTAGAGCAGGGCAGCGGGGGGGGGGGGGGGGGGCGAGGCGCCGTACCGTCGAGCTGATCGCGGTCGGCGGCGCTGACGGTGGCGTAGTACTGCATGGCGGACAGCGCGCCGCTCCAGGCGGCGGCGGCGGGCGCGCGCCGCACGCGCTGGCGCACCTCCGCGCGCGCCGCGCACAGGATCACGTAGCCGCGCGTCTCGCAGCCCTTCAGCACCACTTGCGAGTTCACCAGCTCGACTGCGGGCCACGTCGGCTTTGTAAAGCTTACAAGGTCCAGTTTCATGGTCTCCTACGTTATTTTGCGTTTTATAAACTTTAACAGACCAGCGTTCGTGGTCACGGGTAAACCTACCCGTACGAACGCTGGAAAATGCTCGAAACGTCGGGATGATCAAAATAGTGAATATACGCGATTTAAATCCGTTTCAAATAGTTTTATTTCAATTATAACATCTTGTTATTGACTTCATAAAGTAAATGTTTTCTTTCTGGGACAAGGTATTCGTTTCCCCAGAAACGTTTGCAGATTTAAATCATATGTTAAAAAGTCCCTAAGAGCAAAAGCATGTTACTCGTATATGAGCTTAGTATATGCTGAATTTCCTACAAGATTAATAATGAATTTGTTATTAAAAAAAAATATATTGACAAATATTTAAAAGACTCGTTTTTTGTCGGTTTTTCTCGGTAGAATCTATATTCCCGGTTCGGAATGTAGATTCTACCGATGTAGATTCTATTTTTTTGATTTTGTAACTCGGCATAATTTAAATGAATGTAAAACAAGAGCCGTGTTACTCCACTGGGCAAGTGAGGGACGCGGCTATCCGCTCGCACGGCTAGCGCGGCACGTACTGAGGCAGGCGGTGTGCGAGTTGTCGTCGTCCAGCACGTGCTTGAGGTGCAGGTGCGAGGGGTGCGCGGGCGGCGCGTCGGCCTCGGCGCCCGCCAGCTCGTCGCTGAACACCACGGGCGCCTCGCCGCCCGCCTCGCCCGCCTCCGCCACCAGCGCCGCCAGCATGTTCGCGCCGCCGCTGCTGCCGCTCTGCGGGGGCGGGGGCGGACACAGTTTGCCGTTTGTTAATGAGGTCCCGCTGAGTTCTTGAGAGAGTTTCTTCTCAGATTTGAGATTTAACTTTTCCAACACCGTGGTAGATTCATTACTTAACGTTTAAGAAGAGTAAATTTCCAATTTTGAATAAATTTTTTTTGTTGTTCTTTTAATGAGTAGGCTGTTCAATTATTTTAAAATAATCATCTCTGCTTATGAGCATTCTGTAACACCAAAGGAATTTCAGACTTAAAATGAAAGAAGACTAATACAATAAAGACTTATTCTCTATAAGGGATAAAGCAGAATAGGAAATAATAGACGCGATTGGGAAAGTACGTGAAAATCGTATATTGATATTTATATACCACCCAAAACTTTAATTAAAAAACTTACTTGTGCTGGAGCAGGAGGTGGTGAAACGACATCGGAGTCTCGTTGATTCTTAGGCGAATTCGTAGGTTTTTCTTCCTCTTTCAGAGCTTTGGTTGATAGATTCTTCTTAAGTTGCTAAAAAAATGAACCAACAATATATATTACACAATATCCTTGAGTATTAAAGTAGGTTCCGAAAAATAAGTTTCAGTATATTGCTCCATGTTCTCACTAACTTATTTTACATAGAACTAGAACATGTAATGACAATCCTCTCGCTCGTATGAAAGGTAGAGCACCTGCGTCTTGATGTAGGTGTCGATGAGCGCGAAGGCCAGGTCGCGGTTGAGCTTGGTCCAGGCGCCGCGCAGGTCGTGCACGGCGAGGCGGTGCGTGGGCGCCGGCGCCGCCGCCGCGCCGCCCGCCTCGCGCCCGTACGACACGCGCCGCACCGACAGGCAGTAGCACTTCTCCATGGCCGGCGGGTTCAGCAGCGACGAGTTCTGCGGTTTTTATTTTTTTTCTTATTATCAATACTAGTCATCAAAATCGGCCTGCAGGGTCCTTTATGTGTTTCTCCTTATTCCCTATACTTTCGGGTTTAGCCTACAACACATCCTGTATAGCGTATGATTCCTGCGTTTTATATGTATAAGAATTACATTTATAAATTTTATTCCCGAGAAGACTATAAAACAATTCTGTAACCTAGTAACAGATATGTCGCAAGTAGTTATGAAAACTGTAAATATTAAAAATAAGGCACTAGTTAATTTTTTAGTATAAAGCAATGAGAAATATCTTACGTAAATCTTTATGAAAATCAGAGAAGAAAAGTTTTAAGTACAATCTCGCCTAAAACTGACTCTATAATTACATATTATTATCAATCATCCTCTAGTAACAATAAGTTGATTTGCAAGATTTTCTTCCTGAGCCAAGTGATAATGAGAAATATCGTTGGAAAACAATCTATAAGTATCCCACAGATGGGCAGTGGTTTTTTCGATAATTACGATAAAGAATATACAGGTTCCGTCACTTTTTCTTCCACCATTGAAAAGACAAATTAGGACTAATTCATTGGTGCCAGTTCAGTGGATTCGCGAGCACAGAATCAACTGACCTCGTCGTCCCTGTCGTCGCCGGCGGCCGCGGAGGCGGGCGGGGGCTGCGCGAGCGGCGCGGGCGTCTTGAGCCAGATCTCCGCGTCGTTGAGGTCGCAGTTCATGTAGAGCGTGGCCCACACGGCGCGCGCGCGGCGCAGCAGCGCGTCCCCGCCCGCCACGAGCGCCAGGCGGTGCCGCGCTCCGCACGTCACGCGCGCGCCGCGCATCTCGATCCCGCGCTGCATGGACGAGGACGACCAGTAGAACACCTGAGGGACACATCGGAAGAAAATATGTAATGACATAACATAACCCTAATTATGACACAAACTTTGAAAAAAAAACTTACTAAATATTCATACTTCTAAATATATACAACTCAAAGGTCAGTCACCATTGACTGATATAATAATCTATCAACGCACAGCCTAAACCAGTGGACGGATCGGGCTGAAATTTGGCATGCAGGTAGATGTTAAGACGTAGGCATCCACTAAGAAAGGATTTTGATTAATTCTACCCCCAAAGGGATGAAATAGGGGATGAAAGTTTGTGTGAAACTTTGTCAATTTTAAACCGATTGGGCTAAGACTTTGCATACGTAAAGCTACTATAACGTAGGCATCACAGACACCGTAGACGAAGTCGCGAGCACCAACTAATATAATATATAGTTACATTTAAAAATTTCCGACAGTATAATTATTCATTCTGACTATTTCATCACAGCCCAATAGAATGCTTCTGTTGTAAGCTGGTTAATTGTGTATTGCTGATTCCAGCTGATGCTCCAACACCAGGTGAAAGTTAAGCAACTATGTTATTTCAATATTTTTCATACTTTCCACCCATACTGATTAACTATC
This sequence comes from Hypolimnas misippus, assembly GCA_037950945.1. Taxonomy (NCBI): domain Eukaryota; kingdom Metazoa; phylum Arthropoda; class Insecta; order Lepidoptera; family Nymphalidae; genus Hypolimnas; species Hypolimnas misippus. Next base: position 13,966,807 of record JBBEEQ010000024.1, on the reverse strand, counting down.
AAACAAAAACCGCATCAAAGTTGATCTATTCGTTAGGAAGCTACGATGTCAAAAGCAGACAGAGATACACACGTCAAACTTATAACGCCCCACTTTTTTGTTCGGAGATTAGTAATTTACGAAAAATTTTAATTCACAAAAAAATGTATTTTTCCACCTATGGTGGTATGAAAAAATATCTGAGAAAACTAAAATATGTTTATTTGATAATTACCTGCAAGTTATGGAGAGTTAGCGAGACGCTAACGTTGCGATAGTGCCTCGACAGTTGAGGCTTGCGCGGGCGCAGGTTGTTGAACACACGGCCGCGCCGAGTGGGCCGAGTCGTACCCGATAAGATCAGCTTTAGACTTTCGAACCATCTAAACATTTTGTATGTAAAATAATTTAGTTATAAACAATATAAATACATAAATAAACGCATCACAATCAACGGCCACATGAGGTTTTAATTGATAATGTTCGTAGGTCCGGAAACATGGAACACAAACATTCAGACGATGACAATCATCCATATGGCCAATACAGACGTTTGCCAGAAGCGGGGATAGAACCTGCGACCGTAAGCGCATCAGTCAGTCGCAGTACCCACTACGCCTACCTGTCTGTCAAATCTAATGAAAGAAATTGTTCATATTAAGAAAATAAAAAAAATATATACCTAAGGGTACTTCCATAAAGCAGAAGCACAGGTCCATCTCCTTCAATGGGTTTAGTGTCCATGCTCAAATGCAAATCGAGACCTTGCGAACGAAACGCCCTGTACGAATCGTGTTCCTGTAACAATGCTTTAATTATAAGCATACCACCAATTTGTTTTAAAAACCGTCATTCAACTTTTAGCTACTATCTCCAATTATTTTATGATATCCCAATTTATATTCACGTCAAATATTTATCACAAAAATTCAACAATATTCATTTTTATTTTATGGTTGATAGGCAAGCGCGAACAAGCCTGATGATGTCTAAGTTGGTACGCACTTAGGAAATGTCTATTCACTCTACCATTGAAATTGTAAGTAGCAAGGCACGCCGATAATGGAAGTGTTCCATACCCATAGCGCCGTTCCAGCTCACCTGGTTGCTGGAGTACTCCGGCAGGCGCGTGGGCGCACAGGGCGCCACAGCGTGGTGGTCGCGCGGCTCGCCCACGCTCTGCCAGCCCAGCTTCACCGCGAGCCGCAGCGCGGGCACGCGCAGCACTCTGCAGTCGTCGTACTTGCTGGCCGTGCGCACGAACACTTTCAACTCGCCGAGGAAGCCGAGCTTGCCTTATGTGGCAAGAATGACACGTTTGTTATAGAATTGAGGTTTTCAAACGAGAGCAAAATGTACTGTTGATGAGACTGATGTGACCAACAGATTTGCCTAGCAATCAGGCTAATGATATAGAATGAGAACAAGGCGATACAATATCACAGGAGTTGAAAAATAAATACGATCTCGCTAAAAGTTACAAAAAGAATCTTTATACTCGAATTATTATTGAAACCTTCGTGTTAAGTTGCTGCATCATACATCCTTGACTAGATTTATAAGGCACTCATACTTACGAATCAATTTTGTCATCTATTATAAGTATTAACATAGTCTGAATTGCTAGATTATCTTTATTTTTTTGTCTAACAACAGAGTTGTCGTGATATACAATTCAAAAATAAATTAAAACACTTACCGTTCGTCCAGTCCAACACCAAATCGGTCCATGTGACCTCCATTTCCTCAGTGGTATTGTAGGGATCAAGCGAGACGTGCAATAGGCAAGTGAACTTAGCACAATTCACCGTTAATCGTCCGTGGAATAAAAGGCGAACTTTATCCCACCATGCCAGTGGTGCTGATGGGTCTAATGACGGTCGAGACACTTGATCAAATGCTGAAAAAATTAAATTTTATATACTTCCTAAAAAGTAAAGATATGTATTTTTTTTTCAAACAATAATATACTTATTGGAATATATAATATTACAAAGATGAAGAGTTTGTTTGTTTGTTTGAATCCGCTAATCCCAGGAACTACTGGTTTGAATTGATTTTTTTTCTTGGTTAGTCAAGTCAAGGGTCGAGGAAGGCTTTAATCGTTATTACATTACACTGCGATCGATAGGACAAAAGCAATCGTGAAAAATGTTGCAAGAACGGAGGAAATTATTCATATTTGAGGGCATCCGTTGCGTACGCTGCGTAAACTGTTCAAGTTACCCAAAACTATGTATAAAAAATTATTCCTGTTTCGAGATACAACCATGCGAACGAAATCGCGGGCACAGCTAGTTGGACTATATTTTTCCTCACAAACTTTGATCTATCCTTCACAATCTTAAGAAATAAGCAGATACTTAAAAGTTAACTTATTTATGATATCCATACATTCTCCTGCCGACTCAACTTACCAAGATTACAATGCGCAATGACAGGCTCCCAGCACGGTCCAAAAGCATAGCTGTACTCGGTCATCTCGCAGCAGAGATCATAGTACCATTTGAGCGGCATCATGCTGCGCTCCAGCTCGAACTTGCCCCAGGGCTCGCCCTGATCGATGACCACCGTCCTAACCGCTAATAATAGAACAGAATAGAATAAGTTTAGTCGGGTACATATACACAAAAAAATCAACAATAACAAACAATATACTTCTCACTTGTGCCTTAGGATTAAAAAAAAAACAATTCTTTACATTATATCGACGCTGATAAGCAATACTGTGTCAAGCCACACGGACTTCATTTTGAGAAAATGGCGTCTAAAGAAGTCAAACCTATTCTTAATAAATATGTTTGAAGGAGTATATATTTACCTTTTCTTTTATTTTTTGATGAAAAGTATAATGAATTAAAAGTAGATTGATATATTTAATATATTATCTAATAAAAAGTTTTCAAAATATGGAACGCACTGAAATTCGAATCAATCAATTAAGAAACTTTTTTCAGTACTTATTTAATTTATATGACTAAAATTTTTTTGAATAATGTTAAATAGGAGATGCAGTATCAAATTACATCAATATCTTCGAATTTGACTTTTTGTGGGTTGACACATTATTGCTTATCAGCATCCATATATCACACTATACATTTTTGATGCTAAATTGGTATAATTTACTAACAGTTCTCAACAGGTTTATTATAAAAAAACGCAATGAACTAGTTTAAATTACTAGTGGTCACCCATTGGTCGAAATTCGATAATAATTAATTTAAATTATAAGCTTTAACATTATTACGGTTCTATTTATAATCTTTTTTTAATTTGACCAGAGTCTTTAACTAGAAACAAAACAGTACATATGCGTGTACATGTGGAATACATGGTAGTGTGTGTAATGTTTTTTTTTTTCTTGATTAATAGTATTTTTATGCATAATTTAAAAATATATATTATCATTCTTTGAAAAAATCTATATAAAATATTCGTAATTCCGTCTGCGTAATTTTCGTGAAAAGGGGAACAAGGTTTCTGCTTCACGTAATAATATATAGATACGTATTGGCAATTAAGTTCCCTTGACCACAGGAATGCCGAGGAACCCACCCCTCGGCGGCGGCTGCTCCTCGGCGGCCAGCAGCGTGCCCCACAGGCGCAGCTCGCTGAGGCTGAGCAGCGGCTGCGGGAAGTCGCGCAGGCGCAGCTGCCACAGCGCGCAGCTCACGCTCACCGCGCGGCACCACAGCGTCGTGAACTCGATGCCGTCCTCCGGCCACGGGCTGACGACACACGTAGGTCAAATCAAGTCAAATCAAGCTCACTTTAGGTCACAAGTCGCGTGCAGCTTCTTCACACAATTTTATTATATACAATAATAGTAAGAAATTAAAATTTACAGTATAAGAGAAACTACAAACGCATTTCACCTTAATGATGAATAATGGAATAATAGGGTGAATAAAGAATTTAAGATTTTCAGCTCTCTCACTAACTGCACAAAACACAGCTATATTAGTGACGTGCTTGGTGGTGCGGTAGTTCCGCAGTCGAGCCAACCCTGCTACGAGGCTACCTGTCCGCGTCGATGTCGCGCAGGCGCGCGGCGGCGCGGCGCGCGCCGTGCACGTGCGGGTCGGCGAGCGCGAGCACGCGCAGCGCGCTGAGGCAGCAGGCGACGAGGCGCGTGCGCGGCGGCGGCGCGGCGCGCGTGCGCTGCACGTAGATCTGCGCGTCCTTGTGGCGCAGCGCCGCGTACAGCTCCTCCACCTTGCCGGCCGGCAGGAACAGGTGCGGCTTGCACAGCTCCTGCACCTGCACACCGATACACGATTTTTCTGACCGAACACCCCGCTTCAAAATAAATGAATGCACTTTTACAAATATTTAGCACAAACCACTGCCTGGAACCTAGAACTTCTAAAATCATCATCTTTGTTTTCGTTTACGCAGGGAAATATTTGAAAGATACCCGAATCCTGAGGGCAAATCGGTTTATGTGGAGATTTATATCCATTAGAACCCTTGCGACCTCTGTCCTTATCACAAAAACCTTCCGTCTCTCTTGGTTCCTTTACTAATTGATAATATAGCTCAATTAAACTAACCATTAACACATAGACTTAAATATACACGCATAAAACTTTTCTTTATGGTATGTGAAAATACAATATTTCGACATAACACTATCTTACAAATTCGCGCTTACAGAAAATATGCATACATTAATTAATTCATCAATCAAAGTTGTTCATGAACCGATCTGGACTACTGTAAAGTAATATATACCTTGGCATCCAGCATTGTCCTTCGTTTCTGGCTTTCCTTATATTCATCTTCAAGAAGTTCGTAATTATCTCTCAGCTTAACTTCAAAGGGATCATCACTCATTTCGATCATTATTTCATCGATCTGAAAGGTTTAGTTCGCAATCAGTTTAACTCAATTTACTAAAATTTTATTTGAACAATTTCCACATAGTATATTGTACGCAAAATTGCTGTAAAAACAATTTTATATACCTTTATATGTAAATCGCTTGGCAATGGACTTTCTTCAGTAAAAGGTTTTTTCTTAATTCCATGTATGATTTTGATCCATTTGAAAAGGGACACAAATTCTCCTTGCACGGCTTCCGCGAAGCGATGTTTGTATGGAAATATAACCCTAACCAACCCTATGTTTACAGCCCTAAAATTAAATACAATAATGAGTCAAATAGAGATAAAAAACAATAATAAATTACCAAAAAATTTACTTAATTGATATAACCATTATCTATGATCTGAACGAGAATTTCATTAGGGTACAAAACGATTGAATACTAATCGTATTTATATTTCACAAAGATAATTCAATTTATTTGAATATTTTGTTTCACATAAAATCATGTTCAAACATGGTATAAACCAAAAAATATTGAAAACTATCTTCTTATAAGCTTCCCAAAGCTACTACAACGTGTCAAACTTTATCGTTCTCTTAGATTTTCGCGATTGTTATTCATTGAAATAAAACTATTTTAAGCGGATTTAAATCGCGTATATTAATTATTTTTATAATCCCAAAGTTTCGAGCACTTTGCAGCGTTCGTGGTCACGGGTAGACTGACCGTGAGGCTCACCTCAGTCTACCCGTCCGTGACCACGACCGGTGAGGTCAAACTTTGTTCCACACTTACCAAACCTTGTTCCACATCAGAACAAATCCTTCATTCGCTTTCCTTTCAACCCTGATCTCAGGATCATCAGTGGCCCTCTCCATAGAGTACCCTTCGACTGTGATTATTTCATCACCGTTTAACACCATCTTCAATTGACTCCATAATATTGACAAACCTTTTTCGTGGTCGTATGCAACTGTCATGTCATCTGTAAAAAGAAGAATTGACTTTTAGAAATGTATGTATTTTATGACAAATATTTTAAAGACTATTCTTTTTAGTAATTTAAAAATCTTCTGAAAATTTCTTTGGAATAAAAATCCACCTGACGCAAAATAAACAAAATCATATAGCGTTATTGTTTAACTCCGGGATCTTCCCAGAGTTATAAAATGAAACAATTACATCATCTCGTAAATATATTATAACAAAATTTTCAAATTTTTCCGAAATTCAACAATATTTTTCTTTACATTTTTCTATTCAAATGATTTAGACATATATCATACTCTCTTTTAAAAAGAAATAATATTACCACTAAAAGTATTTATATTATGTTTCACCTAAACAGTTATAATAAAAAAAAACTTACCAGTCGCAAAAAGCATATTATTATTCTGCGATAAAATGATTCCAAAGTTCGTTTCACTCTTAAACGACACTCTCCAATCGATCGCTCTACTCTCTCCTCTTGACTTTGATATATCGCTATCCCTTTCTCTCTTTCGTCTCAACTCATCCCTGAAACTTCTTACAGCTCTAACAAAGGTGAGTATTTTGAGGTGTAAATTAGCGCTCCATTCGAAATCGACGCTTTCTATGAATTGGAAATCTAGCAAGACTGAATTTCTCTCCTTTGAAGGCACGCGCTCGATTCTGGCTAGTCTCACGTGAAAGAAGGTTGTGGGGATTTCATCTGATCTTTGACATTGTACATTACCTGTCGAGAAATTATACATATATTTAACCAATTCTAAAAAAAGGTGAAGGCTCAATGTCTCGCGTATATATTACGTAATATTATCACCAAATGAGAACTAATTTCAATATTTTATTTTTGTTGAATAAGCTAAATATAAAAGAATATGCTCCTAATTGTAGTGAGTCTTTTATTTTGAACTTAGAATAAAATAATCAATTTATCTAAAATAAGAAACTGGAAAATAAATATTGTATAAATAATCAATAAAGGTCTATGAGCAATTTATACCTGAAGAAATCATCATTCTCACCTTGATAAGGCACCATTTCCACCATCTTCAAACCGGACACTACCGCGCCTGACTTCACGGTAGTCTTTTCCAAGGTCACAGCGTCGATTCTCGTCATAATACACATTTGCTCATTAATTATTAGGAACAAGTTGATATGAGACAAGGCCACATTAACTGCTATATTACAAGCCGAATCAGGAACAATTTCTCGCGGCGATTTTGGCGTTGAGGTAGTTTTGTAGTCGTTTAGACAATCGACAAATGATATAATCGATTCCGCGATCTCGGAGCTCCATTCGAGACGGAGACAGTCCATCATGGCCTCGATCTAAAATTTTGTGATTAAGAAAATTAGGCTTTTAAATAATAAAATTATTTATTGTGTTTATCAGGCGGATTGGGTGGAGTTTATGAGGCGGTGTCTCCGCCTTCAAGCAATCGATACATTCCACTGTACGGTAGGCTACAGGTAGACTCTACCTCAATGGCTACACTCAAACAGAATCAAACACTGAATTGGATTGCGTCAGGCTCAGACCTTGGAGTCCCTGGGCCCGTGCGTGCCCCACTTGACGAGCGCGACGGCCAGCAGCGCGGAGCGCCACGCGTGCTGGCGGCGCGGCGGCTGCTCGGCGCCCGCCCAGCCGCCGTCCAGCAGCAGCTCCGCGCTCCAGTGGCGCGCGCCCACCACCAGCTGCGCCACCCGCCACTGGTACGGCTCCTCTGCACTCGACGAACGTCACTCAAGCCAGGTCAGTTTGAAATTTGTATATCAACATTTTAAAATGTATCAAGAAAAAGATAGGCGTATTTTCAAAAAACTGCAGATTTCGTCGCAAATATCAATCGGCGCAATCGGCTCAAAAATAATATAACAGAGTAAAAATTCTAACAAATTCCCAAAACTTCATAAAAATATATATAAGTTGTATGCCTTGCATTATACCTGAAAGAATTTACTGTCAATCTTTATCTTTGTCACGCACTTAGGTAACCAAGTTACAGAGTTGTTTAATATGAATTACAAGAGCAATCTTACAGATGAACCTCTCACCTAAAAAAAACAACTCTGAACAATTTACCGTTTAGGAGATTTACTTGGTGATAAGCTAAACGTGAAGTAAAGCACCAAAGGACACATTAGAGCAGCGGCCTACCCCTCGTCTCGAGCAGCTGGTCCAGCTTGACCTTGAGCCCGCTGCAGCCGGCCGCCAGCGCGCCGCGCGCGTGCGCGTGCGCCGCGCGCAGCGCCACGCCGCGCAGCTCCGCGCAGCCCTGCACCGCGCAGCTGCCCGCCACGCGCGCCCACCACGAGCCGCTGCTGCCCCACGCTGAGAATAACGGTACCGGCTATAGTTTAGTCCATATTAATGTTGCAAATGTAAAAGTAAAGATACGACAGATAAGACAAGAGTACAGCGTTTCGCGGGAACCTTTTTTAATCGACTTCCAAAAAAGAAAAGGTTCTATTTTTGGTTGTAAAAATTTTCCAATTGTAGACCGACTTTAAAAAAGTCGCATCAGTATGGTGTTGCAATAAAAGCCAATAATATTAAAAGGTAGCGTCCACCGCACACCGCTCACGCTCCCGCGCCATCAACTCTCTAGTTTAGCCATACCTTAATTCTGTCGGTCTGTCTGTCCTCGAATGACGTATATTATACATTTTTAATAAAATAAATCTTAATAGTGATGAAATAGAAAGTTTACTTGTTTCAATACAAAATAAGGCGCAGACTATCTCGTTTATATATTTTAAAACACAAATTTGTACATTAACTTCTCCAAAGAAATTTTTAGCTAATCTAATATAGATTCAACAATCTTATAAGCAATCGATAATGTATAAAATAAATTTTACACTTTTTTCAGGCAAGCAATATCTACGCGTAAATAAACGCAGGAGAAAAATATAATCACGTTAAAACATACGATTATACTATAATATAATAATCATTATATAACTTTTTCTAATTATAAATTTCAGAATACTTACGTCTTACGGGTGACTCCACCACTTGCATAGGTTTCGACTTCTTCAATTTCTGCCACGCCATGAACCACTCGAAGGCGTTTTTATGGTTATATGTTACATTTAGAGTGCTGATGATGAGGTACAGATTCAGAACACCTTTCTCCAACTGTAAAGACGATTTATAATTTTATTAAGTGACTTTGTTTCAACATCTACATTCATATTACGAAGGCGTATAGAACAATACTCTAAATAAGAACTTCTTGGGAAGTGATATAAATACAATACTACTGAACAGTTTGATAATAATCTTATGGGACCAATCTAAAAGTATACTATTTTAAATAAAAAAAAGTATTTTCAAAATCGATTAAGAAATTACTTTGTTGACTCTGAGTTCTGAGATAACAAACATTAAAAAAACTCTTTTCGAAGTCACTTAAAAAGTGCGAATCAAAGTAAGTCACAAATCCACAAAACAGCACAAGACAATATTTCTTAAAACTTCACTTAAGAAGAATCGCACCTTAGCGTCCAGCTTGAGCTTGTTAATAAGCACCAGGGTGTCTCCGCGCGCCTGCAGCTGCAGCTGGTCCAGCTGCACCGCCACGTACACCTGCGGCAAGCCCACCACTTGCGCGCCCGATGCGCTTACTACCACTGAAGCTGCACTGAACCTTGAGTTCACCTGAAAAATTAACAAAAATATTTAATAAGAGCAATCAACATTTTGAACAATTAATATAATAAGAGTTTCAGGAGATATTCCAGTAAATATGGTGCATTTAAATATGGAAAATATTCTAAGTATGTAAGATTGTTGTGTGGTAATTAATTTAAACCTCAAATAGTCACACTTGTAGGATTGCAGTATCAGTCATAATTAAGTAAAAATATGTATTTTTTTCCTACATTGGTATTCAAATTAAAATTTTTGGATATAATGACGTTCATAAATTAGTGAAGCTTTTATATTTTATAGAAATTAATTGTTCAAAATGTTGATTGCTTCGATAATTAATGATAATTTTTGGAGAAATAAAAATGAGTATCTTACTTGTAAACTATTCAATGTGGTTTCAAAATGTGTCTTCGTTATGTTGTCGATGCAGCCTATTTTTGTTGCATCAATTTTCAGGCTAAATATCTGTAACCAATATAACATAAAGTTTAAGTTATCATTAAAGTTTAAAGAAAATAATTTGTCTTTACTAAAGAATTGCGGTTACCTTTGGTATAGCTGGTGAAAGTCTTGGTAAAAGAGTATCATAGTGGTCTTCTATAAAATGTGGCAATGTTTTATGTTTCTTCTTTTGTTGATTTTGTAGAAAAACATACAATTCATCTTGTAGTATTATTGTTGTGTTACTGACGACTGTGTGAATTTTCTGCAACATGAGTGAAAAATTATAATTTAATTTCACATAGGATTATACTGGCTTCGAAATTGTAAATTGCATTAAACAATAAGCATCTCAAAGAAAATGACTACAAATGTTGTAATCCCCTAAAATAAAAAAAAAAACAACATATATACTAACTTATCCGTTTATGTATTTTATGTAAAAAAATGAAAATACTCCAAATAGAGCTCAACATACCTCAACATTCAATGGTCCCTCTGCCTTTACCGTGCCTTCGATTAGCACACTACATGAAACTTCCGCTAAACTCTTACTGCTCTTTAAAATCATGACTCTAGCATTCACAATGTTAGCTGAAAAAACCAGCGCACGCGCAGGTCCGCCGGCCGCGCCATCTGCGTGGACTTCTGATACAGAGGCATGTATACTGTGTGCATTATCTACGTTACTGTTAATTGTTATTATAGCATTGTACACATGGACCCCCATAAACTGAAAGCACAAGATTAATTTTTGATGTTCCTTTTTTTGAAAATAAAGATAAATTTAATAATGATTTTGAATAAATAATAACTGCAATGACATGACACTAGGGCTAAACTTGGTTAAACATTTGAATAAAAATTTTTTTTTTTTATTTAATTGTTTTTTATTTAAAGTAATTTTTTTTTAATTACATTTTTTTATTTTTAGTATGTATATAAGCATAATGTATATATTTTTTAATAACTGAATTGTAATAAGAAATGCAAGGATAAATAATGTTAAATAACATACCTGAGCGAACATAATAAGGCTTGGGGGCAGTTTTTTATTTCTAAAATCTAATAACTTTTGCTGTCCAAGACTGCTCAGATCTCTCTCCAAGGCACCACTTGCTTCATCATCAAGCCCTTCAGACCTAGAGTTCGAGTTTTGTTTAGACAGTAGAGGTTTTAAAATGGTCTCCACCACAACACTTCTTTTTTCTTCGGCATAATTATTTACTTCTACAGATTTTATTACTACCGATACTAATTTGTTGATCTCTGAATTGAAGAAGCTGCTTCGGAATGACACTTCTTCTATGTGCTAAAAAGGAATAATATATTTATCTAATTACTTCCCGTAACATTTAACATTTAAATTTCTTTGAGATTTTTATGTGATAACAAGTACGTGGCATTTACCAAGGTTCATTAAATAAAGTGAATCTAAAAGTCAGAACATGTAAACCAATAATTCAATAAAAATAAAAAGATGAAATTAAAATTAACTATAATATCAGAACATGTTGATTTCACTCTCATAATTGTAATACAGGTAAGGAAAGAATTATTTTTTACAATACTTACAATTGAGTATCCATCTTTTGATAAGCTTACATCTCGTAGTATAAATTTTGGTACAGCTATTCTTCCAATCTTCAGTTTTATATGATATTTTCGCTTGAATAGCCATGCTAATACAGCTGGTAAAAGCCTAAAAGTCACATTATTTTTTTAAAAGATTTTTTGGAAATGGAATATTTAATCAAAAATGAAACCTAATTTAAACTGCTTCTTAAAAATAGAACTTATAAAAATTATAAACTTATAGACAGGTACAAAAGGGTTTCAAAAAGCTAAATTTGTCATAATTGATTTAATTACCTTTTGTGTCTATATAAAAACAGAAATAATTAATTAGTTTAAATTTAAGTTAATGGAATTGTCCATTTGAAAATGAACCTACATATAATTGAACACAAATTAATGAGATCATAGTTGTTTTTGTTAAATTTTAAACTAAATCGAAGCAGTAGAATAATTTTCTATAATTGGCATAATAATACAACACAAACATGCATTACTCAGTAGTAGAAGAAAGTTTTTATTGCAATATTTATATTTAATTTGATAAAAACAAACAGATTATTGCCACCGACTTACCACGAAACACATGAGTATATAAGAGCAAAAATAAAACATAATATGAGTAGTACATTCATTTTTATATATTTATACCCTTCCTCGCAGTATATAGTTGTTTATTTACTTTGTGATAATCATTTTCTTAATAAACTATACCGTATCTAAAATTATTTGCCGTAATCTATTACTCACGATGACATTAATTGTCAAAAATATGCCTTATCAAACGTCAATTTAATGTCAAAATATTGAGGTTTGATCTTTCGTGCAGTACCGCGTATAGTTATATAACTTTATTAAAATTAATATGGATAAAGATCTGATCAAGTCCTGACTTGAACCTATACTTATCACATGTTCAAATTAAAATATCATTATTCTGAGCTTGAAGGTTTAAAAATATTAATCCTTTGGATGTAAAACAGTATTTAAATATATATCGGACACAATATTATTCAATTCAATTCTTTGGTTTATGGCTTTTAGTTGTGCCAGACACAATATTATATTCGAATTTGTGTGTTTGATTACATTGTAATAAATAGATATACAGCAAACTATAAAACTTATTAAAACCCAAAGTGATAATCAGAACACCATGGTTGTTCGTTTCATAGCTATATTTTCTCCTACATGATGCTAAAATAAAAAATACAAAAGCTAAATTACTTCTGTCGTGTCAGTTGAAGTACAAATATTTTTCAAACTTCTGAAATATATGTACATTTGTATTTGTAATCCAGTAAAAATTTTAAAAATATACTTTAAAATTGCATTGATATTTGTAGATGTAATTGGACTAATAGGGTACAAGTTGAGTGTATATCACTACTCAGACAGATATTAAACTTTACTGTTTAAAGATAATATAAAGCAAGCTAAATCTGTTACAGATAATACTACTAATTAAAATAAATGATGTATTTGCTGTAGGTTTAAATTGTTTTTTAATTTCTGAGTAAATAAATTAAACTGATTTATTTTTTGACTAAGACGGAATCTACTGAAAAAATTATGAAATTACAAATAACTTTCATTAACAAATTGCAAGACTTTCTTAAATAAATAATAATTTATACTGTCAAAAATTCTTTAATGAAATGAATTTTCTTTAAGGTCATGAAATAAAAATACTATATTAAATTTCTATATTCTTTATTTTTACAGTAAACACTACTAATTAAAATATTTAGTAACCTATTTTATGGCCAAGATGTTTTAGCAATGTGGCCTTCAAACTTCTTTCTTGTCTTCAGACCAGATACGATTGTGGAGCTCTTAGGGAATACTGTCTTTCCATTAAACATAGTGTCTTTATCTGAAAAAAAAAATTGGAAAAATATATTATTTTTACTCTACTTCGGCTAGCGACTTTGCTGATATTAATGTTGATTGCAATGCTGGATGATCATCTAAAACTTATTTTTTGGTTTGACCTACTGAAAGTTAATTGCACTACACCTGTAACTTATTCACAAGTACCTACAATAAGTTGATAAAGTTTTATCACTATCAGATGAATAATATGTGGGAACAAAAGATATAACCAAATGAACAAATAACCATTAATATTTATATTAGATGGCCTGGATTTCTAACCACTAGGCCGAGAAACCTGTATGTGCCGGAAGAAATTCTGACACATCAATATCCGCCAACCCGCAGTGGAGCAATGTGGTTTATTAAGCTCTAAAACCTTCTCCTTAGTAGGAGAGGAGGCCTTTGCCCAGCAGTGGGATATAAATAGGCTGTTACATTACTTACTACTACTATTTATATTAGTTATATTATCATTTACAAATATATAATATGTTTTATTTAATAGGAGTTGGTTTTCAAATGTTACTAATATAACATCATAAGAAAAATTATTATAGATATTACATAATTACTAGATGAAATTAAATCTTTTTTTATTTTATAGATTTTATTATATTATTAGATTAGATCTTCATGAAATTTTTACTTATCCTGAAATGTAACAATTTCGCCATCACCAATGAGCTTTTATTAGGACTCACTAAATTCATTCAACTATATAGCAATTGTAAAGTCTACCTGGATGGAACCGCACATAATCTTCTTGTACATGCATATTCTTTGGTAAATCCATTTTCTTCAAACTTTCAAATGGTGTTAAAGTATCAACTGGTGTTTCATAAAACTCTCTCAAATCATCTGTAATATCAGAAATAATAAAATAAATATTAATATTTAAAGACATTGGTCTACTTTGTTTGTATATTTAATATGTTTAAAATATTTTAACATAAGTTACTTCAAAAATTTGTAATAAATAAACTAAAAATTTATTATTTTTAAAAATCTATTATTATTATTTTCACTATTTTAATTATTTAACTTGCCAACAGTCTCAATTGTGTGTAACAAGGAGTTAGGTATGCCATGCCCAGTTTCATCAAAACAAGCCTTCAAAACAGAATATTTCACATCGAGGGATTCAAACTCGGAGTCAGCATTGAGACCATTGTCAGCACAAATTTTGAGCACAGTTTTGTCTATTTCGGCTGGTGGATTCCATGGTTTATTTGGACGAAGGAATCTGAAATTATTTTTGTCGAAATTAACATTCTGTTTATTTTTTTATAATAAAAAGAAAGTTTTCACATTTTTTTAAATTCTAATAACACATTCAATAAGACATTTTATATACCCTCTGGCAGCAAGAGACTCGGCCGCTGCTTGTAATTTTTTGTCAATCTTTGGGAACTTCTTTTGTTTATATCTAACAGATACTATCTGGAATAAATATATAATACTTTAAAATAAAGAGAAGAAACGCTAAAAGGGTATAATTCAGTCCAATATAAAATATAACCTGAAAATTTTTACAAGTCGTAGACAACACATTTCTGAACATTATTTTATAATTATCAACTCAGCTTTCTAATCAAGTAACCAAAAAGTGAATATTTAAAGTAATATATTGCTTGTAAATTATTTTAAAACTAAATAATGAAATTGTTTTATAATTCCACAAATTTGACAACCATTTTTACATATTTACGTTTCAATTTAGGAATTATAAATAAGTATTATAATTCTAATAATATATTTTTTTATCTCAAACATTTAGTTTCTTTATAAAATGATAAACATTTTTATGTAAATTTTAATCAAAATCAAATAATATATATACAAAAAAAGCATCCAAGTCATAAAATGTTACAAAAGTAATAATCTTCTAAAACGGAACGTATCCACATTTCTGAACGGAATTAGTTCTTATTTATACCGCTATGTGCGCTACCGTCGGCTTGGGTTGTTGTTTCCTATCCGCCATTTTCCAGTCGCCATTGAAAGGTGAAAACTTCACTAAATGTCGGTGATGATTTTAAGATTTTGAGTGGTTTCTTTAAGATTGAATCAGTTTTTAGTGTTGTGAAATGAAAATGAAGTGTCCCGGACTACCATGACGCATCAAAATCACCAAACAAACGGTGCAAGTCTCGAGGATTGCCACACAAACTTCTTCGCCTTGGTAAGTCACTTTTACATTGATGAAAGAACTCGTAGGTACTTTTCTTTCGAAATCCTTGTGATTATCATGATACTATTATTGTGTGCGTCTTATTTACGACATTGTATTGTACGTTTCGCTGTAAGTCAACAATAAATCCACGATGATCAACGGTCTAATTATCGTTATTCGGTAGTGATATACAAAATTCGCCTTAATGTAATACGGTAATGAAATCGATCAGTTGCGTTAAATATTTTGTATGGAAGAATACATGCTTAGTCGGCTTATGACGCTCGACCGTTAGTCATCCTGGCATCATATCCCAAGCAGTGGAGTCATGTCGTGTTGCTAACCCACAAAATGTCATCACATTCAGTGAGCGAGGCCACAAGAAGCCACAGGCCCATAGAGGTCATTTTGAATTCACCAGGCCGTAACGCGGACCGTAATGCGTTCGCGAGACTAGTTTCGCCAGGTCGAGGAAATAACTTTCTTATTACTTGCATTCTTATAGCTGCGTTCAGTTCGATACTGCGACATAATTTATGATAGTCGGAATGTTTATGTATAAAGAAACGGTTGGGTCATTCATTATCGTCGTATTGTATGTGTAGTGTGGAGTCGCTTTGCGTAACATTCGTAGCTGGCGCGAATTTTTTAAAGATTGTGTTCGGATGAGGATTAGCGGCGGGTGTACGGCAAGGAGACAGGGGGGCACGGCGACGGGGTATGGGGAGGGTGGGGGCGGTCGGTCGTCCTCGGCGGAGAGCAGCCGGGCGCCATTTCCACCTGACGCGTTGCCACATCTCCGCGCCGCGGCGCGCGCCTGCACCCGTCTCCCTCATCGCTCCGCCTATCTCGGCGCGATACAAATTACTGATTTCTTGCCCTGCCTGCTTATTGTCTAATTATTTATGCGACGTTTGCGGACACAGCTCCTTTTGTTGTAATGGAAGGAATGCTTTCGTTTACACCGCCCGATCGTGGGACGGTGACGCATCGACCTACTAGGCTGACATTGCGTCGGGTTCAATACACTTTAGATCGTACATAACTTGATTTTAAATACGAAAGCAAAACAATATTTCGATAGTTCGTCTATCAAAACATACAAGTATTTTAACGCATAATAAACTTTTTTTTATTAGCTAGTGTGTTACATATCAATAATATAATGACCTACAGACCTACATTTATTAAATACCACGTTCTTAACATTAACACGTTTTTATATTTTGACCTTCGTAAAGTTAAATGAGTGAATTCTTTACTATTTAGGAAAATAATATTTATGCGCGTAACTATTGTTGAATATAAGTAATACCGCTTGAGAATCACAGTAAGGTTTAAAAAAAAGGCCCACTTCGAAATACCGATGCAATGCCATTATAGTCATAACGACCGCGTTTGTTGTCTCTTTCACATGATGCAAATTGTATGCGATAACGTTATATTATTGGAATGTTTCGCGCGTTTTTACATAGTGAAACGGAACATATAAAGAATAAGTCCTTCACATAAATGTGCTTGGAGATATTTTTATCTGTTAATAAACTCTTTTATTACGCCGCGCTTTATTATAAGAACAAAAAATAAAAATTCTTTATAATTTACATGTATAAATAAAAAAACAATACAATTCGAAATTATAAAAAAGGAACAGATTTAAAAGAAGGAAAAAAAACAAGTAAATTTAAGAAAAACCCAATAAATCATTAAGATAAATAACGCTAATAAAGTCAACGGTGATTCGACTAAATCTGCGCAGTGACTGATGTCGCGGGGGTCGGAGCCCGGGCTGCGCGGGCGTCTCGCTCATTCAAGCGTTATGAATGGTTATCGTAACTTTCCCATACCGAGCACCGGAGCGCCTCCGCCTAGCGTGCTCACCCGTGCTGATACGTCGATATCATAAATATGATGTATTTTTACGATGTTGAAAATTTCCATCGCCTGCCAGACTTCAGATTATGTCGTCTTAAAGATATAATAATATGCAAGTGAAACTGTTTAATCTACAGGCTTTGAAAAAGATTTCGCTTTTTATATCTATAAATAATTCATGTTTTTCCGTTTAATTGTAGTACTATTTTCTAAACACTACTTCTAGAAGTTTACTTTAACTCTATCTAATTAAACGTATCATGACGTAAAATTTTCCACGACTTTACAAGAACCATCTGTCACTAACATATTAAGGAATTCACGAATATATTTTCTGAAAGCGAGTTATCTAAGCAACCCTCGGCACCTTACCCCCGAATATTACGATGACTTAATATTTTAGCGCTCATTTCCTCTGGCGCCGTTGCGGCGTTATTGTCCATTGACCGTCCGAATTCATCGCTCAGTTATTCATGGTATCTCACGAACTCCAGCAGACCCACCCCTTATCTCCATGCAAACGAGAACCGCTTCAATTACCGAGTGAATGTACCCAATTTCTTCACAAGGAGCGCTATTAACTCTAGGTTAAAACCTGACATTCTAAAAAATGTTTGATAAATATATATAACGTATTACATCAAGTATATTGTGTGTTGTTATAATAGGTTTATGTCTTACAATTAGCACGTTCTGCTTCTTTTTTACTATTGCCTAAAATTTTGTATATATGTGTGAGTTTGTTTATGTCAATTGTAGTTACCTCAATAGATTTAGATGTGTGTTATTAAGATAAACCCTGAATATTACTGATTGTCAAATTCTAGGTGAAACTTTTAGTTAAAATTAAGTCGCTGTACATATGTTATTTTTATTCATTTTAGTAAAAATATTAGTATATAGAAACAACAAATGTATTTATTTTTTAAATAGTTAATTGTTAATAACAATCTCAGCTACAAATAGTCAACATTTTAAAATAAAACTAAGATCGGTATTTGAAAATTAAATAAACGGCATAGATATGTAAACAACTCCCTTCACTGTCACTGTTTATTACCTAGAGAATAGATAAAACGACGTTATCAGCGAACGCATTGCCTTATGCGATCATAGCTATCTATAGGTATCGCTCATATTACCATTAACATCTTAACTTTACAGTATAATAAAATGTTTGTTTTAACCTGTGTAGAGTACACAAAAAAAACGTGTCTAGTGCGAGTCGAAATGGCGTTTATGCGGTGCGTACCATCGTACTACACTGTTTATTTTTTAAATAATTAAAAAGAAATCCGAATCGGTTTTTATTATTTGTTTTTAAAGTGACAATAAAATTTAATACTTTGAAAACTTTAACTTTCGACCTGTTCGTAAGATTCAGTGCAGCATTCTGACAGACAGACGGACGAACAGCAGAGGCGTAGCAATAAGTTCCCGTCGGCACCTTTCGGCTACGGAATCCCTAAAAAGTATTTGTTGCATTCGAAACATGTAAAATACAATATATCCTACATTATATATAAAAAAAATAAACATGAATTATTCAAACTCACAAACTCTGAATACAATAAATCATCTCAACAATACTGCCATGTAAAGACATGTTTAGCGTGGTAGGTTTAAATTGATATATCATTCACTATTATCGTGACTTCTCAACATAGTCGTTCATTTGTTTCTTTTCTATTCTACTATTAATAAATAATAAAAGAGCCAAGATGGCCTAGTGGTTAGAACACGATGATCGCAGGTTTAAACCCCGGCTAGCACGGCTGAATTTTGTGTTTAAATTCATCTCGAGCTCGACGGTAAAGGAAAACATCGTGAGAAAATCTTGCATATGCCGGGAGAAATTCTTGCACACGTATATCTGCTAACCCGCAGTGGAGCAGCTTGGTGGATTAAGCTCTAATCCTTCTCCTTAATAGGAAAGGAGGCCTTTGCCCAGCAGTGGGACATTTACGGGCTGTTACTTTACTTGTTTTACTTTACTATTAATAAATATTGATACATTGTTAATATTAAAAAAAAATGTTTTTCGTGGTTTTGTTTTGCTGCGGTCTCGTCGGTTCACTGATAAACTAATCGCGTCACTCGGTATCAAGGTTCCAGTCGGAGCGGCTGCGATCATTATCACCGAGCACACTACCGTTAAACTTATTGCCACTTAAAAATACTCGGGTTTTATATACACCCGTGTATCTGTAACGAGGTTAATTTGTACAGTTTTATGTTTAAAGGGTTTTGTTTTTCGTTGTTTATTATATATTATTTCTGTTTGCCGATGCAATGTCAATACGTTTGTGATGCTAATTTAATTATTGCGTATGTATAAATTTGAATGGGAACTTTATTATTTTGTATTGATTGATACTTAGGAAAATATATTTAAAGTTTTAATAATACCAAAAAAATTATGAGGGGTAAACCTTAAATGGTCCCTGATAAGCAATACTGTGTCAAGCCACACGGACTTCATTTTGAGAAAATAGCGACTAAACATGTCGAAACTATTCTTATTAAATCTGTTTGAAGAAGTATATATCCATCTTTTTTCTTCTATTTTGGTAAAAAGTATAATAAATTAAAAGGAGATTGGCTAGTAAAGAGTTTTATCTAATAACAAGTTTTTTAAATATATGAGAGTATTGCATAATCCATATATGGAACACACTTCAATATTCTAAACATTAGATTAACACTAGATTTACCAGACCAGTCATTTTGACTGGTCGTGCAATTTCAATTAAAAATTCCTACTACATAAAACATTTGCTTTCCAAAATGAACTTATGACTTTTTTAGCTATATATAGAGAATACATTTTATAAACTTAAGTTCACTTTTTATACATTAGTAACAAATATATATTTTCTTATTGACATTTATACTGGTACCAGTCATTCTGACTGGTACTAGCAGTTCGTTAATGTAATATAAAAAAAATAAAAAAAAACTTCGTAAACGCATAAGACGCGAACAGTTTTGTTTCGAGCTTCGTTCAACACATGAAATAAAATCGTAGTCCTAGCGATATCCAAGCGTAATCATCTTTACACAGACAATGGTACAGGTGAAAAACATTTATGCGAATATGAAAATATTCTTTAGTAAATAGCCTATATACGTAGAAAACGTCTTAGTTTCAACATAATTTACAGCGGTCGCCAGCCCCTGAAAATGTCAAAACTAATAAAAAATTCTACATATTTAGAAAATGCAACCAGCATAACTCTGAAATGTTGAAATATGGAAAGTGAATTATTTGACAGCGACAAGGCACAAGACAGTGTTTATAACAGTGTTATTAGCGAGAGTAGTGACGAGGAAATTACCGATGAAGACAATATAAATCAGTGATTGCGAAAATATTTCAAACAAACGTATGAGACGATGCATGCGATACCCTTCCAGTTCTAAAGACGAAGATGAAAGTAACGTACCAAATAAGAAAACTGAAATTGCTTCAGACGGAACTATTAGGAAGAGAATCGAAGAAGGAGGTGTTCGTGGTAGATTACCAGGTCATAGTGATTTCAAAGATGTATACAGGCCAACAGCACGGCTGTAGGAAATATTATGAACAGGAATCTAAGTAGTGCGTTTCTATTACTGATTGACAATCATATTTGGGAACATATACGAACTTGTACAGAGTTAGAGTTAGAAGCCTTAGTTTTGGGGAAAAACTGGATCAATGGGATCAAATGGCAAAAAATATATGGTGAAATCAGGTTCCAGAAGGAGGCCACTTCAAGTGTTTTTCGATATTTTCAATTTAGCTGGATATTGTGCAAAAACACAATAGGAGAAAATATCACTATAAAACTTTCTGTTTCGATTAGCAGAAGAACCAATTTTTTGTTTTGTTTTTTGACAATGTCTATAAATCCATTTATCTATTACAATAATTATTGTTCAATTTTCTTGTCATTTTTTAAGAGGGAATAACGATTAGAAACCACATAAACCATTTTTTTATACACCAGTCATTTTGACTGGTTTGGTAGAAATAGGTATATTTAAATGGCAGGTAAATCTAGTGTTAAGAAACTTTTTCCGTACTTTTTTAGCTCAAATTAATTGAAAATTTTTTGAATACTGTTAAATACGTGATGCATTACCAGAATACATTAATACCTCTAAATTTGACCTTGTGGGTTGACATATTATTGCTTATCCGCGTCCAAATGTGAGAATGAGAAGATATGTTTTACGTGATCCAATCGCAACGCATGAAACGATATTAATTTTAAAACAGTAAATCATAAAATAAAAAAAAATAATGATAGGGTTTTTTGTATAATGTAAATTTTTCCCATAATTTCCGATAAATATAAAAACAAAATTGACCTACACATGTAGCGTACAACACCGCAACCTCTCATCACATTTATCGCGCTGATAAGAGTTTTCGCGCCGTTATCGTAACGTCTTATGATGCCGGCAGTACTTTAGTACCGACCGAGCAATATTTTATTTCATTTTTTTTTATTTATTAAAATAGGAAGCCAACGAATATACAAACATTCTTAACAATATTAGTTAAAATATCAATAAACACAGAGTCCCGTTTTGTATATCACACTTAAAGGCTAACTCAACATGCACAGAAGTAAACTTATAAGACTACTTATACTCGCTAATTTTAACAAAAAATACTAGTATAAACCAATAATAAAAACAATAAATAATTATGATATTAAAAGGTAGTAAAACTAATTAATACAACTAAAATAAAAGTCTAAAATAATTTAAAAACTTAAATTTAAATTACTTAAATTACATTAAGATAAAACATACGAAATGCGATATATTTAAATTACCTTCAATATATCAAATATAATAAAAACTACTTTCGATTGCAACTGTATTGTGCTTTGTTTACAGTTCGCCATTTAATGAAATAAATTATAATTAATAATAAGCATACTCAATGTTGTGTGTGTTATAATATTTAAATTAAGGAATTTTTATCATAATGTGATAAGTTATAGTTCCATGAATTATGCAAAAAATTGATAACTCATTAATATCAATGATAAACTAGCAGATGTATCGCGCGAGCAATAAAAACCAGTATTAATATAACTTATCAATGTTGTTCAGATTGTCGTTTATCACGCGTAAAAAATAGTATCTTCAAAATATTGCGTCGAGATACGTGAAAACAACATTTTATACACTTTAACTAAAGTTAAAGCTACATTTGTGTTCTATGAAATCGTAATATTTACTATTTTTTTTTTTGTTATTCGGAAATATTTTTGTAACGCGATTTCTTATTTTATAAAGTGATTTTTTTTTATTTGACGTTGACGTTAAACGCTTTTATTAAACCAAATTTATAAGTTACATTTGAGGTGAAGTTTTAAATCATATATTTTAATATTTAGAGACTCATTATTCATAGATAAAATCGTTTTAGACACAAAGATATTAGGTATTCGTAATGATTGTTATTAAAAAAAAAACGAGCGATGGAAATATAAAAATGCGTGTCATTTGAATATATATTTTTTTCAACTATCTTATCAATACCGCCATAAACGAAAACATAATAAGTGAGCAGTATCGATATATAGAATATATAAATATTAATTACGTATTAAAATGTATAACGACAATTATTTCATACCAATACTCATTGTCTTATTTTGTAAGTAATGTTGTACTTATAAAAATATTTATTTAATATGGTAAAAATAAATAATTCATAGTGAACACGAAACTTTACTTATTACTTTTGTAAAAATTATAACGAATTCATTAAATAAGTATACATTTTGTATACATAATGCATAAACAGTTGTGTTTTATATAAAGCGTAACACCTAAACGGAATCTCAAGTACATAATAACTTAATGCAAACATTTTTCCTTAATCTTGAAAGGATAGACTACGAAAGAATAATTTAACTACATATTGCATAACGTTTTTATAATCATTAAAATGCAGTCTAGTATGTCGCAGTTCATAACATTTCCCTGCAAGGACTAACACAAGGTCGTCCTTGATAAATAACAGTTGTGCAGTTCGTCCTTCACCCACATCCTAACCTATTGAAAACAATCCTTTCTCCGAGCTCGCAACTTTTAGTTTTATAACAACTGTACTTATTCTTTGTACGACATCTGCAACTTTGAAATGATATTGTGTTGTATTATTTGAGTGTATTTTGTCAGAGTTTTAAATATCGGATTTAAAGTTTACATAATAATTATGATAGTTTATATATAGGTAGTTTTCTGTTTATAATTTTGTTACAGGATTCTTCGTTTTCTTTGACGAACAAAGATTGTCTAATTATTCACGTGTCCATGTGTCCATCACGTGACAAGTTATATTACCTTCTAAGATAAATAAAAACACATTCGATTTAAACGTAAACAGTCACGGCACTGCAATTCCTTATTTATATGATTAAAACTTAATAGAAAAAGCAACCCACTTCTAAATCAACATACGCAATTTTATTTTAAACCCAAACTTCTGAACCGATTTTTATAAAATTATGATATAGGTCCAATCTGAAAATATATCTATTCAAATAAAAAATTCAAAATCGCTTAAGAAATGACGGAGTTCTTAGATAACAAACATTAAAAAAATATACACTACAAATTCATCAGATCAGATCCTTCTTATTCTTGAAAGTCGGTTGAAAAATATAATTTTAAATATCAAGTATCTATTAGATTAGTCTACGCTGACCGTCGTCCAGCGATAGCCAGCAATGTGAGTGGAGCTAGCGGGCTACTCTCTTATCTTGACCTACATAGCGCCGACCGCGACGAAGCAGCCCGCACCGGCGCACTCGAGCTAATCTACCAGCATTAATTGTCACTTCGAAACAATCATTAACATACATCTTATATCTTATAACTGTACGTTGTTCAGGGTTAATAATTATATCAATTATGAAACGACTAGACTAAGAACATACGCGATACGTTTTAGGTAAAGTTTAAATTCGAATAATTCATGTCGAGTACGCCGTATTGGTCTTATATTTCTAAAGATTTCATTTTGGAAATGAAAATTTGATTACCCTTTATTCCACGTTAATTTTTATAAATGTCGATTTTCTTTATAAAAATGTTTACGTATGTCTGTCTAAATGCAATAGTTCAAATAACAATCGTTAAGCTACCGTCAATAAGCACAAGCAGGAAGTTGTTGACACTATTTATGCAAATATGTATGTACCTGTTTCTACAGTTGTTCTTACATTTAACATGTTGGTACATTCAAACAAGTTTTAATATAGTTACTGTTTTTTTTATCTGTGAATGTCTCTCCAAAAGGTAATTTCCCAATCCCCTCTTGAAATTATAGCCTAGTGGTTAGAATACGTCGATCTCAATCGATGATCGCGGATTTGAGCCCCGACACCGCTGACTTTCAAGTGCTATATTTGTGTTAAAATTTATCTCGATTCATCTCGGCGGTGAAAGAGAACATCGCGAGGAAATTCATGAATGTGCCGAAAGAAATTCTTACACATGTATATCCGCCAAACCGCAGTAGAGAAACGTAATGGATTAAGATTAAACCTTCTTAATAGAAGAGGAGTCCTTTGTCCAGCGATGGGCAATTTTCGGGCAGTTACTTTACTTGAGTAATCTTGAAATTTGGATTTTAATTCTCCTTTTTTCCTTAATGTTCGGCAAAAATGTCCTAGAATTTCTACCGTACTATGTGTGATGGTTTACAATTGAGGAAAAAAAATCTAAAAAGCCATATGATAAACAAACGCTGTTAAAACATGACATATTTTGACGCTTAAAGGTAAAGTACAAAAATCAGAAATCAACTGTCAGAAAGTACCATTTTCTGACAGCTTTAGCTTAACATAACTACTCTGATAATATTCGACTAATATTAGCGTGTCCTATCCACTGAATGATATCAGCGAATACACTAAAATTACCCAAATAAAGTCCCTACACCATCGAGCGTTCGATTTCGTTTCGCATTCTTCCGCAGTCGTAAAAATAATACAACTCAGAGTGAGATGAAATAACGAGATGAAACGGAAAGCGCGATAAATAAACACTGGACGTTTTCCTCGAGTCATCAGCGCCTTGACCCGGTGTGTGATGTGTCATGATAATGTGAGGGAAGAGAGGATTGGGGTCAAGAGCGAGGACCATGATCGGTGATCCTTTCAGATTCTTACTGATGGATTGATAATTGATCTGATCATATTATTGACTTTGTAGATAGAACGAGGATTTCTTTTGTTGAAATATAAGGGATTTTTTTTCAGTATTAGTACTTAATACTTACTGATAGTCTCATTGGCTCTTGATACAATTTTTTTATTAAAGCTATATGTGTGACGAGAATAGCAAAAGAGCAAGATAGGGCCTTTGTATATTATAAATTGCAACATTTTATACCCTTTTGTGTTGCATAAATGGTTTACGCTTATTTAATTTTACGCAAAAGTTTCTACATTATTACAGTTTTTATGTTCATATCGCCTTGGCCCTTCATTTTGACCCTGTATTCACGGAAAACTGGTTTTAACTTAAATATCTAGTTATATGTTTTACTTCTTATTCCGAGATTGTCACATACGTGTCAGCAACTTAAAATTTCTGATTTTTTATTAAAGTAAGTAACCAATAGTTGGTACTATTTTGTAATTATTTCTCCTAGTTCATTCAGCAGTATACGATTCCATTTACTTATATGTATCATGGCTAGAAATTTTTTTTAACTAATAATGTACATGTAATTTTTGATTGAATAAATTTTTATTTTAAAATCGTGCTCGATGACCCCGTTCCGGTAAAAGACAATATACAATGTATGACAGCGCGACGCTAAGCTTATTAATGAAGAATGTTATCTGGGTTGAACGGTGTTGTAAATTAAGTGTAAAATCAGCGGTGTTGATGTTGCGCAATGAGATATTATGCGTTTGCTTGTAAACAAGGGCCTCTTGATATAGCATCGGAAACTCGGCCGAATGCAGCGTCAGAGGGCATGCGATTAAATTTAAAACGCTTTCACTCAGCGGGCAGCCCCTCCTCCCGGCTCCCCCACCGGCTGCAGCCAAGTTGCGAACTCGTTTCTGCGATCAGTGCCGAAGATTGCACTCGATGAATTCGTCGACTCGACTGTTTTATTTGCACGATACAGTTGACTGCTCCTTTAGTCATACCTCTATTGAGATAAATGATATTGTAATCCGTATGTTGGATGCGTAGTTTACCATTACTCATATAGCGGGAATTATGTTATATGTCATGACGAAAGCGAAGATTCATCTATTACTTTTAAAATGTTATTATTCATGTATAGGTTGAGGAAAAGTCTGTTAAAGAATGGTGAATACCCAGTAAGTGTACAAGTTCGTGTACCATATAGCAAATGGCGCGTGACATATTTTTGTGTCACCATAAGTAGA
This sequence comes from Hypolimnas misippus, assembly GCA_037950945.1. Classification (NCBI taxonomy): domain Eukaryota; kingdom Metazoa; phylum Arthropoda; class Insecta; order Lepidoptera; family Nymphalidae; genus Hypolimnas; species Hypolimnas misippus. The sequence continues at coordinate 13,939,979 of JBBEEQ010000024.1, read as the reverse complement.
ACAAGTGAACAAGAAATTACGAACCTTCGAGCGTTTTCTTCATGGTTTGCTATTTCATTATATTATATAAACTTTTGTTGTAAGATAATTCAAGACGAAATAATTCGTAAGTTTGATCGTAGAATGTAAGGAACGAAGGTCACAGCGACATCTAGTATTGTCAAGATAATTAAAGGATTACGCTTAACCTATCAACACGTAAGATTTTTTAATTCAACATACGAACGAATATAGTTTATTTATTATTGCTTTTGATGCTATAAAAGTCTAAAACTATCCGTAATATTTTTAAAAACAGTCCACTATGGTACTTCACTCTGTTGACACACAGAACTAAATTTAAAGTGTTCAATTTCATGTTGTTAATCCGGATTCGATCCTTCGACCATCAGTTTTCATTCCTGTGTTCTATCCACTGGACAATCAAGGCTTTGGAAATATATATGAAGTGTTAGACATATACAAATGATTCTTCCTTTTCCGACCTTAACTAAAGGACATCCTATTAATAAGACATGCGAGGTGACTTTTCTACCTTGCTACATGATATTACCAAACAAATGTAATTTAATGTTATATTATTTATTTAATTTATATTTAGAATATAATCTAGCGAGATAAATACGTATTTATCTATGCTAAATTATAATGTAGATATTATAATCGCAGAGACAAATATATTAAATCTCTATACAAAGGCGGTCGAATATTGATGAGTACATTACGAGGCTTGTGTTTTCCACTCTTATTCCAGCGCGCCTGTTCGACAATCCCTCTCATAGTCCTTTGTATGCATAAAAGCTCTGCGGTGTTCCAATCGGAATCCGCATTGTCACATATGAGCTTACATTTTTTTCAATGCTTGTTTTTGTTTACACTTAAAGAATTTTCAAAAAAAGAATGATAAATCAATCCGTTATTTTACAATTTACCGATAAATCAGACGACGCGTGCTCAATTTAAGAAGCTAATTAAATATTTGTGAAGCGAATTCCGTTAATGAAAAAAGACTATATCCGCAATAAAATGATTACCGAACGTACGTATTACGTAATGTAAGCGAAAAAAAAAGTAGGGCAAATCCTCAAAATTCTAGATGTACGCCATCTTGAGGTTCGTTGACCGCAGACGCGCGCGCCCGTCTTTACCGTTAGCTGGATAGCGTACTGTAGTGCAGCCTACCTGTATACCCTTCACCCTTACCCAGGGTGTAATTTTCTCCGGTTCATCCTTATGTTTTTCTCCATTTTTTCACGTCGAGCTTGTCTCGTCTGAGACGCTTCAGCGTTCTTTGAAAATACGACCATAAGTACACTTCAGTTGAACGGGAGATTTGTTTCAAAAGAATATTATGTAAGGTTGAAGTTTTTGCGAGATAAAATAATTGTGCAATACGTTTGAAATTGTCGTATTGTTGGTATACAACAAATATTAATAATTGAAACAAACTGATGTTTACAATGATACTATGGGCGTCATGTGTATTGTCAGAGATTAATTTTGGTCGAGAGTTTTAATTAGCGTTTTAACGTGTCGCAGTTCAACGGCCGGTGGGGCGATTGTTAAGTTATTATTTCAACTCGATTACGACATTGCAAAAGCGTGCGAACAATAGATACAATGAAACTACTAGTTATCTAAATATTACATGTCAGTTGTAGTGATGATTAATATTTGAAACGATATATTACTGTAAGAATCGATTCGATTCAATTTGTTGATATAAAAACATTTTGTTTATCGTTTAAATGTTGATTTTAAAGGAGCTTAAAACATTATCTGGTATTCTATAGTGGCTTATGAAGCTCGTAACTTTAAAGATTATTGCGTGGGAACGCAATCGAAAAGCTCTCTTGATTTTAAATCGTACCGGTTTTTTCACTAACTTTGTCAAGTGACTGACGCACCTGCTCTGTAATATCTTTCAATGGAACATATTACTAATCCAAGTATCCAAACGTACCTTTTTAAATTCGTTTAGTCTGAACATTTGTTTACACACGAGTATCTTTTTGCTTCTCATAAAACGTAAACAACTTAATTTGTTTAATAAACACTGTATAAACATTGTAAAATCTTTTATTGTTATAACAAGAGCAGCACATTTGAAATGTTGTTCCAATAGCGATCAAAACCCTACCGCATAATAGTATTGTTGTGTTCATCGCAACTCGTTACCGCGCCGGATCCGCTGCGCCCGCGCAGCCTGACCTCACCGACCGGCGGCGCGTGCCTCTCGGAGCGTACGTCGCATAACAATTTCGTATTTTGTTCACACTTTGCGCTTCAATATCACACAGCTTGGATTGCCAGTGGATTTAATTGAGGCCTTCTATTTTAAACTCGTGTTCGATTCCTTTGTTCGACTAAGGTATTGTTTTGAGAATCGATCACGACGTCCGAGCGAATTCTCTATTGGACAGTGCCCAAATACGGCCACTTTAAATCTTATTTAATTTGACGTTATTTCAACACTTTTGCCAATGTTTATTATAAATAAAATGAATAATTTTATGTATATTATTGATTTACTTTTAATATAATATAGATGTAAAATTTGTTTGTTTGTAAGTATGTACCCCGACATACACACTAACGTAATGTCAAACGAAACTACTGATCCTATTTGAAAAATACTTTTTTTGTTAGCCCGTTTATTGTGGAAGGCTGATATTACATCACGTTGCGACTGATAGAAGCGAAGTATAAACGCGAGCGATACCGCGAGGGGCAGCTAGTGAAGAATGTAATCGATACAAATCCCGCGCTATTATCTAAATCTCCCGGGTCAGAGGTAATTGTTTTATCATTTTAATATTGGCGCAGATAACTACACACTTTAGTGTTGTAACCGCTTCCTCCGTCTCTTTCCCGCACGTTCTCATTTGAATGACAAAGAGGGAGAGGCACTCGTAAGTGGCGAGTCGTTACCGCCTACACGCCCCCGGTAACATGGTTCTAGTTGTCGGAAGAATCTGTTTGACTCCTGTTTACAGCACGGCTACATTATATTCACTCCACGTGCAGAAATGTAACAAAGTGAAATGGACTTTAAGAATATGAAGTTAGGTTACGGGTTAAGTTGATCTCGTTCGTTATGCCTTTGGGAAATGTTACAATTGTAACTCCTTTAAAATTTGAACTGGCTGTAAGTTTTAAGGGCTGATTGAGGTCAGATAACTTAATTGTTGAACTTTAGTCGTAATATAGAATAAAGTTTGTTTACTATATTTAATTGTAATTACACCCTTAAAGTGCAATTTATAAATATCGTTATTTTATTAAGTTATGGAATTTGTTTATAGTCGTATTTGTTTTTTAAATTAATCCATGGGCCAATATGATTTAAATACAGAGTAAATATGTATTTTGTACACTTATTAAAACTGAAAAAACAAATAAATCGACTTCGAAATCGAAACAAACAATCTAAAAAGCAAAAAAATAAATATGTCGGTTAATAAAATCTGTTCCCTTTCACAATAAAGCAACAGAAAAATAATATTTTACTCGGACTGATAGTTACTAAAATTACCTTCAAATATATAACCTCTTCAGCGGTTATAATGTTTACAAAAATTAAAAATAATTGCTATCAGTTCACAGAATAAAAAAAAATGATAGTTATTATTAAAGCTTGCAACAGATTATACAAGTTTCGAAAATGGTGGTAAAATAAGAACCACACCAATATTAACGAGTTTTATTTAGCGCAGTTAACACGATGAACAACTTACATCAAAACTGGTCCGAAAGAGAATGTAATGTGTATCATAAATAGACAATTTTTCCAAAAATTCAATTTTATCTTAACTTTACACGTAAAAACAATTTTAATTTGTTTTTAAATACAAAAGTTAATCATCAATAATATATGATTAACATGAAAAATATCGTAACACGTCTTCATAAAACTTCAATTACAGTCATAATATTAAATAACGATAATATGCATTGTAATGTAAATAATCGTAATTGCGACATGTCTACATGCCTTATCTTGATCACTGATTTACGGAATACACGACGATCCGAAGTCAACGCATGGTAACAGTACCTTGGCACTTACCTACACCATCGTCGGACTAGATCGATTATTGTGACAGGCGATTGTAGCCACTATGTTATCGAGTTAAAGGTGAGAATTGTCCGTGGTGTAGAGTAGAACCTTTGAGTGAAATGACACGCGCAATCCATAGTAATGATGTTCGCGGAAGTTGCCGACATGAGGCGATCGTGTCACGCACCGTGTCGCTGAGCGTGGTTGGGAAAAGTGAGAAAATATAATTTTTATATTATTTTACCTCTAGCTTTGACAACGTGACATTTTATTTGCCCGAGAATATTGTTTAGAAGCAATCTAAGAATGATATCATTATTTCACTTTCATAGCGTTTGTTTTTTTATTGCCTATGTCCAAGCTATGTTGAAATTTAATAGTATTCAAATTGATTCAGCGGCTTAGCCGTGAAAATGTTCCGAACAAACAGCTACTTTCACATTTATTTATAGTATGTGGAAGTATTGATTTCGTTAAAATTTATACACATTGTAAACAAATCTATAATTATATAGATAATGTGATACTTGGAAAATTATATTTCGTACTTTGTAATTGTTTTACATAGTTGAAAAAAAGTAATTATTTAAATTGTTTCCCAAATTAAAATCGACTAAATTGTTTTAATTTTTCTTGTTTACTTTTTATACGGGTGAAATAATGTAGTTACTGTAAACATAATTATGGAAATACATTTTTTTCATGTATAAGTAAATATTGAAATTGATACATCTAGAAATAAACGTAGGACTTTCTCATAGATATTTAAATAATAAACCACCCAAACACGGTCGGTTTGTTTATAATTATTTTGCCAGTAAATAGTTCCAGTTAAATAAAAAAATATGTCATAGGTACATTACAAAAAAAATCGAATTTTATTTTATTTTTATTTAAATAAAAGTAAAAAAAAAATAACGACCCCCTAGGGTGGTGTGACGTCACAGAACAAAAATGCAGTAGCGAAGTGCAGGGCCGGGGGCGGGCGCACGCGCACGTCGCTGTCGCCGTCACATCATCCTCGATTGTTTACCCCGCTAGTAACGTAACCGCGCGTTGCCGCTCCGCGCTCGCCTCCTCTCACTTTCGCGACGCTCCGTCCCACTCACGCGCAATAATCCCTTCTCGCTCTCGGCTAGCGGTGTTCGACTTTTTTGGACATGCAGTTTTTTCCGTTCTCGGTTATGCTCGCTTTACGGACCTACATTGTTTACAAGTCAACTGTTTATTTAATTGTGCATATCTTACAGTTCCGGTTGTATCTTTATTAGATAGAACAGAGTTAATCTCAAGATTAACACTCGCACCGAATGTTACTTGATTTATGCTTTATACTTTATTGGTTTGATTAAAACGATAGCGAAGCGCTAAAGAAAAAGTAAATTGGAAATGAAATGCAAACACCGTAAGAAACCTAAAATGTAGGGCACTGCCGAAACGAGGTCAATTTAAGCTTCAACACTGGAAAACAACATACTGAGAGAATATATTAAAGAATCTTTGTGATTGAAATCAAATTTGTATTTGTATTAACGATTATAATGTTTTACACTTTTTGAATAATACTCCTTACAAGCTCACCCTCATTTGTGTTTTCATTTCAAAAAGTTGCGTCGAGCCTCGTAAGTTCACTTCAGACCCGGTCATGGTGGAAATTTCCCAGGAAACTTCCCCGCTTTTCAACGGCTTCAACCGGGCGTTATCGCCCGGGTCGGCGAGTCCGTCAGACGACGTCGTTCGCCTCGCATTTTAAATTCAAATAACCGCAGATTTTCTGACGAAGTTTCGCTTTACGAGCCGAGAGCTTTGTCGACGAATATTTTTGCTTAATATCAGCCGTGCCGCTGCGTTCGCTTTGATGTAGCCACTGAATTATTATTGACCCCTTTGTACGAGTATTGGAAAGACATTAGCGCTGAGTGAAGACGTTTCTTCGACGATTTGCTCTTTTTCTTGTTAGCTCTATCAAGTAACTATTATGGTTGTTTAGTTTCTTGTGAATAAAAAGCGAATTATTATAGTTCAAATGATCCCTTGTCGATGTTAATACTGATGCGTGGTCACGTCATACGATAGAAAGTGAGTTGGTCCCGCGCGAGCGCATCGGGCGTTAGAAAGCGGCCGGTCTCAGACGTCCACCGAAACAGTGATCGGCATGCGTCTGCGCATTCTTTCACATAACCGTCCGACATGATTACGCGCGATGTAGAACGGAGACGACATAATATTTAGACAGACTAAACAACAATAATAGAATATGTTTCTTAGAAACGAGTAAATTAATTTCGATTTTGTTGAATACGATCGTGTAGTCGGTACGAAACCGAGGTCCCCTTTATTGCGTTAGTTCGATGCGACCCCACGCGCGTCTGCCAGGTGCGTGGACCCCTTCCGCTGCAGATGGTACCGTCGGGAAGAAGTCCGTTGACCCTCTTAGTTGCGGCTATAAATATTAACACCTTCGCTATAGCAACAAATCGTTCTCTTCACCTTTTGACCTTGATACCGATCTTAATAACAATAGTTTTTTTAATACTTTAAACCGCGATAAGTAGGTAGGAATTCAATTGCTTTTAAGGTTTTTTATTAAGTATTCGTTTTAATTATCTTGCAAATTTTTTTGCTTATTAAAAATGTTATCTCGACGAGTCGTTACCAATCCATGGAATTCAATTTATTTGTTCAACCAGACTCCTGACACCGGACCCGGGCTATTGACCCGCTGCCAACATTAACATGCGCAAGGTCGTCCCGACATGATTATGTTGCTGATCTCGAAGCAACAATACAATCTAAAATCTTGCCCGAACTTTACAGTTTCGTAAGCAGAACTTAAATCAAATCTCACTTAAATTTTAAATGGAAGTCGAACGCGTGAACGAAAATGGTGTTATTTAAAATTAATACAGTTTTAACATGTTACGTATGTGTCTCGTTTTACGTAAGTCGCAAGGTAATCAACACTAGCAAGGCGGTAATAATGAGGAAGCATACATTCCTTACGAATAGTTCTATATTAACTTTGTACTCATTTATTTATATAGCTTTTGAATTCCAAATATATAATTTAATTGAATGATCTTTAAACAGATACTGAATAATTCTGCATAATTATACTATTTTTAGAAATTTTAATGTAAATTGCGAATGTCTTTGTTGAATTAAAATTAAACTGTTCTTAATTAGAATCATAAGCAGATAAAAATCGAGCGATATTATTCATGTTGACTTTATTTTTAACTTGAACTCGTAAAAAATCCATCAGAAAATCTGCGCAAGCTTTAACAAATTAATTTCTGTCATTAATTTAAATTAAAAGCATTACGATACGATAGTTTAAAGTGATACAGAAATGTACGCTAACCCGTACCAATTGGTTCCAGACGGAGCTGTATGGCATAAAATGGCGTAAGCTAGTCTGGGGGGAGTCGAGCGGCGGCGCCGAGGGCGAGGAGGGCGCGGCGCCGCTCGCCGACCCCGTGATCAGCAGCTACGCGCGCTGCCTCGCCGGCGACATCCTGTGCGTGTGGCGGCGCGTGCCGGCCCCGCTCGACATCGACATCGGCATGGCCGCGCCGCCGCCGCTCTCCCTGCGAGCATCCAAGGAACTATGGATCTTCTGGTACGGCGAGGAGCCGGATCTGAACGGCCTCGTCGCGCCCGAGCTCATTACCAGCCGTGAGTATTTGTTTATATTAAGCTATTTTAACTTTTCGAATACAATTTTGTTTACATCGTTAAACTGTTTACTATTGAATTTCACAAATCCCCTGTGGAAGTGGATGGTGCTATAATGTTTTTTTTTTCATAAATAGTATTATTAGTAACGTCTGTGATTAAGGTTTTTCTCAGAATTCCGACATTTACATTACAGTAGTATATAAATCAGTATAGAAAGCTTAAATGTAACGGATTTATTTTAGTACTCAAAGTTGAGTACAACAAGAAACGATGTTTGCGCGCGCTGCTGTTTAATGGCTGAACTTAACAGGTCGTTTAACAAGCCCCGGGAGATGTTGTATCATCGGTAACAATTACGCGAAAGATTAAGATCGTGCAACGTCATTCCTTCTCCGAGGCTCGGGTAACGGGGGCCGGCGGACTTGAGAGACTAATTAATATAATAAATGACGTTTACTTAGTACCGTACTTATAAATATGCTCGTTTATTAATACTGCAATTTACAGTGTCTATGATATTACTGAACACTTGAAGAAAGAAAACTGTTGCTTGTTTTTATCAAGTCACTGCATATGTAATACACTTTCTACGTAATTCAAAAGCACGGTTAGAGAATAAGATAAAATAATAAAATTTATATAATGAAATAGATAATAAAAAGTAAAATTAAAATGTTAATAAAATTTAATTACACTACTCAATGTTGTAGTAGTATCTGCGAATCATGATGGACTATCACTACGAAGAATATGAATAATGAAAGTGAGTTGAAAATAAAAAAAAGCTATTATAAGAAAAAACTTCATGTAACATCCGTCTATCAAAAGCAAAAATGGATGTTACTGACACGTCAATTAAAACAGCGAACTCGTGTCAACTCCACGCGCAGTTCAACTGAAATCCCAACAGCTTAACAAACTTAAACATTCGATTAGTCGCGTGATTATCTTAACTTAATTCCATACATCTTGTGTGTTCTAACAAACGAGTTCGTCGATCTACATAACTTTGTGTACGACCTCAGAATAATCTTTGTTGCTCAACGACGAAAAAGAAACTCATAAAATTGTAGCTATTGAAACAAGTATTCAAGTAAAAGTTTTGGCTAGATGTCAAGAAAAGTTTAAGGCAGTGCCTGTCGAAGGCTAGCCGTGAACGACTTCGCTCAACAGGTGGTTAGTCTTGATGTAGTTAGCGGGGAATACTTTGTGATATGTTTTGAAAGTGAACGACACACGACGCTCGTTGATATAAAAGAGACAAATATATGTGAGATGGTATGCCGGTTCGTCGATGTTTCTAATTCAACAAGTGGTAATGAAAGTTCTAACGCCGAGCTGGGCTGTGTAAATAATTGATGTTGCGGGTTCGTTCATCGGTGAAGAAGATTAAGTCTATACGTATATATGAAATAGAAGTATCCGTCTGTCACTTGGAAGTCACTGTTTTTATTAATATAACTTTTTTTATCGGTTCATCTTTGAATCGAAGAAGAATATTTAAAGAGACAATGGTTTTTATTCAAAATTGTCAAAGTTGTTCACAATATTCTTAAACTTCTATATCGATGAGTTCAATGGTATTGAATGAATTTAAAGTTACAGAGAACGTCAACCTAATACCATTGTCACTGATATGCTAAAGATCAAATTTCCCGGGAAACGCATAAACAGTACGCGAACTCTATAACAGCCGTCGAGAATTATACAGTTATCGTACCAGCTAGAAACTTCATATATAGACAACGCGTTGGGTAACACTAAAGATTGTTAATTGCCCGAAGACACGATACAGCCGCGGATGTACCGTCGTGCTGTTGTATCCGTTGGACGGCCGAACTGCGAAGATACATACAATCGTATACAGATACAGACAAATAACTTGTTTTAAAAAGCATTTTAACAAATACAGACAACATTCTACTATTCGACCTGTGTAATAATCTTTTGATGATACATCTATTAAGAATAGTTACAGCTTAACATTAAACATTAAAACAATTGTTAATAATGTCTAATCCATTTAGGATTTAAAATGAAGCTATGAAGATTCTTGCGTAGTTTCCATAGAAATTATTTCAAATCGGTGTCACCCTGGCCAATCGAATGTTTGGCGATTCATGTAGCTTCCAAATATGAAATACAATTGCTCGATTAAATATTCCGATTCATGTCTGTGGATTAGTGCTGTGAATTACTGTTCAATATATTAATAAACGATGAGTCGTCGATGTTATAAGAACAGCTGAAAAAAAAACAGGTTAGTCACAGCTAAGGACAAAACAATCATGGATTAATATGAAGGCTTTCTTCCCTAGGTATTATCCCCAATATGTATATAGTCATTTAATAAAACATTACTACAAAAATTTAATAATAAATGTAATAGTCATATGTATGAATACATAAAGCTTATAATATTAATAAATATATTACGCTTAATTAAATTAAGATTGATTAAATTTATAAACGGCGTAATAGTTTTTCAATTATTAGTTATAATTGTTTTTACAGCCACGTGAACTTTAAACATAGGACGATTAAAATATGATCCATTTTTTCAAGATCTAATAGTTCCATAAGTTTTAAAAAGAGTTATCCATATTGATTTTTATATCAAAAGTCCTTTCCTAAGGTATCTCTTTGATAATGGAATATTTACAAGGAATTCATGTGTACGCATATGTTTTGAGGATACCGTAAAATGTCACAAGTATTAGACACCCAGCTGACGTCTATGTCAATGTTATGATACAATATTCGACGTAGTACGGTTTTCCTCGTTGTGTATTTAATTAAACGACGCCTGCCGCCGCCGGCGCGGGCGCAGCACCGGCGAGCAAGTTCAAGCGACCGATTCCGAAAATAGATCGTGACATAAATCTACATAAACGGTCCTTATTTTAGTCGTTGCCATTGTGACAGCGACGCCTCTTAAGATTTTCTCTGAAATTTACAAGGATTTTCTTTGTTAATCGGTTCCGATAATGGGGCCATGTCATGTACTGTAATTGATTGGATTTTTTACGACCTCAAATATCGAATTCGGTTTGGATGAAGTTTCTCGCCAATCATTTACATGAATACTTTTTTGTGATGCTTTAAAATTTAATTAATTAACTATCATACGCATATGGATTACAACCACGCAAAAAATATTATCCATGCGTTTAATACGCACGACGGTTTTTTCGGGTATTAAGACCATAAATAATAAACGCATCACACTCAATGGCGCCCATAAAGATCTCAGTCTTGTGTCGGGGGTCCGGAAACACACACAACACTAACACAAACACCCAGACCACGACAAACATCCGTATGGCCAATACAGACCCTTATCGTAAGCGGGGATCGAACACGCGATCATTAGCGCTTCAGCCAGTTACAGTGACCACTGCGCCAACGTGTCTGTCAAATAGAAACGCAATACGTGTTTATATTCAAAATAGTAATAGCATAGATTTAATTAAAATTCCCCTTGATACATTTTTCGTCCTTGAGTAATTCTTGCGCGCAGATATTACGGTATCGGGCGGTAGTGACCGTGGTCGGGCGTCGTCAATTGTTTCAACCTTGCATACCCATTTAGCTCGGGAACAACGTTCGGAAGCTAGCGAGCTATGGCTAGAGAAGCAGAATGTGATCTAATGTGTGTAATTCAATTGAGGATATTATTATTATTAATGTAATTTTTATTAAATGATAGAATAGAATAATGATAGGCGTGAATTTGTGCGATTTTTTATCGTATTCTAAAAAAGAAGGATTCTCGATTCGTTTTTTGTTTATCTTACGTGATGTAACTGTTGATTGTGAACTTGTTGCCATGATTTAATTTTGAACCGACTTTCAAAAAGGAGGAGGTTCTTTATTCGTCGGAGATTTCTTTTTATAAACATGTTCCCAAATTACTCGAAAACGGCTAGACAGATTTGGGTAATTCTTTTGTTTGGTATTTCCAGATTGCTACCAAAGCATTTTCATCAAAATCAGTTCTTTGGTTTGGTTTTTAAATCGAAATAACTGAAATAAGTACGTCATTCATGTAAACGGAATTAAATATTTTGCTTTTGAAGTCAATTGCCACTTTTTTTGAAATTTCTTACCTTAAGTCACCTTCGTGTTACCTTAGAATGGTCCTCTATAAATTTGATCGAGTAAGAAAGAATCTCCGAATTAGAGAACGAAATGGAACAACGCCGTTCGTTCGCAAATCGCTTGCTGTTAATTGGTAAAGTAACTAATCGTAGTAAAGAGTTCGATTGACGTCGTTAACATTTTCCTCGTACTTCATATATTAGTATTATAATTTCAAATAAAATGTCTAGTAATGAAAGGAAACGGTAAAGACTTACTGTCATACTACAAAAGACACATTCAAACCATGTTGAACACGTGTCTAGCTAAACAGTGTTTAAAAATTAAACATTTCTTAAAATATTATCTAAATTGCTTAACAGCGAATAAACTCATAAAAAAAACTTATTGATAAAATGTTATACGTTACATTTGACAGCTGAAATAGGTTTTAGACATCTATTAAACTCACTTAAACGCATATTAATCTATATCTAAAGCATGTTTAACTTAAAACTGTGCTTAGACGCCGATTTGTAGTACGGATTTTTTTAAACACGCGTTTAACGTCTGTTTAAATCTTTTCTAGTAAGGCAGTTAATGTTCTTATGAACGCTCAAACTAGTCAAATGAGGTAGAGCCTAGCTCTAGCCATCTGACTACAGCGTGTATACGGGCTCGCTTAACCCGAGCGTACCTTACTCTCAGTGTGAAGGCCGAATTGGCGGCTAATATGCTGCGTTTATGGTGTGTGAGAGAGCTGGAAGCGTAATACCCTCTTACGTCTTATTCCCTGTATCACTCGTTCCTTTAAAAATGGCAACGCATTTGTGCCTTTGGTGTTGCAAATGTCTATGGGCGGGGGTTTTCACTTACCACCACGTGTCCTGGCTGCGCGTTTATCAGCTATTCTTTATTAAAAAATAATTTATATTGTTTTAGGTTGACTTGGCACACGGGAAGTTAATATGTCGTAGACATCCGCTGAGAACGGATTTTTGAAAATTTAATCTGTAAATGAGTTCAAAGATAGAAAAAATGTAACTAGATGCAAAAGAATCCACAAATGAAATCTAGTACACTATATATCTAATTAAATTAATTCGTTTAACACGTAAACAATAGCGATATTATTACTTTATTGAACACGAACATTCGCACCAGGAAGGTATTAGCCGCGTCGGTAGTTGCGCAATGTCACACCTATGTGCCAATGAGGTTTAACAGTATTACGTGAACAGAAGCGCCACGCGTCTTTATAGAAGGTCGATTAGTGTTAGTAAGCTTAATTGTGATAGCACCTTTTTAACGGCTCAAAAATGTTATGTTTTAGGGCTCATTTACGTTTGTATGCATTGAGGTTATTTCGTAATGTCTTTTAAGCACCTTAATATGTCGTGTAGTTAATATCTATATACATATATAAATCAAAACTTACTGACTAATATATTCACTGACTGATCGATGAACGCAGAGTTGAAACCGCTGGGTCTAGAAACAAGAAATTTTGCGTAAAACGTTCCTTAAATGTCGTAAGTATACACTAAGAAGGATTTTTGAAAATCCTAAGGTGTTATAAAGAGGGTTGAAAGTTTGTTATTTAGTTTAGTTTAGTTTGAAATTAAAAAAACAGGGTTATTTGCTAAAGACCTTCTTGTTTCCGTTCACCCACTTCTGCGTACAGGGGGAGATAGGGGATGAGGGCGCATTATCGACTCGCGATTTTGTACGACGTTTTTACCCTTCCCACCTCAATGCGTTGTTTTATATTCAATATATAAAAAAGTAATCATTTGTTTTGCCTCGTGTTATATATTATACCTGTTTAATTATACAAATGTTAATAATAACCGTTTTTGCGTGATAAATTGTCATTTAAATACGAAAGAAGAAAACATAGGACGCATGTTGCGAGCAGGATATAATAACGACCAAATATGGAACGATCGTTTTAATTGTTTCCGAACAAAATAAATAAATTGAATACATCAAATCCTAAAAAAAATAAACAAAAATATTATACGAATAAAATCTGATCCTATTGTAATAAAAAGATTCCATGTTGGATAAAAACTTTATAATTATTTTATACTAGCTGTGTTTATGGTTACTCCAATGAGTCGGGTGTTGTTACATAGCTTAAAACTTTCTTTGATAAATGGGCTAACCAACGCAAAAATATTTTGTCAAAACGGTCTTATAATTTCGCAACCTCAGTGAAAACAAATAAACAGTTAATTCTTTCCTCTTTATAATATTAGTGTTTTACAAATTAATTAGTGAATAGTCATACTCTCAAGAGTTGAAAGAGCTGTCATGTGCAAAAACAATAACATCCAATCATTTAAAATCACCGTAATAACAGCTGTATACTCATGGTCACGAAGTTCAATTTATTTGTTGCCAGATAATATGCAAAAACGAATCCTCAACACAAATACAAAGGCCGAGTACAATCTAATGTAAAGTTAACATATTGTTGAAGAACTGATCTCTTATATAAATTGACTCTGTCGATATTCAAGTAACGTTGAATGCATACTAATATTATAAATGCGAGAGTAATCTGTCTGTTTATACTGTTTTCACGCCTAAACCAATTTGGTATAAAAATACTATCTACCCCTGGCGTTTATGGTTACTGTTTCACTCTTATGACTTGTTATATAATCCATAACCTTCCTCAATAAACCGGCTATCCAACGTTTTTTTCATATCGGATCCTTTCAGAGATTTTTGTAGATTACCCCTTACATATATACTCACAAACAAATCTTACCTCTTCGAAATATTAGTATAGATTGGAAGTTGTAGAAGGATACATAGACTACCTTTAGTTGTGAAAAGTAAACTCGGAGAAACATATTCCCGTATTGTTATTCCCTATTTATGAAATGAAAGTTTCTCAAAGGCATGGTTTTTCAAGAAATAAACAGGTCATTCAAAACAATTAAATCAAAAAAATGAGAGGTTGCCGTAGTGGTCACTGCGACTACTGGTTGAAGCGTTAACAGTCGCGGGTTCTATCACCGTTCACGGGAAACGCCTTTATTGACCATACGTAATGTTTGTCGTGGTCTGACTGTTTGTGTCCATGTTGCGTGTGTTACCGGACCCCCGACTCAGGATCATGAAATCCTAATAGATGCCGTCGAGTGTAATGCGTTTAAATTTATTTATTCGATTATATTGTATCAATTAGTTAACGTATGTATGTGTTGTAAGAAATTTAAATCTTAATGTTATTGTGTTAATTACACCCGTTCGCCTCACATTCAAACTAGTATCGTGATCCTTGGATTGTTTACTTGTTCTGTACTAAACCGGTGTACGAGTGGCGAATCGAGTGTTACATTGTTTTAACGTACGCCGTTAGAATGCTTATTACCACCGCGTAAGGGCGAGAGTGGGTTACGTTGTCAGTGAGTCGGGTCGAGATGATGGATGCAGCGTTCGAAGGTCGCCGACGAACGGAGTCGGACGAACGGAAATAACTGGACGTATGGCAATTTCCCGTTCGATCGAATTCGGCAGTGCCATATTTATACATAACAAAAGTGTATACTGATTGAAACAATGTAAAATCACTTGTCTGGACTGTTTGGTAATCATGAGATTGATAAATAAATGTAATTTCAGTTGTTTAATGTTAATTATAGTGTAGGTATATGTAAAAATCGTCATCAAGGCCTCTCCTATTAAGTTCTCTTTAAATTGGTTTAGAGCCTCCATGCTGCTCCACTGCAGGTTGGCAGATATACTTATGTCAGCATTTCTCCTGGCACATGCCTGGTTTCCTAACTGTGTTTTCCTTCACAGCCGAGCACGAGAGCCGTGATCGAATTTAAAAACAAATTTAGCACTTGAAAATTCAGCGGTGCTAGCCGGGGTTGGAACCAGCGATCATCGGTTGGGATCGACGTGTTCTAACCACTAGGCCATCTTGGCTCAACCTGACAGATATACATAAACAGTTACGAGCGCTCATTAATAGATATTGAGATAAACGCGAAGTCGAAAAGAATAGACTACAGGCAGGTCTGGTCCGGTGACACTTTGCGTCTTGTGAATAAAATGTTTTCACTTCCACTGAACACGTCATTACATATAGCTTAGTTTTAAAGTGACCGAATTCAAAAACTCAACCGTTTATTTAGACTTTGATGTCACAAAATGTTGATAGGATAGTTTTTTTTTAAACATAGGATTATAAACCACAGAACGACATTCAACTAAATTTTAATTACTAACTTACTATCTCGTGTTACACAGATTTTTAAATGTGTCACTTAAAAACTAAGTTCGACGTGTTTACAACAAATCTAAATAGTGCTATTAAAGCATTTAAGTTTCATAAAACCTGTACGTCGTTAATCAAGTCCTTGTAATGGGTTGTCGTTTAGAAGTTTATTATCGGTAATAAGACCGCCTTTGCACCAAGTTACTTTTCAATCCTTATGCAATTCTATGCGATAGCTGATAAATAAATAAATTCAGTTTGATTACCGACTCTAAGCAGTAAAGATAACTGATAGGCGAGAATTACATTTGTAAGTCTTTGCTCTCGAAATTAATATAAAACGACTTTGTAACGTGGTAACAAATACCTAGGTAGCCTTACGAAAGCTGTGGTTGTTAAAAGGAATGATAATATCTTTTTAAGCAATGATAAAAAAAAAGTATTTTTGAAAGTTGGACGACAACAAAACGTATGTGTAAATCTCGGCATATAATTAATCACAGAAAAGTAACACGCAAAAATGTATCAAAGATAAAATCAATAAATGACACATGTAAAACATTTCAATTACAAAGCGATAAACCGTGAATCATTTAATAGCGCTTATTACTGAAATGACGTTAAAAACGATATTAGGATTCTCATCAAACGCTTAGGCCGCGTACACGTGTAGACGGTCCCTCGTCGCCGCCGCGCGCCGCCGGCTACAATTTGCGACGAATCCTTCCCGGGCGAACTGTGTACGTGAGCCTATTTGCGACGAGATTAACGGCTGACCCGGGTGGCGGGCGACATGGGATAATCTGTATAGATTTCGCGGATGCGGACTATGGTACTGCGGTATTTAGCGGATCGCGAAAGCGATAATACTATTTGAATCGGACTGTTATTTCGGTTGGTATTTTTTGCAATTCGGCTTATTACATAACCGATTTTGATTTAAATTCTAAATATACTTTATTCAAATAGGCTTTTAAAACCACTTTCGAATCGTCAAGTTAGAGATCAATTTGTATTATTTTTTTTTTAACTATCACCGGTTCGAAATGTAGTCTTTGTAGTAGACAAAACTGGCAACAAACTCGAAAGGTACTCTTAAAATTAATCAGACATCAAAAGTTGTATGGAACTAATCTGACAGTTTAAAGCCTTTCAAATAAAAACGACGGAGTTTCGAAGTAACAAACATTAAAAACAACTCTTAAAGTTAAAAATAGGGGGCAAACGAGCAAGTCACCTGTAATAAAGTGATCAACTTCGCCAATGAACATTTGCAGCACCAGAGGAGCCACAAACGGATTGTCGGCTTAAAAATGAATAATGGGATAAATTAAGATAAGGATGATAATGAAGGGGAATGAAAAGTAAGGGAAGGGTGGTGGATAGGCTTTCGGTTCTCTTAAATATGTCTTGCCACGTTGAGTCTACTTAATAACCCTAACGAAATTAAAAAAATAACATATTTATGAATGTTATTAGACAAGAATTACACTTATATAAAAATCAATACTGACTGGCTGACATATTCACTGACTGATCGATTAACGCAGAGCTGAAACCGCTGTTTCTAGAAACATGACAATTTGCATAAACGTTCCTTACATATGTAAGCCTGCAATAAAATAAGGAAATCTGGAAGGGATTTTTGAAAGTCCAACCCCTAAGGGTTTAAAGTTTGTTAGGCATCAAATTTTGAAGTATACGAGGGCGAAGCTGCGGGGATCCGCTAGTTACCATTATAAGTTTTGCTCTCAGACTTGCATAAAGATTTACAGGAGATATTTACTTTCAATGCCGTATTTTTGACACTTGCAACTACACATTTACAGACAGTTTACAGAGTCATTTATATTTATCAATTACGAGAGTAAAACTTAAAAATGAAATTCGCACCTTATTATTAGTGCCTGCAAAGTGTCATAAGCGGTAATGATGTCATCAGCAATATATTAAGGTCAGACAATAGACCAATAAATTACGCATGTTTTGACTGCATTTGTAAAATTTATTATTGCTGATTTCGAGTCTTTTAATAGTATACTCGTACGAGAAATTTATTAATATGCTTGTAGTGTATTATTTCAACGGTAGTTTGAAATTTTAATAGTGTTAAAGATAAATAAATCAATGTAATAATTTACATATTAACATTTATGCGTTTTTACATATAAGTGCTACCTGTATTGTATATCAAATGATTTTATGTCCACTTTCCTTATATAACCAATATATTGAAGAAAATGGCTCGATCGGGACAATACCTTACTTTCACAGCAGATATCGTACTGTGAGTGAGTGAGCTGGAAACCGAACTTCCTCTTTTATTCCTTTCCTCACTTCCTCGTTCATCTCTTATTTCTTTCAAAGCTGGCATCACATTTCTTACTCCTCTGGTGCTAAAAATGTCTATGGGCGGCAGTGATCACTTACCGTCAGGTGTCCCTATTCGTTAGTCAAAAAAACCTCACTTCACGATCCAACAAATTTAATATTCTACAAAATTCTTAAGCAGATTACCGAGTAGCCATTACCTGCGTTATGTTGAATAACATTTGCTTCTAATAATCATCGTGTATTCATACTAATAACTCGGCCGTCGTGCGCAGAGATCGCACGTCTCATTCATGAATATGTATTCCCGATCACGTGACTCATTTGTGTAATGGACGTGAATTTTCCTCGCTAAGTGTGTCATTAACTAGTTGCGATCAAACCAATGGTTCATCGGGTTTACCTCGCTAACAATTAAACGTGATTTAATTTTATAGTTAACTTAATAGTTAAGTAATTTCCTATTAGCCCGAGGAGATCATGTCACGTTAATACGCATACGCATCGATTATTTATTAAAAATACATTCTTTTATAATTATGTATGTTCCTTCCTGCAGTGTTTCTAAATTTGATCTCGGGCTGTATTCGGGTAGGAAGGTTCTCTACCTTAGTGATTCGTTTGATGGTATTTTTAGTCTGAGAGAGCTGGAACTCTTCTCCCTCTCCCTCCCCTGTCATTACTTTATATTTTCCTTCATACCTTTTTAAGTCGGTAACGTATTTGTGGCTCCTATGATGCTGGAAATCTGTACGCTCGGGGGTGATCACTTGATATCAGCTGAACCCGCTTGGTCATTTGCTAGTTTTTTTATGTAAAAAATGTGTAAAGAACTGATAAATAGAAATTGGGTGTATCCCAAAAGTATTTTGACATGACCGATTAAACAAACTCAAACTCAAACTCAAAAAAAAATCCAAGAAAAAGAAAAGTTTTTTGTAATGAAGATCTTATACTTATTGTTCACATTTCTTTTGTTTAAATTCGCTATATTTAAAAAAGCTAGAAGCTAAAATTATATCACCATAACATAAAGTTTATAAAACAATAATTCACCGTCAGCCACCGAGAGCTACAGCTAAATCTCCGCACGATAACCACTGAATACACATACGTCGGTAATAAATTAAATCCAATTTTCTGCGTGATGGATTAAATTGAGTGCTATAATATTTTAAGGGAGCGAGCCATTTCGTTTGCTTTGCGTCGGGAGAATAGAGCCAATTTAATGTACGCTTTTTTATGCTTTCGAATTATTGTGATTTTGCTCAATAGATTATACAGGCCTGCCTGTATACATATTTATATATTGATTCGTAGTTCATATAAAATAAATAATAATATAATAGCTTAGTTCTTTGAGGTATTAAAGTTCGACACACAAATTTTCATCTCATATTTCACTCCCTCAAGTTTTATTTAAGCGACTAAAAGTAGCCTAACCTCTTCTCCAAGATTCAATTGATGTGTCTTAATAAATTCATCAAAATTGTTCAATGGTTTATGCGTGAAAATGTAACATAGAAACGGATAGACGGATAACGTTTTTTACATTTATAATATAGGTATTAAATTGAGTCAGTCCATTTCATATTATGTTACTTTTGTTCGTTTATTATTAAAAATTCTTCAGACAGAAGCTAGATAAATGTTGAAAAAAAAAATGCATTTTATGATTTTATTCAAAACGTCGATATGCTTGTGATGTTCTGATTATTAAATTACTCAGTAGTAGTCATACGACATACGACAATGCTTTCAATAATGTTAGGTTGGAAATTCTAATATATATCTTCGTACTTATAATGAAATGTAAAATAAAGACGTTTCATTACATCGGCATTTTCATTCATTACTTTAAAATCAAAGAAGAATTTAGTAAAAATGCGAAAAAAGTAATTTTAACTGAAGTCATAGTTTAAAGCTGAAATGTTTAATTTAATAGATCCAGACGACGCTTTCAGGTTAATCTAAAATTCAATGCAATTGTTTTTTTGCGTTATTTGCCGTAGTTACCATGATGCAAAATTAAGGCTATTCTCGTAGTAACGCGATGGCTGATCGAACTCGCCTGTGCGGTGGTGCGGTGGAGCGGCGGCACGTGGGAGGCAGCGCAAATGTCAGGACCACCCTTCGCCCCCACGACCCTCCGGAATATCTAACGATATTGATAAAGGTCGACTTTTGGAGAGATCTATGGACAAGTGTGCACTGATGTCAGACGTCAGATCTGATTACAGTTACACTGTTAAATTGAATGTACAATTTGTGTAATATTGTAAATGAACAGGGATTCGGTCTTTTTCGTAGAAATATTAGTTGCGCAGTACGACAATGCGTTACTAGATAGTTAACATCCAAAACTTACTGAACCCCTTGTCAACATTTCGATACCTCCCACGTAAGTTGTTGTAACCCCAAAATTACAATTTTACAGTAGAGCACTTTTAATCCGTTTTAGTTTGAAAGTTACAACAAAATACACCTTTTTTCAGGCGTATTTTGTTGTAACTTTCCTTGAAAAAAAAAAGATTATTGGTATTTTTTCACTTTGAAAGCATTAAGCAACGCAAATTCGTGTAGTATTCAGTAAAAACGCTAACGGCAATTTTGTGGCTTACAATAACTTACGTGGGAGGTATCGATTTATTTAGTCCCACATTGTCTTTGCCAAATTAGATGATATATTTAGCGGTACGACCGTTTTTATCTAAATCTATTTTACTATTATAATAAAAAACAAAGTGTTTATCTTTTTAACACCGCTAAATACCTTACTTAGTTGTATTTTTTTCGTAATTAGATTACGATGAAAAAAGTGCTGAAATCAGCTCATTCGTTTCGAAGCCACAAAGCCTCAGTTACACACATACAGCAAGCAACTCTAACGTGTTAGGTTTATTTATACTATAATAATGAAATATAAACATGTAATAATTTCAATTTACATACGAAGGTTTCATAATGAATTCAACGCTGAAAAGCACTGAAACAGCGTGGGCTGTAAGTAGACTACGAGTGCACCTTCACGCCCACTGCGCCATGTAAAGCTACGCGCATATTATTGATGTAAACACGAACGCACACAGAGTACATACCGTGGAAGTGCTGTGCGCGAACTGTACTCTTCTACTAGTATTGATCGTAAGGCGAGAGTTACATTTGTAAGTTTTACTCTCGTAACAAGACATAGAACTGTTCTGTGACTTGGTAACAATTATTTAGGTAACCTTACGAAAGTAGTGGCTGTCAAAAGTAAAATGGCACTGCCGGTAAATTTAAGATGTAAAGCAATTACAAACAATTTATGTAAATTTTTATGAAAGTCTAAGTGCAAGACTTATAAGTGTAAGGTATATTTCTATGAAGTTGCGAATATTTTGTTGTCTTTGTCATTGGAGTCACTGTTAAGTTTACACTTTTAACTTGAACTTATAAAAAATTCTATAAAAGAAATTCTTTTGCTATATGATCGTTTATATTAAAGAGTATTGATATCCTATTTCACATGGAGATGTCCTATGTCGTTTTCTACAGTTTAAATAATCTCCATACTAAATAGCCATCAAATCGATCGTTTAATTCGTGGAACTATTACAGATATGTAGACAGAGTTCTCGCATTTTTCTAATCTCAGTAAGAATAACACACAATGCGTGCACCCAGTGTTAATATACACTCGCTCCTCACCCTCGCCCGCGGCCGATCCGCTTATGTTACGGTCTAGTGAGTGCTGTCATTAATCATTCACTTTCGTGTCCCGCGCCCGTAGCCCGCCTGTGCGCTGAAACTATGTTGACTCGACCCGACCCGTTCGCTTTGCTTCGATATGGTAGAAATAACAATGGTAATACTAAGATAATTAACTGGTAGCCAGGGATGTCTATTTGTATATAGAGGATATGTATACTGGGTGTAATTATGTAGCACTAGAACAACTGTATTTTAAATGGTCATGTTAACTTTTACTGCAATTCGTGACGTGTGACGTGACTTTAACTAGCTAGCAGGTCGCCTTGTACCAATCGCTCGCTTTTTATTTATCCACTGCTTAGCAACAGCACTACACTTTCCTGTTCAGATGGTACCTTTTGTAGTGCGATACCAATAATCAACTTTCTCCTTTACTTATTCATTCGCCCACACTTCATCTATCCGTTTATCGATTATCGCATCTTTAACAAAATGAGTACGTAATGATTTCATTATAGATTTAATGAACAGTGTAGAAATAGCAATGAAGTGGATTACTACAAGCAGAACGGTATCGCTTGATATAAGCAATAAAAGTGGCTTGTTTGGGCGGCGCGGCGTGCAGCGGGCGGGGTTAGGGCGGTGACTGAGAGGCGCGGACGCGGACGCGGGTGCGTATGGCGTATCGATCCAGAGCCCATACGCCCTTACCCTCTGCCGTGTTCCGCGGTGACCACGTGCCCCGTGACCTTCACGCAGTTTGTTTATTAGCGACGAGCTACTAGATCGCTAACCTGAAATTTTTTTGGACAATACGTCTATCTAAGTTGTTTGGTTACAACTAAAAAGTATTTAATCCACGAAAGCGAGTTTGAAAGAGAAAATTAATAAAACGCAAGTCAAGTTAAACTCGCTCAACCCCGATACTGTCGATGATAAAAAAAATATCGTTCGTGCTACTAAATTTAGCATCGTCATAAATGTATTGATGCGCGCCGCGGCATCATAACCGCTTCGTACAAACGATGGTGGCGCGCGATAAATTAGGTGCGAAGTGGCGCGAAGACGGCGATAAGTGGCACCTACCGGCGTCCCGACTCCACCGCCGCCGCACGCCGCACCGTGATCGATACGCCCCGCCGGCCGTCACCGTCCGCATTCGTAACCCACCTAACCTACCTACTGCATTCGCCCTATGGAACCTTATATCTGTTACTACTACTACTACTGGCTTTATAACTAGAAATATTTGTGTTAATCTCGATTTACGTTTAGCTTTTGGCGTGTCTGCACCGATTGTCATACGATATGAATTAGATAGAATATATGGATGCTGATAAGCAATAATGTGTCAACCCACAAAAACTCAAATTAGGAGGTATTGATGTATTTTGATACTGCATTACCTATTTAACATTATTAAAAACCTTTTCAAGTCATAATACATATATAAACTAAATAAGTACGGAAAAAAGTTTCTTAATTATTTGTTTCGAATTTCAAATGCGTTCCGTATTTTGAAATTTATATAATAATTTCAAATATTTAAAGAACTCTGTATTAGATAGTATATTAAATATATCAATCTCCTTTCGATTCATTTTAGCTTTTATCAAAAAAGAAAAGAAAACGTGGATATATACTTCTTCAAACATATTTATTAAGAATAGGCTTGACATCTTTAGACGCCATTTTCTCAAAATGAAGTCCGTGTGGCTTGACACAGTATTGCTTATCAGCATCCATATATTGGGTATATTCCAGATTGAATCGTCTAATTATTGAAACACATACACAAATAGGTAATACTTAATGGATATTTAAAGTGATAAGTGTAAATAAGCCACACGAATTATTAAAATTCTAATAAAACATAAAGAGCGATTAAGACATTTTCATATATTTTGTAAAAATTAAATTAATTTACAATTTCTGAAGTGATAGAATTTAAGCTCATTCAGAAGTTACGATTCCTATTGCGTATTCTTGCAAATATTTGTATTTTTAGCGGGAGTTTTAATAGTCTCCGACAACATAATTTCGATCGTGTTATTGTACTAATTTTACTAGAAGCGTCTCTGGCGAAAATTTCGCTGCTCGTAAATTACGTTATCGAAAACTATTAATCTCGTACTGGGAGTACTGCGGTGATCCGTTCTGCGTAAAAATAATCGTAGTAAGACAACCGAATCGCTTTGATTCACACGTGCTAGATTACAAATCTTATCAATATAAAATTGCCTAGAAAATTTTACATTATTATCTTGATTATAACATACATATCAATTGTTATCATAATTTCATTTTTTAATATATTTCTTATTTAGAAAACCATTTATAGTTGTTTCATATTTATCAATTAATCATGTGTTTAACTCTCAGTTAATAAAACTGTATGAAGGCGTCAATCTTTAAAATTACAACTATAGGTCCGATTTGAAAAAAAAAAAAACTCGTTTTTATAGCCCATTTAACGAGGAAAGTAAGAAACCGTACAATATCACGCTACGACTCAAAGGAAGCATAACTATTGAACGCTGCGCAAACGTAGATACTTCATTGTCTACACCGATCACTTTTTGATCGATAATTATCTGCTTGTGTTAAATGGAAGCATCTGGACCCAAATAGTTGCTACGTCTGCGCAGTGAGTGGTCGATTTCGTACTGACTACATGGTGTCATGTTTCTAATACACGACATAAGTGTCTCCATTTGCGCAGTGCCTAAACATTAACAAATTTGAAAGATACCAAAATTTAAAGTCGGTGTTTGCAACATCTAGTCATTAATGTATGGATTTAAGTGTGTAGGATATAGTTATTACGAAACAATAATTTCTTAATCCATGTGACAGCGCGATCTCGCTAATCCATGGTAATACCGGAACACGTCTAGACGGTGTAACTTTGCCACTTATTAGAGGAATAATCTAGGCTGTACTGCGTCGCGCTCTGTCTCATGTTTTACGTCGATATATGCTATGTGCTAAACGTATCGCGAGCATTACACTTGTAAGATTTGCTCAAGGGCTTACTTCTGTATGCCCCTAGATACATTTTTTTATTATTTTCTTTACATATAATATAACTTACTGTCATTGACATATTTGTTGATACTCACAGACGAAAGGCTATCTAGGTAACTGTTAGCAGGCTACAGAGTTGTTTTGTATTGGTTACCAGAATAAAACTTACAAGTGTAACTCTCGCCTAACGTTACAAGAATAATATTAAAAAACGCATTAAAAAGGAAACGCCTTTTATTTCCTGTAATATACAGGTAAATTAGTTTTACTATTATACTTTTTTAATTAGTTAGGCGCTTAACGGTATTATTATTACTTTTTACTGTCTTTACATATGATTCACAAACATGAATAGATGAAGGCTTTCTTCTAAGAGATCTCTTCTGTCTTAAACAATCTAATATTATCTTCGTAACATCTTATAATGATTAGCAAAAAATCACGACTTTAATAAAAACAGTTACAGACGTTGTAATTAACTTCCGGATTTTTCGAATCTCATACTCTGGCCGTCTCCGAGATCTGATGTTTCGTGTCACGGCCAACGTCTGTACCGATTTTATGATGTTGTAAACCTAATTTCAATGTAGGACCATATTCGTTTACCTAAACAACGTAGAGTGTTAAACGTTTTATTTAAATTGAGTTTTCAACAACTTTGTATATTAATAGTCGACGTAATTAAATCTTTCGACGTTCACTGTAATGAGAAGTGAGTACATACTTTTTGGTCATGTTACATTTCACGCTCACTTTAATCCTAAACGGTCTAGTCTAGTCTTATTTCGATGCTTCGACGTTGGAGTTGTGCGGTATTATTTATAGTGATTTACATCGGCGTCGATTCTATCTTAGCGTACCGAAATATTAGGTTTTACTTTCTTGTGTCGACGGCCTGGACCGACTGGTTTCATAACTCGTTCCACCGGGCTTGCCCGCGGTCAGAACGACACCTGATCCTCGCTGCACATGTCCCCATACTCGTAAACGTATTATGTGGACAGATGTTCAAGGACCGCTTAGGGTGCAGTCGGAGAAGCCGTGCCATTTGTTCCGCCGACTCGCCGCGACCGAAACCAGACAAAACGACGATGCAAATATTTGATCTCATACGATTTTCAGACAACTCGACAGATCGACCGTTTCGATTTCTTGCCCTCGAATACCGAGACCAATTAAATGGCCGACATGGAACAAATGGCGTGCGCGTGTGTCGACCGATCCTCGGGATGCCATACGAAGGGCCCTTTTATCGTGCGCTACATACCGTATACACGTATCCAGGAATGTAACTCACAGGATTTATTAAATTTCGTATTTAGAATGCTCTTGAAATAAAACGTTATTTAATTTCAATAAAAAGGTCAGCAAGAAGAAAGCGTATTAGTTATGAAACGAGAGACTTAATTCCCGTAGGACAACATTTTCCGAAGTAGCCGTTTGCTATGGTAGTTGAAATATTTGAGGCGGCCGCGGGCGGTCGGGGCGCAGTCGTTGACCCACGGCGTGCCCGCGTCTATGCTACGCCCTCAGACACGCATACGAACCGCACCGGCTCACGTACACTCATCCCCATATATCCTTTTCAACTTTTATCTCATAGCTATGACAGAGCGATCCATTACCGAGGAGTTAGTTAACTGTACAAGAAATTTCTTAACGTATAAATAATCTCCCGCGTATATCATCGTTTCTGTTCATTATCTATACAAGAGTCTGTCTGAGTGAGGTAATGGTTTCAGTGTTTTGAGTTCGTTATCTAATTCAAATATTATCTCATCGCACGCGATCTGTTTGTGATGGAGCAGATAGCGCGGCATCCGCTGAGCGCTACTATCGTAGACCAGAAATTCTTCACAATTTGTATGTTTTTAATTGCCAGTAACAAAATAAACGTTCACGTTAAGCGACTACCAACAAGTACACTTATTATTGTTTACTACCAAACGGATTCGGTCTTACTTATTTTCCTATTTTTTTGTAGAAAACTTGAAATAAAAATACATATTTCTTACATTAGTATCCTTAATCATATATTAAACAACCTTTAAAAATCGAATGATCGTTCTTATACAGTTACTCTTATGAGATCATTTAGAGCGCACAATTATTCATCACTCACGTTACCGACATTTTTACATTATTCCGCTTGGCCAAACGAATCAAAAAGTATGGAAACGACCCGTTAGCTTATTAATTAGTTGGGAGGATCGCAGACAGTGTGGGCTGTACGCGCAAGCGCAATAGGCTATAATTGGGTGTATCAACTCTTTTCGTGCTACATTTGAATTTCTAGAAAATATATTTTACGCAATGTATGACTAACGATTAACAAGTAATTAATTGAAAAAATCAAAAACCCGTCTGCGTAACAAGACCATAAAGAATCGTCTCTAACCAACTTTAAATCGTTATAGATTCTAAACGGTAGTTCTTATGACATGAGAAACCGAATGATTTTTTTTAATACCTTATTTAACAATACCCTAAAGCAGTCTGTGGATTTTAATTTATTTTTTATTTTTCACATTATCACCTTCAAAATCGCCCAAATTATTATTCTTTCTATGACATTCGCGAGGTTATGACGAATCAAATGACATGTCATTTATGAAAATTAACGTTTGGTCTAAATAGAGCCACAAAGGTACAAACCCACATACATAGACGGATAAGCACATTACTCTCCCTTGTGTCGTGCAGTCAGGTAAAATATAGTCAACTTTATACAGCACATGCTTCAATCAAAGCACAATTAAATATGAGTAATCAAAAACAAACGTCAGATTCGCGATGCATCAGTCCGCGGCGCCCACGGTATCTCACGCAGATGTATGTTTATAACGCGTCGCATTCATCGTGGAATTACTCACAATCATATCATACCAGCCTCTCAAATCGTCGTCAGCGTTTGTAACACTGAGAAATTAGGCGGAACGACAGCGGGGCCGTGGGAAAGGCCCCTACGCAAACGACGCTATAACGGTGCTACTGTTACTTCGAACATTACATTATCGTTCTTCACTTGTTCTACGACACACATTTACCACGTAAACAATTTGAGCGGTTTGAGCGACGCATGCGCATGACGTCTTAAATGTTATTATTGACTAAAATTGAAAATTTAAAATAAATACACCGAAAACCTATTCATTGAGACCAACACGATACCTTTGCTGTAAGTTGGTGAGGAGCTGTATATCTTTCTGATCCTGGCTGCAGCAAGACCAAGAGGTCCTTAATTTTGCATAGTGATGCACGAAATGGTGATTAAAATTTTAGGTCACACGAATGTTTGAAAGTAAAGCAATAAGTAAATATATATTGTGCCTATAAGATTAATACCGTAGCTAAGAAGAAACGAGCTCATGATCTGGAAATGACTGGACCGATTTTGGCAGAACATATCTAAGAACCATCGTTGGAAAACGCTTTTTCAAATAAAAAAAAAACCGCATCCAAATCAGTTTACCCGTTACGGTGTCACAGACAGACACTCAGTCAAACTTACAACACCCCTCTTGCGTCGGGGGTTAATAAAATAGCGTGAATGCATAATGTGTGCGCTAGCTTCAAACAGAGATTTTCCGCAAGGTTGATGAACGCCGCCCGCGTCCACCGCATTTGAAGTTTTATTATTAAACCGCCGCAGTGACGTGTATTGACGGCCGCGCTCCCGATCGAGCTATTTATTGATGCGCGCGCGCAACGCCCCACGGCTATCGATCGGTTCCCGATGTTGTTGCTCGTTTTAAGACGCTAATAATGCAGTTGCAGTGTTATACCGCTGTGTAATTATATTCATTTTTAACCCGTATCGTATATTTTTGGATCGTAAATTATATTCAGAATTGTTAGATATATTAATAAAATATATCTTAATAGTCCCTTATATTTACAAAAAAAATTAACTATAAATAGCAAATTGACTTGAGCTGATATTTCCAGATAGGTCGGCGAGCAGTAGTATGGCACGAGTATTGTAAATATTTATATCGCCATGTGTTATCGCAGATCGAAAAAATCTTATAAGACCAATTTCAATCTGAACCAAAACATTTTTACATTCGCGGCCTTGTATTAACGTTCGCACCTCGTTCGCGTTACGTCTCGTCGTGTTCCGGTGCACATGTCGGCCTCGTAATGATTAGCCGTCGAGTGCGGGTCGCGCTACCCTCAGCCCCGAGTGTCGTGAGCTGAGACAAAGTGAGAGGGTGGTTGCCGTGTGCCAGCAGCTGCGTGACTCGCGCAGATGGCGAGCGCCGCGCCGCACTCAGACCATAGCGTTACGTAGCGAGCGTCTTGCGGTGCGACGCTAGACGGATAAGATGATTGGACTGTTTAACTTGTAATAAGTTAACTATTGATTTTATTTGATAATATTTTATTTATTTTTTTTTTTTGCTTTAATTAAATATTATATTTAAACAGGTTTTAATTATGCAGACGAATTCATAATGTTCTTAATGAATTTACCAAATGTTTAATGATCACAAACTAAGTTTAAATTCTGTTTAGTAAACAGTTTTATCAGTATTATAATGAACAACACTCAGATTAATTAGATACAATAAATAGATATGACCCTGGTACATATAATAAATGATAACTTAATCGGAATACCATGACTTATAATGCTATCGAATTCGGTAACCTCGAAATCGATTAACCGACAAAATAAAAAACTTAATAAAGCCCAGCGCAACGGGGTAGGCGCGATGCGGGCGCATCGGGTGTCTTGCGGGCGGTCCATGACGTCGGCGGGGCGACGCGTGTGACGTCACGCGCACGTGGGCGTGTGCGAGCGAGAGCGCGCCGGCGGGAGGGACCGGCCCGGCCCGCGGCAGAGGGCGCGCGCGAATTGACAGATTTCCACGCGCTCGATACAATCTTGAATAGCATTATCAGCGTCGATAGAATCGGCCCACATTCTTGCAGTCCTCGAGATGTACCACTTATTTAAATATATAAAGATCCAATAATGTAGTTGTTATTATTTGAATAAGTAACTTTAATATTTCGTTTATATATTTATCGGTTGATTGTTGCGCGCAACTTATATAATTCGGGCTAATAACAATCAAAATCAAAGTATACTTTATTCAAGTAGGCTTTTAAAAGCACTTTTGAATCGTCAAAACAAATATAAATATTAAAATTAATGAATAGCACAGGCTCGGAATGTAGATTCTACTGAGAAGAACTTTTAAAAATTTGTTAATAAGTACATACATATAGAAATTACATATAAATATGTATATTAAACATCCTGTATGAAATCCAGATATACTATTCCACGCATCATTGTCATCTATACAATCTATATAAACAAATAAACCGTTCGATATAATTAGCATATGAAACGTACGTAACTATAAAATTGACTGAAACAATTGTATAACTAAACCAACCATTGTCTATATCAAAGTAGATACATACTATTACGATACTAGAAGAAGATTAGCGTTAGCGTCAAAGTCGGTAGCAGTAACAATCGCGAGTAAACAAGGCGCGCGCATGCCGCCACCGCGCCGCGCCGCCCCCGAGCTGTCACTCGCTGTTTACTACCTCTAGCCGCCTCGCCGAAACTATACAGAGATCAAAAGACTCGCTCGTTCCGACTCGCGAAGCTCTTTACGACAATATTGCTACGCTCCATATCGAAAACGTTAAAACTATATAAACATTTAATGCGATGTAAATATTTTTGTTTGAATTTTGAATGACTGAGTTTAGCTCATTTCATTGAAGTTAACAATACGATGTTATCAATGTAACAGCGATATTCGTTAGATGATTACCAATAGTAACATTGACATTAATAAAAGAAGACAATTATTAAAGACGCACCTTATCAAGAATAATCATTCATAAGATCTTAATTAAAGATTTGCGACAGTTCATAAATAGACGTATATATAATTATTAAATGTATGCTATTTGATTTAAGAACTAGTCAATTAGTTGAAACCCACGCAGATTTCATATCCATGTACAGACAGATCGTAAAACTAATAATCATTACGAGAGTTATGTAGATTATTAAATTCATGCAATTATATTTAACACTAGTGAGTTATACCGGTTTGTGTACCAATATAATGAATTATGTCTATTACTTTATTACCTAATCGAATGTAAATGACATATTTATCGGTTGTAAATAGACATCGGATTATGTGCATGTTTGCATATTGAAATACATAAAACGCTATTTTCATATAATTGTTGCCTAATTTAATACTTTTCATTGATATTGCTAATTGCAATAAGAAAAACCTAGAAGGAAATGTCACACATGTCATAAACCTATAACTATTGCTCAATAAATATCTATTTCATCTACATCCACCATTGGGTCACTAAATATATTTTATTAAGTGAATACGAAAGTATTTTTTATAAAACCCGACCTGGATTCTCACATAGTCCGTGTAACTCGAGATAATGTAAGATTTCTAGTTGCCAACCTAAACTCTTCTAACCAAGTTGAGTTTTAGATGTAATAGTGAAAGTAAAAACTCACTCACATCTCGATGTAAATACATAGATATATAGATTGAAATTATAACAAAAAGAAATTAATATTTTGTGCATATAAAATTTATTGTTTATATCATATTTCAATTCTTAATAGCACAACAAAGAGGCATTTGGAAGTACCAAAAAAATTAACTAATCCTATGTTAACCCATAATCTATCGGTCTATTGTCTTCCGAAGTGAACTAAAACTTAAGAAAATACGTTTGAACATGCCCCCGTGTTGTAACGAAACCGCACAAGACCGCCTCAACAGGTCCCCATA
The DNA here is from genome assembly GCA_037950945.1 of Hypolimnas misippus. Classification (NCBI taxonomy): domain Eukaryota; kingdom Metazoa; phylum Arthropoda; class Insecta; order Lepidoptera; family Nymphalidae; genus Hypolimnas; species Hypolimnas misippus. The sequence goes on along the minus strand of JBBEEQ010000024.1, from coordinate 13,908,061 downwards.
GCGTGGGGTGAGGACGGTGGCGAGGCCGCCGCACCTATCTGCATTGCCTATACCATACACACTTTTTTTTCTCACTTACACTCTACGTACGGTGGAAAAGGTAGCAGTAGATTGTTGTAATTTTATATTTACGAAACTGTTGTACATTCGACAATTGATAAATAAAACGCATTAATGGGCGACGCGTATTACATTGTGCGATATTATTTTTAGCAATAAAAAGGTGTGGTATGATTGTGTGCTGATTTTAATGGGATATAATAATGAAACGAAACTATTATTTTAAAATAACATGTACTGATTTCATTTCAAGAGACTTGACTACTAAGTTTATTAATAGGTCTTCTCGAAAGAAATTCCGCAGGTAAGTTAATATAGGACTTGAAAATTGAAAATATTTTGTCGTATATTAATATTTCGTTAAATTAATGACCATATATTTTAAAGAGACTTTTTTTCATTGTGAAGATTAAAAATAAAACTTCAACAACATCACTATGACAAATTCAATTTGGTTTTAGTTGTGGTATGGTGTCTTGTGTCAGTAGTGTCGAGACTATAATTAAGTTTTACTTTGACTGTATGTTTAGGCCACTTCCTGGAATCACATTTTCGTTTAATTTCCTTAAAATGATCACTAAGACTTCTACATTTTGAAAGCCTACAATCATCATTACTACAGTTTAAAATTTTGTTATCAGGGCGTATAATCTCGGTACCCAGTTACATATTTTTTTGGCATATTTTGTTATGTTACAAGTTAAATATTGTACCGTACATAATAAATTCAAGCTCCTATGTTATCAACATATTTATCTTATATATATTATATATCCATTTTTACTTATATAAAGTAAAAATGTATGTCGTTTAAAGACCTAAGCCCTTTGCGATCTAGTCAAGTAATAGTAGATAAATATTATAATTTTCATTGCAAGCTTTTACTAAGTGAAACAAGAGTTCCCGCTTCACATCCTCGACACACGCCTCCCGGTACTTATGATTCGCGCTGACAGTCGTCTAACAAGCTGCGGTCGTATTCCCTCTCTCCTTGATGATTGTAGCGCCTTATGTTCTTTATAAGTTTCTCGTCAATTATAGGCGCCATATTGGCATGGAATTCTTACCAATGAAACCTTGAAATAACTCAATACACATACTACGAATATTGACTTATTTCAAGGACTGCACAATGTCAAATAGAAAAATCCAATCGCTTTGAAATGTAGTTTTTGAATAGCTTCGTAATATGTTAATTTTGTTTTTAACGCTATTACGCTTCCGTTTTTTTATTAGCTTAAATTGTTTATCTAATAAATTGAATAAAAGCTCGTCGTAAACGTTAAAGTTCGCTAATATGTAGCCGTATCACGCTGTCTTGTTCTCCGGTTTATTGTCTCGTTTGTAAACATAATATATGACGATAATTAAAAACATAAATATGTTGTTTAAAATCTACGCAAACAGCCTTCATTTCAATTTGTTACTATTGGAGAGGTTAAATATTTGTAAAAAAATACTTTTGGAATATCTAACATTGAAATTTAGTGTTCCTTTCGTCGTGTATCTTTTGAAAATACTATAGAAAGATAGTCGAATAGTATCGAAGATCGCAAACAAGAACCTCTCGTGTCACACGATAATGTAAACCCGTCACCGACTCCGATAAATCCAGACGCTCCACCAAGTAAGGAATCGTTAAACGCTATATTTATTGCTCACACTATTAGTCCAACACAACGCTATATATTCGCGGTAACTTGTTGCCGCTACGTGGATAGTTATTTCGTAAGTGGGGAATGTTTTAAAGCGGGAAACGCAAGGTGATTCGGTTTAATCAGACCGTTCGTTTAGATGTTTTCTATCTTGTCTCGTGCCGTGCGTATTCGTAATACAAATTAAACCGTTTTTAGGTTTTCTTTTGTTAGTCGCTACTACAATTGAAATGTATAAATTTTAGTAGTAATTTTTGGTCTTAATCGCATACATTGCGAAACACGCCGATCGGCGTATCTTAGATTCAGTAAAGTCACCGTTCGTATAACGTAACTTCTTTTTAAGTTCACGAAAATAAAGTTTAGTAAAGACGTGGCGATAATGCCGGTTGGCGTGTATATCGAAAATACATTTAATTATTCTCGCTTAATTTTACCGCCGCATTGAACGGGTTAAATAAAAGTAACCGTCGATTGATCCCGAAGCCGGCATTCCGTCGGGTCGGGATTAATATTTAATCGTCTGCAATGCATTGACTCTGGGTTGTTCGGGAGTGATAATCGCGTGGCAATTTGTCGGTAGGAGTCGGCCGGCGCGCGTCTGCCCCGCTATCGATCCCGCGCTAAGGTGCCGCGTGCCACCCGCACCGTAACACCGCCGCCGCTAACACGCGACCTTGAACCCTTCGCGAGCCTAATAATTGCATACCGACCGCTGCAACTCTTTATCTAATTGCATCTACGACTCCCGACTTCGTGAATATTCACTTCGTTCGTAATTGACTGATAGCGTATGTTTCAACACTTCGTGTTTTATTATTATTCCAAAAGAAAGCGACTAATTATTTTTTATCATGTGTTATAAATTAATAAATGCACACTTTTAGCCGACTTTTTAAAATGTTTGTTACCTTAGAACTCTGTCATTTATTAAACCATTTTGAATATTTTTATTTCGAAGATTCTTTCAAATATCGATTTTGATAAATATCATATGGCAGGTCCCCACAAAATATTTATCAAAAATATGTTATGTAAACGTCATTGCGTACTTTGCTTTTGTAGCCAGTTTATTTGTTTTATAAAATCTTTGCTCTTAAAGATTGCAATGCCCTTATCGATTGATACAAATAATCATAATCTAATAATGTCTATCAACTGATAGTGAAATCCATCGGAGGCGCTATCGAGATGGCCCGCGACCCCGCTCGGTCGTGACTCGCTCCGGTATCGCCGCGGTACGGTAACTGCTGCGGACCGTTCGGCTGCGGCCTTGGAAGATACGACGACGCCGACAGCCGTCGCAATAATGATTGCAGTGTATGAAATAACTGCAACTCTCATACTAGCGGTATCCGCGCCGCCTCTAATGTAACCGGATTCTTGTTTCATTTCAATTCAAACATTTTATTTTATTATATTCGAATAACGCTAAGATTTAATTCGAGTAACGTGTTTTTTAGTATATGGTACCTCTGTTTACGCTCGTGTTGATAATTTATGTATGTATATGTCGAAAATAGTTTGTTGAATCATCAAACCAGTAAAATTATTCTTATTCGACGTCTGTTATTGTTGATACGTTATATGTTTATTTTTGCGGTGGAATATATTCTTGTTAATTTGCATCGCGAATAATGCGTTAGTCTCACCGAGAATAACAAAGTGACTCGCGCGGTGTATAAAATCAATGAGAACGTCGTCAGAGATCCGTAATTAATTTATTTATTATGCTCATTCTGCGGATACTGCCTTGTTTCTTGACGCCCTTGACGCCTCGACGACATGCTCTCACGACTTTGTTTGGTTTGAGATTATAAAACAACAGACAGACATGTTGAATATTAAAATAATATCCGTTCTCGGTCACGGTATAGCTCTATGGTGGTCAAACTGCGGATATCTATTAAAACTCTATATAATTATAGATCAAAGCCGTCATCTATGTCAGCATGCGCTAGATACTGGAAAAACTAGTTCAGTCGCGGCGCGAGATGGCGCGCGCACCTGGAGCGAATGTCAAGGCTGCACGCTTGGAACCGCTCCAGCACGACGCGTGCACGCGCAAAAACTTATATCCTAAACATTTCTAATACCTTCATAGAAATATAGATCCACAACCCCTACGAAATCTTTCGCTAATATAATAAAACTGCCGCAATCTTTTGAGATAATAAAGTAAACTATCTTAATGCAAAGAAAAAACTATAAAAGCGAAAACCGTGATATATTGGATTTATTGTGTTTTATTGCGTTCAAATAAGGTGTACAATTCAATGTCAATTAAATAGTTGTCGGCCGCTGTAGTAAGCATGTGTGTCGCGCGCGACAAACACAAGCACGTGCAGCGAGCGCTCTGGTGACGTCACAGGGGTCGCCCCCGCCCTGCCTCCTGCGAGACAAGGACGGCGCGACGCGGGGCGGCAACGGCGCGCGGGCCGTTTTGTTTTCACACGGAACGCTAGTGATAGGCCGAGTTTATCTTCCGATTGCGAATGCAACAACGGCTATTTCAAGCGTACCTTACCGCTGCACAACAATATAGCTTTATCGCTTCCCCGATGCTCTTCATTGTGGTCGTTTCATTGTCATCTCGACCTTGTTCGTACGTAATTGAGATATTGTATATGGCAATGTTTTCGATATCTGAATTCTAATTAGGACAAGCGAAGTACACGTCGAAGCATACCTAAGATAGACTGATACTAATCACTTTGTTGCACGACAAAGGCGATATCGCCGGTACTGATCGTAGCAATGTCAAGGCGACATTAAATATGCGCAAGCGCATTTCATTCTCTCCTTGGTCTTTACGACTTTTTACAATGTATGTGTATGTTTGGTACTAAAGATATGTTTTGTATATTCTTTAAAAAAGATTATTTTATTTACAGAAGGCGATCAAGGTTCCTGGGAGAGCGGGCTTTCCTACGAGTGTCGTTCGCTGCTGTTCAAGGCGTTGCATAATTTAATCGAAAGGTATGCCAAAAATTTATCTTGAATTCGGTAACACAGTAAAAACACAATTCACACATTCCATATACGACATTACACAAACGAAAACCATTATTTCTTACCCTATAATTTTCAAGACTGAAAGTTCAGACGTTTATAAAGATAAGTAGTAAATTTCGCTTTCTTAGTTTGTTTTACTTTTTTAACGCGGTTCCCAGTTTCTCGTCGGATGTAGTAGCTGTTACCATGTTAGTGACAGTCGCTTGTGTCGGTCACATTCGAATCTAGAACAAAACCGGACCGAGAGACACCGGTTTGAGAAGCGTTCTCTTTCTACTCGCAACTCGCAATGTTCTCATTGTGTAATCACTGATTTCCCTCCGAATAGTAAATACCTGCATAAATATTGTACTGAAACAACAAATCGATACGTTCTAAATGTCACCATAAACAGGGTTTCTAAAATAAAATATATATCAAATAGTTTCTGTTAAAGTTTTTTATTTGCTATTATATTTACATAAAAGTGACTGTGCCACATTGTATTTTTTGCGTAATCAAATTAAATTTGACTTTGTTCACCTTTAATATTAGCCGGAATAATACAAAGCGTTTTTGATTTGCTAGCATAATCTCATTATTCTCTTCAATGACACGTAAAATAACAATTGTATAATAATCTCTCACGAGTTTATTAATTAGTTAATTAAGCAGAACGTTTTAATTAATGCGTCGAATGTGCTTAGAATCGGCCAATACGCGTATCATATTAATAGCAATACGAAATTAAACAGATAATTCAATGGCAATATATCAAGCTATATTGTATCGTCGCTGGATCAATCGTAATCGTGCATTGCGCACAATGTGTTTTGCACCTGGCGTGCGCGAGCGCATCGTCCGACGTCATCGTTACGCGAAGGTCGTTGTATCGTCTAGTGGGACGCTCTTAAGTTAATTTTTTACCTTTAAATCCTTGCTATCAAAACTAGACTTTAAAAATTACTTTTTAAAATGTAACTTAAAAAAATATTGTTATTAAATAAATATTATGATAGATAATATTAGCAATTTGCCATATTGTCTTTATCTAATAAATATCTCAATTTTTAATAACTAAATTTGCTAATAACATAAAATACAATCAATTAACGGAGCCAATAATTTTTGTAAATGTTTCGCGTATCGCTCGTGCGGTACAATTTTATTTATGATCCTCAAGGTCATTACACCTAATGGTTCATTTTTCACGCAACCAATGCACTTTATCGCTACAACCTAGTCAATAACCCGAGTGCTTTGTGTAAACGATGAAATAGAGTGAGTTCTTAGAGCGGTATCGGGCAGGCCGGCTCGGATATGAACGAAATCCAGACGAGTCGTTGACCCCGACGGCGGTACGTCAAAGAAACAATGCGTGCGCCGACGATCGCGACAATTTTACGATACGTGTCGTAATGAAGGGACAAACGTTTCAACTTTTTTTTTCTTCACTTTAGTTTTTATTTTTATAGGCTATTAATGTCGCCGGATCCTTCATTGCCAGTGTCGCTACGATGCGGTAGATTAAACGTGTATTTTTTTAACGGCGTTGTTAGCAAATATTTATAAGAGATGTTGTCGGTTATAAAGTGCGGTTAAAGAAAATTATTAAATTTTATAACGGGTTGTTAAGTTCTTAATCTTTCTTTGATCGCCGGTTTAAGGGCGGTAATATAAATTAATTTGCATGTTTAGTGTTTTATGACTGATCTCTCAGTCTCTTTGAACGTTTTATATCACGGGTAATATTTACATGATCGTTATTATGTAGTGAATTTATGGTCGAGTCTTATTCCTTGTGTTAGATATGTATTATATTTTATTTTATACTATAGTATACGATATTGGCATCAAACTTTCGAAGTTACATTACATATAGATAGTAATCCATAGAGGCACGAAAGCCTTGCCTAATGATGACTGTTAGACGTAAATTATATGTAGTTTACTTTGATTTATGCATACCTTACCTAGAACATATTACATGCTACTATTATGCGTCGAACACAAACATAACGATGTATGAACGTTAGGAATCCTGCAGACTACAGACTTTCTACCCATGGTTTAATTGACTCTACACTAATCAGTTTCGATAATCTACGATTTTAGATACTAGCGATATTATTTTGACACAACTTGCATAGAGTTTATCTCAATCTCTAGTACCAAAATTTAATATGTAAATAAGGTTATTGAAGCTAGTCATAAGACTTGACGATACGAACGTGGAGCACTGTCCTAAGTTGTAACAATTGGCGGATGATTAAGTTAGAAACATTCAAACTGCAAGGACTAGTCCCATATTATTTTGTGCATTTGTATACATGTATACAATTCATTAACAATCTGACTCAGTCATTAAAAAAGTCGGTAGTATGCGGGGTCTGTAAGTTCAGCTAACATTTACAAGACCAGTCATAACTAACAAAGAAATTAGTAACGGCAATCTGTCGATAAGTTTGTAATACAACTCATACTTGCGACACCCACTCATGAATATACATTGCTGCTACCGATTCTGCAGTTATTTTGTCTCTATTGTACCGTTTAAATAACCTAGATTCGTTTTAAATAAAAAAATTATATCAATTGTTATGAATTAAAAGTCATTGCATATATTATCTAATGTAGAAAGTTAATTATTTTATACTATTTTTTAATTAAAAATAAAAATGTGTCATCTCTGAGGTTTTATTAAAGAGAATTAAAAAAAATAAGTTGTATCAATCTTACTAACAAATGTATTGAGATAGATATACAAAAAAAATGTAAAGAGATCTTTCATTCATCATCAATACAATAATTTTCTATCGCAATATTACAAAAAAGTGTGACAGCGATTGTAGTTCTCGATGTATCCGTCAGTGGCGCTGTTTTAGTTTTCAAATCATAACTATTCGTAATACTGATGTTTTTAATTGATTAATTTTTAAATTAAATTCTTTAAGTTTTATTAAAATACGATGAGTCTGATCAGTAGTTCCGTTCCACGTTTCGTTAACGTTTATTTCGCACGTACAAAACTAGCTCTTTTCCTATTATATTAGTTTTAAATGTATGGTAAAATAACAGTATATATTTTGCATTTCAATATGGACATTGAAAATAAGTCTTATCGCCAACAATGCAATTATATGGTTATTGCTATCGTTTTTGTGTGCACTTTTTGGAGTTTTCCGTCGACATTTTAACCATCCTCATAATATTTATTATTTACAGTTTATTGTACAGGAAAAGTGTGATTCATTGTAAAAGAGTAACAATAACGAATAAATTTATTGTATATTCGTACATTATTTTTAATTGAAACTAAATTAAAATATCGATTTTATTAAAATAATAATCTAAATGTATAGACAAATTAACAAAAATATAAACAAAAATGTTGATAATTTTCAACAGAGGTAATACTAAAACGCAATTATTTAAAAATACAAAACCATCATTATATACCTTCCTATCAACATGAATGGGTCAGGGCCCACTATACGTTGTAATTTTAAGCTGTTATTTAATAACTACTGATATATCCAATATCGGTGTAGCAAATTCGACTTACCACATATTGCATTGGCTTAGTATTAAAGTCTAATTAAAATGTCTCTGAAACGAAATAGCTACACTGTATAGAAATCTAGTCTAGTTTTACATTAATCTGCAGTTCATAAAATATGATTATGAAAAAATAACATGTGACATTAAAGCCTAAATAAACAGTCGGAATCCCTAGTGAATAATGTTCCCTTTTTTTTAATCTTGATATTTAAACATTTATATTTCGTTGACTTCAAAATGTGTTTAACTCTTCTCACGTTATTGTATTTTTTTCTGTTTACAGATGTCTGCTGTCGCGGGATTTCGTCAGGCTCGGCAAGTGGTTCGTTCAACCCTACGATGGCGACGAAGAGGACGTTGGCAAGAGGTACATTTGTTTTTAATTAATTTGTACAAAGAAACGAATAAAAAATCTCAGTTTATATTTGTGTTTTTCACAGTCCTTTGTGATTTTATGGTTAATTAATTATCATTATTTTGTAAATGAATTTTAAATTATAATTTTGATACTTTCATGATTCAATATAATTCTAATAAATTATTGTTAATACCGGAAGTTACTATTTGAACCAGCTGCATTCACTAAGCTGTTTTAAATAAGCGCTCGTGGCAACACGTGCGCTCACTTCCAATAGAAGATTGAAGATCTCTGTGTTGCACTCGTTAAGACATCAGAGTGAGACTTCGTTCCCCTTCAAACAATTTAATCTATAAGTTGAAATATCGCTCGCTATAAGCTCTTTCGAATTCATCCGGCTCGAAGGACCAATTTCTCATGTTATGACAATGGATATATCCATATTTAATATAACGGGGCTTATCGCGGTAGCTAATAGTATTTTTATTGTCCGACGTTTCGACGAAGTTGCATTCGTCGTGGTCACGATCTGACAGCTCAGTCTAGTTTCAGTCAACTGTATTACTACCATTAGTTATCGCGATAAGACTCGTTATATTAAATATGAATAGTATAAATCGCGAAAGTTTAAAATATATAATGGATATATCGTATAAGATTTTAATCGTTTTATTTCGTTTTCCAGTCCATGGCACTTGTCGTTCTCGTTCGCGTTCTTCCTGCACGGCGAGAGTACGGTGTGCGCGTCCGTGGACGTCCGCCAGCACCCGCCCGTGCGCACGCTCACCGCCAAGCGACTCACGCGCTTGCACTCGCGTGGGGACAATAAGGGTGAGTGTTTAAAAACTAGACTTTTATAGTCTGTTTTCCTTTACTTATACGATAATCACGAATTTTCGAACATTATTTGTTATTATAATTTTTCATTATAAAAAATTATTCAGTTCAATCACTCGAGCGATAATTTCTCAACTCTGACTCTTATGTTTGGTTAGTAGTACGCCATATATGTCGTAAAAATAACACAATTTTGTTTCTGATATTTTGATTTCGAGCTGCAGTATGCAAAATAGATTAACAGCTCATAAAACTTGGCATAAGTGTTTTATAATTTTTTCGACTAACTCGTTGCACTATGTTGAAAGCCTTGATGAATAGATTGTTAATTCTATGTGTGTTATTTATGTCAAAATATTTGTTTTACATAGTATGTTAGTAAATTGATTCCACTTTTCAGTAATTGCATAGCTGCATGGCTATAAATGTAAATTGATTGTTATCCAGTTCGAGCACTTGAACTGTGATCTGACCTGCAGCTCACGCATATTTATCGAGTTAACCGTGTCCAGAGTGTAGGCAAGTGTTGTGAAGTGATAAAAACCGGGAGTGCAATTATATGTTTTGAGTGATACATCTAATTTTTTTTAATCAGTTAGTTGTTTCGAAGTTTTAAAATATTATGTAGGTGATATAATTGTTTATGTATAAAAACAACACAGTGAATTATTTCCGTTGTACAAGCTGATAAGTAATTTATGTACAATTAATGTTAGTATGTAAGTAAAACTTACAAGTGTAAATCACGCCATAGAATTTTGTAATATATGTTAATGACTTAAAAAGCGAATTTTCTGAAATTATATACAGGCTGGTGTAAAAACTTTGTATGTGTTGGACATTTTAACAGCGTTACTAGATATTTAAAAGTTTAAAAAAAAGGTTGTTACGCTGTATATGATATGTAATATATGTATGTGTGAGTGACGCCAGAGCTCTCCCGGCAGTGATCCTGGCGCCGTTCGGGCTGGAGGGGCGCGTGACGGGGCGCGAGTGGGGCGACGGCAACGCGGCCACGGCGCGCCTGCTGGACGCCTGGCGGCACCTCTACCCGCTCGAGCAGGGCTGCGGCGCCGTCGAGGTACGCCCGGCGACACTATATTGTGCTCCATTCGTCATGTTATGTTCATAATATGTTTGCGTTTTGATGTATTTTTTTGGATAATTATTCATTTTTCTATGTATATAAAAAGTCGCTGGCAAATGGACAAATGAGACACCGAATGTTAAGTGATCAGCATCTTCTGGACATTTGTAGCACGAGAGAAGTTACAAATGCATTGCTAGCATAATGCATATGCAATGCAATGCAAAGAGTAATGGGGGGGAAAGAGAATAGGAAAAAAAATGTTATTTATTATTATATTAGAAATTCCACTAATAATGTAAATATATAAAGTGAATGTACTGGAACGCGCAGGTGGAGTGCGGCGGCGTGCGCATGCGCTACCCGGTGCCCTACGTGCTGGTGACGGAGATGGAGGAGCCGCGCGACGCGCCGCCGCCCGCCGCCAGCCTCGCCGCGCGCGCGCTCGCCGCGCTCGCCGCGCCGCGCCCGCACCAGGTAGCGCTCGCTGCCCGCATGACGTCACTCGCGCCTTTCGTATGGGGAATGCCTGACACGGTTCCCTGGAAAGCCTTTTTTGACCATATTTGTCAACGAGTTTTTTTAGACACCCGTAATATTGCGCCCACGATTTGAAAGCGTCTCAACGATAGCGATGGATTCGATAGACACGTTGGCGCAGTGGTCACTGCAACTGATATGCTAACATTCGTCACCGCTGACGGCAAACGTCTGTATTGGCCATACGGATGCTTGTCGTGGTCTGGGTGTTTGTGTTTGTGTTGTATGTGTTTCCGGACCCCCATGACCGGCCATGAAATTGTAATGGGGACCAGTCAGTGTGATATGTTTATTTATTTATGAATGCATATACATGATACAAAACGAGACATATTATATGTTATAATTTACATATAATATGTTCTTGTAATAATGTGATGTAATTATATGGCGTATTTATAATTGGAAACTGTTTTGGTTTTTTATTTTTTATTTTAATGGTTTAAGAGTTATTGTATAATTTTTGATGTAATATAATTTATATTACCTATTGTTTCCTGTATATTAAATAAATAAATAAACGTTGTAGACTGTACTTTGTGTGAAATGTCAATGGAAGTGGGAAATGGAATACCTCTTCATATATGAAGTTTTCCGAGTATACTTCCGAAATTATCATGAAAACGTTACCCTTAGTAGATGATTTAAGACCATATGTATTCTAACAAAGCACGTTTCCAAACACATAACTTACGATCGTTTTTTCATTACAATCATTTACTTAACGTAAATTACTATGTAATTAATTAATTTTTCCAGACCGCGGAATTATGTTACGCGGAGTCGTCGGGCGACGCCAATGACGACTTCGTGGATCCCACCAGGAAGACGCCGTGCTCCTGCGCCAAGTGAGTGCTCGCGGCCACAGAGGCCGCCGCTGTAGATTCCTATCGTATGATATGTGGAAATAGAGAAATTTGCATATTTAAAACTCGAATTTTTTCGTGTGATTTATTTGCATGTTTTTGTTTTGATTGTACTATGTGATATCAGTGGTTTATTAAAATTTTAAGTAAGGGGCTGTTTACGATATTGATTCGTTTTATTTTAATGTTGGAATATCTAAACTGTATACTTAAATTATTAGTTAGAGGTATGAACAAAGTTGACAGACGTAAAATTAAACAATTCATTATTAAAAAAACAAAAAAAAAACTAAAAATGTGCAGATTTCTCAATTTCATCACAATTATATATTATTGTGTATGCAGTAGTCAAATGCAGTATATTCTTATATAGCAGTAGATGTACGAACGTTGTTATTTACGCATTTATGTATGTTATGTATGAAACTATTAGTCGTAATATATTTATTTATGAAATGCAAATCGTATGTACGACAGTTCAGCTCCGTCGATCACAATCTAAAAATTACCTTATGACCGTACAATACAGGGTTTAAATATGATTGTTATCGGCGAAAGTTTCTGTGACAAAGAGCGATTTTCCTTACGGGTGTAGTTTTGTAGATAGATAGGTAGATGTTATGTATGTGAATGTTTTATATAGTATGATTCTAGTTACTAGTATTCTGTAATAGATTTTAGTCTGTAGAGGGGTATAAGCTTCACTGACGGACACGTTTCGATGAAACGTTTCTGTTGGGCTACTTATATATATGCATGGCTGAGATGTTTATGTTTTAAATTCTATTAACACCTAATGTGTCGTTTTCGAAATAATTCGTTTTCGTGTTTAACATCTCAGTCACTGTATCCGATGCGTACAAGCTTCTGTCACACTCGATACGAGCGTAAGCAATTACTTTCAATATTCGCTTCAGTAGAGGCCGGGACGAATGCACCGTAGTAGAATTCTCAGAGCGTAAATATTAAATTCGGCCGACGCTTCCCTTTTTATATTATACGTACTCACGAAGTACCGGAGCGAGTCCCCGAGCTTAAAGCGTTCTCGACGCGACGGCGGTAGGGCGCGAGTGTGACAGGGGCGGGTGTGCGGCGCGGGCGCACTAGCGTTGTGTTGTGCAGGTGGCGGCGCCGCCGCGCCGCGCGCCCGCGCCCGCCGCCCTTCCACCGCCGCCCGCGCGCCGCGCCGCCGCGCGCGCGCCGCGCCGCCGCGCCCGCGCCGCCCGCCAGGTATGTGGCCACTTCGCTCATGTTGCGCCGCGCGCCGCCGCCCGACCAGCGGGAACCGAGGCGTCGACTATGTAAGTTCATGTATGTTAAAAGGGCAGAACGGATGAGATTGGTCTATGACTCACTTTTTAAAAAATTCAACACTAAAAAAATTGTGAGAATATTTATTACAATATTTAGACCTTATCCGAACTCTAGCTGGATGCTTATAAAAATAACGTGTCAACCCACAAAAAGTCAATTCTAATAATGCGTCATACATTACATTATTAAAAAAAAAATTAAGTTATCTAAACCAAATAAGTACAAAAAATTTTCTTAATTTATTGTTTCAAATATTGAAGTGTATCCCATATTTTGCAATATGCAATAATCTCATACATTTGAAAAACTTTAACACTTAAAAAAATTGATTACGAATAGAATTTACATGTGCGTCTAAATATTTTCTCAAAATGAAATCCGTGTGTCTTGACATAGTATTCCTTATCAGCGTCCAGCTGTATTATTATTAAATTATGTTAACACAAAATGATACTACAACCTCCTTCATTAAAAGAAGTCCATCAATGATAAAATTGCACTTCATCACTAGGTAAGTGTTTATATATTATATCAACAAAAGCGAGCAGATAAATGACGTGAGCAGCGCAAATGAGGCGTCAATTGAAATAATTCCAAGTAAGTAGGATCAAGTAACATTTTAACATTGTGTGTCTCCTTCATGAGCATAGCTGTCTAACGCATCTTGAACATGTCACCGTAAACACAAATAATGCAATGCTGTTTTATCGCATGCCATGTTGCTTCGAATTAATATATTTATATTGCATCTGTAGAATATTAATATGCATGATTTATTTATGTATTGAAAATTGCATGTTTTGTGTCTGTTTTTATCTAAATAGCTTATTACAAATTATTAATATGTTCGAAATTTATTAAACATGGATTTTTTGACTCTCAACTGAATTCAGTTATTGTTTAAATCATTTAATGAACGACCATTAACTTTACATTAAAACCAAATTTAAGTTACACTTCAAATATTATTTACAATCGACGTCTAATAATTTTTATTCTATGTTCTATCTCATTGTTTATGATTCGATTAAAACCTTAAATTCACAATAATACTTGAATATTTTCTTGTCTATCCAAAAAGTAACAAAAAACGATAACACATTTTTGATTTATAAAATTTTTATGTTACATAAATAAAACGTTTACATGCATTCTAGTTTCACGACACTAACATATAACAATTTTTTTTATTTAAGGAACCCGAGTTATTTTAACGATATCGTTGCTAAGCGACGCGTCGGTCCATTACGTCATACATGCATAATAACATCTACCTCATCTCAATACTCTTAACTCGCTCGATTCATCTCATGATTCCGAACGAAACGCTGATCGCATTTACTCATTCATGTCCACCGGGCAATGTCAGTGATTGTCTTATCCTCAATATCGTGTTCAATCTTCAAAAGGGAATTCAGTTGTCATTTTTTATCATTATGCAGCTGTTACATGACTGTAACTATACTGAATGTGGTATAAAGTGTTTAGAAAATAAAACATTTGTCATCAAAATTTGTTATTTGTAGTTTTTGGCAGATAGTATTAAAAAAAAGATTTTTGTTACGTGGGGCAACTCTATTGTTTACAGTCACGTGGCAACTCTATAGTCAAATACGAACGGCGCGTTCTCGGGTTTGTCGTAATTGAAATACATTATTAATATTTGAAGTTACGCGCACACATTCAAATACCATGTGTTCAGTCTCGTCACACTACATTCGGAGTTCAAATGTGTACGTGCTTATATGTACGCGCTTATATGTACGCGTTTTCAACATACCCGTGTCCCCGAGAGCACGCTGTTTGTAGGTTGATTCAGATAAATCAAATTGTCTGAATACCAGGCAAATTCAATTTGCGCAAGGTACAGTCGAGTAAATAAAACTTAAACATAAGATAACAAATATATCTTTTAGTTAATAAACATCTCTTGTCTTTTACTTAACAGTAGACACTTCTCTCTCCTCTACTTGATTATGAAATTTTAAATTGCATAAAAATGTATAAAATTAAAATTTTAATTGGCATCTAAAAATCAAATTTTAATTTGACGAAATTATATAAGAACTATTTAATAATTGAAATTAAAACGTCTACACGACTGTCCCGATGCGTAATATAGTGTTCTGCTCATAGTTCAGACGATTAGATTTAGCCGAATCGAGGTATACCTGGCCAAAGGGAGCTTGTAAGTTGGTCAGCGGAGTTGTCATGGTCGTGTCGCGCAGGGCGAGCGGCTGCGGCGCGGGCTGCGCGGGCGGCGGCGGCGTCTGCTCGCCGGGCAGCTGCGGCGGCGCGTCGCCGGCGGGCGCGCCCTCGCCGCACCACGCGCACGCCGCGCTCTCCGCGCACACGGCGCACCACGCGCACCAGGTACGCCACACGCAGGCCGCATACGTTATATAGGGATATGTGGATACACCTGTTGACCTCTAGTTCTTGACTTATTTAATGAGATTATGATGTGATAAACTTGTGTTAAGTTTAAGTTATTTGTACTTTTTAAATGTTTATTATATATTATATATTCTTTAATGATTTTGTAAATATTATAAACGATTCTTCGTTGTTTAATATCAAACATGTTGTAATTGTAAAAGCTAGTATTGCTTTTTGTGAATATTTTTACACCGTAAAATATTTTAAGTCTAAATAAATGTGCATCTTACCAGGTGAGCGTGCCGACGACATTGCATACGCCGGCGCCGACTCCCGATCCATTAGCGCCGCCTACGCCTGCGCCTCCCTCTGCGCCGCCGAACAAGCACTATGCGCAGGTATTTTTTTTTTTCAAATTTTTCTGATGCCTTCTAATATATATTATTTTACAAATAGCAAGCGGGTTAACCTAATGTAAAGTGATTATCGCCTTCCATAAATATATACAGCATGCGATGAGTCAGAAATGTGTTGCTAATTTTGAAGTAAAAATTCAGAGGAAAAGGATATAATAACTCCCATCGGGTTAGAGGTGGGCAAAGCTTCTCTAGTTGTATCAGTCTAGTAAACAAATCTAAATAATCCTCGTCTCAGGGCGAGTCCCCGGGCGGCGCGGGCGCGGCGGGCGCGAGCTCGCCGGGCGGCGCGTGCGCGCCGGCGGAGCTGCTGCGGCGCCCCGCGCTGCCGGCGCCCGAGAAGCGCCTCGACCCGCTGGAGGACGAGCACTCGCTGCACATGCTCTACGACTACACCACCGTGCACGCCTGGTGAGCGCCCGCACGCACACATTCCGCCCGGCACGCACAAACACATTTGCACGCGTCGATATTCTAACCTGATGACTCCGAATTTGCAACAGCATCTAAGTATATACATACTGCCTGTTTGCAAGGTTGCTATGTAAAGTGTGAGTGTCGAGGAGGTACCCAACTCGAACTAAAGCTCACCAACGTTGCACGCTGTAGATACACGTGATTGTGAATCGCTATTAACCTGATTTCAAACAGAGATAGTATATTAGCACTGCCTTATTAATGTCTTCTAATATAATATGTGAATATGAAGAGAATTATTAGTATTATGCTATTTATTACATCTTTATAATAAATATTAGTATTTATTGCCAATGCCACAATAAATTGGTACATCGTTAATATAAGTGTCATGTGCGGTAGTGACTACATAAAACATCTGTTTCGATATGTTACATCAAATATTGCGTACGTGTAACATTACAAAATCCTTGTCCAAGGTATCCTTTAAGGCTATGCTTCTATCTATAGTAATATTATAAAGCTGAAGAGTATGTTTGTTTATTTGTTTGAACGCGCTGATCTCAGTTGTGTTAGATAGTTTAGTTATTGAGGATAGCTATAGACGTCACGCTACGACTTATAGGAGCGTAGCAGTAACCATAAACGCGAGTGATACCGCAAGGGACAGCTAGTGTTTCATAAGGCTAGAATTACACTTGTAAGTTTTACTTTCGTAACTGATATAAAACAACTCTAGCATGCTAACAGTCTAGGTAACAATCCTATGTGATATATAAGTATAAAAAGATAAGCCACTGTTAGTAAATTCGTTCAGGTGTAATGCAATGTAAACAATTAATGTAAAACAAAAACAATTTACGCGTGTAATCCTCGCCTTAAAATAAGTAAAATATCGAATTAAGCATGCTTCGCGTAGCTCGCCTTGCTGGGTTAAATAAAATGATGTATATGCGAGAAAATCTCATTTAAATCATTTATCAATCATGACATACATCTGTATATTATTAAAACATATAAAATATAATTATTCATAAACTAAACTCAATTAATACAAAAAAAGATAATTTATTACAAAAGATTGTAGACCTCATTCAACCCACTCCATCTAGGTAAAATTGCCATAATACTGGCAGCATTACCCCGATGAATGGCCAAACTGATTCTTTGACGGAGGTAGATACCAGCTCTTGGGTCCCCAGTTGACTCCCAAAGTCTCTTTGAGAGGTCTTTGAGAAGAGAGCGAATATATATGTTTATACACAATAGTTATGTGTGTATAAGATTCCGATCATTGTAATTTATCATAGTAAAGGAAGTCTGTACCGTCTGTATATCATTTGAAACTGTGTAAAATGTTATTCAATTTTTATAAACTAATTTGCGTGTCTGAAAATAATCGTAGTTATTTTTTCAACGCTATCATATGGCTAACAGGTACTGTAGTTTTAATAATATTATTTCAAGACACTAGAATTATTTTTTAAAATTTGTATACACATCGCACATACACAATATATTATTTTTATTTCATAATGTTTTCATTACGAATTATAAGTTTTATAATTTTAGCGAAATATACACGGTCGTATTGGAATCAAGTAGTTTTCGATATGAATCGTCGTATCGCTATATTATGCGTCACCAATAAGCGCATCAACGACATTGAAGTTTCTTGTTGTTTGTGTTCAATATTGGCTACATGTTTCTTTGCATATATAAATAAATAAAGAAATATTATATGTTTATATTTTCAATTTTATGTATTTGTATGTACCCCTTATATAAGTAATGATTCATTTATGCAATATAGTTTCTAACCCACACATAAAAAAACATTGCAATACTCTTAGTTTTCTATTTATTATTAACTTTCACTGTTCACACTTTTCATTCGGTGCTATAGCGCGTAGTTAGTACGCATTGTGCGCTAAGTACGCGTCCGACTGACCCGCGCGTTGCAGGCTGGAGCACCCGGTGAAGCGCTTCAAGAGCGCCGAGGGCACGTTCAGCGAGGAGCTGGCGCTGGGCGCGGCGGGCGGCGACCTGTACGCCGGCCACGACCACACGCGCCTGCCCGCCACGCCGCTGCGCGAGCTCGCCGCGCACGCGCACGTCAAGCACGAGAAGCAGGACCACGTGAGTCGCGCCCGCGCCCAGATACTTGATGAACTACTATAGTCGTCTCTGCGAGATCCTGATTGATTGATAATAATCTGTAATGACATGACGTAAACTGTGCGTTCAATTTTTGACCAATCAGAATCCTCGAACATTCGCATCATCTATTAATACTCTACAGATACTGTAGAGCCAATTTGTAGAGATAAGATAACACTAACAATGAAGATGTTCATATCGACATCTATATCGACGTTTCTATTTTTTTTTTGTATCTAGACCACAAAAAAAACTATTATTTTCGTCCCTTTTAAGTAACGAAAAAAATAATTGAGATATTTCTTTTCTAGGAGGATACAAAAGAGTACAAGAATCTATTTACTTCGGACGGATTATGTCCGACGTTAAAAGACCTGGAACAAATATTTGATAATTCGGACGACGCGGCCAGCGGGGATGAGACGGTAAGACTTGTGAGTGTACCCTTCTATTATCTTCTACTTACCTAAGTTTGCATGTTTACTTTTTATACTATTGTCGCTTTTAATTGAAATAGAAATTTCAAAAGTTGATGTTGCTTTAGTAATATATTAGTATTATTTTATACATACAAAAATTTCGTTTCAAAATGTTTATCATTTAATTAAATTCCGATACTACTCAACAGATTTCAACGATATTTTGCACTGCGTGATATGGTCTAACTTCAAAGATATGACAATTTTTATCTCAATATGTCCTTTATGATTTTTGTTGCAAATTTAAATGGTTTCATTTGAAAGTGTTAAGTAATTCAAATAAGGGTATAATCGTATACATATGTTAATTTATTGAGACAACATTTCTACATTAATGTGAGGGAACCGCGGCTAAAAGCTAGTGGAATACAAAATGAAATCGTCGCATGTCCTCAGCTGCAAGTGCAGACGCCGCCGGACTCCAACAAGTCGATGGAGGAGACGCGCTGCGTGGGCGGGCGCTGCGTGCGCGCCGAGGAGCTCAGCAAGATGTTCCCCACGCCGCCCAGCATGGAGGCGCACGCGCAGCCCTCGCCCGGCTTCTCGCCGCCCGACGACGCGCCGCAGACGCTCGTGCACGCGCACCACCTCGCGCACGCGCACCGCGCGCACGGCTCGCCGCCGCCCGACCCCATCGAGGTACTGCCGGCCACCCCACCACCTCACCACCTCAGCGCCTCACCACCCGACACAATCATATGTATCACTGTAATTCAATGTAAACGCAGTAATAAATCGTAAAGTTTAATATGATTGAAAATCATTAATTTATTACTTCCAGTAATCAAGTTAATAGTATAACTGAATGTCGATTTAGCATACTTAAGTAAAATTTAGTTTGTTTGTACTGATTGTTTTACTATTCAAACGTATATAGATTCAATTTGGTGCCTAATTTTGGGAAGATTAAATGAGAATAATAATGTGAGATTTTAATGATATTAATATTAGAATTATTGAAATAAAAAACATATGACATTTGTAACTGTTCGAAATTGTATTTTAAATAAAATAAAACTTCTCAGGATTGGTCATATGTGTTCAAACCGCCCACGACGTGCAAGTACGTGGGCTCGTCCAAGTACGCGCCGCTGACGACGCTGCCGAGCCAGATGCTGCCGCCCGTGGCGCTGCCGCCGCACGCCGTGTACCGCCCGCGCTGGCAGCGCGCCAAGCCCGACGCCGAGCGCGACGAGCAGCCGCACCGGACCGACGCCTCCAGCACCACCGGTACGACGCACCTTCTGCTCAATATTCTTCCCGGTTTTACACGGGTCTGCTCATTATTGTAGTCCAGATATTGACATGTGACTTTTACACAAAGTGATTGCTATCTGACGTCTGTAACCTTTGAGGGCCGATTACTATTACTACGATTATCTTACTTAAATTATCTATCCTCTATTTATAAAAATACACATAAATAAGACCTTATTTTGATTTGGTACTTTTCTTTATTAGCTAATCTAATGTATTAAAATCGTAACCCTTTTCTTAATAGTTCTTAGTAAAAGGGCCTTTTTTTAGCAGTGGTAAATTTAGAGGCCGTTACAGATATAGACTTTCCTTAAAATACTGTTAACAAGTTCGTTTCTACGCAGGTGGCAACAACACAACGAGTAGCCATAACGCCACCAGCGGCGTGAAGCGATCGATATCGTCCAGCAGCGAGCGCGTCAACGCCAGCGCCGCCGGCCCGGAGACCCGCGCGTCGCCCCGGCGGCCGGGCGCGCCCGCTCCCAACGCGTCGTGCGCGCTCAGCGCGTCGCCCGCCTCGCCTCGCGCCGTGGCCCCCGTGTGCCCGCTGCTGCTCAACGTACTGCTGGCGGACACCGTGCTTAACGTCTTCCGCGACCACAACTTCGATAGCTGCACGCTCTGCGTGTGTAATGCCGGCGCGAGGGTGAGTATTAGGTTACCAGTTGCCTCTCGCGTTTTACTTGCCTTTATATCGTAGCGCGATTTAATATAGCCTATAACCTTCCTAAGGGGCTATCCAATCAAAAAGAATTCCTCAAATCATATGTTTAATTTTAGAGGTTATCCCCTAAATACAAATTTACAAACAAATTTTTTCTCTTTATAGTACTAATAGCACAAATTGCATAGCACAAATTGCATAATATATCATCGGGTGACTACACTTAAGTGGCTGCTAAATTATACGATGTGTTTCACTATAATATGTTATTTGATTTGGGATGCAAAAACTTAATTTAACTTAAATGTCGACAGATGGTTGGCAATATTCGCGGAGCGGACGCAGCGACGTACCTGCCGAGTGGCGACTGGGGCGGCAGCGCCGACGACGAGCCCTCCCGCTGTTCCTGTGGTTTCAGCGCCATAGTCAACCGTCGGTTGGCGCATCGAGCTGGACTTTTCTACGAAGTAAGAATCAAAATTACACTTAGTACTTCACTTTGTATCGTTTAAAACTCGTCTTACGAAGCAAATTTATATTGACTATAATTGTTAATCTCAATTAATGGATAATTTTATTATTCAAATATATTTTCATACTAACATTCTTTATGTCATTTTGCTACTTTAATTACAGATTTCGACACAAAAAAAATAGTATTAATTTTATCTGTGCTAGATGTGGTTTTAAATAACGCATATTGATCGATTTTACTTATCACAATTGAATCACAGACTAATATTGATCACATTTTTCATAATTTGATTGCAAATCCAGTATTGTGTAGAAGTGGTTCAGCGGTCAGTGGAGTGTAAGTGTACTGAGAGCCTCGCGTCCGCAGGACGAGATGGAGATCACGGGGCTGGCGGAGGAGCCGGGCGGGCGCGGCGGGCGCGGCGCGCTGGGCGACGTGGCGGGCGTGGTGGTGGCGCAGAGCGCGGCGCCGGCCGGCGGGCCCGCCTCCGCGCTCGCGCGCGCCGCGCGCCGCGCCGCCGCGCTCGCGCCCGACCACCTGCGGCTCAACCTGCTCGAGTGAGTACACGCGCCCGTTATACCGCTGTGTTTCCATACAATGACGACAATCGTATTGATTCAATTTTCGGTACTTTGTAAATATGGTTAAAAATTAATATAATGAATAAAAAATTATTCATTAAAAAAAAAGCATTTTACTCTTACTTTTAATATATTATTACTAATGATAGAGTGATGCTGTCTCTCACTATTATCTTCATTTTAGGGGTAACACGACAATCGATACATCGAAATAAAATACTAAAGGCGAGCTCATGATTCTTAGGTACTCAGACGGTGGAGCCGCGGCGGCGCAAGCGTTGCGAGCCGCAGCGGGGGGCGCGGCCACGTCGCTGCCCGCCCCCACCGCCGCCACGGCGGGCGTCGCCGGCGCCGTGCACCGTTGGCCCTTCATCGGCGCGCGGGCGCCGCGCTCTTCGCGAGACGTCGTCAGGTATTACGTCAACCTTAATTTAATTATTATGTTACCCGAACAGTAGTTATAAGAACGCCGCTAAATAATCCAAAAAGATATGTGTTTTCTGTTGAAACTTTTTCCAGAGTTGATACAAGAAAATGCAATGGGATGGGAAGGTCAAATGATGCTTCTCGAAAAATACTACATTCGATTTCACGCACGTTACATTTTTCTATACATATTAGTAGATCGATACGTAACGACTATTGTTGTAGAGCGAGTGGTATAGTAGTATTTTTTTCATCGGTAATAGATTGATGCGCCGCCTGCGGCCGTTGCTGCAAGACGCCATCCAGAAGCGCTGCTGCGGCGCGCGCATGTGGGACTGCGGCGTAACGGGTCCGCTGACGTGGCGGCAGTTCCACCGGCTGGCGGGGCGCGGCAACGAGGACCTGTGCGAGCCGCAGCCGGTGCCGCCGCTGCTGGTGGGCCACGACCGCGACTGGATCTCGCTGTCGCCCTACGCGCTGCGCCACTGGGAGCGACTCGCACTCGAGCCCTACTCGTACGCGCGCGACGTCGCCTACGTCGTGCTGGCGGCCGACGGCGACTACCTGTCGGAGCCGATCCGGACGTTCTTCCGCGAGCTGTCCGCCGCCTACGAGGCGTGCCGGCTGGGCAGGCATCAGCCCATCACGAGGATAGCGAGGGACGGCATCGTGAGGACGGCACCCAGCGATGGCGAACGGTTGGTTTTATTTTGACGCCTAAACAGTTAATATTCTAAACATTACTTTAAACATATAAAATTATACTTTAACCCTTAAAAGCATTTTGAAATTTAAACAATTCAATTACGTTACAATGTCATAGATGATTTTTATAATAATATCATTATTGTTCTCTTTTTTAGGGAAGCGAATTACGAAGAATGGACGGGAGAATTACCTCCGGGACGATTAGGAGAATATATGAAAGCATATGCGGAGACTCTGCGGTCGAACCTCGTGCCGCAGCTGGCTGCGCTGAACGTCGACCGAACAATATTCGAGAGTAAGTTTTATAACAATAGCACAGTAAAGTTTTTATATGTTCATAAGGTTTACCTTCTCTTCTTAAATAATATGAAGATTACGCGCTAGTAAAGCATGTATGCCTGCAGCAAACAATACGGGTTCGATGCGGCCGCCCGCGGCGCCGGAGCGGCCGGGCACGCCGGGCGGCACGGCGGAGCACGAGGCGGAGGGCGGCGGCGCGCCCGCCAGCGCGGCGTGGGAGGAGGACGAGGCGGGCGCGCCGGCGCTCGTGCTGTACGTGGTGGAGCCGCCCGCCGCGCACGCGCACCGCCCGCGCGCGCTCACCGCGCTGCTGCGCCTCGCCGCGCAGGCGCACCACCACCTGCACCACCACAACCCGCTCGTGAAGGTATCTCAAAATGTTGAAACTTTTAATTAACTTGCTTATGTATACCATTCCGATTCATAATTTGTGATCCATTTATCTATTCACTGTCATTCGATAAAGATAATATTTAGTATACCTAGGTAAGTTTGGTCAAAATGGTATAAATAATATAGAATAAATAAAACATGTACCATAGAAGTGATAGCCAGAATTATAATATGTCACTGCACACCCTAGACAGAGCTGGAAAGCAGAAACAGAAATTTACCACATACAATAACTCAATAACTTCGTTTTATTTGACTAATTTAAAAATAATTATTTTTATTTTTTATAGATAATATCGCTGGAGGGCGTGTGCGAGACGTGGGGCGCGCTGGGCAGCAGTGACGCGGGCGAGGGCGCGGCGGGCGCGGGCGGCGGCGCGGAGGTGCGCGCGCTGGCCTTCAGCGTGTTTAGCGGCGCGCGCCGCCTGCTCACGCACTCGCCCGCCGGCAAGTCGCTCACGGGCTTCGGCACCGCCGCCAACGCGAACCTCTTCCTCAGCTCGAAGGACGTGAGTATTGCACTACAGCTCTCTACAGTACGAGCAAGACTGGGTTTACAAGACATTGTACTGCACACTTTCGACTGTTTGTATAGGACAAATCTTACAAAATAAATAATATTCTTTATGCTTACAATCATTCACAAGTCGTTTGTACTGCAAAAAGAAGTACACGTTTAACGAATCATTACTGGACTCGTCGAGCAAATGGAACAAACTAGTGTATTCGATTTTCAGTATTAAATGAATCTTGTGTGAATTTTAGAATGCGTGCGCTTTTAGAATGGGAAGTCAAATATTGAATATGACAAAAGAAAAGTTTTTACTTGCAGCCGTGTCAACCCAGACTTTATTTATATAGTATAATAAATATAACTTTTTTAGATTATATATAATTTCAGTTTAATGTAAATATAAAATTCGTTTATGTATATGCAGGAGAAAAACCGCGCACCATACAAGCTGTTCTCGCCGGCGTGGGTGCTGGCGCCGCCGCGCGCACTGAAAGAGGTGGCGGAGACGTGGGGCACGGCGTGCGGCGAGCAGAGCGCCGTTTTGTTCCTCGCCTACTGCCTGTCGCACGACCAGCGCTGGCTGCTGGCCGCCGCCAGCGACGCGCGCGGCGAGCTGCTCGACACCGCCGCCATCAACATACACGTGCCCGCCAGGTACTCCAGCTGAGTTCGTGCTCCTTGAATACAAGATTATTGAAATAATCATTATCTACCTAGCAGTTTTTCCGGTTATACCAGGGTCTGTTTATTATTATAATCTAGTTATTGACAAGGGATTTTTCTACAGAACGATATTGTCAACTGACCTCTGCCTTGAGGGCAAATCAGTAACTAAGTAGACTAGAGTAATCTTCCTCCTCTTTTCTAAAAGTAACGATCGTTATCAGGTGTTTGTGACACTTTGACACTTTTAAGTGCTCTTTGAGGTACGATCTAGGAACAAATATTTATACAAATGTCTGTCCCAAGTGGAGATCGAACCTGCAAACGTTAGTGTTATAGGTACTTTCAGTACGATTACACCAGAGCGTCTAGTGAAAAAAATAATATGTAACTTAATCAACATATAATGATTTGTTGTTTTTTAGATCGAGACGGAAGAGAGGTGGTCCAGCGCGGAGGCTAGGATTGACAAAACTAATGGACTTTACTTTAGGCGTTATGTCGCAATCGGCTCAGCCGTGGCGACTCGTTGTCGGTCGTGTCGGGAGAATAGGCCACGGAGAACTTAAAGGTTTGTAGTATTATTATAATTATTGCATAAACATTAAAAGTAAACAATTAAACATTTGATAACAATTTTTATTATTCATCATTCATCATAGTTGCCTTGCGCCTTATTCACACTTTCTGTGGAGTTGAGTACATGTTCGTTTCTCTCTTATGAAAATTAGGCCTAACAACCGTGACTTCAGTAATTACTATTATTTTTCATGCAACCCATTCATCTTTTTTTTTTGGTCTATGTCAATTAACATCACACAATTCTCCACATCAATATCTAAAAATCCTGTCTCATGGCATCCGTACCTAATAATGTGCCCTTATCACGCTAACTCGACATTTATAATCTTTTATAATATAACCTATTTATCAATATTATATCAATGATGAATCACACAATAATATCACAGGCTGGAGTTGGCTGCTGTCTCGACCGAACCTGAACCGCGCGTCGAACATGCTCCGCGAGATGTGCGGCAGCTGCTCGCTGCTGTATCCAACGGGCGCGCCGTGCATCCTGTCCGCGTGCCTCGTGTCCACGGAACCCGATTCGTGCTTACGACTCATGGCTGACCGCTTCACGCCCGACGAGCGCTTCTCGCAGGCCTCCATACAGTCGCACCTGCACACGCCGCGCGACGTCACCGCGACGCATATACTCGTCTTCCCCACCTCTGCTACTACGCAGGTGAATAGATTGGTCTTGTTGAATTTTGAGTGTTATTGTGATTGTAGGCGTAAATCCTATTACTGTTATACATGCAAAAGTTGCGATAGGATTACAATTTATAAAGATTTAGCGTGATTTGGTTCAACTATGACAATAAGTGTTAATTGAGTTGGAAAATTCTTGTACATATCTTGTTAGGTTCCTGTTAGATATTTATAAAAAAGTTACAAGTCAACATGCATAAAAAATGAAATTATTTCGAATATAGTTTTTATATGACACTGAAAGTACTCTAATAATGGAAAATAATTTAAAATAAACATTGAATTATAGACTACTTTTTCTATAATTCGATTTTTATTTTTATCTAAGGCAGGAATTACACTTGTAAGTTTCACTATACTAACTATTATAGAACAATTCTGTAACCCAGTAACAATTACATAGGTAACCGATTACGGTTATATGGTACATATTAATGTAAGCTGTGAGTGTCAAAATTTATCTCATTGACAGAAAATTATTTTCAAGTGAAAAAACAAAGATAAATAATTTATGTAATTATTACAAAAGTCTGTGAGCAAAACCTACCAGTGTAACTCTTGGCTTATGATTAGAAAATATATATATAAATAAAATTTCGTCATATACCTTCTAGTCGAACCAAAACCCATTCGAGCCGCCGAACGCGAACGGCGAGGAGAACGACATGCTGCTCGGGCTGGACATGGTGGACGACGAGGACATGGGCGAGGAGAACATCCACGACATGCTCATCAGCGACATGTTCATGTGGCCGGCCGGCAGCCCGCGCGCCTCGCCGCGCCGCATCGACGACGAGGCCAGCCGCGAGGGCAGCCCCGCGCGCAACGCGCACCTCAACGCCACGGGCGTGTACTCGCGCGACGACGACCACCAGCCGGTTAGTCGAGTGATTCGTTTTTAATTATAAAAAGTTGACGAATAAGCGGGTCGAGCCAGCCCGTATATGAGCTGTAGTCAGTGAGCTACAGTTAGGCCCTACCTCAATTAATTACGACTATACTAATATATTTAAATTTTTAATTTATTATCAATACTACCCACTTTAGCAAATGTCGTAAATGGCCTTTAGTAAAATCACGAGGCATATCTTGTTTAATTATGTATATGTATCATAGGTGCTACATTTGTCTTATTAATTTACATGGTCTACTTATGAATAATACACAAATGTATATGTGCTTATAAAATATTTTAATAATTTGATAAATTAAACTCAAATTTAAATTTTGCTTATCATTATGTAATGTTATTTTTACAGTAAATTTGTAATTATAAGTAATTTACATAAATTTTAAGGTACTGTCCAAGTAAAAGTTACAAATTGAAATCTGATGAGTGTATTTGGTGCAGGAGCAAGTGGGCACGGTGCTGCAGCAGCCGCTGGCGCTGGGCTACCTGGTGTCGACGGCGCCGCTGGGCGCCATGCCGGGCTGGTGGTGGGCGAGCTGCTCGCACCTGCGCGACGCCTGCCCCGCCTTCCTCAAGAACGCGCTGCACCTGCAGTGCTCCGTCGCGCCGCACGACGACTACACGTCTCTCACGCAGCGCCGCGACCACAACGCGCACCCGCTCGACTCCACCACCACCACGGACGTGCTGCGGTCAGTGCGACTGATACCACTTCATATGCTTAGAATTAATATGACTCAATTAAAAATCTAATTTTTAGCCACACAAAAAACGTTTTATACTTGTCGCTTTGTTCACTTATTTAGACTTTAACGTTACAAAATGCTGGTAGAATAATTATTTACTTATAGATTATATGAATCTGAACGAAATTACGAATAGGTTTAGATTTTTAGAATATAATTTTTTATGTTATGTACAACATAAATATTAAAAAATATATATATATTTACAGGTATGTCTTGGAGGGCTACAACGCACTATCGTGGCTCGCGCTGGACGGCGCGTCCCACGACCGTCTGTCGTGCCTGCCGCTGCACATGCAGGTGCTCATGCAGCTGTACCACACGGCCGCCGCCATCGGCTAGGCTCCTCTCACACCTTAACGGAATCAAGTGCGACCGGTCGGCGACAGTGTCTTGAAGTTTTATATTCTGTGAAGTTTATATGTGAAGTGATGATCAGTGGCACACTGGTAGCGGGCGAGGATGTGCAGCATCTGAAGTGTTGGTTACCATTTATAGTAATAAAATTATTTATTGGAGTTGGTGTTGAGAATGTCACAAGTGTGTATAAATCGTGTTGATGTAGATTTTATGTATCTTGAAATTCAGTTTAAACTATGATTGTGACTATATGTATAATTGATATTGCGTTTTATACTTTTATTTACTATTTATTCTGGAACATTAATTTTACTAAATACATATTTAACATTATATATCGTATGAATATACAGACTTGTTATATATCTCACCGTTGTTAAAGATTAATGAAGTCCATTGAATGAATTAAAAAGTACAACATCTTAAACAAGTATTCGACAGATATGTGTCGTTGAACAAGGTTACTTTTGTAGCCATAATTTATATAGATATCGAAGTAATGTAATTTTTTTTTCATAAAATCTCTTGAGATTAAATTTTTAGGGAAAATTGATATGGAATGTTTGATTACAATAAATTTGTGATGAATTTTACAGTAATAGGAATGTATGGATTCTTTTCCGATAGAAATTTCATTCTTCAAAGCATATAGAGTTCTTAGATGAAGCAGTACTTAGGTAAATTAATTATATGGTATGGCTCGTGTGTAAGGTGGCTTGATAGGGACAAGTTATTGTTGTCAAGGTTCGGTGTTTAGCCTCGTGGGTAGTTGAGCTGGTTTATGAATAGTTGTTATAGCAAATCAATTGATAGAGTGGTAACTTGATTGATGCACCTTATTGTTATAAGCTGTTCTCTGACAATTAGATCTAATTAAATGAATGCCTGTTATATTTTTCAAAATCGGGCATACAAGTTTTGTTGAAGAAATTATAATGGCTTATAGTAACAAGAGTACCGCCAGGAGTGTAGGTTACCACGACTTTGTATGAATATCGAAATGTTATATTAAACATTTAGAAAATTTATAAAAAAAAACTAATATTAGGTAAGCCGGGGAACTGTTATGAATATAAACAAAGTAAATCTTACAAAGGTCCAATTCGGAATACAAAAATGGTTTTTACTGAAACCATAGTTTTTTGAGATTTAGTCTCGTTAGGGCATTTCATTTTCATCTATACTCATATGTATAAGATTTCTTCCACTGTAGTCTTTCGAAATGAGAAAAAAATCATTCTTCCATGATCTCACACTCCATTGTAAACCTCATTTTTCTATAGTGTAGTCTCCCACTTTACGCTATCTTGTAGTATTTTACTTTTATCGGTGACCCATTGCCAGTTTTATCAAAATCAATCAAATAAATTTATAATATTTTTATCTACTTTTTTATATGTTTTTCTAATTCATTTTGTATCCTATATATTTACAATTTCATTTGTATGTGAGCTCTTAAATTTAACCTGTAATATATACCCGATTAAACATTAGTCATTTTTTAAATAAAAGTATGTTAAAAGAAAAACTTCTTCTATGAAAACTAACGTAGAGTCTATTGTACTTGATAGCTTAGTGCTAGTGTTTTGGAATGATTTTAAGCCGCACCATGCTAGATGGGCGGGGTCTGTGAATATCGTAGTTCTTTTCGTCTAGCAGTTTGAGAGTTTTGATTGTCTGTCTGACTTCTCGTTTCAGTCTTAAGTCTTCTAATCGTGGTTATATGAAAAATGTAGAACGTCACAAGTTAATTATTGCAGTTGTAATATTATTATAATGTTGTTGTGCTACGTATAATGTAATATATTATTTTTATTTTATGTTTCAAGCCGGTATGAATTACCAAAGGTGTTAGCTATTCTAATAGTGATTTAGATATTTTTACCGCCGCATATTTTCGTAGTACTCTCGATTGACAGGGTTTCGTTTTTGTCTCTATTACATTTAATGAAATCGAAATTTCTTTTTTTTTTTTAAATCAATTTAAATATTATTTTTGTACAGATATTTTTTTATTTGAATTTAAATAAAATTTTCTATCGTTTTATCATATATTAATTTAACTAAAATCATGTAGAGGAAATTTTACATTAGATCAATTAATGGTTAATTTTAAAGCACGAGTTTTTTTACCGTGTACAGTTTTATATCCAGGGATCAAAGGCTCAACGTCGGTTGACATAAATTACACATTTCTTCGAAATAATGAATACAATTAGTGCAAAATTTTGCTAATATATAATATTATTAAGTGAACTGCCAAGCGACCGCGTCGATAGCGCGAGTGGGAAGGGTATAACATTCTAAAACAGTGTCTAGTAATATCGTTTTCTTATGATAATGAACCTCCATACGGAAAATAATTAGTAACACCAATAGTTTACGGTTAGATGATAATAGTTATAAATGAGAGCCCTCTAGATCACGTTTGGAACTAGCATTTGTATAATTAGAGGTCGTTTTATAAAACTATTAATGAAAATCCATTGTAATAACAGCAGTCGGTATGATAGGTCGAATCTCTTACATTTTGAGTAGGTATATGAAATTTTCTATTTTAATAAAATTAAACTTAAGATAGACAGGTGTCATAAAGATAATGTAATATGTACATAAATGAAACGCAGTCGGAGCGATCTTTGGAGTTTCTCGGCACGGTGATGTGTCTTAATCCGTTCACGATTTCAGTTGGATTCCATGGGGAAGTCGCGTGTTTATTTGTTGAACAAAAATGAAAACATTGAACAGTAGTAAAGAAATTTTTACGTTGCTTTTTACCTGATTAATTTAAGTTGCAAACTTGTTTGATCAGTGACGGGACTGGTCGTAGGCAATTGTACAGGCTCCGTGTGATAGGCGTGCCGGTATACATAAATTATTTAATTGTAGCGTCGCGACAGTCGATCGCGCACTAACTGAATTATGGCTAGTTGAATATGAAATGTTTTAAATGTGTTACAGCATTTGAGAATATTTAATGATGTTGTATATAGTTTATATTTTGTTTTGTAAAACGACACTTGTAAATAGAATCGTGGTAGTGATGTACCGTTAATTATTTGCCCACTTTGCCGATGTATAATGGAGCACGTTTTAAAGAAACCACTCGTAATATTTTGTACAGTTGTTAAGCGAGATTCGTAGTTGAATGAATTATTTTTAAGATTACGTTTTTGACCCTTATTATTTTTTGTTATTGTGAATTTGTCAATTTTTTTAGGGAATTGGGATTGTACTGTATATAGACCACACCATTTTGTCATATATTAGTTTGTAAGCGGACAAATCTGATG
The DNA here is from genome assembly GCA_037950945.1 of Hypolimnas misippus. Lineage (NCBI taxonomy): Eukaryota > Metazoa > Arthropoda > Insecta > Lepidoptera > Nymphalidae > Hypolimnas > Hypolimnas misippus. The sequence goes on along the minus strand of JBBEEQ010000024.1, from coordinate 13,876,373 downwards.
ATTGATATGGAAATCAAATTTTCTAAATAGAGCAATCATTAGGCATTCGTAAACAAAAGTTAGTGTAATACTTGATATTAATATAACTTTATAAATAACTGTGAAAATAGGTAATAATAATTATGAATAAAATATTACATATTTATATGATCATTTTATTTTTTATCCTTAATTACTTACTATTTTATATTTTTTGTTTTTCTTTTACATATGATGATTGATGAAAAGCATTTGAACTTATCTGCAAGTTATTTACAATTAGTGCTATCTGTTCTTAATTGAAGCCAATTGAAGACTTGATGGACACACCTGCCTAAATTCGTCCACGATCATATCTAACCCTCTTCTTGCTACGTGACAATCATCCCTCCTCATAGCATACCCATACAGACTGCCTCTGACATGCTCATTGTATCTTATCGATTCTAGTCATTCCAAACATCCATCTCAACATATGCATCTCCGTCGATATCTACTTATAGTACATATTAAATGGACGCTCATAAGCAATACTGTGTCAAGCCACACGGACTTCATTTTGCGAAAATAGCGTCTAAAGATGATAAACCAAATCTTAACAAATTTGTTTGAAGACGTAAAAATCCATCTTTTCTTATATATTTTGATAAAATCTATAGTGAATTAAAAGCTTGGTACAATGAAAAGTTTTATCAAATAATAAGTTTTTCTAATACAGGAGATTATTTTATATTGAAAAATATGGCCCGCACTTCAATATACGGAACATTTCAATAAATAATTTTTTCCGTATTTATTTAACTTTAGATTTAACTTTAGATGACTTGAAAATTTTTTGAATAATGTTAAATACATGATGCACTATCAGAATACATCAACATCTCCAAATTTGACTTTTTGTGGGTTGACATTATTGCTTATCAGCATCCAAGTATAAAATTACATTTTGAGTTAAATTAAAACTTTATAAAAATTTGGTTTTGAAACTACTCAAACGATGGATAAGGATATTCGAAAACTGTATTATATAAAATAAATATAGTCGGACTCAGACATACAAAAATGGAACCAGAATTACATTAAACTATAACACGACATGACACTACATAGTAATAATTTTTATTTATATATTTTTATATTTTGATGCGATTTAGCGGCGATAGCGCGATATGAGTTATATTTTTATATGATAGAAAAATTCACTTACTGTTGGATTTTGGAAAATATCATATGAAAATTATACTACTCATTAATTTTTCTTTTCGGGCGTAGTTTTACACATTTTTATTTAATTTTCATAAATAATAATAACAACAAATTAAGATTAAAAATAAGTTCCGAAATATATGTAAAATATAAATAATATATATTTACAATAGGGGTAATAATAACTTAATAATGTTTCTGGTATATTATGTTTTTCCCGTTTCTTTAATAGTTTTCTCTTTGTTAGTTCTCGATGTAGAAATGTGCTGTTTTGCTCCACAAAATATCGAGCAAAATCGAACTTTCAACGGTAGTATAGTAAAAAAGCATTTTTTTTTATATGTACTTTTTATAACTATTTTAAAAATTTTCTTCTCGTAAAAGGTAAATCATTAATTGAAGCAAAAGATGGATTTCTACTAACGTAGTATATTTCGAAAAGCAAAAAAATCACGTAGGCTGTATAGATATTTACTTAAGATTTATTGTTCCTAATAATTTATAAAATTACATGGTGTTGACGTACTGTAAATATTAAAGTTTACCCTCAATATGAGTAATATATGATATATTAATTATGTTTCTTTATTTACAAATAAAAAATGAGGAAAACAATTTTAATAGCTTAAACATTATAAATGTAAAAATATGAGAATGCAAAGAACTTGTATCTAAGATCGTCATTAAAAAAAAAAGTGAAATGACATTTGACATTTGACGCATTGGCAGTAGTGACTTAACGTTAAAAAACATTAAACATTTACAAAAAATAAAAATAGAAACATAGTAAAAGGTTCCAATTTACTTCTTAGATGATTCACTTTCTTTTCTGTAAAATAGAAAATTAACAAGTCTTAAAGATTAACTAAAATACAAATTTAAATGTTACATTTTTTTATCATGTTCATTATTTGGTGACATTCTTTGTCCTATAACTGTGTCGTTTAAAGTGATCAATTGTGCAAAATGAAGATAAACGAGAAAAACTTATGCGCGTTCGCATCATCAGCTACTCCAGTGGATCGTGAGGGCTGGCTGGATATGAGAGGGGAAGTTGGAAAGAGTTACCAACGTAGATGGTTTACCCTAAAAGGAAACTTACTGTTCTATTTTGATAAAAAAGGAGATAAAGAACCAGTAGGTGTTATTATCCTGGAAGGATGTACAATTGGTAATTTTTTACTATTTACTTTTGTAAATTATTTTAATATATTGTTGGTACATTACTTTTTCTGGTATAAATTGATAAGGTAAGTCCTCTTAACTATTTTACAGAGTTAACTGAAGAAGAAGCATATAGTTTTAAGATAGTGTTCCATTGTGAAGGGGGACGCACATATTTCTTGTGCACAAACTCACAAGCCTCGATGGAGGCTTGGATGAAGGCTTTGGCTTGCGCAAGTTACGATTATATGAAGTTGATGGTGGCCGAGTTGCAGAGACAGCTGGATGAAGCTCAGGGTAATTACTTGTTTTTTTAATGTATATTATCTCCTTTATTTTTCCATAAAAGACAATAATTATTGACTGCTCAAGTGTCTTTTGTATACAATTGCATATTCAGATGTTCGATATTTCAATACAGTATACAGTATGAGCTGCTTTTAAAAATATAGACATTACTAGCTTCTGCCCGCGACTTTGTCTGCATGGAATAGTTACTTTGGGCTAATAATGCATTATTTTAGAATAAACTTGGTTAGCATAAAAAAGGTTATAACCTTAAAAGATAGACATATGCTGTCATGGACTTTGTTTTAGAACTTTTAAAGGGGAACAATTCTATCATACATGATTTTTGTGAAACTTTAACCGTTTACGCAGCGCGCGCAGCGTAATCTCTCTCAATAGGAAAATATCCGCCCATTTTGAAACATTCCTCATTGGTCCTTCGCTTTTTTTGGTATTAGCGTGATAATATATAGCCTTCCTTAATAAATGGGCTATCTAACTATTATGTAAATAATACACAAATTATTTAATCATCAAAAACCATGTACACAACACTAACACTGAAAGAATTTTTCAAATCGGACTAGTAATTCCTGAGATTAACGTGTTCAAGCAAACAATCAAACAAACAAACTCTTCAGCTCTATAATATTAGTATAGATAGATGATATAAGATTTTTTTTACTTATTATTCAACTTTCTAATAATATTCTTTTCTAAAATAGCTGAAGAGGCTGCAGAAGCTGCTGCCCTAGTGACAGTCACAAGTCCAGAAGATGAGCCGAAGGTCCCTCCTCGAGGGCAACGTTATAACCCATTCAACAAAGTTCCTGAGGGCGAACCTAAAGTTGTTCCAGGAAGCAGGCATCGTAAGTTAACATGCATTAATAATGTAATTTTAACATAGTATTAGGTAATACTTTACATAATAAAATAAATTTTAAACTTTTATTTTTTATATAAGAAATTTGTATTGATTTAATCCACTTATGGACTTAGAAAGAATTTTTAGCCAGTAATTAAGTTGGTTATGTTAAACCATGTTTGAAATAGTGTTAACAAAATAGTTTAGTGGCTTAGCCAATAATATCCATCCCCAAGTAAAAGATGGGTCAGTAATATTATTATAGGCTTCAAGAACATGAAAATACTTAATGCTCTGACGAAATTAGGTGAATAAATAAATAATTTATATATAAAAATTGTTTTAATCATTAATATTATTATTTTAAACAGTGTAAAATTATGTTTAAACACAAATTTTTTATTAAATTTAAATCATCTGCGTAGACTTATGCATCATGAATAAATAATCAGTTTTGCGAACAATTGACACAGGTGTGGTAAAAATATGTATATTACACTTGGTAATCAAACAGGACATCTTTGCCCGGGCCGAAACGACCTGTGTTGTTCCCTTAGTAAAAACTATACTTATATTAGTATAATTTATGAATCAAATTTTTAAAATCTTTTTTTCAGATAAAGAAAGTGTGAAAGCCGAGGTACCCCGTAAGAAGGTACCATTTCGAGATATCCACAAATCTTATGGACGCAAGATCCTGTCAGATCGCAGCGAGTGGCGCGCGAAACTGCGCATGCGCGATGAAGCCGTTGAGCGACCTCTTATACAACTCTAGAGTTTTCCATCTTTTACGTAAAGCCTCTATATTTTATTATAGGCTTATGGAATGTCTAGGATGAAACGGCAAAGAATTGTGTCTACTAAACACAGTTGCGTGTAACGGACACACATGGAGTCAATGTTACGCTGCAATTTATGTCATAGAATAAACAATTCGCAATATTGCATAATATTTATCAGTATTAAATAAAATGAACATGTTATATATAAAATTAAAAACTTGACACATTAAATGACACTTTTGTGATACTATTAATAATATTTTATTGTAAATTTCGTATTTAAATATGCGTTTATAGGATATAGTTATACTATAGATTTCATGTACAGCCTTCAAATCTTGCCAAAAAGCAAACCCTTTTAAACATTCATATATTTTATGATTTTTTAATTACATTTGTATTATATTAAATTTCCATTTTTGTTAAATGAGAATTTCAATGTATATTATGAAATGAAAAACAAATACTTAATAAACATAGGAGAAATAAATAAAATAATGTAAAAATACTGTTTTCAGTATTTTTACCGCTTAATACAAAATGGGTTTTAAAAAAATTGTTGACACATTTGAAAATGTGGTCGAGTTCTTTATAAATATTAAATAATGTACTACGGATGTTGTTATAATAGTTACTTTCAGTTATAATTAAAATTCTATTAAAATTGCGAGTTCTTGTTAAAAGTCATACTGTCTTTGACTATTTAAAATACTACTGCTGCTGAAGATTTGGAATTATTGTTCCAACTGGCTTGCCTATTTATTATATTAAAATATTTGATAATTTGCAATTCGAATTTTTTTATAATTATTTAGATTACATTACTATTTGCTTCAATTTTTCTGCTTTCGTTATCTTTTTCAATTTATCAGATAAAATTTCACATCTAAGAAATAACTAGATTTCGAATTGCAAATTAAATCCTTAATAAATAATAATCTGTACACGAGACTGTTATATAGGTCGAAATAAAACGATATTATTGTATTAAGTAGTTTATTTTAAAAATCTTTGTTATATAAACCAACACTTTACAACGTCAACTAAGACAATAAAGGGAGATAAAACAGATACTCAGGGGCCACTGGTGTAATGGCGGGAAACGAACAGTTTTTCGTATTTGCCGCTAGATGGCGTTAGTTGAACCTTTCGAATAAAGAAGTTTATTTTTTTAAGTATAAACTTTTTTGTAATTACTTATAATTTTTAATGAATACCCGCTATTACACCAATGACCGCAGTCAGTCGCGTTAAGACCTGCCAGTACAAGCGCATATGAATCTAATTTTGGTATATCCCATAATACTAGACATTGAGCAAAATACACCGCAGCCATCATATGTCATGTGATAAGGCATATTTCCGCTTGACGCTCCGACGCGGGGTGACAACTATACATAACAAAGTGAAGTCGATGAGTGGAAGACCGTTCGAATGCCCAGTTCGGAAAACATGGTAACAAACACACGCGGTGACGCGCTCTATCGCACACGGACACTATCCAATTCTAAATCAGGTGATTCAGAATTTATCGATTAAAAAGTTATTTGGATAGCAGCCGTGTGCGATACAACACTAAAACGAAACACAAGGTGACAATGTCAAACTTTAAAGTTCTAAAATAGTGTTAATGTTAAAAAAAAACAATACAATCTAAAAAAATACACACCTGTTACGGTAAAATTTTAGAATCGTTAATTTTAACTTATGCCTGATATTTCTTTCGTAACAGGTCATTGAAAACATGCCTCTAGATTTTTTTCCAACTCGAATACATGATATCTCCCATTCCGAATACATATGTAAGTATAATAACTATTTATAAATCTACAAAAATCATAAACAAGGTTTTCTATATCTAGCGAGACACAGCGATGAACTGTCCCAATACACGCGAATAACTTCCACTTCCTAGAATCATAGCTTCTTATATTCCAATAAGCAAAAAACCTTACAATATTATCTGTGAAAATAATCATATCTAACATTTACTAAGAATCATTATGGTTTTTTTAATCTATGATTCTAATTTTAAAGCAGGCGCATTTAGAAACTTCAGCTTATAATTTCAGATATATTATTTTTTTAATTTTAATGTTTCTGCCATAGATTCTAGCACGTTAAAAAAATCCTCTCCGAGAGTATATAGCTGTGTCTCCGAATATACCGCGAAACGCGTACGTCAAAAAAAAAACGCATAAATAAGAAATATTTGGTAACAAACTCCTTATAAGATAAATGACAGCAAACTGTGCACGAAACGACTGGTTACAAAAGATGAGCGGACTTGAGTATTTACACGTTACAATTTTACACGATCCATACATCACTAACCCGAATCTACTGCTAAGAAGAAAAGTCCGTTGGATGAAAAAAAAAAACGTTGACTCTATGATTTTTAAAATTATGCTATTTTGACAGACCCAATACAAAATAACATTTTTTTTTCGTATTAGGCAAAAAACAAAGTTACAGTCAAAAAAGCATAACCATAAAATAAAGATGAAGAATGAAAAATATTGAAAACAATATACACTCTATAGTTAATTAAAATTAAGTAAAAAAAAAACAAACAATGTTATATACAAGTTTTGTGGTGGGTGGGAGTTAAAAGTTCTGGCCACTTCTCGTAGAGGAAGGACATTTTTTGGTCTTAGTTAATAACTTAACTATAAATATTTAGAGAATACATTTTTCAATATATTAATGTAACAATACATCGTTAATATGAAATATCCTTATAAGGCAGGTGTGAAATTAGAATTTTTTTCCATCGAAAGTGAACAATAATTTCACATCTACCGTTCTAACTAAATTGTTCAAATATAATCGTTACGTCGCCGTAAGGTTAAATTTCAATCGAATACAATCTACGTATAATTACGTTTATCTACGTTCATATAAAGGTATAGGGTATCGTCAAGCTAAGTGGCCAGGTGCTAGCGTGGTGGGAGCCTTGTGACCGGGAGCTGTCGGCGACTCGTGCGGAGAGTTCGCGCGACTTGTTGGAGTGTTCGCACGTAGTCGCGTCGCGTCGCATCGTTAAGCTTCGAAGCGTTTCTTGCGCTCAGCGACGACGCCTGCTAGCGCGCTTGCGCAACGCTGCGGTTTTAATTCTGTGGATAATAGATTTATATCAGACACAATGTAATTATATATAATAATTTGTTTACTCTTTATCGAACACGCAGTTGAGAAAAAGTCCAATACCATTTATACATATAATAAATTTATCACATAATAGAATGGTGAATGAATGACACAATGTTTTATAAAGAGTTTACTAGAATTAAAAATACAGATATTTACTGCTAAATTTGATTTTGAAATTTTTAATTGGACGCTGATAAGCAATACTATGTCGAGCATGGACTTCAATTAGAGAAATGGCGTCTAAAGATATCAAAATGATTCTTAATAACTTTGTTTCAAGAAGTATATACCCATCTTTTCTATTATTTTTTTTATAAAAGGTATAATAAATTAAAAGAAGAATGGTATAATAAAAATTTTTAATGCGTTGTCAGAATACACCAATATTTCCGAATTTAACTTTTTGGTGGTTGACACATTATAGCTTATCAGCATCCATATAGTTTGTCAATATATTCACCTGTACGGGCGGGAGCTGCAGGTTCCGTGAAGTCTCCGTCTTGGAGTACTGCAGGCCGGAGCCGCGCGCCCTCGTCTCCAGAGAACTCGCTCTTGACGACTTCCCCTATAATATATACATTTTAACGTATAATACATTTCACACAAATACTGTGTTTACGAAATGCAATTGGACACATACAATTATATTACAATTTTGTTAATATTCGTACTCATATTACGTAATACGAAAAATAAATAGGTATTATGTTATTATTATGACGTTATTGTTTTTTTATTTTATATATAGTGGACGAAAACAAAGGCTACATACACGTTTCTTAAAAATGTTTTGATTATAGGAATGAACACTTGGTATTAATTGTTAAGTCATTGATTTAATTTAAGAAATTATCGAAGTCGGAGGAAATTTTTCAAAATGCAAATTTTAAAATATTATATTAATACCAAACAAAAGGGAAAGCATTTAGCAATGTTATATTATTCGTCAAGAATTTTTATTAATAAAAACCGCATGCACTTAATTACATATGTACAACACACACGAAAACCAGTCTATTAATATTTAATGATGGGAATAAAATTCAAAACCTAAAAAAAGGAACAAAAAACCGTTAAAACCATGCAAGAGATAAATAAAATGATATTTCGAGGCAAATAGAAAAACCATTTTGGATAATAATAACACCCAAATTAAAAAAAAAAAACATTTTGTTCAGTAAAAAAATTTGTTGCAGTTTCTATTATTTTGAGTAACACATAAACCTAATATAAAATATTTATAAATAGAGATGCTAAGAGGAAGGAAACTAAAAACCTTTCCTCATCAACTATATGCATAAATTACCTCAAGATAATGCAGGATCTTATTACCATATACTATATATGGATGCTGATAAGCAATAAAGTGTCAACCCACTAAAAGTCAAATTTTAAGATATTGATGTATACTGATACTACGTCACCTATTTAACATTATCCAAATAAATTTCAAGTCATCTAAACTAAATAAGTATGGAAAAAAGTTTCTTAACTCAATGTTTCGTATTTCAGGTGCGTTCCATATTTTGCAATTTATAAAATAATCTCAAATATTTAAAAACTTATTATTATATAACATATTAAATAAATCTATCTGCTTTTGGTTCAATATATATTTTATCAAAATAGAAAAAAAAGATGAATATATACGTCTTCAAACTACTTTATTAAGTATAGGTCAACATCTTTAGACGCCATTTTCTCAAAACGAAGTCCGTGTGGCTTGACACAGTATTGCTTATCAGCGTCCATATGTTATAAGAAAATTGTAAACAAGTCATTTGTTTATCACTGACTGACTGGAGTAATATTTACAATTTTCCTTAATTTTGTCAAATTCAAGTACTAATTTTAGTTAATAAAATAATATCGTATGAATATTATGCTGTTATCATATATATTTACATTTTACAAACAATTTTAGTTTTTATTTAACACTAAAAATGTTTCATTAAAAAGTACTTAATTATATATACAATTTGCGAATTTTTGTTTGATACACTTTTCGATATGTATTATATGTGTTTTAATTACATTTTAGAGTATTTTGAAACACGATAATGAATTTATATAATATATAAAATTATAATGAAATTTTGTGAAAATGTGGTCCCAAAAATTTGCAGGTTAAGTAAAATGTATGTTAAAAGTCGTAATAAATAAATATGTTTAATAATGTAGTAATTAACTTCGTACTCTGGTAGAGTGTAGAAGTGTATGTTGGGTAGATTTTTTTAAATGACATCTATGGCTCATAAATATAATTAAATTTTTTAAATTCATAGTGACATGTACACTACCTAGTGTATGATGTACACTATATTGATATCAGGCAGACGCGGATGCAGTAGTGTGTTGGTAGGTTGGTTGGTAATGGTGGCTCAGAAATGGTAGTGTACTAGTGTAGTGGTGTAGCAGTTTGATTGTAGTAGCATAGTGGTATGGGTAATGTACGTTTGGTAAATCAATACAATTTTTTTTTCTGTATTGACGATTCAAAAGTGATTGTAAAAGCTTATTTACATAAAGTATATTTTGATTTTGAGTGTATTGGTGTGAGTAAGGTAGTGAAGTGGTGTGGTCATAGTAGTGTCGTATGGTAATGGGAGTGTAAAAGTAAAGTAACAGCCTGTAAATGTCCCACTGCTGGGCAAAGGCCTCCTCTCCTATTAAGGAGAAGGTTTAGCTTAATCAACCACGCTGCACTGCGGGTTAGCGGATATACATATGTCAGATTTTCTTCCGGCACATGCAGGTTTCCTTACGATGTTTTCCTTCACCGAGGTCGAGATGAATTTAAATACAAATTTAGCACTTGAAAAATTTTGGTGCTAGCCAGGCTTTGAACCCGCGATCATCGGTTGAGATCAACATGTTGTAACTAGGCCCTCTCGGATCTTGGGATTGGGAGTGTACTAGTATGAGTTTGTTTGTGTAGTGCGGTGAGTGCGGTGAGTTTACCTGCGGCGGAGTTGCCCTGCCAGGCGGCGGCCAGGCGGCGCAGGTGAGCCCACAGCGGCGCCTCCGCCCCATGCTGTTAGTGCGCGACCCACGCCAATGCAATACAGTGGCAGACTTACTCTACTCGTATGTGATCGCGCGAATTGATCGCTCTCAGTGACTAATCATTAATATTTAACTAATCAAATTATTCGAGATATTTAATTTAAAAACTTTAATACTAATTTTTAAATTAATTATTAAATATAAATTTTGCAGCAATTTTTACCATGGATAGTGAATTTATAAAGATGTTTTAATACCAATAGATGCGCTAAGTAAATTATAACAAAAAAAACGAACTAAAACGAATAAAATATATTTTATTATTGGATACATATGCTATCGAACAAGCAGTTAAGCTCGGCACAGTTCAATTTGTGCGATCAGATCACTTCAAGTCCTTTAGAAGCATAGATTTAAGTACATATTAATATACAGAGTGCTCCATAATTTTTGTATAAAATTTTGTGCAAAAGTCCTAAAAATCCGATTGTGTTTTTATTAATGGCAATGAAAATGTTACGTGCTTATGATGTCATGCAAGCGTGGAGCGGTTTACTTAGCTTAGAATAAGCGCTATATAAGCAAATCCGAGATCTTCGCTAATGTAAGAAAAGTTGTACGTACCGGTGCAGTGTCCTCGATGAGCTGCGCTAGTGTGGAAGCTTCCGCGTTCTTCATTTCATTGGCTTCTGACATTATATGCGCTCGGAGCTGTTTGTTTCTGTAATATTCAGTTGTTTATTAATGTTATGAATATTTATTAGATTGTATCTTAGACACGAATACATATTTTTGAATATTTTACTATTATTACAAATACTATAGCTGTATAGTTCGGGAGGTATTTGATTTTATTTTTTACCACTAGCGACCTCTGTTCTAAGTTCAAATTATTATTATTATTTCAAAAGTGATCACGAATGGTAATAAGAACTTGAGTAAATGCATTAAAAAGGTGACTTTGCTCCACTCTTATACAATCGAATAAACTAATTGTGTAGGTGTTATTCATGCCGTGTCCATACAATTTGCTGGTTGAGATGGAATGTGAGTAAGTCTCACCTGGCGTCTAGTTGCATGATGTGGTTGTGCGCATGCGCGAGCTGAGCGCTGGCCGCTGCCAGCCGCTCCTCCAGCGCAGCCGACTCCACGCACTTCACCGAGTACTTCTCCGACAGCGATAGGATCTCGCGTCTGATCTCCTCCATTTCTTGTCTGCAATTTGATATAAGTTACGATTGAGACGGGCTCGAAGGACTAAAATATAACGAGACGCTTCGAACAGTTGATAATATTAAAAAATAAATATTAGCGTAGCACCACTATCACACTATGTGATAAATCTAAACCCCACAAAGAGGTGGGTTCTCTTTCTTTACTTTCTATTTCCCTTCATATTTTATTTCGTATTAAGCAAGTACTTGAGACTCCTCGGTGCTGCAAATGTTCATTGGCAGCGGTGAAAACCTAACATCTCGCGCTTGTTAATTTGCTCGCTATTTTAATTAGAACAGATATTATTGCCAATACATACTTGTAAATTACTTTTTTTTATTAAAAATAGCTGGTAAACGAGCGGGACATATGATGTTAAGAGTTTACCGCCGCCGAAGAATAACAATAACCAATAAAAAAACTATGTTAAAATTAGTAAAAGTTTTAGCGTAAAGAACGAGATTATACGAGACATACTGGTGGCGGGAGCTGAGCTGGCCGAGGTCGGGCGCGCCGCGCGCCAAGAACTCCGCCTTGAACTTGTCCACCTCGCGCCGCACCTCGCTCTCGTGCGCCTTGCGCATGGCGTCCAGCGCCGCCAGCGTGGCGCGCGTCTCCTCCGCCAGCGCCTGCTCCTTCTCCAGCCTGCGGACGGGGGAGTGGTTTAGATTTTACACTTCGTTATCATGCATAACTGTAAGCAGGAAATATAAGTATTATTTTATAGTTGCTTACCTGAGTTGTTCCCTTTCAGAGCGATGCTTGTCTTCCATCTCGCGTACTATGCGGCGATGTGAGCTTTCCATAGCCAGTAGGCCCTTTTCGCAAAGCGCTCGAAGCTGCTCGATCTCTTGCTGGTAGCGCGCGCGGAGACTGTCGCCGTGCGTGTCAGCCGCTACCGCACTCTGCGTAGATTTTTTTCGTTAAAATAAATATATGAATAAATAAAAAAGAAATATTAGGTCACAAGAATTATTTCATTAGCGCTCTCACCTGATACGCAGCGCGTAAGCTGTCCAGTTGCACTGAGTACTCAGAGTCAAGAGCGGCGAGTCGTCTTTGTAGCGTGCGGGCGCGTTCTCTGAGCGCGGCGCGTTCCCGTTCGTGCTGCGCCTGCAGCTGAGCGCGCGCGCGCCGCGCCGCAGCCAGCGCTGCCGCTTGCTGTGCCAGCGCGCACTCGCCGCGCGCGCGCTCCGCTGTGAGACGTTCCAACGCATCCTGTAGACGCGCGCACTGCGGGCACTGCAGCGCCTCCACGCGGCGCCGCAGCGCCTCCATGCGGCGCGCCACGCCGGCGTCGTCCGCGCCGCCCGCCTCGCCGCGCGCCTCCGCCTCATCCGCGCCCGCGTCGCCCGCGAGCCGCCGCTGCGCCGCCGCGACGGCCGCCTCCACCCGCTCGAGGCTCTCGCCGATCTTCATCGAGTCTTCACTGTTGCCGGAACAGTCACTGGAGAAGAGCGCTCGGCACTCGGTCGAGAAGTGCTGGAAGAGGTAGACGAACTCCGCCTCGAGGGCGGGGTCGGTCTCCAGCGAGGAGAGGGCGTCGTCGGGCCGGCGCGGCGCGTCGCGCGGCTCCGACGCGCGGTACGTGCCCTCGACGACTGCGACGCGCGCGTCCACCAGGGCCTTCTGCGCGAGGACGTCGGCCAGCTGCTGCAGGAGCGCGCGGCTGTCGAGTCCCGGGGAGCCCTCCTTGCGGCGGTCGGCGGCGAGGCACTCGCGATAACGTGCGGCGATGTCGCGCACGGCGGCGTCCATCTCGCAGCGCAGGTGGTCGTGCGCCGCTTGCCACCACAGCTCCAAGTCGGCGCGCTGTTGCGCAGACAGTGTGAGGCGCGCGCGGCGCGCAGCGTCGAGGCGGCCCTCGCACAGCTGTGCGGCGCGGGCCAGCGCGCGCGCCACCTCGGCCTGCACAAGTTCGGCACCGAGCGCATCGCGCGCTGCCGCCCACGCCTCGCGCACACGCGCTGCCTCCGCGTTGGAGCGCTGCTGCTCGAAGTCGCTGTCGGCGGGTGCGGCATAGCTGAGCGTCTCGCTAGCGAGAGCAGAGCACAGCTCGGTGAGCTTCTCCGACTTGTACTTGTCAACGGCTTCGGCGACTTCCCTCTGCGAGGCTTTCAGGGCCTCGAGATCCGCACTCTCGATGATGACCTCGGATCTCCTCGACTCCTCGGAGTCTCGGCTGCTCGCCATCACGTCAATTTTTCGGGAGAGTATCCTAGCCAGGTAGTCGAGGGAACTCTTGGTAGGGGACGCAATTTTTGCGCCGTCACCATTAATCTTAGACTTAAGGTTATCGATTAATTGACTAGTTTCGATTATTTCAGACTTTATTAATCTAGCGAAGAATCTGCTGCCGTTGGAAGATTCTAGAGCCTCTTGTATTCGACCCACGAGGACCGCTTCGTAGGCTAGCTTTTCTGCTAGAATTTCTAAACTCTTTCTTTGAGTCAACTCTCCGGCTTCGTAAAGAGCAGCTTTTTTCTTAGATATTTCTAGAAGTTTCGTCCTCAGTTGCTCTTCGAGTTGAACGACTACCTGTGCTACGTTGTCGTTGATTTCTTCTCCCGATTGTTGGCGTTCAGAGGAGTCAATAATACATTTGTCGAAGCACTCCTGTAATCTTTTGCTGACATCCATCAAGCATTTTTCCATTGACTTAATGCTATATTTCTTTTCAACGCTCGGAGATGGCGATCGTCTAGATTTAGCTGCTCGCATAGCGCTCATTTGGCACAGACATTCATTTACTTTATTTCTCGAATGTATAACGACATTTTCGAGACTCTGAAGTCTGTCTAAGAGATGTCTCGATTGCGATTGTGCTCCTACTGTTGAACTTTCAGGACTATCATTACTTAAGGGACTCTCTGTCGACCTCGTTATTGGACTTAATGATTGATTGATTGATTCGCATGAATTGGTTAAATCTCGGCGATGTTCTAAAGCAGAAGCAACTTTGGTTTCGAGCGAACTTAGTCGGACTAGCATTTTCATGGGCTCTGAGCTTGTGGCACTGTCTAAGGATTTCCTCCTCAATCTAGCAGCTAATCTTTTCATCCTTTTCTCATCTGTGACGCTATCCGTTTTGGATACTTTTTCTTTGGCAGGCGACGCACTTTTAGAAGGCGAGTTAATTGTTGGAACAGGTTCTCCTGTTTCTAACATCGTTATTTTATTTTCTAATTCTGTTAACTTTTCTTCCACTTCTTTACCCAATGTAAAAGACTCCCTGCCCTTTAAAGATAAGCTGCGTCGTTTTTCACGAGACTCGGTTTTTTGAATTTTGTGTTTTAATGTCCGTACTTGCTTATCCGACGCTGTAAGTTTTTGTGTCAAATCCAAAATGCGCGCTGCCAATAAATCTATTTCGGATCTACTGCATTGCTCTCGCAACTTCATCTCATTTCTCAATTTCATATTTGTTACTTCTAGCTCATCATACATATTATGTGATTCGCGAAGTTCTCTCTTCATAGCCTTAATTTCTTGAATGGCCATTAAGAACCTGTTTCTTAATTCTGTATATTCTTCGATCAGTCTATTTTTCTCTAAAGACTCCAGATTTAAGTCTTGGTTAATGTTGCTGAGATCACTAAGTGACCCAATGCTTTTTCTTTTCTCTCTGGTCGGTGACTCAGCTATTATCTTACCTTCCAGTTCTCTTATTCTTATATATAAATTGTCATTTTCTTTAACGCTCTTAAGAAGCCTTTCATTGAGCTCACTTAACTCTTTTTGTAACTGTTTGACTGCCTCTTGTGCTGTCGTTAATTGGCTTGTCAATAACTCGCAATGTTCAGTAGACTCTTTCAAAAAGTTTTGTGTCTCTGTTAGCTTATTTTCCCACATGTTTTTATCTTGATTATACATTTGCTTTATTGCATCCAAATTTTCAGCTTCCTTCGTCCTGAGAGATAATTCTTCTTCTTTCTTTTGTAATGTAATAACCAATTCCTCCATTTTCTTTTCTCTCAATGCGGCGTCTGCTTTTAGTTTTCTTAGCCTCGCTAGTTCGGATTCAGCAGCATTGACGTCATTCAGTGCTAGCTTTAATTGCTTTCGCAAATCTTCGATTTCGATCGTTTGTTTGTCTATTGTCGAAATGTAACTGCGTTTTCTAGGTTCATTTGGTTTTTCGTTTTCGTCTACTTCGTCTATAGGGAGGTCTTTTTCTTTGGTAGCATCAATTTCATCCTTATCGGCTTTAATGTCGGTTTTAGGTTGTGTTTGTTGGCAACCTCTGGCGCGTACTTTTTCTTTAACTTTAGATATAGGAGTACGGTTAAGTATAGGTGATGGGGGTGGTTGAGAACCAACATCTCCCCAGTCTGCGCTATCCCTTCGTCCACCTTCCGATGCTGTTCTATATTCTTCATCCGAAGAAAACGGTCCTGACTTTCCTGTATTTGGAGTAATTGGTGTAATCGGAGATGTAGATGATTCAGAGGTTTGATCAACTGAATCCTCCCTCAATATGAGCGAAAGTGGTCCTGCGTCTGGTAATCCCGCCGTCCTTCGCATAGCTGAGACCCAGTTTGCTCTAATTCCTGCTGTAACCGCTGACAAAACTATGTGCTTGCCGTCCCAGGTCTATAAACGAAATGTTTGATTTTATAAATTATTTAAGTGTGTACAATTATTAATTAGTATAAAAAGACACTCTAAAAGACAAGATTAGAAATAGAAATTATTTATTATATGATAAATTACCTCAGTCTCAAAAGCGTAGCCGTTAGTAGAAGCAGACGTAGGTAGTTCCACAACCCTCGAAATACCGCTGAGGTCGATAACTCCATCCATAAGTCCTCTATGTTCTGCGTGAGGATCACGGAAATATAATAATGCAGCTCCGCGCAGCACGAACCAATGTCTAGACCATCCACCAGCTCCTCTCCGTTGAAGCCAGCCAGCTCTTGCATGCAGTAACCTTTCAGCTGGTAGTTCTACTCTGCCTCCTTCAGTATTTTCAGTTGTTTCTACAGTATCTGTTGGCTCACTTCCTTCACTTGCTGAACTTGTTATACCTTCATCAGGAGGTGGGCCGCCATCAGGTGAACCTCGTGCCTAAAATGTTTAATAAGTATTAAGTATTATATTTTTTAATCCTTACTGATTAGTATTAATTTGTTCTGAGGAAATACAATAACTACTAATGTTGCTGCAAGTTTAAGTATGCAATAGGTTAAAAGAGTGCTTTGAAGTAACAAATAACTCACCGGCAGTCTATCCGGTGGAGGTAGTCGAGTAGGTCTTTCAAGGGTCGGTGGAAGCGCGCGACGGGAACGCGGTCTAGTCAATGATGCAGCTATATCGCGTAACTGCTCGTCATACTGCTGATGCTGTTGTTGCAGCAATGGTGATCGTACTACATTTGCTGAAAAAACATAAATAATAAGAAAGTGTATTTAAATTTAATCTTATATTTTTGAACGTAAAGCAGATTTCTAAATGTACTTTTAACACAAAGGCTTGAAAAATAGGTTTTATAACCATATTAGGGTTACTTACGATCGCGCACACATACACATTTATTGATTATGAGAAACACAACATGCGATTATCACTCAAAAAGCAAATAAATAACTTTCTTATATTTTCATAACTTCTGCTATTATAATATTCGCATTTTGGTGTAACATATAATATTAGACATTAAGATACTTACCTTCGTCGGTGGTTGCTGTCGTCGCGGGTTCAGGCCACGTATCCCTGCGGCGGGAGCGCGCCTTCTCCTCGCCGTTGATTTTGTCCCGGGTCGGCGGTGAGGCGGATGATACTGGCTGGTCGTTGTACACTAGAACAAGAGACGTTAAAATATAATTATAATAATTTATATATTTTGGGTCGACAACGTTAGGAGTTACTGTAGTCAACTCCGGTCTCTTGCTATACGACATTATTGATTTAATTATTTTATTGTAAGTAATAATTTGTATATCTTAAGTTTTCATTTAAAGTAAACTTGTTTTATTTTTAATTTTTCGTCTATTTTTAAACAAAAACATTTACATAAGAAAAGTATCTTAAAAATGAAAGTATACATACATAAAAAACGTTGTTTCAAAATACTTAAGAAGAACTGTGATGAATATCAGCACATCGGGTAAAGAAACTTTAAATTACCTAGTTCAGCGCAGAAAACAGGATATCTGACCTTAAGAATTTCCAACGCATATTTTTAACTCATTTAAATTGATGTATGCGTTTTATTATTTTATCGAAATCGACCTTCATTCCAGGGGCTTAAAATATAGAACGCAGTAATAAATCTCCATGTCATTACATATAGCCCAGGGCCCATATCATTGAGAGAGCAAGAGATGTATTAACGAAGGCATAGGTACCAGTTGAAGGAAGACATCGGCTGAGCATCGAATCGAGATAATTGAAGGAATCCCGCAACGACCAGATCGCGTGCCAAGGTCGCAAACAAGAGAAAAACATAAAAATATGCGCCCTTTTAGTTGATTATTTACGAGCTAAGGAACCGTCACACAGACCGTGGATGAGGGCGAAACTTTTACATTCTGAATAGTTTTTCTAAAATTATCAACTAAATAAAATTGCAAAGAGAATATAATGGATAATTAGCTAAGTCAAAAAGCTATAATGAACTAAAAAAATATATTAAGCGTAAAAACTTCATTTGTGGAAATGTCTAGAGATTACAATGACGAAAGTTGCTTTTTAAAATGGTTTTTGTTTTCTTAACCATTTTTTGTTTTAATTTAACCTGTATCATAAGTATCCCAAAGCATATGTGATAGGTCCTTTACAGAGCTATTGTAACCACCACGACCGGCGATCAAATAATATAAATGGACGTGTCATTATGCGAAATTGTGGAGCCGCTCCGTCGAAATATTCAACTTGATGCGCACGCGATGATTCTCGGCTCAGATTTTAACTTTAAACATTACCTATCTCATTAAAAATGTTAAATTTAAAAGAAATTATATAACAATTTACGTGTTTGGAAACCACAATTTAAATAATTAACGATACAGAAAAAAAACATATAAGTATCACATAGAATTAGACTAATGAACATTAGGATAATAAAATAATATTAAATATATTAAAAGTTAGCAATATATAAAATTTTATTATTTCAATTAAAGCTTGCACAGAACGTCATGAATAAACAACTCCAATTAGGCCACAACTCCCCTTACACTAATTAATATTACTATAATATTCAGAGACTCGTTTCAAAGTCGTAGCGATTTTTATCAAAGTGGGTTAATGTTAATTTCTAACCAGATAAACATTTAACCCTTTTTAAGTCAGCAGTCAGTTGATAACCAAATTGCCCCCATTTCCCATTTAAATGGACAACACTCCTTCTAGAGTTGATATTAATCGACAATACAAACAAAACGGCGCCAACGCGTTTGCGCGCTTTGTCGGCGCCCGCGCAGATATCTTCCCATTTATCCCCCTTTATAGAGACATATTATTATCTGCAGAACTTGTAAATCATCATTAAGAGTGTAGCTGTAAATGGCTGCGTTTATAGATCTAAACGCGACGAGTTATTATTTTGCATATTAATTCTTTATTAGCAATTAAGCTTGAACGTTTATTGCTTTCTTGGAATAACATCAAGGTTGGTAATATATTTGAATATAAAATGGCCGGTGAAAGTATGAGAGTATTTTGGACACTGCATAAAGGAACTGTTTGCATAATATGGCTTGATGGTAGTTAAAATCGAAATAGGTTTAGGAATTGGGATTCTGAATTCTGATGAGGTCACTTAAGTTTATGCTCTTTAATTAGTGGTTGCAAAATTATTATTATTGGGTGGTAAAATAATTAATAATACGATTAAATAAATGCGTAAGTGTTCAGCATCGGCAATATAAACTATTTTACATGCACCAAAAAAAGTAAACAGCGATTTCGCAACTTTATTTACGTGCCAATAAATCATTTCGACTCAGCAGATATCGAATTATAACGCTGATGTTTCAAATCATTATTTATGCAAAAAATAAACAAACGCCTTAGTTTATACGCCAATAAATTACAAAGACCACAGATCACAAGATGAATTTTAATTCCATACAACAGATCTCACGGCGCAGATGGTTGGTACCAATATTTATCGTTGAAAATAAAAGTTGGTGCTCGCGAGCCCTACTAGCAAATAATAGTACCGTGTCGAGGTGTCATATACGTCGCTCGGTGGAGATTTACAGCTGGAAAAAATCGTTGGTAATACATATGAATGAGAACAGCTCGTACACCCACTATTGTTGCTTCTCACTGGACTCTGATTGATGTATTTGCATATATATCCGTTGCTCGTTCAAGTTTGATTTATAAGTTTACAAGAGTCGAGAAATTTGCTGAATGAATGCTTATTATTTCCATTTGTGGTGTCTCAAGTCTTTGAATTATTATCTAAATACCTTGTATATAAAAAAGTACATGCATAAGATGCTAAATTCATTAAGTTTTAATTAGTATTTAAATTATATTTTAATGACTGTCACACCGATGTGATAATAAGGGCTTGTTTCACCGGTTACTGATGAAAATAGCATATCGCCGGTAGCTTTATCGGAACGTATCAGCTTAATAATCTACAATTTTGGGTTTGAAACGTATAAAAAGAATAAAAATATTAGTTAAAAAAACGGGTCGGGTAACTATTTAAAATTTTATCGAGAACCGGTGAAACAATCCATAAATGTGTATTTTTTCGAAATACGTAACAGCTAAAATGAAAAATGTCAAAGTTCAGAAACTTATTCAAAATACGTGTAACTTGATCAAGTGCCAAAACATCACTTAAATCAAAAATATAATCAATTGAAACCGCTGACACGGAGCAATCTAGGAAAAATAACAATTAATTTTTTTTTCGCAGATAATAAAAATAAAGCGCTATTTCCAATCCTCATATGATTTGTTTATTTCAACAAAAACCTTTTTTTGCTCCATTAAAGAACGCAGTCGGTAGCTAGTATGTTCTGGGTGTCATCGACCTTAGGTCATTAGTCATTCTGTATGAATTATGGAGAGCTGAAGTGGAGCTTTCGCTGTGCAGTCGGTTTCAATGAATCGTTCAATTTTTTTGCCATATACGGGTCACGTTCTTAGAAGCAATTAAGTATGGCAAATTATATAATGGCTCCAACTTCGGTTTAGTATAAAAAGGTGTATAATTACCCTCTTAAGGGGTAATGGAATAGCTTTTTGTTGGACTTTTTCTTATGTGTTCGTGTTGCTGTCGAATATATTGATGATATTTTTTTAAACTATTGTGAAGAAAAAACTGTGTTCATATATTAGTCGTGGGAAATTGGGTAGTTGGAAAGTTTGTTAACCCTAATTTCAAAAAGTGTTGCTACTATTATTGATTTGATTTTTTGTTAATGTCGACCCTATATTATTGTCTATTTTAATTTAAGTAAAGCTGTAAGGCGAAAAATAATTTGCAAGTTTTATATGTGGTATAAAATAACTCTGTATTCTAGTAACAGTTACCTAGGTGACCTTCAATTCAATTATTTGGTTAATGGCTTTTAGTTGTGCCAATTAAACACACGGTATTTCACCAATGTGGAGAAAACACGATGGAGATTGATCGGTGGGGTCGAGAATCCTAGAACCTTGACCTTACGAAAGCTGTGAGTCTGTCAAAAATAACGTACTGATACTAAATTCTTGTGTATAAATCGTTATGAAAGTCTGAGAGCAAAACTTATAAATGTAATACTCTCCTAAGAACCACTTACTAAAATAAAGATGTAAGAAAAATAAAGAACATTCAGCTATTTACCAAGTTATTTATGCGAAAAAGACGCACATAACTCATTCTACAATAACAAAAGAGTTAATAAAAATAATTGTTTAGAAAAATTTAAGCTCAAATATTTTCTCATTTGATTATGTACACGATGCATTTTCTACTAAACCACTAAAGATAACGAAATGTACGTACATAATGACATACAAAACTTTACGATTTTCCGTACAATCGTGTGAAACTCGTTTATGAAGATTTCAAGCCAGCTCGGGTTTATTTAGGTAGCCCACTTTGTGCCTCTAACAGCTTCATAAGCAGAGACGTTCCGTTAGAAGTGGATGTAAGTTAGAAGTGGCATTAACCAATTAACCACTCGAATACACTACGAATTGTGAACCTCCTTTCTTGTAGTCGGTAATCATCTTGCCTTATGCGTTAGATGGCCTGCTTTTTGAGAAAGGTTTAAGGCTATAATGCCATAAAGTTAATGGGGAAAACTACGGACAAATATTTATGATCTTATGAATTCAATCATAATTAACTTAACCCATTAAGGTATCAAAATTAAGAAAGGTTATCTCTCGAAATGTTTATACATTGAATGAGTTTTTTTTGAACTGAGACACTGATTGCGACATCGGTTGGTAATCTGATAAACTAGAGTATATAGATCTAGCGTTAAGCTTGTTTGGTGAAATGTCATGATCAAAGGGCATAATAAAAAAAACTAACCTTTTTTGGTTTTATAATGATACAAATGTGCCTTTTTATGACTAAGTGATAGTTCATAGTTTTTTTAAGTCATCGTGGTTTTGAGACACGTCAATATACATTATATATTATATTTGTGAATGTATTGTTTGAAAGTAAAATAGTTGTCAAACTTCAGAAGTTCTCAATCATTATTCAAAATGCAGTGACTATATCTAATTTACGCTGATATTCTGTGAAAGTGTGGTCTGGTTAAGTTAGAAGTATGTATTATGAAAATAGCACTTCTATTGTTTTCACTTCTGTGTTTGTAACTATAGGCTATAGAGCAAACATACACTTTCTTCTCCAATTAGAATGTCGATTAAGACATTGGTTACTTTGTATTCTATAGTTCGCAATAATAGCTCTTAAGCTAAACGCGATAAGGTCGAAAATAATCAAGTAAATAATCTTTAATTGTAAAAGATTTTATTACGTTCTGAAACAACTAACTGTTAGAGTCATAAACGTTTGTGGCTAGATTATCTTTATATACACATGTTTAATACGAAGATAATTTTACTGCATATAAAATGTAATATTATATTATAAAAATTAATGTTTTTTCGTTAATATCTTATGAGCAACACTGCTCACCCATTGGGGCAAAACTTCGTCCAAATCATAAATTGTAAATAATGAACATTTCTACAAGCAATGAGAATAAGAAAAAAGAAACTTCAGACATTTTTACCGATGTAGTGAAATCTATCAAATAAACGGAGAAAGATCCGTCTAGCGTCGCGGCGTCACGCACCGGCGCACGCGCACCCGAAACGACGAAAGTGAAACGTAACCGCACCGCCTCGCCGCATTGTCGATTGAGAACCAACGATTTCTTAATATTAGAAATTGCTTGTAATGTACAAAAACGATCTTTAAACGAAATTTTCAATTTCAAAAAACGAATTGAAAATCGATTTTTAATTACATCTATTACGTTGTTTTCGGCGTAATCGAATAAAACTATACAAAAATCGATTAACAATTGCTATAGAACTATTTTAATGAAGACTGTGTTCGTTATTTAAAATATCATCACGCGGATAACGCAATGGAAACAGCGAGATGTATTACATTATAAAGTCGATTACATAAATCGATTGTAATCGAATAAACAATCGTTAAACATTGTATCGGAATTCGATCACCAACCATCACTCACGAGATATTTTATCTCGATGTTATGAGGTTCGAATCGAAGCGATCAACATCGGTTAGTATTAACCGAAGGTCGCCATAACTCATACTATGATAATTCCGATAAATTTAATGTTAATATCGTGCTCTATTGATACTAGAGGCTGGTTTGTGTGTGTGTTTGGTTTATGGAAACTATGGGAAGTGGTAATGTCAAAAAGTTAGGTTTGTAATTTTTGTTTATTAATATCGTAAGATAATATGTAGTAAACGCATCACACTCTATGGTGACCATTAGGTTCTAATAACCCTGTGGCCCGGTGTCTGGAAACACAACACAAACACAAATACCCAGACCACGATAAACATCAAATACAGTTATTTGTCATGAGAATCGATCCCGCGACCGTTAGCGCTTCAGTCAGTTGCAGTAACCACTGCGCCAATCTGTCTATAGTCTTTTTTTTTTACTTCACCTTAATTGGTAAC
Source organism: Hypolimnas misippus (assembly GCA_037950945.1). Classification (NCBI taxonomy): domain Eukaryota; kingdom Metazoa; phylum Arthropoda; class Insecta; order Lepidoptera; family Nymphalidae; genus Hypolimnas; species Hypolimnas misippus. Next base: position 13,852,570 of record JBBEEQ010000024.1, on the reverse strand, counting down.
GCCCTAACGAAAATTACGAATTTTCAATCAATTTTTTTTTCATTATAATTTTGCTTTATAAAAATGATTAATTCAATCGTTAATTTCTTATTTAACTATTATCTGTGGCTAGAAATACGCCATTTTTGTCTGCTAAATAAGACAAGTGAAGAAAAATAGACTATATAAAAACGAGTCTAGAGAGCAGTCGGCATTTGTACTGGAGCTGTGCGTTCATCGCTCTGCTATCTCGATACGCAAATTCTATAACAAACCATGATGACAGTTGCGACGACATCATTTATTAAAATCGGTTAAGCCGAGAAGACGTAGGACATGCATAATTGCATGAATACGTATACACAAACAGGTCAAACGCATAATCTCCTTTTTTGCTTCGCCGTAGTTGTGTTTATTAGGTAAAAGGTAAAACTTCCCATGCGCAATACGATATCCTGCTCTCGCGCTGAGTCAATTTAACATGGATCGTCTATATTAAAAGCGATTTCAAATATATTGCTTATAATTTTCCTTAGTACAATTCCTGTATAATTTATCGTAGAAAAACGAAAACGCGATTCGAGCATTAAGTATTTTTTTACTTATACACGTTTCAAATCTAATTTTATAAAAAAAATAATAAAAAAACTGTAGGCGTTCAAAAAAAAACAAAATGAAATCTTAAACAAAATAAACGTCAAACCATAGACCACTGTCATTATTTAATTGTCGGTATAGATTACAGTTATTGATAAGGGACCCTGTTATCGTTATCTGCAAAGTTGTCGTTTAACTACGTTATGAAACTTGTAACTGTATTAACGGGTCGAAATTTTGCAACGTTTGACTAAGGGTTGTACTACACTAGTGTTGGTCAAACTTGATATGAAAATAAAAATTATCGATTTTTCCTTTATTAAAAAAAAATAAGCATATCATCAACTTATTATTTTTGTGCTATTAATTACATATTACTAGCTCAAAAATAATCTTAAACTATTTAACCTATTATTTGGAAGTTTGGACGTATACCTTTGACTCGATATTTAAAAAAACATCGATTCTAAGCCATATATTAGAAAAATGGCGGGAAGGTGTCGGAAAAAAATGGTGAAATGCGTTTTCAAAAATGGCGTTTTCAACGCAGAGTTCATGAAAAGATGGATTAAAAGAATTGTAAGTCATGATTTGTTGTCGATTTATCAAAGAATTCCATAAAAATTGAGAAGTCTATGAAGTTTAACAATGTTGTCGTGTCGGAAATATAAAATTTCAAGAGTAAGTTTTGTTTTATTTTAATATAAATTCGTAAAAAAAAACTTTAAAATTTAATTAAATACACATTAATGCAACTTATGAAAAAAATTTTAGCTTTTCTTATGTTTTCGTTATTACTAGTAATTTAAATATTTAAAAGAATTTATTTTATATGTAATTTATCAGTTATTTCTTTTATATTTCGGTGTTTGGAACTATTTTAAGTAATCGTTGTTACTGTTCGTGAAATATATTACGAATCACTTTATACCAAGTAATGTAATTATTTAACATTAGCTAAAGTAAGTCAAATGTACTTAGAACTCAAATTAACTCACGGCTGTGACTGTAATCGGTAATTAAAGGTTACCTATAACGTTAGATCCGTAATTAAGATCGCCAGGTGCGCGCACGCAGGTATTCACGTGCTGGTATAATATTCTCAACTATTTAGCAGATGCCAATGAGTGTTATAACGATTTGATTTTGAATATTGTTTGAAGGGAAATTTATAAATTACTAGCTTTTCTTCGCGACTTTGTTCGCGTTAATATTGCGACACATGCACCACTGAAGGTTAATTGTAGTATATACTTTCCCGGGAGTGTAAATAATACTAATAAATCTTCTAACGTAATTGGATAAACGGTATGGCACCGCATATGATACAACAAAATATTGATATTTTCATATTAGATGTTTAGTTTCAAAAAAATTGAAATGACTTAAATTCAACGCCCTCCTAAATAATCTAGTTCCGGTAGGATGGTCAAGAACCATACATGTCACAACAAACACAAAACACCAGTAGTACCTATGCAAATAGTTGTCATATACAGGGATCTAACCCGCGATCATCAGCGCAGCGGGTAATTGCGCTGAACACTGCACCAACTCTGATCTAATCTTTTTACAGTTATTGCCTCAATACGAATATTAATGAAAAATCACTAAAATGTTAAAGAAAACATGTCTTTTGTTTATAAGAAATTTCTCTTTTTAATTAATAGGCAATCTTTTTAAATAAAACACTTATAAGGAAAACGAGATGGTCTTCACAATTTCGTCTGATTCAAAAATTTTATCCCATATTTCTCCGTCTTCACCTTTTTTCACTAAACAATGTGCCATATATGGTTCTCTAAGATCCAATCTATATATATATATACCAAAGTTCATCAACGCTGCTCCAACAATTTATGCGTTATCTTTCTCCTAGATATTGGCATTAAATGGCACCGTACTGGCAATTTCAGGAAAGGTTTACCAGATTACTTTCATCTACCATAATAACACTAACTCATTGTATAAACAAACAGCATTACATAATACTATGTAAATACATAAATATAGGCCAAGTTGCCTTTCACAGATACTAATATAATTTATTATCTGTTGCACCATAAACAAAACATCGGCAGACGGCATAAATTGTGATCAAGGGCGAGCTATCAATTAGTGCTCGGAGTGTTACTAACGGCACTGTGAAGTGGTAGGTCTAGACCACAGGATTATAACTAGACATCGACTTGTTACATTTATAAATGTAGCGATGATTTTAAATAAAAATAATTCATACAAAAGTCGTAAAGAAGTCGTTTTGGATCTTGTCATCATATAATGGTAATAATTGGCATTTAAGATATTAATGATGTCAGGTTAAATGGATGCTGATATGCAATAATGTGTCAACCCACAAAAAGTCAAATTCGGAGATATTGATGTATTTTGATACTGCATCAACTATTCAACATTATTCAGAAAAAAAACAAGTAATATAAACTAAATAAGTTCGGAAAAAAGTGTCTTAATAATTGTGTCGTATTTCAAGTGCGTTCCATTTTGCAATTTATAGAATAATCTGAAATATTTAAAAAACTTTTTATTAGATAATATATTAAATATATCAATCTACTTTTAATTCATTATACTTTTTTTTTAAAAAAAGAAAAGCAAAGATGGATATAAACTTCTTTAAACAAATTAAGTAAGAATAGGTTTGACATCTTTAGACGCCATTTTCTCAAAATGAAGTTCGTGTGGGTTGACACATTATTGCTTATCAGCGTCCAAATATGAATAAATATATCGTCGGTGATATTTCAAAACCGCGTATCTAACTTTGCCTATAAAGTTAAAATTTGAATCAAATACAAAATCACATTATTGATAAAAATAAGGCTTATGGGCATTTTCCATTGCGCAAAGATGGGCCTTATTGTGAAAGCTAGTTACGCAGTTTTACACTATCACCGACGATATATAACGACAAGCAAAATCAAAATAATTGCATGTTTTAGTTTGTTTATTTATTTGTGTGACTTTTTTTAAATTAAAGTGTATTAAACTATATATTTTGTGGTGTTTAGAACAATCTTCTTCAAATAGGTTATTTTGCGTTGTGCTAATACAGCGGGACGTGCAAATACATAGGTTTCCGTAAAATTGTTGTGATAATTATAATATAAATAAATAAATTGAATATAGTATATAGTAAACTAAACAGCAAAAACGTCAGATAAAGTTTTGAAATTGAAATCTTTCAAATAAAAAACAATTTTTCAAAAAAAATAAATGACGGAGTTCGGAGGTAATAAAAAATAAAGAAAATAGACGACGTATTAGGAATTTCCTACTTTTAAAAGTTGTACGGAATTTTGAAAATTCTTTTTTTTTATCTTATGGATATACTTTTATGTTGTTACCAGAGAATTTATATCAAAATCAATAAAAAATAAAATTATTAAAATTCCGTACTTTACTTTTTAAATCAAAGTAAATGTCATCCAAGCAAGCGAAATTGCATATCTTGCTCTTGAAGTTGGTTTATTTTCATTTAAAGTCTTAGTTATATAGAATTTTCCTATCTTCGATACATTTTTATCTATCTATCTATCTTTATTTAAAGCACTTTGCAAGGTCTGACAGAGCGTCGGTATCAGACCGTACCTCACGCTGTCCCATACAAGCACGGGTAACGGGACCTAATTAGAACTTAACTTGTTGTCACCCGACTCGATTTATAGCCTAGCTGAGGTCCCACGCTGGTAAAGAGAGAGGATATAATATATATTACTAGCTCCTGCTTGCGGTTTTGCACGTTTGCATTTTGAATTGTCCGGGAAGAAAGTGAAAAAATAGTCAAAAAAATCTTTTTCTTCTTTATTCTTTCTTTATTTTAAAGTTTTAAAGGTATCTTCGCATAATAAAATTAAAATTTCCTCAGCTATTGAATCGTGGACATGTAATAGACAGATAAGTTAGTTCTTAGTTTTATGTTAATACGAAAATCTTAAAAAATAATGAGATAAGATATTTCTTAAAAATTCTATAGCAAATACGAAGTTATTCGATTTTTCTTTTATTTTTCTAGACAAAATATAATAATAAAATAGTCAGGAAATGCAATTGATACAAAAAAATATAGTATAAGAATAACTCTTTCTTATATTATATTTTCGTACCTATTATATTTTATTTTATGTACTATATTTTATGTAATATAATCGTTATTGCAATTTCTGCTTAGGAGCACGCTTCTATGAGCTCAATAATATGCGTACATTTGTTTTCAAGAAATATGATCTTGGAAATTAAAACATATGCATGTCATTATTTTACGCAATATTGTTTTTATTCTAAAATAGTCGTAGACGAGAGTTTGCTAGACATATGATTCTCGGAACTAAAATATGACATACTTTATGAAATACAAACGCGCAATAAAATTGTCATTTTTAGCCTATTACATGTTTCTAAGAACTCAGAGTATGATATATTTTAAGCAATAGAACTTCACGGCGATTTTGTTAATATTTATTGGAATACACCGTGGCTTCGTCTGCATGGTATGTTGATAAAAAGTATCTGTACTAAAGTTCCATCAATATCTTTTTGGTTTTTGCGCGAATGAGCAATAAGTATCCATCCAAACATACTGTACTCATAAAATTTGGCATTTCGAATGGTAGTAAAATTACATTCCATTAATATACTGAGAAATGACAAACGTCAGTTATATCCCCCATGTTAAATTTCTTGTGACGTCATAACACCTTATCAAGTTTAAAATTTTATCCAATAAAATCGATTAAGATGTTAGAATTACAAACGTAGATTGTATCAAACATTAAATATTTAAAAAAATATATCGTTGTTTGTTCGTGTTTTATGTTCTGTCATACAACTATGTCAAATTGTTTGCACATATTACGACTAGACATAAAAATAAGATTTAGAATAATGTAAACGAAACCCCGAATATAAGTTAGTTACAAAAATTCGCAACATACATGACGCAATTGACAAACAGATAATTGCATAAAGATTGCGCCTTAAGTACAGTTATTACAAACGTCTCGTAATATAAAAGTCGCAATGTATATTATAGTGGGAACGGTACGTAATTTTTATCGATTCGATTGCTCGCAATTACATAATCGTCCTGTAGATTGGATTGAGAGGTAAATAGTTGTAGCTGGTAACGTTAGTGAATAACGGTATGATGTACGCTAGATGACATATGTTTGTGGTAATATTCGATTACTTGTTTCTAAGAAAAAAATAACGTTATTTTTAATCTCTGTTAAAAAACGACAGCCCTTTTTCTTATACTCGTTAAATAATAATTATTAGATTAGAATATTAGCGATATTGATGTGATTTTAACATTTTTTTTTTCGCAGAAAAGTTGTATCAAAATTTGTTGTCGATTACTTTTTATAATTAACATTATTTTTATTGTTACAAAATATATATTGCTTAAAAAATTTTGTGTTCTAGTCAATTTTCATTGGCGGTATGATTTGAACGTGATTCAAAAAGTATAATTTTTTTAATTTGAAATTCTATTTTTAAACAAATATAAACTTACATTGCATTTTATAAGTATCTCATCTAAGTGTCTACAGCCTAACAAACTTTTCCGGTCTTTTGAGCTGCAGTGACTTACTCATGCTATTAGAAAAGCATGTATAATTGGATTTCAAAATCTCCGTTTCAAAATAATTTAGAGCTCACTAATAAGACCCACAGTTATAAAGTTATGGGACAAAATTTGAAATGCAAATTTGCGTGAGCGCCATCTAAAGTGGGAAGGTATATTTGCATAAGGGATAACACACACTTATCTTTCAATAATCGTACGTTTAATCGTTTATTCCATAAACACGAAAACTAAGTTTTATTCACTAAGCATATCTACTTAGAGAGCTTTGGCATATTAATATAAAAAAAATAAAAATTATTGACTTTTAATAAAAAGATCAAAACAACATAATTAATCATTTTATAGTTTATTTAATCATCGAATGAATAAAAAATATTATCTTTTTAAACGTAAAAAGTCATTCACTCATAAATCGAACTATGTTAACAACAATAACAAAAGACTACACAAACTTGTCCACGTTCTTCACCGAACCTTTGCGTACGAGTGTGTATGTTCTCTAACTGTATTGCAAAAGTCTCTATATCAGATGCATGCATTTGAAATACGGACCGATGTCACGAGTGGGAGTGTCTCTGAATAGAGTCAATGAAAGCTACCGAAGGTTGCGAGTTCCCAGGGCTATCAAGGACACGTGTCTTTATATAGGGATCTTGAAGTATTGATATATGGAAGCTGATTAGCAATAACATGTCAACCCACAAAAAGTCAAATTCGGTGATATTGATGTATTTTGACAATGCATTACCTGTTTAACTTTATTCAAAACATTTGAAGTCATCTAAACGAAATATGTACGGAAAAAAGTTTCTTAATTTAATGTTTCGAATTTAAGTGCGTTCCATATTTTGTAATTTCAAACCATAATCTCATATATTTAAAAAACTTAATATTAGATAAAAGTTTTTAATTATAACAATTTGCTTGTAATTCATTAAATACATTGTATCAAAATAATTTAATAAGAATAAGAATAAGTCATTTTCTCAAAATGAAGTCCGTGTGGTTTAACATAATATTACTTATCTGAGTCAATTTATTCTTAACTAGTTGAGTTTCGCGGCTTCATCTGCATTCAATTCGATTTTATCAATGATATATTTCTAAATCAATGTCAATGTTATTATTTCTTAGGCGAGAATTGCACTCGTAAGTTTTACTCTCATTACTCATATGAATCAACTCTGTAACCTGGTAACAGTTTTCTAGGTAAACATATGAATGTTAAAAATAGGTCTGACTGTAAATTTCTTTTAAATGTAAAATCAGTAATCAAAATTTACAAGCGTAACTTTGCCTTAGGTAAAAAAAGCATACCTACTTTGTAAAACTTATAACATCCTCTACCCTGTAAAAATTCGATCAAATTCAATTTAAATAAGTTTCAAGGTAATCTTTTACTATGGAAAAACTTTCCGATTAAAATTTCGCAATACAGTTAGGCATAATAATTTTCCACTTTCGATAGTATTACGTAGGGATGGCCAATCGCAATTTTCCACCTCAATTAAGCGTTCAGTTGAATTTGGATGCGATACAGCTCAGTATCGAACGTGAGACTTTCACATCACTATGAAACTCGTATATACAATAACACAGTTATTCAGACATTATTATTTTTTTATTGGATGTTGTATGAGTGTCTTGTCTTTCCTATGATATATTCCTTTAGACTCAACGGCCTCGTTAGGATCAGGTAGCAAATATATGAAAATCAATATTTGTTAGTTCTAATGTATGCACTGCCTACCAATTGCGATAAAACTTTGCCAATTTATTGTTTGAACTTACACGAAGATAGTATAATTAACTTACGTGCGTATACCGGTAAATTTATTCTACATTAACGGGAGTGAAGCTGCGGGGAAACGCTAGTTGACGAATGAAAATGATTGGGAGAGAATGTAAAAATTATTAGAATGATGTTATGTAGGTAAATACAATATAATGAAATCTTGATACGTCCATCCATCAGTAGAAAGTTTTTTATTTTTATTTTATTGTATTTACTTATATTTTTTATTTGCTGAAATTGTCTATAGACCATTAGCTGCGTGCAGATATGGCGAAATTTTAGTTGCTTTCACATATTTTTATGTTACTCTTTAGATACTTTCTAGATGCCTCTACTAATTTAGAAGAAGATAAATCATTCTTAGATGTCGCATAGTAAAAATATAAAAAATAGGGGTCGATTCTTTGGGTAGATTTAAGGCAAGGATTACACTTGTTATTTTTGCTTATAGACTTACGTAAAGTTTGCGTTAATTATTTTGCTTTTACACTTAAAAGAACTTACCGAAAAACTCTTTGGGATTTACTGTGACTTATACGTTTTTTATATAATGTTTCTGGTAATATTAATAAATTGTTAAATAAATAAAAAACACGTACTGACTTTATTAATTCATTAAAACTCACAATTACGCAATCTCACAATTTTAAAGTTACACGGTTGTATTAGTTACGAGTAAAACTTCCAAGCGTAATTCCAGCCTCTAATCTAATCTAATTAGTAGTTCTAAGACCTACCTTTAGTGTCGATGTTGGTGGGTGCAGCGAGGCTGGGTATCTCGGGCTGCGGCGGCTGCACCCTCGGCCCCGGCCACGTGGTAATGCCACCACAGAACCTCGGTCTGGCGCTGCAGTCGGCCGCGTCTCGCAGTGTCGACGCGTCTGCGGAGTATTCTGAAATCAGATCACTCCGATTCAGATATAAATAAAAAGGGGTGCATATGAGATAATGAGTGCAATTTTTATGAAATTCGATTCTAAATTCCATTAACGTGTGTAATTATTTAATGGAAGAGCTTTATTGCGTGTTTGATAAAAACGGTATTATTTATGTGAAAAATGAAAATGAAAAAATGAAAAATACTTTATTACCAGCAATAACTTAATGTTAACAGGGAACACGGTTACAAACATAACAATATTTTGCTGAAGTGATAACATGTATTTATAAGGTATAGCCAAGGTGATCCCAATATTTTTTTAATGTCTTTATTTGAATAGTTTTTTTTAAGTGAATTGATGAGGCACAGAAAAAGGTCTGTGTGTTTTTCATACGTACTTCTAGTTGTTGAAGACTGCAGGAGGCTGGCTGTCTGGCCTCCGGGAAATGTTGCGTTCCGTTTATGCCGACCCTGTGGACAAAAGTTGTCAATAATTAATTGCTGCTTAGAACTTTTGTTATTTTGGTTGTATGATAAAAAGTTAAATAATCGGGATGTAAAGAATTGAATTTCCTACAAAAAAATGTGTTCACATTTTTTTTAAACAAATAATTTGATTGGCAGAGTAAAAAACATAATTTTTTCAACATGGCGGCTAATAGGGGGTGAGTCCTTAAAAACTCAGATTTCGTGTCTCCTATTATCTCCTATAATTAAAAACAGAAAATCTGCCATAAATTTCATAGGTCAATGTAACATTTCACGTACTAATAAATTCGCGAATCGTTAAAAACGTTTATCAACGAGTTTAGGTTCTCAATTACACCAGCAATAAAACAACATTACCGTTATTGGACAAACGTTTAAACATCTCAACACGCCGTTTCGTAATTAGCTTCCACCATCCGAATTTGGTTTAACAGGACGAGACGAGAAATCGTACTCGCAATAGAAACTCGCGATAATTGTTCGAAAGCGCATAACTACTGGCGAATATTTGTTGATAGACGTGAACCAATACGAACCAGACCGCTGCGTCACTTCGTAACTATAGAAATATGTAGTTTGCACGTTAAAAGGTTTGAAAGCGTTAGAAATGTATGCCCCACACTATATGTTTATTATTCCGTTCGTTGATATCTCGCAATTACGTGCGTTCAATATAGCGCTGAAATTTAACGTGTACATAGTTAAAAGATATCCGATTCCTGGGTTTCGGGTTGTGTGGAGATTTATACCTACTAAAACTCCTGAGTGCCTTGATGGAGGCCGCGGGATCGTTTGCACCTTAGCAAGAATAACATTTGTGTTTTAGTCTCGTAAATAATATAAACTAACTCTGTAACCTGGTAATAGTTGACTAGGTAGCTTTACAAAAGGAGTTTCAAAAATAAAGGCACAAAAAGGAAACAACTTATGTAAAACTTTATGAAGGTCTCAGATAAAAACTTATAAGAGTAAATCTCGTCTTATCAGTAACGATTTTCCAAAATTCATCCCCTAAATGAATGAAACGGAGGTTTAAATTTTGGACGAAAAAAAAAATCAAACTTGAAAATTCAAAAACGAAACCTAGAGAAATAAACAGTTTTAAAGCAAAACATTAATTGTGTTGAACAGAAAATAATGGCCGCTGTACACGGCGCGACTTCAGCGGATATTGCGCATTGCACTGAACTAATTTTATTGCGTTAGGAATTTATATAGACTAGTGCTTTCGGAGTTAACTAGAATCATTTCGGACAGGATTAGCAATATAGCACCAGATATTTGCACTACATTAAGCTTAATAAGAACTTTATTACGTTTATTCTATTACTAAATGGATGCTGATAAGCAATAATGTGTCAACCCACTAAAAGTCAAATTTTAAGATATTGATGTATTACACCTATTTAACATCATCCAAATAAATTTCAAGTCATCTAAACTAAATAAGTATGGAAAAATGTTTCTTAACTCAATGTTTCGTATTTCAGGTGCGTTCCATATTTTGCAATTTATAAAATAATCTCAAATATTTAAAAACTTATTATTATATAACATATTAAATAAATCTATCTGCTTTTGATTCAATATACATTTTATCAAAATAGAAAAAAAAGATGAATATATACGACTTCAAACTAATTTATTAAGAATAGGTTTGACATCTTTAGACGCCATTTTCTCAAAACGAAGTCCGTGTGGCTTGACACAGTATTGCTAATCAGCGTCCAAATAAAATCTATCAATGTTATATAATAGTCAGGACAGTTAAAATGTGAAAATTAGTATCATGAAAAGTGTGTTGAGTGAGTGAGTGAGTAATTAGTGCTGTACTAAACTGGATCGGAAAGTAAGTTTGTAACGATGTCCCTTTTAATTCACTCGTAGCATAAAACGGTACAGTCTATTTTTCTTTACCTGTCTTATTTACCATTATAGAATATTTCTAGCCACACATAAGAGTTAGATAAGAAATTATCGATTTATAACTGAATCATTTTTAAGTATGCAAAATTATAATGAAAAATAATTGTTCGAACAATCGTGATTTTCATTCGGGTTATTGTTACGAAATAATGACAAGTAAAGAAAAATGGGAGGGCAATTTTAGACTTTGCCCTCCTGAGACGAGCTCCGCCAGCCACGAGCGGAGCGTCGCACGGGAGGGGCAGCGGATGCGCATGCGCAAGCGATCCCGAGGCCTCTCCATTTCCGTGCTGAGAAAGGCCATCGCAGGGGTTTTAGTGGGTATAAATCTCCACATAACCCGATCTCCCCCCCAGGAATCGGGTATCTTTTCGAAGATTTCCCCTGCGAAAACAAAAAAAAAAGTAAAGAAAAATAGACTATACATTATGTCGATACCTCCCACGTAAGTTATTGTAAGCCAAAAATTGCCGTTAGCGTTTTTACTGAATACTACACGAATTTGCATTGCTTAATGCATTCAAAGTGAAAAAATACCAATAATCTTTTTTTTTTCAAGGAAAGTTACAACAAAATACGCCTGAAAAAAGGCGTATTTTGTTGTAACTTTCAAACTAAAACGGATTAAAAGTGCTCTACTGTAAAATTGTAATTTTGGGGTTACAACAACTTACGTGGGAGGTATCGATGTATTGATTAACGGTACGAGCTACGTCTATTCATTCAGTTATACTCCAATCCGTTGGACAGTCAGAGCGTGAAGATGTTACAAACAAACTTAAGGATATACTTTCAAATTAGTTTCACTATAAGGGATGGTAATGAAAATAATTTTTTTCACAATTTTTCTACGCATGCAAGGTTGCCATGTATTTGCTTTAAAATGTTTGATAAATAATAATTATGTCAAACGCCGTGATAAATGCTTAAACTTAACGAAACATGACATTGAAGAGTTACAAATGAAAAAAAAATCTTAGTTATATTTATGTAAAATGACTAAGACCTCTGACGTGACCATCAGGTCGAGTGTGGAATTAATTGGCGAAAACGTAAAACAATTTGATCGGTGCGCTGCGCCGGCGCCGGTCCCGTCCCGTTAGCGGATAGGCGATGTACCAGGGTCGTTGAACTGATATAATTTTGATGACTTGTACCTGATTCCATTACTTCTTATTCATGATATGTTTGTATGTTGTCTGTCTGTCTGTAGTATGTTGTCTATCTTGTTTTGGTATGTTATATATATGTATAGAGAATGTATTATTAATATTTGATAATTATGTGTATACAATATATGTATAATGCTAAATTAAATAGTGACCTAATGTGTTAGTTTCTAAAAAGTCTATATTTGAAGCTTTGCGCTTTTGAAATGCTTTGATAATTTTTGTACGTTTTTATGAATTATAAAGGTTTTTAAAAGCAAAATAGCCTAGTTTCTAATTATTATTCATTCTACTAAAATCGTTATAAAATTTTTCTAAAACTTCGCTAAATACACAATGTATTCATTAGTTTATAAATACAAGTTTAATTCCGCATTTAATTATTCCAAGTTCTAACACAAAACTTGGACATCCTATTTCACTTCCTTATTGTCCATATCAATGTATCTTGTTAAATACCATATTACGATTGGACGCTGATGAGCAATATTATGTTAAGCCACACGAACTTCATTTTGAGAAAATGGCGTCTAAAGATGTCGAACCTATTCCTAATAAGTCTGTTTAAAAAAGTATATATGCGTCTTTTCTTTTATATTTTGATAAAAAGTATAATGAATTAAACGCAAATTGGTATGTAAAGACTTTTATCTAATAATAAGTTTTTCAAGTATATGAGATTATTGCATAGTCCAAAATATGGAACATAATATTCACACATTAGATTAAGAAACTTTTTTCCTTTTTTATTTAGTTCAGATGACTGAAAATATTTTGAATAATGTTAAATCCGTAATGCATTATTAGAATACATCAATATTTCGAAATTTGAAATTTTGTGGGTTGACACATTATTGCTTATCAATCTAGTCAAATAAGCCTTTAAAATCACATTTCAATAATAACTCCACGAATCTGTCGCGTCAAATAACTTTCTTAGCGGGAATTTCGTGCCTTTCTATAGTTTATAGTTTTAGAGATCTAATGGCATAGCGAGTCGTATTTGGCTTTAATATATACAGAAATAATTTATACGCCTAATTAACGAGCTATAAACTCGATCGCGTCAAAGATGGCAACTAGTCAAAGTCACCACTGACAATTAATAGGTAACAAACACTGAAATTAGTAATGGTGTACCACAACAAGGCTAATTGATGCCGTTCCCGCGGTGGGATTAATTCTAACAATTTTCACCACACTTCCTTAACGTTTATGGTCACCACTCATCGGTATGTCCGCTGGCTGGTGGTGGGAAAAAATATTGTACTAATTAATCACTTGATGTGTTGATGATACTTTGTTTGCAAATTTGAGGTGGTTTTTCTTATTTTGCTATTGGTAACCTTAGTAAGTGGTTGTCTATTAATCGCGTGATGTTTTTAGCAACTTTTTAGACCCCTCCCGCACCCCGTAAAGATCTCGTGTATTTGTTTATCTAACTAGGAATTTTAAAAAAAAATACTTATATTTAAAAACAGGTATAATCGCTTTGATTTCTCAAAAATTATGCAACTGTATTTATAGGTATAGCTTACAGAAGTTTCGAAAATAGATACACATGATGCCTTAATAATTCCCCTATCCCCCTTGTGATATTTAGTGATTAAAGGACAGCTCCTATGACGTGTTGAGGTGATCTTCGTTGGATAATGGGAAAATGTTATTTAGGTAAAAATATTGTCGTTATCTTCGTAATAATTTTTAAACACATGCAAAAAATATTTTAAAATTGGAAATATCCCTTTCATTTTACTGCTTACAAACGTATTGGATTTTTTTTTCAACAACTCAACGAGTGTTTTTTTATATGCATTTTTATATGGTTATGGAATACTTGCAAATATATGTACTTATATCGTGTTAATTGTTTCTAATTGGTGTTAATTAAACCGACTTCAAAGAGAAATGTTGTTAGATAACTTTTTAATTATTTTCATGTCAATATCCGTGCATTTGTAAACTAGTTTTGTCCATCTTCGAGGTGGTCTTAATAAAGATTACGATCTGAATATGCTTCGTACGATGTATTATGTTTTTTTTTTTTATTTTTAATTAGTATAAAGTTTTTTATTTATTTATTTATAACACTTTTTAAACATTTTAGTGTGACAATTGAATATCAAAAATTAAAAAAAAAATGTTTTGATTTAATTAAACATTCTTTTTTTATGAAAATAGTAGTCAAGCGAGCTCCATGTCACCTAATGTTAATGTTAATAACGATAGGAATGGGAGATTGGGGAAGATAGACTTTGGTCTTTCTCACTCACCATACGAAGCGCAGCTATTATATTATTATACGTATATAAGCCGTAGTCAATGGGCTATAGCTAGACTCCGCCACAGTGACTTGATTGTGACCAGTGTGTTAATTTACGTTTGTCCGATAGGACCTTAACAGGCTATAAAACTGTTCCAAATAATAAGCTAATAAAAAACACTGTTAAAAACAAATTAAATAAATTACTTCATCACACTCGTGAGTCAAATTTAATTAATTATTATAAAATCAGAGCTAACTGTGATGTCAATTTGCACTGCGCTTTAATTGGGCCGGATGTCGATGAATATTATTATGACATTCATTAACGTAGTCTACATTGTAGACTTTATTAAAAAATATATTTCTAAACAAGCGACAACTCCCGATTTTGCTTGACATCAATTGACGCCATTATACAAAAAATAAAATTATGAAATATTTTATAAGCGTTTTCTAACTTAATAACATAAAATTTAAAATTAAAAAAAATCCCAACTATCTATTATTTGAGATTTACCAGAAAGATGTTAAAAAAAACAAAAGGTTTTCGGATTCCGGGACAGTATAATACAATTCCTGCACACGGGACAAGACCCAAAAATCCGGGACAATCCTGGATTTCCCGGCAATCTGGCAGCCCTATATAAAATACACATTTATTCCCACACGAGGTTCGACACTCGACGAGTTCACAGCATCTTGGATCAACTAGATCGGAACGTGACGGCGGCGCTTTGAAGAGCGAGTGTCAAGTGTTTGTAATAAAACTAAGATTTCTGATAAGTACTTTTGAAGTTTTTTAATGCATAATTTTAAATATATCGCTATTCCAACCGACTTCAAAAAAAAAATTTTGTATGACTGATTTTCTCAAAAATTACTCATCCGATTTCGATGGAGTTTTCGCTATTTAAATTCATACTTTTCAGGCTAGGTTTTAGTATATGGTACATTAAATCTGAAGAAGTTATTCTAAGATAAGAAACCGTTTAATAAGACCAGAAAATAACTTACGATGACTTCAATACTTCATTCATGTGTACAACACCAGTTCTGTTTTAAGTCGGTTAATTTTTACGAAAACAATTTTTGGCTTGAATTATTTTATCAGTTGAAATTAAAGGCTATTCTTTATGTAAATTCAACAACAATTTCACGTTTAATTTTTAACAATGCATGTAACTAATTCCATGCTTTGTATAACTCGGTGTTTAAACATGAAATTGGTGGTAAATTCAATGTGACGAAAGTAATTTTGTCGTATTAAATTTTGTTATGTAAATAAGGCTTACTACAAAGTAGATACGAGTGGAAAGATCCTTAACCTTAAGAAATAAAGTACGTATAATTGACTAAAATTGATAATTCGACGAGCACCAACACGATATCTCTATTGTAAGTTGGTGAGCTGTGTATCCTGCTGATCCTGGCTGCAGCATCAGACCAAGAATTTCACAATTTTACATAGTTATGTTGCAATTTTAGGTCACACATATGTATCAAAGTTAATCAAATACCGCAGCTAAAAAGAAAAGAGCTCGCTGATCCTAAAATGGTTGGACAGATTTTGGTGGAATATAACTAAGAACTATCGCTAGGAAACCCACTTTTACATAAAAAAAAAACTGCATCCAAATCAGTTCAACCGTTTAGGAGCTACGGTACCACAGACAGATACATAGCGGTCAAATTTATAACACCCCTTTTTTGCGTCGGGGTTAAAAAATAAAGTTACCTAAATACAAATAAGTTTCAACAGTCTCCTAGTCGGTGAGTCACAGCGTGAAATTGAATCCTGCTCTAATTATAGTGTATTTACGGCATCTGGGTCGCAGACGAAATTCACTGGAATCACTCGACTATTGACCCAATTGAAAAATTGCTTTCACGTACAAATCGACTTCAGTTACATTAATTTGTGATGTTCGGGACGGAATGTTTTACACGGTCTCGATTTGTTTTGCTTCTGTTTTGGTTTAATGGATTTGTCTATGCTTTTAGGATTAGATGTACATACTTAGTATAAAAATGTTTTATTGTTTATAATTTTTGAATGTAGATATCTAACAGAAATAGCAAATAAAGGAAAATAGATGCACATTGTTTATGAATTAATTATATATTTACCTAACTACGGCGAAGCCAAAAAGAAAGGATAATGATTTTGGCAGTCTGTATGTATGTTTGTATGTTCCACCGTGGCGATTAAACTACTGAACTGATTGTAGTAATTGTGATGTCAATAGATTCGTTATAATGGCTCGCATGATGCAGACTATATATATTTTTACAAATTTTATATGACAGAATTTATTTACGTACTCGGTTTAAGCTTTAATGCCTTGTATTTATCAATAAAATCCATACGAAACCATATATTGTATAACGGATTTTAAAAATTTTAAAAATTGTATGCTGTACTCTACTACTACTACTACTTTATGCTGTACTCTGAGCAGAGATGGCCTAATGGTTAGAACTCGTCGATCTCAACCGATGATCGCGGGTTCAAACCCCGGCTAGCACCACTGATTTTTCAAGTGCTAAATTAGTGTTTAAATTCATCTCGAGCTCGGCGGTGAAGGAAAACATCGTGAGGAAACCTGCATGTGCCGGGTGAAATTCTGACACATGTATATCCGCCAACCCGCAGTGGAGCAGCGTGGTGGATTAAGCTCTAAACCTTCTCCTTAATAGGACAGGAGGCCTTTGCCCAGCAGTGGGATATTAACAGGCTGTTACTTACTACTACTTTACTATGCTGTACTCTAATTCGAAGAGGCTAAAATAAATAATTATTTAAGGGTCAAAATCGATCCTACGGAATTCAAATAACCTTGTCTTCCTAGTTGGTCTATTAAGTGTAGGTTATGAGGTAGGAGCGAACGATTGTGTGGTTAATTACATTTCCTACTCGATTTTACGAGACGTAATTAAAAAAAAATAATTACATCATTTAACACGTAACAAATTTATATTGAATTGAAAGTGAATGAGGAATCAAATTAATTAAATATTCATTCAGATTGTTCGATTAACATTTATAAAAACATATACCTATAAAGATTCTGATATATAAAAACGTTTATTGTAAAGAAATGGTTGTTACAATTCTTTTAATTTTAAACATATCGCAAAGCAGTGTTTCTCAAATTGTGGGTTGTAGGCTGGTACCAAATTTGGGGTATTTGGTTAGTTTTTTACAAAAATCCTCACTTCAAAAACATTGATATGTCTTTATGTAACCAAATGTTATTAGGTCTACATAAACAATTAAACATATAATGTTTCACTTACATTTTCTTTTACAATTCCGACTACGCGTATTTCCGTAAACGCGTTTGCTTGTAATACGGAAACGAGTGATCTGTGTTATCGGAATATGATTTTGAACTAGGGTCGGAAAGGGCGACAAAATTTCAATAACTAACAATCGGCTACTGTGTAAATCCGCCACTGCCGCAAAGCAAATTCCAGCATGCCGCAAGACATTGAAGTAAACAAGTAAAAACGATAAAAAAACTATAAGTACTAGTAAAATACAATCATAAGAACTTTATGCGAATAATGAAATATTCGTTATACGTCTCCAAATACAAAAAAAAAGGGCGATCCCTGATTTCTGAATACACATTCTATAAAAACTTTTTGAAAAAAACAAGCAGATTTCGAAACCGAAACAAGTATACTAAATAGTTAAAAAATAAATACTTTCTACAACATTTTAAAGTCGTGACTATAATTTGTAATCAAAACGCAACCAGTGAAATACTCGTTATTGAGTAGCTGCGGTAGCCATCAGTGGTCTTCATTATCAGCTTCACTTCATTAAATGTGGATAACAGAGAGCAAATGCACGAGTTACTAACTAAAATACCTAAATCAGTATAGGTGCGCCTATAATATCTGAAGAGTTCCCTCGATTTCTCCACGATCCCATCAACAAATCCTAACTTGATTACAATGGGACCACCGTGAAAGTATACCCTTTCAAACAAACAAAAAAAATCAAAATCGGTCACAAACATAAAAAAAAAATACGCACAGCCAAACATAGATCCTTCTCCAATTTTTCGAAGTCAATTAAAAAAAGCAAAATTGGACCTTTCATGTCTAGACGGTTGAGCGCCACTGGCTTACGATAAGGTCATAAACATACACACTGAGGACACAACAATGCATTTGTCCAAGCGTTAGTCCAGTTATCAAGTTACTTGCCACTGAAAGCCAAGGACGCGAGCCGGTCCATGCTCACCGTCACGGCCCTAACCGTCTTTGTTCGTCGTATTTAGTTACAACTATCCTATTTGCCTTTGATAAATTGTATTCTTAATCGCTTTTGTGTTTTGTAAACTGGTGTGGTGAATTCATTAATTGATAGCAATGGCAAGTCTAAGTTTTTAATGTTAAAGGTGTCATTTAATGTGAAAATCATTTCAAAATTAAAATAATAAATTAATTAATGATTAACTCTTAATTCGTTTAGTTTTAATGAAATTTTACTTTATTCGAACATTTTTTTCGTTAATGTACTTATGGATTTTGTTAACAAATCAAATTTAATAACTTAATGAAACAATAGCTAGGATTTTTTCATTCACTCTACTTTTGATAAAAATAGAAAAAAGATGGATGTGCTTCTTCAAAAAATTTATAAAAAATATGTTCGACATTTTCAGTCGCCATTTTTTCAAAATGAAGACCGTGTGGGTTGAAACAGAATTGCTTATTAGCGTCAAAATGATGTACATATAACTGGAAAATAATATTAAAATGACTTCGAGAGACTATCTCCAATGTATCTGTCGATCCTATGAATCATTTTATGCTTGTACCAGATTTCCCTCCGAAAATTTCCTGTTGAATCCCATTTCGTACCGAATTAATGGGAAATGGTGACGACGCAATCTGTCAATTGCCATCTTGCCATTTTGCTATAACGAGGTAAATGGGTGTAGCTGGTATAAAATTGAAGCCATGTTTATTTGTTAACTTTCATAACGTTGCATATAGCAAAATTGAAATATCTAGTAAAATAAAATGGCCCCTCGTTTCGTGTCTGTTTGTATCATGCAGCGATATTAAGGTCCAGAAAATTTTTGTACTTACCTACTTATCCATGTATATTAATATTATAAAGTTTGTTTGTAAGTTTGTATGTAGGGGGTCATCTGTGAAACTACTAATCCGATTGAAAAAATCCTTTTTTTTATTAAATATACCGTTTATCGGGAAAGGTTATATTATTATAACACGCTACGACTCATAGGAGCAAAGCGGTAAACATAAATGCGAGTGAAACCGGGAGTCGCGGCTAATTTGTCATATTGATTTTATTGTCAAGTGCTCTGATATTTTTTTAATCTATTCAATTGTTTAACGAATATTCTCAATATTAATTTGTCTATATTTCCATAAACGTTTAGGTTATAAAATATAAATTGTAAACTTTACACTTATACTAACACATTATAGAAAAATAATAAAATCCAATACGCAAATTACATTTACGTGTAATTCGAAACGTCTCCTTAAACTTGATTCACGCCAAACATTTACTATTCTATAACGATAGCCGGTGCCTATTAAATCGCCTCTATATTTCTCTCGCACAGGTGTACAATAAACTACGCAGGCTCTCGAGGAATCCTCGTTTCAAATGCTTATCATCCATTCAACGCTTCCATTACCAATCGCCGGAAATGAAAGATTATCAGGATCGTTTTTACCATTCCACACGAAAGCTACATTCAATTTGTTTCCATTACGTCTCACAATTAGAGGTTCGTGAATCTTTTAAGGTAGTTTTATGGTTCATAATCTGCGAACATCCGCCTGTCCTCAATGGAAATACAAGACAATAATATATATCGTCGATCTAGATGTGATAGCTAGTACATGCAAACTGCCGAATTTTACAGATGAGAAAAATTTCTTTTAAAGCTAACTGTAATAAATGTTTAGATTTTTAAATGATATAGACTTAAGATAATGCAAGAAATATTATTATTATAAAAGAAAACTATTTAAATAATTTTTTAATGAGAAAATCCATTTTTACCAAAATTGTTAGTTACGGAGTATCACATAAAGAGCGACGATATCTTATATATTACTACGAGAAAAATAGTTGAATTTTTGACATAGAATTTTGAGCATATAATTTAGAAACAAAAATAGGCCATCAAAATATATTTATAAGTAGCATTTTCAATGGGATACAGCTAAATATCCCAATGCAGTCAGAATTTATAATAGCCGGTCCAAGCGATGTCATGATGAACGCTGAAAAAACCAAAAAAAGACAGATGCGTCCGAATTAGCCAAAGCTTGAATATAAGAAGAGATATATTCTTGCTTCGATTGATCTAATTAATCTAACGTAATCTCAGAAACTATAAATCCGATTTGAAAAAATCTTTTTGCGTGGGATAATTTAGTGTTGTTACTGTTAATTTACGAACGTTATAGGCTATATTACATAAAACTCCTAGAGCCAAGCAGTAAAAAACACCACTGAAACAGCGAGAGGCAGATAGTTGTATTATAAGACTTGTATTTAAACACTTCGAATGTAACCTTAATTTATTTCATGCGAAGTCGAGGTGAGTAGCTAGTGGCGGATATAAACGCATGAGATATGACACTTAATGAGACGTCAAATGACTTCCTGGAGGTGGCACGAGCGCAAATTACAGTTCTAGAAACGGATCGTAGAGGTAATGTGTTTTAAAGTAATAGATGTTTAATTTCAATTTATCATTAGTTGGAAAACATATTTTTTTTTATAAAATCTACTTATTTCTTTTTGTAATTAATATCGGTTGAAAAGTAAGAATAATAACATTTTTGACTAGTAAAATGATAGAAATAATGATTTGCAATTTAAAATTTATAAACACGAAAAATTTACAGGTTGCCTAAAAATTAACACATCGAAAAATAGTAATAGCACCATACATCATACAAGACATGACTAAAAAATAAGTCCAATTTTTAAAATTTAAGTTCACTAAACTATACTTCGGTGTTCAAATGACATAATTAAAAGCGAAAATTTGTTTAATTACACAAACAGCTTACCTTGCTTCTCGGGTACACGCTGAGCACGTCAGACCACCACCGCGCCTCTTCCCTGCAAGTCCCCTTGACGAAGGTGACACGCTCCGGCGCCGTGATGGCCAGGCTGTGCGCGTGCCCCGTCACGCTGTCCGCCTCGCTCACCTCCAGCACTGTCGTCATGTCCACACTGGCTTGCGGGACTGTGTCTGGCTGCAAGAGATTTATAATATTTGATGATTTGGTCATATTGGTGTCTAAATCTGTCTCATTGTATGTATAAGGCAAAAAAAATTGCGCGGACAAGGAATTCGCACACTCATAGTTTATATAGACTACACTCTTAACTTACTTAAATACAAAATTAACTGACTTAAATACAAAACCACGTATTTGACGCGTACACGAATTTATACTCTTTTGTTCAAGTCAGTGGTAAATCTTAAAATCGGTTGAAAATTTAATGCGACCGCGAGGCTTATTGTTTACTAATTGAATTTAATTTTATTTATGTTTATTTATGGTATGTAATAAGTACATATGTATAAATTATGTGTGTGTGTCATTATAATAACATCATCATTATAACGTTGTTTTGATTCTAACGTTGTATGAAAAAGTAAAGATGTTTTTTAATAATAATTTTACACTAATTGCACACAAAAGAGTCTATAATTATATTTATCTTCCTTATGTAGCAATTTACAGTTAAACATATAAAAATAGTGTGCAATTTTGCATCCATAAATATAATTAGTATCTAATCAAACGGACATTAAGAATAATTACGATATAAATCATATCATTTCCTTACTCTCGTTAAATGGCCCAGGAAATAAATTTATCGCTTAGGCATCGTTGCAATCAAGTTTTCTTCGTGAAAATTGTAGTTAACGGCATACTGGCGCTAGTGACTAGCAAGCTATAGCGACGGCTCCGCGGGAGGCGAGACTGAACGCGTTTATTTAGACCAACATCTTAAGCGACGGAGGCGTCACCTATCCATTATTTAGTTAACTGCGCAAGTAAGTTGTATAGCTAAAGTGTCTTGCTGGAAGTGTAATTGAATATGTAGTTCCGTGTAGTTTTTTTTATTTAAAAAGTATTTTGATATCTAATTTATAAATACGAATATTATAAAGATAGATAAAAAGAAAAAATAAACTAAAAGTTTTTTAGAAAATGGAGAAAAGATTGTATTTAAACACCAACATTTAAATGTACAACTTAACAAATTTATACAAAAATCAGGAACTAAATAAGAGGATTTTGGTCAGTTAAATTTGACAATCTAAGAAAAATGACTATAGAGGAATATATTTAAAACATCGATTTTTGAGAAATTGCATCATGAACGGAGCCTTAGTTCCTCGATCCGAGTGACAAGCAGTCCCACATCCTACTCACTACCTCAACGTCGCAGTTAAAATGCGAATATACTCCATCACATCCACTCAGCTTAGCCCTAATAGACCATCCACCAGGTAATTAGTCTCAGGCTCATTAAGGATATTCGATCCGTTTATCTAGATATTTATATGAATCTAGACTCTCCACGCTGATGGTGAGAAGTAAATTGACCGTTTAAAATATTATCCCCGGTATTCGTAATTGCTGTGTTTAAAAGCTTAATTTATCAGCGCCAATTTTCAAGGTATTCAAGGGTCGCAAATTATTCTTCGGAGAGCATTGCCGCGAATATTACTGTGCAGCTTGTAACATCTAAAAATAGTATTCGTATGAATTCTTTGAACATTTCTCTTATTTTTATTATTGTGATAACTAAGCTATTTGCTACAAAGCATTTTACAGTCCATCTGTTTTATTGGAGAGAATTATGCGTGTTCAATTGTGGAATTAATCTAAAGCAACCCTGACCTGGTGAACTTGACCTGCGCCTGGACCGAGGTTAATCGTTTCAGTGCATAACAAAACTATCGTATGACGCGTGTAAATATGACATTGTAGTCTAAATAAATAATGGAACTGTAAATAAGGGCTTAATTATCCTGATAAATGAATTTAAACGACCAATCGCAAAAGCAGATTTTCTTGTAGTTATTTCTGATTGGCTAGATAGGAGCAATTGTGTATCTCCAATAAAATTGTATGCAATAGTCATGTGTTAACTATTTATTCCCGCAGTTGATCGTAATACTAATCGTTACATTAATTAAGTTTATTTACCGAAGCCGGGAGGTCATGTCACGTTTAATGGACACTTATGCTCGTCACCTCATCCATCATAAGAGATAAGCGCAGTGTCAAAACGTCAAAATAACATTTAATATATCCGATGATCTAAAATAAATCTTGAAAATTTTAAACGATAAATCGGTGAAAGCACTAACGAAACGGATAACGAATCGAAAAAGTGAAAATAAATTTCACGTAAAACACGTTGACGATATGACCAATTAAAATCAACGGAACATGGAAGCGGTCAAGCTTCAATAAGCGTATATCAAACTTTATTAATCACGCCCAATGAGACGTAAAGACCGGGTGATTTATTATACTACTTTCCCTGTGTCCCGAAATGGTCTAATTTGACATCAGATCGCGGGCAGCT
This sequence comes from Hypolimnas misippus, assembly GCA_037950945.1. Taxonomy (NCBI): domain Eukaryota; kingdom Metazoa; phylum Arthropoda; class Insecta; order Lepidoptera; family Nymphalidae; genus Hypolimnas; species Hypolimnas misippus. The sequence continues at coordinate 13,828,230 of JBBEEQ010000024.1, read as the reverse complement.
CCAACGTTACGTAACGGTTAAGCACAAGGATGTGAGTCCGAAACGAATTACGAGCCTTCCATTGCGCGGAGTCGTGGAACGATTGCGAAAATTGTCAATATGAAATCGGAAATGAATTTCCTGCTGGGTAAAGCTTTCGTGATTTTATCGCCCGCAACCCTACCGTTGTGACGGCAGCGATTAACGATTATGCAATTGTTCCCATGCGACGGACCAGCAACCATAATTTCCGTTGTAGCGGGACAGAGCCATTCAAACGGACCATGAATGGGCGGAACTCCCAACTGTATTGCTGTTCGCTAAAACACACGCTGATATGCCTACATCTTTAACAAATGCCGTTCTTATCATCATTTCGTAAATTGGTTTTATTTGTTTTGGTAATTCTTGTATTTATGGAATTTTTGTTTTTTTTTGCTATTTACATACCACGAGCATGAAGGATCTGTCCGAAATAATTGTATTTTAAATATTGTTAAAGCTATGTATGTTATCAGTTGGGAAATAGATTGGAAATTAATAACGTTTTTACAGATGTTTTGAGGTATCGAAACTATTTGATGTGAAGAGAATTCTTCAATTAGCAATTCTAAGCAAAAAAGCCTTCACAGATGAATAAGTTTATCGAAGCCAACGTTTCAACAAATAATTTTATATTGACCACTAACATTCTGCCAGATGTTAAATTAATGTCTTAGCTGTTACACGATTTAACTGGTGAGTTTATGTAACCGTTATTAGGTGCGTCAAACTTAGTAATTTCAGAATAAATGTTTATTGGTTGCGCAGTTTTCGAATCGATGTTGAATTATTATGACAATAATACACAATAATACTTACGAGAAACGGTATGCAATTATAATGACTCGAAGTCATTATGTTAAAATGATGTCATAGAAATACTGTGGTAATATTTCTTTATGAAATTTTCTATATTTAATAGCCATTTGCATTGATAAAATGCATTTTTATAAGTTACTGATAAGATCCCCTCGGCTTCACTCGTGTATACTCAGGAATTTGATGCCTAACAAACTTTAAACCCTCGTTTTAACCCCTTAGGGGATGGATTTTCAAGAATCCTTTCTTAGTGCACACTTACAACATTTAAGGAACGTTTGTATAAAATTTCATGTTTCTAGAATCAGCGGTCGACCGATCAGACAGTGAATATCTCAGTCAGTTTTTATTTTTATTTATGTAGATGTGGCGTGGTAAACATTCTACACATTGTGCGTAAACCGAGTTTTTAATTTAGTGTTAATAAATTTTTAAAATATCAAAAGTCAAAAGACGATGTTTAACATCAGGAATAAATAAAAACAGTTATGTTTAAGGCTAATAAAATATTACCCTTGGCGAGCATTAAGAGGAACAGTTATTAACTAAGAATGCTATTAAATTAAACGCTAAAGTCAAACTCAGTTTGCTCACTGCGTGACGTTATAAATCTTAGGTCCGTGTACAAAACAATTAGCCTTGCACCTTTAACGAATCCTGACCAGTTTAACTAGTAACAAATACCTCTCATCCCATCCTCTGTAAAGCATCGTCTGAGTCGTCGCGTTGGAAATAAGGTCCATTTAAAATGGTGGTCATCAAGTACATTACGGATTAGCTATGGAATAGCAAACAGTTCGTTTCCACGTTCATGGATTATTTATGTACGTGAAGTTATAGAATGTTACGAACGGAATTCAGTTATAACGGGCCTTTAAATAAATATCTATTTGTTATAACAAAAAAATATTTTTATGTCCTTCGAATTCGAAAAAAGGATTCGATGTTTTCCAATAAATTGTGTCTTAAATGTGTTTATTTTAAGATGTCGATGTGTTTTTGATATGCTCATTAATTCGACTGTGAAAGTAACAATTCAAGTGCATTTAAATATAGTATGGTACCAGTAACAACTTTTACGCATATTGGACACGGTATTAAATTTTTTATTTATATAAAATCAAAATTGGAATTCAATGCAGATTTACATATTATTTAGTTACGTAACTTGGTATATTGGTACAAAAGGTCTGCATCTGTTAATTTAAGCTTCTGTCTTTTATAATCAACCGATTTTGTAAAATGGGAGAGACTTTTTCATTTTTGTTATCGCAAAACCAAAATTTATGGTTGCTGCTTCAATCCTATATTTCGTAGTGTAATGTGGCCTTAATAAACGGGCTATCGCAACGCAAAAAAATCGGATCAGTAGTTTCAAAGATTATCCCCTTCATACAAACTTACAAAAAAATTTTATCTCTTTATAATGTTAGTATAGATTCAATTTTTTTTAATTTAATTTGAAGGTATATTGTCTAAGATAATTTCCATTTTCATAAAAAGCTTTGTTTTAAATAAAAATTAACTGGAATAAGCATGACATAAAAGAAAGCGAATTTGTGTATTTCTTTGAAGTCTTGTCCTTAAAAAAGTTGTTATTTGGACGAGTCCCCAGAAACAAAGGTCTATATTCTGACTTTAGGTTAGCAGAGTGGTCATTGCAATTGACCGAAGTGTCAGCGGTCGCGAGTGAAATTCCTGCTCGAAGCAAACATCAGTATTAACCATATGAATGTTGTTTGGTTTAGATGTTTGTGTTTGTATTGTGTGTTTCTGAACCCCCGACACAGGATCATGAGATCCGAAATGAGAGCCTTGAACTATGAAGCGTTTATTATAATTAATATTCTGATACATTTTAGCATCAATCAAGAGCGTAAGTTCGTACGTGTTTATTCCCGACATCACATTCATGACAATGCGGATATAGATGTATTATTCTATCTCATACTTCGAATGCAGTCAGTCAGCTAAAACCGTTGAATATAAGTGGTGAACAGTTAGAGTCGCCCACGCGGTGTCGCCGATTATCCCTAGAGTTATGGACCTCACGCACGCAGCCTCTGATAGAAAAAGGTCAATGCGATAGCTGTTATGGTACTCATGGAGTCGAACTTAGATATTTTAGGTATTACGATTCGAAGGAATTAAGATGTAAAGTGATGACGTCATGCTACCTTGGTAATAGGAGGATACATAAGTGTGAGAAATCTATACTTATATTATATAGACTCTCTGAAACTACAGATCCGATTTGAAAAATTCTTTTTGCGTTGGATAGCCCGTTTATTGAGGAAGGTAATATCCTATGTTATATCACGCTAGGATTCATAGGAGTAGTAATATAAACGCGAGAGAAACTGAGCGACAGCTAGGTAAAATAAAATTACTTAATTTAATATATGCAGTAAGGCAACATTATTAGAAAAAAAAAACTAGATATAACATTACATACAATTTCTTTTCAGTCGAATATATTCGTTAATTGGTTCTAGCAGATTTTGCAGTTCTTTAATTTTTTTTCAATAAGAAATCTTTAAAAATTTACACAGATTTCTCAGTGTAAAAAAAAAAAAATTGTGGGTTTCCCCAAAATTAAACAAAAATTGTGTCATCCTTTTACCTAAGCAAAACCCTCCAGCCATTACTTACTGTTTATAAATAATTAAAAAGAAAATTCTTTATTTGTCTAAGAATCAAAATTAAAAAAGAAAAAGTTAAGGAATAACAAGTGTGGCTTAGTTATGTTCAAGTTGTCAACAATGTTATGATTTCCACATCTCATATCCATTAACAGGAATAATCAAGTTAATTCGCTCGTAAATAATATCGATATGTCGTATTTGGCGCCATTTATTTTATTGGGTTCGGATGATCTCGACCCCGCCTGATTATACAAACAGATTCCATTCATAAGTTAATAATACGGAAGTGATTGGTGTGTCGTTTTAAAATGTTGTTTATTATGAGATTAAGTGGTATTTGGTGTGGATATAAAATATATAAAATAAATAGAATACCCTGGTATTAAGATAAACTAGGAGAGAGTTTCATTTTTTTTCAATAAATAAATGAATTTTACTTCTGCGTTTTATTACTTCATTCGTAATAATATTTTAAGTTAAACTGTTTTGTAAAGAGTATGTTTGGTTATCGGCTGGTAATCTTGTATATTTATAGCATAACTAGCACTTTTCCGCAGCTTCGCCCGCATGTGTTTGGGAATTTGATACCTTTCAACCCTCTTTTAAACCCCTTAGGGGATCAATTTTCAAAAATCCTTTCACAGTGTACACTTACTGTATGTAAGGAACGTTTGTGCAAAATTTCATGTTTCTAGACGTTCATTGATCCAGAACATTAGCAATTGCTCTAACGAATTCGTAATTCATCAAGATATATACACCAACAGAAAAAAAAATTCAAAACAAAATTAACCACAATTAATTCCATTAAACTATCATTTACCCGTTAGTTTGTTATACATTCTAAAGTATCAAGATTTATACCGATCAAGATTCGTTAATCTACCCATAGCTGTTTACAATTAACGTCGCGTTCACAGCGGTGATTGCTTTCAATTTGCGAGGGTGATCAATTAGAGCCAACACCAGGTCCGCGTTGTCGAGATCGGCCGCTCTGTGATAATGAGAACGCCGATCTTGTTATGTATAAACATGGAAGACATTTATTTAATAGAGACTCTATTAAATGTTTTTAATACGTGTTTATTTTATTTTCATGTCTAAACAATTATTGGCGAAACACAAACCAGTAAAGTTTAAACTTAAAAATGCTTCACAAATAAGGACAGCCCAAAAAAAGGAATTAAGGTTACGAAAGTTTCACAATTGAAAATAATTAACTAACGACTGATATATGGACGCTGATAAGCAATACTGTGTCAAGCCACACGAACTTCATTTTGAGAAAATGGCGTCTAAAGATGTCAAACCTATTCTTAATAAGTTTGTTTGAATAGGTATTTATCCATATTTTCTTTTCTTTTTTTATATAATGAACTAAAAGCAGGTTGATATATTTAATATATTATCTAATGAAAAGTTTTTAAATATATTAGATTATTGTATAAATTACGAAATAAGGAAAGAAAGAAAGAAAGAGACACTACAATTATAGTTCTTAAGTAACATATTAGCTGAGATACATTAGCCGATATAAATGAAACTGTAGGTGAAATCGACTGACCCTACACTAGGAATAAACCTGTACAATAGGCGTCAGCGTTCTCCTTATAATGTAATATAAATTTACAATGTTTTCAAATAATAAGTACAGACTAAGAACAATAATTAAATTGTTTACTGCGTGTATAAGGGCGAATGTCAGTATGTGTGTGTATCTGTGAGTGTGTATGTGTATTTGTAAGTATGGGTGTGTGTGTTAGTTTAGTTTATCTTACCAAAAATATACCTAATGAACGGGAATAATTTAGGAAATATCTCAGAATCCACCTTTAACCATTAAGTTAAACATTGTAATAGTTCTTCAGTATCATCATACGTAAGAGTAAGCAGAAAATCAGTTACTAATTTTTTACATTTAGTTTTGTAAAAAGGATAAACAAATACTTTTTTATTAATTCTGTTGTAAATGATAGGACCTTGAAACAGAGAAAATTTTTTGATAAATGATGTTCTAAACTTTTGAGGCTGAATGCAAATATTGTGTCTTCTCCTTTTATCTATGACAGTTCTGTCAAAAGATATATCGCTATGTTTCTGCAACACAATATTTAGTATGTATAATTGACGGACAGTAAGGACATTGCTTGATTTATACAACAGCGAAGTAGGGAAGTAAATTGGGTGGGAACCAATTACTTTGAGGACAGCACGTTGAGCTACTTCTAAGGGTTTTAAATACGATCGAGCGGTACCTCCCCATGAGGTAATACAGTAAGAGACTATAGACTGACATAAAGCAAAATATAACTGGAATAATAATTTGGAGTCGGCTATGTGACGGAGATTTCTGAAGACATAAATCAATTTACGCAGTCTATTTGTAAGTGCAGAGATATGAGATCTAAAAGACAGATTATTATCAATTAATATCCCGAGATAATTTATAGATGTAGTAGCTTCCAACGCAGTACAACTACATGTTGAATTATAGGGAGGTAGGCAAGAGTGGGCAATTAGATTAAAATTAAGTTCTATATTATCCCGTATAGTAAAAGTAATATACTTAGTTTTGCTTATATTCAGGGATAGTTGATTATCAAAGAGCCAATTACAAACTAAGTTTAAGCCCTTCTGTGCATAGAAAAATACCTCTTCCCATGAGTTAGCTGTGAATAACAAGACAGTGTCATCAGCGTAGGAGATAATATTGCCATGATCCAGCTTCAGAAAACAGAGGTTGTTAAGGTATACAAGGAAAAGTGTGGGGCCAAGAATACTACCCAGTGGCACTCCGTGTGTAACAGGTAGACAAGAACTAGTACAATTTTCAATTTTTGTACATTGATAACGGTCAGAAAGATAATCCTTAAGAAGGTCCAGCTGAAGGAACGATCTGAAAATTCGAAACAATTAATTAAGGAACTTTTTTCCGTACTTATTTAGTTAATATGACTTTATTTTTTATTGAATAATGTTAAATAGGTGATGCCGTATCAAAATACACCAATATATCCGAATTTCACTTTTTGTGGGTTGACACATTATTGCTTATCAGCATCCATATAAGATAGTAGTTATAAAAAATGTTAACCTAACCTTAAGTAGGATTAACATTTAGACGTGAAAATAATGATAAAATTTGGTTATAAACAGTCGTTGTATGCAGAAATTAAGGTTTCAGGGGAAGCTTGAAGAGTATTTATATTAAATTGTCTTATCGGATGCGCATAAAGAGATAAACAGTGGATGGAGATGGAGATGGACGAGTAAAAAAGTTATCTTGGGACTGAATGACGTATAGCAGATATTTGTGTTATTTGGACGTTTCATTAGTTTTATAAAATTCCCTCTAAATTTCAACATTCGACTTTACATAAAAAAAATCATAAATACTTAAATATAAATTCTGGTTTTTTTAGAGTAATTTAGACAGCGCTTTGAGGAGATCTACTAAAACCGCTTTGTTCATTCAAGCATCGACGATGCTCCTTTATGTTGTATATAAATTTATCTAAACTTATATTATAAAGAGGAAAGATTTGATCGTTTGTTTGTTTACATTGAATTGGCTCCGAAACTACTGGACCGATTCGAAAAATTCTTTTTGTGTTGATTAGCCGGTATATTATACCTTTATATTTCATTACGTTATGAATCGTAGAAGCAAAGCAACAAACGCGAGTGAAGCCGCGAGGGGCAGGCAGTTATTAATAAAGAAATATTACAAAAATCCTACAATCGCACAGAAGAAGCCGCGCAAAACCCAGAACAAGATTTTCTCCTTGTAACTTTGATATATTTAACCTTTAATACGAAACGCTAATTGCTAATTTAATTATTCGTTCTCTATCCATTGTCCTATCTGTGATTCCAATTGCTACCCATTAGCGAGGTGATCCATTAAACCGGCGAGCGTCCGAGATCAGCAGTTCCGTGCTAATAAGATGTCGTTACTGATTTGCATCCTGCAGGGTTGTCAGGTGAAAGATTTTAATTGTCGTATTTATTTTTAGGTTTCTGTAGCCGATAGTGTTAATGGGAACCTACTTTTGGGAAGAGGTTCGTCTGTTCCTGGTGGTGCATTAAATTATTGTATTTATTAAATCGTAATTTTTGGTATTTTTAGAATATATGTTTTATTATGGCGGGCACACTAAGGTGAAAAGTACATTTTGTTCTCGTGTGCGATATAAAACACTCTGTAAAATATAATGTCGTTAATAGTGACGTAAACTGTAATTGTCAAAAATAAAGCACTGACAAGTAAATTCATTTAAATGTAAAGCAATGAGAAATAACTTATGGAAATCTTTATGAAAGATGAAACACTTATAAGCGTAATTATCGCGTAATAAATAACAAAACGGAGTTGAATAGTAATTAGATATTTCTTATAGATTATTTCATGTGGAGCGGGAAACGAAAGAAAATTTTTGTATGTATATGTTTCTTAAGGTATAATTTTATGGTAAATGACGTAACATGATGGCAGCCCTGCGGGAAGGCACGGCGTATTTCGCATTGTATGTGGGGCACGTTTTCGCCACCACTCGCCAAGTCACCACCGTTTAGTTTGCCAATCGTTTGTTCGTTGAATTGATCAGTTTCATCACTTAACACCATTCTTTGTCAACTATGGTGCAGAACTTTAATGCAATTAAATGAAAGAAAAATTATACATTAATTAATAAAAAAAAATATTTTAAACAAATGATATTTATTAAATTAAATTGCGGATTCAAATCCAAGATAGCATCGATTCGTTTTCAAGTGCTAAATTTGAATTTAACGTTATCTCGAGTTCGGCGGTGAAGAATATCGTGAGGAAATCTGTATCTGCCGGGATAAATTCTGACATACGTATATCTAAACATTACTTTCTAAACATTCTCCTTAATAGAAGAAGAGGCCTTTTCCCAGCAGTGGGTTATTTACAGGCAACTGGATGTTTGGATAGATGTTCATTGCTCTTTCACGCGAAAACTCATAAACAGATTTTGATAAGATTTTATAGCAATATAGCTTACACATTAGAATAACACATTACTTATTACCAACATACCACAGAAGCTGGTTGTATATAAACTTGATCTACAACGCATTCACCACATCATGTAGATTCTCATTGGGTCTTCTCCGATTAACGACTAATTATTTTGACAATCGACAACTTTAAGTAGCCCGATCATTGACAACATCACTCGACGTCAACGTTGATTAACGTTGATCTAGAAATGATTGTGATTAGAAACAGTAGGAAGTAGCCGCAAATGGACTATCGGGGCAGATCCGACCACAGGCCGGTTTGCCCGAATCGATGCCCCGGGCACCGCTATTCGATTCAAAAAGCATCGATATCACCGCAACATAATGGTAATACAAACAAAGCCGCAAGGAAGTGAACGATGGACGAGTGATCCGAGTGACGAGCTTGCGCGATTATATCGTTTTGATTTTTTATTAAATCGAATAGTGAATTTGTGCTGAACTGTGCAGAATTTGGGCAGATATCTCGGTCAAAGGATCAGTTTGGCCAAGGGGCAATGCTGTCAGCATCTTGGGAACTTTACCTGGATGCAGTGGCTTGGATAAGGCTGGCAATTGTTTGAAATAAATTATCCTTTTTTATTGTATTAATTGAATTTAGTGTATTGCTCAATATGTATTGTAATTAGTTTATAAATAAAAAATCTGCGGTACTATAAACAATTATAATATAATACATAATAGTCAAATTATTTTTATGCCTCATTTAGAATTTTTTAATGACTTTTAATATGCAATAACATTTTAAATTATTACAGTAAAGATAAATAGGTCAATATCGTATTTCTGTGTATCGTAAGTTTATAAATGATTAATGTTTTAATAACTTTTTTATTTTAGTGTTATGTTCGCGTAAACTGAAACTAACAACGCTAACTAGGACAAGACACTTTCAATAAATATGAAATAGTTCTTTAATTAAACTATACAATTAAGAAATTTTCAACTATAGTTTTAGTGATGTGGACAATTAATTGGCAATATCATTCTCCTCGTCAAAATCCTTGTACATTTATTCATGAAAAATGAAAATCAAAATCGGACCAGTAACCAATTATATAAATTCTTGTTCCAAAGAAATTTCATCAAAATCGATTCAGTAGTTTGGTTTTAAAATCAAAACAACTGGAATATATACGTCTATTCAACGAAATAACGTATTTGCTTTTGAAGTCGGGCGGTCTTTTTTTAAAAAGTCTTTTCTTTGTAATGTGTTTAGTCTCTCAACTTGGCATATCGATGCACAATCACTACGTCACAGCCTCCGATTCCCTAGCCTACACTTTCCGTAAATGTCAGTCCGCCGCTCACAGGCACTTATTCTCGGTAACCGCATACTTTTCGAGCTTATCAGCTTGTCAGTCAAGTCGACGTAACACCCGACTTATTAACTGAAATTTTAAATGCGTAAATAAGGGATTTAGTGATACAATTGTTAATAATTTCTCTTTATATGAGAAACTAGTTCCATGTTCTCATGTGTCATCTGTGCCATGTTCGTATCGTTAAAATTGTGGGCTTGATTTTTTAAACTCCATTTTAACTGAACTCCACGTATATAAACGTACTTGGTTATTACAGATTGTCAAACATGGTCTTGTAGTTTTGAGAAATTAACGATATGTGAGTGAGTGGATACGTACACTCACTGACTCACTCGTCACTAGACTGGTGAGTCAGTGATTGCTATTTCGGGTAGGGAAGCACGAAATTGATGTCTTCTTTTTTAAACATATTTACTATATCATCTTTATGTCTAAAATCGGAAAACTGTTTGGGATATAAACCTTCTAAAAGTAAAGTAACAGCCTGTAAATGTCCCACTTCTAAACACAGGTCTCCTATCCTATTAAGGAGAAGGTTAAAAGCTCAATCCACTACGGTCAGTCAGTCATAAATTTTGCACATCTATGGAGGTTTCCACACGATGTTTTTCTTGACCGCCGAGAACGGGATGAATTTAACACTAACAAATATATCACTTGAAAACTTCAGATCATCGGTTGAGATACTACGCGTTCCAGCCATCTCATGTTCATTTATGATGAAGAAAGAAAATACTTTCGTCATAAGAATAAATCTTTTTGAGGAAAATTGCACATTAACTTATTATTATGTACGCATAATATACCGTTTTCATTAAGTAGCGGGTAAATACAGTATAGATTTTTTATTGCTATTATGCCTTACAATTATTTTTATATCTGAGTAAATAACTGAAATTATAGTACCGGAAGAGACTAGCGTTTGATAACGATTTGCTCTAGATTAAATGTTGTTACGATGAATTTAATACGTAATAAAACCATGCATAATGCAGCTGACATGGCTTATAAGATAATAATTTAATCATTATTTTAATTTATATTAATACATAATAAGTGTTAATATAACTAAGACAAAAAAAGAAACCGATTTAAATTAAAATGTGTATTTCACGCAATAAATAAATAAATATAATTACTAGGTTTTGTTTACGTTAATATAGATTGTTTTAAAATAATACGCGTATATAAATAAAATGTTGCCTATAATTAATATAAAATATATTTCAAATGGTACCAAATTTTTTAAAATAGGTTAATTGTTAAATGTCTTTATTATATGGACGCTGATAAGCAATACTATGTCAAGCCACACGGACTTCATTTTGAGAAAATGGCGTCTAAAGATGTCAACTCTATTCTTAATAAATTTGTTTAAAGATGTACATATATATCCATTTTCTTTTTTATTTTCATAAATGGTATTATAAATTAAATGTAGATCGATGTAATAAATAGTTTATTTAATATTTTTTAAAATACGTTTCTTAAATAAAGGATATTGCAAATTATAGAACACACTTCAGTATTCGAAACATTAAATTAAGAAACTTTCCGTACTTAGTTTAGATGACTTTTAAAAAATTTTGAAGATAGAATAATATACGTGACGCATTAAAAAAAATCAATATATCCGAAAATGACCTCTTGTGGGTTGAAAAATAAGTGCTTATTCAACATTATTTAAATAAACATAGTCAGGGGAATATGTTTCCCACACATCAACGAGCGCCGACTGCACATTTAGATTTAAATATTTTTTTAATTAACACCTCGAGGACCGGTCAAGCCCGTTCCGTTCTAGCCAATAAATAAATGTTTATAATTAATCGATTTTAACAATTTCTCCCAATAATGGAATGTCTCGATTCAGTTGCACAATCACTTTCACTTACAAACTGTATCGTGACACGTACTATTAAATTTTTTATGTGTATTTATAAATATAATGTACGTGGTAGCTTTTAGGGATCCGTTAGGATGTCAACGCTGTCAGGCTCCGCTGTTCGTTTGTCTGCGTGTTTGTATGAACACAACATGAACTATAGTTAGAGAGTCGATATTTTCACAGAGTATTTCTATTACTGATATAGTAACAAAAATTACAAGACGTAAAAAACCGATTTCAAAAGTAATATACTTACGTTTAATTTGATGTCATACTTATTTCTTTTTTAATTTTAAAAGCAAAGAACTGAACAGATTTTAATAAAAATTGTATGGGACCAATATGGGAGAGTATAACCTTTCAAACAAAAAAAGAATGACCCCAATCTAACCGATTGGCCAAATTAGCCGAACGAATTCGTAGAAGATATATAAAAAAATCCCCGACGAATTGAGAACCCCCTCCTTTTTTAAAAGACTGTTAAAAAACCAAAATAAGGTGTGATTTTACAATTTTTGGATTTATTTATGTAGTGCCTCTCTTTTCTTTTACATAATTTGAATATAACATTAACGTCCTGTGCTCGGAGCCCTTAATTATTCTAGTTCGACTCGCGCTTGGCCGATTATTTTAATTTTTTTACATATATGTTTAATTACGTTCCGTTACCATATATCGATGTAGACGCAATCGATAATATTCGGTTATGTAATAAAATCGATTTGTATAATCGATTATTACGTCGAGTTAATTATAATTAAAAATAATTATAAGTAATTTTAATCGTGACTTATATTTTGATATTTTTATTTTGCAATTAACATAATGCTTAATTTATTTAATATAAAATTATGTAATGTTAATATCTGTGTGTGTATAATATGGTGGGATAAAATTATTTTGAAAAGTGATTTTTTTTTTCATTTTTATGTTTTTGATTATTATGTATGTATGTATGTTTATGCTCATGTTATATCGTAACTCATCAAAAACTAAAAAAATTTTGACAAATATAATAAAGAGTCGTCTTTATTGAATTTTATATGTACATATATAATTTAGGAAAAATCAAGGTTTATTTAATTTATTTTCTGTTTTCAATAAAACTGCAAGAATTCGAAAATGTATGGTGTTTTATGTTTAACTACGGAACCCTAAAATGTAACTCTTTATATCTCAAAAGTATAGTACTAGTAATGCGTACATAAAAGTTGTCATGGTTGAAATGTCTGTCGGTCATTCAAACACTCGTCACAAAGTTAATTCATTTTTTTTTTGTATACAGGATGTTTTTTATGCTTGTAAGCATTATATAATACTTTTTTGTAACTATTATAGATGTTTAAGTTTAAAAATGGATAGATATTTTAATGTTTTTTACTCTTCCACACAAAGAGGCCACTTAACAGATTTTGATGGAACTTTATAATTTCATAGCTAATACAACAGAATAACACATAGTTTACTTTATTCCACGCGAAGCCGTTAGCTAGTATATTATATTTTTATTCGAATTATGAAATCGGTATATAAATGAAATGAAATGTGTAGTTCTCTTCACATGATTAGGTAATTAAAATTTGGCTTAAAAAAATTAAAGCACATACAGACATAAGTGAAAGAATTACACATAATTAATAACAATTTTTGAAATCTACATCTACACTAATAATATAAAATGTACAAAAGAGTAAAGAGGAAGGATTTAATTGTTTGTTTGTTTGAATTGCATAAACCTCAAAATTATTAGACCAATTTGTAGAATTATTTTCGCGTCGGTTAGCCAGTTTATTGACGTTATAGGCTATATTACATCACGTTACGACTCACGCGAGCGAGGAACCATATACTCGAAAGAAACAACGAGAGGTAACTAGGAACATATAAAATAAATAACGGACGAAGAATTAGAATTGATAACTTATAAATTCCTTATTTCAAACTTGTTTACTAATATTAAGAAAGCGAAAATATATCAAAAATCTGCATATTTTAGACAAGGTTAACGAGTGGCTTACGAGGATTACACAAAAGTGGAACTCGTTTATATCACATAAATAATAGACTAGGCTATACATTATATATAAACAAGATGACACTAACGCAATACGGTCTTCGGCGAGAATTACGTTTGTGAGTTTTACTCTCGTAATTGATATAAAAGAATTCTGTGATGTGTATTGCTGTCCTAAATAAAGCCACTGACAGTAAACTCTTTCAGGAGTAAAGCAATGACAAACAACTTACATATGTGAATCTTTATGAAAGTCTGTGAGCAAAAAGTGTAATTCTCATGTTAAGTCTGTTTCGTAACTCAACAAAAATATAAATTAAAAAACTACATATGTACATTTTACATTATAAAATAATTTCTTACATAATTAACTCATTAGATTTAAGTAGAATTTGGCATAAGACGATATTCGTAAATAATAAATAAAAAGAATATTTTAAGGTTATAATTCCTCTGTTATTATTAAAATGAAAAAGCTTTACATAATTGTGTAAAATCAATAGCTTTTTTTTCATACAAAAATCTATAATATTAATTATACAAAATCCAAAATCCTAATCTGAATGACAAATCACTAACTTTAAGCGGTATTAACAATATAATTTATCATTGCAATGACTTTCAAATCTATACTAACAATATAAAGAGGTAAAATTTGTTTATAAGTTGTATGTTTGTATGTGGAGGGTAATCTCTGAAACTATTGATTCGATTTGAAAAATTATTTTTGCGTTGGACTGCCCATTTTTTGATGAAGGTTATAGGCTATATAACATCACGCTACGACAACGAGTGAAACAGTAATCAATAACGCGAATAAACCCGTGAGGGACAGCTCGACTAGCTGCTCGATTATCATTTATAATCTATAATCTATCTAAATAGGTATAATTGTATTCAAATAAAGTATACGTAACACTCTGTATAACATTTGATAAAGGTAGGGCGCGACTCAAAATTTTAAGCCGATTAACTCGGATCAGCTGATTGCTAGACAAGCCTGCCTAAGTAGGCATTTTGTGTTTCAATGTCACTTCGACATTACTAAGGAGAGTGTCGGTTTGTCTATACAGTTATTATTTAGGGCCCGTTTCGCCAGTTACTGATAAACTCCACGATAGCTGAATCTGAACTTATCAGCCTTATTTCGATTTTGGGTTTCAAAGGTCTCGAATAGTAAGCCGGTGAAACAGGCCCTCAATGTATATAAAAAAATTAATGTTAATAAAAAAATTGTATTCTTATCCTCTAGGCGTTTTGATAATATTGATCGGATTATGATGAAACTTTGTTAAGGTGATCTGGGGACGCCCACAAGGTTTCCTTGACCAAAAATCAATAAATTTTAGCTAGCATTGTAACCCAGGCCGTGTACAGTCTATGCTAATATTACAAAAAGGTAGAATTTGTTTGTAAGACTGTATGTAAGTACCTAATCTCTGAAACTATTGATCTGATTTGAGAAATTATTTTTGCGTCGTATATCCCGTTTATTGAAGAAGATTATGCTACATCACGCTATGACTCATAGGAGCGAACCAGTAACCTTAAACGCGAGCAGCTACGAGGAGCAGCTTTTAAGTTATAAAAGTAATTGTGTTAATATAAATATAATTATTTACTTTTAAACTAAATGCGAAAATTTATGAGAATTCATTTCATGATATACAAGTTACTGTTAGAGAGACAGACAAACTGACGGACAGCGAAGACTGAACTCTTAAAAACACTATAAAGAACCTTTAAGAGTTATCATCAAGATTACTGTTTAACTCAGTTTCGTATCAACGAATATTGAATACAGATTTGTATATGAAGAGTTCCACCTCAATCCTCATCACTAGATTTTAATATGTATCCGCGTCGCAGGATGCGCTCGCCGGCGGAAATGTCGCGGAGCGCAGACAATGCGCCATTGTGCCCGGTAATTACCGGGACAGCATTGTCATGTGACCCACTTTCGATTCGCCCAGCAACTTGTCCTAACCATGCGCGATTTAAGATATTGTCTTAGGCCATGGACAGACACCCGTGATTCGATGGAACGAGTTTTTGGTTCAATTGTTACATGGTATGGAACCAATTATCTGTTACAAAAACTGGTGAAATTGGACGCTGATAAGCAATACTATGTCAATCCACACAGAGTTCATTTTGAGAAAATGGCGTCTAAAGACGTCTAAGTTATGTGTATATATAGCTATATTGTTTGAAAACCATCCAGTCAATCCATTTTTTCTTTTTAAATTATTTAAAAAAAATTATCTAAAAATAAGTTTTTCAGATATATGAGATTATTGCATATTGCAAATTATGGAACAAACTGCAATAATCTAAACATTAAATGAAGACACTTTTTTTCATACTTATTCAGTATAAATGAATCTTTGTCGAATCATGTTAAATATGGAACGCATTATCAGAATACGCAAATGTCTCCGAATTCGACTTCTTGTGGGTTGACACATTATTGATTATCAACATCCAAATGAAGAAGATAATTCGCACTTTCGTAATCACTAAAGCACGGTCGCTCACTAAGTTTAAGTTATGATGAAATTATACAAATTTAACAAAAAAACAATTTTACTATGTATGGAATTAAAAATAAATACCGTGTAAAGAATAATAAGATTATAATTACTTAAATTGTTAGCATCAATTAAGATTTCTAAGAAGTGTTTGCAGAGCGAGATTTTTAGCAATTTTTTATATATATTTGAATGAAACTGTTAAAATGATAAATAAATAACGTTTTTTATTAAATACATATCTAAAATACATAATTTACACAATACGCTATATAATATTTTAGTAGTCTATTCGAAAATGAATTTGATTGACATAAACAGTAAAAAAATTACTTTAAATAATTTCTCATCTGATAATGTTCTTGGGCGATATTATCTTGACATTCTTAATTATACATCGCGTGTGAAGGCAGCTTTATGGCCGTCACTTAATCATTGTGTCCCATTACAATACAATAAGCAATCAAGCTACGAATAAATAAATGTTTTTGTTTCTTATGATGATGGAGATCATCTCTATCAGAGTTTTGACGAATAGCAAACGATATCACTTAAGGAAAGTGGATCAGAATTTTCCGTTATCAACCAATTCTCGTTATCAACCAATTCTTGTTTTGACTTACTAATATTTTTGATCATTGCGTTTTCTTCGTGTTCATTTGAAGTCAGTTACTTTTTAAAATTTCCAGATTTCTAAAAAGGAGGAGGTTCTCAATTCGTCGGGATTTTTTTATTGCTAAGCAATTTATGCTCGTCATGATGCATATAGTATAATGCTGATAGTGTAATATTAGAAGAACTCCTCAACAATTAACAGGCCAGCATTGGAAAAAGCAATATTTTGTTAACAGTGTTAAGCAGTTGACGTTAGGCTATTGTAACTTAGATAAGTACCTTACCTAATAAATAACTCATACATGTAAAAAAAATTATATGACACCGACTTCGAATATTTTACTTGGCACTTTCGTGCGTATGTTGCTTTAGTGAAATCACTTTTGTTTTTTTGGCACAACTAAAACTAGGAAAAAATTAATTTAAATTTGCACTGTCACTAATTTTGCTAGCAGTAATCTGAATCACGTAAGAAAGCATTTTAAAAATGACACATTTCTCCAATTACCTGCTTTTAAAAAGCCATTTGAAGACGAGAAATATATAATTTCTAGATACTCGATAGCACTCTAGCAATCCAAATAAATTGAATACAAAAGTTCAAAAATACTTATGACCATAGAGTGCAAGGGTGAAATTTTCATGTTTTTTTAATGCCAACGCCCTGTTCGCTAGCTCTCTGTAATTGTTTCTGTTACCTAAACGATTATTACGATGTGTTTAATAATAGAGCAATGTTTATAGGCGGGGCGATGTTAAATAAAATGTGGCACGTCAAAGACACCGTCTAACGAGAAACAGGATCCCGTTATTCGACTGCAATAAAAAACTCAGCCCGTTCGCTGATCTCTAAAACTTGTAAAAGCTCATTGTCGTAGATAATTCTTATCATCGCACGTGTGGTCTTAAAAGCATGTTTGTTTAAATCCTTATCTGTTATATAGTTGAGAGTTTCTTTTGCATTTTAGTTTCTGTCACTGTTTTTAATGGTCATTAAAATAAATACCTTTACCAAGTTACGGTCTCTTTTAAAATTGAAAACGAAATCTACTAATGACTCGTCGAAGTGACTGTAGCCATGCACATAACTCAGATATTTTAGAATTAGTCTGTTTATATGGAATAGAAGTAACTTCGTCGGTGGTATTTTTGAAAATATAGGCAATACTCTTTCTTCGCTAATGTTATGCAGATTAACCTGAAAACGGTTAACATGGCACTGCTTATATAGAAAATAGATGTTGCAAATCGCTGCCAGCAATAATGATTGATCGCGCCCGGTACAAGATATAAGTTAATCCCTTTACGTCATTTGAATAAAACTTAAACCAATTCTCGGACGGTTTTTCGCATTCCACGAGAAATACTTTTGTTTTACACGGTTCATTGATCCACGTACCCATTTATATGTCCTTTAAGCTACTATAATATAAATAGACATTATTCAAGACAATACTAGTAGAAAACATAGTTACTGGCACAAAGGAGATCCTAGTTTTAGACTAGGGCAACGAAATATTAATACTAAAGATTCCTCGAATTCTCTAAGAAGAGCTGATTACTGGTTGTGATGTATAATTTGACCTAGGAAAACCATTCGCAACCGTTAACATCTTGGACCAGAGCCCAAGGGACTCCATCACAGCCGGCGAGCCCGCCTCTGCCGTTTCCGCGATGACGTTTTAGAGCAAATGCCGACGCAAATCACTATTTATTGCTCACTGCATTATTTCGCAGCTATTCGCTCTGCGAAGATTTAAATGGGACCGCACGAACCGTCATTTCACCTGCCCGTCAGCTGCAAGTGATCATTGACGGACCTAAGTAGGCGGTGTTGGTTCTTGTCCTGATTTCTATACAGTTATGACAATGTATGGTTATGATACCACGCCGCTTCACATTCCACTACTCGGATAAAAAGTTGCTAGCGGTTACTGCGAATAGCGAAGAAAATAAGAAGTATGAATGGTGACTCGAATTGGAAGAGAATTTTAATCTTGGCACCGTGCGGCCGGATATGGGTAAGTGAATAGTAACTAATTTGTTAAAGTGTCGCCGAGTCCGTCGCGACTTCGGAGGTGTAGACAGGTTGTCTTATAAATATTACAAGTCGAAGATTAACATCTTCAGGTGGGCACATAGACGACTTGGTACATTTAACTTAACTGTCTTCCCGATATAATCTTAGGAACTTATGTTCTACCATAAAAGGTCTGATGAGTTTTACAAGTTTTTTTTGTACGTTTTTTAAAACAGCGATTAACACTAATGGTTTAAGGCTCAAGGTTCTTTTTTATTTGATTTTTTCTCTGCAGTATGCTCCTTTAAATGTTGTGAGATCGAGCAGAGAGACGAAATTAATGGTGACGGTAATTTTAATTGCTTTTTTAAGCTGTCATAATGTTGCGTCCCTTGTCAAGAATGAGATTTTATGGCATTTTAGATGGAGGAGCCGTGTTAATATTTATGAAAGATGGTAGTTTTGACGCTGAAAATAAATTGACAATCTTGATAAAATAAATTTATTGTGTGTTTACAATATAAAAATTGTATTTTGAGTTTAATATCTTGACATAAATAAGAAAAAATATATTAATGTTAAAACAATTAGTAAGTAGTAATTATCGTAAATTTAATTTGATGATAAACAGAAATATTATTGAGGTCAAACAAAACAACAAAGATAGTGGAATAGTCACATACATGCAAGTACTAGCAAACTTAAGTCGACCATAAGGTCCGGCGCGGACCCATTATTGAAATATCAAATTCATTATTTGTCAAGAAAGAAATATTGATAATGGAAGAGCTGAAGAGTAAACAGGTATAGTTGAAATTAAGAATTTAAAAAATCTAGATGAATTATACTTAGATACTCTGTTATTAATTATAAGGAAGTTATCGGATTTACAAAAACTGCACTTTATAAGGAAAATTAATGAGTAGTTACTGGAGACTGTCGCAGAACGAGTTTGTGAATCAGCTTAATAGTAAAATGTATGTCCAAGATCAACGAAACGAAAGTCAACCTTGAGACTGATTTATATGTAAAATTATAACTTATTAATTTGAAAATGACAAAGTTGAGAAACGTTTTACGTTGCGTATACTTAATGAATTTATTATTATTTATTGCTGAACTTAAAAAAACTATGCTGATGAGGTTGGTAAAATGACTCTGATATTAGACTGTGCGATTAGATCTACTTAATTTAATTTTAACAACTGAATTGACGTTAAGCTATATATATATATATATATATTACTTTATTTTCAATTTAGGTATAAATATCATATAAACACGACAGACACGTTGGCGCAGTGTTCACTGCAACTGACTGTAGCGCTAACGGTCGCGGGTTCGACCCCCGCTCGCGGCAAATGTCTGTATTGGCCATACGGATGTTTGTCGTGGTCTGGATGTTTGTGTTAGTGTTGTGAGCGTTTCCGGACCCCCGACACAAGGTCACAAGATCTTAATGGGAGCAGTTGAGTGTGATACGTTTATTTATTTATTATTTATTTATATAAAAGTATGACACAATCTTTCGAACCTCTAAATATAGCGAACAAGGCGCTTCGTCCATATGGTAAGGTTTGCATGCAGTTGCGAAAAATTTTAATATTTTTAAGGTCTACACTATTTAATCATCGAATAAAGTTGCAATAGCTCAACATACGTTATAAATACTACAAGAATTTTGTCTTAAAAATATTTATAAACGCATTTTCAACATTTTATTCGTTACCATAAGTATGTTTCTAAAGTCATCACGCGCAGATTATAGATTTAATAATTATAGGACAGTTATTCTCTTTCTAGTGAAAAGTTAAAGTTGACACGAATCGAACTGAGAACATGATGTTTTGAGTGCAAAAATTTTATAATTTTCTTTTTTTCAATAACCCGTTTAAACTGGAATCGAATCAAGATCAATCTAGATATAACCGGTGGCGATTGCCTCAACATTTGAATACAACTTTTTAATTAAATTCGCAATAGATTCGTTGAGCAAATGTGTGTGTTCCAAAGTGGGGTAAGATTTAAACCTCACAATAGGCGTCTGTTGTAACTTTTCTCAACAATTTTCTATTGCGCGGGAAATGCCTTCGCGTTACTGCACTTGTATGCAATTTGTTACGTCAGTTAGTTCATGAGATATGTGTTCAACTATTGTTTAATTATTAGCTACTTGACGCTTCAAATAAAAAAAAAATCTTTGTAAAAAGTGACCTAAATTTTCATTACATATATGATAATCATTTAAATTATCAAAACGGATTATTAACATGGAATCTGACATCAAATATTCATAGTAAATACTTAAGTCTATTTAATAATAAATTAACATTAAAATTTAGTATAACGAAGTGTCAATTCGTAAATCACACCTAAATCGGCAGATCATATATTACGGAAGCGTGCGCAGGTGAATCGCAGTGGGTGCGCCTGCGCAGGCGTAGAGCATCGCTTGCTCAATGCGGCCGCATTCCATCAGCGAATGCGGGAACGGACGCACGTGTAACACGTAGGCTCGCTTGGATAAAGTGAGATATTTTAAGTTGAATAATTAATCGTGTCAGTTGATTAAGTAAACGGGATGCGGAATTTAATCTATCATCGAATGAATTTGCAAACAAGGAGTTAATTATGATAAACAATCCCATTCAAAACATGCTAATATTTAGACAGTTAACGGGGCCCTTTTGGATACAAAAATGTCAGAATAACATTTTATGATAGCGATAGTTTTACATAATTACCGTGCTGATAATTATAACTTATACATAAAAATTGTTTTAAATAGAAAATGTATACGTATAACAAAACAAACATTTCTAAAATCAGCTCATGTTGTTTTGTCATAATAATTCTTGTGAACCAGAACCGTAAATAATAGTTATGTTAACATTACGTAGTTCGCTGCTGGCTAATTGCAGATTTAATTAATAATGCGATATAATCAAAAATTAATTCCTGCCCACACAGATAGGCGTTCCGAACTCAATTGATACGACCCAATGAATTGCAATTGCTTTGGACATTGCTAAATTACTCCCCTCGGGCCGCTAGAGTAAAGCACCGAATGTTTTCGCATCAAAACATTAAGTTTTGATTAAAATTCGATACCCCAGGCGGTAATTTGTTTCATATAAATCGCGACATGAATATTAATTGTTCGAAGCACCTGCGCTAAATTGAATGGAGGAGAAAAATGATCGGCAATTCAGCAATACGGCTCTGTTACTGAGACTATTATAAGATGAGACGCGTCAGTGACATGACGGCCATGTTTAGGCTGAGAGTATGTTGAGATGCTTTTTTTATTGTTTACGCTGAGGAAATCTTCAAAAAGATACCCGACTCCTGGGGATTGGGTGAAGATTTATGCCCACAAAAACCCCTGTGTTCAGAGGAACATATCAGAGCATATCAGAGGATATGCGCTACAACAAAATCTAATATACTAGATTCACTCAAATGGGTATAGAGAAAGAGTATTTCGGAATACATCTAATATTGTGCTCCGTCGCAGTGTCCGCTTAGATTTATCTGTAAACGATATTGAAATATTACACACAAATTGGCGTAAGAATTACTTTTGTCTGACGCTTAGAGCGAACAGTGGAATTATTATGAGTTGTTAGCACCGACGGATCCGTGGCATTTGAGTTTCGAAATTGAAAATTAATTATTTGATCACGACGATTCTAATTGCAGTCGATAGTACTGCAAGTAAGTACTGAAGCGGGTCACCCGCAAGGCGAACTTGTGAGGCATCCTTCGCATATAATCCAATAAAATGTACGGCTTCGTTGACGCAGACAATAGAATTATTCGCGTGAATCGTATTTTCTGCTTGAACCCTGATTCTGATACAATATTACATCATATTTTATATAACTGTTAATGTTATTATATTAAGAGTTTTGGGTTTTCGTTTATTCCAAAGTGTTGATGTCATTATTATTTTTTTTTTGTTTTAAAAACTTAGGCTGTTTTTATTTAGTCATAGTTTAATGTATGTTTAAATTTTTTGTATTAAGGCAGTTAATTTCAGTCTTTTTTATTGATTACTAATTGTGCCCCGCGGTTACACTTGCGTTAATTTGAAAAAAAAAAAAATGTTTACCATCCCTGCTTAAATCGGATCTTGATTGATTTCAACTTTGTTTACGCGAATTTTTTTAAATTTATTTACTTATTCATTAAAGTAAATACATAAAATTTTAAATAAAAGTATCCTAAGTTATTCCTTATAACATTAGCTGTCAAAATCGATCAAGCCGTTTTAGAGATTAGCCGGAACAAACAAACAGACAGCCCGACAGAAAGACAGAGAAAAAACATATAGTTACATTCTAATAATTTGATATTACCAACAGAAACTTCAATTTTATTTATTTACATATATACAAGTCGGTACCAACTTGACACTATTAAATTTATCATAAGAAAACCTCGCCTCTACCTCAATAACACGTATTTTAAGATGTATCCTGTTTATTTAAGTTGAGATGATGCATGAGAAACCTGCGCGTTAATAAATACAGATTTGCACTTAATCGTCATTTCCGCAGCGGATAACGGGATTAGCATCAAACTTGCCAGGCAATTTCTCTTGCCAACATTTGTTTATTGAACTTGCTTCGATACGTACGTGAATAAGTATAATTACATGGAAATACTGATGAAGATCGAGCAACGATTATTTAATATTATCATATTTTTATAGAAATAAGAACGTTTTTGAACGTTAAACAAATGAATCCACGGTTTCGGAATCTGTGTTCTGATTCTCTGTGACAGATATAAATCCGAGTATTTTTTTTATTAGGTAGCCTTTTTAATTGGGGTGGGTATAGGAATAGGGCTTTGATCATAGATGTCATGGCACTCATTTATCATAGGTAACCGTCGAAAGCACTATATTAAACTTTAAAAAACAAAATCATAATTTTTATCAGCACACATTTTAGTTATTAAAAATGGTTGATTTCATATTTTCTGTTAATCCACACGTGGGACGATTTTTGATTTGACGTTTAAATTTTAATATAGACTTTTTTTTCGTGTATACATCATATTGAAGGCTAAAGTTGCACCTACACGGTTCTGCATAACCATCCGGTTCCGTGTATCACTACATTAATTTATGACTCAAGCAATAAAAATAAATACATATAGTGGGTTATAATTGCTTAGAGAGGAATGCTAATTATAACTGAGGTTTATTTGTCCAGATAATTACACTATTATGTACTTGCGAACTTATTACGCACCATTTTATAGTCTATTTCTCTTTACTTGTAATATTTTTTACACAAATATGCCGTACTGCTGACCGCACATAAGAGAGAGAGAAATTATCGATCAAATGATTGAACTGGATAATTTTTTTATAATGAATTATAATGACAGATAATATTCGAAAATTCGTGATTATCGTTCCAAGTATTGTTTCTAAATGAGACATGTAAAGAAAAATAGAATATATATAAATATTTTTTCTTTTAATTAGACTGTGTTCAGGAAAAAAAATTAATGGACCACTTTAATGGACCACTGGAGATAATAAAGTACACGTGTACTTGGGAAGGATTATCTCCAGTGGTCATAATGGTCTTATAAGGCTGGTGAATCAATTCAAATCAAAATTAACTTTATGCAAGAAGATTTGCTCAAACACATTACTTATTTATTCTCACTGAGAATAAATTACCACATAATTTAACAATCAGGAAAGTGTATATGCGTGTGTGTGTTTCAAATACATAGCAGTGTGTGAAATGTCTTATTTATTAATTTTATGTATTTATTATTTATAATTAAAAAGAAATATTAGCATTCTCTCTCCTGTATATAAATATAAGTGCGTTCAATTTCATACTCTTCCATCCACGCAAATTTCGTAAAAAGTTTTTACTTAACGTGTTAATGATTTAGGAAGTACAATTTATTATTAAATGGTTAATCTAATGTTCTAATAGTACATCATCCCTTTCTCTATTTAAGTGATGCAAATCTCCTATATTCGCACGTAAAGTGGCACGCGATGCGTTAGAGTCGGTCTCATGGCAGCCTGTACGTCAACCGCCGTACATGGCGTGGTCCGATCGATAAAATTATTATGTACCTACATTGTAACTAAGTTCTCTCTGATTTATATGCAGTGGAACACTATATAATGAGGTGCGTTTACGATCGTTTCGTTCGAACTTCAAAGTGGGTTATATATTTTGTGTTAGGTTTTTTAGGTCAGTTATGGGTCACGAGTTTTGGTGTCTTGATGATTTTTTTTTATTAATTGTCATCAACAGAAGGTAGAGGTTTTTAGTGGTGTATTTTGTGAAACGTTTGTTACATCACAACTCCTTAACCCTTAATAGCCTGATTTACGAAAGTGTTTGATTTTTAAATACTACTGTTTGCTTGAAGGTTTAGATGAAAGAAAAATAGTTAAATAATCACAATATTAATTTTTCATATTTATTTAGAAAAATTACAGGTATCAATTTTGATACTTCAGGCATTAAGGCCATATATAAATTAGATATACCTAGGCTAAAACTAATAGTAATGTGAACATTTGGTTTAAAAGATTGGTATCAAAATTGAAACTCTAGGCTATTAAGGGTTAATCGATTTTGAAGGGTATACTATCAGATTTTTTTTTTAGAAATTTTATCAAAATCGAACTATTAGTTCGTTTTAAATTAAAATAACTTTAATAAGCATGTTATCCAAGTAAACAAAATATTGTTGTTCGCTTTGGAAGTAATTTATTTTTTGTTAAGTCTTAGTCATATTGGTATGGATAGAGAAGTTACTTTAAGTATTGCCCGTCGATTCTTCCCGGCTTCATTTTGAGATAATAGCGTGTAAACATGTCAAACCTATTCTTAATATAATTGTTTTAAGAAGTATGTACTCTTATTTTCTATTTCGATAAAAGGTATAATTAATTAAAAGCAGATTGGTATAATCAAAAGTTTTATCTAATAATAAGTTTTTTTAATATATAAGACTATTGTACCTATAATTTAAAATATAGAACATACTTCAATATACAAAACGTTAGTTAATATGACTTTAAAGGTTTTTCAATAATATTAATTAGCATAATCAGAATACACCAATATCTCCGAATTTAACCTTTTGTGGGTTGACACATTATTGCTTATCAGCATCCATATACGAACTATCTTACCAAGTTAAGGTACACGATGAAAAATTAATTATGGTAAAAAACATTGTCTCGGAAAAGAATTGACGGACATATTTAATTATTCATGTCAAGTAAAAGTAAGGAATTTTAATCGTTCAATGAGGTTATCAACAAAAAGTTTTTATGCGACAATCTGACCTAGGCCGTTTTCCATTACAGTAATTCCCGTTTATCCTAATAAAACGTAGGAAACTAACTACATTTTTTGAAAACTCAATTGTATAATTGAGCAGATAATTAGGTATTAATAATGCAAGAGTTCTGACGTAGAATAGTCTCGAACGCTGTGAGAAAATAGGTAATAATAAAAACCCTTACAGACTATAGACTTAGATCAACTATCGATCAACTTATTCAGAATTATTTTTTTTACGGCTGATTTTTTAATTCAACTAATATTTATCGCAACTTTTCATACCACCGATAGATTTTTTAACATAATTTGTATGGAGTTTATATTAAAATTAGATGGTGCTCGCAAATTCATTTGCGATGTCTGTGAAGCCTACCTTATAGTAGCTTTATAGTAGCTTTTAGCTGCAAAGTCTCAGCCCGATCGTTTTAAAATTGACAAAGTCTCATACAAACTTTCATCCCCTGTTTTATCTCCTCTCCTTATTCTACCCGAAGTAATCAAAATCCTGTCTTAGGGGATGTCTTCGTCATAACATCTACCTGCACGCAAAATTTCAGCCCGATCCGTCCAGTGGTTTGGGCTGTGCGTTGATAGATCACTATGTCAATCAGTTACCTTTGAATTATATATATTTAGATTTTACCAATTAACAATAAACATAATTGTAGACAGTTTATTAAAACTAGGCGTAAGTCGATAGTCAACTTAGATGGTAAATAGAAAATCTGTAGTCTGCGGGAGCTCTTACTGTAAAAAATAAAACAGTCTTGCTCGATACCTAACAAGGAGTGTATTAAAATTCATTTGTGCTAAGTATAAAATGAATATTTATGTGTTAAGAAAAATGCTAAAGATTTGGATTTAATAAAAATCAATTTAAATGTTTCATGAAATGTTTTATTTATTTTAAAATTGATAAGGGTTTTTAAACCAATTATAAGTTAATCTGAATCTTGGTTACAAAAAAAGTTTATTTTTATTTATTTATTTATTTATTTATACTTTATTGTACACCACAAGATACAGATTAAAATATGTTACAAAAAAAATGGATATTATTGTAGAGTACAACGGGCGGCCTTATGGCTAGGTAGCCATTTCTTCCAGACAACCCAATAAAGAGAGAGGTTGAATGGAAGTTGGGTAGGTGGTGCTGAGGCAGTATTATAACTACATTTTATTTATTAAAAAAAAAACGGTAAATAGTTATTAAAAGATTACTATTGAGTAATTACAGTATTCGATATTCGAAAATAATTATCAATTTGTAATAATTCTCTTGAATATAAACCGTTTTATTTTTTCTAAATTACTTTTTATTAATCAACATACATATGTTTTTAAAATAATAGTTTTATATAATCTGAGGTTAGTTCCAGTATTATCCGGTTAGGTGAAGAAGTCAGATGTACGTTTTTATGCGCACGGCCGAGGGGTGAACGTCTGGATACGGTAGCGTTCGGACTAACAAGTCAATTATAAGGCTACAGGCTGCTGGACCCGACGGGACTGGACTGAATCTGTTATGTTGGTAGGGTTGGCAACATTGACTGATTGATATCCATTATACAGAGTGTCAACTGGGCATGTGTTGGACGTTTTACTAGTTTTACCACAATCATTAAAATAAAATAATTAAAAAAAAATATATATTTTTTATTCTTTTTCATAAAAGATACTGTACGAGTTTACAAGATCCAACGTTCAAATATATATATTTTAATTTAATTCAGTTAATCCTGTATACTAATATTGTAAATGCGAAAATAACTCAGTATGTTTGTTTAATTAATTTAAGTATAGAGATATCGAACCTTCGAGAACGACATAGAACATTTTTTGTAATAATATGTTTAGTTTATGATAACTATATAAAATGTTGATGTTTTTTAAATGATAGTAGGTATTACGTATAATGTAGTAATTAAAGCTTAAAAAAGCCGACGTTTTAAATCAACATACGTAATTTCGTACACCATACACTATACGATATCGGATCAGTAGAATTTGCTTAGATATCATCAACCATAATAACCCTCAAATAAAAATAAACGCGCAAAAATTTACATTTACAAGAGAGCTACGCCACAGATACACACTCAAATACATATGTCAAACTCAAATTCAAAATCAAAATATACTTTATTCAAATGGGCTTTTAAAGCACTTTCCAATCCTCAAGTTACATGTATTTTTTTAGGTATTTATAGCGCTGCCACAGATTCTGAATGTAGAAAACTCGATAGCAACTCTTTTGACTTGGGGCGTTTTTGGGGATTAGAAACACAAACATATTCTTTAGTTTTATATTATTAGTTACATATAACTGTAATGCACTCGCAACCCTGACGCAGTCAATGGGAGCGATGCTTGAGACTGCTCATAGGAAGTTTACGAGAACGCGTGAGCACTAGTTTTTAGCCTCTAGAAAAGTCGTTAATACTAATTGAGAGTGGGCATTGTACGTTAGTTAAACCGCGTGTTTGTTCCGATTCAACGGTTTAACTTTTACTGATTATCTTGTTATATAGGTCTTGTATTATGTATTTAGGTATTTATATTTACGTTTTGACGTGTCAATGAAAAGGTATTTACTCAATTACTACGAATGCAATTAAAATCGATTTTATATTTATAAAAAACTAACAATAGAATTCTGTAAATCTTACACTTACACAATCGACACACACGCACACATGTACGAACGCACTTTTGTGTGTATGTTTGATGAATACCTACATAATCGTGTAAAAGTGTAAGTATTATTTGTATTTTTGTTGAAATAAATATAGAAATTAATGAATAACGTTATGATACTCACGTGTTCGTCTAAAGAGTAGGTGAGTTCTCCATCGTCATATAAAACGAACCACCTCCGCTGCCATCTCTGTAACAAACAAAAAATAAATAATGAAATTTTACTAATATAAACATACTAAGCAATATACACAATAACATTGCCTTTCTTGGCTAATTCCAGTTATTTTGGTTTTAAAAACCAAAACACTAAATCGATTTTGATAAAAATTTTACGAAAAGAATATCAAAGTATACCCTTTCCGGTTACAAAATGATGATGATGTGAAGTAACAAGCATTAAAAATAAATTCAAATCATAAGTTCCGATAAATTCACTAGCTGTGCCCCGCGGCACCCGTAATAATTATATCGCGTATCTGTGAGTGACAGTCCCGTCAAAATCGGTTCAGCCGTTTCGGAGATTAGCCGCAACAAAGAGACAAACAACAATTTTAAAAATTGTGTTTTTTATGAAAGTACCGACACTTCAATTTTATTTATTTGTATACATTATACTTTTGTGTAGTTTTACACTTGTACATAAACAATACTCATAAAACACCTACCGTAAAGAGATTGTTTTTTTTTTAATTTTACAAGAAAAAGTAACAACAGATTCTCAAACATCGCTGGAACCTTTCAAATTGTGGGAACAATAAACAGCGTTCAATGTTTAACATTTAATCATTGATAGCAAATATTCGGCGACTGGTACACCACATTTCGCAATGTTAACGTGTGAAAAAATAACAAACAATCCGAATATATTTCAAGACCATTTTATATGCGTGAGTGTTAATAACACGACCTTGGATTTTTTCTTTCTAATATCTTGTATATGTGCTAGTTTAATTTTATTTATATTGTATTAAAGGCCCCTTCCGATTTCACTCGCGCTTAACATAGGACTTCTATATAAAATTTCAATCCCCGTTTTACCCCCTTAGGGGTCGAATTTCGCAAAATTCCGTCTTAGTGAGTATATACATCTTAAAAAGTAACACCATACAAAATTTTAAACTCTTAGCACTTGTAGTGTCTGAGATTTCGTGATGAGTGAGTGACCTTTTATATATATAGATGAGTTTACGTTTAGTGATATATGTGTAAAAATATTATCTTTATTATATAATACATAAAACTTTTAAAAACACAAAAGACCTAGATTGACTTAGATTGGAAAATATTATATATTATTATTAATATTCGTCATATTCATCATCATTCCATTATTACAGATACTAAAATGTAGCTTCATTTTATCTAAGTATTAATAATTTAAAATTTGCAAGCGAAGTCGCGAGTTAAAGCTAGTACATAATGCAATGAGAACTACATTTGCAACCACCTTTTTTAAAGTTTGTTAATGAATTCGTAACGGAGATGAGTCGTAAGTAGTTACGAAAGGTGTGTATATCGAAAATAAGGCACTGACGGTAAATTCTTTCAGGTGTAAAGCAATGACAAAAAATGTAAATCTTTATGAAAGTCTGACATCAAAACTTATAAGTATATTTCGTGCCTAACAGTACCAGATAACTATTTATTACGCGACATAAATAACAAGTACCCTGCAATAATATTAAAATCGGTCGATGGACGGTGCTTGTAATTTGGACGGCTTACACTCGTAGTTATATCATGCTTACGAAATAACGCACGTGTTTCATTGTTTTATATTACGATTGCGTACAGACAATTGTTTAGTTTAACAACTCCATATAATTAGCAGTAAAAAAAATTGCATACACCCACATTGTCTACTTCGGTTGTACTGTACATAAAAAAACAATAGGCATTTTACCGATTTTATTGTCATTAAATTGAACATAAACATCGAACTATAAGATCGGAGTGAAATATTTAATAGAGCTGCATTTAGTACGGTTAGTGAGAGAGTCGGAATCGCAAACCCTTTTTTTTGTTTTCGCACTGGAAATCTTCGAAAATATAGCCGAGTCCCGGTGGGAGATCGGGTTATGTGGAGATTTATACACATTACAACCCCTGCGATGGTCTTCCTCAGCACGGAAATGGAGAGGCTGGATCGCTTGCGCATACGCATCTGCTGCTCCTCCCGTGCGACGCTCTGCTCGTGGCTGGCGGAGTTCGTCTCAGGAGAGCAAAGTTTGGTCTGGCCCTACCCGCACCACTTTCTGGTCGGCGTTGACTTCCGTTCACTCGAAAACGACCTGACCGATATTGTTAATTCTCAATTGTTTGAAAAGGTATACTCTCATTTGTACCATAGAATTTTCATCAAAATCGTTTTAGTATTTTGAAAGGAACTAAAATAATGTCATCTAAGTAAGCGAAACTTCGTATTTTGATTTGAAACCTTTTTTTATTGAAAAGTCTCATTTTATTTTTCGTTATTCCCAATCAGTACCAAAGCCATGCGACCTCTTTGTAAAACAGTAAGGTAATTATTTTAATACGTTCAAGAACGCGGCACTTTCACTGTTATTTGCATATTCCTCTCAGTTCAACGTATTCATAGTTTTTGCATCGAACAATGAGCTGGGGAACAATAGCGTTGCCATATTAATGAGCGTCAATAAATACTACAGGATTTTTGCTATACTTATGTAATGGATGTTATGTTATCTATGGTATTCTTTATAAATGATTAGATGCCCCTTGTTTATGGCTGTAGCAGCACTACTATGAGTTATAGCGTGATGTAATATAGCCTATAACCTTCCTCAATGAATGGGCTATCCAACACATAAAGAAGTTTACAAATCGGGTCAGTAGTTCCACAGATTATGTAGGGACTTACAAACTTACAATCAAATTTTTCCTAGCGACCGCACCGGCTTCTCCCGGGTTACATAGCAATTTACAATGACTTCAAAATATTGTAGAAAATATTTATTTTTTTTCCTTTTAGCTTATTTATATGTACTAAATTCGTTTTTGAAGTCCGTTTTTTTTTTGTAAAAATTTTTATTTTACCCTTTTTGAGTTATGAATATAGTAAGATAAAATGATTCACCGTAATATCACCCAAAAAATACAGCTTTTCCCGATGCAGAGCTGTTAATTATTGAGGAGTTCTCCTGATGTTGCACCATCAGCTCGACTTTACTATATGCATTGTGACGAGCGTAAATTATTAAGCAATCATATCGAAGTAATCGAATCGAAGCCGTGATTTTGTTATTGAGTAGTTGCGATGGCCATCTGTGGTCTTCATCATCAGTTCCACTTCACCAAATATTGCTTTCCGAGAGCAAATGCACAAGTTACTAACAAACAAATCGGCGGATCGATGAACACACATTCAAAAAAACGATGACGAATTGAGAACCTCCTTTTTTTGAAGACGGTTAATAACAAACAAATATCCACCACAAAAGTATTACCTACTAACAAAATAAAAAAATAAATAAATAATTAAGAAATACCTAATTAATTTCAAATAACTCCAAATAAAGGCGGTCATTAAGTAACGAGAATCCAAATAATAAATATCATCGTCGATAATTGACAATACTTATTTAAAAGGAAACCGGCGGATGTGTTTTACAATATGGCGGCTCGGAATTCGGCTGTCTAATCGTAAGTATCAATGGAACTAAATGTAATGAGATCCAGAAAGTTCCAAGCCGTCTTAAAGACGAGAGGAATTAATTTGAAGAAGAGAATACATATCGCCGGTAATTGCAATACCTGAACACTCACCTGACATAAATTAATTTTAACATATCCTTAGTGACACTACAAATACAATATACCGCGTAACGGAAAATGCCCATAAAGCCTTATTCTTATCAATAATATAATTTAATATTTGGTTCAAATTTAGACTTTATAGCAAAAACAATATGCCGCTCTTAGCAATAAGTACAAAAGTGCTATTCTTCAATTTTTTTAAAACTTGGAATCATATTTAGATTATATTTCAAAAAATCCCAAAACTTTTAACGAGGAAATCGAATAGTCAGAACACGAGGTATTCAAATTTCAGAAAGGCCTTAAGTTTAAAAAATATTAAAGTATAAAGATGTTATTAAGGTTAATGTGTACATGAAAGTATACATTATTTACGTGTTTAACAATAAGAAAAATTGACTTATAATGTTTTGATTAAAAAAAAATTAAACAAAAATATATTTTAAGACTGCGTTTCGTTTTCGTAATTTATTTTTGTCAATAAATTAAAAACGAACATTTACAAAATAAATGAAATATATTAATATATTTTTTGCGCTTTTTTTCATATTATATTCAAAAAGTTGAAAACGACACCGATATGAGTTAAAATACGTTTCAATAAGAAATTTTAATTTTTGTCATCGATTCTCTGTTTTTGTCTAATGAAACATTTTATTGGAGACATGAATGTATGAAGATGTTTGTGTCAAAATTCTAAAATTGAGAAAATTGAGTTTAAAGTTTTGCTTATACATTTAAAGATATATAACCCATAAGACCTTAATAAGTAGTGTAATTCTTAAATAGCCTCAAATGTTTTTGCTATAAGGTTTAAAATTCTTTGTATACCCATAACACATAGAACAGCGAAAAATCGGAAATGCAATAAATCACTTCCCTCCACTCATATTTTTAATTAATAATGTGATACGAATTGATATATGAAAATAATAGCATCATGATTTGTTTAATTTTATCCAATTCTAATGTTAAACTTATTATTGCTTACCGATTTTCGTTTAAAGCAAAACGAATTATGAAAAAAAAAAAAAATTTAGAAAAGTTTGTATTTTTTTTTAATTTAAATTACGTTCCATTTTTAAAATTAATATTGATTCCTCGCGATTTGCATTCCGGCAGCGGAGCGGGAGTGGTAATCTTATAGGGCGAAACGAATTATGAAAAGAAAAAAGAATAATTTTAAAAAGTTTGTATTTTTAATTTAAATTACGTTCCATTTTTAAAATTAATATTGATTCCTCGCGATTTGCATTCCGGCAGCGGAGCGGGAGTGGTAATCTTATAGGGCGTATCGCCTTGCCTCCTATTATAGCGACCGACTTTCCCTGCGGCGACGATTGTTGATGATTGTCACTCGCGCGTGCCGGTCTCCAAACGAATGGAGTTATATTGCACTAAAGATTTTTAAAATCTATTCTTTTTAAATAACAAGTTTTAGTTAGCATTGAAATGTTCAGAATGATCTCGTTAAGAAAATATGTATTAATACTCCAAATATATATAACTCAAACTGACATAATGAGCTATTAACGATATCCAAACCACTGAATGGATCGGACTAAAATTTGGCATGCAGGTAGATGTTATGACGTAGGCATCCGCTAAGGAAGGGTTTTAATTAATTGCACTCCTAAGGAGATAAAATAGGGGATGAAAGTTTGTATGAAACTTTGTCAATTTTAAAGCGATCGGGTTGCAACTTTGCATGCATAAACCTACGACGCAGGCAACACAGACATCGCTACGAAGTCGCGAGCACCAGCTAGTTAAAAATAAATATAACATCTTCCGATGTTTAAGGTAACTTTGATTCGTTTAAAAATCGATTGTGTTTAAACCAGTATTCTCAAAATGCAAAAAGAAAAAAATATTTATTATCATTTTTAGTAAACAACAAAACTGCACACAAACATTTTCACATTACGCAAATTGAACATTCATTCATTCAACTATAATTTAAAAAAAAACAAACAATCCATTCATTCATTCATATTAACAAGGTCCATTACCATTGTCAATATTATAATAATAATTGAAACACATTAATTCACGGCGAGGTTGTAAATCAGTCATATTTATGTGCGGCGCTCGACACGCTTTCCACTCAGTTCCCGCACACCTGTGGAACTGATAACGGGATAGCTGATAACACAATGGAAATTATTGCACAGATTATATATGCTGATAGGCAATAACGTGTCAATCCACAAATAGCCAAATTCGGATATATTGATGTATTCTGATACGGCGTCACGTATTTAACTATATTAAAAAAATCACGTCATCTAATAATAAGTATAGAAAAAAGTTTCTTAATTTAATGTTTCGAATATTGATATGTATTTTTAAGTAATTATTATTAGATAACACATTACATATGTCAATATGCTTTTAATTAATTATACCTTTTATCAAAATAGAAGATCGATATATTTTCTCAAAATGAAGTTCTTATAGCTTGACATAGTATTGCTTATTAGCGTCCATGTGGTTTTAGGAACGTAAAGGGTAGATGGTGTGATGTTGATTCAATGATTGTGCTTAACGTCATCAAGTAAATTACAAAACTAATGACAAATAAAAATAAAATTAGATATCATTAAAGCCTTTCTCGTTTAAATGATTTTATACACACTTTCCATTAGAAAAATGTAATAGAATAATAGAAGATTCAAATAGAATATAATAGAAGATTCAACACCAATAATTTGTAGATATCCATGTTAATTAAAACAATAACATTACTAATAACAATAAAATCGACCATTTACGTGATCTAAGGCCAGAATTACACTTATAACTTTTGTTCTAAGACTTTCTTAAAGAATTCTATTAGTTGTTTATCGTTGCTTGACGCCTAAAAGAATTTACAGTCAGTGCCTTTATTTTTGAGAACAACAGCTTTTGGGAGGATCATTTTGAGAGAATCTAGATGACTGTTACTAGGTTACAGAGTTCTTCTTCTTAGTGTGCCTCTATTGCAAGAGATTGGCCGTCAGGCCTACGAATCTAGTCCTATTTTGAGTCAAACGGAAGAGTTCCCCTGCACTTTTGACTGAGGTCCACTATCTAATGTTGCGTTGCCATGATTTCTTATTCCAACGTGTCTTTTGCTTCCAATCTGGCCCATAATTGAAGCAGGTGATATCTTTCGTTTGGTTTTTCGTTCGTTTCGTTACAGAGTTTTATATCAACGAGGGTAAAACTTACAAATGTAATTCTCGCCTAACAGCGTTAACCTTAAACAATAGACATTAGCGCCCGTCTCGACAGTCTCAATCACCATTTAGCTTGATAAAGACAAGGCGACATTAGACAAGATGGCTATCAGCTGACACCTCGTGAACATTAATGCCACACCAATTAACCTATTAAAACGTCAGATCGGGTAAATGTTCAGCTGTAAAGTTGCAATTTTGAAGAGCGTCTTCTGAATTTCTTGCCAATTTTTGGTTTTGGTAAAATTCTGATCCTAAACTTATAAGTAATATTTTTACAAGTAAAATTAAGTTTAATTGTTGTTTGTTAGTATAAGAAGAAAGAAACGGACTTCTAGAAAAAATACTTTTTCAAGTTCACCTCCAAAAAAAAAAAAAAACATTCCAATGGTGTCCCTCGTCTTTATTTTAGTTTGTTAAAAATCCGAGACTATGAAATATCAAAAAGACGTAGGTCTATATCGTAATTTTTTTTCTCTAACTTTTGCTACAGCTGATAATTTAATTAAAACCGTTTAAGTTTGGTTAAAGAAATCTCTATATAAAAAGCTAATAAGTCTTAATTAAGTACATCCATTCGAAGCCGGGGCGGGCAGCTAGGTTTTAATAAAAATAACACAAGATATTTAAAGCAAACAATTCCATACCATGGCAATAAATTCTTCACCGTGTTACGTTTTTACAACAATCATTAACAATCAAGTAAAAGTGAACTTCTTTATGAAAAACGTATTTATATATTGTAATCACTTAATTGGACCCCGGCACTATTTTTAGAAGGCATCTTTTAAATTATTTTAACGAGGCTCCGCCAACAATGTTGCAACAACACCACAATATGCTTACTGAGTGGCGTAATGAGACAGTTCTTTTAATACAAAAACACTAATGATTTATTTAAATGCTAAGAGATTGAGATTCGTTTTTTATTATTTAATTTGCAGTTAATTAAGAGCGATAATTGAGAAATAAAATACTTTTAGTGTGCTCGTTTTTTTATGACTCTCGATGAAAAGGCCCAGAGCCTTTTGTATGAGTCCTTTAACCTTATACATAGTTAAGGATCTTCAGCTCCACTGCCTAACCGTTGCTTAATTTAAGTATGAAAAATAGTTAAAGTTAGCTAATGGCGTCAAAGACATAAGGCCTTAGGTTTTATAGACTGACTATTAGGATGATTGACGATTGTCTTTATGATCTAAAGTTATATTTTACATCAAATCTTATCAATAAAATTTAGGTAAACATCAAAGCTAGGAGACATGGTATAAACACGAGAAAAGGCTGAAGACATGCCGAAACTAAGCTTTTTCTATTTGAAAATTTGGTCTTTTTCATCCGACTTCAAAAAGAGGAGGTTCTGTATTCGTCTGGGATTTTTTTTATAATTTCGTCATTTCTTAACCGACTTTAATTTTTTTTTAAATCAAAATAAGTGGTATAACTATGTCATTCAATTAAACAAAAACTAGTACTTGAAAACTCGGCGCTGCTAGTCAAGGTTTGAACCCGCAAGCATCGGTTGAAGTGTACATGTAGAACTATCAACCACTAGGCCATCTCGTCTCTCTTATTTATTTACACCAACGAAAAGGTATTTAATAGGTTTATAATATTTATTGAGCAATCTGGTTTAATTTTTATATTATTTATATGTATTGTTTAGATTGCTACAATTTCTTCTAGTCACTTGGCCGCGAGAGTGTTCTCTGTACCTGTGAACACGGAGCGTCACGGTAGCATGCGTAAACGATCCCGTGACGCTCAACGAAGACGACGAGGATACCGCTGGGTTTTAGTGTGTAGTCTGTCGCACTATGCCGTGGCAGGAGTCTCACATACCCGCCCATATCCATGGGCGGGATGCATAAAGCATTTCCCAACGACAAAAAAAAATGTTGTTACAATTGTTTCCATATTATGTTCTAATAGTTCACACTTGCATAAGCCGCTGGGTCGTGTCTCATCCGCTCGCTAACTGGCGACTACCTGTCGTGGATCGGTTAATTATAGCCTAGCCTAGCCTAGCCTCTAGCGTGTTACACGCTGCGAATATTAGTAACTGGTTAAGTAATGGTTTAAGGTTTGACATCCGACGTAACTGGATTTATATTTTCAACGATATTACATTATTTAATTACGGAAAAGATGCGAGACGCGATCTAGATAGATTCTTCTAGAAAAGTATAACTTTTTTAAAGTTAGATATTCTACCTTAGATAGAAGGATTTATAGTACAATTTTTGATATTTCAGATTGAGAAGATTTAAAAGCATGATACTACGCTAATTCTTATTGATAAAAATGTTTTAGAACCAGTACGAAATAATTTCTGGAATTAGAATTAATCCGAAGGTGCTCAAAACCTTAAGCGGAATTATAACATGTAATATCTACGATTCCATTTTGACCCTCACGTTAGAATACTGTTTCACTAGCTTACAAATATTCGTCTCTTTTGTAAAGAACAACCCAAAATCGATTTTGAGCATCACAGCTGAATTAGTTGTTTTTGTAATGGCAGACGAAGCGGTCATAGTGTTTGGTGTGCATATTACATATTATATCTGGTGTTACAATTTGTAACACTGCAATGCTTATCTTCCTCAATTAATGATGTAATTTGAGAATTTGGCGTTTTGAATTTTTAATAAATATAAAATATTTTTTTTAATTGTTTAGTTTAGCTAAAGTGTGGTATGCTAGTCGTGCACCAAATCTGTCACAAGCAATCCAGTCAGCGTCCACGAGAACTGTGTTCCGTTGAGCGCTAAGATATTTCACGCCTGTGTTGCTAAACAAGACGTATGGGCAGTCGACTCGCTCGTTAGGATATTAATATAGATGACATACTAACGACTTTAGGAAATTGCCGAATAGATTTTAATATTTATAGAATTTCGTCTAAATTATGCGATAGTATGTCACTTCTGTGGCCGGAAGACGCTTGTTATGAGACAAAAGTAAACTTATGGAAATAGAATTGAATATAAAAATTAACAAATATATATCATTAAGCTGAAGCTTAAGATAATTGTAATTAAAAAAAAAATTACTGCTTAACTCCACCTTTACTTAATTTCTCATTACTTGGTTCTAAATAGGTTTGATATTTCGAATTTTCGAAATTGTCCCAAAACAACCTAACTACTGACTGAACTGGCTAAGAAGATACAAACTTGGTCGGACCTGACGATAAAGATGGATACTTTGAATGAAAAAGTATGAATTCTCGGAGATGCAGTCTTGGAGCTTAGGAAACAGTTACGTACGTCGATCTGGTTTCTTCAATCAAATCCTTAAATGTCAGATCGAATGTGTCGTATTTAATCGTACAATATCGTTTAAGGTACTTTAACAGCGGGGCGCACCGACCTCGCGATCGTAATTGATTTCCATTGTAAGTATGTTATCGTTAATGATTATTATGTCATCTACATGTGTTGCGATAATTCGATTTCGAATCGATTATTAATCGTACCTAAACAAATAATCGATCAACTCCAAATTAGGCTTACCATGGGATTCGATTTAAGATATGTTTATTTTTCGATTGGGACTAATTTTTATATGTTCTTGTAATTTGTTATTAGAATCGTGAGACTTGGTTATTGATTTTTTTATATTGGTGAATGGAATAAATATTGACCATGACATGAGTTGCTATGTTTATAATTGAAATTAATAGTACCTTTCAATAATATGTTCTACGTTCAAATTGTATGGATTAACGAGTGTAAGATATTAAGTGCAATTTTTATTCTTGCTATAAATTTTATATTATTTCTAGTGTTTATGTAAAGTTTACTATAATAAAGCCTATATAATATTTAATCGAAATGTAAGTTTTTTAGGTCATGGCATAAATATATCCATTTTTATTGTATTGATTATAACTCAATAAAAGCATTATTTAATTTAAAAAAAATATTCTAACTCTTATGAAAAAAAATTTAAGAGCGTAACATATGCAACATTAAAAGACGCATTATTTTAAAATAATAATTTTTCAATAATATTTATTTATTACATATTAATATTATTGAATTTCTTGAAATTTAACTTAAAAAAATGCCATGACTAATTTTACTTTAACAACATCACAGAACATCAATTTCCTTCACTTATATTTATTTAACGTAAAGTGTATGTTCGAACGTGTAACTTAAATTAATGAAACATGTTTAATTATTACATGTAACAATTATTTATTTTTGACGTCGATTTTCCTGTTAAAACTAAATTTCAAGTTAATGTTATTTATGAGTAAAACTTGCGGTTTTATGACAAGATCACTCAATCGAAGGTCGTTTAAGTGCATATTGTAGAGACGTAAGTATAAATATATTTTTATGTAAATTGAGTAAAATCAGGCGATTGCGAGGACACTAATTTTCACTATTATATTCGTAAGAATATTTTAGAAACTTATATTTTAGAAACTATGTGATAATAACTTTTTCAGTATTTGTATTTGACAGATACTTTGGCGTAGCGGCCACTGTTATTGTTTGAAGTTTCCGGACTCCCGACACAGGGCCATGAGGTTTTAATGGGGGCCCCATTAAGAGTGTAATGTGTTCATTTATTTATTTTAGTGTTAAATTGAATTTCGTCGTTGAAGAACGTCACAGACTTCTATGAATAAAACCATTAAAATCTAAGATTTAAACTAAAACAAAAACTCCGCGAGAGAAGTCACAGAAGCTAGTTAGTCCAGTAGGTAGTTTAAAAACACCGCTATCAAAACTTGGATAACATCTTTTAATTCCTGTTTCGAAAGTATTTAATGCGCTAATTAATTAAATTGTCATTAACTGTAATTTTTATTGGGGCTTGAGTGATGAGCCTCTCCAGTCGTGGAAGATACAAGAACAATAAGAAAATTAAAAAAAAATGTTACGAAACTTTTTATTATACACTATTGTATGGTTGTGGCGTTGCTTGTATTGATTTTAACTTCTCAGCAAAGTTCCCTGTTAATTTTTTTTGTAGCAATGCTTAATATTTTTGCAGTAAATTGAGTTTTTTATCCGTTTGTGATGAAGTTCCATCAAAATTGAATTGTAAGGTTATTGAAATTCAATGTTTAAAAATTGTGTACAATGTATATATATAAAAAAAATTGCTGTCGTGAAAATAACGAATGCGACAAAGTTAAAAAATATCGTTATATAAAAATAACCAGACAATTTCAATTTACTAATATCGCACATACAATTTCAATTTTATATTAAGAAGCGCGATATTCACGTAACAATTCGTTAATTTCATTAATGAAATAGCTGATAAGCGATATTAAATACAACAATTATAATAATTAGAGGGGCCCCAGTACCAATATGGCAAATCAACATATTGGATACGTCTCCAGCAAGAATCTTGTAAATGAGGACGCAATATGACGTTAAAATTACTCTTTAACTTTACGACGTTTAAAAACACTCTAGAAAACTATGCCATATTGGTTTCATAAAAAAGGTTTGAATGACGTCATTTGAAGCTAAAAAGTGTCCGCTAAATTTGAAGTGAAAATTAAATTTGTGACTTTACTCTCGATAGCGATATAAAACAACTCTGTAACCTAGTAACAGATACGTTGTAAGTAATTGCAAAAGTAAATGTCAAAAGTAAACCACTGACAGTAAACCCTTTCAGGTGTAAAGCGATGAGAAATACGACAATCTTTATGAACTACTGGGAGCAAAACTGACGTAACACTTCTAGTATACCTGCCTGTCGTTTAAAAGAGAGAACTAGAATCCTGATACCCTCCCCCGTTTCTTTCCTCACTTTCTATTTGCTTGCATCCCGTATTCCTTTTAAGCTGGCATTTGTAGCTCCTCTGGTGCAAATGTCCATGGGCGGCGGTGATCACCTAACATTAGATCGTTTGTCAACTATTTTAACTAGATGATGATAAATCGTAACACTTATCACGGTGCACATGTCCCGTGAGCTACTCTATTTCGCCTACATTAATTAAAAACCTGACATACCTCACGTAATGCTAGTATTTGCCAAAGAGCGGACATCTCGAAGTCTAATTCAATCGAGTCACGAATCTCTCGGCCGTTGAACTCTTCGTTATACGCATGTCATATCAACTGGACTATGTAATGCTACACTTTCTCAATCTTTTTACATGGATCTAGTATTCTTTGTAACAGGTATCTTTGAAGAATTTCTTTACATTGAACTACTGTACTGGACATTTCATTGCAAATTGCAGTACTCTTAAGATTCATTATCTGTTATTAATAACTAGATGATTTTATATACTAGCAGATCCCCGCTGCTTCGCCCGCATATATTTAGGAATCTGATATCTAACAAACTTTCAACCATCTTTTTAATCTCTAAATTTTAAATAAAAATTAATATCCAGTAAGAGTTACAAAAAATACTATATAATAAAAAAAT
Organism: Hypolimnas misippus; assembly: GCA_037950945.1. Taxonomy (NCBI): domain Eukaryota; kingdom Metazoa; phylum Arthropoda; class Insecta; order Lepidoptera; family Nymphalidae; genus Hypolimnas; species Hypolimnas misippus. The sequence goes on along the minus strand of JBBEEQ010000024.1, from coordinate 13,785,836 downwards.
CTTTAATAATCTTTAAAAACTCAAAAGAACAACGTTAGTAAAGTTTTAACAGTTCGGAAATCAAATTTAGCTTTAAAGGAGAACGTAAAAAACTGCGTAATGATGTATTTTTATTTCGTGTATTTTTATAAGTAAATTTATTATTAATTCAAAATAGTGTTTATAAAAATTATGCTGTGTTTGTCGCTGGCTTTTAAACGTGCTAATTTTGACTTACACATTGTTAGAGCATCTTTCGTTTTTTGATATCTACCATTCTTGAATCTTATCATACAATGTGAAACATCCCTCGTCCGTACGCACCATAGAACGTACGGAACCACTTTCAACATCGCTGATGTAAGTAATTACACGCGGCTTTAATTGCGACATTCGCAGTAAGCGACACTACGTACAGATACTTCGTCAGTGACATAAAAAAGTTATAAAAAAAAATATATGTCTATATTCGTGGAAATATGAGTAATTGGTCTGTCTCGTGTTTGGTAATTTTCTTTAATGGTTATGTCAGTCAGGGGGCCTAATTTCGTCTGTCGGGTAAAACCGTCTACTCGCAATTACGGGACGCTACAGTACTTATACTTATATCTTTGAAATTTGAATCAAAACTGGCTGACATGTTCACTGACTAATCGATCAACGCAGAGCAAGAACCGCTGGGTCTAGAAACATGAAATTTTGCACAAACATTCCTTAAATATCAAAGCGTTCACTAAGAAAGGATTTTTAAAAATCGAATGAGTTTAATCGGAAATAGTGTTAAAAGTTTGTTGGGTATCAACTTCCTATACGCGGGCGAAGCTACGGGGAATTAATAGTTATTAATATAATAAAAAAACGCAAAAGAACAGTTTCCAATATCTAACAATTTCTCAATATCAATTACAAGTTAATGAAATACGCGAGCCGAATCAACCTTTGATTTAACTAAAAGGCGTTGTAATATTCGACGTTGTTCAATATATAATTGGTCGTTTCAAAAATTGGACAATTTGTTAAATTACCCGCAAGTAGCTAGTTTCCCAACGCGAACCTTTTTACCCGTCCAACAACACGAACACAAACACAGCCCAGAGTGGTGAAAACTAAATTGTTACTCGTAATACATGCCTAGTGTGAATACGTGTACATCTCTATATTTATATATGTGGTTAAAGCACAAACAAATAAATAAAATTGAAGTATCTATTTGTACTTTCAAATAAATACGTATGAAAATATATCGATGACGGGACTCAGAGATAGTTGATGTAATAAAGAGTAACTTGGGATACTTTTATTTATTTTAATTAATAAATGAAAAGAGTGTTAACAATTTCCAAATTAAGTGCGAAGGTAAACGTTATATAAACAAAATTTCAACTCAAACCAGAAACCGCGGGGCATAATAATAATGAATTATGATTTCCAATCAACATATCATATTAATTAACATAATTATTTAACACTAATTGTCCGTGTTCACTCGCGTTTATGGATACAGTTTCGCTCCTCTGTGTCGTAGCGTGATGTATTGTAGCCTTTAACCGTTCCAATATATCATAAGCTAGATATAACGAACATAATTCATAGTAAGGATCTAATAGATCTAGGTTGAATCGTTTTGTAGGCCGAGGATCGGCGTTACAAGTTTTCGTCATCTCGACGACGCAACGCAAATGTCAGAGAAGTTCAGACCACGTGTTCGCGATGATTGATGATGGCTCTGTCTTTTTTTTTTTAATTTCAACAAGATATTTCTGTGCAAACGGTTTTTAATTACACGTCCGTCAAATGTTATATCGTTTGACGAGAATAATTGAACATAAGAAATTATTTTGTTTTTCTTTTTGCTTTTTTTTTGAGAATTGTTTTTTCCGATTGGATTGAAATTTGTACACCTGGTGTTCAGGGAATTAATTTATTTTTAAATGTCTATCAATACTTAATTAATGTAAAAAGCGAAGCGTAAAAATAATATCCAAATCAACTAACCATACGTACACGAAATTGAATCCATTCAAATGAAGCCGTAATAACACTCAACGAAATTCATTATTTTCAATCCAATTACGTTTCTGTAAATCAATACAATTCTAAAGTTGCATTCATACTGTAATGCTAAATATAAAATACAAAATGCAGGCAGCGTGAGATCATAAAGATCTGTCACATTGTTGTGAACCACACACGATGACCATAGAATAACTTTGAATATTTTTTTTTAAACTTGTTGCACAGCCTTGAGTTCAAGGCCTTTTGAGCATTAATATTAAGAGCTACAATGATAGCACTCGTATTTTTTTTTTATTTGTCAAAATTCATAAATCTTTAAACTGGCAACATTAAGACTTACGTAATACAAAATCCTACTTCTTTAACCTATTCCTCGTGATGGATTAATAAGTATATGTTATTGTTTTCATTTATAAAGGTGAGTAGTAATTATGTTGTCTAGGCGAAATTACAGCGGTATTTAGCCGTGATTTAAAAGTCAAATGGCTCATTGGCACAACTTTTTATATGCCTTAAAAAGTTTCCATCATAATTCCTATTGTCGTTTGTTAGTTTTTGTCCGAAATCTTTATACTTCTTTACAAAGTTTATCACTTAAACATGCAAAGATGTTCGCTCTCATAACAAACTCATTCACCAAATAATGGCTCGAGCTAAAAATATCCAACATGCGCAGTCGGATATACCAATATTTTCGGAAAAAAAATTAACAATTTAAAGGTACAACACCTCTAATTAAGCTTTAGATTTCTCAGAATAATTTCGGCGCTAACAACAGCGTGTCATGCGCAAAATAAAAACAACGAAAATCGTATTCAAATTGCCTCTCTTGATTGTACGGAGTGCGAGGAAGCCCATCATTTCAGTAGCCAAAAAAAAATCCAAGTTTATTAGGGACCGAGTGAATTTTTATACGAAGGATTCGATTATGAAGATTCCGTAACGAAATGCGCAGCCTCCCCATTTGTGCGGTAATACTTTCAAAATGGCGGCCAGCGTCCCGTTTCCCGCCGGGCGCGTGACTGATGGATACTAACTTTACATTTTCTAATTGCAATGTCCATTGACCCTTCGTACTTTTTGCTGTTATGGTGGTCCTGATGAATCTTGAGTTATCTTTCAAATTTCATTGAAAATCGCCGAAATCTTTAATTAATAAAAATTTCGTTGTGATTAAGTAACTTTTGGTATATTGTGTTTCCAAACCAGCTTGTTTCGTATCACATGAAGAGCGTGGTCTTGACCCTGAGATCTTTTGATGTTGTAATGAAGGGTTTTATTAAATCAACGTCAGAAGTCCATTAAAAATGGACCCTTACAAAGCAAAGTCCATCAATCAAGCAGACGATACGGATATAAACGAGACATTATAAAAGGATGGATCAACTACATTTCGAGATGATTTTTTTTTTGGTAAACGCTTGTGTGATTGTATGGACAACGTTATTGCTTGATAAACTATTCAAAAAAGAAATAATCCTTTAGTAAAAGGTAGGAAGGATACTCATTAGTAAGTCAATGTAAATGTTATAATTATTAATAGTCCGTGTAATAAATACGAAGAAAAGTAATGGTGCCTTAAGATAACACATTAATTGTCTGTCAGACCGAAAAAAGATTAAAATTAAATCTCGACGGTTTATGATTTTTATTTTTTTTTACAGTTGCATTAAAATGTTTAATTGATAATAAAGAACACGGATTCCTTTACACAGTTATTAAAGAAATAAAGAATGTAGGAAGACCAAACGATGCATACAATTTCTATGATTTCGTTCCGGTGAAACTTAAAAGGAATATCTTTGAAAATGCCATTATTCTCTTTGAACTCAATAATCAGTAAACATAACGTTTATTAAAAAAAATGACCCCTGTCCTGCAGGAATGCCACGAGATAACATCGGAGGCGGTCTTGAGTGATGTGCTACGTTAATGGGCAGCATAGGCGAAGAAAAAATTACAGATAACGCTATAATGTTGACATTGCTTGAGGGTAAAGGGCACTTACGATTGACCGTTGACTTTGATTTGAAAAAGACGAAATACATATGTTGTTTAAAATGTTAATACCAAAGGTTATTTTTCGTCCTTCGTTAGTTCATAGGTTGGTGCAAATATAAACTGAGCTAATACAGCAGTTCGAGTCATGACATTTCATAATAAATTACTTAAGCGTAAGCGGACATGCAAATGATTGATTTCAGCGCATGTGTGATAATTATCTCCAGGTTCATCGTGCAAGGATTGTTCGTGCGTGCGGCGCGTGCGCACGCGTCACGCATCGCTCCCGATCTTGATCGTGAAACAGATAGCGAATGTTTTTGGTACGGTGGCCCAGCTACGTAACTGACAAATTGCCTTTCGATTTATCCGAGCAATCATTCAAAATCAACGCAACCCATAGAGTACACGATTGTAAACCATTAATTACTTAAGAAGTTTTTTGTCGAACGTTTCCGAGAAGGCTTACGGTGCGATTGAGATAAAAAAACTTTAGTGGCATTGTACGCTGAACAAAGTAAAAAACAAAGGTTCCTCGAGACATGGGAACAGCAATCCACATGAAAACCGCAGGGCCAGTACGAGCGCATGATAAACAGCCACGCGTACATGAAACTTCCTTAGCCGACCGCAAGGAATAAAAAACCTGGACAATAGGAGCCGGTTACATAATTTACGCCGTACAATGCGAACTGCGGAAGAGTTTTTTACGTCGTGATTATATTAAAATGAGGATCAAGATTCAAAAGAAAAGTATGTTCGTCAATTTATCTACGAGCAAGATTACAAGACGAATTTAGAACCATACCAAAATTATTAGAAAATATTTCGCCTTAGATGTTTCAAATAGTGGAACTAAGGTTCTCATGGTAAAATTTTCTCAATCGACTAGACACCCTTAAAAATAAACGACGTATAAGGAACATGATCCAGGCTAGTCGATCTGACCGCACCGTACGATGTGGTCGCGGAAAAAAATACTAAAGATTGGTAACCGCACCGTGACGCATCAAACCACCTTGAAAATGCAGTCTTTACGCTATCTGCAGATATATTGATTTATCTCTATAATAATTGTACTAGTATGTTAATAGTCGTTTTCAGTTGGTTACTTTATCTTATAGGAATGATACTGAATAAGACAACAAGATTTTTTATTTCTTTAAGCTATTTTAATGATAATAGAACATAGAAGGTCCCAACAATCAGCTTAATGTCAACCATGGAAATAATAGTATGCGAAGCAGAAGAAGTACGATAAAGTACTTAGTGCATTAAGTAAAATTTACGTCCGTTTGCAGCTTGTTAGCTTCACAAGAGAAGCAAGCGCCTATGGAAATCTTAATTTTCTTCGTAACGGTTTTATTTTAATTTTATTACGCAGGCATGTAACTAAGGTAATATTATGTTGGCTACTGTCTGATTTTTCTCTCAGCCTTAGACGTTATGCTAATCTTATAATGGACAGTGTTTGGGCGGTTCCTGCCTCGGCTCCTGCGCGTTCCTTTTTTAATGTTATTAATTTATTGCCCCATCTGTATCGTTCTTTGTAATTAAGCGACTATGTGTGTACGGACTAAGTTGTTTATTTTAATAAAACATTTACAATATAATTCTAGCGCAATTATTTTCATCGTATATTTTAAACTCTTTTAAAGGCATTTACATAGTGGGATGTACTCGTATTAGTCATACCTGAAATGGGCAAAAAATTACCATCTTTAGCCTCTTAGTCTTCACATTATAATACGGTTTAAAGACACAGTAAATAGAACCAATCTCAGTGTAATAATTTTCAAGAAAAATCAAATTATTTTTATATAGAAGTGTAACATGAACCTTCGTCCGAGTGACGACCATGACAACTAGCATTATAAAAATTGATTATTCTACTAACATTTGGTTTCTCATTGCTCTATAATTCATATCGAGTCGATTACCACGCGGAAGGCTAACTAATAACTAGTGGGTCCGTGTCGAATCCACCCCGATTTTATGTACCATTAGTTAGACAGGATTAGAGCGCCCTATACCCGTGTCTCTAGACGCTACCGCGCCGTGGAGACAATTAACTATGGAATGTTGTAGGCATTAAATTTGATTGGTTATACGATTGCCGCATCTGTAATTACGCGCTCTTTGATTGAAATTTATCTCGTCCCTTGAGAGAATATAGATGACTTTTTTCTCATATACGGTCATCTGATACGTCAATTATCATACAATTACTGTTTTTTCTATTTGAATGTCAGTGATACAATGGACGAGAAATTGTTCTAGAAAGTATTTTTTATGTATTTCGAATTGGTTAAGTATGGCTTCCAGGATCTGGAATGATCTTGAGCGGTTTAAATATAAAATAAATCAGAAAAAGAAAATTATCATATTGTTTCTAATAAATAATTTATATATGAATTTTAAGTATGTGCATATCGTTGCAAACTTTAAACACGTGAGTAACTAACTGAATTTATCAATGAGGATTATTTTATTTATAAGACAAACAACAGTTATCAACAATGAGAAATTTAGTGGAAGTCGAAGAAATGAAACTTCTGTAAGCATTATAGAAAGCGTAACGACCAACACATATTGTCGTTTAGCTCACGCTAACCGACCACAAATTAATTTTCACCAATAAAACTTATCTGCATGTGGCATAACAATCATTTTTTGCGCAATTATGATCGGAATATAATGATAACACACGGAACTCGTTCGCAGGATTGCATTTACAATACAAAGTTGCAATCAATATTAGATCCTATTGCTTTGTTATACAGATCACTTTATTCGATCGCTTCTAATACGTAGCTAGTGGACTTTATGTCATTGTAATAGGAGTCATTATCCGCTATACCATCGGCAAGCATTGGGGCGTTCACCCCGCTCGCAAATAGCTCAGAATCTAACTCACGCAGTGATTGCAGACTTCATCGCTTGTGGTAGCTAACTACCGCATGCAATATAGATGGCGCTGATAAACGCCTCAACTACCCTCACACGCATAAAATCGGCGCGGGCGCAGGATTCGCGGAGATCGTGCTCCCTCGTTATTGAAGATTATGTGTTGACAAAGACTGTTGTATGACTTGTAGTTTTTGATATTCCGATAACAAATCGAATATCATGCCATGCATACGAAACTCCTAATGTTTATGTATGTTTCTTTGTTGTTTTATTTGATTTTTTAAGGGTTTTTAAATTTAAATATATTTAAATCAGATGGTTTAAAACTTCAACTACAGACGACTTTAATGACGTCCTAAGTATCTTTGCATGATACGTTGAAGTAATGTTAAAAAGTTGCAATTTAAATTGTATATAATAATTTTGTTTGTAATGCATTATTTAGAAACATTATCGCATATTGTATTTAACATTTAGATCCGTATCCAATGTCAACATTACTTTCACATAGTTTAACAGAACCCGTCCGATAGTCCGATCATTCGGACCGTGAACCCTGAGCACTTGTTCTGAACATGATGTTTCACAATCATTCGTGAGCGACCTTCGCTCGTTACCATCACACCATCGTATCGGCGCAGGCGCAGCCGCGTGGGAATATACGGAAATTATCTCATCTCCAACTATTCTATGTTCATCTGCAGCCAAGACACCTGATTTATTGTTTTATGATAAATATTAGGGAGAATAATACGTTCTTAAATACTATTTATTTAAACAATTTGGGTTGTAATTTTTCAGGTTTATAATGGAATCTTGACATGGTGAAGAATAGAGGTAGATATAATGACGTAGACACTATCGAATTTATATTGTTAAGCAACTTCTGCGCGTTTTGATTTGTGTAAAAAGTAAATAAAAACATTTATCTACAAAACTTTGTCTAGAGCGGCAGAGTATTTTATACTTGTATTTTATTTTATATTTGTATTTTATTTTATACTTGTATACGCATTCGAAGCCGCTAAAGTTAAATGTGTGAATCAATAAACATGCATTTATCGAATACAGGGAAAAAGAAACATGGAATACAAATTGCTAGTTACAATTATGACTATTCAACTATGGGTATGGAATTAAAAACAACAATGGCAGCGCACGCGCAGCCATCTGACATTTGGCGTTCACCTGCGCTTGCGCAATACGGCGTGCATCCCAAACTCCCGCGCTTGCTCACGTGTAATTAAATTTAATAGCTTCCATCGTGTATTGTGTACATGCGTAATATATATTACCTATCAATATCGATGAGTATCTGCGAAAATTCTTTGTGCCTATGTATTTGATTTGACTACAATACGATTTTACGCACACGCAAAATCGAGCCTTATCGTTTACCAGTTTAGGTTTAAAGTCAATTTCAATGAATATTTGTTTCTACCTCAATTTCAATATTGTAAAATAGTAATTTGATGTGTGGATTTCTTTTATTAAGTAATAAAATTTTATCTTCAATAGATTGTTTGAATGCGATAAAAACCAGTCACAATTATACAGTTTCAATGTAAATAAATATTAGGATCAAGACTAATCAATCAAAGTCTACTATAATCCCACAGTACAATTATGACTGATCTATTCTTCGTTTAAAAAAGAAAGTTGTCATGGGACATAATAGAGTTTATGTTATGGTATTTAGCGCCACAGCTTTAAGGAGTCAGAAAACCCATTAGATTTCAAATAGACTTCCACAGTTCCGTGTGGTAAATTACATTGGAATCATGGGCCGCCGTGGGAGTGTCCCGGGAAATGATCAGGTGTAGGGTGGACATATATATTCAGTAGTTTATTCGGACGTATCTTGTACATATTTCTGATCTCTCTGAATCTGAATCCATCGATATCACTTTCATTTTGAAGGTGCTATTGAAAGAAATGAAAGTGATCTTAAAGATACGCTAATTTGCGAACAGATCATAAATTAATAATGTCTAGATCTCGCACGATTATTCACGCCATATAATATATTATTAGGATTTTTTCCCTGTTATACCAGGGTCTGCTTTCTATTCTAGTCTCGATATTGACAAGTTACTGATTTTTACACAGAACGATTGCCATCTGACCTCCGCAACCCCCGAAGGTATGCCAGAAACCATTTAGACAAGAATAATTTATCTACAGCATTACGTTCTCTTCGAGACACAGTGGGGAGACCCATAAGAACAAACATCTAGAAACAAATATTCATAAAAATATAAATATCTGTCCCGAGCGGGAATCGACCCCGAAACCATTCGGTGGGTACATCCAGCACCACTACACCAGTACGGTCGACCCCCGACAAACACATCAACCTTCGAACATCCATAAGTCAAATATATAATAGAACAAAATCTACTAACGATTGCTATTATAGCATAACTAGAATGTTAATTATATTTTCAGAATACATTTTCCTAAGTAGCCCGGAAACCATGGTCTCTCTAATCTAATCCTGCATTAGACGAGTCGGCGTCTTTGTGCCGTGCTCACGCGCATCCTAATCGTCAAGCGATACGCAATCACGCTGTAATGGATCCAAGGGATCGAACGCTTATTTCTGATGTAAACTGACCAACTATCTGAACACATTTTTTAAGTGATAAACGAAGCCAAACATCATTTCAATGATTTAAAAATACGTCAGTATAGTTTAGGAAAAGTTATTTATAATTTATTCCTTAACCACCCAAACGAACAGTTTCAGTTACCAATTTTAGATAGTTCGACGATCAACGATTGAGTTGACAAAAGAAAAACAGAAAATAGAAAGTATTATCAAGCTAAGAATTAATAAACTTTTAATAGATTTTGATGACCGTAAAAAATCAATAAGTATTCACGATATCAAAACCGTTGCACCATAATCAGATCAAAACATCCAACTTCAAAGATCTAATGTAATTACTCATTGCAAATAAATATACAGGTAACAATACGATAATCATAGTGATATATGTGGTAGACCGAGTGGAGCTGTGAACGGCGCATAACATCGTGCGAGCTCGCCTACTAATCACCGCGTCCGGCCCGATCTACTCTATGTTTATGATAGCCTGAAGAACAAAACGCCTGTCGATAAGGGTAAACACTTAGCACTTCTGTTGTTTATGCTGTGCTGTAAATTATAACGAAATTACAATGAGAACTGAAGAGGCTGTCCATTAATCACGTGAGGTCCAAGAGGAAGGGGGGTCTGGAAAAACATCACCTTATATCACAAGGAGGTAGGAGGGTTTTCTAAGATATCGCGTGTTTTTAGTCTCGAAACTTATGGAAGCTATGTATATACGGTTGTATAATTTTTTAGAATTAAATGCGATTGTACAAGTTTTTAAAGTTAACCATTTTTTTAAATATTGCTACTTAGGTAGTAGGTATAAAAAAATATATGTTATACTTAGGTAGGGGCTTACTTAGGGGGGAGGGGGTGAGATTGTACAAAACCTCACCACGTATCACCAGGAGAGGAGGAGTCTAAAAAGTTGCTGAAATACATCATGTGATTAATGGACGGCTTATAAAATTTCTAATTTAGAAAACTTTTCATGTTGACTTTCGGTTACTTTTTTGTCGTCGGTATAAAACCTCTTCGAGATACTAAAGTGGTATTTTAAAAGCATATGCTGGCCGCTTGTTTAGCGCAAATGATGTCTTGAATTGGGGCAGTGGTATTACGTGCCAGTGTAGTACCATTTTAAATCGTTATTGCCAGTATGCTGGGTTATATTACGGTACACACATAAAATTGTCAAATAAATTCAGCTAGTGACCACTCATAAACATCCAGATTTTTGAGATCTTCGTGTTTGAGTTCATTTCAACTATCCATAAATAATATATCATTTACCATCTTACCAAAAAGTCGCAAGATCATTAATATTTTTTCTTTAAGATTACAAAAAATTAGAAGCAAAGGTCTTATTAAATCAAGAGGAAGAATAATTCGTATACGTAATGCACCTTGACCCCATAGCGGGTTGGGCGCGTGATCGATGGTGTTCGGCGTGAAATATCTCAATTCATTAGTCAGCCATGGTGCCATAGAGCGACGGTGTCGTGCGGATTGTGCAAATTACCGCCATTGTTTGTAAATGATTGGCTGATTTTGTTATGTGAAGGAATTGGAAATCTATTGAGACTACCTCAATTTATATTTTATATGCTATTAAAAATTTTGCCTTGTTAAATTGATTGACGATAAAATTTAATACAAGTTAAAATAATTAATAAGTATTTTTAACGTTGTAGTTGTACCTTGGCAACTGGTAACCCAAAAAAGGTCCCGAAAAGGTCCGAAATATTCGACGAGAAAGAAGAAAAGTATGTTGCTGAACTATTATTTCATTTATATAACCCTAATTGTAGTTTTATCCGATCTTAATGTTTTATCATTTAATATACATATATAATATATATTTGTCTTTATTGTTATCTCTCAACGTAAATTACAAATGTATCGTAAGAAATTTAAAAAATATGCAATACTTTAAATGATGCAATTAATTTGATTTAATTAATTACTGCGTTATAAATAAAACATATTTAAATTAAGCCGAACTTACTAAAAATTTTTATCACGAAAAAGAAATCTCTCAACGACGTACTAATTGTCCGAGTACCTTATCTTGTTAATGTATTAACATACGTAACTTTTACTTTTGGAATTATTTCCAATAAACTTCAATCGAGGTTTTACGAGTGACTTTGAATTGGGCTACTAAATCAAAATCAAAACATATATTTAGATCTATTATAAAATTCGATTCGTTTAAGGAAGTTAGTACTACAGAAGATAATATATGTAATGAAAAAAATAATAAGGATAATAAACGTGATAATAATTAAAGTTATAATAAAACTACCGTAATTCACAAGAAACACTTAATCAATATTAAAAGGCTCATTTCATTAACTCCAAGCTGATTATAGCGAAATTATAAGGAATGCAATTTTAATAAATGATCTAAATTTCCGCTCGTAATATTTTATTTCTGTCATAAAACAATATTTTATATTACTGATAATTTTGTGCGTCACGTTCTGATTAAACCTTTTCTTTGGCTTTCTAATAAGATCATTAACTTTAGTTAAACATTAAGACGATTAATATGAAGATGTTGACATTCCTATCATAATAACTTGTTTCTCTAAATATAATAACGATCAATCTGATAATAAAAATACCAAAATACTTTCTAGAAGATAATTATGAGAACTTTGAAAATAATAAGTAGTATAAATCAAATTGAACGATACGATGATTTGGTATCAAGTTTATTGCTCAGAAAAGTAAACACGACTTGGTTTTATTAGCAAATCAATAAAAATAAAACATTTTATTTAAATACTTAAAAGAGTGTGTAAAAATGTTCATAGGTATTTCGGCAATTTCACTTTTGTTGATATTTTTACGAGTCGATTTGTCACTAAGATTTTTTTAAATTAAATTAGCTGGCAAACGAACTGATTAATTAAGCACTACCGCCCATTGACATTTGCAGTGCTAGAGATGTCAAAATTGCAAAGTCAACTTAAAAGGGAATTATGTATGAAAGAGATTGCTGTCCATCCAACATTGGATTTATATTAAAAAATTACCCCTTTCCAAATCTTTACCATTAAGTTTCATTTTAAGGGCATTTTATGCTTTGTAGCTTAATGACCCTGTTATTTCTTTGGCACCATCATAAAACATCAAAATCCCGAAGTATTCTTGCGTGTATTATTCATGAAAAACACAGGGCCGGAGGGTTTTCGTAAATTGCCCATACATGCCATATTCGGTCGCCGTAAAATCCGATCTGATAAAGAATCGAATTCGTTTTCGGGCCTTCCAAGTTTACCATATACAATACATTGATTATTTTTTGTTGATTTACTGCATATGAAAATCGCGTGCGTCCTCGTACTTTCGGTTTCTGTTATAATTTTAAAAGTATATGTTTCGAAATTGAATTTAATATGTAATCACTTTGCATCAGAACGTTTCATTCTTTGGGCAGTAATGGGATATAAAATTTTACGAGTTATGATTTAAGCAATTTCTCGAAAATGTGAACTTGGATGCTAATCAAGCAAAATTGGAGAAAATGAATGACAACTGATTTAAACTTTCATATTCATCCAGATTTCAGACCAACGTGCAACTTTGTTTCTCAGAGGTCGAACAAGTAATTTTATATGCTTTAAATTCATGTAAGCTATCGTTGAAAGAAATTACTTGTGAATAATTCTTATTTATCTGCGGAGACAGATGAAGGGGCAGTATATTTGAAAGTAAAAGTAGCAACACATTGATATGTGGCAAAGAAGCGACGAAGTCCGAATTCCTAATCAGTCTCTGCCCACGCGGCGCCACTTCTTCACGTAACTTTCTATTGACCGTCGGCACTTTAAACAGACGAACAAACATTATTGACTTTCGATTTGCATAGAGACTTTTAATGCCATACTCATGCTATCATGAATTCTTTATTATACGCGATACTTTACCATCAAGATTACCGCCCTTCAAGTTCAGATTCATTTACTTAATTCTAGTAGAAATCTCGAACTTCATACCTGAAACAAAAAAGAAACTTATTAAAAATAGTCTTCATTTAGAAACATACTATATGAATAAAGTTGGGTATATAATTTTTGCTTATAAATGAATTTTGGTTTGTCATAATAAACAACTGTTTCGGAACATGCTCAGCTCAAGCAGGCGCAGGTTTGAACTCTCGTAACTGTTAAATCACGAAGTTTTCTGGAAATCTTACGTCAGATCAGAGAAGAATGTAACTCGGCGGCATTTCGTTTGGAGGGTATTATCTAGCCGGGATTATTGGGGAGCAATAAATAATAATAAAGCGGACAAGCGCGCGTTGCGTGACGCACGCTACCGTGCGCTCGCGCCGCTCCGCGTGTACATCTCGCTACCACGACGATGGCACCGACAAACAGAATCCGTAATCGTGTAATGACACTTAAGAAAAGGGGAAGCCAGCATTAAGTGATTTTTTTAAAGGGGCTGCATTAAAATAATTTCACTGACATAACAAAAAAAGGTTAATTACACAACCACTTATTGTCACATTTTCCTATTTCATAAGACCGATCGTAAAAACATTGTCATTCAGAGTTCGTTAATTGTTTCTAAGGATAAGACGTTATGTAAATTAAAATGACGATGCCGGTGATTCTCTGATATATAATTAGAATTAAAAAATGCAATACTGGTAAGTTCAATTTGTTGAAGGTGCTATTACGATTAGCATGATGAAGTTATTCAAATATTCATCAGGATGTCAATTAGCATGTGAATTGTAATTATAAATAGCTATTAACGCGGTAAAACACGAACACTTTCAATATTTGTATGCGCGAGTCATTATGCGGACCGTGACGTGCCGCAACGGGTGGAGATCACGCGCTTAGCTTTGTTTTCGAGATGTAAATCACACCTGGTCTTTAAAATGGAACAAGTCATCTCAAGACACGACATAACCCTGGGAGTATTTAAAAACTGAAGATCAGTTAAATTTTTATTCATTATAAAATAAAATCAACAAATAAACTTATCTTAAATATACCAAACAAAACACTTAATGTTATTTTGTTTTTAAAATTTTCTTTTTAATTTTGCTTTCTGCTTCAATTGGTGGAAGGGGAGGTAACTGTCTATCAGGCCATTTGCGTTTTAAGTAATCAACTAAATTTACTAAGTTAATAGACTTTCCTGTTCCAGTAGCAGGTGCAGCAAAACTATTCGAAAGTTCTTCAAGTAAACCTTCGTCTAAAGTTACACCATTACTTCTTAATGCTTTGGCAAAAACTTTAAGGTCCATTGGTTGCTTATTAACCTGGTAAAGTTCTAAAATAACAAGCGCTATATCTACAGGCTTTTTAGATTTCAAACATATAGCATTGGCTCTATTTAATACAATATCTCGCATATCCGCTCCAATAGGAATAAACTGCGGTATTAAGCCTCCCCATGTTATAATTGCATTCTTTCTATACTTAAAAGATAATATCTCTTCTCTAAGTTGCAGAAACTCTGACGTAACAAAGATATTCTCAAGTAAAAGTTTTTGAAGTTTAACTTTTCGATCTCTAAGGCACATTAATAAAAGTAAGGCATCTTTCGAAGTTAATGGATTGTATGAGAGATCTAAAATCCTTAAATTTCTATTATTTTCCAAACCATTCGCTATTTGTTTGATTGCTACAGATGAAAGTTTATTATTGCTTAAATTGAGACACCTTATATTTGAATTCGTTAGAAGAATTCTTATTCCTTTACCAACACGAAGGCCACTTAATGAGATCCATGATAAATTTAGTTCTTCCAATACCGCATTTTCAGACAACTTGGTGCATAAATTGAACACAGCGTTAGGTGAAAGAATGCTGTTCCAAGACAAATCAAGATGCGTTAATTTATTATGTGTTTCAAATGCTTCTGTAAGAATGGCAACAGATTTAGCCGTAAGATCGTTATAACATAAATTTATGTTTGTTAAATCAGAGCCGTGAAAAATCGATTTGGCTAAGTAGTCTACACCAACATCTCCAAGATAATTTTTAGTAAGGTCTATTTTACGTAAATCATGATTGATGTGTAAATTAGCAAACATTCGCTTAGCACCCTCCGGTCCAATACGACATCCGTTTAAATTTAATTCTTGTAAGGTTATGTTTTCTATTAGCATCTCACCTATATGGAAACATCCATCTTCATTAATCCAATTGTCAGTTAAATCTATGATTTTAACGTATTTATTATTTTTGAGAGATATTGCAATAGGTTGAAAACCCATTGGACTTACACCATAGTATCTTAAGTTAACTTTTTCTTCTAACAATTCTTTGTAAAAATTACGAATTGGACTAAGATCCATCTCTTTACATAATGCTAAGTAAAGTTCCTGACCATCATCTGGATAGATAATTCTCGGTTCTTGATGAAGCAATGCCTCTTTAATGCCAGGATCTACAACTCCAGGATAGTTGTAATAAGGGTGTCTTAGAACAGAGCTAGCAGATATTGGTAGATATTTAGAACATACATCGCCATAATCAGCTTGATTTAAATTTTTTTCATATTGAGGATACCGCATATTTTTAGCAGATTCAAAAATCGAGCATTGCTCGGTAGAGCTGTTCGTTACAGATAAATCAGAAGATTTCGTAAAAATATGTTTTACTTCCGTTGGATTATTGTTGCTTTGTGATAGCATTATGGAAGCAATAATACGAATATATTAAATATAAAATCTATATAATTAAAAAATAAATTTTCTTACAACTTGTAAATCATCACAAAACTTAGTGTATTATATATTGACATAAGTCAAATTCTTTTGATTTTCAGCCATGACAACAGCGTTGGAATAGATTATAATGTAAAGTGAAAGTCCTTAATGTATTATAATTATGTGTAGCTCTTTCAAAAATTATTAAAATATTCAGTAAAAATGAAAAACATTTAATTATTCAAAAGCTATCAAAAATGAATATTACAAAAAAAACTTTATATAAAAATATTAATTTAAATATAAATTATAGATTCAGAAGATATTATTGTTTCCTTTTTGCCTTCTTAATCTTCTCAGGTTTTTCAGCTGGAACTTCTATTGTTTGTTCAGGTTCAGGCTCTGGTGGTGGAGTTGGAGGAAGTTTGCGATCTGGCCACTTACGTTGAATATAATCTACTAATAAACTGATACTGATAGTCTTTGCTTTGGCACTTTTTGGTCCCGGAAACGCATTTACAATTTCATCTACTAAATCAGCGTCTAGAATAGCACCTGCTTCAACTAAAGCATCTGCAAAACTTTTTGCAGGCAATATATCAATTTTGTCTTTCGAAATTTGCATAGCTACTAAAGCTATGTCAATTTTTTTCTTTTTCCCTTTCATTGTTAGAAATTCAACTCTGTTTAACACTAACTCTCTCATGTCCGGTCTTGAAGGTTGGAATCCTCCGATAATGCCCCCATATGTAATATTAACATTTTTTTTTGTTTTCATTTCCTTAATTTGCTTAAGTAGTACCAAGAATCCACCATCGACAAACACATTTTCCATTAAAAGATTTTGAATTTTAACACTATTCAATTTCATTTTATGAAGTATGTTTTTAGCGTCGTCTGGAGTCATTGGATTGTAAGATAGATTTAGTGTTAATAATTTTTTTGCCTTTTCTATGTTTCCTATAAAGTTCTGTATAGCTTCACCGTTAAGCCTGTTATTGCTAATATTTAAGACACGAAGATTAGGAGCTTTTAAAATAGTTTTCAAAGCATTACCAATACGTCCACCTGACAGGGAGTTCCAAGATAAATTTAGTTCTTGTAAAACTTTGTTTTGAGAAAGTTGAGTAAGAAAATTAATCGTTCCTAAAACTGGAGCAAAGAGACTATTCCAGGATAGATCTATGTGTGTGAACTTATTATATGTTTCTAAAGCTTCTGCTAATACGTTTGCAGATTTCCCACTGATGTCATTATAACCGAGGTATATTTCTTTTACATTAATTCCGCGAAAAATTGCTGCTGCAAAATATTCTACACCAACGTCACCCATTTGATTTTTACTGATGTTTAAAACTTCTAACCCCCTGTTAAGGTGTAATCCAGCGAACAATTGCTTTGCGCCCGTTGGACCGATTCTACACCCGGTTAGGTTTAATTCTTTTAAACTAGAATTACTAATAAGCATTTCTCCTAAATGGAAGCACGCGTCGTCATTTAGGAAATTGTCAGTTAAATTAAACGTTGTGACGTTTTTATTATACTGTAGTGCCAAGGCCATCGGTCGAATCCCGAAAGGATTCACGCAGTAATATTTTAAGTCGATCGAATCACTGAGTAAGCCTTTATGAAATGTCATAACAGGACATTGATTCATTTCTTTACAGAGTGTCATATATAATTCTTGGCCATCATCGGGGTATATTACTTTGTCTTCTGGATCAAGTAAAGCTTTTCTTATACCAGGGTCTATAACGGCAGGGTAGTTATAGTAAGGATGCCGAAGAACTGAACTCGCGGACATTGACACATATTTGCTGCATATGTCACCGCTGCCTGGACTGTATAGGCCTTGCTCATATAAAATTCGCTTACGATTTTCTTCTGGAACTTCTATGATTAGCGATGACCATTCGTTCATAGGTGGTTCCTCTGAATTTTCTTCGACCTTTGGTTCGTATATAACTTCGGTTTCAATTTCCTCTTTCGATACTTCTGATGACATTTTAGTACCAATATACGGCTATCAAAAATAAATATATTTAAGAATAAAATGATAAAGATATCAAAATATTGTACATAAAATAAATCTCAATTAAATAGACATGTGTCAAAAATGACGCATTTAATCTAGATTATATTTACAAAATTAAATTCAATGTAATCTATGACTTCGTCTACGTAAAACTCTGTATGTATAGATAACTCGGCACGCTGCCTAACTATATACATCAACATATTTTAGTTAGATTAGTACCGAAACAACTGTGAAAACTGTTTCCAATTTCGTGAAATAATTTCTGCACAATTTCGGCCCGAAACTTTATCTCAGCCAAAAGATTAGTTCGTCTAAAGTTTTGAAATATGTAATCAAATATTTTCATATTTTTAGATATATAGATCAGTCACACTATAAATCAGTAAAATAAATTAATTAAGAATTGGTATCATAATATTTAACGAGTACCCAAAAGCATGATCGAAATAAAATCAACACAAAACTTATTTATGATTTAATATCATTATAATACAGCAATTGGGTAATAGAGATGAGTTGCTCTAACAATAAGTAGTAAATTACAAACGGACAGCTAACAATAAAATATTTAATAGACTATCTAACATAAAGTATTAGGCAAGGAGATCCGTGTATAATTAATCTATAGGTGCTTAAAAAGGTTTGCAAGGGTTTAACTGAGGTTTAATTACAACTGTCGATCGTAAGCCGTGCACGCAATGGTAAGAAATGAATCTCTGTAGATAATTACCCTTGTGGTTGCAGTCTTGTAACAGCGAACAGTTAAATTTCAAAACCATCGATATAGCTTTTATTGAGTATCGAATCAGGTGTAACTACTTTGTTTTATTGTTAGTGAGAAGTAATTGGAAATTTATGTTTAATTAGGTATGAATTTTTAATTAAAAACCATAGTTAAAAAGACGTCGCAATGTGATTCTTATCGAAATATATAAAGTTTTATCATTTAATTAAAAATATGGTTTAAGTGAAACATTTTGTAATCTAGTATAAACTCTAGGTCAAACAGCCCCTTAGGCGTCCAATGATAGGCTCAAGACGCTTAATTTTATAGCTGTAATAACGTTAGCCGCATGAGCTTGATAAATTGTAAATTAAGGACGCAGAGATTACGAAATGTAGTATATAAAACTGCAACAATTATTTCGAAGGTATATATAAAATTGCTGCGATCAACACATACTAATTTATTAGTTATAATTTTTAATAAAGAAGTGTTCTCAAATCCCTAGTAATACCGTACAAAATACATAATATAAGATAAACCAAAAAATATTTTAAACAGATACCTTAATGAATTTGAGGCGGTGTTCATGTCGTTTCTTAATTTATTGGGTTTGTCTAGAAATTCTTCGATCTTAAGCGAAACCACAGTGAAAGTTCCGCCCGAGGGCACGGAAATGAGCCGAGCAGTGGAGGCGGTGTTAGTGTATGACGTTGAAGACATCATCAGAGATAAAGTACGCTACCCATCCATCAAAATGTCTACAGGCTGAGTAATATCATGTTCACTGTTTAGGCTCACGATGTTAAACTTGAAAATAGATGACAGATTCAAATCATCCAAAAAATATTTACATTCATTACTTTCAATTTCAATAGTTTCAAATTGATTCGTCAATTTTAAGACAGTCGAATTTAATTTAGCGTTTCTTTATTTTCGCTACAGTTACTTTTGTTTGGTCTGAACAGAATGCCGCGATAAGATTTATGTAGTTTAGTGAAACTAATCGAATTAGGGCGCGGTTGCACGCTAAATCGTCTAATTAATAGAATTTGTCTGTTTGTACATTGTTAACCCCGCTATTATCTTTATCAACACTATGTTCTAGGCCACGAACTGGGCTTTCGTTCGTTAACCGACTGCCACAATCTGCCATTTAATATTAAGTAACTTTCTCTTTTTTCTAATAAATCGTATCATGTATTACTCACTCAGATAATTTTCGGACATTCCACTAGTCTAACTGCAGAATATTACCTTACTTATAGGACAACTATTAAATCAATTGTGGTCCAATAAATGTAAAACTTTTTTTATGAGTATATAATATATGTCAAAAATGTTACTATAGCCCTGTCTGAATTTCAACATCTTATATATAATATAAAATTTATACACTTGATCAAACAAGATAAATCATCCACGCCTATAAACTCATAACAGTCGCCGGAATCGAAATTATTTGATTTAGAGAAATGGAAAGGCGAGGCCATTGTTTTCTCTTTGAAAATAAACTCAGTTAAACTGTATTTGGATTTGTAATGGGACACTGGTGGAAAGTCGAGATGGCATCAAGCAGTGGCAATTTTGCAGATTTGCATAGCACTCTGTCGAGACTGTCTTTAAATCGTGATAACTGCGTGCTGTATACAAACGGTTCGCTTGCAGTGTTATTACACGGTAGTTATGATAAGCATTCAGTGTTCGATATCAATCTTATGACTTCAAGAAATGTAGCAATTTTAGTATTGTGCTGATAAAAATTTGCCAACAATCACAATTCTTTAATATTCTATCTCGACTCCGGTTTCCTTTCAATCTGTTTTTTTTCTAAACACCTAATACAAATACGAGTACAAAAAGCGTTCTTATTTGGTATCGACGTATCGGGAGCCGAAGGATTTGTTTTAGCAAAACAATAATGCTAATTGCTCACTTTGACCCATTGGCGGCGCGTGTGCATTCGTACAAAAAACTTCAACAGCCTTAAAGGGGTACACGAGTGGACAAAGCGAACGGCGCTCATGAATAAAAATACCTAACCAAAAACAATTTGCTGATAATTAGACCCTTATCTAATGTAATGCTTGTTGAAGGATTTTTCTAATAAATTCGCGCTGTAAATGATTAAAAAAATTTGCTCAGATTTAATTTGGGAATACATCGTTTTTGAAGTCGATATTTAAATGGACGTTTGTATGGATATGTAATAATTAAGGATAAAACTTTTTCTTCAATGAATGAATGAATTTCGAAGATATCTGAAACAAAAGCAATCAATCGCTACACGAGTCTTATGAAATATTTATACACCTACAGGCTGCATACCTACAAAGGATATTAAAAATGTAAGAACGGAATAATAATGACATTTTGCAATCATTAAATCGATCAAAACTGAAGCCATTAAAACATTAATTATAATGCAATTCAACAAACATATAAATTAACATTATATGGTCCAACTCTGTACTTAAACATAATATAATAAGGCAACTAAATGTAGCAACTGAAAGACAAAAGATTGACCTCAGTTTATTAAAGCCAATTACGAACTATTAATCTCTGTATCAACCTATAATGTAATTATCGAACAAGCATTTCATAATTAAACACTTTCAGGGCCATACATCAAGACTAATAAATCTAATATCTACTAAATCATTGGCAATAAATACACTGATTTAGTGAAACAAACTTACATTCTAGGAACTTTACAATTAATAATATTGCTGGCTTGATTGTAAACATTATCTAATAATAACATTATCTAATCTTATGTAAGAAATGAATTTCTGATTTATTTATTATATTTTTTTGTGCGTCTTTCTTCCACGATTCTGGATTGGTTGTAGAAATGTAATAGTGTCACCCTTCGTAGGTACATTATCCTTTTGTGCAATATAGTGTACAAAATTCTATTCAAAAATCGCTATTTCTAAAATATTTTTATACATCGATAATAACACAAGTATACTTAACGTTTTTATCCCATTTTATTTTTAAATTAGATAATTCTAAATCAAAGACCGCTTGTTACAATGCCTTGATTGTTTTTTATTTCAATTACACCAGGTCTACAGGATAGGTCTACAGTCTAACCTCTTAGATGTTTTTTTTTTTTAAATATAGACACATTATTAATATAATCAATCTTAACCACTCTTTCTTCCACTTGACAAACGGATAGCCAATCAAAACTGTTCAGTGTAGGCAATAGGAAACAAAAAAAAATGACTTTTGCGCTGAGCCTCAATGACAGGACAGCTTTTGATTTGTTAATTGATAATAATTTTCGACCTTACAATAAAGGTCACTTAAAATTATACATTTGATTTCATAATTTATTAAATATGATTATGTGTATTGCTTATTGATTTTAATTGAACGCTTTCGTGTTATGTATTTGTAGAAATAAAAAATTCAGAGAATGTTCTGAGTAATAAATTTGATTGAATTTTTTGTTTAATTAGCTCAATATTCTATGACGGATGATAGTTAATTACCATATAATTATTAAACAAGCTCTTGCCCGCGAGTTGCATAATTAAGTTTCGTTTAATAAAGAAATACTTTTATACAATTTTTTTTTATTAAGACCATAGAAATTGTATTTGAAGCCCTTGGAAGTTGGCTGTTGTAATGGTATTTTCTAAGGTTTAAGCTATCTACATACGGAATATTAAAATTCAATCATTGATCTATGATAACGTAACAGGCGGACAGACTATTTGTAATATTAGTACGGATATAAAACGACCTCATATCGTCCGTGTTACGTCGATCTGACTTTATTAATTAAGATGTAATCTGACATAATTAATGATCTAAAAACTGGAATTCATAAAATTTAGAAAGTTATACGGTGTATTTTTATATATGTAATAGTAATGTTTGTTTGTATGATAAACTACGATGACGTAACGAAGGTTTTGCGTCCTGCGAGCAGAAGTTTAGACAAATGCAGTCTTTTGAACGAGTACCTATTGAGTATCTTGTCGGTTCTCCCTAGAATCCACTTTCCAAACTTAGTTTTATAATTAAAAGATTAATTTGTAATGTGCAAAGCCGACATGGCCTAGTAAACATCGATCTCATTCGATGATCGCGGGTTCAAACCCCGGCTAGCACAGCTGATTTTTCGAATGCTAAATTTGTGTTTAAATTCATCTCGTACTGGTTGGTGAAAATTCTGATACATCTATATCCACCCGCGGGGAAGCAATGTGGTGGATTAAGCTCTAAACCTTAAAAGGCGAAGAGGCTATAAGTTATGAAGTAATCGAAAAAAATACGCATTATAATTTTAAATTTATGTAGATAATATTTAATTTTTTTTAAACAGCAAAATTTTCTAGCAATGAAAATTTCGTATTAAGCAATTATAGTGCAAAAGCTTCATAATAATAATTGATATGCAGTTATGATCAATTGATTTTGAAATAAAACTATTAAAGCTATTGCAAAACGTTTAACCGTATATAAATGAACAGGTGTTGTGTTAAAAATAAAATCTAGTTATTTATTATCTGTGCCGAATAGCATATGTATGATTTAATACACAACCTACTTTTAAATGTTTAACAAAAATGTACACTAAATTAATAATAATTCTTTGCCTTCCCTTTAAATTATACATTGAGAAATCTATAAGTTTATTTTAATATAGAAGCACTTTCATTTAAAACAGAAGTACAATATAGTAAAAAATGAAACGTACGGACAAACGGACGAACAGACAGACTGACGGAAAGGGAGGCTTAATAATAGGGTCCTGTTGACACCTATCAGGTACGGACCCCTAAATACTGTACATTTTTAATAAAAAAAGCTAGAAAGCAAGCAGAGTAATTGCAGCAACAAATACCAGCTTAAAAAGAAGAAGTAATGCAAGGAAATATACTTTACGCTGATCTGTGAGAGTGAGGTACAGCCAACTTGATGCTGTCAGTGGACAAGGCAAGGCAACGCATTTAACTGTCAGAACGTATTTGGATGCAGATTTGGAGCATATTTGGATGCTGATAAGCAATAATGTGTCAACCCACAAAAAGTAGAATTCTGAGATATTGATTTATTCTAAAAATGCGTCACCGATTTAACTTTATTCAAAAGTTTTTCACTTCACCTTAACTAAATAAGTACTGAAAAAAAATTGTTAATTTAATGTTTCGAGTATTAAAGTGTGCTAAATATATTGCAATATGCAATAAACTAATATATTTGAAATAAAACTTATTTTTAGAAAAAAAAACTTTTTATTATATCAATCTGCTTTTATTTAAGTATACCTTTCATTAAAATATAAAGAAAAAGTGGATTAAAACGTTTTCAAAAAAAGTTGTTAAGAATAGGTTTGACATCTTTAGACGCCATTTTCTCAAAATTAATTCGGTGTGGGTGATCGTAGTATTGCTTATCATCGTCCATTTAATAGCGATAGTTTTCCTTAATTTACTCTTAGTTACAAGTTAATATACTAAAAGATCGAAGAATTAAAAAAATTAAAAGTAGCTACTACACATTCGTCAACATTAGCCATAAAACCCGCACTTGTTATCTGGGCCGAGGTGAAATCGTTAATTATGGAGCCATATTGATTTGTACAGCACTCATTTACGAACAGAAGCTCTTATCACAATGGAATACGGTTTGAAATATTCCTTTGACATTTATGAGACAAAGCGTGGGACAGTATTTGAGGTTACAGTCGATATCTCGCAATTTTATGTTCTAATGCAGATAAAAAAATGCCGTTGAGAAAAAAAAATTATGTATTATGTTTGAACTACATAGTTCTGTTTATTTATTATATCAATTTGTCGTTCTTATTTATTTAATGAGTGCAAACGATAATGTAACACTTGATTTTATTTTTTTTTAAAAAATACTCGGTTGTGCATTTTGAAGTGTACAAAAAATTGACGGAAAATTATAATTAACGGCCCACTCGCGCTTACCATAAGACTTTAATACAAACTCAAACTGAAAATATACTATATTCAAATGGACTTTTTAAAGGATTTTCGAACCGTTAAGTTACATGTAATTTTTTTTAGATTTTGTACATAATGTACATTATCATACAAAAATCCAACTACCGTTTTACTCCACCTTCACCTAAAATCTTCGTCCTAAAAAGAACCTCATGGAAAATTTAAAACTTCTAGTGCTTGTAGATTGAGATTTCGTTATGAGTGAGTGACCTTTCGCTTGTATATCTATAGATAAACTAATGAATAATTATAATGTGTTAATTTCACGAGAAATAGAAATTAAACTATTTCTCCAAAAAATAATTATAAAAAAGCCTAGTGTTGCGTAACAAAAACAGCGAGAAATAATTCTCAGAATACTTTTTTATCCTTCAAAATATACATAAAAATAGAATCGCATAATGAATACACTAAAAATACTGAGTACAAAAGTCTCCTGAACAACGGCAATTTAAATGTTCCGCGAAAACTCCTTGAAGTCCGCCATTTTTTTTAAGTTCTATTATAAACCATAAGCCCTATAAAAACTCTATATAAACCACACATGTCAATACGTCTGGTATTCGAGATATGAAGCCGAACATGAAATCAATCAAAGCGATCGCATTCCATCTCCCATACACAGAAGGCTATTAAAAACAAGAAGAAAAAATGAAATACTTAACCAATACAAATCCTAAATTCCGAACATAAAAAACGATAAGTACGTATTCATTTCATTCGTAAAAACTTTTTGCGTATTTTTTACTAGCTTTAGCACACGGTTTCGCTCGTGTTAATGTAGATTTTAGCACGACAAGCAGACTTTAAAAGTTATTTTTCTATCACTCGGGAACGGTGAGGTTTCATATATTAACTAGCATTGCGTTGTGAGAAAATTTCGCTGGCGCTGATAGTCAATGTATGCAAAATTAGTCTTTGAAAATTACTTTATTGAAAAAATTTAAACTTATTTTTATATATGGATGATAGGTATCGTGTGATTTTCTGTAGCTCTAACAATGTTTTATTTTTCATGATAATCGATTAAGTAGTTAGGGTGTGAAAGCGGACGAAAATATATATTTTAATCTATGCTTTTATTCTACGGGCATGTCAGCTTCATCGTATCCTAACTCAATTGTTAATACAATGCTACCAACTTATTAAAAAATAATTATATCAGAAATTTGCGTAAAACATAAACAAACAAACTCAAACAATTTTTTAAATATAGTTAGATTCTCTCCGTTCTTGCGTAATTTTTTATTCGAATACAAAAAACATGAAAATAAGCACGGTAATCGATAACCATCAACGGGAATCCGTTTTGTATGTTCATCTCGTACAAAGCTTTAATCGAGTGGCCGATGAAAAGCGCGTAGCAACCAGATTACGACTGTCTTAATATAGTTTATAAGCAGCCTTATCAGATCGCTTCGAATAAATGGATAAGCAGGCGTTAACGACTGAGCTATGAAATGATTAAATTGTACGCTGCGAATCCTGTAGAATCTTCGAGAATGTTTCTGTTTTAAGGGTTTAATGCACGGATGTCTGTATTTAAAGATAATAAAATAGATCATACTATATTTTATATCGTACCTAATCTTCATATAATGATGTATTTTCATTACTGTTATGTAAGTAGAAAATAGTAATGGTATTTTTTTATTTCTGTTATTATAAATGGATGCTGCTAAACAATAATGTGTCAATCCACAAAAAGTCAAATTCGGAGATATTGATGTATTTTTATACTGTATCAATTGTTCAATATTATTAAAAAAAAATCAAGTAATATAAACTAAATAAGCACGGAATGAAGTGTCTTAATAATTGGTTCGTATTTCAAGTGCGTTCCATATTTTGCAATTTATATAATAATCTGAAATATTTGAAAAACTTTTTATTAGATACTATATTAAATATATCAATCTACTTTTAATTCATTATACCTTTAAAAAAAAAGAAAAGAAACGATGGATATAAACGTCTTTAAACAAATTAAGTAAGAATAGGTTTGACATCTTTAGACGCCATTCTCTCAAAATGAAGTCCGTGTGGGTTGACATTATTGCTTACCAGCGTCCAAATATATTTTGAAAGTAAACAAAACATTTAATATCAGTTAAAAAAATCATTTACATTATTATATTTGTGCGGTGTGTCCATGGTGATAATTTACATTAAGTGTCCCGTTTACTTACATATTTGCAGACATTTTTAATAAAAAAATATATTTAAAAAAACAAAATACCTATATCAGCTAAAGTTTCATAAGCAGTTAGCTTATCTGGATGCACTATTATAAGTGGACACTGATATGCAAGCTTCTGTGTCAAGCCACACGGACTTCATTTTGAGAAAATGGCGTCTAAAGATGTCAAACCTATTCTTAACAAATATGTTTGAAGAAGTATATATCCACCTTTTCTTTTCTGTTTTGATAAAAGGTATAATAAATTAAAAGCAAATTAATACATTTAATATATTATGCAATAAAAAGTTTTTCAAATATTTAAGTTTTTTGTATAAATTGCAAAATATAGAACGCACTTGAAATTCGAAACAATTCATTAGGAAACTTTTTCCGTACTTTTTTAATTTATATGATCTTAAAATATTTTTGAATAATATTAAATAGATAATGCAGTATTCAAATACATCAATAACTCAGAATTTGCCTTTTTGTGGGTTGACACATTATTGCTTATCAGCTTCCAAGTGTGCTTTGACATTCTGAACAGCTGTTCCACAAATTCATGACTGAGCTGTTTATATGATATGGGCTGTGATCTCGATCATATCGAGTATATCTACAATCGAGATATCGAAGGAATCGTCGGTAAATAACAACCTACGGATTACCGAGACGAATGCGATTTATGAAACGAATTTTTCACTCGAATCGTTCATTGAAATCCTGCCCTCCCTAAATATCAGCCGTAATTTCGGTTTTCGAACACGTCCTCATATATTATTAACGATACGCCTCGCATATATTTGAATTTGTTTTAAATTATTAGTCTCAAAAATTTTAGTAACATTATATCGCTAAGAGGAAAAAGATCGATTATTTTTTCCACTTACGAAATAACGAAATTTCAATTTAATTCGACATTAGTCGCTATTTCTAAAATATAAAAAAAATGTTTTTTTTTTTTTTATAATATGCTACAGGCATAAACTTAAACAAAGTCTTAATAGATTTTTTATGGAGAAAGTGTATTACGACTAGTTTTTCAAATCAAGCGCTCTCTTCTAGTTAAAACAACAATTTAACGAGCTATAAAGAAGCGTACTTCATTAAAGGCGCACAGGAATAGTCCATAAAACCTGATCTAAGCCGCACTAAAATCGCCCAGTGCGCACGCGCAGCTCGTTGATCGGTACTCGCTCGACTTTAACGTAGTATATTTCACTTCGACCCGTAAACGATACAAATACAAAACTGTTCACTTTAAAATCTGCATGATATATTCAAAACAGAGGACATTATGATCGAAAATTATCTTGAAAATTATCGTTAGCAAAATTTTGCATGTTTTGACAGTTTGATTATTTTTTTAGGAGTTCGTATCTGAAAGGAATCAGTCCGCTATGACAACAAATAATATAATTGACTAAAACTGAAAATTCAGTCTTCAAAATGTCGTAGAAAATATTTATAATGTGCCTTTAATTCATTAGTTACTATTAAAATCGTTTTTGAAGTCGTTTTTTTAAAGAAAAGTAATCAATATTTCGTGAAATTAACGTCGCCCACTCACGACCTGCCCGTTCGGATGAAATGGAACGATCCACGTGATCGGATCAAATCAAATTGCGCGTATCAACGTGTATAATTGGTATAATTGGCGCTTATAATGTACCCGAGCGAATCCTCATCCTTGCTGGGTTCTTGTCACCGTGTACTTAATATCGGAATATGAAATCTGTTGTGGGTGAAAATTTTGATGAACACGTTTCGTTTTTGATTCAAATTTTCTTTCAAATAAAAACGTTTTACAAAAAAATAAACCGATTTCAAAAACGAACTTCATAGATACAAATTAACTGAAAGGCTAAAAATTTTCTGCAACATTTTGAAGTCGGTGCCAAGTAAAACATTCGAAGTTGGTGTTAAGTAAAACCTTTTACGTGTTATTTACTGGGTCTAACTTCGCTAACTCATCTTACACAGATTTAGATTTCAGTAACTTTAATGCGATATAATAATTTGAACATTTGATTATAGAACTGTTAACTGAATCAAAAAAAAAATACAAAGAACTTTCGATTTTAAGTCATAAATGTTCCCACAATTTTATTAAATTTTTATTACACCTCCAAGCTGCAAGCCACGCCCACAACACAAAGATATATGGAGTCTTTGTTTCCACAAATTAATTTACGATCATCGTAGAAAATGTTAAGAGAACCATCACTTTCACTCGCTAATAACATTTCGTATAAACCACTCGATAGTATCGAGTGATAATTAAATTTCTAAGACTTTAAAATCGATTATTACATTATCGATTGTACGTTACCCACATCGGATGGATCTCGATTATTACCTGAAATGTAAAAGACGATATATTAGAGAAAATGTTCGTAATTAGAAAGTTGCCTGTGCGTTTTATAATATTATAGATGAAATATTGAATATTATTAATAAAGTAATTTATAATACACGTCGCTTTAAATATTACTTTTTATCTGCAGGTGAAGAATAAAGTGTGATACTTTAATCAGATATTTAGGATTAATCCTGATGAGGTGAGTAATCAGTATTTGACAATTAAATCCTATTTCAGCATCTTAAAATGTAAATAAATAAAAATCAATGTTTGTATTTTTGTCCTGTATGCGTTTCGAAACTATGTACCTATTGATTGAATTGTGATCAAACTTTGCAGATTCGGTAAGGGTTCCTGGTTCAACAAATCTATATACTTCAAGCGATTCTAAGCCATCTAGAATAAGGTGCTTTTCAAACGGCATAATTTTTAAAAAAGGTTCACTGATTCCAGAGTTAACTTCGCACACACAATAATTAATAATTCGCGTTATTGTATCAATATAGATTAAAATAGACAACATTATATAAATAAATAAATAAATAAATAAATAAATAAATAAATAAATAAATAAATAAATAAATAAATAAATAAATAAATAAATAAATAACGCATCACACTCAACGGCCCCCATTAAGATCTCATGACCTTGTGTCGGGGGTCCGGAAACACTCACAACACTAACACCCAGACCACGTCAAACATCTGTATGGCCAATACACACGTTTGCCGTGAGCGGGGATCGAACCCGCGACCGTTAGCGCTTTAGTCAGTTGCAGTGACCATTGCGCCAACGCGTCTGTCTAAATATAATAGGGAATGATTAAAGAAACAAAATGTAAATACAGGAATAAAAGCAAAACACAAACACAACGATCAATAGACAACAAATTATGCGTTTACGTTAACACATGCTCAGTTCTCTACGTCGTGTTCGCGGGATTCATGGCTTAATGAAAGTTCTGTGGAATTCTTGAGACGATGGAGTAAAAGTACGGAGAGACGTTGCAATCACGCGAGGGACCTATTGCACTTACGTGATAAGGGATCGGATACACCTGAGTGGAAAAATTAGTAAACTTACGTCCACTACGAAGTCTTCAATGGAATCCAAAAATGCTGAAATGTATGGAATTGTGAACTGATGTAATTTGTTATATCATTAATAGGCCATATTTATTAACAATGAAGACCAGAGCTGGAGAACAGTATCCCTTAATAAAATATCGCTTGCAAATGATGGTTATAACAATATATATTTTGCTTTTATGACGAACACAAGCGCTCAGATTTATGTGTCAAGGTGTCAACTGGGCATGTGTTGGACACTTTAGTAATGTAAACAAAAAAAAAATGATGCCGTATATGTACGAGCCTACAAGATCCAAGGTTTCATTAATTTGTTTTTGTATTTAAAAAAATAGTTTTTACTTTCAAATATCGATTCTGGTAACGCTGGTAAAACGTCCAACACATGCCCAGTTGACACTCTGTATAGTCCTAGCATGTGTAGGGCGATCCCGTATACCGGAGAGCTTCGAATTTGTTGTCACTATTGACCGTTCAATAAATTGATTTGTCGATTTTGCTCCATCCGTCTGTTCAGGTAAAAAAATTGACAGGTCTAATCCCACACACGCTGCAATTGACCTGCGCAGGCGTACATGACAGGCACACTTGACAGGTGTACCTGAGCGTGTGTGGTCGCTATTATGTAGTAGCTTTACAAAACGTTTAATATTGGTGACGCTTGTGTGTTACAACCTTAAGGATTTATCCAGCGGCGCGTGTTGCACATCCGTTGAATCTTTGATAAATTGCACTGAATATAGGGTTGGTTACTTATTTATTTCTTGCGTCTTCATTTTTAAAACGAATTAAATATAAACGTCATAAATAGGTACATTCTTTAATTTTTTGTCAGTCTATTTTTAATTAATTACGACTAAATCTGATATATTTAATATTCAAATATGTTATTTAGTAGCAAATTAAAAATTACATTCTATACGTATGATTTGGTGCAACTTAAAAAAAAAACAATACAAAATTAATATAATTTAGAGTGACAACCCTGTCCACCTGTCTGTCCCTTTCCAACTCTAGGTGAAAGTACATATAGGAGCGAGACAGCTACGCTAGTTGAGTTGATAATGAGCAAAGGAAATGGTGGTGCATTCTTCAGTAGGGTCAGTGAAAAGTGAAAGCCGAGGTTCTGACACCTGACGCACGTTTTTACTAAATGACATTACGTAAAATTTCAAAGATGATTTTCTAGTTAACTTTATCAGAATTAGCGTCCGTATTGAGAATATATTAGCGGTATAGTGCAGAAAAAAAACAGGCACATTTTTGGTTGGATGTTTCTCACCATGCGTATCTAATATTATGAAGTAGTAATTTACATTGACTGTACTGTAATTATAATAACTTAAAAATATTAAAGATGTCACAGCTGGACACTGAAAAGGTTATAAGCTTAAAAATATGTATTTGTTAATTTGCATTAAAAGGTCGTTAATAATTCGTCGTTTATTGCTCAGCATTGAGAATGAAAATTGAAAGTTTTTATAGTAATATATTTTCCTTATATTAGTTGTAAACCGAGTACAGTATCTTAGTAGTTAACATATAGCTCAATTGTTCCTCAGCCCTTGTAGATAAAAAATCTACGCCAGGCGATATATTCATATCGATCGCATCAGAATCCCACCACCGAGAGCTCAGCTCAGTCCATTTCAATGCCAATTTAAATTTTCCATATCGAATATCGTTTGAAACCGCACCCACCATTGTGTACCCATTGACTGATCGCTTGTCAGCGCCCGACAAATCAAGATCGATTCCGATACTATTCTTAATTCGAGCTCTTCTATCTCATTCACTTATATGTTATCTTAATATGTCTATCTCACTTCATGCAAGCGCGTGAGCACGAACTTAGCGATCTGTTTATATCATTTGTCATGGTAATTTTTTTGGAAAGTCTATAACGATAATGTTTAAGACATTCTAGAAATTAAACGTAAACTCGTAAGTACTTTAATGTATAATTGATAATATATTAAATTATATTTAAAACAATTAAAATGAGGGGAAAACACAGATAAAAATCTGCCGTAAAAAGGAATAAATGTTTTATTATAATTATTAATAAAACAGTCGTTACCTGTAAGTAACATCGATCCTTAGATTAAATGCAATTTAATTATGGTAATAAAATTGAAACAACATTAGGAATTGAATATTTACAACATTAATAACGGTTTAAACCCAGAAATAGCGAATGTATCTAAGGCGATGATTACATTTGTAAATTTTAACCTCGAGATTAACATAAAACGACTCTGTAAACAAACAACTGGTAACAGTTTCCTAGGTAACCTTACGGAAGCTGTAGCTGTCAAAAACAAAGACACTGACAGTTATTCATTTTCAGACGTAAACCAATGAAAAACAACTTATGTAAATATTTATGAAAGTGTATGTTCAAAACTTATAAGTTTAATTCTTGTCTAATATTAATTAAAAGTCTTGCATAAATATTTTTCAAAAAAAAGGACTCAGAGAAAGAATTTCGATGCTACATTAACTATCACGAATAAAACGCTCTAAGACTTTAATAATTCAAAGGGAAAATTATTGACACTAATGAGAGTATTTATTGCAAATATAGATGAAATAACATTTGGAGATTATGTTTAAGATTTTAAAGAAGAAAGGAAAGTATATGCAAATGAGGAAGATTCAGATGCGACTAATGGGCTAGTTTAATGTTGAATACCACGTTCACACAGCCCAGCGTAGGGCGGAAGGCACGCGTGGCCTGGCATTTCGTTGGATGCGCTTTAACACTCATCTGACGCAACACTTTCTTGTGGCGAAATTCTTCAAGATTACCTAAGTATCATAAAACTTTCAACTCGACGAGTAAACTCATCTCGTTACTAAGTTTCCGGGATGATGAGGCAAGTTGGTGTTTTTGGGTCGCAGTGTTGCAAGTGTTTCAGCTGATGCATACAACAAATGTTTGTTTAAATGTCTAATCGAATTTCAAAGCGATTGCACTTAGTCGTCAAACCTTTGATGAGTTGAGTATTTATGGACTTCCTCAAAATCCCCTGACAAATCCAGACCAAACGATTTCCAAATTCTTTTCCAGAATTCGGGGAACTTCAAGATAAGGCTGCGTACGATTCGATCGAACACAGTAGGCTTTATTACGAAACGTAAATCTTCCAAGCCGATATCCACGACACATTGTTGCCTTTCAAATAAAAATATTTTACGCATCTGTGTTGACTTACACAATAAGACAACGAGAGTTAAGAATGAACGCCGGCGTTGTGTAATGGACATTTTGTTTTAAAATAGAAAGGCGATGGTTTATTGTGGGAAGTTAAAATTTATTGTGTGTTAACGGAATTCCGAAATTGAGGTTATCTAAACGTGTGACAGCCGGTGAAAGAAAATAGCGGGTAAGGCTGAGCCTAACAGTTTCTAAGGCAAACGGTACTCGCGTTGAAAATTAAATTGATAAGATTTATTGGCCTTTGTAAACTCACCCTTTGCTACAAGTTTAGTTATCTTGTTAAAAATCGTCTCTTATTTAAAGTGCTTCGATACCGTTCTAACATTCTGCAAACAATCTACTTTCAAAAAGTACTTTTTAGCTCATTTTAAAAAATGGTCATCCACCTTCGAATTATTCAAATATGTCAATAAATTAGTAACATTTTAATATTATATTTAATAACCGATCAACAAGAAAAATTTATGATTCGTTTCGTCATATAGCGGTTCTTTTATTATCATCTAAAACATAGTGTACGCAAGCCCTAACAGTCGCACCCTAATCTTGGTATCTCGAGAAAGACGTGTAATCTCTCCGATAAAAGCCCCAAGTATTGGTGCTTGTTTATAAGCTATAAATTTGCGAACACTCTCTAGATAAAAGCCACTGTATTAACTTTTTCTACATGCTTAGATAAGTGCTTACAATATGTTTAAAGCTTTAAAACTTACGCGAGAATAACACTAAAAAGTTTTGCTCTCGGACTTTCATAGCGATTTACATAAGTTGAAAAAATTTGCTGTCAGTGTGATATTTTTGACAGACTTACAGCTTTAAGGCCGCCTAGATAAATTACGAGAGTAAAACTTACAAACGTAATTCTCACCTTAGAATCATTGACTTACAATCTGATAATATAGTGTTAATAAATGGAATTTGTCGTGAAATAATTTTAAAGGAAGACGCAACGTGCCATTCGACCAGCGTCGCTTTTAATCTATATAAATTGCCTTTTTATATGTATATTTTGATGTATTGACGTAAATATTTACGTATGGGAGCGATTTAAAATTCTTCTGGAAACCTAACAATAAAAAATTATTTTGTCAGGCCCACTTTAAAAAATCAAATATCAAAATAGGGCAGAGTTCTGTTCGGATCCTAGGGCAGTGGGTCGGTAGAGGGCGAGGGTGCGCGCGCGCAGCCAGCTTGGCGCCGACTTTCACTGCGCAGGTCAACGACCGGTAGCCAAATATAATAATTGCCGTCGCCTGCGCTTACGTCACTTCGCAAAACGCAGTATTAGCGTTACTTGTGTTATTAACACCTTGAACTTTATTGACTTAACCGCTTAATTGCTATGGTTATTTTAATAATTGCCTAAAAATATTTTTTTAAATAAAAAAATATATATATTTATGTATTTGTAAATATTTTATCATTTACGACTGGTAGGGCGCTGCGATAATTGGTATTACCTAACAATCGTAGGTATCCCCTATATATACATATATAAAAAAATGTAACTTATCTATTTTTCTTTAACTTAATTCTATACGAATATTTAAGAGACTATCTTTGGATGTGTGTTTTTGTTTTTATTCCCTCAATTATATTCTATTTACAGATGGTGAAATAGTATATGTGAAGGTTATTTTTATTTATTGATGAAACAAATAAAAATGTTTATGGAAAATGTACGTCGTGAATAGTCTCTCGTCTGCGAAGAACCTTATACTCTAATGGTTTTAAAAACAATGGAAATATTACACGTTACCATGATTAATACATTTCAAACAAAGTAAAGCCCCCGCAGACTTAAAACTTTCTATGGACTGATAGTATCTCAGCAATCTGTATAGGATCACTTGCGCATGCGCATCCGATACCCCTCCCATGCGTTGCTATGATCGTAGCTGCTACAACTCATCTTAGATGATTTGGTACTGACCGATAATGATGGCTTTCAATTCAAACTAAACTTTCGACAACCAACCGGCCGCCTTATTGAATGAGCATAACATTTTATAACACGCGAAAATTTACTTTTTTTTTACACAAACTAAGTACAATAATAATGAAGTCAAAATTCTTTATAAAATTGGAACTAGTAGTAAAAACCATAGAAGAATAGTTATGGACTTTGATCATTGAGTTATAAATAAACTACGAGCCGAAAGTCTCTAGTCTGCGGGTGCCCTTAATCGTTTGACAGAACTTTCCATTACTCGAATAGCGTAAATAAATGTTAGATGGAAGATTACATGAAAATCAAAAGCCTTGAAATGGATAGAATAGTATTAAATAACTAGATAAGTTAGACAATCGTGGGAGTAAATTTTACTACTAATCCTGGCTAATGATATAAATGCCAATATTTTTTTTTGTGTTAACGCTTAAATCACTATACTTATTTTATTATGTAGATTGAATCTTAAAATAGGAAATAGGATAACTTTATTTAGAAAATGAAGCGCGAAAGGCTTTGTTTAGTTTTCATTAGACCATCCTGTATAAAAAAAGACTTTGACTGCTCGATGGATTAACGCACAGGCTAACCTGTGAAGTGAGTCTTTGCCCAGCTGTGGAACGTTACTTAACCTTATGCAATCAATTTTTATTAGAAGTAATTTGTAATTTTTTTATACTTACGTATATTTAACTCTTACCTTGCACTTGACCGCTTTTTGTATTATCCGATCATTATCATTCAATAACCTCTACGAAACATAAAATATATATTTTTACACATTGTTGTCACGATTCTTATATATAAAAATCTACTCGAACACGGTTTGGCTGTCGCAGAACTCCGTTTTCCTTAACATTACAATTATATCAATGCTCTTATTTTTAAGCGACTTCAAAAAAAGGAGTCTTCTCAATTCGACCGTATATTTTTTTTATGTTTGTTCACCGATTACTCCGCCGTTTGTGGACCGATTTTCAATATTTTTTTAATTATTAAGTAAATGTTACTCCTCGCTGACTACACATAAGTTTCTACACTACAGTACACTAAGTTAGATTCAAGACTTTAAAAAAATGGAACCAACTTAAAAAGCAAAATAAGAAATTTCGTTTACTTGAATAGTATACTTATTTCAGTTATTTTAATTTTAAACTACTGAATCGACTTTGATGAAAACTTTAGAAGACAAAGTGGAGTGTATACAAATTCAAATATAAAAAGAATTAACTAAATCGGATAAGCCGTTTTCAAGTAATAGGTGAAAATACATACATAAATCCTTGGCGAGTTGATAACCTGTTCTTTTTTTGGAAGTTGTATTTAGCTGGTACAGATAAAAGATTTCGCGAAGTGTATATCGAACATAATCGAGTGAGGAGATAGTATGTAACATAATCGGATAATCAGACAGACATCCACCGAGCGTGATAATCGAGATTCACGACCATTAAAATAATTATCCAATGATCGCCATTCATAGTACACTTTCTTTTCATTTAGATAAAGATCTGTCAAGATATTCTTAAGTGTACAATGATCAAGATTATTCATGGCCAGCTATAAATTATATCTTGATCAAGTAAAAGTTGTTTTAAGTTTTCAATTGATGGATACACTTATCGTACTACGGTTTCTGTTTATTTACCCAAACAGTTGTTTAATGGAAATAAAATTACAATATAATATACCTACAGGTGAGTTTTTCAACTGAGCGCGGTAGGCCTAATCCGAAACAATGAGGAATAGCGAAAAATACTTACAGGACTCTGAGCCGATTTTGATGAAAACTAAACAACATCATTAGTTTTTTGAAAAATTCATTTCCCTAGCTAGTGATTGAATCCGCTGATTTTGAAAAAAACACCCTGTATTATTGCACCATCTGATAGTGTTACTTATAAGGATCAACTTTTGGAACGTAACAGTATATAGCAAAGTAAGGAAAAAGGCTTATTTTTGATAAAATGCTATTAATCTCATACATTAATTAAACCTTGAGTAGTCCTTACCTTCATAAAGTTATTTCCATATAACTTAGTATTTATATTATTGTATTATAGTGTATTAGAGTATTATATAAAATACATTTTGAAATTGGACTTTTCTTAACCGACTTCAAAAAGGAAGAGATTATCGATTCGGATGTTCATATTTTTTATGTATGTCTGAACATAACTCCGTTATATAAACGGATTTGCAAAACTATAATTCTAACAATGTCTAATATGTAACATAAAATGTATTCAATTTTAAACTTTATTATTCAAAAAATACAGTTTATAATATCTTTGAAAAAAGATGCTTCTAAAATTCGTGACCGTTGACTGATATAAGTTGAAGACCTTTTCATTTTTGCCATTTGCACTAAACTCTTGCGGTTTTATTACTCAAATGTTATGAAATATACAAATGATGATTTTTCGTGATACTTATTTCAATTTTTTTAAAGTTGTCGTTAAAAATATCAACTACTCAAACTCAAACTCAACTCAAACTTTATTCAAATGGGCTTTTAAAGCACTTTCGAATCGTCAAGTTACATGTCATATTTTCATTTTAGATTTTTATAAAGCTACCACCGGTTCGGAATGCAGTCTCTACCGAGAAGAACCGGCAAGAAACTCGATAGTTACTCTTTTAAAATCATTTATACCTAATGTATTTTTATAACATTTTAATTATGTTATCCGGATAGAAAATCAACGCTTGTCAAATCCACGCCTCTTTGTCGTCAAAATATTCTTGTATGGTATAATATGCTTTATTTATTGAAGATTTTTAACGTACGCTTTAAACTTATTAAGTGGCAAATGTAAAATTGTTTGCGGGATTTTATTATACTACTATATTACTAGCAGCTTTACGCCGATTCGCCCGCGTTTACTTAGGAATTTGATACGTAACAAACTTAATCGTCTTTTTAACCTTTTAGCAGATGGTTTTTTAGAAAAATCCTTTCTTAGTACACACTTGCGATATTTAAGGAACGGTTGTGCAAAATTTCATGGATGTAGAATCAGTAGTTTAGCCTCTGCTTTGATCGATCAATCAGTGATCAGTAAGTTTTTATTTTTACATATATAGATATGGGTCACGAAATGATAAAATCCCTAAATTTAATTTGAATACAGTTTTCGTCGCTTTATTTTCTTTTATTTTTGATCAATTTGAGAAAGTTGTTAGTATTTCAATAGATAAAACTAGTTAGTGTATAAAGGATACATTAATTAAAGATTTAATAATCTATTGATTTCCGCGTGCACACGTTCACTATAATTAACTTATATATCTGCACTTTATATACATAGGTACTGACAAAACATTAAAAAAAATTACTTAATACTAAGTTTAAATAAAACTATCTACCCCACGCGGTTTAACTCGTGTTTATGGTTACTGCTTCGCTGCTATGAGTCGTAGCGTGATATAATATAGCCTATAACCTTCCTCAATAAACAGTCTTACAAACACAATTTTTCTAATCGGTAGTAGTGTAGATTAAAAGAAAAATATATTGTGATATTTTTAACGTTAACACAGAGATACAAAACATACTATGGGAAATTATTCATCTTGGCTATAAGGACCGCGAAGTGAGTCAGGGTCAACCGCTGTACAGACAGACAAGTAAGACAAACCATTCATACATTAAGATGAAGGTGAATACACATATTTGTTAATGATTTCTAAACCTGCATTTTATATATACTAATATTATATAGAGGAAAGATTTGATCGTTCGTTTGCATTCAACGGGTTTCGAAGCTACTGGACCGATTTGAAAAATAATTCTTTCGTTGATTAGCCCGTTTATTGAGAATGATTGCAGGCTATATTACATCACGCTACGACTCATAGGAGCGAAGCAGTAATCATAAACGCGAGGGGCAGCTAATTTAAAATTAACTGACAATTTTAATTAAATGTTTAAAGGTCATTTGTAAATAATAGTGTAATTATTTTTTTCTGTGTAAAACGACGCTACGGATGCAGTACCGATGTTAATGTGTATGTTTTATTGTTACCACCTAGAACTAAAATGACTCCACTGTTTTAATCAATAACATGCCTAGTTTGTTGTTAGTGTGCCCATTTTTAAAAATAATTGTATTTTTTTACTGGTAAAAAGCTGGAATTAATATCAAGGAATTCAAGGAAACGAAATTAGGAATTTATCAGTTTTAAACACAAGTACAGTTTTTAAAAAAAGTTTATAAATTAATAGAATATTCCAGACCAGTTCATTATTGTAAATCCAATATGTGAGCTTTGTAAATTAGTCTGAAACACCTTTTAATTAAATCACATAATTTTAATATATCTAGAATTGGATGCTGATAAGCAATAATGTGTCATCCCACAAAAAGTCAAATTCGGAGATATTGATATATTTTGATACTGCATCACCTATTTAACATTATTAAAAAAATCAAGTCATATAAACTAAATAAGTACGGAAAAAAGTCGTTTAATTAATTGTTTCGATTTCCAAGTGCGTTCCATATTTTGCAATTTATACAATAATCTTAATTATTTGAAAAACTTTTTATTAGTTAATATATCAAATATATCAATCGCTTTTAATTCATAATACCTTTTATCAAAGAAGAAAAGAAATGATGGATATATATGTACTTCCTCAAACATATTTGTTAAGAATAGGTTTGATATCTTTGGACGCCATTTTCTCAAAATGAAGTCCGTGTGGCTTGACACAGTATTGCTTATCAGCGTCCAATTAATCAGATATGCAGTCAGTGAGCTAAGTTAGTAATTAATTTAATTTCAAATAATTCTGTAATTACAATCTATTTTTTAAAAGAAAACTCAAAAATATAAATTTTTGTTTGCGCTTTGTGGTCAAAAATGTAATTTTTTAATTCGGTCACTTTAATACTAAGAATTTTATATTATAAACTGATTTTTTAAGCATATATTTTAGATTACTTGCGAAGGTGTCGACTTACAAGCATTGATGTTATTACACCCGGATACATATATTAGGATAAAGGTTTTACAACATTTTTATATAGACATTTTATATCGTTAAATTTGCGATCGTAAAATATATGTATTCACATTGTATATGGCAAAATAAAATTATGCTGTAATGAAGTTTTATATTAAATTTGAAAATTGCTGTAGCTCTGACTACAGCTCATACACGTGGTGCTCGAAGAAGTATCTCACTGTCACAGGAGATCGGTTTCAAGTAGCTAATGTAGTTATCGTATCGTATATCTATATTGTAGTATATAATGAGAGAAAGAATAAGAATCCTAATCCCTGCCCAATTCCTTTTCTCTATTCCTTTCCTTGACCAAAGTTTTCCTTTTTAAATGGCAACATTATACGCTGCAAGTGTCCATGTGCAGCGGTGATCACTAACATCAGGTGTCCCGTCATCTTATTTACCATCTATTTTTATCTAAATATTTACGTTAAAACGTTGAATGTTATAGCATTTTAAAATTCGAAAAATATATTTACCGAATACGGAAAATCAAAAAATGACCTATTCGAAAAACATTAAAACGTCTTACTTTGGATCCCAAAACACTTACTTATGCTTTAACATTTGAAAAAAAAAAAGTTAATTATTAGTATACATAATCCGCCTTTGTTTATAAAGGATTTGCAATAATTCATTGAATTTCACGCAACGCCAAAACACGGTGTCTTCTCGTCTCCAATCATTATCACCAGCGAAACATCGTTCACCGGTCACAGAATTAAAAATCTTATCATTTTTATAATAAAGCGTATAATAGCGTCAATTTTATATGTCCCGAGATAATGACGATACAAATCGCGAAGGGACCATGTGACAGTTTTAAAATTACACCGCCATCATGAAAAATGATGTTGTGTTTTGATCGCTGTTTCACAGAAGTGTCCAATAAAAACTCTCATTACGTGCTCGTGAACGAAAATGACCCTTCAACGTATAAGGGTAAGTTCGATAGTTGTTTCGACGTGAGAAAAACTCCACTAGTCCTTTTAAACATTGTAACATTTACAATAGAAAAACCTAATTAATTGTAGCTATAAATTACACCGAGCACCGATTTATGAGACAAGTGACTTTCGCTTGTGGTTCTCTCGTTATTTATACTATTTTTCCGCTTGTGGCTTAGTATGGACAGACGGAAGTACATCGACATGCCAAAAATGACAATTGCTTAAGGCATGGAACAGAATTTTGACTATCGGAATCATCCGAGACATTGAAAGAAGAGTAAGAAAATAAAAGATCTAATTAGTTTGGTCCATTAATCATTTGTAGTTTAAGAGTGGAATAGTTACAAAGCTTGTAGGTAAACCATTCATAATCATTTGTCTTATCATCACGTGCATTACCAATAAAAGCAAAAAAAACAGAAATCCTAATCATCATTTTAAATATTTGAATTGAAGATTCTTCATTAAATGCTTTCTATTTACATTTCCGAATATACCATTCTGATTTCTATTAAAATAATCGAAAATACTTGAAATCTATTAAACACTGCGCTCTGAACAATCTTCAAGTCTGACCCGGGTCAAGTATTGGCCAAGGCCGGTCCAAGTCACGACTGCGGTGATGCGTCACTAACTCACTACCTAATTATAGTCTATTGATAAATTCGGCTTTCTTTAATGTGATGCCGCTTACAAGAAAAATGTAGCATGATTCAGCTTCAATCTTATTCATGGTGTTATCCAAAAAAGTTGAACGATTGATATTTTTGAAGTGGTCAGGTTTTTCGTCTTGTGTGACGTCATCTTATTGGGCAAGCCAGAAAACTATATTTCCAGGATTACAATAAACGATTTAGTGCAGTTAATAATGTGAGATTCAATTTTTTTCGAAATTGATGTCTGTATATCAACCAAGCATCAATAATGAGATCAATTACAACTCTAGGGGTAAACAATTCAGTACGCATTGTGTCTGTTAAATTTTTAGCAGACAGGAAATAAGATAGTGATCTCGAACAAATCCCACATGATCATAAACTTGCACATGGCATAATCTCATTGCGAAATGTACATTATAATACCTCATATTACCATATTGCATAAAACATTAAATTACCGCATAAAATTATGATCGCTTTCGAGGAAAATGGAATTACAAATTATTGTTAAACACGTTAAAATGATATTTATGAATAAGTGTGAAGTTCGTTTCCCACAAGCGTAACCCAATGTCGTTTGACATCAGCTGACCCACGTCTTACCAAAAGCATACGCCTAAAAATTAGATACATCATAGAAGTATAGCTTTTATGTCACATGAATTTAAAGTCAATACCATTCAATAAATAATGTGTTTCTCTTTATCTGGTAGATAAGATTTTGGGTGGATCAGAGGCGTGTTTGGTATATAATAAATATAATATAAATCTATATTTTTATATCGTGTCGAGAGAAAGTTAAAATATGTCATTTGTATTCTCGGTGTTACGTAAAATGTTTTATAAATTACCCGACGGACATAGATTATCTGACGGGCTTAAAGCTTAATTTATTTTTTTACATTTTTCAAATGGATAAGTACGTGGTA
Source organism: Hypolimnas misippus (assembly GCA_037950945.1). Lineage (NCBI taxonomy): Eukaryota > Metazoa > Arthropoda > Insecta > Lepidoptera > Nymphalidae > Hypolimnas > Hypolimnas misippus. Next base: position 13,742,529 of record JBBEEQ010000024.1, on the reverse strand, counting down.
AGTTTAATTATGTCAACATTTTATTAACATTGATTATAATTTATTTGGCTTTGAATTAATAAGTGGATTTAGTTACTAGTTCGTTTTGGGCATAGTCTATTAAAGTTTTGCGGTAGATTTTTGAAAGATATTTGACTGTAAAAGCGAATAGGAGTATTTTTAGTTCAACGGAGACTTTTAAATTCCTCTGATACATGGGACTGGATAATACTTCTCGTTCCCAGGTCCAGGATCTATTGAGATGCGGACCGCGGAGGGCGCATAGGGCTCATTGTCATGCACGTGCCGTCCAACGATTGTTTCAGCAATGCCCTTGTGGGGCAATGACTCTACAATGGCGTGAATGTATTTTCACACTTAATCCCCATGGTTACAATATGGTGATAAATAGTGTAGCAAATAGCCATGTCTCGGAGCTAACGTTTCTCTTATCTGGCGACGACATTATGCAGATTTTTTTTGCTTCGAAATGCTGTAGTTGAAAGTAACATTGAAATCGAATATGTCCTTTTTATGCAGGAAATCATTATACCGTGACCAAATGCAAATTGAGTTTTTTCAGAAATTCTATTCGAAATAACAGTTGTCCGATCGCGTTTTCGAAACGTTTCAATTAAGAAATTATCGCGATAATAGCAAAAACTGATTCGTTCAAATAAAGTAAATGTGTTTGATTTAAAAAATTTAAGAGATAAACATTTAACATGCAATAAAGTAAAGCTCTACACTCCATAAAAACGATATTTTTTGCCATCAAACGAAATCAGTTTCCGCACTCGTATCGAGGTTATAAACATTTACGCTAAAGCCATACGGACACTCGATAAATCATTACAATAAACACAGCATTTATTGATGCCAATATCTGATGTAATACGAAAGGGTCATTGATCTTGATCGACCCATTTTAAAGGCCGGGTGTTCATTTCGACAAAGTTGCAAAACGCGTGCACGCGAGGGACAGATACAATTTTGTCAAATTGTACGACTGCTTTCCAGGCTGTAATGAGGGAACATTAAAACGGTCGAGGGTAATTGTTTGCAGACATGCGAGCTTAAATGGTGCTTTGCATTCAGTAAGAGTGCGAGGTATCTAATTTGCGACCCTTCTAGGTCAGATTCGTCTGAGGTGCAGGGAATGACCCGGAGTGACCCCGTGTTTATGTGTCTGATGTTCGAAATGATATATGAACCTTTTAAGGATAGAATTAATTGACGTGTAATGCATTTAAATATACATTAGAACTTGCATCATGCGTTGAATATTTGATTCTAAATTGCTAATAAGTGTTTAAATTTATCGTCATGTATCATTTACTTTTTCGATGTAGGTATTATTCGATGTTATTAGGTGAGAATTATACGTATTAGTTTTACTCTCAGACTTTCATTAATGATTAACATAAGTTGAAAAAAAATACCTAGTTCACTGTTACAGAATTGTCTTATGTCAATTTCGAGAGTAAGACTTACTAATGCTACTCTTGCCTAACTTTTTCCAAATCACCATTTTTGTTTAAGAAATCGCATATTTACCCGATTACTTCAGAACGACGGTTATTAGCTTCAGTTGTTGATATATTTTTCTAAATCTAGAACAATCATCCATAAATTTAGGAAGTAATAATTTTGGTACTATTAAGAAGCTCTTTGCATTATGACACAAACATTTGCGCCCTGCCTACACATCCAACGGTATAACCATCAAGTCACTCACTATGAATAAGTTATAAATCATATCTTGACATGCGCAAGCGCAAACGGATAACGGTTCTTGAGTTTCGCAGAGGACGGATTAAGTCCGGCCGCGAAGTCTCAGGTTCGATTTCCTCGACTTGATTAATCGCCGGCTAAAATATGCTAAGTCAAGATATTTTACATGTAAATCTAATCTAAGATTTAAGACGCGAGATAAACTGTACAGAGCGATAACGGTGTTAACATAAAAACAAGTTGTAGAAGCATACTAAGAAAGTAATAAACCTATCCAAAATAATTCATCTCAGCCTTACTTAAAGTACTTCGGAACTGTGTCAAGTGGAACTATTTTGTTTATACCTTCTGAATATTTGTTTATTAACGCTTAAGATTAAGCGATTATAATACCTAAATAGGCTAATATTGTAGAATAAGTTTCCCTTGTTTTTGATATCCTTAAAACAGTATATGGGCTTTTAAAACCGCAATGTAGGAAAAAAAGCAAAAAAAGAAGCAATTTAAAACAAGTTCTCTAAAAACACAATTCATACTATTTATCTCTAAGCTTAGATAGTTAAGAATTAAGTATAGTTATTTTCACTTAAAATTGTAATTGGTACACCAACAGTTACAAGGAAATTACATTTCAATTAAAGGACCTCACAGCAAGCGTTATTATGTAAAATATGATAATGATGCGTAATGTTAAAAATCAAGGCTCATTACCAAAATTACGTGCATCACTCGGCCAGCAACTGTATAATATAAAAGCACAAAGGCCGAAAAAAAATAATGATACAAGAAGTGTGGTTGGAGAAATTATAAAGTGCGGTAAAAAATGGTATGATAAATCTAAGTTGAAATTCCGAAGACAAGTACTTTTAGAAAGCGGTCATAGAATCAGCGAAATCGAATGATAGTGTCAAGAAGAGCTTGTCTTTATGCCGGCCCTGTATTTTGAAATCTAAGCCAAACGTAAAGGCATTAGTAGAGGTCTTTCGTATTAAAATAATTAATAATGCATTTATAAATAAATAAATAAATAAAGGCATCACACTCAGCGGCCCCCATTAAGATCGCGTGACCTTGTGTCGGGGGTCCAAAAACACTCACAACACTAACACAAACACCCAGACCACGACAAACATCCGTATGGCCAATACAGACGTTTGCCGTGAGCGGGGATCGAACCCGCGACCGTTAGCGCTTCAGTCATTTGCAGTGACCACTGCGCCAACGTGTCCGTCATTTATTTTCACTTCTCAGTTTTTTCTTTAATCAGGAAATTTTATGATTGAGAATAATTAATGAAATTTAATTTCGTGGATTTATAAGAATTTATTACCACAAAATAATAATCTTTTCATCATCCTAAAGGTTTTTATACGCATAATTATAAGAAGATAGCCATCTACGTAACAAAATCGTATATTTTTGAAGATACGCGGACAATAAACATTGAAAATAATGATTTCTCGTTCACGTATAACGTAGTAACCATTTACATGAAATATTTTAATAAAACGGCTTGGTGATTTATACCTTCAGTTATAAAATAATTTTAATTTCAGATAGTGAACAAAATATTGATAGGATTGTCAATATTTTGTCCTCATGCTATGTTTTATGTGGTCTCTTAGAACATTGTAAATATTCCATTGTAGACCACCATCATTTAACACCGAATAACTCTCACATATCAAGAATTATGACAGCACCACACAGTTTGATTGGCAGAGCACCCGGTCGGAAAGCTAACAGTGAATTATTATAAGGAAAAATAGATACCGAAAAAAATTCTTAGCAGATAACAAAAAAAAAACTCTAAACGCAAATTTTAATCAAACATTTCTACAGCCGGGAGTATTAAACACGTTACCACATCCAACAGAATTAATTAAAACAAACATTAGAAACTTGGTGACTAACACGTTCCTCATTAACTCTCACAAATCACGCGGTTTTCCCTTTTTTCTTCACTTTTCCTACCTGTATTGGTCACTCGTTTGATGTCTTAACGAAAATGGGTATAGAAAAGCACTGTCCTAAGTGGGAATACTTTCTACGATATTTTTGTAGAAAGTATTTAATTTCTCTGTTGATTATATTACTGTGATCATTAACCGATTTAGAATTATGGGGTAAGTTAAGCACTAACATTATCAACATATAAAACTCAGACATTCTGACCATTAAAATATATTGTTTAAAGGCGTTATTTTGGACTAAAATAACAAAAATGAATAGAAATTTGTGATAACGACTATGTTCGGCAATTAGTCTGCTGTACCATTTCTTAATACAAAACAACTGTTTTAAGACACACTTAATTATTAAAAGTCTCACTTACCCAGTTTAAAACTTAACAAAAAAAGTATCGGTTAATTTTCAACGCAGGAAATATCGCAAAACTGAGCCTTCTAAGACTCCACCAGGGTACAATTTTAGGTCTTATATTTAAAGTTTAATATATGAGTAATGGAGTGTAGAGTAGTTTCCGTAATAGATACGTTTTTGTAGTGCAATTCTGGGAGCGAAAGTGGATGTACTAAATTTGACTAGAATTCGTGAACTTGTAATTTTAGCTTCGGATTTCCGATTCGATAAAAGTAAACAATCAACAGTGAAACCTCGCGTTAGTCACGGCACTGTTCAAACCGATATTATCAGATCGATTATTTACAAACTCGAATGATTTAATCGAATCGGCGATGTTGATTTTGCGTTTTTTTTTATTCGATTAATGAGATTTGCGGTTAAGTAGAACGGATTACTTGGTCAGTAATTGAGAGATGACCTAGCTTTTATTATTTATTATCTTTTATATATCAACGTTAATTAATATGCACGCAGATTTGATTTGTGGGCGTAAAAGTACTATTACACTATTATTCTTCTTAATACTTCTGGAAATACAAATGGGTATAGTTTTTCATGTAACCTTAGAACTTTTAGGAGCAAATTTTTATATCAAGTCATGAAAATTTGTGCGTTTTAACTTCTTACATTGATATACGCGAAAAACCATGTGTCTAATTGGCACAACTAAAAGCCATTAACGAAAGAATTGAATTGAATTGAACTTCTGACAATTTTCTTGCAAAAGTTAAGGAACTTAAGATTAAGCTAACAATGTACGAAGCACTAACTGCGCTTAAGTACTTTTTCTCTTAGAATCATAGTTGGAAAATTAAAAGAAAAACAAGTAACGCAGTAACTGAAGAAAAGACCATCACATGGCAGCACTTTAGCTAATGTGTTTGATCAAAATAAATTATCATCAACAATATACTAATAAATAATCTACCTGCTAATAATCACTATAAATAAACCTGACATTTCAATATACGTACATTTACTTACGAGCACTCGAATAAAATGAGTATAAAACAAAAACGAATCGAATCTATTGCGGATATGTAAAATTATTTACAATAAAAAACTGTAACGAGTGTATAGTAAATGAATTAATGAACTAGAACAACGACAACCGGCAGTAATCTAATTAGAATTGGTGCCGATTTCAATACAACTGCTGCTAACAATATAAATCAATATATTGTTTTGTAAATGCCTTCGAGCTTGTTGTTTGATACAAAATAGGATTTTACTGAGGTAGAGCCTACTGCAGCTCGTATACGGGCTGGCTCGACCGGGGCAGCATCTCACTCTCACAGAATTCTTTCAGAATACTTTTAGAAAACAGAGTTCTTAATTGTACAATAATTTGCTACTCTTACTATTTTTTGAAGTTTGTTTTAGGTGAGTGGAGGATGTATCGGAAAGGAAGAAAAGGGATGAGGGAATCAATTCACTCTCCGTACGAAGCTCAGGTATTATATTAAACTTTGTACCAATATTCTGTGAGAGTGTGGCGCAGTCGCCAGCCTATATATAAGGCTAAAGCAAAGTTCAATTACAATAAGACTTTCCACTCATGTGTTTATCTTTTAGTATAGCGAAGACAAAATTATGTGTTAATAAATCGAAACATAAAAAAGATTAAACATTCGATTAGTCATGCCATAAGTAATTTCACAATCAAATTGAAAATCAATTTATCTAAAAACGAACTCAAAACGCTGAAAAAGTACCAGCAGAGCTACCAAGCAATAAAAACAACACATTTTGTTTCCAATAAACGCTAATTGTTACCACTTTAAGCGACAATGGATTCACAAGCGATTTATTTTCGCTTGTCACGCTTACACGCAAGCGAAAAATCGAACGCTCAATAGACGCAATAAATTCCACGCTCGTCTATTGAGCGTTCGATTTTTCGCTTGCGTGTAAGCGTGAACAAGCGAAAATAAATCGCTTGTGAATCCATTGTCTCAGGCAATATATTATTAACCGCGATAGATTAACGGCAAGATGCTGAGAGATTAAATGTTTTTACTCGGGTATGGTGTTAAAAAGTGTAATGCGCTGGTTTTTAGCGTACTACCTACGGACTGGATCGATTTTGTTTTTCATCCTTCTGTTGTAATAATTTGTAATCTAGATTGGATGTGACCCAAGCTTAGACAACGTTTGTCAAAGATTGACAAACTCGTTTATAGAAAAATAATTGACTTGATATAATACGTATTATATTTTACATGAATTACGTACTTATTCCAGCTGTGTTTATTTTAAAACTAGATAATAAAACACATTTTGGTAACAATTTTATTGAACTAATAGCCTCTGCTACTACTCTTATCTGCTATACTCTTTCGAACAAAAAAGAATTACCCAAATCAGTCAATACAGTAGTTATCGGTGAACATATATTAACAAAAAGTCCCCGACGAATTAGGAACCTCCTCGCCTCGAAGTCAGTTAATAACAACAAGAGAAATACCCGTTTAAATATACATTTGCTCTCGAAGTTTAATTAAATATGATATTCCAAATAAATATTCAATTAAAACTTCAAGGCCAATACCAAAAATATTGTAAAATAATTATGTATGTCCCATTTAAAACGCGATGCTATTTTTTGTTAGGTATAAAACACATTTTGACATTTAAAGATCATTTTCGATGTCCAGTTTTTAGTACAGAATAGGTCTAAATTACTCAAATCATAATACGATCAAGGAAACATTAAAATTAAAGGAAGTGTATAAGTCATTATAATTACCCGATAACCATTTTAGTGACTTTATTATATAGGTTAGTTAAATCATAATAAATATATATATTTAAATTTAATATGAAAACTCTATCTCTATGTGTGCAGTTTGAAGACAGAGTTTGAGCATTTATAAAACAAAATAATTGTTACTAAATAAGTAAATGATTTGTTTTCACATCATAAAGTATAATTTTAGTTTACCGTAATTACCAGTAGTAAACTTATCTTATTAAAATGTGTTTACCAAACGAACTTTTAAAACCCGTCTCACTCATTTAGGGGTGAATTTTGGAAATTCCTTTCATAACGTTGTAATAACTATCTACGTGTTAAATTATATAATATCGCAATCTGTTCCGTGATTTGAGCTATTTGTTAATGGTAGTCTTTTAATTAGATCGTATTAAAAAAGAATATTGAACATTGCGACAGCGAGATTCGAACCTGCAGCCTCTTGCAATCTCGCAGGATGTGACATTAAGCTACTCACGACCATTCTCTGTGTAACCAAGTAAAATTCATTCTTCAAGCGACAGTTTATTACCTGAAACAAAAAATGAGAAATTAGCATTCATTAAAGTGTATTTTTTTATTTGTTAAATTATTTTAAGGTTTGTTAATAAACATGTTAATAAAGGCGCAAAATGAAATTACTAAACTTTCATTCGCTATCCTTAATTTAAGGGTATTTTATTTTTTTTCATTATTTTAAACTTATGTATACGCAGGCAAACCAGGATTATTTACACATATGCACAATAATTAAGATAATAATTCATATAAAAAAGTACTTCATGAAAATCAGTTAAAATTAACAATAAAACTAAACAACACTTTTTCAGAATTCATTTCATCACATTTTAAGAAGAATCAAATTAAACCGTTACTTAAATTCAATTGTTAATAAGCCTAAAACAAAAACAATTTCTCTCGGCGTTCGTTATCATAATAAATCAGTCAATACTGGATTTATTCAGCTCGATTTAGTTACGAGCCTCGCCCACTTGTAAGCGGGGAAAGTCGAGTGCGGTGCTTGTTTATCATCGATGTTTACGGCAACAAGTGAAAATTGCTGTTGATTAAGCAGCTGTTCGATCACGGGATAGCTTTAGTATCGTTAGTAGACGCCGCTTCTGGTTATCTGTACTAATATTGTAAAAGTTGCTTTGGTAGCTTCGCTCACGTTAATCATAATCTGTATAGGAACACTAGCTGTCCCTTGCGGTGTCACAGGCGTTTATGGTTACTGCTTCGCTCCTATGAGTCGTAGCGTGATGTATTATCCTATAGCCTTCCTCAATAAATAAACTATCGAACATAAAAATAATTTTTCAATTCGAACCAGTATTTCCTGAGATTAGCACGTTCAAACCATCAAACAAACTCTTCAGCTTTATAATATTTGTATAGATGAAAGTGAGTTTTATATTTGTGTCGTTTGCCGTAGAAACCATGGGGTCCTGGGGCGTGGACCAGCATATCAGACTGGCCATACAAAGAGGTAATGCCAGTGTTTTGGACACCTTGCCTCATATATATATATATATATATATATATATATATATATATATATATATATATATATATATATATATATATATATATATATATATATATATATATAACAACCAGAAAAACCTAAAAAGTTCAGCCTGACCTAAAAAGGCACTTGTCTTTTCAGGGAGAACCCAGTCTAATCATCGTTAAACTTAATCAAGATACTAAATTTAGCTCAAGACTGAGAAAATTAAACATACAATTTGTAAGAAAATCATTTAAATATTAGATTATAATATATGAGTGAAAATGTACGTTGATTGAAACCTGTATACCAAGTGATCCCTTAATCAATACTTGCAATGTTACGTGACGCCGTGTTATGACAACGCGTTGACAAATCGAGACTTTCCCTGAGCAGGTGGCTGGTTTCACACTACGCTTGTTTAATAACAAACATATGAATTAACAAGCTTCTAAACCATCATAGAATAATGATGAATTATATACCACCCATATAAGATATATGGGAGGCAAAGTTTAGGTAAGTAGTAAGAATTTTCCTTGGTCGAAAGTAGCAGCCGAAATTTTTAAATATGCCTATCATCTAAATTAATTTGTGTAATGGCAATGAATGATACAGTTAAAAAGATTCTTAAAAATTATATCGACTTTCCTGATCACTTTTGAGCCTTCTGGAGGAAATAGTATCAAAACCGAGAACTAGATAAAATGCAGAATTAACTAAATATTATTGTACCTAAGATAATTATTACTAACAATTGAAAGACTAAGCCATTGGTAACCAAAGGGTTGGTAGGTGTATAGCCCAAAAAACGGTGGAAATTATTTTTATTATTTTACATTATAAGCACCCATTAAAAAAGGTTTTTTAAGTGGATGAAACACAAAACGTAGTTTTTAACAGATTTCTGAATTGCTTCTATCAAACTCGAAAGTATACGCGAGCGAAGCCGCGAGAAACTGTTAGTTCTTATTTACATACTTATTTACATAATCATAAATAGAAAATGGCAGTTATTTTTATATGTATCTAATGTGTTGTATCAGACATGTCTAGACATGTTTCGATTACAGACACTTAATAAAACAAAGAAAGTGTCTGCATTTCGCAGTAGCGTATCGATCTATTGACACAGCGATTACGCTAGCAGATGCGCCTGCGCAGGAAGCCGACGATTAGACGGCATAGCTACATATTATTTTAAAGGAAGGAATAAAAGTTACGCTTTGCTTACCAACATTATTATACGACACAGAAGCCACATATAGCTATACTTTTGCTTTCCTGACTTCCTTGGCTACTTTTATTTTATACGTCATTATATTATATTTGTGGCCCATCTGGTGTAATATTCATGGGCGATGGAGATAATTTTAAATCACTTTAAAAGAACTGAGAAAAATCGAGAAGTAGAGTCACTTTACAAAATAATGTATCGATCTACTAAAAGAGAGAAATAAAAGGAACACATTTTTGTATAGTACAAGAACCTAGCTCACTCTCTCTTTCTCCTACATCTTCCCTAACTTTACAGTCCTCGTCATTCCCTATTTCATTTTAAGCTAATAACGTATGTATAATACCTCTGATGCTAATGTTTATAGGCGGCAGTGATCACTTAGAATCACTTTAAAAACACCAAGAAAGTGTACACTTCGCAAAATGACGTATCGATCTATTGACATAGCACTTTCGCTAGCAGATGCGCGCGCGCAGGAAGCGATTATGATCGCCGCCGGCGACAATGAGCTACGAGGTATCACCGCGTCGCACGCATTATGTTAATCATCCTGAGAAACAAGAAAAGTGGTTGTATAATGATGGATGATATTTGAATCGGTGATAAGGTGTTCTTTGAATTTATTGATTATTTTTTTATTTTGTAGCAGGAACTTAATAAAAAAGATTGTTGTAATGAATTAAGTGATAGGCTTTTGTTTGAGTTCGGGAGCATAAATTTTTTGTGGGGTGGTATATGTTTGACGTGTGTATCTGTGTTTTGGGTATGTGTATGAGTGTGTGTCTGTCTGTGGCTCCTTAGTTCCCTAGTAATTGAATCCATTTTGTGGCTGTATTTTTTTTTTATGGAAAGCTGATACAATCGAGATAGTTAGTCATTTGGGAAGATCTGATCAGATCTTTGAACGTTATCAGCTCTTTTATGATTGTTGAAACAATCGAAATCGACTGTACTGTGAATGTTATTAAATCGTTGCGTAGCCTTGACCTGATGTTGCAGTATCATTAGGAATCTCCACCAACTTACAGCAGAAGAATCGCGTTGGGTATACATATATTGACAGTTTTTTTTTTAATTTTATATAATAAAAGTTTAATAATTTTATGTAGTCTTTCATAAGATGACAATTTTTTTGTTAATGATATAGGTTCAATGAATTAGCAATATAAACGCAACAGATATAAATACTACTTTAGTACGAATTCAAAATAATATTAAAACACAAAAAAAATGTTGCAGATATGTTAATCTATTTACATTTATTTAAATACTTATATTTATGTAAAACATAAGAAAGGAATTTGTGAAAATTTATAATATAGCTAACATTATATTTTTTACTAAAATTATACATGTAGTGGATAAAAATGATCAGAGATATTGAGAATAATGACTAGAAACTTGAAACTTCAAAGGAAGCACACGAGATATCATTTGTCGGTGTTTTAATGTATCTATCTTTACATATAACATAAAAATAATAGTCTGGTATATGTGTGTAAATTACTTTTATTAAATATGATATTTTTTGATATAATTGTGAAATTTTTTATTCTGTTGATTCGAACTTGAAATTTCACAGCATCGCATGGGCTATTGTGGTTATTACCTAAACTTCTCCTTCCTCCGATGGGTCTTATAGAATTTTCATCAAAATTGGTTAAGTATTTTGATTTTCAACTCAAAATAACTGTAATAAATATGTCATTAAAGTAAACGAAATTCTTGTTTGTATAACAGATTTCGTCATTTGACGCAAACGACACCGCGGGCAGAGATTAGTTTAACATAAAAAGCTCACCTAATACCTGAGTCTAGTATAAACACTGGAAAGCGAACGCACATCCGCCGATGACTTTCAATTTCTGCGCTTGCGCATGTGAAAAAAAAATAAAGAAATCTCTAAATCGCCTGTAACGCTTTCAATAATTCTGTAATTGCAAGAACTTTTCTTATCTTTATATTTAATCGTTTGTTGCTCAGCTGGTGTTTTTTTTAATATAATTTGAGTATTATTACTAGTAACATTTAAGAACAATATATATTTTGCTTCCTTTTACAAAATTCGGATAGTTCAGTTTAAGATAAAACTATATATTAAGTTGTAACGGAATTATCTATGTCGTTAATTCTTAAATAAATTTCGTCTTACTATTTATAAAGAGTATGTTTTCGTACCGCTTCTACGCTTACATTAATATTCATGCACCAATACAAACCTTATGTGAGGTTGCACTGTTAATTGTACTGTACTTATAACCTTCACGAAAATGCAAATAATAGGTTTAAAAAGTTTTATCGAACAAACAAATATTGATTTTTATATATCCCGTTTAAGTTTCGCAAAAAAACATGCCTTTTTTACACCAAACAAAGAATAAAATTCATTATATTCTATTTTCAAACATTTTTTTAGATGTCTTATCTTTTTTTTTAATAGGTTATTGTCGAATAATATCTCTATTAGAATAAACATTCTGTTAGTTAAATCGTTATTATGCTCCAAAACGAATAAATTACTAGCGTAAAATATTTTGTTATAGCGACTATGTTCCACAATTAACCCGCTGGTTGAGAAAAATATACGTAATTATTATCAACTAAAGCGGCGACATTTAAGAGATCTTGACATATCTATATTTTTTTTATTTCAACAAAATGACAAGAACAAGATCGCACGTTTTAAGTCCAGAGTTCTTTTCTCATTTTATTTTTATCAGTGAAAGTAACTCCGACGACATTTCAGGAGCACGTTTCAATGTGTTATAAGTTTTTTATAAATAAAAACATATAGTTACAATTTGTGTAATGTGGTATTTTTTTTTATATACGCAATAAAATATATGTGACTATGCCTACGAAATAATTTACAGTGAATATTTACGAGCTTGTCAACTAAGCATGTGTTGTATAATTATTTTACAAAAAAAAAAAAATGAATTGAACCCCTTTTTTAATTATTTTTCATGAACGGTATATGTATACTACACGAGCTATACGAGCTTACTTGATCCAAGGTTTCCTCGGAAACACCGTGTATATGTATTTCTTTATGGTTAGAAATTGCGTGTTTGTTGAAACTCTTATATTGCAAAATTCATCGAAACGTAAACGTAAAAAGCTGCTACTTTATTTTTACCACTAAATCTTAATTCCAAAAAATACGATCTACCAAAAAAAATAACATGAGCCAGGTACCTAATAGACATAAAGCCGCAATTTTAAAAAGTTTTATAGACTAACAAGTGTGTCCAGTCCCTTATAAATCCGCAAGCAAGTAATCAAGTCATCAACGAATTTCTCCTTAATAATTCTGTCATGTCTAATACTCGTCCCGCGGCTTTCATAGCTTATGTAACCTCATTAACATAATCATATTATTAATAACGACGAGCCTGTCAATTAGTTCTGTGCCGATGATTTAATAAAACACAGTGTTGTGTCGTTACGAATAAATTATATGATGACTAGTAGTTCCCGGCAGCTTCGCCCGTGTTCTTAGATTTGTTACAGACAAACTTTCAACCATATATATTAAGTTATCACTGGGGTTCTAGTCTCTAGTTTACTTGTAATTATGAATATATACGCGAGAGTGAAGACAGCCGATCTAGTGAGGGAGGATGCGTACTGACAGTTACTAACTGATTAAAATGAAGAAATACATATATTTACATTTATGATATATTCCTAACACTCTTCTTAACCTATTAGGCGATAAATATTCAAAAAATATTTCTTTTATGCACACTTACGATATTTAATGAACGTTTGTGCAAAATTTCATGTTTCTAGACCCAGCGGTTTAGGCTCTGCGTTAATCGATCAGTCAGTGAATATGTCAACCAGTCTGTTTTGATTTCTAAATGTATAGATTCTGATGAGTATCAAAACACGTTTACCGATAAATCTTAATTATGTTTGTAAAAAATGATTAGTTGACAATATGACAAATCATTTAGTTTTAGGTTTATATATTATACGGAGACATTTCCTCACAAAGTCTGGAAATGTGGGCATACATTGTGATAATTTTAATGTTTTAAATTACTTGTGTTTTTAAAAGCTTAAAGTTATTTTTTCAAGATACTTATAAAGTTCAAGTGTTATGTGCAACCATGGCTATTAATATATATTTATAAAGATATTTTGTAACTTCTTCAATATATTGTGGAATTAAAAATATTTTTTCAAATATACTTTAAAAAAGAGTCCTTTCAAACAAACAAAATGATTTTCTGCCTAATTATTTATAAATAGTTATATTCAATCGATTAAAAAAAGTAAATTCTCCATTCGTAACTTGTTTTTTTATGCTTGTTACCTACAAACTCCGTCTTAATCGATTTCAAAATGTTTAATTTGTATGAAACTTAAAAATTGATCTCATAGAATTTTTATCAAAATCAATTCAGTATTAAATTAATGGACTTAGTACGTCATCCAATCAAATATATTTACATATTTTGCCTTTTAATTTGGTTTTTTAATTATATTTGAACTAAAAATCAAATCGCAAAGTGTTCCCGTAACTTAACTAATAAGGAATTTTCTTGTCTGAGAAAGTCAAGACTTCCGTATGTCACATAACTCGTCTCACTTTCACGTGAGGAAGTATTGGAAAAATGTTCGTGTATTACCGAGATTTCTCAGGAAACCACTCGGCTATTAATAGCGATACAGGAATGAAAAACTGTTAAGTCATCTAATGATCTCCGGTGTGACGATTATGACTGTTGAGCTAATTGTAATGTTTTTAATTCCGCGAGAGTTTATGTTCAATTCAATTCAATTCTTTGATTAGTGGCTTTTAGTTGTGCCAATTATGCACATGCTATTTCGACAATATCGCGTGGAGTGGAGAAAACACGATGGAAGTGTTCAATTCAATTGAATTATTTGGTTAATGGCTTATGGGAGAGTTTATGTTATGGCAGTTTGAAAGTGGCGCCAGTGACAGATGACGAGATATAGATTAGCGTGGTATGAGCATGTTATGGGATGAATGCCATGTGACAAGTGTTAGATGTGACTGTGGAGGCTTATGGTCGAGGTAGACAAAAGAAAAGATAGATTGCGTTAAATTGACATGAGTAAGAACGGAGTGTATTGAGATGATGGCTGATAGGAAGATATGGAAGAAAAGAACATTTGCTGACCCCACATAAAGTGGGACCAGAAGATGATGAAGAGTATTCCAGCTTAAAGTTTGAAATGTGACTTTAATTCGAATTACATGAGTTATAACGTCTTATAACTATACAGGCGTTTATTACTATAACAAGCTCTTTCGCACAAAAACTATTGAAAATAATATATTTAGACTTTACAGTAATATAGTTTATACGTCAGTTGTACAATACAGGCTATTTATAAAGATATTTTGTAATTTGGTTTAATTATAGAATAGTGAAATTGTGGTCACTGCGTGTGTAAGAATTTTTCGCACTGAGCAGTCGCAATAAAAAAAAAAACAAAATGAATCATATTAATTGGTCCATAATCGTCGAAGAGCAAGGAAGACGTGGTGTCATATTCTTATACTTTTTTATCTATGGTTGTATTGAGACACAAGCACACAGCCCTTCTATTCAAACATTCTATGAAATGTGTTGAAAAACATAAGTACATCATAACTTCATAAGTGGGTGTTAAACGCGTTTGACACCTGACCCCGGTGTCGCAAGTGACGTACAGACGTGGAATCCATGTTAATGCAATTACAAATATTTGAAATATTTTAAATGTCGGATGGATTATTATGTAAAACGTTAAACGTTTGTTTCGTGGGGTTTGTTATTGCGGAACTGGATTCACTCCCTTTTTTTAGTATTTTTTATACATATATTCGTTATTTTGCTAGCTTTTTTTTATTACGTAAGGTTACGTAGATAACTATTATTAATGTTTTTTATCACTTAGAATAAAGTAAGTAAAGTAGCAGCCTGTAAATATCCCTCGTCTTGTACTTTTTATTTTGTGTAGTTCCTTTTGTAGATTTTTGATGGTGTACAATAAAGAATATTCTATTCTATTCTATTCTATCCCACTGCTGGGCGAAGGCCTCCTCTCCTATCAAGAAGAAGAATTAGAGCTCAATCCACCACGCTGCTCCACTGCGGGTTGGCGGATATACATGTGTCAGAATTTCTCCCGGCACATGCAGGTTTCCTCACGATGTTTTCCTTCACCGCTAAACTCGAGATAAATACAAATTTAGCACTTGAAAAATTAGCGGTGCTAGCCGGGGTTTGAACCCGCGATCATCGGCAGATATCGAGGTTTTTTAACCACTAGGCCATCTCGGTTCTTTTACTTAGAATAAAACATATGTAATTCTCACTTAACAAAGATATATCTTACATTTAAAATAGTAAAAACAAAACAGTTTATATCATCTATAAAAGTGTACAACTGCGATTATGTAGTAAATTTTTCTAACAAACAGATTCACGATCAAGCATTATGTAATAGCATTCCAAGACATGTTCCGTAGCTTAGGGTCACCACCTGAGTATTTTAATTTTAATTCAAAATTATTAAAAACATTAAAATTATTATTTTGAATTGTCGAATATAAAGACACAAAGTATTTAGTAGCTCATATAGCTACATTTCGCACGGTGAGTGAGAGAGTCTGAAGCCTAACACCTCCCCATTCCTTTCCTTACTTCCTATTTATTCCCTTTCATTCCACATTCCTCTTTAAGCTAGCAATATATTTGTGGCTACTTTAGTGTTGCATCAGTTGTCCCGCCTGCTTGTTTGCCAGCTATTTTAACGCGACTGCGCGACACAAAGAAGGATGATGTGTTTATATATCTATGTATATATGTGGGTGTATACCTTTTTGGCACTATTTAGACCAAACGCCTTGGCCGATTTTGGATGCCAAATGTGAAAAAAATTAAAATCGATGAACTATGTCCAGTGGAGTATCGTTAAATATTTAAAAAATCAATTTTAGTTTTTTAATATTTCATTCAACCATAATTACCAATAAAAAATTGTAAACGGTAAAATCATTTTTTCTAGACACCCTAAAAACAAAGATAGAAGTATTCCTAAACAAACCGTCGCCAACCCTACTGTAACACAATCAAAAGGTAAAAATTACAAGCAATTAGATAGTTCAACGACCCCGCCTTGATTCTTTGTGTGGTGAAAGATGTATGAATTTAGGTATCACCCGATGACAGGTTAATTTACATTGATTTACGCTTCTTTGAATTACATCACGGAAGTGTTATAGAAATATTCGTTAAACTTGCGTTTATAAGGCGACAATTACATTAGTAAGTTTAGCTCTCGTAAACTGATATAAAAGAACTCTGTGACCAGGTAACAGTAATGTCAAAAGTATGGTATAAGAAAAATTCTTTCAGGCGTAAAGCAATGGAAAGCAACTTATCTAAACGCATCACACTCAACGGCCCCCATTAAAATCTCATGGTTGAGGGTCCGGAAACACACACAGCACTAACGTAAATGCCTAGACAACGACAAACATCCGTATGGCCAATACAGACGTTTGCCGTGAGCGGGAATCGAACCCGAGACCTCAGCGCTTCAGTCAGTTGCAGTAACCACTGCATCAACGTGTTTGTCAAATGTAATTTTTTTTGAAAATCTGAAAGCTAAACTTATACGTACAAGTGTAATTCTCGCTTAATTTTTTATAATAATTTTTGCTTAAAATTTATAATAATCTATATTAATATAAATCAACTGCCGAAATTATGTAGGCGCTTGTCGCGCATTACATCAATGTAATTATTTACCTAATTATTTTTGTCGTGTTAATTCTTGCAAGGAAATAATACAAATTATTTCAATAATTACATATACAGAGAGAACAAACTTATCTTTTAATGAGTGTATTATAAGCCGGAACTGATCTTCTGCACTTGAATTATTTCGGGGCGTGTCGCGAACGCAGGATTTATTGCGCGGGCGCACCCGTTCTGAGTGTATGAAAGAAAATGCGTTGATCTAACGTAACATTCACATAAAAAGTTAACATATTCGTACAGATATATGTATTAAAGAAATATTTATAATTTTTTTTTTAGATATTGTTGTGACTGTATCAATTGTCATGCCAATTTATCATTTAAAACGTCATACAACATCCATATATGTACATGAACATTATTGTTGGAAAATGGAATAATAAAGTGTTAACCACATAATATTTTCCTTACACTTAAGTATACCTACGCTATACTAATATAATGAACAGGAAACATTGATAAATTATCCTCAATTCGTAGGGTTTTCTTTCTTTCTTTCTATCTTATCTATCTTTTTTATTACTTCAGAACTTCTTTTTTCTTTTGAAAGTATGTACTTTCATTTTTGTGGCGTTGAATTTTCATCTAAATTATTTAAGGTTTTGAATATTAAAAAGTATCTCATTTTAATTTTACGTACAAAGTCGGGATGAGCAGCTAGTGAAGATAAAGTCTCAAGATCATTTATCTGGTAAGCGAGGGTATACCGAGTTACTACTTCCTACTCAGCCATAATGGGATTCAATCGACCAGTCCAGTAACATTTTACGCTTGGAAAAAACTTAAATGAAACATATTTATAGAGTAGCTCGTTATGTACATCGGTTTATATAATAGGAAATACATACGGTCAATGATCTGTTATATACTTCATGGTTTAAATTGCGATTTGGACTGTTATGTGTACAAGTATACCTAAACATATCGATTTTGGGGTTACAACAACTTACGTGGGAGGTATCGATATGTGCATTTTGTAAGCTAGCATTTTTTTGGTGAGAGTTATAAGTTTTATTCTCAAATTTTCATAAAGTTATGTCATTTACATAAGTTGTTGGTTTGTTCGTTTTACACCTGAATGAATGAATTCGTAAGGCCTAGGTTACTGTTACTAGGTTACAGAGTGGTTTTATATTAATTACGAAAGTAAAGTTTACAAATGTAATTCTCGACTAATGCATGAAGTAACTGTACGTTCTGGAATAAAATCAACAATGTTAAAATATACCAACATATAAAATACTTAGTACGTAATTACTTTTACTACCTACGAATTTTTATCAGATTAAACATAGGTTCCTTTATGATTAATTATTTATTTGGATTTGAATATTTAGTATTTAATAGTGGTAGAGCCTAACTGTAGCGTACCGACTACAGCTCGTATTCAAGCTGCTTCGACTTGGGTACCTCACTCTCACAGAAGGTCAGCGTAATTTAGCTAACATAGCCTTACAGTGAGTGGGAGAGTCGAAAGCTTAACCTCCTATTCTTTTTCTTTTTATTACGTTCAATTCCCTTCATTTCTTATTCCCTTTTAAGCTAGAAATGCAACTCCTCTAGTGAACATATTTTAGATATTATTTATACAATGATTTGATGGACAAATTAGTTTTTTTTAACTATACATAATTTATATGTTTATAAGTCATGAAAATATTTAAAAAAAACACGAATATTCGTTGAACAAAGAAAGCAGCTAAGTAAGAAATATTTCCTATAGACAAATTATGGGCCTCGCCGTCTGCTAGTAACCGCTGGCTTCCGCATTGCGTGCAACCACCGGCACGCACAAAAAGATGCACAATTTTGTTCATAAATATATCTATACTAATATTGTAAAGAGAAAAGATTTATATTTTCGTATATTTGTAACGAGTACACTTAAAAACTACTGGACCAATTGCGATAAAATTGTATAGGGATGTAGTTTCCATCCAAAGGACATAGATTACTTGTAATCCCGAAAAAATGCGCGGAATGCGGAGTATACGGACGAAGTCTCCCGCAGAATGCTAGTATGCTATATACAATTATTTTTCATGTACTTAATAATAAATAAGTGACGTTTTAGTTTCCTTATAAATATGTTCAAACCACGATACTTACTTAAAATTAAGTTGTTTTATATTTTAACCAGCTGTCTTTCGCGGATTCACTCGCGTTTATGGTTGCTGCTTCGCTCCTATGAGTCGTAACGTGATGTCTATGACCTTTCTCAATAAACGAGCTATCCAACGTAAAATACATTTTTGAAATCGGATCAGTAGTTTCAGAGATTACCCTTTACATACAAACTTATAAACGGATTTTATCTCTATAATATTTGTATAGATAATAACACGCTATGACGTGATAACAGTTAAAAATAAATAAATTTCTTGAATTGACGTATCGTTTATTAATAGATTTATTGTATGACCTTTAAAGCCTATATAAGCTACAATAAATAAACATAAGTATTTAATTATTTATACAATTTAATTTACAATCAAGTATTTAATAAAATCTCATATTAGTTAAAAAAATGTCATAGCAACACTGTTATGCCTCATTGACATGATACCAGTGACTGGACCCAGTCGTAAATTAATTTGTTACAGAGTAATTTTTTAAATAATAATACGTAGGCATGGGGTTGGGTAGACTTCTGGTTCTTTTACTCGCATACATACTAGTTACTTTACACTAATTTTTAGTAGATTGTGGTGCTTCCGCGATTGAATCAGTATGCGAGCTCTATTATTAATTATGGTATATGCGATAGTGCTTGCATTCCTGGACAGGGGACAAAACGAGAAATTCCGGGAAAATCCCGGATTTCTCGACAATCTATGTCCACGCGAGTCCAGTAGCAAATCAGCGGTACGTTCACGCTACTGTTACTGTCATCGTGTAAACAAGGCATTAGCAAAGCAAAGTCACAATCGAAGCACACACAGTCCGCTGCGCCTGCGCAGCGTGACGCGTTATCAGAGTAGAACGTTTCATGCGCGAATTTCACAGTGTTGCCATGCAAATTAAATGTGGCCCACTTTCTACAGCAATTAGATAAATAAATATATTGTTCATTAGCCACTTTAGCTATTATTCGAAAGTTATGGAAATTCTATATTATTAGCAATACTTTGATATGATTATAACAATGCAGTTTACATTTTACTCGTATATTAATCGAAATAAAATTTTTTAACTGATTTTTTGTAAGAGTTACATTTTTTATTCGGACCTAAAATTACTAAAGACTCTTTTAGTCTTACTTCTATTTCAATTTAAACTAGAATAAAAAAATCATTTAAATGCATTAAACCACGTCGAACCCGCAACAACATTTATACATAAATATGACTTTTCATATAAAATAACTAAAGTTAAAGCTATCGAAATAATACAGCTTCTCAAAACATCGAAAGGTCGATGACATCTCATGGCGTATTATTGCAGCCCTTTGATGCATAAATAATGCACGCATTAGCGACGTGACGCAAGCTCTGATGTAACACATAAACAAACACACGAGAACTTATGATGATAATCTTTTATATATATAAAAGCGAAATACCACTCACTGATTAATCACGAATTTTCAGAAATTATAATACCTACAAAATTAAAAGCAATTTATAGGCTATATTAGATCACACTTGATGTAATATAGCCTATAACCTTCGTCAAAAGGAGAAATTTGTTAAAGACTTGATCACTGGCATTGACGATTTATAAGGGACTTAACACACTAGTAAGGCTATAAATATAAAAGCTTTACATGTATAAGGTCTTCATAAAGGTTACCCAATTGTACAGAAAGTTTATATCTTAGTCGCTTCTCGCTGTTTTAATCACGTTTATGGTTATAGCTTCGCTTTTAAAAATCGAAGCGTGATGTAATATAGCCTATAACCTTCAGCAATAAACAGACTATCCAGTACAAAAAAGAAATTAAATCACATCTGCACTTTCAAAGATTACACCTCACACAAACTTACAAACAATTTTTTCCTCTTTACAATATTAGTATAGATAGACCCGTCCCCGCCCCCACCACATTAGGTATTAAATTTCTAAGCACAGGGAAAGCTGGTGCAATCGCTACAATCATAGTGATTTAGGTCTTACCGGAGACCTAGACCGCAGTTGTTAGAAATTCTATCGGTTATCGATTACTATGTTAATAATTTTGCCTGTGACGTGCATTATAAAATATTTTTTAAATAAAAAAACGCTAAACAGTAAAAAAATTTTTTTCAACCCATTTTTTCTTTTCGTTCAAGCAAATGAAATAAGATTATATAAAGACTATTTTGTCTATGCTTTTAAATCGTGGTCGAAGGCTCCACAATTTTTAATAGATCGCCTCTTTGCTTCCGTGCTGTTTTATTTTTAATATGAATTTTGGGATTTATTATTACTACTTACTTCTTTTGTAGCAAAAACGGTTTATACTTCAAGAGTGTGATAGGTCGACGTTCAAAATACTAAAAATAATGCTTTTCAATTTCTTTTATATCACGATAAAATGTATAACGTAACATAATTTAAATTGCATAGAATACTTTGACAATAAAGGGCTGTCTCGTAATTACGTGAGTTAAAAAAATATCGTATATTTAGTAGAAAACCTCACCACGTATTATTAGAGGGGAGGGGGGAAATAAAAAGTTGCTAAAAAGCATTACGTGATCAATAGAGAGCCTTTAAAACAACATTTCCTAAAAAACTTATTCTTATATATAAGTATATAACATAATAACAGTGTCCCAATAGAGTGGGGCTTATTTACTACTTATTCGTAAATAAATATCTGAACCATAAAGGTTACTCAACACGTCGGTTGCTTCATAACGCCCCGCAATAACCTAGGTTGCCTAGATATTAGACTAGGCGACCAGCGGAAGCTAATACTTATTTATTTTATATAATAATATTATGTATGTAATGATAATTATACCTATCGTCGGGGATAGTGCAAAACCGCGTAACTAACATTTACAATAAAGTCATCTTTTAAAATGAATGTTAAATTTCATAATTGATTGAAATCAAGCTAGATAAAAATTATATAATCGCTATTTGTTAAATAAATACTTAAAATAAATTTAATGAAATATATCTAATATCTTCTGAATTTCTTATTTGCGGATTATTGCAAATTATTTGCAACACACGGATTTCTGCAAAGACGCAAATTCATAATGTCTCTATTCTATAACAATGTATTCAAAGTACATCGCCAACATCGTATTCAATGTACAAAAAGTCAAGTAACACACCGTTCCGCAGTTGCCCAACGCGTTCGAAATAAGCAAATTTTAATATCCATAACCCTGCGCGTGACTCGGCCTAGTTCGGAACTCTGCTTGTACTGAGAATTTGTATGGGAATCTGATTATATCGATAGTTTCGTGCTGGACGAATTTACGGAATCGAAAATATCCTTTGTTTAAAGAGAATATAGGGCAATACTAAACCGCGTGTAATTTAGCGATTTAGAGTGTAAATATTTTTATTGGCGCACGCGCAGACACACAAGGCTTTGTCTCCGTATGTGGTATGATTATAAATTATTATCAATGTGTAATTTTGGTGTTTAAAGTATTTTAAGATTTTATCAAAATTCGTTTAGTATATATCATACATTCATTTATCAAAACAGATAATATTAATAGGACTAGTAAGATTTATTGTAAAAATTATAAATTAATTCTTATAGGTATATTTCATTTTATCAACAAATTGGATCTGAAACGCATAACAAAATTTAAGATACACGGTACAAATCAATCCATTCTAAAGGTTAAAGTTATTTTTGTAACGTTTATTTATTTCTTTTTTTTTTTCGACACATATAATCAAAATAATTTTTTTGTATTATTAAGTCATAAATAAAGAAAGTATACAACACCGTTAACCAAACAACTAACAGTTAACATATTCTGAAAAATCTCGAAACGTAACGCATTTATAAAAGTTTCGAAATTTCCATAGAGGATCGTTATACGTCGTAAAACAAACGAAGCGGTGTTCATGTGCAGTTAAAACTAACAATAACAGTTACGAAATTCCGGGTAAACTAGATACTTTAAGTTAAATATAATTTTGCATAAAATATGTACATAATAGTTACTTAATTTTTTATGCTAATGTTACGTTGTTAAAATTATTTCAACCCAAAAATTACTTGTAATGACTTAATTTAAATAGTGCGGAAAGTTAGCCGTGATGACCTAATGAAATTTAAAT
Organism: Hypolimnas misippus; assembly: GCA_037950945.1. Classification (NCBI taxonomy): domain Eukaryota; kingdom Metazoa; phylum Arthropoda; class Insecta; order Lepidoptera; family Nymphalidae; genus Hypolimnas; species Hypolimnas misippus. Next base: position 13,718,914 of record JBBEEQ010000024.1, on the reverse strand, counting down.
AAGTGTGCCGTTAAATAACTTTAATTAGCTGTTTATTATTGTAATAATAATCCGTTTAAAATATACGGTATTTAAATTTAATATTTTTATATAAAAAAAACAACTTACAGGTTGTAGCGTTCGGTCGAATGTTTTGAATTTAACTATGTCCAAGTAATTTCTGTGACGATTATTTTAAACGATACATCTGTAGTGTTATTAAGTAAAGTATATGTATTTAAAAATAAGGACGCAGACAGATAAAGATAAAGCCTAATAATATTGTTTACTGTCCAATTTTTTTTTCGATACATGAATTTTTCCGACACTTACAATCATTAATGTTCGTCTTCATCTGCAATTTCGTCTGCCACTGATTACAAATAATTACGTAAAAAGATACTATAAATTATAAATACAAAATTATTTTACATTTCCACGTCGAGGTTCGTCCTTAAATCACATTAATAATCACCGGTAATAAAATGGTAGATCATTATCATAAAAAACGTTTGACGTTAAAAACGGCGGGACATTATTATCTCAGGGACCGGAGTTATAAATTATGACATTTTAATTCGACGTGCGCCGGTAATCGTCGCCTAATTTAGTTTTTGATCCGAACGTCCCTTCGATTGGTATTTCATCAATTTTTTCATCAATCGACAATGTATCGTGGACTCGCCTTGGTAACTTTTTTTCGAGTAGTAAATATAGACGTGTCAACAGTGGAGCGACCAAATTAAGTTGTTTCGCCTCTTTTATTGAATGTCAAGATTAATGTTCCGTTTTTGAATTTAAAGACAACATTGTTGAAGTAAGAAGATATTTATTAATAGTTAATAAACATGCATAAGCAGGCTGTGGAAGCATCTATCTGCTGAGGTTTTCCCAGAGCGCTATAATTTGGGGGTTTTCAAGCGTCGAGTGTATAGACACCTTTCCGTCAAAGGCCGGCAACGCACCCGCAACGTCCCTGGTGTTGCAGATGTCCGGGCGATAGTAACCACTTAACATCATGTGGTACTATTTGCTCCTTTGCCTTTTATAATAAAAATATGCATATGTTATTTGCTTAACATTCTTACTATACACTTCGTGGGAAGTTTTTACTTTAAAAACGTTGATTCTTTCATTTATTCGAAGGTCCAAGCTTCTGAAAACATCATAAATATACGTTTTCAATTCCATTTATTACACTTTTAATGTTTATTAAAAATTACACTATCTAACAGTATCATCGGGTAAAAATAAAACTTTATTACTAAAAAAAAACCTTACCACAGGAGTTTGTATTTTTGATATATACATATGTTTGTATTTATGTTCAGACCGCAGGTTTTAATTACGGAGAACGATAAAAGAACGTAGCGGCATGCTGCGATACATTGAAACGTGAATAAATTGTAAAGATAATGTTCGTTTAAGATAGTTGATAATGGCTTAATAAAATTTAAGAAGCATTGCGATACGATACGCCGTCTCGCATTGAAAAAGGATGCATATATCAAGATAATATGTTATGTACGTTTGAGATACAAGTGCGTGCGAAAACTGAGCGAGAGATTACGGTTAAAATTTTTCAATAGAGACTCGAAAATCATGAAAAAAATCGTCATGTGAATTTTCGTTAGTAATTGATCGAATCGCAAAGTTACAAGACTTTTAAAAAAGCGTAACCGACTTGAAAAACACGTACGTAATTTCTTTTACTTGAATGACGAACTTATTACTGTCATCTTAAAACAAAACTGCTGAACTGATTTTGATGAAAATTCTATGGGACTAATGGGAAGGACCCTTTCAAACAAAAATATAATTACCCGAATCGGTCCAACCGTTTTCGAGAAACATAAAAAATCCCTGATGAACTAAGAACCTCCTGCTTTTGGATGTTGGCAAAAAAGAATTCGACGCGTGGAGTTTCTTGATCATAAAAACAATCCCGCTTATAGATTTTTTTATGTTGTAGGTTTTTTATGGAATTTCCAAACAGAGATAACTTCTCGTCGAAACTACAGGTGACCGAAGGGCTGGCGGCTACCTTGGCCAGCATATCAGTCTGGCCATACAAAGAGGTAATGCTGCCAGTGTTTTGGGCACCTTGCCTCACTGTGACATCAATCGTTACTTATGTTTAATATAATTATTTTTAATCTCTCTTTCTTTTTATTTTTAATAGAATCAATTGGTTTTGTTAATCTTAATAAACACAGATGTAAATAATTAAACCGAAGTATATACTCATGTATTATACATAACCAAATGCACGTGATTATTTGGATGCAGATAAGCAATAATGTGTCAATCCACAAAAAGTCAAATTAAGAGATACTGATGTATCTTGATACTGCGACACCTGTTTAACATTATTAAAAATAATTTCAAGTCGTCTAAACTAAATAAGTAAAGAAAATAGTTTCTTAAAGTAATGTTTATAATTTCAAGTCCGTTCCATATTTTGCCATTTATACAATAATCTCAAACATTTAAAAAACTTCTTATTAGATAATATGTTAAATATTTTAATTAATTATACCTTTTATCAAAAAACAAAAGACAATATGGATATATACGCCTTCAAACAAATGGATTAAGAATAGGTTTGACATCTTCAGACACCATTTTCTCAAAATGAAGTCCGTGTGGCTTGACACAGTATCGCTTATTATGTGTACTATATAAAAACACATAGTAATAATATTTTCCGCAACACAGACACAATAAAAACCGCACGAGACTAATGATCAACATCCGTTAGTTGCAACTTACGTTAATGACAATTAAATTGTTTTCGAATAGCACTATTTGTATAATTCACTGTTTATTATAGTGCATAAAGTATGTTTGTATAATTTACATGTTTGATATTAATTTTTTATGCGAATGTAAATTGTTTGTTTAACCGCTAATTTTAAACAAAGTTTACTAATCGTTTTATTTATGCCTAGCTGTCCCTTGTTTCACTCGCGTTTATGGTTACTGCCTCCTATGAGTCGTAGCGTGATGTAATATAGCCTATAGCTTTCTCCAATAAATAAAGTATCTAATACAAAAATGATTTTTCAAATCGCACCAGTAGTTTCTAAGATTTGCGCGTTCAAATAAACAAACTCGTCAGCTTTATAATATTAGTATAGATTTACAGATAAAGATTCGGATGGCATATTAATTCACAAAACATAAAATATTTAAAAAATTGTACGTCAGAAAATACATTAAAATAATATTAAAAAAAAATAATGACTTTGCAATTTCACAGAAGTATAACCAAATTTTTCTCTTCTTTAAAAATCAACGTCTTGCATTACTCGAAACATAAGTATATTTTGACTAACACAAATTGATTTTAACAATTATTATAAACATTTTCGATTATAAAATCAAAACACACAACCCCGCTATCGTCAATCGGTTAAGTACCGGGCAGTCGTGCGTGCAGTCTGCACTACTTGACAATCGAGTTGTGATAGACAGTAGAAAGCTAAGGAAATTACGGTCTTAACATTACGATATTATATAGCTTTTGAATATGACAAAATTATGGATTGAGTAACAGCACTGAATGGGGAGGGTTGTCGTGGAATGATGGATTTCGATACCTATTGACGTTTTCAATTGTAAAGACACATTTATAAACTGGCGGACCGGGTAAACGTTGTTTTGACATAGTTATCGAGCAGGATGAAACATGATTATATTACCAAATATATAGCCATATAAAAAATAGGGGTTAGTGATAAAAAGGTAAAAATTTAGGGTTGTATTTATTTTTATTGCCACATTATAAAAAAAAGAAAACAAAAAAATTTGTTCAAAAATTAAAAAATAAATGTTAAGGGTGAACAACCCTTATCACTGAGAGGTATCAAAAATAGGTAGTAGCCGATTCTAAGACCTTCTGAATATGAATATAAAATTTGGTAAAACACAGCAAAGCCGTTTCGTTGGAGTAAGGTAACTAACATTGTGACCCGAGAATTTTATATATAAGAAGACATAAGCTATATGGATGCTGATAAGCAATAATATGTCAACCCCCATAAAGTTAAATTCGGAGATATTGATATATTCTCATAATGCTGTACGTATTTAACATTATTAAAAAACTTTCAGTCGTAAAACTAAATAAGTACTGAAAAAAGTTGTTTTATTTGATGTTTCGAATAATTAAGTGTAATCTACATTTTGAAATCTACAATAATCTAATACGTTAGAACTACATATATATAATATACATATCATTAAATAAAACTTTTTAGTATAAGAAATTGCTTTTAATTCATTAAACCTTTTATCAAAATAGAAAAGAAAAGATGGATATTCCTCTTTAATAAAATGTATTAACAATAGGTTTGACATCTTTAGACGCCATTTTCTCAAAACCATCCATGTGGTATAACATATTATTGCTTATTAGTATCCATATAGCCTTTATTATTCAGTAGTAATCTTTCATTAGTGAAAGTTAAATCATACCAGTCACAGAGATTGTGCGATATAAACGCATCTCAAACGCATCACGCTTAACGGCCCCCATTAGGATCTTAGGATCCTATGAAGGACAACATCGTGAAACCTGGATGTGCCCAGAGAAATTCTGATATATATACCTATATGTAAGAATTACTCCCGGCACATGCGTATATCCGCCAACTCGCAGTCAAACAGCGTGGTGGATTAAGCTCTTAACCTTCTTCTAATAGAACGAAGGACCAGTGGGACATTTACAGTGCTTACTATCATAAATGCAATTTATACCATTATATGCGTCGTAAACAAAAATCGAGCTGTATACAAAGCGACGGTACTTATTTACAAACACCGGTTTATGTAATTTGAATTATCGTCATATTTTCACCGTTTACGACAGTGTTGCTTTAGAAGCAAAGAAAGGGCACATTTCGTTACTCCCACGACGTTTAAATTATTTGATTATGATTTTTAATGCAATTTTTTGCAATTTGAAACAGATTTTTTTAACTATTTCTTCATCTTTTAAATAGATTGTCAGCTTTTATATTTACGATTTAAAAATATATATTTAATTAAAATCTTTGATTACTTACTGGCTTTTAGTTGTGCACAATTATACACATGTTACGCTAATGTAGGCAACATTAGTAGTGAAGAAAACGCTATGGAGATTGTTCGGTGAGGTTAAAAAATTCAAATTCATACGTTTGAGGGCTAATTGTCAAAATGTAGCATGTTTTGATAGCGATAGTGTATCCTAATAAGCGCCCTCGATCACTGCGCTTTCAAAACTGAAAATTTCAATGCATTATTGTGATAATTTTGATTGAAAAACTCAATGAAACCCAATCGTTATTATTTGGCTAATCTACATATGTATAACATAGCATACTCGTGACGACCGCTGCCAAGCGTTCCAAACTTCATGATAAAAATAATTAATATACGATTTAAAACCGTTTAAAATAGTTTTAATTCAAAGCATAAATGCGGCTTCTTGAGGCGTAATTTCACGGACCATGCACGGAAGCCGAGCCATTTCAACTCGCGACGGACGAATCGATTGTAGGTCCAGACAGTGTGAGCTCATGCGTTATAATCCGTGAAGCCGCGCATTTAAACAATACAAGATAAACATTAACTTTATACTTAAACCTATTGACATTTTTAAACAATCATGAACTCTTGTGAGCATATTTTAACCCATTAACAATACGCAATCAACGGGTCAGAGAAAAGGTAAATATCCACTCAACGCGCTAAGAAGCGCTAAGGCGAGAATTACACATAAGTTTTGCTCTTACGCGAAAATTACGTTTCTAATGTAGTAACAAACACGTCATCGAAATCTGTGAATATTAAAAATAAGACACTGACAGTAATTTATTTCAGGTGTAAAGCAATGAGAAATAACTTATGTAAATCTTTATGAGTTTGAGAGCTAAACTTATAAGTGCAATTCTCACCTCAAACTTTTTTTTAAAGATTTAAACAACTTGCTTGTCATTGCTTTATGTTGAGTTTTTACTGCCATTGTCTTATTTTTAAGTCGAGAATTACACTTATGAGTTTTGCTCTCAGACTTTCATAAATATTTACACAACTTATTTCTCATTGATTGAAAGAAATAGCTTGAAAGAATTTACTATCAGTGCCTTATTTTTCACATTCACAGCTTTCGTACCTGCTTAAGACGTATCTGTTACTAGGGTTCAGAGTTTTATATCACTTTTGTAAGTAAAACTTACAAATGTAATTCTCGCCTAACACTCGCTTTCGCTAGTAAATGTTACCAGGTTAGAGTCATTTTATATTAATTATGAAAGTAAAACTTACTAATGTATTTCTCGCTTAATATTAACTGAACGTCATTTACATAGCTGGCCATACAATCTTTTTAACGCTTCTAAGTCTTATTATGCCTACACAATAAAATATTTACTTTTTTTACGGCACGTTTTTGTTAAATTCGAACAATGGTAAGAAATACGATTAATATTTTCTAAATAATTTTAATGTATTGACATTTGTCACAATCTCGTTGTTTTTAGATTTATTATGTAAAAGTTTTTGTTCGAAATCATTTATTTTAATTCCGCGTAGGCGTTAGATTTACGATGCTAATTTTTTCGGCTATCCCCTCGGGGTACTAAATTCTAGGTTAAAAATATTGCCAAGTTATGGCAATATACGTGACGTGCACACTAAGAAGATTAAAAAAAACTGTTTTAATATTTATTTTAATAAATAACTAATGTACTCTTCAATAAATCCTTTGCAATAGTCTCTACAGCTGTGTAATGGAAGAAACGAGCCTGGAAGAAGCGCTCTGTTTCCCAATTTTACACACGTTAAATTTTGAGATAAGCCTATCTGGCTTGACATGATTGAATAATCTTCTTTCATAAACACACGCGGTTAACACTTTATAAAAACCATCAAACCCTCGTTTCACCCTCTTAGGGATCAAATTTTGCAAAATCCCGTCTTAAAAAGAACTCCCATGCAAATTTTGAAACTCTTATGACTTGTAGTTTCTCAGATTTTCTGTCGCTTTTATATATTGTAAGGAAGCGCGATAAAGGAGTATTGACTCTAATATAGATGGCTGATGATACTTTTAAAATAGATTAGATTTAGATTCGTGAAACGGGCATTCGATATTATAAGAAATTATTGACAATATGTTACACTAATACAATATTGCTACTTTTAGTAAATAATGAAATATTAAGATTTTTTGAATATCATTTGTCACCCATCCTTTCAATATATAGGTATACATATGTATGTATGGAACTTAGCGCTTCATAGCGCAATATAGCGCTATACAACGGTAAGCAGCTAACTTAACTCACGATTAGTTCTAGCTCGCTGATAAATCGGTCCGAACTTAGCCCCGCGAATGCTTAACATTTAAGTAGATGTTATCTCGGCGCTTGTTCTACAACACAACTATAATTTAAATAAATTACTATAATTCGGGCGAGGTTTTTGTTATTCGATTTGCACTGGGATTTCATTTTATTATTAGTAAAGATTTTGAGAAAATGGCATCTAAAGACGTCGTATTCTTAATAAAATTTGTTTAAAGAAATATATATCCGTCTTTAATTTTCTAATTTGATTAAATATATAATGACTTAAAAGCAGATCGGTAAAATAAAACGTTTTTATATAATAACAATTTTGTTAAATATATAAAATTATTGTAAAAATTGCAAAATACTGCTCTCAAGATCTGCAACATATTCAGCAATTCATTTTTATATTATAGAATGATAGTGATTGATTCAGCGATTAATTTAATATGATTGAAGAAATTAGATACTTAAAACAGAGTAACTTTCGCGTTTATAAAATTAATATAGATCATTAAAGCGAATGGTGACAAGATCTAGTATATAATACATGCGATAAAATGAATGGGTACATAGCCATTGACACTGATAGCGCAGTGAAACTCATCTAGATATAATCGACCTAGAACGCTAGCCACGCCCCCTCTTTATGCAAATGTCGTTGCGTTTGTTCGTTTGAACGTCTTTAATCACTTTCATGATCATTTGCATTTATATAACGCTGTTTATATTATATGTTATTATAGGAGGTTGAAATTAAACACCAAACTATTTTTCCTTTTCAATATATTCTCCCTTAACCCTAATATATTTTTCAGATCTCTGAAATAATTTGTCAAAATAGGCCGGTGTTCAATTTTCTCCACACTGGCTGACTTCTTCCTGATTCAGTTGTTTACAGGCCGATAACTCAAAAGTGAATGATTAGGTTCAAACTTGGTATATATACTCTTAATGAGGTGCTTAACTAGTGCCTACCTGGACAAGTGAACCTACCCCCACTTACCCCTCCAGTCCGCGAACTTTTTGACCTCCCCTCGTATATAACGTCGCTCTATAAATAAATAAATAAAATGTCGGGAGTCCGGACACACACACAACACTAACACAGACACCCAGACTATATATGATCGTAACTAACAATTTCGGTAAAAATGAATTTTCGCAGTGAAAACGGTATTCAAATAATTTATTTTTCTGATAATTATATTTTATACCTTAAGTCGAAATCATTTAAAAATGTAAATACATTTATTACAGTTAGCTTTAAGAATTTTTTTGTCTCCTGTAAAGTTCGGCAGTTTGCATGACGAGTTATCACATCAAGACCGACGATAACACGTTTTAATATAAATATTATTACATATTTAAGTCTCTTTAAAGAAACTTAAAAAAAAAAAACAATAAAACGCATGTCAAACTCGCGCAACAAGGATTCCGCATAACTCCGGATTGATACACAGCTGTAAAAACCGCCAAACACAGCTGATACACAGCTGTAAAAACCGCCAAACACAGCTGATACACAGCTGTAAAAACCACCAAAACGTCTTAGGAAATATCCTAAGACGTTTGGCGCTAATAAGATTCTTTGACGATTACAACCGAATACCTAAATGTTAAAAAATGAAGATCTTTGATAGACAGACGATGAACGCCACGTAGGCGTGGTATTCCATTTTTGTGTACAGAACAATAAAAACATATTTAAGACTATATTTTTAAATTTAATTATTACACAAAATCTCTTCCCAGAAAAATACAGTTCATTATTTCATCAAATACGATTTTGAAACGAATCCGGCGAATTCGCGAGCGCGCTTGTCACTCAACATTACACGATGTACGCTTCAATAAGTTCTTACGCGGAGCACAATTGATGTTCGGCACAAACCCATAATCAGTCCGAACACTTTATTCATACGTTAATAAAAACAGAACGACCGTACCCTTGTTCTTGACAAGCGAATTGATAACGCGAAATCTGATTCGAAATTTCGTGATTAATAATTCCGCAAGAGCAAAATTGGTATAAGTAACGATTTTTACAAAAAATGCATAAAAGATAATTGTAATGGATGCTGATAAGCAATACTGTGTCAACCCACAAAAGGTCGAATTCGAAGATATTGATGTAGCCTAATAATGCGTCAGATATTTAACATTATTAAAAAAAATCAAGTCATCTAAACAAAATAAGTACAGAAAAAAGTTACTTAACTTAATTTAATATATCGAATATTGAAGTGTGCTCACTATTTTGCAGTATGCCATAATCTAATATACATAAAAAACTTATTATTAGATAAAACTTTTTTTTATATAAAAATCTGCTTTTAATCATTATACCTTTTTTCAAAATAGAAAAGAGAAGAAGGATACGTCTTTAAACTAATTTGTTAAGAATAGGTTTGACGTTTTTAGATGCCATTTTGTCACAATGAAAACCATGTGGCCTGACATAGTATTGCTTATCAGCTTCCAAATATGTTTTCATCCCGATCTATACTCCATCGATGGCAGATGGAAAACTCAATTTTATACTATTAAAACTATTTTTGTTAAAATTTACGTTTATTAAAAAATGGCCTAAGTGACGTTTTTCACAAAAAATATATACCAGCTAAATGGTTGTAGTATGTTGAATATATTTTCAATCCCATCTATCCATCCCATACCCTGTCGTTGGTAGATGGAAAACTCACTGTAAGATCATTTTAGATCAAAAGAAAATATCGTCTCTATATAGATATAGATTTTCTCAGTGAAAACGGTATTCAAATAATTTTCTTTTATAATAATAATAATAATTCTTACAGTATCTTAATTCTAAATAGTTTAAAAATGTAAACATATTTCATTAAGCTTTTAACAAACTATATTGTTTCTGCTGTAAAGTTCGGCATTTGTATACTCAAGCTATCACATCGAGACCGACGAGAATATAGACCTGAAAATTACAAAATAATTTTTGTTAAAACGTAACTTAGCCAGTTTTGGTCTCGCGTCCTCAATTTCAACCGAGCCCCGCCAGGTTCAATTTGCGCCTCGAGTCGTCCGCGCATCTTTTTGACACTTTTTGGCGCCGGAAAGCGGCCCCCCGTCGTATTTTATCGCGATCGCAGAGACGTTCGTATTCGAATCGCCTTTTTTTCAATCGTTTGCATAATAATATAACAATATTTCGTATGGATAAGATACGTTTCGTGGGCCTCGTGTGCATTTAGTCGTAAATAAGCTCGATCGATAATTTTTTTTTTTCGTTTGAATCGCTTAACCAGAGTCAATTGAATGGGCATGATGCTATAAAGCAGGATTTTTTTTTAAATATAAATAAACTGAAATGAAACTATACATGTGCTAAGCCCCCAAAATTGTATGGGTTACCTAAAATACACAAAACTGGTGCTCCGTTGCGTCCTATTGTAAGCCAAATCGATACACCAACATATAGATTGGCTCAACACATAGCAAGGATATTATCACCACTCCGAGGACACACGGAAGCTTATGTGAAGGATTCTTACCAGTTTGTTGGTGAAATCAAAGATCTCAAATTAGCCAACAATGAGACAATGGTTAGTTTTGATGTCCAGTCATTGTTTACCAACCTACCCATACAAGACTGCATCGAAATTGTCAAGAGGAAGCTACAAACAAAAAACATGCCTATTGAGTATGCAGAGCTGTTACATCACTGCCTGACATCTGGATATTTATTGTGGAATGATGAATTCTATGTGCAAGTCGACGGAGTTGCAATGGGTTCTCCAGTATCCCCCGTGGTCGCCGATTTATTCATGGAAGACCTGGAGGAGAGGGCTCTTCACTCCGGACCAATCACACCTCGGTTTTACAAGCGGTACGTAGATGACACTTTCACAATATTACCTAGTGATATGACGTCTGCATTTTTACAACATCTTAATTCTATTAATAATAACATTCAATTTACTATGGAATTAGAGGCAAATAATGTTTTAGCTTTTCTTGACATTCTTATTATCAAGAATCCTGACAACACATTAAGTCACACAGTTTATAGGAAACCCACACACACTAATAAATACCTCAATGGTGACTCACACCACCACCCTAGTCAGTTAGCTACCGTTGGCAAATCTTTGTTTCAGAGAGCCCACCATCTCTGCGATGCTGAACACCTAGAGGACGAGCTACACCACGTCAAGCTTGCACTCCACCAGAACAAGCTGCCCGTGCCTCGCCAGCATCGTAGAAGCCGTATCAAGCCACCCACAGTTGAGCGACAACCTGCATTTCTACCATATGTGAAGGGAGTTACAGACAGAATTGGCAACATCTTGAAGCGAGCTTCGATTAAAACCATCTACAAGCCTCATAAGAAAGTGAGCCAGTTCTTGAGACCTATCAAGAGTAATATTCCTTTACAGACTGCAGGAGTATACAAACTCGAATGTGAGTGTGGTTTATCTTACATAGGCCAAACAAAAAGAAGCATCGGTACTAGGGTCAAGGAACACATAGGAGATGTCAAGAATAGGCGTTCTTCAAAGTCTGCAGTTTGTAAACATGCCTTGGATAAACCTAACCATTTTATCCGATTTGATAAACCACAGATCCTCGCTAGAGAACACAGATTCATTCCTAGAATGATACGCGAGGCTATTGAAATTCAAAAACATCCGAACTTCAATAGAGAAGATGGTTGGAGACTTTCAAACACCTGGGATCCACTTATTAAAAATTTAAAATCCCAAGTCCAACAGACTGCCAGACCAAAAGATACAGTTAGTGCCTTCTGCGTGCAACCGGAACGTTATTCAAGATATCATTTAAGAAACCGTTGGCGGTAGTTGTAAATAATATTTTCTAAAATCTCAAATAGACAAATGTCACCTTAGTCTACCCGTGACCACGAACGCTGCAAAGTGCTCGAAACGTCGGGATGATAAAAATAATTAATATACGCGATTTAAATCCGTTTAAAATAGTTTCATTTCAATGAATAATAATCGCGAAAATCTAAGACAACGATATATAAATAAACTAATGCCGTAAATGTTAAGGCTTACCCAAAAGCATAAAATAAGATTTAATAAGTTTCGAGATGTATAAAAAGTTGATAATTGATGTTTACGCACAAGCTGTATAATGATATAAGTTATTGTGTCTGTAAATGTGCGTTTAATGGAATTTATTGATTTAGCGAAAAAAAAGCAATTAAGTAAGGTAAGTTCATAATTGATATTTAGAAACAAATTATCTATAGGAATAAATAAAATTGAAGTGTCAGTTTGTAATAATAAATTAACAGCTTTAAACTTAATGCATACAGCACTTTACTACTACATCAAAATCACAATTTTTAAAATGTTTGTCTATCTGTCTGTCTGTTTGTTTGTTCCTTCTCTCTGAAACGGCTTGACTATTTTGGACAGGATTTTCACTCATAGACTAAGCTAGCTAATTTTATAAGGAATAACTTAAGCTTTTATTTTTAAATTTTTATTTATTTTAATAAATACATAAATTACAGTATAATAAGCGCGGGGCACAGCTAGTCCAATAATAAAATATACATGGTACAAATTTCTCTCCCACCGTCCCATTTCAAGAATCACTCTGTATAATAATAAATGCAAATTTTCAACACAATAAACAAAAAAAAAGGTTTATAAAAATCTTTCGAAATTTAATTGAAAATGACCCAAAATGCTGTACACATGTATATGATTAAATTGAAATCCTTCCGCGGCAACATCACAAGCTGTCATACATATTGTTACCACCACCGACATGTCGGCCTAATTACTCGGGTGTGGTAATTTTTCATAACGGCTCACGTCACTTGATTAATATTAATTATTCTTTAGGCGATTTACGGACTGCGCGTGATTGGGTACGCGTATTCTGTCGTATTGAACGTAATTTGATAGTCTGATTTATTAGAAATTACGAAGAACCAAAGCATTCGGTGGAGATATTGGCGGAAATGATATTCAAATTTACACTAAGCGTGATGTTAAATAACGCCGGATTACATAATTTTCTTAAAAACACGAAGAACCGTTAAGAGTTTATAAAAAAATACTTAGCCATTTCCAAAAAATCGGACTATTCGTAACAAACAATTCACGATCTTATAAAGCTTTAAATATTAAAACAATTTTTTTTATTGCGATTTAATATACATGTCATATTCTCTGATAGTTGAGATACGTCTAACAGCCGAAAGAAAATCCTTGATAATAATGACTTTTATTTACAGTCTAAAGCGACCGTATCTACAATGGAATCTTTTTAGAATTCCTATTTATTCAAAGATTCATGTTACAATAAATTCGTTGACGGGACATATTTTGCTATTACAAACAATTAGACAAGCGCGAAGAGAGAACGCGAGGCATGTGCTTTGAATACGCGCGGCTACAAGTACGAGCATTTCAGTGTACGCGTGCCCGAGAACGTCGAGTCTATAGATGGCTTTACGATTACGTATCAATGGTTTTTGCGATTACTCCAATTTCGACCTTGTTTTGTCTTAATATCCTTTGTATCACTTCCGGTCTTATCAGGAGAATGATTACAGGAATATTGATTAAATAGATTTTTTGTTATAATAGATTATTTGGTTAAATTTATTTTAGCGCCTAAATACTTATTTGATAGTTTAATACATCGCACGCTTAATATTAAAATGTCGGAATACGATAGTACAATTTTAAAATTATGTCTATATAATTTATTTAGATGATAGACAGACGACGAAAGACACAGAAAGGATTTGCAGCAAAGCAAGAGCAAGGAGACGAAACTTTCCCTTTCCATCAATATTATTATTGTAATCAGAAAACAGAATATCGTTTTCTCGTCTCAAATTGTGCGTGTGCCAAATTCGCGATCGGTTATGACGACGAAATCAGGACGAACAAACAAACTCGCTTTCACGTAAAACATGTTAAAATAAAACAAAATTGAAATGTTAATAAATAAAGAAAATGTTTTACAATTTATTTATTTTTATTTAAAAAATCCCCATTCGAAATACTGTTTTGATTTCGAAAAAAAATACATTGACTTTTTAGTGATACGAAAAATTATTTTATCAGTATTGATGTTGATGATATACGGCGCTGCAGTCGAACGAACAGGTCGTGATATAACATACATCAAACATCTTTATTTTCTTTATGTTCATTGGCATGTCGAAAATAAATATATGAAGTGGACCGTCCAGTGCACTGCAACGCTATATAACTATACTTTACAAAGGTATAAGTTAAACGTATTGAATAATATTAAAATTTAAAGTTGTTCGAACTCATATTATTTTGGTTTATATCTTTTTAGCAATATTATTATAAATAAAATAGGTAATTAAATGGATAATAAAATCCGTGGTAACATTTGAGTTTTTTGTATAAAAGTAATAAATAAAAAACATTGTGAGGAAACATAAGATCCTTCTTGAGAAATGGTTAGACATGCTTGTTATTCGGTAATACTCAGTGCAGCAGAATGGAGGGATGAGCTCCCTATTCTTCACTTCACCTCGCAGTGAGACATTCAAAGGTCACATGTCGTAGACTAAATAATCAACAAACTATATTATCCGTTCGCGTGGTATGTATATATAAAGCAGCTTACTGACGTGTAAGATTTTTGTAGTTTATACTTTAGAATAAAACATACACGCAAAGTTTCATCAAAATATGTTTATTGCGAGAGCAACTGTCATTGATACATCCTCACACAATTATGCATTAATAGTAGTAGATAGATGTATACAGAATCGATATTTAAAAATAAAAAACTGAATTATTGTTTTTTAAAAAAAAAAAATCATTTTTTTTTTAATTGAAACGTTGGATCTTGTAAGCTCGTACAGTATAGACATCATTTACGTAAAAGAATAGAAAACAATTAAGTTGCTCTACTTTTAAATATTGATTCTGATAACGATCGTAAAACATCCAACAAATTATCAGTTGACACCCTGTATATGTGATGCGTTAATAATAGTAGTGAGGTACAATAGTAAGATATATTTAAGGCAGCGCAGCGTTGCATTGTAAAGCCAGTGGCTAACAATCCTAAAATTAGCGTGTCGTTTATGTCGTACAAGCATAATATGTTTAAATTCGACAATAAATATTTGATTCTTCGAAACCGCTTCGCCTCTAACGTGTTTTATTGTTTTGGGCCTCAATGTGACCTTATCCTTCTATATTATTTCGAGCTTCTTTATTTTTTTATATAATTATGTCTGCTGTTTGTATCATGCCTTTAAATTACATAATAAGCTTAGGTGTTTTTTTTTGTTGCTTTATTATTTTTTATCTGTTGTTGAACACTAACACATAATACTAGCTGCCTCATACGGATTTACTAAAACCGAAGACTTAATGGATGCACAATATTCAAGTTAATCTATTTCAACGAAAAACATGAAACACATCTACTGCAAAAATCGTTGTAAAAAAACTGCTTGAGAGAACGAGTTAAAACTTAAGATACGAAATAATGACGTGTTCATCCAGGTAATTTTTTTTTTTTTGTTAATTGGAACGCTATTACAAGCCGAGAACTTTTAACTTTACCTTAGTGCGTTACACATAGGTATATAATAAATGTAATTGTACACATTTAAAGATATTTTTAAGAAAACCTATAGGACGTTAGACGAACGATTTTGTCCTGTCATGAATATATGTTTAAGTATGACATAATTAATTGTCTTACCTTTGTCCTGTAGAGCGGATTGGAAAAGTCCCAGCCCGGCGCCACGAACAGATATCCGCATTTTGATATCTTTCTGCTGGCCTGTGAACAAAATAAACAACATAATAAACTTGGCTGTATAGCATAACATCCTAGCCACCCAACAATAGAAAAAACTTTAGTAACAATTGCGCGTCTAAATGGTTTTCAAATTTAAAATAATAATGGCCTTAAAACTAAATAATAATAAATTAACTTGGCTAAATTCGATAAACTTGGCTGTATAAATGACAGCAATGCCAACAATTAAAACTAAATCACAAAGTGCTCGCCAAAATTGTTCCAACAATATAAATTACGGTGACGATTCTACAAACATTTGCAGCGAACACAACACCTCAATGCAAACTCAAAATACACCAGTTAAAACATTTGCGAACCTCCATATCGTTAATAATACGTTGACAAACCATAAAGGAATTAACAGTAAATTTAAATAAATGCGTGGGAGTTGGCGTTGGTGCTCAGAGCTAGTCAAACACCAGCTCTTGAGGTGAGAGCAAACTTTGACCAATGTTGGCAAACATCTGCCTACACTGTTCTCACATTCACTGCTAT
This sequence comes from Hypolimnas misippus, assembly GCA_037950945.1. Classification (NCBI taxonomy): domain Eukaryota; kingdom Metazoa; phylum Arthropoda; class Insecta; order Lepidoptera; family Nymphalidae; genus Hypolimnas; species Hypolimnas misippus. The sequence continues at coordinate 13,702,277 of JBBEEQ010000024.1, read as the reverse complement.
TAATACACGCTGTTTTAAATGTTGTATTGCATTTTGGTTGCATGTATTTATTTTTAATATGTATGTATATAAAATCTATATTCTGTACAAACTTTAAAACGATAAATTTATGGTAATATTCAGATTAGCCCAGCGGATGATCTTGTAAAGTTTAGCTGTAATCGAATGAACAGAAATTCTTTATTTGGCTTTATGACAACTGGACTCTAGGTCATATATTTTTAGTATATAAAAATAGCTGGTAAACAAGCAGGAAGGACACCTAATGTCAAGGGATCATGCCAGCAGTGGGACCACAAATGCTTCGCCAGTTTAATGAGAAATAAGAGATGAAAAGACGTTACGCTCTTATTCACAATTACACTAAAACATTTTTAGTGTATTATGGAGATAACCTAAGCACGGGAAAGAAGAAATGAAATTATAAAATCAACGTCTAAGTGTTAAAACAAGAATTTTAATAATTATGTATATTAAACGAGGCACAACTACCGTTTTTAACAAATCAACATTCTCTCTCGGAAAACTTAATGTTTATATAATTCACATGAATTTAAAGTATTTAACCTTTATACAAATACAACAGTACCTAATCAAAGTGTGCAGGTAAAATAACAAACATTATGCTAATCAATTTGCTTATCATGTGATAGTAATTAATAATCGCAAACAAAACGCATACTGCCAATGTCATAAGTATACCAAGGTAACCTTGGGTGCGATTATAATAACCGACCATATCGCGTAGATATTTTGTGATCCATATAATCTATTTTTTAGCAGATAAACATAAACAAGGTTTTAAAATAAAGGGCAAACCGACTTGAAAAGCAAACTACGTAATTTAGTTTACTTGAATGACATACATATTTCAATTATTTTGATTTGAAAACCAAACTACTGAATCGATTTCGATAAAAATTCTATGGAACTAATCTGGAAGCTCTTCCAAACAAAAAAATAATTAACCAGATCAGTCCATCTGTTTTCTAGTAATTCGTGAATATACATACATAAGAATAAGAATGTTCCCGACAAATTGAGATACCCTTTTCTTTTTGGAAGTCGGTTAAAAAATACAGCGGTATTAAGCTCGTTGATACTTATCGTGAAACCGTAAATAATATGACCCTTAAGTATGTAATAATACAGGCTCCCTTACCTTTCAAATATAAGTAAGACACTTGATACATAGAATAGAAAAAATCTTAGTATAACTATCTAGCCAATTTTTCATCCTTCCTCCTTATCATAAGTCATATTGTCAAAGTCATATAAATCCCTATATACAACAATATTTGAGTACATTCGCAAAACTCAATATTGTGCAAACTTAACATAACATGCTTTGTTACGATCTAAAATATTCTGCCTTGCCTTCGTGCTAGATGTTACATTGTCTCATTCGTTCACGAACCACAAAATCTATTACAGTAAATAGTTTCTCAATTGGCAGTATAATATTGGCAAGTGAGAACAAATTACCAAAGAAACTTACATAATGCCTAACTCTCATCTATATTGACACGAAAATACCGTCTTAGTCTGAATTCTTCATACCAAATCATACTTTCGGCGACAATAACTTGATGATTTTATGCCCAAAATATTCGCATAAGTACTTTTTATTTGAGAAATTCTTTATACCACTTCTGCAACTTATGTCCAAGATAAAAGGTGTCCATTTTTGCCGTCTCCTCTTTTATCTCGGAGATAAAAGATTCTCAAAAGGATCTCGACCTCATATCCTAATGCGAATTGCTTTGGAATCAGTAAAACCTTCATGAACACATGAACTGATGTCACCGGAGGCCAGTGACCCTAAATTGCGTCACGAAGTACAGTCGTGTTAACATTCTTAATATTTGATTAGCTAGTGATGAATAAAATCAAAAGCCATCTGAAGAAAATATCAAAAGACAAGAAATACGGAATCACGTTGGTGAAGTTTATATCCTTAATTTGTTACACAAAATAAGTTAAAGAGAGGTATCAGATAAAACCATTTTAGATAAAATATGGAGATAGACCGACAATATTTAAAATATTTTCTTCGATTTTCCAACTTCCATTTCTATTATTTAAACGAAAAGGAATTGTTTTATTTTATTTAAGTAAAATTGTATGTATCTTCAGCTGATTTACCAAAATCAGACATTAATAGCAACCACAAAGACTCAGTACAAGAAATTCCCAACGCGTGACATACGACCCCAATTTACCAAAGAAGATATCAAATCTAATAAAACATATTCAACACATTCACAACAATCAAAGCGACTGTACGTTTGAACTTGACCGATCTTTTTGTGAAGCTCTAAGGCCATCGACACGTCCGCGTGTGTCATCGTCATCAGATAATGTGAATTTAAGCGACCGAGCCGACTCCGGGAGCACCGTTGTAATGATAGCGAGAAATGCAACACCATACATTCACTGATACTAAAATAATCACGTAAATTCGTATGTGGTGAATACAAAGGAGTATGAATACTTTTTGCACTTGTTAATGTCGTATTTAAATTCCTTTAGTCGGATTTTGAGACTGAATAAAAGACCAAGATTAAAGTAAACACAGTTTGGTCAACTCTTAAAGTATGGTTACATCTTTAGTACCATTGAGACTAACTGTAAGCATACTTATATACATATTTATAGTTGATGCAATAGCCATATTCCATATTCAAAATTGTTCGTCTATGGATTTATTGTAGCATCATACGAAGACCTTAGTTTTTTTGTTAAATATACTCAACATATGTATATGATTTAAAAAAGAAAAGTTTAACAAGATTTTAAGTGGTTTATAGTAACTGGATTTAAAGTTCGATCAAACGAAATAACAGAACCAAAAGATCATCTTATATAAACTGAACATTGCTATTACAGAAGCGTGAAAATTGATTATAAATGCATTAGTAATCAATTCTTAACAAAATTCAAAGAAAAAGCTATAAACACAGGTAATAAAACTTGTATCCACCTTATTGAAACTCTTGAAATTAAATCGAGCGTAAATTAATTAACTTACAATATATGATAACAACGATATAATTATTTACAGATAAACCACACGACTAATTTTCTGATTTTATTTGGGTCTTGGATGTAGATGCATTTTTGATCGAATCTTACCAAATTTAATTTGACCAAAAAGAGTTTATTAAAAATATTGACGTGTATAAATATTTTGAGGGATTGCATTTTTCAAAACCATACCAACTTCCGTTTCATTGTCTTAGAAGTAAAATTCAAAACGGTTATTTAAAAACCGAAGATATCATTCAAATAGATGCATCGGTCACTTGCAAAAACAGTTGCATTTAAAATATAACGAATAGTACCAATTTGTCTCTAGAACTATTCACATAACAGTTCAGTAGCTTCCCTTATAATATCTATGTCAGGGTCCCCAACCGGTCGTGGTTCCGTTAGCACCGTACACGCCATTACGGCGACAATACGAATTCTGTGCGTATCGAATCAGCAGCGCGTGCGTCGCTAGATCGCTATCACTAGGCCCTTTGAACTGAAAGCGCTTTACAGCGCTTAATATTTCCGTTTTATTGATTCGTGTTTCATATTATTGTGGCTGTATTCAGATTCAATGTGTACGAACAAATTGGCTTTCGAATCGTCATTATGGATATTTATCTTGTCAGTTTTATATAGGACTAGCAGTTACCCGCAGCTTCACCCGCGTATACTTAGAAATTTGATACATTAAAAATTTTCAACCCTCTTTTATTATTTTTAAAAATCCTTTCTTAGTGTAACCTTATGATATGTAAGGAACGTTTGTCCAAAGTATCATGTTTCTAGACCCAGTGGTTTAGGCTCTGCGTTGATCGATCAGTCAGTGAATGTATCAGCCAGTCAATTCTGATTTTTATATATGGATAGACTTGGGGTCTTATATAATTTGTTTTTTGCAAACATGAGGGGTAAGTCGTTGTTTAGGATAACAATTCCTTCAAAAGTAACGTAGCTTGAGAAATGTTCTTTTTGCGCCCAGTCCTATAGTCTGAAATCTTTTCGTGACGTATTTTATGTCTCGCGTCCTAAGAAACTCAGTAGCTACTCTATTTCGATTTCTTTCAATATATATATATATTAAAAACATATTATCTATATTTTCTAGTAATTTCTCAATCCTATTATTTAAATCTAGTTTAGTCATAAAGGAAATTAGCATTATTATTTGGCTATTCAAATTGAAATCGATATCTAAATATTACAAGCGAACGATAATAAAGGTCACTTCAAGGGAAATGAATTACGTTTTACGTCGTATTTCTGAGTATTGTATAAAATTTACAGCGATACATATCATTAAGTAATCAGTACGTAATGTCGATACTTATAAAATAATAATTGTTTTCGTTGAAAAATATAACCTACGACTAACAGAACTGTCGCTATACATAGACAAATAATAAAAAAATAGCAGTAATCGCGGCTTTCAAAATCGTATCAGTAGTTTTTGAAAAAATCGCAGACATAGAAACGCACATACACACATACATACCGGTCGAATATAGAACCACCTTTTTTGAAGTTGGCTAATTATTGATAATCTAGATATTAATACGAGAAGAGAAAGTGTTGAGCAACCTATAATATAATATTAAAACGAATCAGCTAATATTTAATATGTGTAAAGCATATGAAGTTTTTCATAAATATATTTCAAACCATTTCTACTGACATAAAAAGGATAACATAAAAAATACTATTATTTATAATCAATATCGTAGTAAAAGTTATTTCTACATATATTATAGTGTATAAGAGCAGAGTGTTAATTGTCAAACATTATGAACATGTGAAACAGACTTCGTTGATTGTCGTAATGATTCTCTGAAATGTCCGACCGCAGAACACTATATGTATGACATCAGCAATGGGCTCTTTTGAAACCACCAACATCAGCACCAACAATTTCCATTCACCGAGAACCATAGATTCTCACGTTTCAAGTAAAACCAAACAAAGTCAATACACAGAGAACCAAAAACAAATAGACGAACATAAACAAACATTCACCACATTACTAGGTAATAAAACATCCGTAACTCTTTATGGTTACACGGCTGTCCTAAAAACAATTGATTTACGATCGACAACCTGCTGGACGAATACGAATATAGATACTTTACATTGTTGTAGATGTAATAACGCGTCAACGATCAGTGACGCCTAACTGTAAAGCTACGTACATACAGGAACCCACACGCTTTGAACCATTCATTCTGAACCGTTCAGAACGAACAGGGAATGGGTATTGAGCTTGATATGACAACTGTTAGGAAATTATATGTATACACGATATTTGCCGAGTAATTATCGAGCGTTGATAGCGCAGCCGTATACCGTATGGTTTAGCTTCGATGCCGCCAATGGTTGTGAGTTCAAATCCTCATCAAAAGATTGGTTAATTTACTTTTCTAATTTTATTATGTTAAGATTATTTAGATTATAATAATGTAATATGAATATTTAATTTGAATACGTATCGGTGATGGCTGATTAGAAGTCATGTACTCTCTTTGTTCGGTCGTGTGTCTCTTAAATAAGAAATAGTAGTGTACCGACAATAACTGTTATTTGGATTTAAGAGTTAAGTAATGAGATGTGATAGTGTTCTTACGTTTATTGCAAGGGCCTAGCGAAACGCCAACTTTGTTACGGAGAATCAATGAGAATCATTATAACCGACCATCTCTCCGACGACTAGCCGAACTAGGTGTGGAAGGGTGCCTGCCTAAGATCTCTTACGCGAAACCCTCCTGGCGCTCAACAAATCTGTAAAACTGAACTTTGGCAATAAATTAGTGTGTGATTGTGGATTTGTAATTTTAATTGATACGACCCATAACAAATGGCGCCCAGCGTAAAATAAATAAAGTAAGAAGATACAGTACAGTGAAGTATAAAGAAGTCTTCTTTACTTATGTACACGGTACCGTTGTTATTAAAATTCCGCAATCATCAATCTTGTTACGAAGATAAAACAAGTTCAAGTTATAGTATAGTTCTATAAACATAATATCATAGAAGTATAAAAGTTTAGTAGGTTGCATAATTTGTATAATAAATTCACTAAATTTAATTCTTTGAGTACCCACTAACATATGTTTATTGTAATTGAAATCGTTAGTAGTTTTATTTGTAATTTAAGGTGATGTGTGGGATGGTATTATGCAATTATGTCTTAAAATTGATTTGTAATAATTGTTAGGAATTTGTAAACATTTATTTTATCAGGCGTATTGTTATATATCAAATTGTTTATCGAGTATTTTATTGAAATTATTTTACTTTTATTTAATTAAATTATAACGAAAAAAAAAAAATCGTTAATACTAATAGCCATTACTTTTATAAGTTTAAATTGACACTGTTATAGAAATGAATATAGAATAAATGAAACATATAAATGTCAACTAGTAATAATAACATATATATATGGTGTTATTTTATACATACATATTAAGTTACCCAAAAAGAATAATCATATTTTTTTTGTAATAAAATCAAAATTACATAGAGAAGAAATACAGTTAAGTAAAAAAAAAAAAAAAAAAAAAAAAAAAAAAAAAAAAAAAAAAAAAAAAAAAAAAAAAAAAAAAAAAAAATAAGAAAATATTTGTTATAAGGATGGAATAGTATAGTATAGTAGGTATAGTGTAGTATAGGCTTTAATATTGTTTCGCTTTAAAGATTTTTTTTTCTCAAAATGGATGTAAATTTTCTTTTAAAGGATGAATTAGAATTTGAACTCGCGACTCGCGGCATATATATAAAGAGTTTTGTTCCGGTTATGAAGAAATTACTTAAGGAGCTTATAATTTCCGAACAGTCTGGTCAGTACTCGCATCAGATAAAACCTCCGAAGCAATGCTTAGATAGTCCTCTAGAGGAATTATCATTATGTACAAAAAAAAATTAACATCTTGACAAATTATATTTCAGAAATAACTGAAAAACCAGATAAAAATTTGTTTAGACGTTTAGTATCCCGACTTTATCACGTAAAGGCCAGGTTAGACTTCATAGCAGCTATAAATGAAAGTGATGTTGCACTTAAGGATAGCTTAAAAGATAAAGTTGACAATTTACTGTCACAACTAGAAGAACAAGATGACAAGATAGAGGAAGAAAATCTTACGATAGATGATAGGCGAATTTTACAAGATACGTTAGGCGAGGTAGGAGAAAAAATCATAAAAAAATTAGAGGGTTCAGGTCAGGAAAACGTTAATCACAAAAACGTTAACTTTACGGAAAATCTTGAAAATTCTGATTTTAACACAAGAAACAAAATCTCAAAAATGTTTCGCACATCGACATTCGATGAAGATGTACCCTTACGTAAGCTTGTACCAATTAATCAATGGGGTATAAAATTTTCAGGAAATAATGAGGTCAGTATTAATGCTTTTCTTGAACGAGTTAATGAGTTGAAAGATGCTAGGAACGCCTCTGATAAAGATTTATGGCGTTATGCCATTGATTTCTTTGAAGGAGATGCTTTGATATGGTACAGAGCTAATAGGGAAAATATTTGTAGTTGGGAGGAACTAACCTTGCTATTAAAAAGAACATTTCAACCTCCATGTTATCAGGAAGAATTATTAGATGAAATAATGGGCAGAACACAGGGCAAGACTGAATCGGTTATTATATATGTTTCGATAATGCAAAATATGTTTAAAAGACTTCCAGAGAGTATTTCAGAACAAAAGAAAATTATGATTATTTTAAAAAACCTTCAACCATATTTTCAAAGAGCAGTTTGTAGGGATCAGTTCTCTTCTGTACATGATTTAATAAATATTTTACGGATTATAGAAAGAACTAAACTAAATTGTGACAATTTTCAGGAGCCCAAGTGTAGTAGAAATAATTTAGAACCAGATTTAGCATATAAAAATAAAGATGTAGGAGGAAGAAATAGTGAAATAGGGGAAATTAAAAATTCCGTAGAACTTAATAGGAAGCGTTGTTGGAATTGTAGGGAATCAGGCCATTTATTTCGTTCGTGCAGATTACCAAAACAACGATTATTTTGTTATAAATGCGGTCGCTTTGGCGTGATATCGAAGGACTGTGCATGTAAGGGAAACGGCGATGGGGAAAGCAACGTTCCTGCCAAGTGAACTTTCCCCTTGATAGGCATAGTAAGGAATGGCAGGATTGGTTAAAGCTTGTTAGGGATATGTGCTGTGGTCAGGAACTAAGTCCTATTATGGTAACAAAAAGGAGCGATAACAGATCTTACGTTGAAATTAATATTTTAGAATATAAATGTGTAGGTCTCTTGGACTCAGGAGCAAACCGTACCGTCATAAATATAGAGTTAGCAAAAATATTAAAATGTTTAGGATTGAAGTCATATCGAAGCAGTAAACTGGGTCTATCAACTGCCGATGGAACAAGCCATAATATAAGCGAAGCAATTGATGTGCCAGTAAAGTTTGACGGTCAATTCCATGTCATCTCGATGCTGATTATGCCAGAATTAGTGCAAAAATTATTGTTAGGTAAAGATTTCTTTGACCGGTTTGGGATTTCCTTCCAATTTAAGGGGGATATTTTATTAAATGAAGGTGAAATAAATAATTTGTGCAATAATAATTTATCAATAATATCAAAAAATGACTTAGATGAATTTCAAAGATATGAACTAGCTAAGGTAATCGAGGTAATGGAAAACACTATAGGGAATGGATTAGGAAGAACGAGTTTACTTAAACATAATATAGATACAGGTGATAATAAGGCAATTTATCAAAAGCAGTACCAGTTCTCACCGGTTATTAGGAAGCAAATAGAAAAGGAGTTAGATGAAATGCTTGAGAAGGATGTAGTGGAGCCGTCGACAAGTTCCTGGTGCTCACCGGTTCTTATAGTAAAAAAATCTAATGGGACAAATAGGTTATGTTTAGATAGCAGACAACTTAATAAGGTTACGAAGAGGGACACTTATCCTTTACCTAGAGTGTCATCCATACTCGATAATTTAAGAAATGCTAAATTTTTGAGTACGATTGATTTAAAATCAGCGTTTTGGCAGATGCCGTTAGACGATTCTAGTAAAGAAAAGACTGCGTTTGCAATTCCAGGGAGAGGTTTGTTTCAGTTTAAGGTTATGCCATTTGGTTTGGTTAATGCCTCACAATCCCAACAGAGACTGATGGACATGCTATTTCAGTCTAAGAACGAAAAGGTGTGGGCATATTTGGATGATATTGTGGTATGCTCTTCAAGTTTTGATGAACATTTAAGCCTTTTAAAATGGGTTATTTCTGTCCTTAGAAACGCTAACTTAACAGTTAATATGGAAAAATGTCAATTTGCTAGACCATCGTTACGTTATTTAGGATATATTATAGACAAAGATGGGTTAAGAACGGATCCGGACAAGGTTTGTGCTATCTTAAACTTTGCTAAACCAAAAAATATCACGGAACTAAAAAGGTTTATTGGGTTAGCCAGTTGGTATCGTAGATTCGTTAAAAATTTTTCGCAAATTGCGGCACCATTACATGATTTGACAAAAACAAAAGGTCAAAAAGCATTCTTTTGGTCGGAAACAGCGGAAAAAGCCTTTTTAGAATTAAAAACGTTATTAACTACAACCCCTGTCCTTACTTGTCCGGATTATACTAAGCCATTTTACATTCAGTGCGATGCTTCTAAGACTGGCATTGGAGCAGTTCTTTGCCAAAAATGTGATGACTCAGATCAAGCCATTGCGTATTTGAGTAGGAAGTTAAATGACCATGAAAAGAAATATTCTACTTCAGAACGCGAATTATTGAGTGTTGTTTATGCAGTAGAAAAGTTTAGAGCATACATAGATGGGGTACACTTCACGGTAATAACGGACCACAGTGCCTTGCAATGGCTTCACAAAATGAAAGATCCTCACGGTAGATTAGCGCGATGGGCAATGCGATTGCAACAGTTTGATTTTGATGTTGTACATAGGCCAGGTTCATGCAATGTAGTTCCAGACGCATTATCTCGGTCGTTGGAAATAAATAATCTCAAAATTTTCGAAAAGCATAAAGATAAATGGTATAGATCCAAAGTAACAGGTATATTAAGTGGTAAAGAAACTGATCCGACATGGACTGTTAGAGATGGCGTTCTTTTCAAATCAGTCAATTTAAAACATTTTCCGAGTGTGGAGCCTTGGAAATTATATATTCCGGAATGTTTGAGAAAAGATATATTGAAGGAATGCCACGATGATCTGACTGCTGGCCACTTTGGTATACGGAAAACGTTGTATAGGATCAAACAAAAATACTATTGGCCCAATTTGTTAAGAGATGTCAAAGGATATGTTAGAGGATGTGAGACTTGTGCCAGAGTTAAGGTGACACAGAAACCTCCATATGGTAAAATGGGTGATCATAGAGAGGTGTCTGGTCCGTGGCAAATAATTTCTTTAGATTTAATGGGACCATTTCCCCGAAGTCGACGGGGTAATACTATGTTACTAGTTATTAGTTGTTGGTTTAGTAAGTTTACTCTTTTATTTCCATTACGTTCAGGCAAGGCTGACAAGATTGGTGAAGTAGTGCAAAAACAGTTCTTAATGTTTGGTTCGCCGAGAGCTATTATATGTGATAATGGTAAACAATTTGTTGCACAAACCTTTAGAGATACTGTTGCTAAATTCAATACGAAGATTTGGTATACGCCTAATTATCATCCACAAAGTAATCCAACGGAACGCATCAATAGGGTGGTAGGAACTATGCTAGCATCGTACGTAAAATCAGGAAAGCATTATGATTGGGATATCTACTTAGACGAAATCGGTCATGCGATTCGAACAGCGGTACATGAAAGCACGGGGTACACGCCTTCGTATTTATTCTTTGGAAGGGAAACATCTACGTCACCTATCAATAACTTAAGGGATCTAGAAAACTTTAAGGATACCTTAATAGAATACAATAAAAATCCCTATATTGATCATTTAAAAATACGCAATCAGATTTACGACGAAGTAAAGACGAAATTAAAAAATTGTCATGATCTAAGTCGAAAGGCTTATGATTCCAAGCGAACAAGTGCTAGTTTTCGTGAAGGTGATATAGTATGGAAAAAAACAAAATATTTATCTAATGCCAATAAAAAATTTATGTCAAAATTAGCACCTAAATTCGAAAAAGCTTTAATCATAAAAAAGCTAACTAATAATGTTTATCGTTTAAATAACGCTTTCGGTAAGGACATAGGTGTTTGGCATGCTAAAGACTTGAAGCATGTTTAAAAAAAAAAAAAAAATTATATATATAATTTTTTTTTGATGGGGTGAGAGGTATTTGATATGACAACTGTTAGGAAATTATATGTATACACGATATTTGCCGAGTAATTATCGAGCGTTGATAGCGCAGCCGTATACCGTATGGTTTAGCTTCGATGCCGCCAATGGTTGTGAGTTCAAATCCTCATCAAAAGATTGGTTAATTTACTTTTCTAATTTTATTATGTTAAGATTATTTAGATTATAATAATGTAATATGAATATTTAATTTGAATACGTATCGGTGATGGCTGATTAGAAGTCATGTACTCTCTTTGTTCGGTCGTGTGTCTCTTAAATAAGAAATAGTAGTGTACCGACAATAACTGTTATTTGGATTTAAGAGTTAAGTAATGAGATGTGATAGTGTTCTTACGTTTATTGCAAGGGCCTAGCGAAACGCCAACTTTGTTACGGAGAATCAATGAGAATCATTATAACCGACCATCTCTCCGACGACTAGCCGAACTAGGTGTGGAAGGGTGCCTGCCTAAGATCTCTTACGCGAAACCCTCCTGGCGCTCAACAAATCTGTAAAACTGAACTTTGGCAATAAATTAGTGTGTGATTGTGGATTTGTAATTTTAATTGATACGACCCATAACAAGCTTGTGAATCCAAAAGAACATTAATCCAAGCAAAGGGATAATACAAATCCTTATGTACCTTTATTTATTCCATTGTTTCGCAAGTTTTATGAATCAGAGCGTCTTTAGAATCAGACAAATAACTAAATCTAACCTAGGTATGAGAGGCAATGAGACTTATCCATAGTGCTAATGGGACGGATGCAGACGTGACTTGGAGAATTAGGTAGCAACGGGACTGTTAACGTCAGGAGATAGAACATGGCGATATCTTATGTCTTATTATTATTTTACTTTTGGACTATTTAAAATTAGCTGTACATTATTGTTACAAGTATTCTTTCTCGGAACTGACAAAAAGAAATTGTAATTAAATATTAAAATATCAAATCAAAAAACCTAACTCAGCGAGTTAGGAAATGGAGTTCATGCAAATCATGCAACATAAGTAATGATATAATTTTATATTACTTTCCCCTTACCTATAATCAGAAAGAAATTATAATCTATAAAATATAAAGATACAACTACAAAAAAAATCGAAATTAATACTAATGCAAAAACAAAAACAACTTTGAGACAAACAAATAAATTTAAAGGAATCATCGGATCTATGAGTACACATACAACTAATTGAGAAATACACGACAAGTGAAGTGAACCGAAAACCGAACATGCCCCAGCAGCCAGCAGTCCTGCACGTTACTTAAAACCATTACAAAATCTAGTGGCCCGTTTCAATAATAAACTTTATGACCAACAACATAAGATACAATTTTACGAAGCTGTAAGTCAAGGAAATTTTAATCGCCAACGTGAAATATACAATGTTGATAAGACCCATTGGATCGTCTATTTATGCAACAATATTTGTAAGTAGCTGTTTCTTGTGAATATATTTCTATAACTCTTAGCTTGCGACTACGTTGAAAACGCGTTTGTAGTATTCGTTTAATCAGCAATCAGATGTCTCGTTGTCTCTTTTCGTCTTTGATGCCAAGTTTTAATACTTTGATAAAAAAAGATCCCTCTGAAAGATCATTTAACGATTTCAAATTTATGTCGTGATCATATTTTTACCGAAATAAGTGTTAAGTTAGCAATATGTTTATATAACTATAATGTTTTAAATTTTATAAAATCTGAAGTTGAAAAAATAAATATATTTCCTCTGCTTGATGATAATATTATACCAAACAAATTAAAAAATATGATACAAACTTGACCTACCTAAAATAACTGAAACGAGTATTTGCGACAAAGGATATCCTTTTAAACCATTAATATGCTAGGCTATTTATTATAAACTGATTTAAATGACACTTAAGTTTCTTAAATAACAGCAAGTTTTCGTATTTCCAGATCCAATAAAATAATAAACTTGAAATAAAACTATTTTAAACGGATTTATATCACGTATATTAACAACTTTTATCATCCCAACGAACGCGATGTCTTGACCATTTTACAGTTATAGTGGTTACTAGACTAAGAGGACATCCGTCTGTCTGTGTAAAAGATTATTTACTACCGTCAACAGATCCTAAGTTGGTAATTTGAATAACGTTTCGGATGCAGAAGGCAAGTAGCAAAAGCATCGACGTGATAAAAATAATTTGTACACTAATTTAAATCAGTTTAAAATAGTTTTAATAATCTAAAAAATACAATAATATACTTCCTTAAATCTACACAATGGTAATACGTCGTTTTATAAATCCGAAGGAAAAAATAAACAAGATATTAAAAATATCGTAATATGCACTTAAATCGAAATTTCTCGACGTTTTATTAAGATAATACTTTAAGATTTTTAATCGCGATTAACAATTTGTAGTCGACACTAACAGAACATGACATGATAAGAATATCGATTAGCGTATCGATTTTGCGAAAGTATAAATATCGGAATCATATCGATCCACGAGCACGGGGTGGTCGTGGGAACTGGGCGACTTGCACTTTCGTCGGCGCGCGCGCAACCGATGCGCGATAGCGGGCGCCGCGGAGTCTGCGCACGAGTCTAGCTACGGATTAATCATTCATCGGTTCAAACGGGCCTTACATGGCGCGAGGATTTGTGGAGAAAGTTGAACCGTTAGGATGAAAGCTCCTTAAGAGGGAGGCTTTTGTGTGATAAGCTTTGGGTGAATTCGGGTGTATTGTTTCCGAATCTAAGTGATTTACAGCAACGTGATTCAAAACTCAGTAGCATAAGCATCGACTATCTTAAATCTCTAACTTTTAAAAGAAAACTCATACAGGAAAAAATGCACTTCTGATAATGATAAAATAAATATTTCTCACCGCGATATGACAGATAAACAATGTAACGAAAGATGACAATACAAACAAGCGTTGAACTATAACATTTAATAAGACATTCACACCTATTAAACGTCTCAATCAACAATGAACCGAGCGTTCTCATGAAGAGAAACCTAAAACAAAAACAATAACAAATTTGAATCGAGTATAAAAGATATCGACCATAATAGAAATATCAACAGAGTGTCACTTTCACGACGCGGCGAACGACGTCGCGATATCAAATTGTAAAACTGCAAAAACGCGTCAATGGCTCCGATACCGAATCACGACTTTCGACAAACAGTTGATAAATGCTTGAAGAATCCGCTATCAACGGTCCTCGATGGAGAAATGATGCAGCTCGCGAGACAGCTAAATGTTACAGTGTCAATGTTGCTTTTGAACGATGTGTCATCGTTATTGAAGATTATGAATGATTAAGAATTAAAGCTTATGGATATTGTAACAATTATTAAGAAAACTATTTATCAAGTATGTAGATATGATGGTAATGGACCATAAATTTTTATTGAATGAAGTGCATGTATTTCCAATTTTCACAAAAACAATGAATTCGTCTTTTCTTATTGCCATTCTTTGTCCTCGATTTTGGGAAGATTACTATACGAATATAGTTAGTTGATCTGAGTTCAGTTAAAATATAATTAATTAATCACCTAAACCTGAACCCTGAAGAAAGAAATTTAACCTCGTTAAAGTAATACACAAACGCATCTGGGGCCTACATTGGACGACCATATGTGCTCATTTACCGAAACTAGTTTGAGTTGTACGAGTCGAGGAAAGGTTACCAACGACGAAAACCCGTGGTACCGGCGGAAGGTCGGGCCGGGCTCGTCACGGAATCGCTACCGGCACAATTATCGTATCTAGACCACTCTCACTGAATCAAAAAGAACACCGAGACGTAAAGAAAGCAAAGTCAGGTGCGCTCCCATTTCACTTTCCAATGACTTATCTTTAGATGCGATTTACACGAATTTGAACTCAAGACCGGTGATGGCAAGATTCCAATTGTTGTGGTCGGGGGAAATTTTCGAGTTGGAACGCTTAATTATCAAGATTTGCACGGAAACCCTTTAAGTAACTAATTGTAGGCGATTTTTTCGTTCGGAAACGATGATAATAGGTTTTCTAATATCGACTCTATTATTTCATTGCAATTATTACTTTCGTAGTAATTTCATTTTTAATTGATTCTTCTCATAACATACGTGTGACCCACCTTAGGTCTTTTAAATAATGTTATATTTAAAAATAAATATTTGCAAGAAAATTATTTTCAAACCTATTTAAACTCACATTTTTACCCGCCTGGTATGTTAATGAAACGTATATAGGATACTGAAGTAATTTACATTATTAATAGGTTATCTTATTATAAAATTGAATTTCAAACAAGAACGACATCTGTTCAAAAAAAGAAACATCCATCAATCTATTCATCCATTCAAGCTCCTTTCGCACTTAGAATACAAGTAAACTCTGCCCAAAAAACAAATATAAAACAAACAAGCCAACCACAATACACAACCCATCCAACAAAAACGAATAGACACATCAAATATCTTCATTACACTTTCTCAAAACCAATACAAGCAACATTAGCGGAACATTAACATACATACTTCACTGACATAAAATATTCACCTCGGGTTATCGGAAGCATCTCATCTATCGAAGATCAAGAGCAGGCATTGTGGGACGCAAGAAGCTCAGCTAATGACAGATCATTTAGTACTCGGTTAGTATTGATCGGATTGAGACATCTGAACTATATTTTGACAGATCATTATTATCGCTAAATTGAACTAGAATTTGTTCGGTAGAACAAATGATATTTTGTAACTTTATAATATATACCCATTTGTAAGCTTGTCAATTGTTTTGTTGGTACAACGTTACTCTCACCTGTCATACTCAGTTATTAGGCGACCAAAATGGTCGGCATTTTGGGCTTCTAATTATTGGGTATAGCCGAGATGGCCTAGTGGTTAGAAACCGTCGATCTCAACTGATGATCACGGGTTCAAATCCCGGCTAGCACCGCTGGTGTTTCAAGTGCTAAATTTGTGTTTGAATTCATGTCGAGCTCGGAGGTGAAGGAAAACATCGCAAGTGCCGGTAGAAATTCTGACACATGTATATCCGCCAAATCGCAGTGGAGCAGCGCGGTGGATTAAGCTCTAAAACCTTCTCCTTAATAGGAGAGGAGGCCTTTGCCCAGCAGTGGGCATATTAACGGCTGTAACTTATTGAGTAAAACATAATATTTAGGTCTAAATATTTATTTGGACGGTATTCGTCAAATTTGGTTAAGTAGATATAATGATTACTATTTCTACTATTACCCGTTATTATAGATGGTCATAGCATATTGTATGCATATATGCGTATTATTTTAAAACAATATCTTTAGAAAATTTAAGATTATTTCATCAATGAAGAAAAGACCGAAAGCCTATTTACTTATAAGTTCTAATTCTTTTTTTTTAACGTAATTTTATATTAACATATTATGTGTAAATAATAGCATCAAAGGACAAAAGATGTACCTTTGTAAATAGCGAAAATTAAATATAAAAAATTTAGGGATTATCAAAATGAACATTACAATTGCCTCAAGTTACAATTTGCAACTCATTGCGCATTCCTTTACTCCTTATAAGGAAGTAAATAGAATTAAAAAGAAATAAGTACTGCAGTGATATTAAATTAAAAGGAAATTAAAATTGTACTGTACATAGTATGTACTTGCAGTATCTAAGTAATTATTGACCTCACCTTGCACTACAAGGTCTAGGAAGCCTCGTCGAGTAATTTAATTTTCAGTGTCGAAAGCAGGTCGACCTGTTTATTAAATATAATTACTACGAGTCATATTTAAATGTGCTTAAATGACGGATTGACGAAATAATTGATTGTGTTATTTAAAAAAAAAATACAAATAATTCAACGTTAACAGATGGAATTCGATCGTAGCTCTTTGAATTTTCAAGCGATTTTAAGATTGATCACAGATAATGTATTCTCAATTTGACTACCGGTTTTAACAATAAACGCAAAGTATGCGTGTGTGTGCCAAATAGATGGTAGTGTGTGTATTTTTTTATTGATCTAATGTATTTGTGTATGCATAACTTTAAAAAAATATTAGAATTCTTCTCTCCTTTTCTATATAAACTATAAGTGTACAAAATTAAATACTCCCCAGTCCGCGCAACGTAAAAAGGAGTACAACGTTTTTTCTTCGCATATTAATATATAGATAAATATGTTACCTTCGTACTGTATCTTTATATAGTCTAAAACAACGTCTGTCTGTACACTTAGATCTAATAAACTACGAAACGGATTTTAATGCGGTTTTTATTAATAAACGGAGTTATTCAAGATAAAGATTTATATACATAAGACAATATTATAGTCGAGAAAAGCCGAGAATTTCATAGATTCGTAATGTGATGTCTTAAAAATTACATGGCGCCCGTGCGCAGGCCAAATCGCTATTATACTGTAATACGCTGTAAAACTTCGACGTTACTAAAAATATTAAAAAATGTTTTATATCATAAGCATACCTAAAGCGCACTAGCGTAACTCAGTCAATACATAATTCAAGGTGTTGAATAGAGTTGTCTCAACACGGTATATAAGGCGACAGTGATATTCAATAGAAACAAAAATATTTTGACAATTCACCTTGAAACAAGACTTGTTTACATTCGAGCTGTACAATGTACTGTACACTCTAAGGAAATAATATATATTACTGATTTATTATTACGTAACGAAACTTGATATGCTTTGATATGATATTAGTGAATAGATATTTATTATAAGATTAGCTTTCGTTCGCGTCTTCGCTTGCGTTAATGTATATTTTTTTATATATATATCACTGAAATTTGGCCTGCAGGTAGATGTTATGACGTAGGTATCCGCTACGAAAGGATTTTGATTAATTTTACACCCAAGGGGATAAAAAAGGGGATGAAGGTTTGTATGAAATTTTGTCAAATTTAAACCGATCGGGCTGAGACTTTGCATGCAAAAAGCTACTATGACGTAGGCATCACACATATCGTATACGAAGTTGGGCACCAGCTAGTACATTATAATTTAATATACAACTAGGCGACCGCTAATAACAATAAATAATCAACTACCAACATAGAAGCACCGATCCATTATGGCCGTCATTTTCCAAGCGATTGTATGCAAATACGCGAGCAAACGTCCAGATTTCGTATGAAAAACGAGGACTTCAACACACAATGAAGACGGGTTTTCACCGTTTTCCATTCCGTTAATACACCCACCTGACTTTCCACATACTATTGTTGTCACTTTCTACGTCAATAGAAATTACCGTTCAAGAAATTTTAGATTATTATCAACCCTATGCCCATGTATTAAAGTGCAAATTGGCTTTAAAAGATTAGTGATCGCTTATTTATTCACAAATGCTGTTAATCACTTAATTGTTCAGCCTTATTTATAGATATATTGTTTCTAGCGTGGCCATTTATGCATTTGAATCATAAGCTAGGTTATTTGAAGTAACAATAAAAATTATGATACGAAAATAGACATTTGGTTTGCTTTTTTTTTAGTTATTATTAAAATAGCTGGCAAAGGAGCAGTTAGGGAACCTGATGTGATAGCCGCTCATGGACATTGGCAACACCACAAATGCGTTGCCAACTTAAAAACGAAAAAGAGGTGAAAGGAAACACGAAAAACAGAAAGGAATGAAGGAGCGGGTTAGGCTTAAGGCTCTCTCACCGTTAGAAATGATATGATCCATATGTACTAACGACATCTCACCTATTTCAATTGGTTTTAGACGTTTAGAAATTATGACAGAACAAGCAAATAATTACCAACATATATTATGTACACAACGAAATAAAATATTGTGAATTATTAAAACATTTTAATAGTCTTATTAAACGATATTATATAAAGTTATCTATATCGTCTAAAGACAAATGATTAGGTCATAATAAACAAATACATTACGATTTATTTAAACTATATTACCTTCTAAAATATTAGTCCAACGACAGTCCGAGCAATAGATTATTATCATCAGTTCGACACAGATTGATAAGGACCTGATCCCCACCTGATCAGCCACATTCATCACGTCACTGGCTATCCATTACACTGCATCACACTCAGGGTCCCGACCTCTGCACCCAATCTGTAGGAACGTCGGATGTAATCAAACCGACAGCATCCAAGGCTGGGATGACTAATGTCCCTTAATTCAATCTTGAAAGTGCTGGTTATAATGTTGATGTATTGTGCAAGTTATGGAGTAGTAAATTAAATATTTCGAATCAAAAAGACCGAAGTGTCACATTTATTTTTGATAATTATTTTGGTTATAGATATAAAAGTCTCTAATATATTTTTGTTCTTTACTAAAGATATAAAAAAAAATTCATACCAATTTTAAAAACAATAGTTATTTTATAAAACAAAACAATTTTAGTGAAAGTAATTTCTTGTGATGTAACTAACATAATTCTAAAAAGCTGACTAGAAACAGATAATATTTAGAAACAAAGCAATACGCGATCGACGAAGAAAAAGAAACAACAATGATTCGTATACCGCAACAATTGTAAAGATTAGACGCAGTCATGAAAACAAAAGTGAGGAATTCGAACATTATGTAATGCACGTAACAAACGAGATGGTCTTAGGCGTGGGATACATTGTTTAAGTAGGTGTGACGGATTCCAGGCCATTACCAGTTCTGTGGGGTAACGATGATTACCTTATAATCACAGGTTCTTGCTGTTTCTCACCCGCACCTTCGACCAACCCGTCTGGCGGGTTTGGAAAGAGACAGCCATTACGAATGCTATTGATTAGAAAAGGACAAATGAGGGATAGATCAAGGATCCACAATATACAGGAAAGACTTGTTTTTTTATTATGATTCAATGGATGGAATTGGTTGGATTATAAACGAATATAAAGATTTTGCTCCTGGACATAAAAATGCAACAGCATTCAATGAATGGATTTAATGACATGTGAAACTTAGCTAACAGACGCTAAGAATCTTATATCAATATTTTAACACAATCATCTCATATTATAATGAACTGTATTCATTTTTTTATTCTATAATTTAATCATCAGAAAAACACACGGAAGATTTGATCCTTATATCAGTTTTTACAACACATTATAAAAAGGGTCTACCAATATTCTTTAAATAGACGGCACACGAGCAGGAATTTTAATGATCACCGCTGCTCGTTTAACACGGTCTTTTTCAACACACTACAACTGTTTCGTTGCATTCCATTCTGTCCCTGCCTTTAAATTGTCCTATTATAAATTATGGTTACAGAAAAAAATTGGCGACGGGATGATTGTTTATTAAAATAGTACGTGCCAGTTGTTTACAATACAATCGAGGCACTTACGCAGCGACTCGTCTCGTTATTCTTTGAGATTTACTTTAGCATCTTAAATCAAATAGCTACTCTTCTTATTAACCACATTAACAATTTCAATGCTCTTAATGAGCTCGTGAAGTATTATTCTATAACCAAATGAGTTTTTCAAGTCGATTGTGAGTTGCACAAAATCATTTCTTTCATAAGATACAATTTATGTTATGTCAGGCAAGGCCGATATAGACAGGACAACATCGTCACTCATCTTAACAATGGTACGTGCCGGCTGGTTATTTTTATATACATATTTATATAATTTGAAAGATGCCAGTTTTTTGTCTCACTCACCTGGCACATTGATCCATATAAACGGATATGATCTTTTTTATTTCTGTCTATAACTCGTTCCCAATATCATTCTAGAAACGAGTTCCTTGGTCACCGCTAATGTAACTAGATTAATGGTGCGCTAGTTATTGCACGCAAGTTCGTTTACAAGAATGTTTGATTGCCGTTTAACGTTACAAGTTTAAAAGTCTTTGGTATACCATACCGAGTATAATTTAGAACAATCGTGAACAACCCTAACGAGTCGATGCCCTGTTTGACCGCCGAGACCTTTAAAATAATAGGTTAGATAAACACAATAACTATAGTAATTAAGGAATTATTCTTTTAAAATTAGGTAAATAAAAATTAATGTCCCAAAAATATGTCATTGAACTAAGCTGATCAAAAGACAAAGAATAAAATTCAAACGGGTCCAAAAGACGCCTCCGATGTAAAGATTAAATAATTACAACTTTACTAAAGAACATACATTAAATTAAATAAAAAAATTGAAACACAAAAATAATCGCTTGATTAAAATTTTATAATTAAATTTAAGCTGGGAGATGCAGACGATTGTCATCTTATTGCACATTTCATTAATGTTCGACCTTTGGCAGCCGCATCTGTCTTAACGAGCAATAACACATTGGAAGAAATACAAGGAATTGCAACAATAAATAACCAACCACACATATGTATAATGAGCTGTAACGAGCTGTCTGCGCATGAGATATTTTACGAAAATATTAATAAAAGCAGAAAACTATAAACTTTTTTATAATCTAGATTGACTGACAATGTTGTTTTAATTACATTTATTATAGATTCTTGACCCATGAAAGGGTCGTCGCGTATCTGTCATTAGTACCAAAAAAAATTAAAAATGTGTTAATATGATGTAAGTGCTCGATCAAGCTACTGTCCTGATTAGAAGACTTATTTTTTCCAACAAAACGGATTGATAATAAGCTACAATTGAGTAAAATAGTCCCTTTACTTTTAAATTGATGATCCCTTTAAAACTTTTTAGATGTTTCCTCTCCATTGCGTTTGCGCAGTTACGACAGACGCGTTGGCGCAGTGGTCACTGCAACTGACTATAGCGCTAACGGTCGCGGGTTCGATCCCCGCTCACGGCAAATGTCTGTATTGGCCATACGGATGTTTGTCGTGGTCTGGGTGTTTGTGTTAGTGTTGTGTATGTTTCCGGACCCCACAAGGTCACAAGATCTTAATGGGGGCCGTTGAGTGTGATGCGTTTATTTATTTATTATTTATTCTTTCTTTCCTTAATGTAAGGGATAATATAAAGAGTGGTCATAAATGATTTCTCTATATTCTGGTCACATAATGCATATATAAACGTAACTGGTTTGATATATGAATAAAAACGGAAATATTCAGATAAATTACCCTAATTAAATCATCAATCTAATATAAAAGTGGACGCTATATTTGACTGTCAATATTTGGATAAAATAATTTCCTTTTAGTATCTACTAGACGACAAATGCTTGTAAAATCTTAATTGTGAATCCTTTACAATATTTATGGTAATGTGGGAACAGATGAATAATTTATACGTAATTTTAATTGCGGTAAGTTATTTGTAGACGGTAGAAACTAAATCTACAACGCTAAAGTCGTGTTGGTTTTTCCTATTGAGTCTTTGTAGAAAAACAATTCACAAAAAATTCCTGTAGTTCAGTCTCTACATTCTAGCTTAGTCTGCTTTTTATTTAAAATTCTAAGCATAGCCGCGTACAACAATTCTTTCTATAATTTTCATTAACCTAACTATCTGAAAATAGAGCTTTAATTTTTAGACGACTATAAAGTTTGGGAATCCTGAAGAATTTAAAAACACCTCTGTAAATAACGTTGATAATTTTCATTATTTTAGTTTAAAGTGACTCTGTGTCTCTAAGACCATTACAGGATAAAACAGCTGTGATTGACAGCCAAACAAGCAAAACGCACCATAAGGGCCACAATTGTCTATTTTGTCTGGGTCCCTAAAAGGCAATACTTAATATGGCATGTTTCTAGTTTTGGTCACTAAGTGCTAGCTGACCGCATTATATAACCATTAAATATTTAAAAAAAGAATTTAGAGGTTACACGAGTTCAATAAGTGCCACTTTTTATAATTACGTCTTAGGCACCTACTAGTATGACATTAAAAAAAAAACTACGCGGTAATATTTATTAAAAGCCGTGTAAAGTGTACAGGAAGTGTAATTCAATAAGATAATTCGAATGGAAATTCGAAAACCATAAACATTTAGCGTTGAAAATTATGTTGATGGAACAACTACAATCTTGGGCTTATCATTTTTCTAAACAGGTTCCGCGCTGATTCCAAGATTGCAGTCAGCGGCGATAATATCTCGACTCGTTATTCGCTGGCAATCGAACCAGGACGTAAACAGCAGCACAAGTCGAACTAGGTTTTGCAGTCTGATGATTTACGACCACGAAATAATCGAAGGATTTTTTACGAGCTCATAAAAACTTTGTGCACTATAAATAAACCCTGATGAACTGAGGCAATTGAATCTGTGTCACATGAGTCAACAGTGATTCGTCTTTTATATTTAGAGGTTTATGCGATTTTGATACAAATGGGTCAGGTTTGTGGGACGTCAGGATATGGACGTTGGTTCAAATACATTTGCTAAAATCGTCTCAACGAACTCATTGTTTTGAAGTCGTTGCCAGAATTTTAATTGTCAAATTAATAGTTCTTCGATCTTATTGATTGCTTTTTTAATTTATGGTCCAAGAATTCTTTCGAGAATTATGATCGGTTGTTTCATTAGTGTATATTTGTGATTTCGATTTCTTTACTTGTGTCATGCATTAGAATTTAACATTGCCGATATGGTAACGATTCATTAATCAAATATGTGCAGGAAAAAAAATCTGAAACCAGCTTTGAGCGGTGTTCGAGGTCAAGCTTGTTATTCACTTATCTGGCTTGTTCATCATTGTTAAGAGTAATTTATGGCGGACGGTAAAACAGTGCATACTTAGGTACAATCACGGTTACTGTGATAAAGAGTTTTTGTTCATAAAACCATGTTAAAGCATATTTACGTGAGGTCAGATGACGATCTTATATGATCCTATGTCATCGTAGTCCAAACAAATACAGAATTCTTAACTTTCCACATACCACTTATATATTCATGAAAATTAATAAACGAATATTTTTGCATAATTGTTTTAAAAACTTTTTTTTTGCATTCTGAATGACGAATTGCGATTATAATTTATGAAATACAAGTTAGATTTTAGTCGTAAGAGGTTACGCTCTAAATATTATATTTCGTAACGCAAATGATTAAAATTTGTTTATTACGATTATTGCGTAAACAGCAATTTGTAATTTTAAGCCGGTCTACAATTAAATATAATGTTTTTAAGTACTTGAATTCATTAGACAGTTGAATTATTTTCTTCTTTCTATAAATTGGTGACTTCAGAATTGTGTTAATTATCTAATATTTTATATACACGGAAATATATTCAAGCATATTACAATCAACAGAAACGTAGACTACGTTACAATAGTAAAACGAAAATAATTAAAATGTAAGACTAGGTAGCTACCACACTAGCAGAACCTGATTCCAATGCGGTACGGCACTCGAAAACGTACATTCATAATTTTCTCTGGGTCAAGAAAACCTCCAATTCACAATGAACTCCCGCTGAGGACATTAATAAATAAAACCTTTAGCCTTACAGTAGTTCAGGGGTCCAGTAATTCTGGGTGCGTTGTAGCACGTTTCTTTCAATATGGCGCCGAGTCTACGTGACGTTGGCGAAGGCGGGAAACAATGGTAGTCCGTTATGAATATTGAGCTGAGGGGATAGTGAGCATGCCTCGACGATTTTCGCCGCATGTCTACAGCTATTCGACTATGAAATCACACATTGGAATGCTCGCTGGCCTACTGCGGTACGCTGGCGTGCCGTTTCCGCGCCATATTTAGCGCGTTCGAAATTTTAAATATTCATTTTTTATAACGGCGTTTTTTTTCTCTAAACAGCCACGTTTTGTTAAATTTGTAAATTTTTTTATCATTGTCATATTTTATCTGTTATATTCGCTATTTATTATCGAAATGTCAATTATTTTCCGTTATTTTTACCATATCTAGTTTTTTGTCTTACTATGACAATTTATGAGGTTTAAATTTCGCAACACGAAAACGATAACGAATAACTTAATCAAATAGAAAAAAGTTTATATGGACTTCTTTAAGCCTAATTATCTACTATGCCGTTAGGTTAATATAAAAAAAATATATTACATTAAAATTGATTTTAGGTGCTTACATTAAACATCATTTTAAATTTAATATTTTATCTGTATCGTTTTGAACATAAATATTTTCAAAATAACTTTATACAGGCCTGTCCTTGTATCATGTTAATATATAAAGATTTGTTTGGTTATTATTATGTCTTACATGTATTTACAGTAGACAATTATATCATATCACTGAAAACCGCAAGCCGGCGCTTACTAATGTACATTATGTATGTATGTAGGCACCGGCGGTGACCGATGTTTTTGCTATGCATATCATTATTGTTATTTTCGTTACTTATTGCGAATTCGATGACTCAAAGTATCGTTTATTTATTTCGAAAAATTCGTCATGTATACCGGATCCAAATATTCTCAGAACGAAGATACAAAATGTATGAAACACAGGAAAATGTAATTGAAAATAGACAATTCAATTTTCAAATTTAAGCAATTGAATTAGTTGCTTAAGAGTTAACAACTGCGCTAAACGGTGTTCACACGAAGAATGTAAAATAATTGCCTCACTAATAGCTGCAACGAGTCAGTTTACGGTGCGTCCTAAACTTCTAAGAAATTGCGTATCCCACTTACGACGATAAAACGCACACATATAACATAAAAATTCTAAATATGTCCAAGCGATTATAGTCACTAGATTAAAATATCATACAAACCAGTTTCGTACAGGGACGATTAAGAAAAATTTTCATGCCGCGTTCATAC
The DNA here is from genome assembly GCA_037950945.1 of Hypolimnas misippus. Taxonomy (NCBI): domain Eukaryota; kingdom Metazoa; phylum Arthropoda; class Insecta; order Lepidoptera; family Nymphalidae; genus Hypolimnas; species Hypolimnas misippus. The sequence goes on along the minus strand of JBBEEQ010000024.1, from coordinate 13,676,222 downwards.
GGTCGTTACAAAACCGACAAGCATTCGAGTGATGTCGCGTAAAAAAACATCGTATCTAACGTCATTTATGTAATTAAAAATTATAGTTACGGTTACGTAAGACGTAATTGTGAGTGAAAATTTAATATTACGTAATTTATTTTTTTGCTCGATCTGATTCGTACGACGAATCGAAGTCAACGAGATCGAATGAATTTATTATAAGAATATTTAATGTTTTATGTTTAAAAGGTTTTAGGTTAACGTTATATTTTGTGTTCGTGAATTTTAGGTCACTTTTATTAACAATGTCGATGTGAAATGAGAATTGATTACACGCTACATTCAAAGGTTATATGTAAAAGGAAAACGTATCTTTAATATTATAAGTTCTTTATTACTATAGTTTAAATTCTTAAAATCTGTGATTTTCAATTTAGAAAGAAAAACCGTTTATCAATTATATAACTATCAATATTTTATCACACACTATTTGCAGTTAAAACTCTGTATCAATTTTTAATTTTAACCAATTCATCAATTAACTTTTTGGTCCAAAGATACTCTTGCCTGTCATAATAGCTGGTTCCTAGCTAAAGTAGTCAGCATTCTGAATGCCAAAATCCATGTACATATTTTATAATTATTTATGTAAAACAATAGGTTAATAAATTTTGTTTGTGTTATTATTTTAATCAAACGATGATGAAATTATTTCAGTGATTAATTAAGATTAATATAACTTTTCCACCCACTAAAGTAATTTTGTATCTTATAGGCACAGTCATCGCTATCGACAGTAATCTTTTGATCACTTAAGAGCTGTATTATCCCGTGAGCAGGAAAAAAGTTAATATATACGAAGGATCGTATGTACTCGTCTCAGTAGACGGGAATTAAGGAAATTACGTCAAGGGTTCGTTGTAATCTTGCCCCGAATTAAGCAGTTTGGTGAGCGGTTCCATCGTCTCATGAGAGATGAGAAAATCGTTGGGGCTGTGTGCATTTCGTTTGGTAGCCAAATCAAATCAAAATATACTTTATTCAAGTAGGCTTTTAAAAGCATTTTTGAATCGTCAAAACAAACAAAAAGTACTTACATTAAGTAAAAGCTACCACCGGTTCGGAATGTAGATTCTACCGAGAAGAACCGGCAAGAAACTCGATAGGTACTCTTTTAAAATTGCATTAATAAGTACATACATTTAAAAATTACAAATATATATATATTAAACATCCTGTATGAAATCCAGCCATACTAAATCCATGCATTATTATCATCTATATAATCTTGTAGTGAGAAGAGTGTAGAAAAATATTATTTCATTGAATCAGACGTTACTCTTCGGAATCTCATGACAAATAATCACAAAACTATTTTGCTATAATCCGCGAAACAAAATACAGCTGTCAGATGCAGGGTGAGCACCACACCCTTCTACATATGCGCATGCACATGCAGCATAAGCAGCAAGCCCTTTGCAATCCCACATATGCATACGTCAATTGCGAAGTCTTTGCAACTGTTGTGGAGGCGACATCTCCTGCAGATGCTTCGGTGTCAGAGTGAAGAAACCTGCGAGTGTCTGTGTGGTATTTTGTGATGTGTGCACAAGGAATTGTGCAGCATATGTGCATATATGGCAGAGCGGTTGGTGCTCATGATGAGACTAAATTATAAAACGAACAATTGATGTCGAATTGTATAAAACTGGCGCTATCCAAGATTGTTATATTCTGAAATTTTATTTTATAATTTTTGTATAACACGTTGAATGCTTTAATAAATAGTCAAAATTATTAAACAAAGTATGTTTTTTCAAGCTATCTCTGCACGCAATATCATGAAATTTGACATAATTAAAGCTATATTTTGATCGTTATATAATAGGATGAAATTATGTATTGTAAAAAATATTGACATGACGTTTAACTTGTTATTATGTCCAAGGTAGTTTTTGCTCGCAGCTTCTTTCATGTTACCGTATTTTTTTAAATAATACGCACACAGAAGAGTCGAGATGGCCTAGTGGTTAGGACACATCGATCTAAAACCGATGATCGCGGGTTCAAACCCCGGCTAGCATCGCTGATTTTTCAAGTGCTAAATTTTTGTTTAAATTCTTCTCGAGCTCGGCGATAAAGGAAAACATCGTGAGAAAACCTGCATGTGTCGGTATAAATTCTGACACATGTATATCCGCCAACCCGCAGTGGAGCAGCGTGGTGGATTAAGCTCTAAACTAAACCTTTCTCCTTAATAGGAGAGGAGGTCTTAGCCCAGCAGTAGGACATATACAAGCTGTAACTTTACTTTTTACGCGTACAGAATACATAAAATATAACTTATGACCTGGAATAATGTACCTATCAAGTACCATATTTTATAAAATTAATTCATTGGTTCCGGAGTTAACTTCTAACATAGAAAATTCCCTCTCTTTATTTTACTAGTATAGATAATATAATAGAAATCATTTTAGTTGTTTGTAACATCTTATATATCGTAACGTATGCTACAATGGAGAATCGTTACGGTATTATTTTTTCTCGTCCCGACCCGAGGCCACAATTAACCATCAATTTGCCTACGCGCATCGCGTCACGAACGATAACGCGATCCTTTGAGATCGGAAAGTTTTTTTTTAAAGTTTTTATTTCGAGATTTCAAACTCCTTTTGTAATCAATTGTATTAGTAACTAACTTATGACTTACATTTTCTCAATAAAGTTTGTCGTTAAATCTGAATATTTATACTGTCTTAATAAGTACATTGTACACTTATTAAGTGAGAATTTTTTTTTAACTTTCATTTTCGAGACCGATATAAACAACTCTGTAATCTAACAACAAAGACGTCGTAAGTAATTACGAAAGTTGTGAATGTACAACATAAGGCACTAACAGTAAATTGTTTCAAGTGTAAAGCAATGAGAAATTAGTTATGTAAATCTTTATGAAAGTCTGAGAGCAAAACTTATAAGTGTAATTCTCGCCTCGAAAAGGTAAGAGCAAAATGTGATATTTCAACAGCTTTCAATACCAAAATTTTAGGTTTCTACAACCAACCGTTTTCATAGAAATGTATATACGAGATGCATCAATTTTTTTTTATGTCAAAGTCCGATTTTCTTCGCAATTACAATACATTTTCATTCGCAATTTCATTACCATTCATAAGTTCCAAGGAAGTAAAACATACCATTTAGACAACTTCAATTTTTCAATCCATATAAAACATCTCGTTCAACGCACAGCTTCTCAAACCTTTGTATACGTTTCCCACGATTAACTAAATTTACGATACATAAAAACCAACACGGCGTTGTCAGATTTCACTTGATGTCGGCCAACCACTTAAAATTTAAATTTGCAGCCTCATGGGCTGGAGAAGCGGCTTACGATGACTGATGCCTTACCTGCAATAAAAAGAAAACATATTTTATTACATTTTTTCATATTTTATTTACTTTCTTCGAAAATGGGAAGATTTTTTTGGTATATTTACTTAGTTTCTTTAAACTGACGCACTTTCTTTTTAAATAAATTGAGACGTAAGCAGGGGAAATCGAAATCAGATACTAGTGTAGTACAAGATTTTTTGCGATTGACATTTACCACGGGAGTGTATACGAATATACTATTTATATTACTTCATAACAATCGACATTTGACCAACATTGGTTTAGCATTTTTTATATTCAAAAATAAATAAAAATAAATAATAGATCAATTTATAAAAAAATAATGAAGTCAAACGACAGTTATTATAAACTAACATACGAAAATATATTCGCAATTAATTATGTCGAACGGAAATAATTAGCATCGAATTGATTATATTAACGTAATATTTACATAACTTGTATATCGTACATATGCACAGACTAAGTGGATACAAGAAGCCTAGTAACTGATTGAATAATTATATTAAACTAGCTTATGTTCACGGTAATGCCTGCTGTTATTTCAATTTGTTACTCAAATTTATCTATTATTTTTTCGTCTGAATATTTAAAATTTTTAACCAAAATGGAAAGAATAATAATATGGTATCCAGTTTATAAAGTTTAAAATATTTCACGTTTAAGATAAACAAATGAATATTTCTAATCAATTTTGAGTGTTTGAAAAAATATTCATTGTATAAAATTATAATCATTAGTAAATATTTCAATTTATAGTCAGGCATAGTATATTCATGTTCTAAACAAATTAAAATTAAACAAACCATTATGATATAAACAAATAACAAGATCGCAGAACATAATTACATTAAAAGATCATTTGCAGAATATTTCGACATAATAAAATCAGATATCATTTTCGACTCGTCATTAACAGGAATCTTGCGCAATTGTACCCTTCAGAATCGCTATTAACATATCAGTAGTAATCGAATACCGGCCAAGTGGCAATTTGTCAACTAAGCAGATATTATTTCAGTTAAGCAATATTAAGGCTCAGTGCTAACCGTTAGTAATTAAGCTGAGTATACAACATTTTGATTCGTAGTATTAGTTTTTATGAAAATAGTGAAGAGTAAGTGAGTAGGTGGTTAACCTGATGTAAAGAATAAATTTTGAGCACAACATCAACGACAAACTCTCTCACGTACAAAACACAACAATATTAGCTCCTTCACGGTTTTCTGTGAAAGTGTGGTACTACCTCGGTCGGGCCAGACCATATACGATATACTACACTAAACTATGCTTCAAACAGCTGCCACACGGCAGTGAGACAACGCCCTAACATTTCTTTAATCCGAAGCACAATATCATTACCTACTCGCATTACAGAGTTACAACATCGGAACCAGTCGTAAAACATTCGCATCGCGTGATCTAATCTAAAAACCTCATCTCGGCCCAAAACCCGCTGTTAGATGTGTGCGCAGATTGCCACCGAATAGCGTTCGCAGCCAAACAAGTCTGATGAATGCCCATTCACTGATGAGCATTTAAATTTCGTATGCACGTATAATTGGGTTTTATGAGTATATTATGTGGGTATTATTTTATTTGTTTTGGTAACTGTGGATTTTCTAAAGGATAAAAATTTTTTTGATGAGATGAGAAAAACTATTTTCTAAAACTTCTAAGCGTGATTAATATTTCCAATGCATTTTCATTTGTGTAAAAAATATATAAATAATAATTTGCCTAAAAAATATTAAATGAATAACGTTATATAAGTGGATCAGACATGAAAATAATTGTCTGGGTTACACATGGTCACAAGTTATAAGCTGCCAATCAGCAATTTGAAGGGTGAATATCCCGGTCTCGTTACAGATAAAAATGAAATAACTATTATATGGTTGGTTAGCAAAGTAATAGTAATGCATTTATTTATTATTTTTACAATACCTACAACCAAAGGACCATTTATCATTAGTGGACTTCTGTTTACTTCTTCTCTTGTTTAAAAATACTACATATAAAATCTCGAAAATATCGGCAATTTAATATTAACCAATGTCATTTTCGGTTTAAGGATGACATTCACAACATAAAGTCGATTCCAGACCGCAAATTGAATACGGATATAGGTCCATATAAGTCGTTCCATTTGTAATTCAGTCCCATTGTTCAGAGAGAAATTTACCGAATCTACTGTTACGGTTGCTTCAATGAAAACGAGATTCAGTACCGTAAATAACTCACCTGCCATCGTCGGCCATGACAAGTGCGCTGTTAATCTTGACGTGACAGCCTGACCAGACGGCCCAAATTTTCGACCGTGTATGTATGTAAATCTCTCGTTTGACAAGTTGAATAGTATTGTCATCTTAAATTCAGTATCAGCATGCTTATGAACTTTAGGATATTGTCTTGCTAATTATCGTAGGGGCACATTGTTGAATTACTAACAACTGTTAAAACATTCAAGATTCTGGCAGCATAAGTTATTTTTTGTAGATACTAAAACTCAACTTAGATTATCAGAATGTCTAGACAAATCACATTAAGATGGGAACTATCCACTTGCGTTTGCCAAATTTGCACGATTGCTAAATATTAAAAAAAAAATTTGGAGTCATAAATAAGAAATATCAATACAGAAACTGGCACTGAACTTAAGTTTTTTAGTTCTTCAAAAATTACGCGAACGAAATTGAAGTCATAAAGGAATATAACACATCATTTTGCAATGTTTGTATCTCGTTGCACGTATCTCATATAATTTAATTCGGTGTCGACTGTTAAATGCCACGGGACCTGTTCACTGACCTACAGAGATTTTTTCACCAAACCCACTATATGTAATCTTAATTCGTGATTGCGACACTGCTTTTCGGCAATTTTGCTGTCTCGATAGAGTACGCAATAATTTGCCGGCACCGTGTGTAATACGTTCAATGAATTCTTTTACCATAAGTGAAATCACCTGACATAAAGAAATGTTAATGTCTTTCTTAATGGGTAGCGCGTTATGGTTAACGATATTTTTTGTTTATTCGAAATAATTCCTAAATTAATCATTAAGTTCATCATCATCATCAGCTTTCAACCATTGTATTTTATTTAATTAACTTACAGTTTTTAAATTGATATTCCTATTAGAGATATGTTTTAATTTTTAAATGAGTCTCATTGATTCTAACGTTTACTAGTTTACTTTTCAATATTTAATAACAGTTGTCACATAAAAATTCTTATGTAATAAAACATCAATACAATCGGATCAGAACTGCAATAACTTCCTACAATCTTCTTGTGCAGTCCATTGGGAATCCGAGATAAATCTCTTAAGGCCTGCACCACCAGGCGGGAGCGCATAGCGTACATTACTGTGAGCCAATTAAAAGAGAAAAATTATATCCTTTAAATGCTCAACATAGCAACATTCACCTGCTTTCCATTCATTAGGCTGTTGCGTAACCTTCGACGGTCCCTTATAGGGATTTGTACGTTGCTGCCTTTTAAATTTGGGTGAAAGTTGCTCGAAGCAATTCGGTTGTTTCCTGACACGGTTCTGACCCATTTTGTCGAACGTAAGCTCTAATTAGGCAATAAATTAGGTTACACGCCTCGAGACATCGTCGTCCGCGGTAATTGCTTTCAATTACAATTTATTACGTCCATAATATCAGATCGGTTGTAAATTTATTCGAATCGTAGTGTTTTAGCAATTTAATGTTTTTTTGCCATCAAATTTTTATCATTAACATGAAATTAACTTTCTCTATTTAAATGTTTCCTTCAAAATTGTGATTCGAAAATAATTGGTTGTTTTTTTTTTTGTGTCTGATATCAAATGAAAATTTAGGATTCTAGACCACTTTTATATTTATCACAATTTTTAATGTGCGCATAGATATTTGGTACATGTAGATAAAATCTGTAATACTAAAGCATTAGAAAATGCTAATCATATCTAAAAAAAACTGTACTTTAAATCACAAAATTATTTTAATCGTGTCAAAAATATTCACGTGGCGACCATTACGCATCCCATTACAAAAAAATTATCTCCAAGATAGTGTTAAGTTTGAGTTACGTTAACCTTTGACGTATAAAATTATTTGATACTCGATAAGATCTACACTGATCACTGGTGTTATTAATTTATAAGTTAAACATCATTTTTTAACATAATTTGATCTACTTCTCACTACTTTATCACACTCATTAGCACACTGGTAGTAGCTTATGACAACTTAAAAGCACCTCTTTTTACATAACCAAATTGTTTTGTATTTAAATACTAACTTCACGCAGTTTCACGCGCTTATCGTTCTTGCTTTGCTTCTTTAAGCCGTAGCGTGATGTAATTTAGCCTATAACCATCTTCAATAAACGAGCTATATAACACAACACTAATTTTTCAATTCAAACCTGAGATTAGCGCGTTCAAACAAACAAACTCTACAGATTTATAATATTAGTATGGATTAAGATAGATATAAAAAAAATCGTTTAGTTCATCAGCCAGTGACGTGATACGATCAGCGCATGTTTCACCGGCATTATACTTATCATAATATATGACCATATTTTTTTCTAGTCACACATATCTACCCAGTAAATATTCCGTTGTAGACGAGTGTTCACAGTTGGAGCAGGTGGTCACGTGCCGGCACGTGGGAGTCGGATATAATCTGTGCCGCACGTACCTTAGGGTCGACACTTGCTATTTATTTTTGACAATCACAAAGCACGAAATTAGATTGCATCTTGATTTGATCTTTGAAATAGTTTTTGTGTTGTCTTTTTAAATTTCGTGTGTTGCAATTTGTTAATATCAATGTAGATTGCTTTAGTTTTAATGGTACTTGCCTCTTGGATACTATAAACATATGAATTATGGTAATTTCCGAAAATTTAGATGTGTGTGAACATTTTAGCTATACTTAACATGTCTACTTTATTTGAAATTGTTTAAAACATTGCAATAAATAACAATAATGTACCGTTTCTTATAACACATAATTTACACTAATAAAACGTGTTAAAAAGTTTTGTTTTAGAACACATATTTTGTAAATAGTCTGAACCAATACCATTAGGAAGTCAATTTGAGAATAATTTTGTTCTATCAACAATTATTTTGAGTTATTAAAATGATCTACAGAATAATGATTTAAAATAAAAATGTAGGTAACCTATCTTACCGTCTAACGGTATTGATGAATCTAAAATGTTTATATTGATGTCAATGTAGCCTTAGAAACCGTTACTTAGTTGTCGAGGTGCGTCAACGCTTGGAGCATTGCGCGTATGATTTAACGATTAGCAAGTTCGAAACTAAAACAATAGAATGATTATGATTTCTAAACAATCCATCTGCAAGTTCAGAAACAACTTTTGTGGCAGTGATTATAGATGTTCTATTGGAATACGTTTCGCATTATAAGCATTTTTTTGTATCCATATAGTTCTTCACTACATCTATTAAAGTATCTAAACCGAATGTTACATGGCTAATGAAAAAAATTACAAATGTTCCAATTAGGCATTTCATTTTCAAGATTAGTTTTAACATATTAATAAACACATATTTCCTATTAGATTAAAGAAATTAAAAATTGAAATCAGATATTTTTCTGCTACTAATATAACCTATGTCCAATTGTACATATACAGGAATAGCTAAGCGTAACACTGGTTAAGACTGAAAATGAACGTGTTAAAGTATTCTATTATAGCCAGTTCGCTACGCAGTCGCAAGTACACACTAAACAAGTGAGAAATCAACAGCAAAATGTAAGCGGTTATCACGACGTCGCTAACGCGGTTAGCGATACGCGTGCGCTGAGCGCCAGGGACGATTGCGTCACAACGTTCCGCTATTCTACTAAGACTTAAAGTTAGACAATTTAAATCCGAGCAGTGATACTTAAAATCAATAAAATCAAAATATAATTCATTAAAGTAGGCTTTTAAAAGCACTTTTGAATCGTTTAAGGTATTTTTCATTATAAATTGAATAAGTTTACATGTTAGAAAAAGATCTACCTAAAAATAGGTCTAAGTAAATAAAACTAAAAAAATAAACTGTAACAAATTCAGTTGATTTTACAGAGTTCTTAATAACATCCAAATGCAATACGTAAAAAAAGGAAATTTGATTTGACCATTAAAGAAAATAAAAGTCTGCTGTAACGCCGAACTAAACCGCAATAATAATATAACAAAATTGTCAGTTTTCTAACCGCACAATTGTCTATGTAAACAATTGAAAACGCCTTCACCGTTGGAAACCACGCAGAAAGCGCGTAAATTAATACTCCAAAACACGCCTTGTGTAAATTATTTTAAACTACCTTCTGCCCACGACTTTTACTGCGTGGGTTATGAGTCTGTCCAAGAAGAAAGTGTAGAAGTTGCTTAAGAATTACATGTTTGAACGGTACATATTATTGTTCAGAAAAGTAACGGTGTAGCAAAAACAGGTCAGTGGAATACGCGTGTAGACGCGACAAAGGGACAGACAAATATTAGACATATATAACTTCATGTTAAAATGGATTAAACAATTTGCACCACAACATTAGCCTTCATCAAACACCATTGGCACATCAACGCCGCGGAACGCACTTTCGCGTGATACAAATACGAAGTGTCGCAACGCAAACGACAATATAATATTTCAAAATACGACAAATTGTTACAATTCCACACATTATGTTCACCGTGGAAATGTAAAACAAAACATCAGAGATATAAATCGTGTTCGCAATAACAGATAACGTGTAGATGGAGCTAATCTCGAGTATAATGAAGATGCCAGTCATCTACGGAATTAGGTGATTGCGGTCATCGTAACATTAGTGACAGTTGTCGATATACAAGAAACGAACGATTCAGATACTTGTAGGACTAGAAATAGAAAGTATTCAATTAAAGTAATGATGTCCCTAAATATTAAAGTAATTGTTACGTATTTAGGATGCACGATAGGACCATAAGTAAAAATTGTATCTTGTAAATAATACACACGATATAAAATCTAAAAGACGCTTAAATAAAATGAAATCATGAGAACCGATGGTATACTGTCGGGAATATGTTACTATTGATGCCACTCAAATCGACTAAGAACTGATGTTCAATATAATAAAAGACGCTAGTCACGACAGCCAATGGTCAAAGGAACCATCGACCAGTCTATACTTTGGCAAATTGTTATTTATCAAAGTACAATTTGTCCAGCTTCCTTGTCAAGTGCATAAGAAATACAGGGTTACAAATGAACTGTTTCGAAAAGAAATAATTATCTAAATTATATGTAAAATAAATTCAAAATCAAGATATACAGGAAATGCGCAATTACCTAAATATATCTCCAATCTAATTTGCTGCATCACGTCAAGAGCATATGAAAGGATGCGCCGGTCGGGTTGTCAAGTGCCGTCTACGACCCGTCACGTTTAGTCCGGAACGTCGGGTTAGGCGGGCTATCGCGACATGACCGCGCATGCGCAGCGCTAATTGCGACGTCCCCACAGCCCTGGGTCAGACTAACGGGCATCCAGCGTTATAAATGATATGGGACGTATGTTAGCGGGATATGAAAGGGATGCTAAAGAGCTTTATCATCATGAGTGGACCATTATTCACAGTACAAAGAACACATTTCCTCGTACGCGCTGGAATCTCGTACAGGAAAATTTAATAGCTACTAAATAAATTATTATAATTCATATTCCGTATATTAATTTTAATATTTTATTTTATAAGTCACGTATAAAATAGGGATATTTGATACGGAAAATGTAACCATCTTTTTCAACTTCCGTCGTCTTTACCCATTACATTATAAGAATGAAACCATTATCATGACAAAAAGAGGTCGTTATCGCATCGTATATTACATCAGATGCACGTAGCTCGAGGAAGCCATTGGGTCTTACCGGATTTCCCATTTGACGATAAGGTAAGAAAACATCGTGCTTAGCGAATTGTATGTAAACCTCGGAAGTGTTACGTGTTATCTAACTTTTGTGTGTATAATTGAGGCAATGGGAACTCTTCCCACAGATTTCATAGTTAATTAACAAATTACGTTATAATTGCTAGTGGTTGTTGTTTCTCGTTTGTCGGTTACATTTTTGATCTCCTTTTCAATTTCGGCTTTGTTTTCTTCATTGTTACGAAAAGTAGGTGAATTTATTGAGGTGAGCAAATTATACGTTGGTTTGCGTTTTTACTAAAATGTTATTTTTGTAATTAGACTGAAAATTGCTTTACATAATCAAGTCAAATAGACCCGAAATACCTAGCTCTAGACTAATTATTTTGATACTAGGTGAAGATTTCGTAATGATCTTTTGCAAGAGATATTATTTTAAGTATAAGGATCGAGTTAATTAGTCTTGGAAGGTAGTGATCGAGATTTAATATATCATATTTACTTTTCCCTATGTTATATTTTAAATGACCTAAATCAATACACACACTGAACTCCCAGAAGACTAAAATCGAATCAATTTAGAAATGATATATTTAAATAAAAAAATATATACATGCGAAACCAAACGAACATTTTTAATCAATATCACATTATATCTTGGCTTGTCTCGAAAACAACAATTATTTTTGAATCAAGTGTCCGAGCAAGAGATGAGAGAATATATTCTAAATTATGACACTCTCCGGCTTAAAAATATTACAACACAATGTATGTAAAATTCTTAATGCTCCTTCTTAAAACTTTACTTTTTCCTCTTATTCTTAAAAGAAACGTTCGAAAAGTAGCGGTATTACGAAGTTTTTATATTAAATGAACTAAGCTCTCCACGTTATTAAAAATAATGGAGACAGACGAGCAGATATGAGGATCCTTCGTTATCCTGTTAGCGTTAAATAACGTACACAGTGTATTTATTAGCTCTTAAATACAAAACCTCACTTTTATTTAAGTAAGATATATACAATATACGAGTATATAAAAAAATAACAGCCTGTAAATGCCCACAGCTGGGCAAAGACCTCCTCTCCTATTAGGATAAAGATTTAGAGCTTCAACAACTATGAAGTTTATACCTTATAAACTATATTGAGAAATACCTATAGTCCAGAACCGATGACAAATCGGAATATGTTTTTCGGTATTCCAATAAAAAAGAAAAACAATGGATCAATGAGGTGAAAATTATTTTTACAAAAAACCTTTTGTAACACTTGTAAATACGTTTAAGGCGAAAGACACCGCACAAAATATTTATTGATTTGCGATAAGACAAAACGACGAATGTGGAATTATGATCAATTAGATACCGTTATTTTGCTGATATTCAGTATCTTTGGTTGTATGACGTCAATATAATCTAAAATGGCGGAAAGCAATGATCACATTTGAAATGTAAAGATGTTTAATACGTGTACTCAGGAATTTAACACTTAGAAACTTCCAATTTTTTAACCACTTAGGTAATGGATTTTCAAAAATCCTTTCTCAGTATCCACTTACGACATTTAAGAAACGTTTGTGGAAAATTTGATGTTTCTAGACCCAGCGGTTTAGGCTCTGCGTTGATCGATCAGTCAGATCAGTCAGTGATATATCATACATACATACGACCAAGATACATCTATATGACCAAGGTCTAAGCCTCTTTGCCTCCATTTGAAATGCAGGCATAATTCTGCTCGCGCGAGCGCTCGTCCGTAATTAATATAGATTATTTTAATGCGATCATTTCATGGAGACGCACCATTTATTTTTATTGATTAATTTAACGCTCTCTTAACCGTTTATAAAGAGGCTAAGTGGATAATTTAGTCCTGATATTCTAATAAAGGTAATTGAAACCCATGAAGACACTTTACTGATAACTTAATGATAAGTTATGTTTTAAACAACATTTTAAAAATGGAACCGACTTAAAAATATGTAATTTCGTTTACTTAGATGCCATATTATATACCAAGCTACTTAACTGATTTCGATGAAAATTGTATTGATTCCGAAAACATGTCCTTTCGAACAAAAAAAATTGTTAGCTAAATCGAACTGAGAACCTCTTTTTTTAAGTCGGTTAGAAAGTTAAAAGATATTACGTGTACTTATAAAACTAATTAGTGACTAATGACTCGTTACGTTCGTTTCTTTAATTTCGGACGTCGGGTCACTGACACTTGAAAGAAGATAACCTTCTTTTGAAATTTTGTGAATATATAAGATTTACTCGCTTATTTTAATTAAAGTATAAGAACTCAAATAAAAAAAAAATAATTTACTAATATTTAATCATCAAAATTTTATTTTTGACGATAGATATTTTTTCTTTTTAATGTAAAATTAATTAAATTTCAGATTTATGATGATTCCTTATATTTTGATTACGTATATAATTTTCTAATTTATCGAATCTAAATCCCAATTGACATTCAATAAACTGACCGAATCATTGTTTTATAACGTTTTATAATTAATGTTACGTTCATGCTATTTGACGTCTAAAATCTGTACCCATTTCCATTTGACAAGCTCGTCAATTGTCTTGTTGGCCTTTTATTACTCTCGCCTGTCATCCTCACTAACTGGTTGCTGAGCAACGTCGTCCAAAGTGCTTATAATATATAGGTATATAATATAAGTGTTCTTAATATACTAGTTCGATATAACGTAAAATATTAATTATATAGCTTTATTTTCTTAATTGTGACTTTATAGTAACTAATGCGCTTTCGAATGGTGCTATATAGTAAATGGGCTAAGATCAAAATATTTTTAGTAAAAATAAGGAATATACATTCAATTTTTTAAAGTCAAACCAATTAACAAAATCTACCAGTTTTGAAATAAAGTAAACATCAGACCTGAGAAGAAACCGCGAAAGAATCTTCGCAGGGCTTAGTTTTTTAAACGTCAAGAGTAGTTCAAATTTTGAAATATATCAAAACAGCCTGCAAGCAAACATCTAAATCCCAAGGTGTGTCATCTATACTAATATCATAAAGAGGTAATTTTTTTGCACTAGATAGTCCATTTATTGAGAAGATAGGCTATATACCATCACGCTACGAGTACGTCTCATAGGAGCGAAGAAACAACCACGAGAGCCATAAATATCATAGATGATATATGTACATATATATGTATTTTAGACTTTTTTTTCATTAAACTAGCAATTCTTGATATTAAAGCGTTCGAATGAACTCTACAGCTTTATATATTAGTATAGAGTACAAATTATACTTTTACAAAATGACACATTCCTCGGATATTATAATTGTTAAATAAATTAGTCTGTGCACAGCATGTAATTATGCAAAATACATAATAATATAAACCGTACCAACGTCACGTAACAAGGTTGCTCTTATGAATATTTATGAACGAGATTGATTCATTATTGGAATAAAGAGATCACAATACTTGTTTGATAAACAAAAAAAAGTTTTTTTTTTTTTTTATACGTGATTCAACTTGACGACAGTTGCGACGCGACATCCTACAGTATTGTAGAGTAAAGTTTAACTCAATGCAAAAAGCGAGGTGTTATAAGTTTGACTGCTATGTGTCTGTGTGTCTGTCTAAGGCACTGTAGCTGAAAAACAGTTGAACGGATTTAAATGCGGTTTTTTTGTTTGAAAGAGACATGTTATACCAAAATTGGTCCAGTCATTTCAAGATCATGAGCTCTTCTTGGCTGCGGTAGAAATCTTAGATGCAAAATAATTATTCGATTTACTTTCGAACATATGTAGCACTTAAAGTTTTAAAAGATTGTCAAAGGGTTTTAAAAAATTCAATTATTCGTGAATTTTCAAAGCAAAATTTGTTTTTGACAGACAAACAACCCAATCTAATAATATAAATGTTAAAGTTCGGCGTTTCGTGAGTATGTATGTTTGTTACTTCTTAACACTATAAGGGCTCATCGGATTTGAGTGGAATACGGAATAGCTTATTGGATTAACACATATGCTACCTGTTTGCTACGCATGAAACCATAATTAAATAAATAAAAAAAAATAATTTAATTTAGTTCAATATAATACTCTATAAAAGAATATTTTTCGTACGATTGCAATAAAACTTTATGAACTTAATATTTCCACTCACGAGAAGCGTACAACCAAAGAGAAAATTGAGTTACGCGAGCAAATGTAAGGAAATAAAAACAAGTGAATTCAGTACCAGAATATACAAGTACAGTTAGGCGCATAATATATTGATAGCAGACGTTACAATGTGCACATATTTAACATTTCACTGAGGAACGCGCAGATGTGCACAGCACTGAAGCTGGATCCATTATAACGAATTCTCGATGTACTACAATGTTAGTGACAATTGTAACCTATGCGACAAGACGGCTTCGGTAAAGCCTGTAACATATTATTGGACGCAATTTAGAGTCGCCAAGTATTCGGACACTCCTATCTCTGAATCCTTTTAGATAAAAATACGCTGCAAACGGAGTACAACCGATAGAATACGAAGATACCCGATTTCTGATGTGAGGCCGGGTTATGTGGAGATTTATACCAAATGGAGAGGCCACGGGATCACTTGCGCGTGCGCATTCGCTGCCCCTCATTCATAACTTAGCTTATCTTTATTGGAAATAAGTTCAACGAAACTAAATTTTTTTAGCAACAGTTCAAGCAAAGCATTAGCTAAACTTAGCCATAACACATTTGTAGTAAAAAGACAGCTCAAGTCACGTGACGTAACAACCGATAATATGTTCCTGACTTAAATTGATTCTCATATTTACGCGGCGCCGCACGCATTAGCGGTCGAGAATTCTTCACACCTGTTTCCTGGTTGTATTAAATAACTTTACAACGTATTTAGATGGAAATGCGAATAGATTTGTAACGTGGAATCGTATGAATGTATTGGTGACCAGTCTATTTCATGCTGCGTGAGCTGAGCCAAGAGATTCAGTGGTTAGACACGGTTGACGATATAAGTCGTTTATATGCCGCTCGGTATTAAGGCGAGTATGTGAGTATCCTGACAATGAATGTACCTGATTACCCACTAAAACCCAGCAGTGAACTCATCAAATAGACGTCACGGGATCGCTTACTCATGTTATCGTGGCCCCTTGGAGGTTGGCTTACCGATCCGGGCCTAGAGAATGTTCCCAAACATTGAAAGCACTCTCTCGCCTTGGCGGAAAAGTTGATCTCCACACAGATTCATCTACAGTGGAGGAAGAAGAGGCGCATAACGCTGACTCTTTCTCTTCGGGTTTTCTGCGGGTCGGAATCGAGAATTATAAACTAAATCACCGCATGCTATCGATAATTTTTAGATGCAATTGATGCGACTTTAAAACATTTTTTTTTTGTTACAAAAGTATAAGCTAACTTTTAAAGAAGATAAAACTCATTTTTTTCACAAACAGAAAATGAATTTACTAAATCGATCAAATCGAGGAATTAAGAAGAATTCATAAAAAAAAAGTTCCAAACGGACTGCGAACATCCTCCTTTAAAATCGGTTAAAAAGGATAAAGCTATTAAAGACCGATTACGACTGCACCTGCGGAATGTCAGATGAATGGAGATAGACGAACCCGAGTGATCAGCTTGTCTGATTTAGCGGCGTGTGCGTTTTTACACCGCGCTCTCCACTTCACACTCTGAATGCTCTGAGGTTGGTGTAAAATATAAGCGTACGTAGTGTGAAATCTAGACTTGGGTGTATTTATTCAGTTGGTAATGTACTTCACAAACGGTTTGATAAATTGCTTTGCCCCAATAGCAGCGCCATCTTCTTGCTCTAATTGTAAATTTAAAACCATTAACCATGGGACCCACTTAAGCTACCAGTTCGCTATCATTCGGCTCTCGTGTCCAGTACATACCAGAACTACAAAAACATTATGTGCATCTTTAATAAGCTCTAACAACGTATAATATTAAGAAATTCGTATACGGTTACACATTTTATTATTAAAGTTTTATTTATACTAGTGATCGCCTAGCGGGATTTCGACCATATTTCATTAAATTTTCTACCGATTTCAAGATTGACCACAGATAATCTATTCTAAATTTGACCACAGACTTTAACAATTAACAAAATAGTATACAAAATAGTATGCGTGTGTTATATACATGGTAGTGTTCGTAATGTTTTTTTATTGATTGAATTTAATTTACTTTTTATGCATAATTAATAAAATATATCAGCATTCTGCACTACTTCTCAGCTTCATATATGTAGAAGATTCTATCAAAATGATCTGATCTGATGATGAAAAATACTGATTTCTTTTGTAGTTTTTAAATTATATCATACATCCGATACATAAAGTATTGTCGCCAATCGACTAACCCGCTAATGTCTTATCTCTTGAGCCTCGCAGCAACCCGAGCGCCACGGTCTACTACTCGCTAGCTTCGTGTTACACGCGACCACTTTCTGTTGGGACAGGAGAATTTAGAGCAATGTATACACAGGGCTGGCATTGTATAATTGTATGTATATATATAATTTTTACTGTATAATTGTATTATGTATAACTTACAATATTCTTAAATTATTCTGTTAATACAAGTGTAACGTTTTAAGCTATTGACGGAGTATCATGTTAATACATTTGATGTATAAAAAGTCAATTCGAGATATCATTAGCTCTACACTTAATTGAATTAATTTTTTATTTAGATCACAACTACTTTATAATTGTATACTATACTGGACGTGGTGTGTAGAATGCTTAAGTCGATTTATACATTTCAATTTTAAAACGTATTCGTGCCAAGGCAGAGCTGTCTAATTATGATCGACATGTATTTACAACTCAAGACAGTTTTCCGGCATTAAATACATATTTCATTAATTGAACAACAAGGAAAACATTAAAAAAATGGGCAGTCATTAACCTGTAAGATTCTTCCTTACCACAATGTTAGTTTTCTCCAAAGAAGTTTACCGATTCGAAAATGTATTTTTAAAGTGAAATTATTAAAGTTGAAATTATTAAATTTACAAATTTGCACACAACAGCGATCGCAGGATGGGCATGACTAATTTATTTAAATTTTTAATCTCTATTCCACCTAATGTAATTTTGTTGTTGAAACATCCTATTCTATGTGAAAAGGATTAAATTTATTTCTGTAAATTAGCAACCCTCTGTGCATATAGTCCTAAAAGCTATTTTTCTATTTCCGCAATTTTCTATAGATCGCTAACATTTATTACCAATTTTTTAAAGTTTAAAAAAAATATGTATTAAATTAAATTTTAAAAAATGTGTCTTCCATAATTACGGCGACCATTCTTAATTATTATTATTTAATACAATCAAGAAATATTATATACTAATACCTATATATTAAAAATTTATAAACGAAAAAAACTTAAATTTTTTTCGCCATCTTGTCCAAGTTTTCAACACCTAGCGAAGGTAACTCTATCCGACATCGGACATTAATTTAGTCACTAATAATTGTTCATTCGCTACTCACACAACAGAAGCACATCTGTTATTCGGTTACGTATACTTCATAAACCGAACGCTCATAATGTAATAATTTAAGTTCGAACACAAATTAATTTACAACTTAATCTTATTTCTCTTAATATATTTACATAAAAATTTACAAAGTGGACTTAACATCAGGTGGTACTATTTGCTCGTTTGCCCCCATTTTTATAATAATAAAAAAAAAAAACAAAAACATCAATAAATATTCTATACTCACAGGACCAAGGACTTTGGGAGGATCGTATTTGTAAGCCCATCTAGGCAGCGGTTGTCATTTCCATAGAAAAATAATTGTAATCGTTGACATTTGACTGAAACATAATTGGATGCTGATAAGCAATAATATGTCAATCAACAAAAAGTCAAATTCGGAAATATTGATGTATATAAAGCGATACGTATTTAATATTATTCAAAAGTTTTTTAAGTCATCTAAACTAAATAAGTAAGGACAAAAGTTTATTAATTTAATGCATCGAATATTGAAGTGTGTCCCATATTCTGCAATACGTAATAACTATATATAAAACATTTTATTATAAAACTCTGCTTTTAATTCATTATACCTTCTATCTAAATAGAAAAGAAAAAATGGGTATAAATGTCTTCAAACAAATAATTTTTCTCGATTTTTTTTTCTTTAGAATTTTCGATGAACCTATTTTCGACTTTGTACGAAATAAAACACGGCAACCGATTTTTTTTATATTAAAGTAAATATAAACAAAATTAAAATTAATATTTAACATAAAAGATAAACTTAATTAGTTAAACCGATCGTAATTTAAATAACGGTCCTAATTTCCCGCTATCATTTATTATATTTTTAATTTTTGATTTTTTTCTAAAGAAATTTTAAATAAATTTTAATAATTATACCCCCAAAAGGGTTTATAAACAATCATTTTGTATAATCATACCCATTTTGCGATAACGGATTAATTCGAATTTCTTGAAAGTAATCGATTCTTATGACCATATATGGTTAAATCTACAAAGTTCCGAGTATTCGAGTTATTTGGGTGACATCGAAATAGCTTTCAACATGAATAAATTTTTAAAAACCGTACGGGGGCCAATTTGTGCCCACACATTTACATCGATTAAAAATCTATTCGATTATGCGTGGAATCGAGTTGATGATCGACCCACGCGAACTTTATTAAAACAAACGTTTTCTTACTTATTCATTTTGCTCTTTTAATTATTTTGCGAATTCGACTCATTCGTTTCAATGATTCAACGGTTTATTAAACAGACTTCGGAATTTAAAATCGATGTTTTAGCTGTTTTAATCAAAACATCTTTTTTTATCACAAAGAAAAGGTATATCTTAAATTTTTTTATAACATCATGAATCAAAAAATCGACTTTTTTTTTCAAAATATTATAAATTATATATACAATCAATTGTGTACTATATACAGTAAAGTGAAACTATAAAAACTAAAACGTATACAGTAATAACACTAAACAAAAAGCAACAAAGCGTTAAACCAAACAGAAAATCTAAGTTTCATAAAAACACGTACCCGCTCGATCACTTTAAAATCGATTTTCTGCCGTCGATCGATACGAATGATTTATTCGGTTCACACTCGCGACGATTCGTCTTGCTCTATGTAATTGTTTTAAGACGTATGTACGACGTATTTCCTATTTGTTCTGTGGTTATCGTCCATTGTTGTAATTTTATGACATTTGAAGGGGGAATATGGGGAGGAATGGAACGGCAAGGTTAAGTTAAACATTAACTTTATTTTTAATCCATGGTTACATATTTTCCACTAATATCATAAATATGACATAAGTAGTAAATATAGCAGAATTAATAAATGGTAAATAACAAAAAAAATATTAGCGATTTCTCTAGACAAGAATACACAAACACTGTCTTAAATTTAATAAAGAGAATAATTATTTTTACAATAATAATGTCCATCAGCATTCACAAAAACTCATATACAGGCTCAAATCCGTTAATATCACTTTTATGGGTACATTTATTTTATTTTATAAATTCAGCTTAGGGTACATAATAACAATAACGACCAATGTTAAAGGGCGGATGATGTACAAGGATTGATTAAATTCCTTATCTCGTCCGCCATCTTGGATCCCGAGATCGGTCAGGATCGATAAACGGTATCGAATTAAACGTACCGAATTTATAGCCGAAGACAGTCATTATCCGCTTACGATCGCTAATTTCGTGGATCGACGGACGACAGTTTCGCTTCGATATAGAGTACTGGAATCGCGAGATGGCATTCCATTTTTGAATTTGAAATATAACGGTTTCTTTGCAAAACGTATTTTTCTTATAATAATAATAACGGTCGAATGAGTAGGCGGGTCACCCGATGTTAAGTAGATAGCACACCACCAGAGAAAGGATTGGAATGGAGGAAGAGGTAGTAAGGCTTCCGAGTCTTCAACTCAGCGTACCAAACGTAGGCATACGTAGGCATAGTAGATATTTAACGACGAATTTCTGTAAGATTGTGGTTCTACCCCAGTAGTACCAATCTGAGCTATAGTCAATGAACTACAGTTAGGCTATAAAGCCTGTGAGCATGGGGTTGATCGAGTAGAATCGAATTATTTGTGACCAAGACACATTACATTTGCACAAAGTGACGTCGCGTCGTGAAAACCTACGACGTGCGATGTCGATTTCTGTTGTTATAGACCATTAGGCGTATGCTAATACACTTAATTGTCTACATCCTATACAAAATACTCTATTAGCTGCCTGTAAATATATTTCTAGAATCATCCAGAAATCATAGATCCGAATACGGAAACCGTCGAGCAACGCATCACAAGCTTTAAATGTCTATACGTATCAATTTTACTGCCTCAAATCCCTCGGCGATTCCTGCGGCGGTCGACAAATCGCCGGGTTTATCTCGGCATAAAACTTTAGCATCGGTTTTAGTAAATCTATATGAAACTCGCTACCCGCTTCGATATTGTAAGATTTATATTATTTCTGATTCAATTTTTGGATGCAAATATTAAGTCTTATGTAATCTACTGGACGCGGTTTCTGGTTAATGCTTCGCGCCTATCAGTCGTAGTGTGATGTAATATAGCCTATAACCTTCACCAATAAACGGGTTATTGTACGAAAACAGTATTTTTCACGTAAACACAACACACGTAATCAAAGTAACAAACAATGTTTTCCCCTTTATAATATTCGTATAGACTAGCTTCCACTCGCGATAATGTCGATTTTGTTCTGCTGGACCATCTATTTTTTTTTGTTTATCTGGTGAGATACGCGCACCTACTGGTCGAAAGACTGCGAGAGACTTTGAAAAATTATTACTTACGTATAATTATGGACATATTCACTATCAGCTAAGAATAGCTTTTTGGTGGCTTACCTGAAAAAGAAAATATTTATTAGTCATTTGTCAATAAAGTAGTGTAATTAATTTCGGGTTTAAAAATATAATTCATCGTTTTCTTTCAATGTATGGCCTGTCTAAACCTGATTCGATGTTTTCTTAGTGTGCGGCCAATCGATTCGAAGTTTTTCAAGTCATCATTCCTATGATTTAAAAGACGGTAACATTTGACAGGGTACTGTTTATTGGCCACATGTGACCACTAAACTGCGGTCAGCGACTGCGGTCGAGTCAAATACAAGTTACTATTTTCGATTTAAACGCTACCGTTAAGGCAATATACTCGTTGATTTATTTGTATAATTGTATATAGTTATTTCGTGTAGATCCACTTCTTATAATAGTTGGTTTAACAAATGCTATTCGCTATGGTAAAAATAGCCAAATGCATATAAAGGTATTGGAAATATACATTTTTGATTGACTTACGATTGGATATTTAGAAAAGTGTTGCTATTGATGTAAAATTTTACGAATTAAAAAATCCATAGCTTAAACCTCAAAACATACATTATTCACTTTTGAATCGATAATTGATAAATCGATCCTTATTTTGTTATAACTGACAGTGTTTCAATAAAATAAAGATACGGAATGCGTTAAAGCGAAGATCTAGGAAATTAAAATAACACATTTGACGACATATCTGCGAAACTATCACTATTTCAAAGTCCGAAGTGACGTTTTAACGTCGAAGGGGAAAGAATCTTAACTAGAGAAAATCACCAAGTCATAAACAGTAGTGAGTAATACAGATGTATTAACATAAAGTCTCGTTTGAACTTTCACAAGCGACACATAAAGGTAACAGCACATCTGGGACGAGAGGCTGACAGCCAGAAGCTTGTCAGGTGTAAAAGAAAAAAAAAACAAGCAAAGGCAACGGCGGTACCGTTAAATTTGCTCTAACAGCTAGACCGCTTTGACTCATTCACAAAAAGCCTCGGTCGAACGGCGCACGCGCAACTAATATAGTGACCATGCTTAAAGTTCGATATTTTAATACTCAATTTGAATAATAATTATTACTGCTTCTCCCATGCTATTAAAAATGATTATTCAGGAAAGATTCGTTAAAACAGGATTACAAAAAAGATAACTTAAAGTTACTTTGTCGACATTTACATAATTGTCTAAATATAAAAACAGAATTTAAAAAAACTTAGTTTCTCCATATTTGAATCCGCGACCACACATGTATCAATGTACCATAACCACGAGTACGAGTTCTATCTACTAAGTAATTTCGTTATATATTAAATATTAATTAAAACAAAATGATAAAATAATTTATATATAAAACTAAAACAACCTTGCCTGTCATTAATATCACTTCAACAAATACACATGATCGATTAATTGCGGTTTAAAGAAACGTTCCAAATGATTAATCTAACCAAAACAAGGACATCTATACTATATATCATGAGACTTTCAATCTACTGATATTATAAAGAGATAAAATTTTTAAGTTTGTATATAAGGGGTAATCTCTGAAACGAATGATCCGAAATGAAAAATTCTATTTCCGTTGGATTGCCCGTTTATAGACAAAGATTATAGGCTATATTACATCATGTTACGACTGTTAGGAGGGAAGCAGTAACCATAAACGCGAGTGAAATCGTAAGGGACTGACCCTTGATGATATATGAAATACACTGTTTCACTTGCGTTTATGGTTAATGCTTTGCTCCCATGAGTTGTACCGTGATGTAATATAGCTTATTACTTTCCTCAATAACCGGGCTATCCAACGTAAAAAGATTTTTTCAAATCGGATTTGTAGTTTCAGAGATTACCCCCTACATACAAACTTACACTCATTTTACTGCTTCATAATATTGGTAGAGATTGAAAGTCTCATAATAATCGAAATACTAGTCACTCTACGCGTATTAGCCTTTGCAAATGAAACGTCTAGAGACATCAACTGTGTACATTAGTTAAGATGTGAGTTGTCCGAGCGAGAATCGATTATTCGTAACAAAAAATCGAGATAATCTCTTAAGTACTCGATTGTCGTGCTACTTACGATTATATATGACTTTTGAAACATTGACACATCGAGTTATGTATTTAATTTGATATCTCGTAGGTGATATGAATTCCATTAAGCGATTGTTTTTAATTGTTTCTTTTTTACCGATCAATGTCTTTCATATTTATTGATGTAACAATTGTCTTGTAATTCCAGAAAAAAAAAATAGATATATAAAAAGTCAAATTTAAACTCAAACAACTCAACTCACTAATTTAAAATAAACACTATCTGCCTTACTACAAAAAATTTAAACATACGTTGAACGCGTGTCTATAAAATCCCGTACTACAAATCCGCGTCTAGAAAAGTTTTGAGTTAAACGTGGCTTAGACATAGTTTAATTATGTATAAAAATTTACGCTTAGATTTATTAATATATGCTTAAAACCTATTTTAGCCATCAAATATAACGTGTGACATTGTATTAATAAGTTTATTTGTAATTTTTACACGAAGTATAGCAATTTGGCAACATTTTAAACAATGTCTAATTTTTAAACACTGTTTAGCTAGACACGTGTTGAACATGGTTTTATTTCGTCTTTTGTAGTAAGCAGTATCCGTTTTATATATCATAATATCCCAAATAATGGCTAGAATGTTTCATCGTACATTTAACAAAATTTATACTATTCGGACATGCAACAAAACTGCACAGTTAACGTCGATGGCCTAAAACCGAGTTAACCAAACAATCAGTAAACACCGGCAAATTTATAATTAAACCAAACAATTATATGCAATGTATATTCAAGTTTTATTTCAATAACCTATATTATCTTTACGGACAATTATATTAATAAAACAAAATTTATAAGAAATATAAAGACTTCTAACGTAAATTTAATTTTTAATTACTACGTCATGCGTTGCAAAATTGAGCCGAACTCAATTATTTCGAATTAACATTACTATTTAATTATATATGTATATATATTTAATTATGTTTGAGATAATAACAACGATATTTTATTACCATATAATTTCTATATTTCTTTTGTCGTATTTAGCAGACATAAGAGTTAGATAAGAAATTTTTGAACTGAATCATTTTTATAATAAAAAAAAAAGTTGTTCGAAAATTCGTGATTTCCGGTCGGGGTATTGTTACCAAGTAAAGACAAGTAAAAGAAAATATATTATTTATGCAACGTTTATCTTATTTGCCGTTAATAATCTGTACCCGATTTTTACAAGCTCGTCTCATAGATTTTTTTTCATAATCGATTTAGCAGTTTGGTTTTAAAATCAAAATAACTGGAATAGGTCAAATGTCTTCCTAGTAATTTGATTAAATTTTTTATCTTTATTTATTTTTAGAGGGTTTATTCATACGATGAATATGTCGGCCTCAAGGGAACATTATCTTTAAATTAAATACTATTTTGTGCAGTTTTTAAAGCGTCTTCTGGCTTTTGAAGACATATGAGTACTTAAAACTAAGCATTAACCTAAATCTAGTAAATTAATATTATTTTTATTAAAATCAGCTGCCGTTCTATTGCTTTTCTTTTAAAAAGTCATTATTATAACATTGTCTTATTGACTGATAATTTTTTAAAGCGATCAAAATTCTTTCGCAAAACAATTTATAACTAAATTTTGTTTAGGTTTAATAAGGGCACAGTTTACACATAACAGAGTTAGTTTCGCATTAATAATATTAATTCAAATAATTGAATTCTTTCCCAAACGCGAATCGAAATATCGTTAAGCGAAGGAGGAAGTTAATAGGTTTTTAACTGTTACAAAATATTGTATAACAGTATTGAAGACTCGAAACAAATCGATGTTATTATACACTGAAAGCAGTAACTGTTTCTTCTTGTTACTATAAATCTCGAAAACTAATTTCGATAGAAGTTTGAATGGCATTCTATATAACATTGTTGTTATTTATTGAATGATCGACAATGAAATCTTTTGCCTTTGAAATAAAACTACCGCCAACGGTTAAATAATATTTTCTAAAACCTCAAATAGACAAATGTCACCTTAGTCTACCCGTGACCACGAACGCTGCAAAGTGCTCGAAACGTCGGGATGATAAAAATTGTTAATATACGCACGCGATTTAAATCCGTTTAAAATAGTTTCATTTCAATGAGTAATAATCGCGAAAATCTAAGTCTTTTGCCTTGTCTTTTTTAAATATCAAACGTAATATGACGCACTATAAAAACAGCATTTAAAAAAATATAAATTTTTTAAGATGCTGTTTTTCGGTTTCATTCGCGTTTATGTTAGAGCTTCGCTTTTGAGTCATTGCTTGATGTAATATAGCCTTTACCTAACTTAATAAACAGGCTATCCATGGCAAGAAGAATTCATTTATTATCTTACAAATAATTACTTCTTTATAATATTAGTTTAGACTATATGGTTAAATATACACTAGTGTACCCTATTTCACCCCTTTCAGTTTTTATTTTCGTAGCAAAAGTAGCTTATGTCTTTTTTTAAATGCCAATATTTATATGTATAGTCGATCGACACATCAAATCTCGTTCTGCGGTTCAGGCGTAAAAACGTAACAAAAAAATAAACAGACAGACAAAGTTTCTTTCACATTTATTATATTAGTATGGGTTTTAAATTTAAACTTTAATTAACGTGTAATACGATTTCTCCAATTATTCTAAAAAAATATATATTTTCTATTATTATCTGCGCTACCTGACCTACACCAAATACATCGCTTATTAAGATAAAACACACTCTTCATAAGGAAATAGGTGAGGTCAATATGGCAAATACTCGGAGATCCTTACTCCGAACCGGTTAGCTTAAACGATAATGTAAAAATACTATAACCTTTCAATATACGCAAACGTGTTTTTCAACTCGAAATGTATATTTAATTTTAAACGAAAATCGTGCTCATGATACTTATTTGGACGCTGATAAGCGATACTATGTCAAGCCACGCGGACTTCATTTTTCGGAGAAAATTGCGTCTAAACATATCGAACCTATTCTTAATAAATTTTGTCTGAAGACGTATATATCCATCTTCTCTTTTCTATTTTCATAAATTGTATAATAAATTAAAAGCGAATTAGTAAAATAAAAAGTTTTATCTAATAATGAAATATTGAAATATATAAGATTATTGCATATTGCAAAATATTGACACTTCAATATTCGGAACATAAAATGAAGAAACTTTTCTCCTTACTAGTTGACTTGAAACCGTCAAGTCATTTAGACCGCCGCCGACTACTTCGAATAATCATATTTCAAAAATTATTTTTGCGTTACACAGCCTGTTTACTAAGGAAGTTTATAGGCTATATTACGTCACGCTATGACTGATAGAAGCGCAGCAGTAACCATAAACAATAAGTGGTACCATAAACAAAATACGATTTTAAAGGATGACTTTAAATATTGTGTAAATAATAATATTATAGAAAATGAATACCTAAACAAACATAAGACTGTTCTTGACACCTCATCAAGAATATTATTAGTTTACCAAATGTTGAACTTGTGATTAAAATTCAAGATAGAATGTTAAACACTCGACTGCCTCAATTTCGATTAACCGCCTGTTATAATTGATGATTAATTCCACTTTTACGCAACCCTTTTTTTTCGCTGGGGAATGCATTTACGCATCCCGCCTAGAGAGTAAGACGGGTAAGTGGGACTCCTGCTGTGACGTAGAGCACCAGACTACTCACTTAAACCCAGCGGTACCCTCATCGTCTCTGTTGGTCGCCACGGCATCGCTGACACATGCTACCGTGACGCCCCGACGGTCAGCTTGCTAATGCAGGCATCTTCGTCTAGAGAGTATTCACGGGTACCGAGAACCCTCTCGCCACTTTGTGACAAGCGTTAAGCCTGTCTCTTCCGCTCGAATTACGGCGGAGGGATTAGATTCGCATAGCGACGTCTTCTTTTACACAACCCTGTATTCTAAGGTAAGAATTACATTTGTAAATTTGGCTCTCAAGAGCGATATAACAACTCTGTAACCTAGCAATAGATACGTAGTGAATAGTTACAAAATCTGTGAATTTTAAAAATAAAGCACTGACAGTAAATGATTTTAAAAAGCAATAATAAATAATTTGTGTAAATCTTAATGAAAGACTGAGAGCAAATATATGAGTAATACTCGCCTAAGGACTTAGATAAGGAAATATTCTAAACATATCAATAGCGCATATTTGCGTTAGTAGACACAACATACGGACAAACGACATAACAGTAGATAGATCACGTATCGTTGCCCGCAAGGACGTTTCGCCTCGATTCATTCAGATGATTTCGTTAAGGCTACTTCAATACGATGCTTATATGTATAAAATAATTACATTATTATACTTAACTAGGAGCCCGCAGCGATTTCGCCCGGATTACGTATAAATTTGCAATCCTTACTCATCTCTATTAGATATAACGTTTCGTAAAACGCCGATGGACATGTGCAGTTTCTATTCAAAAGAATCGATATTATATATATGTGTTGATTACTATAAAAATAAAGGACGTGCATACAATCGTTAATACCTTATTTTAGCCCCTTAGAAATAAAATCTCCAATAATCCTTTTCTCAATAAATACTTACAAATAATACTTAAAAGGTATCAACTCCTAAAATAAATGTTACAAAGATTCTAACCAATATTCTATTGCTATTTGAATTATGCGATATTTACTTATACGTATATGTACAATGTACAGATAATAAGAATCAAAATTGACTCAAAAAATAAAAAAATATACATCAAAGTTTTTAATATTTTGCGCAATTACAATACTTCCTACTTTACAAGGAAATAAAAGCATTCAAATTAAATTCAGAATATCAATTATTATTATATAATAACGTCGTTATTAACTGACCAGAAGTGCAGGGAGGTCGAAGACGTCAGGTCATAATTTACATGAGTACATAACGTATTGCTTTTTAGCAAGACTGTCAACATTATTCATACCGCTGTGATAAATATTATATCGTAACAAAATATTTTGTACCTATGTAATAACAAATAATATTTATCATTTCTTTAGTTATACTTCGTTACAACCATAAATAATAAATCATATTACGTCCAAGGACATTTTTTGTATGAGAAACATTTATCGCACCGTTTATCGGAAACCTTATTCGCATAAACGCCCACCTGCGCGCGCGCACGTGTGTCGCTTCCGTCGCGAAAATGACAGCCACGGTGTTACAATCGGTTCATGAATGGATTAATTAACACCATTGAATTTTTCTGTTCTTTGTTATTTAATAAAAATATGCAAAATTTTTAAGTTTTATTCGCATATGTATTATTCTTTGGGATATGAATATAATACATTAATGTAAGCTTTGACGTAAAAATTAGCTAAATTATCAATGATTTTTGAGTATATATAATATTCTCGTGTTAATATCCTAAATAACTGTATTAATTATATCTCATGACAAGCTATGAGATATAATTAGTTAAGCTAACTCAACAATTATTGGTTAAGCCCGTGTTATAAAATAAAATAAATAAAAATTGATATATGTACGATTTTCATTAATAAACCAAATGATTTAAGAAATGTCGATAATTTCACAGATTTGTAATGCGATTACGTAGAAAACTACATAGCACAGGTGCGAATCCGGGGGAGTTGTTAGTGTGATTATAATTAAGAAAAAAATATTTAAAAAAGTAAATTATAGGGCACTTATATAGCATTACAATTAGTACTAAACTCATTCATTTACAAATAACGAATACATACAATTTCATAGAACAATTCCGTGAGAAAATAATTCGAAAACCGTCAGCGAATTCAGTCGTCAGATGTAAAAACCGTACCATCTTGACGAGCAACATTGAACGCAATAATTATATTAATTAAAAACTACCACCGATATGGCAACAGGATTTAAGTATTTGACATTTTCAATTCACCGAATTTCCGAATACTTCTACAGATCTCTAATCAGTAATATTTGCTACGAAAAACAATATAATTAGTTTGTTTTTGAAATTCTTAAAGCTCCAGAATCTTTAGTACATTACTCCTCCTTCAGAGTCTTTTTTATATTATCGACTGTTAAGTTACCTCTGGGGTTCTAGTGACTAGTTTACTTGTTATTATGAATATATTTGTGAGAGTGAAGACGAGCGATCTACCCTAGAGAGAGGGAGCGTACTGCCGATATATAATAATAACTGATCAGCGAGCTATCATAGACAAAATACAGTATTATTTACTTATATGATATATTCCTAACATCGAATTGATACTGATAGCGATGAGAAAAAAAAATTGTATTGAATGCAAAATTTTTATTTTACGAATTATCTGCTCATATAATATTTTCCTTAATCACCTGTCATAAAAACGATCTTTCTTTATAGTTTATATCTGTTTTTCTGCTTATAGTATCTTCATTTACTACAATATATATGTAACGTTTAAATGAATATAAAAGTATACAAGTAATTAATAGAAAAATCAAAAACCCGACTGCGTAAATAGGCCATAAAGAATCTTTACTATGCAACTTGAAATCGTTATAGATTCTAAACGGTAAGTCTGAGAAATGATGTAGGAACTCTAAAATGATTTTAAAATACATATTCAACGATACCCCAACTTAATACAGTTCGTCGATTTTCTTTTCTTTTTTACATTATGGCGTCTAAAATCGGCCATTTTGATTTTCCCAAATTATTATACATTCTATGACACTTGCGCCTCTATGTCAAAATCGGCCCACGAGTTTGATCTAAATCGTGCCACAAAGGTACAACGATAGGTTCCTTCGCGCAGTCGGGTAATTAAGTGTCATGAGGCCACCGGCTCCCTTACAAGACGCGCAAGGTAACTCGAGTAGCGGAAATCAATTTTTTGTCGAGGATATCATGTCATTTATGAACATCGATAAAGGTTTTTTTAGAGTTTTTTTATCATAGAGTACGTTTAATATTTTTCGCCTTCTGTAATAATATTTCGAAATATTTTTAATTTTTAATTTTTTTTTTGATACGTCTACTTTATTAGGTAAAGATAATATTAAAAATGACTATCTATGTCTTAATACTATCACTTCGTAAGCTTAAATATAAATAAACTAAATTCGTTTACGTGGACGACACAGCTATTTCGATTTGAAACCAATTTACTGAAGTGATTTTCATAAAACTTCCATGGAACCAATCTGAATAAAAGCTTAACAAACCAATCGTAATTTCGTAGTTTTAAATCATGGTTTCAATGTTATCCGGTCACTTAACCTTTCTCCATACGAATAACGTCAGACTTTTTAAAATTCTTATGATTAATAACTGCCGTCAATGATTACTTAATTCTAATTGTACTTTTAACTTTCATCGTGAGTCGTAAAGGATATTATAAGATCTCGGAGTGATACTGTAAGGTAATTTACTTAAGTATTTTAAGTGTTGTTTTAAACTATACTGTATTTTTAACCGACTTAAAAAAAGGAGGTTCTCAATTCGACCGTATATTTTTTATAATTAAAGTGCACCTGAGGAATACTTTTGGCTTTTTGTAGCTTATTGATACGAAAGCTAAAAATTCATTATTTATCTATGGTGAATTAAGATTATCGCTACATACTAAAGTAATCAGATTTCTTTTTATTTGGGTAACACTAGATGTATACACAATAGATATCGATGCTGATGAAGCAATAATGTGTCAACCCACAAAAAGTCAAATTTGAAGATATTGATGTATTTTGATACTACGTCACCTATTTAACATTATTCAAGTCATCTAAACTAAATAAGTATGGGAAAAAGTTTCTTAACGCAATGTTTCGAAATTCAGGTGCGTTCCATATTTTGCAATTTATAAAATTATCTCAATTAGATATATAAACTTAATATTACATAACATACTAAATAAATCTATCTGATTTTGATTAATTATACATTTAAAAAAATAGAAAAGAATAGATGGATATATACGTCTTTAAAAAATTTTTATAAAGAATATCTTTGACATGTTTAAGACGCCATTTTCTCAAAACGAAGTCCGCGTGGCTTGACAGAGTATTGCTTATCAGCGTCCAACTAATCTAGAGTATCCTTTAGAGATGCTATCGGTAACATTAAATACCTTTTAACTTTGTAAAGTGCGATCTAAGACCGTGTCACACTTGTCCACGCCGCGGCTACAGTGTAGGCCCAAATGTAACAAATGTTTATTGTGACACTTCTAACCCGACACAGCCTTTATCTGGAATGTAAGATTAGGTCTAGGCAAGATTCCCGCATTAGAAACAGAATAAGGACAAAAACAACCACAGTAAATAATAATTCAGTTCCACAGTAAGTATATTTTAATTTATCATAATTAAAATCCTGGACTTATTTTAATTAACAATATATTATATTCCAATATTAAGAAATATTACCAACCTTAATAAAAAAGTTACAAAATTCAGTCCCTATAGGTGTGATGTTAATTATCATAAAATTCAAAACTTCATATTTTATTTAACGTTTTTAAAATTACTAACCGCAATCCACGTGAGAAGATGCAAAATATAATTAAAAAAAATATATCTTAGATTTAAATATGGAACTAAATTGGACTTAATAAACGACGGTAGTGCTGTCGCAATAATCCTTAAACTAAATGAAAACATATCGATAGAACGTAAATAACCATCACGAATTCCTTAACGGTTTTAACGCTTTTTTCTAGAAACAACGCTATCAAAAACCTGTCGCGGTAATAAAAAAAAACTGACCTACATATCTCGGTCACAAATAAAAGGAATTTTACGTCGTTGACTATAAATTGGACGGACCGTTATGTGACTATTGTTAGGTGCGGATACAGAAGGGGAGGGGACAGCCCTAGAGAGGCAATTCGTCCCCTCTTCCGTGTCAAGTATAATTATAGATCATTATAAAATATTATGAAATCAATTATGCATCGTATTTTAATTATAACGATTTTTTTCAATATTTTTTTAATTTATACATTTTTTTATACAATATGACTTCCTCCACTCCTAAATACATAAACATTAATAAAAAATACTTAGAAATAGGTATAACCAATATAAAAGTACCCCGTCTTTTTAATACGTAGTGTGGACCGTTAAGTCTCAGCAGGAGTCCCACATACTCTTATAAATATAACCCTTAGCAAAATTATTTAAAATTTATGAAAATCTACGCATGAAAATTGTTTGGCAAAATCCAGAAGTTTGGGTACAATCGTAGATCGATTGAAGGAGATACTGTGTAATGAAGTTACGTAATCTCCTCATCTCCCATAAACCGAATAGCGGAATATTTCTCATTAATGTCTTCACTAGCCACGAATATCGTCTCTATCACGTATTAAGAAACTG
This sequence comes from Hypolimnas misippus, assembly GCA_037950945.1. Lineage (NCBI taxonomy): Eukaryota > Metazoa > Arthropoda > Insecta > Lepidoptera > Nymphalidae > Hypolimnas > Hypolimnas misippus. The sequence continues at coordinate 13,642,522 of JBBEEQ010000024.1, read as the reverse complement.
TTTATTAGACACTAGTTTCAAAACGCAACTTTACTTGGGTTTCAGTTTTATAACACAATGTTTATCAATTACTAAAGAATTCAAACCTTATTTTTTAGTTTCTGGTAATTTATTTTATTAATTTCTACTTATCCGATGTAACTGTGTATATCTAGTCTAAAAATTATATATTGATTCCTTTATTTATACCCAAAAAGGTTTAATTAATATATAGCCACTGTCCTACATAATATAATTTCAGACATCTACATATGAAACACTCAACCCAATTCAGCGTTTTTATAATTAAACCTTAATAAACAAACAAAGTTATTCCACAAACTTTACCGTTCATACGAAATCGGTGAGGGCTATTATCGTACTTATTAAAACGTTTAGACTAAGCTTTTATTGTAGGTTATAAACATTCCTAGTGTACCGTTAAATAACGTCGATAATAGTATTGAATGTTGCAACATTGATAAACTCCGACGAATCGAAGATGACACAACGATTAATAAATTGACTGGTGCTCATACTCCATAGACGTGAGATTTTCAATTTTTGTTCTTATTAAATAGGTAGTTTAATACAGACAATACTAAAAACTCACACATTACTTATTTTTGCACAATTACTTTTTTATAAAAATAAAAAAAAATACGTTTTTTAAAGATATTGATGTATTTTGGTATTTTGTTATCTATTTAACATTATTAAAAAAAATTCAATTTTTTAAATGTTTAATTTACGAATTTCAGTTAAAACTTGCTATATATATTCAAATAAAAAACTAGTATATTTTATTTCTATAAAAAAAATAATAACAAATCCTTGGCAAAATAAAAATTATACGCCGGACTACAATTAAGTATTAATTGACGTCAATTTATTTTAGTCATCTTTGATAATATCTTATGAATATTAATAGCCATGTAAGAATTATTTTTAAAGCCGCTACCACATTTTCAATTTATTATTTAGGCGTAGTTTAAATGTAACCATTATGTCATGTGTCGGATACAAGACACCAGAAAATATTTTATTTGAATATAAGATATAAGTATCCACTCTCTGCGCAGACGTAGTCACTATATACTCGGTATGTATACTTGCTTGCGCTTGACAAGATTGACACTCAAAAATTGTAGGTAACTTGAAATACAAAAGTATCTACTTTTAAACAGCGTCAGAATAGCTGGAAGCGACTAGCTACATCTTGCGTTTTTACCTGTATTTTTCAGTATCTCCTAAATGAGTTAACACTTAGCGACTGAGTTTGACAGGCGAGAATATCTTTGGTCCGACAAGTCAATGACGAGCTTGTCAAAATTGGAAAAGGGTACAGATTTTTATAAATAAACGGGTGATATTAGACTTTAGACAATTGAAAGAATTCATTCAGCTTTAAATTAATGGGTACATAGATTTTAGATTAATACATTACATTAGCACCTCGCGATTTTTGTGAAAAACATGGCCTCTTAATTATAAATTAATCTAGGATATAAACCATTCAGTTATCGACTAATGCCGTATAGCCGTTACACGCTCATTCCCATACTATCATTCATTATATTAGTTTAGTTTTTCAATTAAACATCCGTTATAAATAGTTAATTTTAAACATGGCAACACTGTTTCTATCGATAACGATCTAAAAAAAACCCTGATTGATGTGATTTATTGTTAACCTCGATTCTATAATTTTACAAGCTGAAAATGAGGATATTAATAAAACTACTTTGATTCAACCTTCCATATTGATCACGTCAAATTAAGAACGTTACAATAATATGCAATTAATAAAAACCGTTAAAATCGATATAGATAGACATCTGTGAGATATTGGTCCCTCCCTAATGAGGTGGCGAATTAACATTTTACATTAAAACTAATAACTTTGATTAGTATTTTTAAATAGAATATAAAATAATTTTACGATTAAAATTTCAATGGACTATTTCAAATCTTGTTTTATTGCTGTAATAATACGGGTGATGTCACAAAAAATATATCTTTTGTGTGTGTTTAAAGTGGGTCATTTTTAAAATGGACTATTTACTAATGTTGCATTAATCGCAAAAGAAGTGTTCAAAATAATCAACTTAAAAAAAAAATTTATACATCCCCGAAAATTATAACCAGTAACGCGATTTGATTGAATTCACCTTTTTTAACTGAAATAAATGAACATGCTTATTTTGATAAATTAACGTTACTAAAATAAGCCACATTTTGTAATAATGTTACCGTAATTGAATACTGAGTCAGGGCCTAGTCCATTGTTTAAAGCTACGAACTGGCTCGACCAGGGCAGTAGCTCATCCTCATAGAAGGTAGGCGTGAAGTAGCTAATAATGTTTAGTACGGTAAATGAATGAGACGAAAGTTTCATTCCGTTCCTTTCATTCCAATCCTCTTCATTCATAATTTCCAAATTAGCAACGCATTTAGCAAGCACATTGGTGCTGCAAGTGTCCATAGCGATGTTACCTTAACATAAAGTCACTTGTTCGTTTGCCAGCTATTCTTATAAAAAAAAACTTCGTTATCATTAAAAAATTCTATCATCGCACTAGCAATAGTGTTGCATTAAACAAATGCAGCGTTCCCAACGATGTCCGAATCGAGAACAATACAATTACAATCGAATTAACCGCTCGCTATCTGATGAAGGCGATGGCCCGGTTCAATGGTGCTTTCTCGATAACCGACAGCCGATTATCGTTTGCTGGAATCGATTATACTATCGATACCGTTTACAAATATTTCGACATATAGATTGTGATCTGGTCGGGTCGGAACGGGTTTATATTAATACTGAAGTATTTGCCTAACGTACGTATTTCGATACGTTCCTTTCAATGTAATTACGATATTTAATTACGTGGAATATATCGAAATGCATATACGATTTCATTGACTTCAAAATCGATTTCTTCTTAATGTTTATAAAATAATAAACTCGACTGATTTAAATTTTATTGTTGTTTGGTTCGTTCAGAAAATGGATAGAATATATCTGAATCGTTTCGTACATGAATCATTTCTATTTTATATATCGCTTACAAAACACAATCAAAATGTTATTGCCTTTATACGACGAGAATTACATTCGTATGTTTAAAATAAAACAATAATGTCATTAGTATTTACGAAAACTGTGAATTTCATAAATTAAGTTTGTTAAATTCTTTCAGGTTGACAAATATTTATGTAAATCTTTATTAAAGACTCAGAGCGAACCGTATGAGTGTAATTCTCGCCCGAAATCCAGCGAGAGCAAAGTTAATATACACAATAATGAAATACTGAATTCTCGGATAAAAACAAAATTGGTAATGGAGTGCAAAATGTGATCCTTTATAGCGAACCACTCCAATCCTTTGAACTATACATATTTTAAAATAGACATTGTAATTATTTTTGTCGATACAGGGTGAACTAAATTCTCCCCCTCTGATAATGAGACGTTAACGAAACTAATTTATGTCATCATTAATTTCTTAATTAAATGCCATCAGGCGACAATAAAAGACTCGACAATTTATAACGCCGGTATTTTTATGTGGTGTATATTTTAGAAGACGCATGCATTAAGAACGTTCGCTTTTAGATGTGATGAATTTTCATTAGTTCACTATAAAACTATATAACACTAAACTCTTGTGCAACGTCTGATGAATTCTTAATTATTCTACTTTTTAATAGGAAGCGATAGCCTCACTTACATATTGATGCATATGTACATTCATTTAAATCTCGGCTTACTTGCATATTTCAACTCTTTTTATCATAAAATAAAAGTATGACGAAATTACCTTCTGTTTACGGCATCACTCGAGTGGGGTTTGGTATAGTAAAGTAACAGCCTGTGAATGTCCCACTGCTGGGCAAAGACCTCTCCTATTAAGGAGAGGGTTTACAGCTTAATCCACCACGCTGTTCCACTGTGGGTTGGCGTATATACATGTATCAGAATTTCTCCCAGCACATGTAGGTTTCCTCACAATGTTTTGAACTCGCGATCATCGTTTGAGATCGACGTGTTCTAATCTCTAGACCAAATCGGCTCATTTTATTTTTATATCAATTTCGGTATATTTACCCTTAAATTCGCACTGTTGTTTTTAAACAACCAATAACAAAATTAAAAAGTATTATATATACAGAGCGATATATACTATTTAACAACACTATTTTAATTTCTAAATAACGTTAGGAAATTGTTAAAAAATTTTAATCACATTAATATTAAAAAAAAATTAAGTATGGCAATGATAGTGACAAATGAGTATAAAAGTAGATAAAAAAATGGGAATGAAAAAATGATGAAGTTTTTATTTATTAAAATCCTAATAACTTTTACCCATAGAAGATCATTTATCATAATGAAAAAAAAATTTGAAACTACTAAGTTAATATACATATATAAATAATATTAAAATCATATCAGCATATATGGACGCTGATAAGCAATACTGTGTCAAGCCACACGGACTTCATTTCGAGAAAATGGCGTCTAAAGATGTCAAACCTATTCTTAACAAATATGTTTGAAGAAGTATATACCCATATATTTTTTATTTTTTGATAAAAGTATAATTAATTAAAATCAGACTAATATATTTAATGTATTATCTTATAAAAAGTTATTCAAATATTTGTGGTTATTGAATAAATTGCAAAATATGGAACGTACTTGAAATTTGAGGCAATTAATTAAGAAACTTTTTTCCGTGCTTTTTAAGTTTATATGATTTATTTTTTTAATAATGTAAAATAGATGATGCATAATCAAAATACATCAATATCTCCAAATTTAACTTTTTGTGGGTTGACACATTATTGCTTATTAGCATCCATATAGTATACGTGTAAATGTTACAGATAATCACAATTATTTTCGCATTTATAGTATTAATTTTTTTTAATATACATTATATTTTTATGGAAGTTATTGAATTTATCAATAAATTAAAAATCGATGCTAAATCATCGGATTAAAAAACAAAAAACAGTTTTTCTTTCTTCATTATAAATCACCAAAGTCGAAACATGTAATAAAGAGTCTCGTAAACAGTTTATTTAATTGTTTTATCCCGGATTCGGAGTGCAAACCAGTTTAACTGAAGATTAAAAAAAAAAGACAATCTTGATTACTTTGAATAAAGAATCAGAATCACACATTCAAATTAATTTAAGTCTTTTAGAATCAAAATTCGTAAACCACCCATCCTTTGTTTTAAATTAACGATGTTAACTTTAAATCAAATTGATTAAAAAAATTTGAATCATTTTCATAAAATTCTCTTATTTAAAGATGATATCTTTATTGATATGTAAAGTACATAATGTATGAAATTGTGATGTTTTTATAATATTGAAAGTAAATTATTAATATGTGAAATAATAATTGTATTAATTTGATTGATACTGTTTTTTAGAAAATAACTGTGAACATCGAAGACGAAATTAATCGAGATAAATGTCATTGTATAATTGTTGACAATTTTAAATGAAACGGAACGAATAAGGAAATAATATATGTAAAATGTTAGATACAAAAGACATATAACACTCTAGTTCGTATGTTATGTATGTTGACAAGCGATTTTATTAATATTTTACGCAACGCAACCACAATTATTTAATTGAAAAAAAAAGTATTTTACGCTGTTATATTCAAAAAAAAATAAAAAATAAATAAAAATAAAAAAAATAAAAGTTTTTATGGGTCATAAGAGTATTTATTACTTTTTAATTAATTAATCAACAAATAATCTTAATTAATATTTACTAATTATTAATTAAATATTATTATTAAGAGTAAGTTTAACAATCTTTAAATTCTTTTTGTTAAATGAAAAAATTTAATATTATTAGTGAAGAGAAGAGAGCCAGCTAAACTCAATCGGGTGGGTCACCAGGTTGTACACCAATGCAATTACTTTACAATATGTTAATATAAAATGTTAGGCGCCACTGACAATATCATTAATATTTAAATTTCGGTTTCAGGCCGAATAGTAGCATACAAGTAAGGAATATAATTTAAATCTGATCTATTAAATTATAAAATAGGAAAAGATATGACCTTACGTTACCAAAGACAGAAAACTACCGCTACCGTCTCGTAGAAAGTTTAACCCGTCGGCCGCTAAGAAGCGAGACTTCCGGAACTGGCTTAGGCAGACGTAGATGCTCCCGGGTTAAAACAGGAACTGAAGAACACGGAGCTGAACCACTAGGCTTCAATAGTATTCACACCACCCCATCGGTGTGTATTGTATTATATCCCGAGGTGAGATATTGTCTTTGGACGGGATTCCTTTTGTATTTATTTCTTATTGACGTTCTCTCTCCATAGTCAAATTTAAGGTATGATTAGTTACGTAATCAACCAATTCTCATCAATAATAATAATCCCCTATAGGAATGAATAAGAATTCATTCTATTTAATATATATAAAAAAAAAAACTCCTGTAATAAAAATAAATGATATTAGGACACGAAATATTAATGCCTAATCTCAAGAATAATAAATAACTTGAATGTAATAAATACCTCCAGAAGGTTTAATGCCATGCCAACCATGTGCCGACAATTACAACTTCCGAGGAGTTAAAAATCCGAAATAGACTGAAAATACGATAAAAACACCCAATAATCTTGCGAATAAAAGTTAAATCTTTATGAATTAGATAGAAATATATGCAACTTACAACGTTTGACGAAAATCTGCGATTTAAAGACCACATGGCGAAATGTCGACTTTGGACATTATCTTATTGGAATATGCAAATATTCCTATAATTGTCTGAAAATAAACAATCAAATAAGAATACTACAAGACTAAAGAAGTGTGAGAACACGTGCTTGAAGACCAAGACTCACCATAAGTTGTTTGAATACAAATTCTATATTTAGAACCGGCGCGTGCGTTTCTAAAAATAGAAAAGATCGATGACCGAATTAATCTTTAACAAATCAACTACGAGTTACCATATACACCCAAAAATGTCCCTAAAAGTGGGTAATTAAAACCAAACAGATATTTCTAAATAATTACTAATAATTATTAAATGGCCACCTAAAGGCAAAAGAAGATATATATTACGAAACCAAAACAGTTGTAGTAATAAAAATGTCGTCAGCAATGAATTTCTGTAACAAAACAAAACTTCAAAAACTGAAACAATAAAAATATTGACACAAACCTACTTTGTGAACAATAAATAATTTAATATCTTATTTTAATAACATTTCCATATATAAAATCTATTTTTGTAAAATAAATAATTTTAACATTAGTCCTAATTATTTCCTTAGTAATAGAAATAATTTGTTAAAATGGTAACACTATTTTATCTATTACTATCAAATTTGCACAGACTAATTAGAAAATGTAATGAAACGAATTATAAAGCTTCTGACACACATTCAATTATATGTTTTTGTGAAATTGCCATTTAAAAATGTTAAAATTAAATATTAAAATTCCGTTATGAAATTTTATCATAACAGTGCCCCTCACGCCGAAAGAATTTTGCGAGAGTAAGCGAACAAAATTCGAGCTGGCCCTCCAGCTCAAACCTAAATCAAGTAAACAAATTCAATGAAAATGTTTAAATACTGAAAGTAAATGTCTCCATCTGAAACACAAAAAAACTTTAAATTGACTTACGTATCTTAACGTAATTAAATAGGTAATAGGATTCAAAAAATATCTGTAGCCTAGAAACAAAACATGTGCCAAGGCAAAAAGCAAGTCTTCTTTAAACTAAAGACTAAAGAACAAAATCTAATTCACCAACTAGCTAATTATCTAACTAATTAATTAATACTGGAAAATTACCAATTCTAAAACTATTAGAATGTGAAGAATGAGTTGCAGACTATGCAGAACAAACTTGACTAAAAAATTACTCACTGAGGAGTGTTCAGAACTTAAACCACTGTAAGTCCTATACAATAATAATATAATATAATGGAGTTGACTATCATTCAGAAAACTCCTTTTTACCTATAACATGGTAAAAAAACAGATTAACAATGAGGATCCTACTCATTGTTAAACAAGATGTAACAACATTAGAGTCGTTAACATGTAGAAACAATCTGGTGACAACCAGAAAGAAAAATAATCCTCAGTCTCCATGACTGAAGAAATAAGAATTGTACTATACAAAGCACAAAACTTGTATTTCAGCTAACCAATGAGCCAAAAAGAAAATATGTGAAGCTAACTAGCAGATCACAAAGGTAAAAAAAATAATATGAGATATCACACTAAGTATCATAATAAAATTAGTCCTAATTAAACTATAACCAAAATACACCTTACCAGAGCAAACCTATCTAGTAACTGCAAATATTAAATAGTACTATTCTATAGCAATTAAGAAAACAACAAATAAGCTCCAAAGACGGAGAATAGAATTACTATACTAAATTCGAACCCACACAAAACAACAGCTATACATAAACTAACTAAAATTAAAATTTACTAACTATATCTAAGTCAATCTAACAATTTTGAGAGTAAACTTTGTATTGTTGGCAGTAAAGGAAAAAAAAGAAAAGGAATTATCCTCAGTTTACCACTTTATTAATCAGAGGAAACTGGAAGGAATAAAGAAAAGAACTTTAACAGTTAGCACCTAGAATATATGGTGGAACTGGAAAAGCATATTGGTATAAGGCTTATTTAGAGAGTTACCTACCGCTCTACACGTGAAAGAAAAGAGGTTGGGGATGAGGATAAGGATTTAACCTAAGTTTACCACTATACACATCAGTGGAAACTAGAAAGAACAAGTAAAGAACTTTAACAGTAAACACCTATGATTTATGGTGGAACTGGAAAAGCATATTTGGTATAAGGCTTATTTAGAGAGTTACCTACCGCTCTGCAAGTGAAAGAAAAGAGGTTGGGGATGAGGATAGAGGAAAGGAAACAAAACCACTGGCCAAAACAAACAAAATTAAACCGAATGTACTCAAACCTAACGCAAATGCATTCCTTCCTACTATGCCATCTATCAGGACCGATCTTAACAAACAATAACTCCTATGTCCGGACTATTTGTAATATACTAAACCTAACGACGATACCAACCAAAAAGGAACCAACTGTCAGGACTGATGTTATCTTACTATTCATATCCCTCCTGTCCGGACTAATGTAATATACTAAACCTAACGACGATACCAACCAAAAAGAAACCAACTGTCAGGACTGATGTTACCTTACCATTCATATCCCTCCTGTCCGGACTAATTTATACTATCAGGATACTCTTAATTCTTTCCTAAAAAACCAAGATTTACATCGACCCTTAGCCTTCGGAATCAATAATACTGGATTATTCCAATATCTAATACTGGGTTCTACAACCCTCAAACGTAACATATCGTCTAATTGCTTATTAAGCTCAATTAGACGTTCAGGAGAAAGGCAAAAATAACGCTGTTTAATAGGCAGCGTATCCCCCGTATCAATTGAATGAGAGATAATGGTCGTAAGACCTAAGCCTTTCTTTTCAAAAGAAACATCTTGAAAATCAAGAAGAACCTGATCCACAATCGCACGTTGTGGAGCAGACAAATCCTCCATGGGATGCAAATATTTAAGCTCGCAAACCTCCTTGGGTTTGAAAGCCTCAGAAGAAAGCTTAAAAAATAAATCCTCGGCCAATTTAAATGCACGCCAAAAATTGACACCGAGCAACAAAGGCGTTGTCACTCCTGGGACAACATAAAATTTAATTACCTTAGTGTTACCGTTCAGAGTAACAGGCAAGAAAACATGGCCCAACACCCGTGAAGTCGAGTTGTTGGCCGTAGCAATATCAAGAATGTCGGTGTTCTCATATAGCTGAACACCATTCTCAATAAATTTAGTTCCTAAATCGGAACCTAAAATAGAAATACTAGATCCGGAATCTAGTAAACCAGAATAATTTTCGTCAAAAATACAAATAGATAAATGGGGACGAATATCATGGGGATAATTAACGGCTGCAACGCCATGAGAGAAATAAAGAGAGAGTCGTTTTAAATAGTTCCGCCAATCGTCGGGATCAAAATTACTAGAATGCGTTGGCGGAACGCTATCTAGTTTTTTGAACCTTCCGGTATAACACCTTCTTTACAAGAGGTACAATTATTAAACGTAAACCCCTTAGTACCACACTTAAAGCAAACTAATTCCTTAGACCTGCACGTTTTTAAATTATGACCCTTTTGCCTACACCGAGAACAAAATAATTCTTTGGGTCTAGAATTAGGTTTAGAAACAACCTTTACCGACTCGACTTTACATTTAACTGGTATTGGTTTTATATAACTAAGATCACTTGCTAATGTGTGATCAGTAATAGGAGGAGGTTCTTGGAATTCCCTAACCTGAACGAACGAATACTCTAAAAGTTTACATTTGTCCTTTAGGTCTTTAATACTCTCAATTTTTTCAAGAGCCAAAGCCTTAATAAAATGAGGACGTAAATTCTTCCTAATAATTTTAAGTTTCTCAAGTTCAGGTACATTATACGACAACCTAGCAAAATAATTTATCATGGTAGCAATGAAAATTGTGCACGACTCACTGTGACCTTGAGTACGGCGTCGAATTTCTGACATCAGCCGCTCATCGTAGTCAAAAGGTGAAAATTCTTCAACTAATTTCTGTTTCAGTGAAGCCCAGTCATGAACTTCAGATCTTATACTTCGAAACCAGATAAGTGCATCGCCTGAAAATAGTTCAATGGCAGATTGAAACAAAATGTCATCAGAAATTTTACGAGCAAGACATAATTCTTCCAGTCTCAGTAGATATAATCTTACACATGACTTTCCATTATACAAATGGTTTAGGCGAGCAAGAGTTCTTTCATTGCTGCATGAATTACAAATATAAACACCAGATGGATGTTCCACAGTAGGTTGTACAATTGGTTGTTCAGCACCTGGAGTAGTACTATTGTCTACTTCCTCAAAAGTTTTTCGAAAAGATCTAAAAACATTATCAATTTGTGCCAGGCAGTTATTTAATCTTGTGTTGACTTCCTCCTTTTTATTAAACAAACTAACGTCGGCAACAATCCTACTAAATCGATGAAATAGATGATGAGCAACTGCTCTCAATCGGTTGAAACTTTTGAAGGGAGGGTGAGACGACAAAGTTAAAAGAATCTCAGAAAGTTTGGAATCGATCACCTGAATTTCGACCTCTGGATCATGTGAAGTCTCTAGGATCTCATCCGCTGGGATAGCATCTGCCAAGACCCGAACCTGTCGACGAAGCTCTTCAACCGTCGTCTTTGGTTTCTCATCCCGTATTTCAACCTCATAAATCAATTCATCCTTGCGAAGCATATGATAAGCTATTGGGCGTTCCATAATGAAAATTAATTTGTACTATAACAGAACAAAAAAAAATAAAAAATATAGGTATGAGAAAAAAAGAAAGTCTAAAAAAAACTACCTGAAAAAGAAAGTTAATTGGTACTGAACCTTTTGGACTTTTAATAAAATTAAAAGAAAATTTTAAGGAATTCCTAATAATATAAAAAAAGATTTAAGTAATTTTAAATTATTACCATATGATAATTAAGTTATTATCAAATTAAATAAATAAACCAAAAATAAGTCGAGCTGGCTTAACAAATAATTAAGTAGTAGGTCTAAGAATTAAAATAAAATATAAAATACATATGTGGCAGGTTTACATAAAAATATTTGAAGCCTGGAAGCCTCCGTGTTCATACAGTAAAAAAATGTAACCAACAAAATTAGTAATTGCAATGGCTTAATCGGTACAGCAAAAGACGAACCAACTACACCTGGTATAGCGACCCCACGTTCGTGTGCCAATTGTTATATTCAAAAAAAAATAAAAAATAAATAAAAATAAAAAAAATAAAAGTTTTTATGGGTCATAAGAGTATTTATTACTTTTTAATTAATTAATCAACAAATAATCTTAATTAATATTTACTAATTATTAATTAAATATTATTATTAAGAGTAAGTTTAACAATCTTTAAATTCTTTTTGTTAAATGAAAAAATTTAATATTATTAGTGAAGAGAAGAGAGCCAGCTAAACTCAATCGGGTGGGTCACCAGGTTGTACACCAATGCAATTACTTTACAATATGTTAATATAAAATGTTAGGCGCCACTGACAATATCATTAATATTTAAATTTCGGTTTCAGGCCGAATAGTAGCATACAAGTAAGGAATATAATTTAAATCTGATCTATTAAATTATAAAATAGGAAAAGATATGACCTTACGTTACCAAAGACAGAAAACTACCGCTACCGTCTCGTAGAAAGTTTAACCCGTCGGCCGCTAAGAAGCGAGACTTCCGGAACTGGCTTAGGCAGACGTAGATGCTCCCGGGTTAAAACAGGAACTGAAGAACACGGAGCTGAACCACTAGGCTTCAATAGTATTCACACCACCCCATCGGTGTGTATTGTATTATATCCCGAGGTGAGATATTGTCTTTGGACGGGATTCCTTTTGTATTTATTTCTTATTGACGTTCTCTCTCCATAGTCAAATTTAAGGTATGATTAGTTACGTAATCAACCAATTCTCATCAATAATAATAATCCCCTATAGGAATGAATAAGAATTCATTCTATTTAATATATATAAAAAAAAAAACTCCTGTAATAAAAATAAATGATATTAGGACACGAAATATTAATGCCTAATCTCAAGAATAATAAATAACTTGAATGTAATAAATACCTCCAGAAGGTTTAATGCCATGCCAACCATGTGCCGACAATTACAACTTCCGAGGAGTTAAAAATCCGAAATAGACTGAAAATACGATAAAAACACCCAATAATCTTGCGAATAAAAGTTAAATCTTTATGAATTAGATAGAAATATATGCAACTTACAACGTTTGACGAAAATCTGCGATTTAAAGACCACATGGCGAAATGTCGACTTTGGACATTATCTTATTGGAATATGCAAATATTCCTATAATTGTCTGAAAATAAACAATCAAATAAGAATACTACAAGACTAAAGAAGTGTGAGAACACGTGCTTGAAGACCAAGACTCACCATAAGTTGTTTGAATACAAATTCTATATTTAGAACCGGCGCGTGCGTTTCTAAAAATAGAAAAGATCGATGACCGAATTAATCTTTAACAAATCAACTACGAGTTACCATATACACCCAAAAATGTCCCTAAAAGTGGGTAATTAAAACCAAACAGATATTTCTAAATAATTACTAATAATTATTAAATGGCCACCTAAAGGCAAAAGAAGATATATATTACGAAACCAAAACAGTTGTAGTAATAAAAATGTCGTCAGCAATGAATTTCTGTAACAAAACAAAACTTCAAAAACTGAAACAATAAAAATATTGACACAAACCTACTTTGTGAACAATAAATAATTTAATATCTTATTTTAATAACATTTCCATATATAAAATCTATTTTTGTAAAATAAATAATTTTAACATTAGTCCTAATTATTTCCTTAGTAATAGAAATAATTTGTTAAAATGGTAACACTATTTTATCTATTACTATCAAATTTGCACAGACTAATTAGAAAATGTAATGAAACGAATTATAAAGCTTCTGACACACATTCAATTATATGTTTTTGTGAAATTGCCATTTAAAAATGTTAAAATTAAATATTAAAATTCCGTTATGAAATTTTATCATAACAACGCTCTAAAAATACAGATAAATAAACAACAATATTGAAAAAGATTCTACTTTGATTTTTTAATAAAAAAAATATAAGGTAAAGTAAAAATGAGTCGATTGAAGAAGTAAGCCACTATTAGTGTTCTTACAATATCCTACACGATATCTTCATAAGCTGCTGATCCGATATCGTGACACGTAAAGTTTTAAAATATTTACATTTTGAAAAGTATCATATCGTATCGGATATTGTGAAAAAGATTTTCATCTAAAAAGTCTGACACAAAAACGATATCCGTCACGTGGGACCCCATACGTCAGCGATGTCCCTATTAATCACCATACAGGGCCGGCAGGGCCATTTGTAATGCCTTTCATTAGCAATTACGATGTCCATTTATTGGGGACAGACTATTTCGCATCTGTGACCAAAACCTCGAAATGTCCCGAGACCTGTTATTATATTCATTGGATATTTTTTTCTTCTCTGTGGATTTTTTAATCTGTATATATCAAAATTCAATTGTATTCAGACAATGTATGTTTTTTATCTACCCTAATATTACAAAGAGGTTTTTATTTCTATATGTGTATGTGAAACCGCGAATGGGAGCTAGTTATCAATATTTACTATATTTATAATATATAAGCTATCCTTATAAGTCGTAGCGTGATGTAATATAGCCTATAACCTTCCTCAATAAAAGGTCTATATAACGCAAAAATAATAATTAGTTTCAAATATTACCCCCTATATACAAATAAACAAATCATATCTCTTTATAATGTTAGTATAGATTTTCGTCCTCCTTTACGACCTTCAATTTCTGTACAAAAATATCTATATATAAATTACGAAAATATCGAAAAAAAATATAAAAACTCAGACGCAATATATTTATGTATAAAATAACAAATTGCTAAAGTACATACGCCATAAAATTTACTAGGAGCCCATAAGGAATTGAATTTTAATTTCTATTTAGTTTTATACAAAAGGCCCTTTTCCCCGCGAAGTGCGGTGAGCAAAGTGTGCAAAAGTTTTGCTCAATTTGTTTTCGCACTCGACTGTTTGCTTACCTATTTGTCTCTCTGTTCCTTTGACTATGGTTTAAAGTACAAACGTCATAGTTAAGTAGATACTTGAAATGTATCTGATTAAAAATAATTGTACTCTTAATATTTTTAAAGATGTTAAGTCAATAAATCATTTCTTCTGTCTTACAAATTTAATATAAATAAATAAATAAATAAACGTATCACACTCAACGGCCCCCATTAAGATCTTGTGACCTTGTGTCACAAAAACACTCATAACACAAACACAAACACCCAGACCACGACAAACATCCGTATGGCCAATACAGACATTTGCCGTGAGCGGGGATCGAACCCGCGACCGTTAGCGCTACAGTCAGTTGCAGTGACCACTGCGCCAACGTGTCTGTCAAAATCTGTCTATATCTATAATATGAAATTTAAAAAGTAATAAACCATAGTATTATGAACTCCACAGATTAAAATTAGTTGAAATAAGATGCCGCCGTTTCCTATGTCATAAATCTTTAAAGAAAAAGGCTTTAAAGAATGAATTATATTTATTTAAAGTACTTACCGAGTTTACTCAGTAGATGGAACATGTAGATCATCGATTATTTATCTTTGAAAGGTGTTCAGCATCACAAATTATATTCGATACGAAATTTCGGAGACTATTTTTCGCTCATTAATTATCAAAGAAAAATCAACGTTTTTATTTAAAAAAAAAAGTTGAAAATATTAAGTAACTTACAGTGCGAAGTATAGACGTAATTTTTTAATGACAACATTTTTTTTTTCATATTACCTTAATTTTCGTCATTGGAGCGAAAAAATAATTTTAACGCAGTCTTAAGAGAAGATATTGCATACCCAGAAAAAAAACACAGATAAACAATACATATATAGAAGTAAAAAAACATATATATAAATTGCTTTTAAAAGTATTTCATTTCATAACTTGCACCAATGTCATAATAAGCTTTCATCTTTCATGTCCATATCTTCTGTATTCAGATATTGTGGCCGGATGTCTATTTGAAGAGGTGCGTTTTATACATTGCGAGATGTTAACAGGTATATTGTTTGTTCTAAGCGTTTGCACAGAATATAACTTGTACAAAGGTGTCGCGGTGCGTGTAGGTTTTACGCGTCGGCCATT
This sequence comes from Hypolimnas misippus, assembly GCA_037950945.1. NCBI lineage: Eukaryota > Metazoa > Arthropoda > Insecta > Lepidoptera > Nymphalidae > Hypolimnas > Hypolimnas misippus. The sequence goes on along the minus strand of JBBEEQ010000024.1, from coordinate 13,626,630 downwards.
ACGTAAAGCAAATTATTTTAGTCTATGGTGTGTGTTTATTTTCTTATTTATATTTTTATTGTGTATTTTTTATTATTTTTCGAATTATTTAATTAGTGTTGGTAAAGACAAACAACTAATTAATTAATATTGGTTAATATAATTTATAATATGAAAATCTATTCACTAAGCACTCTTCCAAAAATGTCATAATACATAGAGTGACAAAAACCTTAGAATCCTCACTGGATGTAAAGAGCATAAAAACTGCGATCAATATTGGCAAATTAGCGATCTAGAGCCTACCTATTTAGCTACCATCTAGAGCCTACCTGTAGCTCACTGACTACATTTCGTATACAGGCTGGTTTAATCGGCTATAAAAGTTAACAAGGAGGAGGGGGTGGCAGATATACATATCCAAATTTCTCTCTTGCCGTAGGTGTCCTGTTATTGTTCTGGGGTTGCCAGGGTTCGGACCCACGTTACAGCCGGAAGTCTAACGCGCTCCCCAATTGCTTTCCTTACTTCCTATGTCCTCTCATCCCTTACGACTTATTAAGATGGCATCTTTTAAAAAAATGATCTGATACGTTCGTAAATTGTAAATGATTTTTTATAGTTAATGCTTTCCGGAATATTCCATATAAAGACCACAGGATGGCTCTGTGTGGCGTTAATCTCTTAACAACAAGTGTCCCGCCTGCTCATTTTTCAGTTACGTTTTACATAAAAATAATCTAACATAAAAATATGAGTGCGTGCAATGCGTTAACGCTAGTGGACGCGTAATTCCACTATTTTCTCCGCACGCGTTTCGCTCGATGTTATGATAACTTTGTTGAACACATAAACACGTGTTTATATGAATAATAATATTCAAGTAAGCCCGCTCTATAAGGCCTCTCGCGTATAATGTTTATTGCGGCCGGAAATACACGTTCACACTAAGACTACCAAGACTACACAACATTACACGGAGGTTAGTTTTTGAGTAATTTAAATTACTTTAAATTATGAATGAACATGCCAGAGAGGAATGGAAAGAAACATGATAGGTGTTAACAATAAAAGATCCGCTCTCGGATGATAATCCATAACTATGGTGAAAGATATAATGCGAATAGTAAGACAGCTAAAATTGAGGTGGACAGGACACATGACCGGACAGTAGAACAAAATGGACATCACTAATAACAGAACGGCAACCACACGATGGCAGGCGAAAAGATGGGTAGATGACATCAAGAAAATTGGAGATGCCACTTGGATGAAGAAAGCTAGAGACACAAAAGTATGGAAGCAGCTCGAAGTGGCCTATGTGACACAGGACACGCTGATCACCTAAACTAGGAAACTAGACGTGTTAATTAAGCAATTATTTTGTTTTTATTCTTTGTAGTTACCAGCAATAAAGGCTTAATAATAATAACGTACGATTACATATTCTATAATACATATTTTAAAAAGTAAACGGAATTTATATAACAGAGTTATTGCAATTAATTTATATAACAGAGCTATCATTTACAAAGGGAAATCGGGAAATTATGATCGCTTTTTTTAGTTAAAGATGTAAATACATCAATATTACGTTTGCATCAAAATCAGTTCCCGTCTTGTTTTGATCTTTGTATGGCACATTTCGGAAAGCATCAACTATGAAAAAAATCACTCATACGACCATATCAGAACATTTTTTCTATCAGATAAAAGAATAACCATTTCAAATCATTACGATATAGTCAACAAACATAAACGTAGAACAATATAAAGTGCATTACGTCATGGAGGAAATCCACCTCAGTTCAACGTTCAGGCTAGGCGACAATGTCTCGGTCACAAGCGCCGGAGCAAGCTTTTGCACCTGTTACACGCAATTTCGCTACTGCGCATGCGCAGACTACACTACAAACAATTGTATTAAATCCATATTATACACATATGTATATTCATACCTGTATTATAATTTTGTTTGTTGACAAGAATGCCCAAAAACATAACTCAATATACATATAATATAAAAATAAACGTTTGCAAAATTATCTTATCGCTAAGTAAAGTTTTATAAATTTTAAACTCTTTAGAACTCTTTTTTTTAATGTGACTAATTTTACATAATGAATGGGAACATATACCTTTTTTAATTATAATCAAAACATTTTAAGATCCCTTATCAACAGTAATCACTTCAGGAATCATCTTAAAAAAGTATTTACAAAAAAATCTTGTTACAAATTTATTAATAAAAGATGGCTTACAAATCAGCGCAATTGTTAAATAGGAGAAAGTTTTATGAATAATGATAGTGACTTAATTCATTTCACACGATGACCTCACGCGTTTGTCGCGGTCGTGTGCGCGGGAGTCAAACGCGCTTTCCTCTCGCCACCTGCGCTTGCGCACCAAACATTTACTTCAAACTATCTTATTATGGTATTGCTATCAACTCTGATGGTATAACATTAATGGAAAGTCGCACTTAGTATTTCTATAATGCTTATTAAGTGTTTATGAAAATTTTCAAATTGTGACCTTGCGTCTTAATGACGTGCGCCTGCGCATCTCCATTGTACTTTCGTCACGCACCTGCGTGCCATCGCGCAGGTGATGATCAATATCGAAATTAACTAGTAAGATGTTTGTACTATTTATTTTAATAATTATCCTCTTTTTTTAAATAGTGAGTATATGTAATTAAAATATTACCGATACAAAGAAAACGAAATGAACGCGAGCGAAGCCGCGGGCAAAAGTTAATTTATATTAATTTAAAAACTTGTTCAAAATATGTCAATCTATATCGTCATTTCATCATCATAACATTTAATTTAATGAAAGAGAAAAATGTGTTTATTATTCCAATCATTCGGAATAAATATATTGATTTATCGTTTTAATTAGTTGTGTATCGATTACGATTTAATTATCGTACGTCTAAAAATAATTATTTGAAATAATCTAACTAGGAAGCATATTTTTGATTTTAATTAACGTTTGGTCGAGATTATGCTTGTAAATTTAGAGTGAACATTTAATAACTGTGTATTATAATTTGGTCACGTTATACAACTTTTGACATTCCTAAAATATTTGATATATTACATATAAATATATAAAAATCGTTTTCGGATATTATTAATTTAAAATTCGTATATAAATTTTAGGAATATAATGCTTTACGCGTTTTAGAATTTTGAACAGCACGTTTCGGAAATCGTATCCGAAAAACATAACCAGTAATCGTATCCGAATAAATAAAGAGTGAAAAATAACGTTCAACATCCAACACAGCGAGTAAATGATTGATTTAATCAAGGTAACGATAAAATGACCATAATTTCAATAACTAGCCCGAGCGGTTAACGTGTAAATTCATAAAATAACGATCAAACAATGTCAAACATCTCGTGTTTACGAATACCGGTATTAATGCTAGGGACACTGATACCGGCAAAGATACCATATCTTGATGGTTAGAAATGAAGCGAAGTAAATTACAGTCATGTCCTACACCGATACGGTCTAAGAAAATTGGCGATTATGCAAATGAAAAGTGATCGGCTCTGCTTTTACAGCTATGAACGAATTACGCATTAAAAGTAGGGGCTGAGGTTTCTGTAGATATAAAAGTATTCCAAGTTGTTTTGATAGCTTTAGCGAATTTGAACAGTGGAAATTAAACCGGGAAGTTATTATTTATATTTTAAAACTAGCTGTCTCTTGCGGTTTCAGTCGCGTTTATGGTTACTGTTTCGCTCATATGAGTCGTAGCGTGATGTAATATAGCCTAGCCTTCCTCAATAAATAAACTATTTAACACAAAAATAATTTTTCAATTCGTACCAGTAGATCTTGAGATTAGCGCGTTCAAACAAACAAACTTTTCGTCTTTATAATATTAGTATAGATACTCAAATTAAGTGAGGTTAAATTTTCAACCTTTAAATACCCAGGCAGTCCGAGCATCTATTTTGTATGTAAAATTTAAAGTGAAGAATACCTGGCAATCACAGCAAGATTTAGACCATAAAGTTACGCCAAATGACCTGCGTATATGACACTATATCTTTTGTTTTTAAAGTCTCTTCACGTTCACGTCTCTTCAGATTTTTGTTTATTTTTAATTATACGACAACTTTTATACAAAACTACAATTTGTTTCCACAAAATCATATTTAAATGACGAAACTGGTCAAATGTTAAAAATAAACATAATCCTGACTTATTTACGAAATCAAGTTTCAACAATCTATAATTGCAATCTCAAAACGTTAGATACTTACGAATATTAAATCCACGTTTCTAGAAGCTGGTAATCATTTTATCGCACGAAATCATCGCATTCGAAACATCGAAAACATTCAACGATAATCGGAACATCACTAATTATCCACATAACGGTTGTATCTACACCTACTCGGCTAGATAACGTATCTAATACGTAGGGACGATCTAATGCTCGCTGCCAGAGATTTATCGAGTGGCGAGCCAGTGTGTAAATTAAACCTAATAACAAAAAGCTTCTTTACAGCTTAAATGCAACTTTCATATTTTCCTTTGATTTTAAATTTATTACCTATTAGACCATTCATTTCTATTGTATTAACAATTTGTTATTTTAATCGTTACTTTCCATTACACTTCATTCTTAACAATAATAATAATAAACAACTTTATTGCCCACGCAGATTTTTTTTTTTTTAATCTTAATAATATTAAAAACATGCAAGGGACAGCCTTATTACGAAGTAGTGATCTCTTAGAGGCAACCCAAGAGAAATAAACATTTAAAATATAGAAATAGTTTAATGCAATTCATATAATAAATGTAGATATACATACAAATAAATACAAATAATATGACTAACTTTTTCAAGAATAAAAAAAAAGTACATTTATATCCGACAGTTGGAAATCCACATATATATTCTATATTTGTATAAATGTATATCTCTAACTCTGAATCTATCCCTATTGTACACATATTAGTTAATTCAAAGTCAAACACAAAATATACTTTATTCAAATGGGCTAATTAGAGCACTTTCGAATAGTCAAGTAACATTTCATTCTTTTTTAGATTTTTATAAAGCTACCAAAGGCCTCGAAGCCAGGATACACTAACAGATTTCTTAGCATCAACCCATAAATTTGCTTATTCCTTCTACCAGAAGAATCCCATTTCCCCAGAAATAAGACATGATCAAACTATATCCGGTACAGTACGAAAAAAAAATAAGTGAAAGTAACGCTAAAATCACTTCACAGATTAGCGTCAACGTAAAAAATTGATTTATTTAATCAAACTGACATAACACTTTCTCGTAACCTTACGTAAACGTAAATAATTTATAAAGACGGTTAAAACTATCGCATTATACCATATGAGGGTTTCAGCAAAGAGCAAGTACCTCGTAAAAAGGTGGAACAACAGATGGAGAAATTTCTAGAAATGGACGATAGACATTCTCACATTTTCATTTAATTGTTCTTCAAATAAGGGAATAGATAAATACCATCGATTGTCATTCGACACGAACTGCGGAGTTTTCTTACGCATCAACGCGTTACTTTATACCTTTTAGGTTATAGATATGTTACGTAAATAGTTAACGTTAAAAATCTGTTCCCATTTCCAAATTTGACAAGCTCGTCAATTGACTTTGTTCCAAAGATCTTGCAACGTCGTCCAAAGCGATCGGCATTTTGATTGCCAAAATCCATGAGCATAACATATCCATATTAATAAAACATAATCTAAATATATATAACTCAAAAGTGACTGACTAACATAGTGATCTATCAACGCATAGCTCAAAGCACAGGACTTGTCGGGCTGAAATTTGGCATGCAGGTAGATGTTATGACGTAGGCATCCGCTAAGAAAGGATTTTGATGAATTCAACCCCCAAGGGGATAAAATAGGAGATGAAAGTTTGTATGAAACTTTGTCAATTTTAAACCGATCGAGCTGAGACTTTGCATGCCTATGACGTAGACATCACAGACGAAGTCGCGAGCACCAGCTAGTTGGTATAAAAAAGTTATATTGAAGACTTATAAAGACCGACCAATTTTGGAACTTATCCATCAACACCAATGTAAAACAATCTTTACTAATTTATTGTTCTTAAACATTTCGCAGAGTCCGAACAAGATATAAAAAGTTATTTCGCTATATAAAGCGGAGCCGGACGCCAACGCCTATATAAGTCGAGATGCGCAGGCGCATCTAACGGCGCTGCGTGACCTTCTATTAATTACCGTTCGCTCCTGTACCCGGCCCGTGGAATTTCTTCCTTTGCTCGACTGGTTTCACTCTTCCCTTCCATAAACAAGTACATATTTCGTAACTAATTATATAAAAAATCTTATTTTAAGTATAGATAATACTTAGTATTATAAAGCTGAAGAGTTTGTTTGTTCGTTTGAACGCGCTAATCCGAGAAAGTATTAATTCGAATTGAAAAATTATTTTTGTGTTAGATAGATTATTAAGGCTATAGGCTATATAACATCACGCTACGACTCATAGGAGCAAAGCAGTAACCATAAACGCGAGTGAAACCGTAAGGGACAGCTAGTAGAAAAATAAAAAATTTAAAAGTTAAAATATGCAAATAAAGCAGTGAAATTTTAGCTTGTACTACTACAATACAAAAAAAAGAAATAATAACAATCACTACCCATAACGATGAAATTAAAAAAAAGTAGGAAATATTGTGGCTTAAATAATCTGACACCATATCGCAGTATAAGAGTCAGATGAACGTATCTACGTTTTAAAAATTTACTTTTTCCTAATTAAGCAGTACCCATAATATAGCTTTTTTTGGTTCTATAGAAAAGTGGTTCTAATAATAAATATAACGTTTTTTTAGAATTAGTGAAATCTTAAATTACGTTGTTTTGCCATTTCATTGAAAACATTTTCGACGGTTTTAGTTAAAAAAAAGATTTTCGATATTTTGTAGATACGTTCATGTGGTTGTTATACCGCGATATATTAACATCACTATAGAAACCAAAAATTAAAACAATTCATCGATTTTTATACGAAACGAAACAGCACCAAGCTATTCACACATCGCTATAAACTCATCACCCATCCACATATTTCCAATCAATAAACAAGGAGTTTGTTACAATAAAAAAAAATCCCGTTTCGACGCACTTGGCCGCGAACGGATCCGCAATGCGCAAGCGCAACTCAGCCGTTGCGTAATAAATCACACGTTGCAACAAGTGGGGCATCGCGAACTACCCTCCCCCCACACAGTACCGTTAATTTGACTACTCATTAGGAAAACCTACCGGCACGCGTTCATCAGCTGTTTTACAATATATTTTTAAAAACCAGCCTCAAACGAGGTTTTTGTGGGATACACCTTTCAATATGGCTCTATAAATGACTATAATTGATCATTAAATAAACATTTTTCAAATAATTGATGGATAATTTAAAGAAATTACATTTGCAATTCATTATTAATTCGATGTAAAAAAAACTAGTCAGTGTAGTAGTAGAGTTTAATGTTTGTTTAAAAAAAGAATATAGTGTAATAGTAAAACTTTTCATACGTATGTTGGGAATACAATTTGTTTGTATATCGTTTTATTACGAGAAAAAAAAATATGAAGAAAATATATAACGTCAGTAAATAAATATTCCGATTTCATATCTAATATTTTTATTTCCATTATTTCACACTAAAAACTACACAATTTAATATAAAACTCTATTTAACAAAATTAAAAAAATATTAATAAAATAAATCAATTCAAATTGTACATACTACTACATAAAGCGACTAATACATCAAAGAAAAATTCTTATAATTCCATTCCAATAAAAAATACCCTTTTCACGATACAAAAACCCAGTCAATAAAATTATAGGTATCAATTGAAATTATAGATTAATTTATAAGTCTGACGTATCACAGATATTACTCAAAGTCTGGTCTAGACCGCGAGACCAGACTGTGTCCGGTACTAAAAAATATAGGAGCACTTGTGTCCATTACTGCAATCCGACAAAGACACATAATGGTGCGACAAGATTTAACTAATGTTATAAAACTTAAGCTTTTTATAACTCGTTCACGTTATTAATAACATCTAAATATATAACTCAAAGGACTGACTGACGTAGTGATCTACCACAGCCCAAACCACTGGACAGATCGTGATGAAATTTAGCATGCAGGTAGATGTTATGATGTAGCCATTTGCTAAGAAAGGATTCTGATTAATTCTACCCCCAAGGAGATGAAATAGGGGATGAAAGTTTGTATGAAACTTTGTCGATTTTAAACCGATCGGGATGAGACTTTGCATGCATAAAGCTACTATGACATAGGCATCACGGCAATCGCTGATGAAGTCGCGAGCACCAGCCACTTGTAACATATAAAACAGGAATATACCATTTTTAATAACGCATATCATTTACACTAATACGAAATGCTAACTTTATATAACATAATACGATTTTTTTATTTTATATCGATATTATATGTCATTATGTATGCCGATAATATTAATTCTGATATTTTTAATCAATAAACTCATCTTTAGATTTATTAATAGAAAAATTTTACGTAATATTATACATAATAATTTTATATACATATGTAGCTGTATAAAAATTTAAATATAAATAAAATTATAACACATCTAGATTTATTAATAGAGAAATGAGAGATTTCTATTGATAAACGCTTAATTAATTTCCCTTTTTAACAAATTTCATTAATAAATTTTGCAAAAGAGAGTTTCAAAATTGATTTTGCATAAAATTCAAAAGTAGCCGCGTTTCATAATGTATGAAAACAGATCGTTAAAAAGCAATAAAAAATGCAACATATTACTATAATATTTGCTAATATCTTCCGGATTACGTAAAATAAAATAAGGAAAAAAATTTAAAATGTAACACACTTAGCTTGTATCCCAAAAATAAACATTGGTAATCCACAGCTGCAAGTGCATTGCCAGCTTTAAAAGGAATATTACACGAACAACGAAGGTGTTACTTATATAGTTCACATCACTTTGTAAAGGCGTAAATGCACTAGCCATTTTTTGGTTTAACTCTTAAATGACCGCCGATATTTAGTCCGTGAAAATTATCGTGTCGTGACAACGCGTACGAGCTACATCTATGAGCACGTCACATAAGCCGAGTTCACTGGAAATAATGTTACGGAAAAGTTATGAAACACAACCATACCTAACAGCACCATATAGTATTGCGAACCGGACGGTTTTCCGCGAATCGACTCGACTCGTTCGTACCGAGAATGACCGTAAAAACTTACAACAATTTGAATTTAAATAGACGACAATGTATACGACGAGACTTTTCAAAAACAGTTTAATCGCTTTAAAAACGCATACGTAATTTAGTTTACTAATGATATTTAATACTTATTTGATTTGATTTTTATGAAAATTCTAAGGGACCTTTTTAATAATTAATATTTATTATAACGGGTATTATCGCAATAACTAATGGCAGTAATACCTTTTTTATTGCCATACGTTTCGACGATGTTACATCCGTCGTGGTCACGAGCTGACGAGTGACAACGACGTTATATTAAATATGAAAAACAAGAATTAACTAAATCGGTCCAGCCGTTTTCGAGTAATCGATGAACTTACATAAAAAATTCCCCGTCTAATTGTGAATCTGTTCGTGGATTTAGCACGTTTGAGGTTAAGATGTAATATAGCCTATAACCCTAACTAACCCTATAGTCTTAATAAATAGACTATGCAAAATGTAATGTGTTCATTACATTGGTAGATACTAAAATCAGCGCGTTCAGTATAATACCATTAGATAAAGTAGTTAATTTAAAGTGATTTTGGAACTAAATATTTTTATTAATATTCTTCTTAATCTTTATATTTTGACTAGCTGATGCTCGCGACTTCGTCGATATCTGTGATGCCTACGTCATGCTTTATGCATGCAAAGTCTCAGCCCGATCAGTTTAAAATTGACACAGTTTCATACAATATTTCTTCCCCTATTTTATCCCCTTGGGGGTAGAATTAATCAGAATCCTTTCTAAGCGGATGCCTATGTCATAACATCTACCTGCACGCCAAATTTTAGCCCGATCCGTCCAGTGGTTTGGGTTGTGCGTTGAAAGATCACTATGTCAGTCAGTCAGTCAGTCAGTCAGTCACCTTTGAGCTATATTTAGATTTTTCTTTTACAACAATGTAAGTATTCATATCAACAATCAAATCACTTGATGGTTAGCTATTGGTAATGAGCAACATGAAAAAAACCTTGAAAGTTATTGGTGTGAGATAATAAAATAAGATTATAAGTGACTAACACACTAATAACCACCTAATAAATGTATAAAAAATCATACTCAGATAATACAAGGTCTATAAGTTCTAAAAAAATGCATCCGTAATTTAGTCACGCAGTCTTAAGAGACTAGTCCCGACTCCGTACGAGTTATATTAAGGTCTTATTTTTACCCGACTGGGCGACGCAGGGGAGGGTAATGTGTTTATTAACCTATGTATATATGTGGAATTGTAACTTTGTGATACTATTTAGACAAAACGCTTGGGCCGATGTTGATAAATGATATGTTGTTAATTTCGTCATAGCGCAAATGTCATAGAAAGGATATGGAAAATTAAAATGGTCGTATTTAGGTAAATCGACGAAGTGTGTCACGTGGGGTATCATTGAATAGGTACCTAACTTAGGGCGGCGGTGATCACTTTACATCACAGTAAAACCATATGCTCGTTTGTCCGCTATTTCATTAAAAATAATAATTACTAGCATATAATGATTATAGGAATATCATTAAATACACGTTAATACCTAAGCTATACTTATGTATGTATGAGTAAATTACAGCAATAAATCAATTAATAAGAAGGGTCCAAAGGACTAACAATTTCCGCGTTAGTTCAATAAGTATTTTACTAATGTTTAGTACAAGACTTCCTAGACCTTTTTCATGTAATATAGAAATATTACAAAAAAGGTCGATTAACTAATTTCGAGAACAATTTGCTATTTATAAATATTACTAAATATTATAAGTATCTTCAAATATTAGACACTACGAATCGACAAGTCTGTAAATCATTTGTTGTTAATTATTTTTCATTGAAACAAAGAAATGTACTTCAAATTTTTAACATTCAAACCTTATACACTAACGAGATTAAACCCACCCACACAGAGACAATTTAATTTGCACACCAATGCAACTATACCCAGTATTGATCGCGACTAAAGTGCATCCATAGAATGTATAACATCTTTGAACCTTATTCATTTAGAATAAGAGCGAAAATGCCTTAATGAAACGAATACCTAGAACAGTGATACACCGTACAGGAGGATCCGTCAGTTTGACTGTCTAGCCTGTATAAATCTCGCTTAATCGTCTGGAACTCCAATAAGTACAATTTGTGATAAAATGTCCTCTGTGCCTTATGTTATGTCTGGATTAAGGTTCATTGGATTTTAAAACTTATACCCATAGCAATAAAGTTTATACTTATTTGTAGTGGTGGTTAATTACCTAATTGATTTCCTTTCAGAACTAATGCGATATTAAAGTAACTTTTAACTCTTTAGTACGTTTAGAAACTTAACTTTAATTCCTAATTAGTGTTTAACGTATTATTGTATTTCTTATCTTGAAAATATAAGTTTGTTGGTATTACAAGAGATTGCTTAATAAATATATTTTTATGTGTATATTTTATAATCAATATAAATGTAAAAACATGCAATAAAATATGCATACTTCAAAAGAATTCGGTTTCGTTATTATGCAAAAAAAAATATTTCATTAAAAACCAATAAGTGATGTAAAGCAAGATAATGAATACATAGTGGCTAAGAAGAATAAAATTCGCTTATAAAAATGTTTTTAAGTATTTTTTTTCATTAAGAGTTGATGGAAAAGGTTTTTTTCCTCTTAACACTTGTAAAGTTATTTTCACATTAGTGATTGTTTAAATACATTTTTTATGTTTTTTTTTATTTTACGAAAGCAATAAAAAATAATGTTGAGTGTAACATTAAATTGCATTGTAATCTATTTAAAAGTCGCAGTATTTTTTTTTAATTTAATAAATATTTCGTAGTTTGTTCAACGTTGTTATTCGTAAGATCTAAGTAATTAGATCAAGTTTTCTCAATCACAATGAAATTTCGTATATTTGTCTGTCTAGTAAAGAATATATATTTTACTTCGCTTTAGTGTTAAAAAAATTCTTGTAGACGAAACCTTATTCCGGCCATAAAAAGCCCAATCCGAAGAGCACATTTACGATGTGAATAAAATCCCTCTGTCATATAAAAACATACCTATATAAAATTAAACGATACAATGAAAGGACGATTTTATTGGTGGGTCGAAACACTTTTATAAAAAGAACATAATATATTACCGTAATCGAAATTCGAACATTACATACCACTAAGTAAAACGATTACGAGAGTATCGATTCCAAAATCGATCAGCGCAAATGCCACAGATACTCAACGACACTAATCGATGAGTCAACCTATGGCCTTTGACATTTCGGCCAGTGCCTTGCTATTCCGATCGATTTGACAAAACGCAGCGTCTGGGCATGCGTGGATTTATTTCGGTAAGCGGGTCGGCGGGTTCATCGGCCGTCGCGACGCCTAATAATAACGATGCGCGTGCGCAGGTGCAGCGAGGGCGCGCAGATTGATGGCTATATGGAAATAGAATCGGTGGTACGCTGAATTATGCGGGACCTTTGATATTAGTAAATATTGATAATTTAAACTGACGTTGTTTTAAGTGACGTTCGGTGATTAAAGGGAATTTCGTTAGTGGGTTAATTAGTTAAATGCGTTTGGATTTAGGATATTCATGGACTTTGTCATTTTAGATAGGAGACAATTATTCGTTAGTGGAAATTAAATATTTGATTTATTGTACGAAATTTTTTGATTCACTGTCTTTTGAAAATAATATCGGTCATCAATACAGCTATGAGTTGTTACCGTTATTATTTTAGTACTCAAAATTATTGAGAAAACATTTTGACAATGGATTTCTGATGTTTGTTCTAAAACGAAACAAATCAACGGTCAATATGTATCGCAATACGATAGTGGTAACTCACTGTAATAGCCCTCCAGTTATCAAAGATGGAAATATACATAGTTTTTTTAATTCAAAATGTTTGAACGTTTTGTCTATAGGAATAAAAATTCGTTGATGTATAAAGATTCACAAGTTTACAATAAACCCACGGCAGGGGTTAAATAAAATGAGAGTAAATGTTTAACGTTTAACGCGCTTTAGTTTATTTAGTTTAAAACAAAGGTCAATCGCCCCATTAGAGCAGGTTCCTCATAAATCACCTATTTTTAAACCCAACGCCTTGAACTCTCGAATTCCTAAAAACGTATAATTCGCTGACTGTAGCTATGTCGGATTTATTCTACGTATCATTATGATTTTGGCAAACTGTACGTGCGTTAAGTCATCTCCTAACTCCAGAAGTAGGAAAATGAATAATCGGATATGAGTTGCTTACTTTTTTTTTTGCTTAATATTCAAGAAATCGTTCAAAATACTTCTACAATTAATATCACTAGTGCAAGCTCGTAATTTTATTTACCTTTGACGCCAATAATACTTATTATTCAGCTCAACAAAAATTCACTCGTCGAGATTACAAACCTTTTTTGCACGAAAAAAAAAAACAGAATGTCACCGTTATAATCGAATAAATGAAATTCAATACCGTCACATAATTATCAGTAGTAATAAAGACAATTACTTTCAATTACCGGGTCAAGTGGGCGCTTGGGAAGATATGGGATACCTTGATACGCGATTATAGGATTTGAAAATATCTAAAACCCAGCTGTTAAACTGCAAATGAAACTATACATACAAAAAGTTTCAAATAGCAACGGTATTATATTATAATTGTATTGTACCTATTAATATATGCTACAAAGAATTGTATATTATAGGGAGTTTTACTGATCTACTTTTATATATGTACAACTAGCAACACTCCATAAAAAACAAAAAAAAAATTGAATCAGTTGCTATCTAACTTCACAGGATCGTCATTAATCTGAATATTAGCCCAGTGTGTATTATATATTTTAATATAAATCTCTTTTACGTTATTAATAGTAAAATAAAAATCACCGTGTCAATCAAAAGTGTTTGGCAATTTTATGATAATTAAATTTCGTCATTTTTCGCAAACGTTAAGAGATATTTCTTAAATAATCTGTCGAGATTAAAAATAAGTTAACATGGCTTTATAGTATAATAATATATAATATAAGATTTACATTTGTAAGTTTTTCTTTCGTAATTAATATAAAACAACTCTGTAACCTTACAAGGTTAACCTTTACTTAGTTAGTTACCTAGGTAACTTTAAGAAAGCTGTTTATGGAAGTCTGAAAGCAAAACATATAAGTGTAATTCTCGCCTAAGAAAAGATATTTTATAATTTAATCAATTTATAAATCGTCGAAGACTAATCGCTCCAGTTTTCATACTATCACAGGCTTTAAGTACTTCGAAAGTCAGTTACTACACTTTATTGCGTCCGATACGAAAGTTTGTTGCGTTGCATTCAGACCCTTATATAGATAATCTATGTAAAAATGTCATAAAACTGTCTACTTACTTATCTTTGCCTATTCTTAATAGCATGCTTTGTACATATATGTCGTGTTGGCGGTTAAATCAGCCATTCCGGAGGAGGGCTAGGCTGTACGTTAGAATGTCATCGAATTTGATTAGACCTTTTTCCACGACTAACTTAAAAAATGTTTCTACCATGTTTGATTGTGTTGGGGTGTTTTTTTTTAATTCCACTATAATTTAAATACCTCAACGGATTTGGATGTGTGTGGTATTTAGAATTCTCACATTACCACAGATGATATAGGTTAAATGAACAATAAAAGATAAATTATTTTATACAACCGCGATCTTAATTCATTAAAACATAAAACTCTAAAAATATTTTCCGCTTTTTAACCAACTTCCAAAAGAAGATGTTTTTAATTAGTCAAGGATTTTTTTATACGTTCACCAATTACTTGAAAAAGTAGGACCGATTTTGTTAATTTCATTTTTTGTTTAAAAGGATATACACTTATATTGGACCTTTAGAAATTTCATCAAAATCGGTTTAGTAGTTTGGTTTTAAAATCAAAATCACTGGAATAAATCTGTGAATCAAGTAAACGTATTTTTTTTAGTTTGTTTCCTTTTAATAAAGTCTTTATAGTGTAAATAGCATAATCTATACTAATGTCATGAAGAGGCTATGTAGGGGGTCATCTCTGAAATTATTGCTACGATTTAAATAATTCTTTTTGCGTTTTATAGCTCAATGATTCAGAAAGGTTATAGGCTATATAACATCACACTACTTCATAGAACCATAAGCGCGAATGAAATCATTAGCTGTCAGCTAAAAAATATTCTAGTATCTATCCAACTACATTAGACAACGATATTTTGTAAAGTTTATATAACACAATATAATTGATTGCATTAATAGATAAGATGCTTGAGATATCGTGTCAATGGTTACAGACGGACGTAATATGTCGTAAGTATTGCATATGCCGTGTAGATAAAGACGTCATGCCCCGAGCCTGAAACGATATTATGGTTAACTAGCGGTCCCTCGGGGTTTCACTCGCGCTTAACATAGAATTTTCATACAAACATTCTCTAAAAAGAATCCTCATGCAAAATTTGACCTGGCACTTGTAGTTTTTGAGATTTCGTGATGAGTGAGTGAGTGACCTTTCGCTTTTTTCCATTATCGCAATAAAAGATATGCCTATGTCCTTTCCCAGGGTCTAAAGATCGTCTGTGCCAAATTTTAACAAAATCGATGTAGAGGTTTAAGCGGGAATGCGTAACAGATAGACAGACAGTTACTTTCGCATTTATAATATTAGTAGGAATAATCGATGCTTACTGAACGTACATTTAACGAGCTGGTCGATTTATTTACTAAATATTTAATTTTAATTGGCAGTGCATAATATTTTAAGTATATAATGTTAATAAAAGACATATAGTATTATTAGTGGCAGCCTAGCGGTCAGAATTCGACCGTAGTTCATTAAAATTTCAACCATTTTCAAGATTGAACACAGATAATCTATTCTAAATTTGACCACAGACTTTAACAATAATAAAAATAGTATACATGGTAGTGTGTGTAATGTTTTATTAATTGATTTAATATGGATAATTAAAAAAATATTAGCATATTGCTTACCTTCTCCATATAAACTATAAATGTGCAAAATTTAATGTTACTCTAACGTCCGCGCAATTTTCGTAAAAGCGAGTAAAGTTTTGCTTCACATATTAATATATAGATGGGAGGATGTGTTTGAATTTCTACTTTATATAAAGGGTTGCGATTGCGGTATATTTACTTCCTTCCGCCCTTACGAAGAGGAAAGTAAGACTTCAACACGTTCCCTTCACCCCTGTTATATTAAATTTGTTACCTAAATTTTACTGACAAAAAATTTAAATCAAGAATATAAACTTCCAACAAAATCGTTACCTCACTTAAAGTTTTCCTTAGCATCTTTAACATGAGAACAGTATTTATAAACAAACACGAAGAGTATATTTTTAGCCTTTACGGTTTTACGTGACACGCATAATTTAGAAGTGACACAAATGCGAACAAACAAAACGAGTCAGTTAACGAGATTCAAACGGGCCATTCACTTTACGACAGTCGCATGGACCATGCCACGAATAGAGGGTTTGTGGACCTGCAAATTGTATACTATGTGTGCGTTTTAGTATGGACAAGATACAGCGCCACCTATCGCAAAAAGGTCGGCACCAGTATACTGGTACCTTGTCCATACTAAATCGTATAACGCAAACGATAACCTTTCACAAATTCACACTCGATCATCTGTTGTTGTATTTAGTCTTTGTTTATTCGCTTATCACAAATCAAGTAGCAAATTCCTTTCAAAGTCACGCAACTGATGCATTCAAATTTAAACTTATCGCCAGATTTATATCTAGTCGCTGCAACAGCAGCAGAGCTTATGCTGCCGTAAAAACGTCCCTAAATACATCCGTGGGATCAAAAGCTGTGATCGTTTACATGATGCTTCATTATTAATACTCATAATGAACAAATATATAATATTTTCAATAAAATATCTGTCATTACTTTGCCTCCTTAAAAAATCGTTAATTTAAGATGCGTCCAGCCATAAGCTGTAGAAAAATTGACATGTTTACATACTCTCATTGTCCTGCCAACAGCAGCAATCTTAACCCTTCATTTTACGATACAAAAGTCGTGGATTTGTGCTACTGTCGTAATATGAATGGCTTGCTTAAATCGATGCGACCAATGTATGCTAACATTTAGTGGAACGGAAACAACTTTCTAAATGCGGAAGATATAAAATATATAGAAAATCACTTGTTTTGCTTGTCACGTGGAGGAAGAGACGATGAAACAAGATGTAACTTTACCGATTACGCAACATAACATGTTTCAAGATTAAAGCTAATGTAATGGCTGCTGAGGCTCTTGGATATCTAAGGCAAGATGGCTCGGAGGATTTAGTTTAGAATTAGCTGAAACTGTTGACAGAAGTGTAGGAAGATGATGATCCGTGTCATAACTTGTTAAATATCAACATTAAACGTTAAAAATATCCACTAGTGGATAAAATTATTTATGGATTAACACTCAATAAATTTTCTTATATACGTTTAAAAGAAGAGTCGGAGAAAATATGCCACTTAATGATGATCGAGAACTTCATCTATAGACCTTATTGTAAAAGGCCAGAATAGACTAGCCATATCTTACCAACCAAATGGTCTAAGTTGTTGTCCCCAATTACATTTACTTAAAGGATTGTAATAACACTGGTGAATAAAAACCTACATAGGCCTACGCTGAACTTTGCCACCAATTAAACATATTTCCATATGCTAATAATCTTATCGATTTGAAATGTTTAACAAATTTCATAGTGATTGCTACCTGACCTCTGCGTATCTTTATGGTCAAACCAGTGGCATATTGAATATAAATATTCTCAGTAACCTAAATATTCAGTCAACATTCTGTATCATCAATTTCGAGAATGAGTTTTAACATAAATTATATAGATAACGTTAACTAGGTATATGGAGACACGTGCAGCGTCCCAAGCGGATATTTCTGATTTTATAATTTCATCCGATGGACAGTGATCACTGCTGCCTATGACTTGAACATGACAGCACGGGATCACCTACAAACACGTTGCCAGCTGAAAAAAGAATAAGAAGTAGGGGACGGGGACTTAGGCAGCTGGTTCCAGCTCTTACATCAAGAACAGTAGCTATACCCTGATTTTCTTCGAAAGTATAGTATTTCAGGGATCGAGTCAGCCCGTAAAGGAGCTGTAGACAGAGAACTACCGCCAGGCTCTACACGTTTCGTCAACCAAATATTTCGTTTATGAAAACGCGATAGTTCGCTCAGATAAAGGGATTAAATAAAAACGCGATACGTTCGACCTTCTTCGAGCGTCAACAAACGCATTTGGCTTATTAGAAATTCTAATGTGAATAGATACTTGGAGTATAAACCGAGAAATAAAATTTTACAACCTCGACCCAATCGAGATCTTGTAGGTCTTAACAGTTATAGTATTAAATGAGCTACCGTTTATTGACAACTGGACAAACATTAACGGCCCCATGCCGAATGAAATAAGGTTATGTCTTAAGTTTTATAGTTCGATTTATAAAACAAATACTTTTATGAGCTTGTATAACGGGCACATAGATTAACTTTCCTAAGAATTAGAGACCAAACAATTATGATATCGTTTTTATAATTTCTTTAAGGTTATACAAGATTTTTATAAAATTCTTACACCATCAACAACTGCTATCAACTAACCTCTAAAAAACAAGAGGTTTTTGTTCTAATTGAGTTATTTTCTGTAAGTATGATGTGCACGACATCTTCGCTTATTGTTAACCAATTTTAATTATTCATTTTTATTAAATACTTTGTGGGATGTTGTCAAGATAGAAAATCTGTCTCAAATTAGAATTACTTTTTATTCTTGTAAGAGAAAAAAAATACATTATTTTCTTAATAAAATTCAATATTAACTTAATGCGAAATAAGATATTATAGAATAAACAGTTTAATGTCTCACAAATCAAAGTTTCAACTCGAATTCAAAAGGTGCATTCCAACTCACGTTAGACAAATGATTTATTAAAGAGACGTTTGCCAAAGGTTTTCCGAGTGAGAAATGCCAGAAGCCAAATCGTCACATAGATATGTATTTTTGTTACGAATCAGTATATACTGATTCTTAACATATATATATATATATATATACATATATATATATATATGTTAAGTTAACTAACTAAGTTAATGTTAACATTTATATTTTAATTTAAAAAAAAAAAAACAATTGCACTACAGATTATTATAAATATAAACTATACAACGTATTCAATAATCCTGAACTTTAACATTTACCGTTATTCCTTTTCTATTTCTATAACAACAGTAACTTCTATTAAAGATAAAGCTTATCTCAAACTTAAGTCTTAACAAACTGCATCTGTTGATTAAACAATTAAGTCCGTTAAACACAGCGAGGCCGCGACCGCCATTTTAATAATCCGCCTCATTGGAATACGAACACTATGATATTTACATTAAAAAAACTGGTATCAACTGGTATGAAAAAACCGTTTTTTCTATACATATAAAATTATAAATCGTTCACAAATTACTATTATAGCACGAATTTTTGTTGTTAATTTCGTTTTATTGCCAGATTATATTAAAAAAAAAGTGTCGTTAAACAACAATAATAATAAAACCATAAAATAAATCGTAGCGACATTGAAAGTGAATGTAGGCGCACCTGTAACTCCGTGACCGGTCGCTCGTCTTTTTCGTTAGGTCACTGAGACGCTGTGAAATGCCGTTACAATTTTTAAAGTTGGAATTCCGAACTGTAAAGGAACGTAAAGAACGAATCTATTGATCTTTGATTTTGGAACGTTATTCGTGCTGTCAAATTGGCACGTGTCGTTTTATTACCGTAACTTTTTTTAATGAAATAGTGACGTGCAAACCTGATCATTCTTTTAAGCGATTTTTTTCCTGATGACATTTTATTTTCATTTAGAAATTATTGAGAAATTTAATTTAAAATAGAAAACTGTTTCGTAATAAATAAAGTAACACCAATGCATTATTAATTTTTTTTTCATCTTACAATATTTCAACATAACATGAAACTTTTTATAGGAACGTTTGAACTGTCAACGTGACAGAAGCTTTTTCCCGCGCGATTTAAATTCCGAATGGTATGAACAATGAACTAACAAAAACGCGTTGACCACAAACGGATAAATGAAAAAAAATCCTTCTGAAACGTACACCGTTGCAGACATGATTGAGTAATATGTATGAATTATTTACGATGTGGTAATTTCCCGGTCGGCCATTTTAGGCGTTTCGCGGCGGGTCCATGGCCCGTTCGAGAGATATACGACTTCACAAAATACATTCACTCATGTTACGATATTAAACACAGATTACCAATTCCGGACTCACATTGAGCTAAGAATTTATAGCAAGGGAATTTTTAAGTATGGGTAAAATATATTTCTTCACACACGCCAATTTTTTTCCTGCTACATAATTAGTACAGTAATTAAACATTTTCAATAATCACATAATATTTTCCTAATTTTTAAGAGGCTTTTGCTTTGGAACTTAGTCTGTAACAATAATATCTTATACATACAATTATACAATACGTGTGTAAATGCTATTATAACATTTCGATATTTGTTTAACGATAATGTTTTTAAACAGACGACAAAACATATCATTAAAAGCAATCGACAAAAGGAAACAGCGCATATTCCAAAGACAATTGCACCAACAATGTTCCGTCAGTGCCACAATAAATAGCCATTTGGCCGATTTCGTGAGGCATTCTACAAATAAAATCAATGGTTATCTTTGGTACGACCGCTGCAAAAACATCTCCATTTCTGTTTAATGCCTATACATTACACAACCGCGCAAGCCAAACATGGCACATTGACCCACTCTAAACGTTTAATGACCGTTTATATTAGCCAATAAATTAAACACGTCAACGTCCAGTATATAAGACAGAAATAATCATGTTTCATGAAAAAAGACTTAGTAAGTCATAAAACAAACTGCTGACTATAAAGAACCTACTTAGACATTGCATTGGCGGGAAATTAAATGTCACTATGACAGATTATATTGACAAGTTGAAAATTCAACTTTGCCTGCGGCGCGATTAAAGTAAAAGGAAGCGATAAGTGTTAACACGCCTCTTCCTCGATTGGTAAAGTTGTAAAAACGTCATCCATTACTGTGAAAGAGGAAATAATTTAGGTCTCTCTGTTGCTGTGCTTTTATTAAGATCGATGTGACATATTAATCGCTCGGTGTCAACTATAACTTGTTTTATTGGTAAATAAATATAAGTAACAAAACGCTATGTATAGTTAACACAACTTGATAATTTAAAGCAATTAAATAACAACGGTGACAAGTACGAAACACGAGATGACCGAATAGATGGTGCGTTTTAAACTGAACCGATGATCAAAAGAACAAAGCTAGTCTATTCGTCTACCTACTAATTTTTAAGCCCGGACCTAAAAAGAGTGGTGTGCAACTGTGTGTCTGTGTGACATCGTAGCTCCCAAACGAATGGACCAATTTTAACGCGATTTTTTTATTTAATGATGTAATTCATCATAAGATCATACGCTTGAACGTTGTCACTTTCTAGTCGTTGAATGAAGCAACTTCTTGTCTCATGAACTCGAAATTTTACTATACTGAGAATTATATTGAAATACCATGATACCGTAACCTTGACCACAACTCCTCACCAAATTACAGCAGAAGTATTATGTTGAGATTCGTAGAAAAGGTCTCAATAAGTAGACTGTTTTTGATTTTGAAATTTCCCATTTTTAGGCAGAACTCGCGTAGATCAACTAGTATTTAAACCCAGAATAAACAGAACCATAAACAAGCAGTCACGTTCGGAAACACGACATCTTTTAATTTCCACCGCTCACGAAACGCCGATTAGCGGTTTACGGTTAAACAGCGATAACAATCGGGCCTCAGCTTTACACAATATTGAATGCGTAATGATTTACACAATTCAATTAACGTACGCCGTGTAGTGGATCAAGTGGATTCGGTCCGGTCAAGAAATTCACGATATGTTAAACGTTATGTTTTGTATATGTATCTACTAGCTGTCCCTTGCGGTTTCACTCGCGTTTATGGTTACTGCTTCGCTTCTATCAGTCGTAGCGTGATGTCATATAGCCTATAGCCTTCCTCAATAAATAAACTATCTAACACAAAAATAATTTTTCTAAAAAACTAGTAGTTTTTGAGATTAACGCGTTTAAACAAACAAACTCTTCAGCTTTACAATATTAGTATACATATGTAAAAGCAAAAAGTCACTCACTCGACAAAAAAACTTAAAATTTGGCATGTATCTTCCTTATAGGATGTAGACATCCGCTAAGAACGGATTTTACGAAACGCTAAAATTAAGGGAGTAAAACAGGGGTTGTTTGTATGAAACTCCTATGTAAGGCGCGAGTTAAACCGCGCGGGGCTAGTTACATATATTATACTAGCATTCCGCTCGCGAATTTCTTTGCGTGGATTTCAGTTATATCGCGTTTCCACATCCTATAGACAACGTGCATTTTTTCAAGATTACAGTAACCTACTACTTACTACACCCCTTTAAAGTTTTATTGCAATTGGTCTAATTGTTTTTGAGTTTATTCTTTACAAACATGCATACGAAAATACAATTCTTTACTTAAAATATATGATAACATCTTTCATTTGCTCGTAGCTTCGTTCGCGTTCATTTCGATTTTATTTTGGACAGAGTATATTTAGAAGTCTTATTTATATCTCAGGAACAGTACTTTTTTCTGTATAAAAGGTTTAAAAATATTTTGTGTGTAATTAAAGCGTGAATTCGTAAGAAACGAATTTACATTAATATTATTTAGGATTCTAGTGCCTTGCGGTTTTACGCGCGTTACGGTACTTGTCAGATTGATTGACGTTTATGGTTACTGCTCAGCTCCCATGAGTTATGGCGAAATGTTCTATGGCGTATATACCTTCCTCGGTAAATCCTAAGATTAAAACGGACAAACAAACAAACAAGCTCTTCAGGTCTTCAATCAGACGTTCCTGATAGCAGCGCCACCTACCCTGTCCAATTGTGAATCTCAAACATCGTGTGACCTCACTCACAAAAAACACAAAAAAAATCCATCAAAATCAGTCCAGCTGTATAGGTGTTCACTCACACACACACAGACAAATGGAACATGTATATGTATATATACGTATGTATAGAAATATAAAAAAAAAATATTGAAAGAAAAAAATTCCAAGCGAATTTTTTTTTATGAGATTGTGTTTCACACTTTACAGTAAGTACACACATGTGATCTAACATTGATATAGTTAACTTGTTTTCCTTTATTAAACCGTTAGTCGCAGGTTTATCGGACATATGACATAAGCCCGCCCCCGTGAGGATTAGCAGCGATCGCGCTGCGTACGCGCATATTCAATGTCAAATCGGAGTCACTTGGATTTCTCGCACCTCGGTTTCTTCCAATCGGTATTACAAGAGCAATTATAATATTTTTCATTAATTAGAAGCAGGAACTCCTTATTGGGAGAGTAAAAACTTCACCTCGCCACTTCCGCGGACCTCAGACGTATATGGAAGATAGACGCCTGGAGATGGTATTGAAATAATCCGGACTACCTGAATACCTGAACATTATAACGTTTAAAATATTATCTATTTAATTACGTATTAAAATAATTCGAAGGATTTTTTTGTACGTATAATGGATGACATTGAGATAATCAAACATTTTAATTAGATTCTCGATCATTGGTATTATGCTAATGTTTATTATTGCTCGAATGTAAAATAACTAGCGTATTTATACATATATTTTCAATGAATTTTTGTAACTATAGATATCTTGCGTTCATTAATTTCAAATTAACGTTAAAAATCTTTACCCGTTTCCGACTTTGACAAGTTTGTCAATCGACTTCTTGGCCCAAAGATACACTGGCCTGTCATACTAAGTTAGTAACTCGTTGCTAGACAACGTCGTCCAAAGTTGTCGACATTGTAAGCGCCAAAATTCATGGGATTATAACGTAACTATAGATGTACATTGTCATTGATTTTATCATTACATATTTTGCTAGGTAAAATGGTTTCTGGTTTTCATATAAAATAAATACAATAAGACCATACGAATGAATATAAAATGAACAAGAATCGACTTCCGAATACTTAAAACTAAAACCATCAATTTGTAAAGTAATAAAACATAATGTAATGTAATTAAGTTCTTAAAACAATAATAATAGTCGCGAAGAGAAATCAGCAATAAAACGGCGTTCTAGTGTTCAGAATACTGTGAAACAACGAATTAGACAGATTACAGTCGTTAAAGTGTATTTGAAATGAATTATAATTGTTAGAAAGTCCTATCAAATTTAAATAGAACAATAAACAGAATATACTGCGGTGAAGGTAATTAAATTAATAAACGATATAGTACATTTTAGAAAGTACGTAAAGATCCAAGGAACTTCGTCTGTATCAAAACCTTTTCTTATCCCCTGTTTTACTCCTTTTACATTTAATTTCTGCGACACAAAGTAGCCTATAGAGATACCTCTCCACAGTGATACCCTTTAGGTCAAATCTCTGTATCAAAATTTATAAAAATTGATGCAGCGGTTTAACCATAAAAACGGAACAATCAGACAGAGTTACTACCATATTTGGATGCTGATAAGCAATAATGTGTCAACCCACAAAAAGTCAAATTTAGAGATATTGATATATTTTGATACTATGTCACCTATTTGACATTATTCAAAAAAATTTCAAGTAATCTAAACTAAATAAGTATGAAAAAAAGTTTCTTAACTCAATGCTTCGAATTTCAGGTCCGTTCCATATTTTGCAATTTATAAAATAATGTCAAACATTTAAAAACTTATTACTAGATAACATATTTAAAAAATCTATCTGCTTTTGATTCATTATACATTTTATTAAAATAGAAAAGAAAAGATGAATATATACGTCTTCAAACAAATTTATTAAGAATCGGTTTGACATCTTTAGACGCAATTTTCTCAAAACGAAGTCCGTGTGGCTTAACACAGTATTGCTTATCAGCGTCCATTTATAACATTAGTGTAGAGGTAGCGTTAAAAAGAAAATATTTAAGTTATCGTCCAAATGTTTCATTAACAAAAAAAAGTTAGAAGATAATGTATGAATATCAAAGCATAGTGTTGTGATTCATTGAGTTGAATTTTCTAATGGTAATAATAAGCAGTCTTCAGAGAGATAAAGTCATTCAGGACACAAAAGGCAACGTTGTTAACGATCATATCACCAAAACTGCTTTTCAAATTGGTCATTATGAAGTAAAATGCACCAGTGACTCATTTGAAGACAAAAACTTTCTAGAACTGCTAATAACTCGCACGCAAAAATTATCAAAATGATAACATAAAAATACTTATCAGCGCCCCGATAGGTCTATCAAAAGGTTTTGGAAACAATACCTTACAAAGATTATATATTGCACAAAAAGGTACATTTTTGTTCTTAAGTACTCCTTTTATTGTGTTTTATATAAAAAAAAGGTTTACAAAAAAGTCACATACATTTGGTTTTTAATGAACTTACGAACCGAATAATCGCCTTTTTAAGTACCAAATATCGAAGCAAGCGCCTGGTTCAACTTACCTGAAACAAAAAGTAAAAAAACACTTAATTAAACGGAATAAGTATTCAGACGAACGTATAGAATCGATTTATATTGTGCACATTAAAATACTTTTCCCATAATACAACGAAGAGAATGACTGAATTTTGAGCAAAGTTATTTAAAGATAGGGTTTGAGGAAAATCATAAAATTCTTTACAATTAAACTACGTAGTTAACAAATTACTTCACAATTAAAACAAAATAAGCATTTAAAGAGGTTTGTATAGTGGTCAAACTGCTTAATTTCATGAATACTTCCAAAGGTATTTGAGATTAAAATTTCAAGGTTTTTGTTCGTGGCGAGCAAACGGTGTCATTTGCTCGGTCAGTAATTAAATCCTCTTATTCTAAATCATTATACGTAAATTATAAATTAACGCATTAGTGGTAATTTTGGTTAATGGGTGTCAAGTTTTTGGGACAGTAAATGTTATCTGCCTATGTCATCAAAATATTGCTAAATTACCTCTCCTGTACTTACATTTAAGCAACTAATTTAACCTAACTGCAGCAAATGTTGCTCGATGTTGCGGGATGCCATTTTTGAATATTTTCTATGCAAAAATGGCATCCCGAGTTGCTATCACGTGGGTTCACATGTTACGTTATCTAAATCGAAAACAGAATTACTTGTTTTAATATTCGCAGAAATATGTCGCTCATTAAAATTACTTTCCGTTGTCCAGTCGAGCGTTACAAGTCCTTGTTACTGTTTTCTTTTTCGATCTGTCAATTAATTCGTCTAATGATTTCGTCACAAGCATCGAAGCCTATTCTCCGTTGCCCAAGTCATTTGTTAACACAGATGGCTTTTAACATGGCAATAGATTGAACGTAGGCGTCAGGGTCGCACGTACACGATTCAAAGCAAACAATCAATAAATGACGAATTAATATCGTCGGAGGTTCAAGTAGTTCATTATTAGGTGATTTACATTTATCCTACATTACTCATGTTTGGAGATAAATAGCTCTGATTCATCTTTATTCTCTGCAAAAGTAGTTTTATCTTTGCCGTGGTCTGTATTTGTTTAACACTAATCAAGGTCTAATTTGTTTACAGTAATTCTGTCTGCGTTTACTCAGTTTAATATATCTTTTATAGTTTTATATAACGCAATTAATTTTACAATTACTCTTATAGTATTGTTTACTTCTATTGGATAGTCATTTATTTCCTTAAATCTTCTGGAAAGGTAAAATACGAATGGAGCACAACTCTTCCACATATTTAACACACACTGAATCACATCAATTAGGGCATTATAAGTCGGATCACTAAACACCAAAATTTCGTAATCGATTTAAATATATTTATAATCTTTAACCTGTTTCAAGTCAGATATCTAATCAGACAACTAATTACTCATTATCTGCAGTAATTTTCCGTTACATTCAAAAATAAAATAATTTGCACTTGACTTATCTTCTGAGCCTATCTATTCCGGACATTTTGGATTGCCTTATCCATCTTGCGTTTAACGTTTGTAAACTAATTTTGTTTTATAGACTCAACAAGGATATTATTGCTCAATATTATATTATGCTTATCTATGTTTAGTTACCAATCCCATGTTTGTATAAACCTTTCCTCGTTCTATCAGTGTCCATCGTTTCAAAACTTTCTTAGCACAATCGGCGTTAGCTTTCTAGTTTTAGCTGAACGCAGTTCAATTTTATACGTGTAAAAACTCAAAATCGTCCAAAATCTAAGGGTGCAAGGTCTCGAATCGTGTGTATGAAGGCGCACTGCAAATTTATGATGGCGGTTACTATAATGGCTCAGTTTACGCACACAGCAGCGATTATGATGGATTGGCTGCAGTGCGCGTGGGCAAGGCGTCCGGCGGGTATGCTAATACTTCGCATGCTCCACCGGGGAGGTTACATTAGTACAAACTTAGAACATTTGATTGTTCGTAATCGTGCGACACGCGAACTCAGTTGCGACATTTGGATACACTTAATTTTCATTGTTTCCATTTCTCGACTTGTATCATATTTAAAGTACATAAGTGTATATATGTGTTCCTTAAAAATTATTTTAGTGACACCGATTGAAAAACGTTCTATACAGCATATTATACAAAAGGTATAAATAAAAATTATTATGACGCGAACAAGTGCGATACTTTTAGTAATTTATTTTATTAATAAATGTTGTTTTATTCATGTAAGCTATACTTGTCGTGTATGTGTTGAGGATGTTGAAATCTGGTCTAGATCTATATTAGGCTATGAATTCATCATTTAGTTACATTAACGACTAGTACAGTGACAACGAACCCTCTTCAATAAAGATAATCGTTTTTTCGATTTCCGCTTGGGCAGATATTTGTATAAGCCATTTAAAAATTCGATTCGGTTTGGCTTTTACCTTAACAGAGAATATAAATAGTCATGTCTGATTTTGAGAAACAAATAAACCCAAACGACGAGAAAACGCTAAAGATTGAATTTGCAAGATCACAAACATTGTTAAATATTTATCATCTGTGCTCAAAACAAATTGTACCCAAGGAATTTTAATCCTTTGTCATTCGAACAATTGACGTTCGAGTTCGTTTGGTTATTGACACACGATACTTCGTAAACGAGATATTATTAGTAAACATCGGTATAAATACGAAACAATGAACCGAACGTGTTGATAGATTCGCCTGGAACGATGGAACAATGGCGGTGACAGTGTCGTAACATGATCCCGGCGCAGGCGCATCGCGTTCCCGCGGTATTACGATGAACAATCAACCTGGCATTTCGCAATAACAAATAAGGCGAGATGATTTGATTACGACAAATCTAGCTGCAATAGGTTTCTGTCTAATTACAGTTTTGAAATGGAATATAAGTTAATTGTTTGAATGAGTGTGAACAATAAAAATAATGTTCCAACTATTTCCTAATTCAGATATATATTTTCTAAATTTTATTTTTAGTGTAATTGTTATTAACAAGGAACATAATAATTTAAATTCATTAATTAACAAAGACAATATGACAGAGAAAAATGTAGCTTACCATTCGGATAAAATCATTACAATCATTGATTTGTCAAAATATTTTTCAACAAAACCGAAATAATTTCCGCCAAAAAGATTTCCACATAATACCCGATATAAAATAGATCTAAATCACAAAACAGATTATAAAAACAAACGAGATGTACCTAATCTCAGGCACGTTCCTATCTACATATACATAGATGGCACAACTTACTTCATAAATAGCTATATAATTTTTATTTATAGTATTTCGAGTCTGAAATCTAACCTCAAAAGATTGCGAACATGCAAATTTAAATGTAGGTAGTGATTATCTTATTGAATATTCTAAACAGTAAAAGCTTAGTCACATTATGTTGACTACTCAAAATGGACTCATTTATCTACCAGTTGATACTGTAAATAGCTTCTTATTTACTAATGGAGTTAATATTGCTCTACATGTAGACAACTTTAGTCTAGTAGAGAAGAAAACATTTATATATAATTATATATATTATAAAAAAAACTTTATTAAAATGGACTACGAAATATGTACTTCAAATTCTTGCCCAATTGTCTAATACGTATATAAAAATCGATATTTCTAAGTTTGTTTATTTATATTCTGTGCGCTTCATTTGATCGAAAATTGTATGAAGTTATTAATTGAAGAGAAGGTCTTAGTAAGTACAATAAATTTTCAGAAGGTGGCTTGACATGCCAGCCAGACAGAAAAATGAGTTTAAGATGCTCGTCCGACATATCAAAATATTTAATAATGTGAACAAAACCGCACGAAAAGTTAGTACGTTAATAATAATCAAAATGCAATTACATTAAAAACAGACCAATTTAATATCTTTGCAACGAATAAAGATATCGCTGATACCGTGTTTGAGTGCCGTTTTATCTTTCTTCGATATAAAACTAATATCATTCACGCATGCGCAATGGAAATTTAGTATAATGATAATTACTTCCATGTTACATTCAGGAATATATTTTTATTCTCTATTTATTACTCTTAATTCGAAAATAGGTACGCTATAAATAAAATATCTTTCCGGAAACATCATTTTGTTAAAACCTATAAGAAATTATTCTTCGAAATGGAAGTATCATGCCCTATAATCCGTAGCGGATAATATTAATACAAGTTATTTTTTACAAAAACAGCTTTATAATCATAAAATTACAATTTCCCGATAGCATACCTTCAGTGTCCATCACCGGTTGGGCCGAACGTCCATCAATTCAAAACCCGAGATTACGTCTTCTAGCAGCCCCGGGCTCATTCTAGAGTCTAGCTCGGGTACACCAGTTAGTTGTAAATAGCGGTTTAATTAAACATTCTGATGGGTTAGAAGTAGCGAGCGGCGCCGGGGAGACGCGTACGTTCCACTATTAATTATATGTAATTTTCTGTACCATTGCATAAGGAGCGGCTAAACACATTGTGCATAGAATGTTTTTACTTAATTTTTGCTCTTTGTTTACAGAGAAACGAGTCAAGAAACTTAAGTTATTATGATCAAGATACTTTAAAGTTTAATGTATCAAAACAAACTGTGTACTTATTAGGTGAATTAAAATTAAATATAATTGAAATAAAACACTTTAACACATAAACTTCAAAAACAGAACTTGTTGCCAATAAAATACATGGTAAACCTTAGAATGAAATCTCGATATTTACTCAAAAGGTAATCCAAACTGACTCAGGTGCTTGAATTTATTTTCTTTCTAAAATAAATTGTTGGAATAGAAATTCATCTATTACAAGACACATATACAATGTCACGATGAACCTTACAGATTTCTAAATTCGAGACCAATACAAGTCAGTCCGCAAAATTTCGGAGATATTCTATCGATCAAACACAGAAAAGTCGTGACATAACAATTTGAGCACGATCAAAGCCGAGCTTATCTTAAGGATCTTTAAGAAGCTAGGTTTCCCATCAATCTACAACAATGTAACTTCATTTTCATCTCATTAACGAAACTGCAATCAGCATTATACTTATTTGTCGATGAATTCCGAGACGAAATATAGTTATGGTCGATATACAATTACGAAATTACTGGCAAGCTTGTATATGGGTTTTATATTTTAATGGTAAGCATAATTTAAACCGGACGGTAACTGCTACCAGAGAAGCTGTCGCGATCACTGTAATTTAAAATAATGCTACTTGATATGTAATAGAAATAGTAAATGAAATCATTAGTGCGTTATTATTTTTCTCAGAAAAAAACTGTGTTCGTTAATTAAAACGAATCGATTTTACGAGGAAAAATATAAATAAGATATCCGATAAGTAAAAAAAAAAATGTACTAACATTAAATAAAATAATAATAACGAAAATACACAATTGGAAGGATAAAAAGTATGAGAAATCAATATTTACCAAAAGTTAAAATTAATTTCGAAACCTCCCAAGCTTTTATGTATACATGGAACATAATGTAATACATCTTTTACAAGCAAAAACTCGAATACCGAAAATTCCGTGCGGGATTATCGTTTAAATTTCTATTATCTTAAGAACCGTCCAAAATTGAAATGTCGTGTTGGTATTTAAAAAACAGATTATCAGACATTACCGAAGGCCTGACGGAGAGAGTTGACATTCTTTATAAAAAAAATACCCACGACAGACACAAATAAACTCGTAAACGAACACGCACCTACATATCGCACTTTGTTTATATTCATCGTCCCCATATTGACGTTTTTATATTCGCTTCGGAAACGACGTTTTTCGTAATGTTTTAATTTACGTAGCTACTCGTCACTATCTGATCTCTAATTCATGAATATTCATACAATATAGATGCATCGTGACTCATAAAACATTTGTCAGATAGCGCTTGTAAATAATACATGTTAATGACTGGAATCCCATTGAGCAGATAAAGCTATTTACACAGTGGCGTTAATTGCACAGAACGAAGGTGTAATATGGTTTCCAAAGATAATTGCTTTATCGAGTCTAATTTCTTAAATCGTAAACAATGGTTTAAATCCTCATTACGGAACTCGTCACCCAGATTTGAACTCGGTAAATATTTAAGCTCTTGCCTCGTCGTATTAAAAAATAATGTTTACCTCCGCATCGGACGTATATCCAGCATTAATCTGACAGGTGCAGTTGTGGGAACGGGTTTCATGGATTTGATATGTGACATCGCTCGGTCGCAGACAGAGCGGCTCGTAAAGTTTAATTTGAAGCATATATTATAGTCCGAGATTTACTATCTTGTAACGCAATACAACGAGAAAGAATGGGTATAGTACAAAGGACAATCATTAGGTTGTGTTATGTGGGATGCGCATGAGCACAATGAAATTACAATGCGCCTGTGAATGTCATTATTTAAAATTTCATAAGATCTGATGTCTAGTCTATGTTGATTATAAATAAATAGTGTTTTAAAATTAATATGTCATCAGACGTAACGATAAGTGTTTCTATGAAGAAACCCTTATCGTTATTACGTCTCGGTAATATTTATTCATATAGATTTTTATCTACGGTAGTGTGATCTTTAAGATCTAAAGGAGATATCAAAGGTTCTTCGTTCAATATGAAAGGTTTTATAAAACTTAATTCAAAATATTAATCTAGAACCCAACTAAATACGTATTAATATAAATTTGAATTTAGCGTTAATTATTTTAATTCCAACGGAAAATCAAGTACCTAACGTGATATTCGCAGAAATATCAGACTTAAAATCAAGTTTAATTTTAATTTCTTATCTTTTACATCACACTCAGATTATGCAGCGTATGTGTAAACATGAGTTACCTAATAAGAGTAGTTGTGAGATAAACATTGTTTTAAATTTTCCGTCAGTACGAGAGTGTTACGTCATTGCTATGTGGTTTTGCATATCAACTTATCTTAAGGACATCAAAAGGTCAAATACCTTATTACTACGTACAAAGGGCGGAACAAGTTACGATTCAAACGTAGAACTAACGCGTTTTGAATACTGAATGGTATAGATATAAATCAAAATAGTTTTATTATTCGCTTAAATATTCACTTTATAATCGAAATGTAAATAAATTATAAATAATATAACCTTTTGGAGGTACAAAGATTTTTATTTAATTGACCATGTACTGTCCAACATTAAGACGAAAAAAATGTCACGAATAACAAAATCAAGCATTAGAAAAATGATTTTGTAAATTCCACTTCCAAAGAAACCATTTTTTTTAAACAAAAAAGTTGAATCTATGAAAAATGCAGCAAAACGTTTACTGTCACTTCAAACGATCAGCCAACAATCGCCGTGTTTGGTTTATCTGTGGACTGGAAAAAAATAAATAAAAGCAAGGCAGCTGTAAACAGAGTTTTTTTCACAGCTACTTGTCAAAGTGTCAGTTTGCCGTGAAACCGTGAGGAATGAGGCAAAAATGTGTACCGTTCAGTTATCTGTCAGTTACCGACTTACGACTAATGTTGGGAAACCCTTGAACTACTTGAAAATATAAATATTCTCGTTTTGTAAACACGTCAAACGTTCAAAATGGCCAGGAAATCATCAAAATGGCCATTAAAAACATACACCATACACCACAAACAAATGAGAGGTGATAGAAACATTACGCATATCTGCAATGAAGCCATACTTTTTTTTAATTTTTCAAGGGTAATACGGTATTGATATAATCAAAATATTTTTAAGATATTGTTGACCACAATAGTCCATCACTCAACATGGAAATGTTTTATCTTCGTAAAATTGCTCTTGCATTAACAAGTCATCTGAGCGAAGACGCACCCATGACCAAAAAGTTAAATACACAAGTGTTAAATTACATTCGCTTCAACGTGCTTAGATAAACAATGAAACCCGAGAAATAACGCTATATGATAACATTTTACGTTCCAGTCCGCAGTCACTGTTTAATATAAAGCCCTTGATAGATAAAAATGTAAAACGAAAAGTTTTTAAGCAAAGAACATGAAGTACTTTAAAACCAAATTTTATTGCTGATTTTTTTGGGATTACAACCCATAATAAAATCGTTAAAAGTGTTACGCTGATAAGCCGAAACGTCAAAAGACATAATTGTAAGACTGATCTTTAACTTATAAATTTTAGTATACAAGTAACCAATTTTCTTTTAGGTTCAGCAAATAAAACTTCAACTTCAGCGATGAGTAACCAAACAGGACAATTTCAAAGGCAAAAAAGAGCAAATTCTCTAAAAAATTGGGAGAAACATGAACATGAATAAGATAAACAATGTACATATATGTATACTATAGAGAGACAAACAATACCAATGCATGCATTTCAACGGTTCTTAACTGCAGGTTTAAAGATCACGAATAGATTTCGTGAATAAACATTTGACAAATGAATCGAATGACGGCAATTTGCCCAAAAAAGGAGCAACAACGGTATACCTCAGACATGGGCTGTCGCGACGCGCGAGGCCTGAAAAGATAGGGTGTCGACTTTAATTGTTCGCATTGGCGGTGTCTCTGCGACCCACATTATATTGTTACTTCGCTAGCAACCCATTGTATTGTTAACGGTCCATACCATTTGGAGGCAGACAACTTGGTGTAAATTTCATTTCAATAAAACGATCATGTGGCGAATTAACTATATTAAAGTACTATCAGTGGGATTTTTTAATGATTTTTTTAGATCATTTAAAGAACATGTTTGCCACAACCATTAGATGTCTATTGGCACGACGCGAAGTTCCAAAATTTGGTTCAAGAATCTTCTGGGTGCTTAAGTTTCAGTTGGCACCAAAAGGGTGGAAGGCGCCAAATTTGATTACCAAACTAATATCGTATTAGGCGCGCGCACAAAAATGCCAGCCGAGGGCGGGGCGCGCGGCCGTTGCACCTGGCGATCGCGCCGGCGCATTCCTCACGCACTCCTTTTTATACTACACTACGGGTTCGACCCGGCCAGCCTTAACTGAGCCCTGTCCTCTCCTCTATTCTAATACCGATAGACCAGAAAAGTTGACAGCATAACTCGTCCGGAGTTCGGATTCGACTAGCCACCTATGTAGCAATGGAACGTATCATCTATTTATTCTTTTTAAATTTTCATCTCGACATCACTGTTACCCGGCAGTTCGTATTAAAGACTTTTTCAGAGTCGATCCGGAACGGTACCGGCCGTCCTGTCGTACTGTTGTTGTGTAGAGTAAATATTTACGTTGTGTAAATCCTACTTGTTTGCTCGATAGATTTATGGCGCCTTTTAAAGAACACGAGTTTAAACAGAATGAATTAGCGGGTGCTCTCGAATTGAGTGATTTTTTAATTTAGTCAGTCAAATAGCGTTACACCGTATAACAATGATGTAAAAAATATTGAGTACATAACCAGGTTTAAATATGTTAAGTTGCTGTTGTAATAACAATAATTAATTGTTATTTTACTAGTCAGCAAATAAAACGCAGGGTCATGGTGGCTTAATAAATGCTAATAATAACCAGTCACATTAAATTATAAACTTACAATGTGAAAAGTGTGTCAAAGTACTAAATGGATGTTTTCGTTTTACGCTTACGCGTTAACCGCAAAAATGAGCCTCCGCCGGCGCCATGCCGTGACGAAAACATCTTAAACCTGTTCTGACAAAGTTGAATTTCGTTAAACAAATCTACGACCCACGTTGCGATGCGAAAGCGGAAAAACTAATTTATCTTATCATTTTAACTCCTAATACTGGTATAAAGATGTCCTCTTGTAAAATAACCATGCTGTCATTATAAACAAACAGACATGTTCAAACAAAGATTATTAAAACCATAAAGTAAGCACTTTTGAGAGTCCAAATATTTGCTGCAACAAGCACATACCAAGCCCATAAACCCTAGATTTTTTTCCAAATTTACATACTTCCTTAAACAATTAAAATCACATAAATTAATTAACACATTTGAGAAGACAACGAACCTTACTATAATCTTTTCATTGATATCCGAACACAATAATGAAGTGATCACATCACATTTGTTTATTAAGCAAACTTTCACCGGCACATTATTAAAAAAAATAGCATTCTATTTAGTGAAGCGGAGAAGTAAGAGCTCATTGTGTCGATCGTTAGCTTCTCATTGGTCGCATCACCTTGCGCGCGCGCATCAAATATGGAACATGTCAGCCCGCTTCGTTAGCGAAGCATTTGTCAAGATAATTGCTCGAACCGCGCCATTTGAAGTTCTGACGTTTCCGTATTATATTATAAATAGTACTCATTTCGAGTGCACGATGACCTCTGAATCCTCGAGATAAGGTTCAAAATGTGTTGTTCGTGTCGCATCATCCACTAGCCTTGGCTTTGACATCTTGTCACGTATTCCAAATCGAGTTGTTTTGTGTTAATTCTTTGTGTAATATGTATTTTGTCCTCTTCGAGCAAACAGGACATTAGCTGGCATTCGTAATTCCTTTCGCAAACAGTCTTTCAATTCTCCACTCAAATATATACATGTAATCCTTTATTTTAGTCACATTTCTGCATTAATTACAATCTTATACAATTAAAAACTATCGCATATTTATAAAGCGACTAAATACTACATCGGCTTTTGCCTTATAAGCATTAAGATCTGATGCATAGAAAACACACAAGATCTTACCAGCAAGGAGATGTTTCTACTTTTTCTTACCATCACCAGATTCATCTAAGAATTTAATCTTACTTCGTATCTTGAAGAAATGTCTTTTTCTACATTATACAAAAATAATACGTGATTAACGGGTAACATATGGACAGTATATACCAAAATGAATAAAGTAGCAGCCTCTAAAAGTCCCATTGCTGTTCAAAGGCCTCCTCTTAAGAAGGTTTAGAGCTTATTTCACCACGCTACTCCACTGTGGGTTGGCAATTATACGTCTTTCAGAATTTTTCCGGCACATATAACTTTCCTGACGAAGTTTGTCCTTCAGCGGCGAATTTAAATACAAATCCAGCACTTGAAAACTCAGTGGTGCTAGCCGGGGTTTGAAACCGCGATCATCGGTTGTGATCGACGTGTTCTAACCACTAGGCCATCTCTAATGAATACCAAACCCAAGTTTTACTATTTTGTCGCCGAGACTCAACTTCTGACCTCTTTACGATCAATAACCGAATCAGAAACTTTTATGTTTGTTTATTCAGTGATATGGGCCTCAATTGGGTTACGTATCTATATAGAAAGGGTTATCGCCTTTCTTTTTGTGTCAATGTGATGTTGAAACTCGTACGTATCAAACGAGGTTAACCAGATTACTAAGAAAAAATTATCTTCTGAAAATTTCTTTGATATTTTATTTTGTTAAATTAATCTTCATAGTCTTGTGGTTAGTGGAATATTAATTTCAAGAACCATAATAGGAATGTCCTTATTATACTCACGTTTTGACTTCCAAATCCTATTTTTGAGGAGTTACAGAACTAAGTAGTATCGGAGGACATAAGTGTAGTTATTCTATATTATTAACGGGCAAACTATAGTGTACATGGTAGTAGCTGAAACAGTTTTCACAGGTGTAACACAAACGCGTAACGTTATGGTTGAATTGTAGTTATCAGTTAGTCTTAAACAAACTTGTTATCTCAAGTGTTATTCCCGCGTCTTCATTCACGATTGTAGATATAGTACTTTTGACTATATCCTACACGGTAATTGTTGATTATCGTTATCAAAATTGGAAACATTATGACAGTTGAAAGCGTTTTTTTTTGTACTTAAAAGAAATAGCTGATATTTTGTGATAAGTATCATATATAGTTACTTTTTTTCAATCTGCAAGACAATTTAAAGGTAATACCGATGTCATCCTTCGGATACAGAATACCAAAGTTCTGTAGTTTAGCCGTAATAGACAAATACGAGTTACTTTTATTTATAATAACATATAAACACACAACACTCAACGATCCTCTTTAAGATCTTATGATCTTGTGCCGGGGTCCGGAAACACACAACAAAAAAACTCAGATCACGACAAACATTATGGCCAATACAGACGTTTGCCGTGAGCGGGGACCGAACCTGCGACCGTTAGCGCTTCAGTCAGTGCAGTAACCATTGCGTCAACCTGTCTGTCAAAATGTATTTATATAGTATCTATACTAATTTTATTTTACAATTTAAGCTGAAGATTTTGTTTGTTTGTTTGATTGTTTGCTTGAACGCGCTAATCTCAGAAACTACTAGTCCGATTTGAAAAATTCTTTCAGTGTTAGATATCCCAGTTATAGAGGAAGGCTATATATTATCACGCTAAGACCAAAAGGAGCGGAGCACCAATGACGAATGTTCAAAAATCGGGGGATATTTTCCTATTGAGATAGCTTACGCTGCGTAAAATCATGTATGACAGAATTGTTCCCCTTTAAAAGTTCTAAAAAAAAGTCCGCAACAGCATACGTCTATCTTTGAAGGTTAGCTCACTATAACATTTTTTATGGTAACCAAATTTGGTCAAAAATAATGCATTATTAGGCCAAAGCAATTATTCCACGCGGACGAAGTCGCGGGCGGAAGCTAGTAATATATATATATATATATATATATATATATATATATATATATATATATATATATATATATATATATATATATATATATATATATGTATGTATATAGTATTAAAAAATGTATTATACGTAGATTTATTGTTAGATAACAGGCTACATTCGTTCAGACAGGTGATTCATGCTGTAACTCATGTGGATAGTTTCTTTAAATGGCTATCTCTGCTTCTAAAACAAATTTATTCACATATGTATTTGAATATACAATTATTACGTTTGCAACATTACATTTTACCTTTACTCGTAACACAAATTCCGCTAACAATAATGTTAAGATAATTAATATATACATAAATAATTATGTATTGTCCTAGCCTACTCGTAATTATTTGTAGAGATAGATGGATGGATTAATGGATTTTAATAAAACTTTAAAATAATATAGCTTATAGTTAAGAATAACACATTAGTTATATATATAAAGTTATTATGTGATTCGACTAAATTATAACGAAAAGTCTGAGAAATTGCTCTTCATACGTGGACCAAGACGCAGGCTGCTATTCCTTATATAAATTTATATTAAAAAAAATAAAAACAGTCAATACACATGAGTATACGATATGTAAATACGAATACTACAGAAATATAATGTATTTTTGCTTCACATCCTAATTAATAGCCATTGTACACATCCAGACGTTTCATTATTCGCATTTGCATGATTATGCATAAATTTTTTTCGACCTTGTTGCATATAATCTTGTTTTATTTTTAAATACACACGGACAGACATAAGAAACATTGTTTATTATCATAACGATGAACTGACTCCTTCGATTCTTTATAAAAAATTTAATAAAAAAGGTATCGTATTATTTGTTCGCGTTATCTTTTTTTTATTTTTAAACGTGTTTTTATTATAGTGATGTGTGTATATAAACGAAAATAAACAACTTTGAATTTGGTAATATCGCCATTTTTGTTATAAATAATTGTTTCCGAAAAAGCTTTTTCGAATTATCTACGGCGTTATATAATGGATTTTCCATAACATCACTCTCAATATATAAATCATGTAATAAACTGTTTAACCTATGGTCTTCTAACTTTGTTTACAACTTTAGTTTAGATCTTTTCTTTTAAAAGTACTTCCTATTTTAACATACTAGTTAATATACGTTGAAGAATATATTGCTGATACATTTTGACATTGCAGAAATATTAAATAAATATTTGCTAAGTACATACGCACAGCTTATCTTATGATAAACATTGTAATATAATCTGTATTCAGTTTTTTATTTGTATATTGCTTACCATAGTAAAAAAAATAACATTCTGTCATAGAAGCAATAGTTAGTATAGGAAATCTCATAAAACAGATAAAAATTAAAGAGTTTTTAAAAAAATCATGCATTTCGGTTATCTTAATTAAATATAGGTAATATATTCAAGTTTTTATCTTTTCATCGTCGATATAAAGTCGTGAAACAGTCGGAAACAGTCGTAAAAATTTCATCCTAAAATATCATGATCATTGCCATATTTATTAAACATTTTATTCATAGTTGTTACTCCGCTTCTTTGAATCACAACGTGATGTTTTATAGCCTACTATTTTGTGCTCACGGGTTTGCTCGCGTTCGTTTAGATTTCGTTATTTCCGACGATTTTCTAAAAACTTATTTTTTAAGTTAATTGTACTGTGCCTATAATCCTCGCGTAAGTACTGTTATATTAAAAAAATAATAAAAAAAATAAAAATAAAATAATTTTTGCACAGATATATACAGATTAAAATAATTTTGAATTAAATTTGCACAGACTAATTAGAAAATGTAATGAAACGATTTATAAAGCTTCTGACACACATTTAATTTTATGTTTTTGTGAAATTGCCATTTAAAAATGTTAAAATTAAATATTAAAATTCCCTTATGAAATTTTATCATAACAGTACAAACAATAAATTGACTACGTTTCATCTTTAAGCATGTATACATAAAATACTAATAAATGAATATTGATTCTTATATACGTTTAACCTTCCTCAATAAATAGATCTAATGAAAAAATATTTTTTAAAGCAATGTTATTATTACTGAGAGTCAGGCGTTCTATCAAGTCTTCGGCTATAAAATATAACTAGCTTTTGCTCGCAGCGTCGCTTACGTTAATGTTGATTTTGTTTTAAAATAATAAGCATATATACATAAAATATAGCATGTAGAATAATTTATCTTTCAAATGGTACCTTAAATTTTTTTTAAATGTTCAGGGATTCGAAGTTTACTTCGCGCATACAAAAGTCGCTGTCTCTTTATTAAATAAGTATTGATATATTGTACATTAGAGTATATTTAATATTATACATTTCTATACAGTTTATGTCTTTAAATCAATAACATAGGTATGAGAACATAGTATAGATAGTATATATGCTAACATTAGTTGTGGTTATACTATTTATTTTGCGCGTAAAGATTTGCGAAGGTTAAATAAAGTTGACATTGACTTTACTTGAAATTCTTTACTCTATCGCTTTCGGCGAAATCTTTATTCAATTCAATATTCAATATCTATATAAAATGTACCAGCGACAAAAAAGAAACAAGTTGAACTTGTTAAAAAATTTAACGGCGTTACATAGATAGCAAAACTAGTCCTATCAAATTAAAAAAAAAATGTTCACTAGGCTGTACGTTTTGAGATCTCTGTCTTTCACCGAGATATGAACTAATTTAAGAAATTGAGACTGATTAAATATAGATAATTTATAACTAATAATATAAAATTAAAAAACATGCGTAACAAGGCTGTAACGTCGTTGGTCTTCACATCATAGACACGGCATCGATGCAAAGTACCAAGTATTAGGATTGACCATCATTTAGAATTGTATTTCAAAACACCCAACATAATCAATAAACACGGGCAAAACTGCGAGCGAGAGCCAGTATAGTAAGACAAGTGAAGGTCAGTGCATCTCCCCGTGGTCCCGTTGCGTGTGGAACAGGATGCGTTTCTGAACGCATCTATTTCTGTACAGTAATTTGCACCCACTTGTATTTTTTTAAATTACACGTTACAAAACATAGCTTTGTATTTATTTTACTCGTTTTCTAACGTAGTTATCTCGATTGACAAGTGTTTCCAATGATTGCTTTTTTATCTGTGGTAACATATTTTTTATATAAACTTAATTCGATATTTGCTTGAACCCAGGGCCGTAAAATAAGTTAATTATAATGAAAAAAAAAATATCGATCTGCAAACATTTTTAGTGCTTATTTTAATTTAATGCCTCAATTAATAAAGTTAATGTAAATATCAGTGTTCCTTTCCTAATGTACGAAAGGTAATATTTCTATGATTTTAATATAAATGTATCGCCATTTCGCCGGAACCTTTCATCCTTGCACCGGAAACGAAACTAGGTAATAATTATGACTGGTAATATATAAATCTTGAAAGTTTGTTTGTTTATAGGAATGCTCTTATCTCAGAATCTATCAATCAGGTGATAAAAATTGTTTTTGCATTTAATATTTCATTAATTGTGGAAGGATACAGGCTATATATAATCACTCTACGACTTTTAGGATCGTTGCAGTAAACATAAACATGGGTGAATTTGGTAAGAATAACCATTTTTTCTGTTGTTTTTAGGGCTGTTTTTACTCTTTACGGAAAAAGGATAAATATTATTGTTTATGTAATTTTTAAAGGTACTGTGTATGTTCTGCGTTATTTTCGTTGTGTAAACAAAACTCAATATTTCATTTTTATTGTATTAGATAAAACAATGATCTATATGATCTATTTTAAATTAGGTTAAAACAATCGATTTTTAAATTTCCAGCTAAAAGTTATTGTAATGTTTATTATTATCTGTTTCGTAAACGATCATGTTTAGAAATGTATACATCCGAATGTCCTAGTTAGAGCTAGAACGTGTCTATGAATGAGTCTAGACTTGCACTGTTACTCGTTAAAGCCTACATACACAATATAATAAATAAAAAAATGTATCTTTTATTAAATATCCTAAAATGTATTTTATTTTATTTATAGGAAGACATAGACGTACGTTATTTTAAAAATAGAAGCTTGTCATTATTTTCCTGACTCGATAAAGATATTTATTACTAAAAATGA
Organism: Hypolimnas misippus; assembly: GCA_037950945.1. Lineage (NCBI taxonomy): Eukaryota > Metazoa > Arthropoda > Insecta > Lepidoptera > Nymphalidae > Hypolimnas > Hypolimnas misippus. The sequence continues at coordinate 13,583,962 of JBBEEQ010000024.1, read as the reverse complement.
TTTCATTTTATTTACGTCATTCTTATCTGATAGCGATAGCGCTAGTGTAATCATAAATTAATAATAACACTTTGGTAATTAATAATATTTAATTATATAATATGTGTATAGTTTTTTTTTCACTTGAGGGTAGATGTATAAATTTTGAAGCTCAAAAAAAAACTATTTATCTTACGGAATTTAGTAATGTATCTAGACTATCCTATCGGTGCTTGTAGTGAGACTGTTTCTATGAAACGCCAAGTTCTTTTTCAACTTGACGACCGTTGCCCGTTAGATCAACACCTGAAGAGTGGATTGGCGACGTACACACACACATAAACAACAAACACCCACACACATATGTACCAGTGTTTTGATCGAGCCAAACAGATTCGGTAGCCAAAACTAACTCACCCGATTAGATTCCAAAGCCTCAGCACTGTGTTCCTCCTTCTGGCGGAAGCAATTAGTGCACTTGCTCTTATTAAAGATATTTGGTGCAAATTTCCTGCAATCCGAACGACCAGACATGGTTGTCAGAGGTCAGGGTCAATTCAACGTTCACTATGTCACCGTGCACAGCATCGTGGTACTGTGAAACACCCACACTAGACGACTATTCGCCTTATTTTTTAATACCGAACACGCAGTTTATCACGCGCGCACCCACCGGTGAGTGAGCTATCAGCAAAATCACTGCAAGTGAAGTGAACGCTAGCGTCATAGAAAAAACACAAACACAACACAATCTCCTCCGGTAATCGAAAACCGAAGAAGTCGAACAATCGCGTAAACAATATTCGTATTCACGTCAAAATAAACATCGATTTTATAACGAACACGCGGAGCAAGCGAACGCGCAGCGACACGACCGCCCGTCCATTTTACATCTGATAGAAAACCAAGCACAGGCAACGAACAGAGTTGTTGTTTTACAACTTCTCTTTTCTTGTCGTATGTTGTAAAATGTTTATCAATGTAGTGGTAAAACTTTGTTAGTGTGCGTTAGCATACCTCTCTTTCTATTCAAAACATATTTTATCGCGCTCTCTCGCTTCCACTATTTATTTGGCGGTGTGGTAAACGTGCTGCCATCTACTGTCGATACACCCGCATTATCTCCTAGCTTTTATTATTTAATGTCCGCCTTCGTAGTTAGAAGTTTGAGTAATGTTTACTAGAGGGCATTTTAGATAAATATTATTATTTTATGTACAAAAAATTGTTTCGATGATGAGAAGGTAAAACCGTAGTATTGCTAAACAAACTTTCCTATGACGAGGCTATAAAATGGTTTTACAAATTTATGATTAGACTTTACCTCAAGGTAAAGATATTACTTATTTTTCAATAAAAACAACAAAGGAGTGACTTAATGGTAAATACTAAATAGATATTGACATCAAATTTTGAACAATGGGATTAAATAAGAATGGGATGGAATAAGGGATTCAATACATCCAGTATTGAATCCCTTATTTCTTATAATAACAGTAGCTATTTCGTAATAGAATAAAAATTATTAGAGAGCTGATGATATCGCAGGAACGCTCCGTTTGGTCCTTCCTTCAGACCAGGGCGAGCTTCAGTAAAGGGAAAGTGGGAAGAAAATTAGGTACCCACCTGTATGAAATTATTAAAAAAAATCTTAACTATATATTATGTTACACGAAAACGGAAACTGGATCCGCATTCTGGATGCAAATATCCATTAGCTTATAACATGTCTATAACTATATAATTATATTATCTTAGACCATTAATGGTCTAAAGATATTCTAGATCAGTGCAGTTTTATTAATTATTATTGTTAATCTTATGTTAATAGAATATTTTACTTTTAAAAACGGTCTAAAAAGGTTTCATTTTAATTTTAATAATACCTTTAAAATACAATAAAAATATGAAAAGAATTTAATTTGGCCATTCAAAGAGACAATGCCGACAGTGTTTAAGCACTTTGCCTGCAATGACATCGACAGATTTTTAGGATTTATATAGTTTAATTTTTCTTTCTTTAATCTTTTAAAATTATGTTTATAATTTTATTATTATATACTGTATAGAATAATTTATCCAAGACATACCAAAGTTTTTATTCAAGAATCCTTCTAATAGTATTACTAAACAAACGCTAAAAAACGAATAAACTGTTGAATTATTTCCACAATTTAGCAGTGATTTTTGATATCACCAATTATATATTTTATCTTCACATTTAACTTTTTTTAACAATGACGTTAATCGTATGACAATTACTCATATGACAGGTGTCAGTAGTCAGTAGACTGCTACTTTGACTGATAAACGCCCGCCGCCCGCGTTTCGCTACAGGATTGTATATTTAATATCATACATAACAGGAAATATAAATTACTATTAAAGCTCTTCTGTTCATAACTTAATTTCAGTCTTGTTTTAACCGGCGGGAGGGTTTGGAGCCCTTGTGTTCTCGCTGTGTGAAATTTAATTCATTCAATATCAAGGTGAGAATTTATATGGTTCGGGCCTAATTTATAGTGCAACTAATAGTTTTAAAAAATGTTAGTGTCGCTCTAACACACGCTGACACACTGTGTCGTTAATCTTTTGAATTACAATGAGTTTTTTTTTTCCTTTTAGAGTTATGGAGGACCTTAGTTTTGTACCTGAACTCCCGAGCGGGCCCCTGGACGTTTATAGGAATGGAGCCTCGTTCAATTGGAAGCGACTTAAATTGGCCCTCGAAGGAGACATTGATCTTCTAAAACTTAAGGTAAGGGATTTTGTATCCATATTTTAAGGCAGAATAATTCTATTTTTTTATGAATATAAGTGTTTTTATTAACTCCACTATACCTGTTAATATAAAAAAGTATCTCCTGTTATTGACCTGATTGATATGACATTTTTCAAAATATTATTTTCTAAAATACTTAGTTTAAAAATATTTTTTGTTATATCAAATCTCATAAGTAAATTTTTTAATTGGTATGAGTAGATGCAAATCGCAATATTTTTTTATAATTTATATGAATAAAATTTGATAAATGATTATTCATATTCATAATGTAACTACATATCTAATATTTAGATAGTGTTTGTATATAGTTGGCCTTAGTATTATGACAAGACGTATATTTCAACTAATTTGTCTATCAAAATTAATTGTTTGTGTAAGTATAAAGTTAAAAATAACTACTTAATTAATTTTTTTAAATATTTATACATCATTTCAGTTCATTTTAAATTTAACATGAATTAAGTCAGTAATATTTGTATGATAATCATTATAACTTTAAAATTATTTGTGTAAATTAAACTCAAACAAAGTAATTAAAAAAAAACTATTTTAATTATGGGCAAAAAAAATGCTTATATTACATATTTCTGTTGATGTAAATCCCCAATTTAATTTTTCACATTTCATACTTTTCAAAGAGACAGTATTTCTTTACTTTACCGAGCCACTGCGGACTGTCTTTAGTAATTACATACATTTTCCTGTAATTAAAGTGATAATAACTAGGGCTAAATACTTTGAAATTGTTACATACTTGTTCAGATGTAAGTATTGGATCTATTTCTGATATATATTATAGATTATCTTTTGTGGAAACTTCATTATTTAATCTCTATGACTTCGTTTGATTAATTTTTATCCTCTATCCCTGTTTATGTTGTTTTTGTGACAAATTCTTCAACAGAATCATAATCAAAGTCTAATCAATCTCTATACTAAATTAAAAAAATTGGCTCTGCGGCTTAACAGTGAAATTATTACTAACAAACAGACAGAGACCTTTATAATATTAGTATGAATGTGATATATAATATTTCCAATATTTATTTATAGTTGCACAATGATTTTATAAATAAGTAAGAACATTATATGTATTAATACTCTATAACCATTTTTGCTAAAAATATTGCATTAATGGCAACTTCGCTCCTGTAAGTCGCTTATATATGTAGCTTATTACCTTTCTTAATAAACGGCCTATCAGATGAAAAGAAAATTTTCAAATCACATCAGCAGTTTTGGACTTACAAACTTACAGAAACTTATGTAGTATTTTAAAAATATTAGTATGTTGCACTCAGAGTTAAGACAAATCTAACGACTTCTTAGATTTTTTTATCATCTTTGAGCACTGAAGTGTGGCAATGAAATACACTTCTAAAGCATTACGCTATTGTTTTGTTTGAATATATAAAATAATTATCTCCCTAATTTATGACATTCAATTGTTTTCCATAATTACATGAAGCACTACTTTGTCAATTTTTAAAAGAGATGGTCAGGTTATAATAAAGTTTATTTTAAATTTTGAAGATTTACTCCTTAATAGGAAGCAGATTCTTTATTAAATTGTTCAGTTTAATCTCCTCTGATAATAAGACTTTTAGAAAGGAGTCCAAATCTACAAACTAACCAACTTCGAAACCGAAACAAGTAAACTAGAAAGTTAAAAAAATATATATTTTCTAGAACATTTTGAAGTCTGTGCTAATTAAAATCTTTTACGTGTTATTTACTAGCCGAACAGAACCTCTTCCTTTTTCGAAGTCGGTTAAATATAGGTGATTTCGTTTGGATAAATTTTATTAGTAGCAGATTGCAAGAATATTTATCAAAATAGTTAACATAATAAAATGTTATTAAATCTGTGTATTGTTGTTTAATTTTTGTGATAAATTATAAGCAAATTAATTAAAAAAACTGCATTTACGTATGTTAAATATAAAAAAATAATTAGTTAATTCTTATTATATAATAAATTCACCTTCTAAAGGTGCTTTTAATTTTAACATCGTCGCCAATTTTGAGTTAGTATTATTTTTCCATATTATTATTCCAAGAGGATTTTACACCGCAATATAAGGGTGGAAAGCTAAGCCATAAAAATAAGTTAAGAACAAAACATAATTTATACAAATAAAAAGCAATGCGTATGTGTTTTTCCTTTATATGTTTAAAAACGATGTAATGAAACTTTGGACAGACGCGTTGGCGCAATGGTCACTGCAACTGACTAAAGCGCTAACGGTCGCGGGTTCCATCCCCGCTCACGGCAAACGTGTGTATTGGCCATACGGATGTTTGTCGTGGTCTGGGTGTTTGTGTTAGTGTTGTGAGTGTTTCCGGACCCCCTACACAAGGTCATGAGATCTTAATGGGGGCCGTTGAGTATGATGCGTTATGTGATGCTTTATTTGGTAGGGTGTTCTGGGGACGAGGGTTTCTAGTCCAAAATATATATTATAATTTAATTAATATTTTTCTCCCAAAAAATAATTTAGATATTAACAAGCTAAATTATTTTTATTTTCAACAGTACAAAATATGGCGCACCCTAGAAAAGGATCCTCTCTTTGCGCACCCGACGGTGACGCCCTCAGTGGAAGAACAGAAGAGAATAACACAGCTGCAACTAAAGAAGATTAATGAGTACAAGTTCATTCCCAAGGAAATGTTTAATGCCAGCTACAGCAAAAGAGTAAGCAAGTTTTTATTATAGTCTTAGTTAGAATTTATACATGCATGTGGGCAGAGCGTTTTGAACCATTCAGAGGTCTTTGGGCATACGTAATGTAAGACACTCTTAGGAAACAAAAAACATTGAAATGGACTTTTGCTTAACATAATTTATTAAGCTAATGGATATCTTGATACATTGACTTTTTCTATTTCGGGGCTATTAAGGCTAGGGGCTTTAGGACAGTGCCTTATATTCTTAAATACAGTCAGTTTTATTATTTCACTAAATATAGGTTGATTTTTTTTTAATAATAAATTTGTTTATATTGATGATGAAATAATATTTATTTAATAATAACAAGGATATATCCATACTTGATATAAAACTATCATATCATAATACAAACGCATTCGATTTGAACACTGGCTTAATAATTAAACGTGTCGATCATATAGATTAAATATCTCAAAAATAATACTTTTGTTCAATATTATCTATGCGTGTATCAAATGGGAGGCCATATGGAATTTAAATATTATAGGAATTAAGTCGCGAGTTAAGCGGGTCGTAAATCAATTAACGACATATTTCGATAAAGTATCGTGAGGATTAAATAAAGGAGTGCTTCTGCAAATTTTGTAATTCCGAATCAACGTGCGTATAGTCTATTTCTAACCACACATAAGAGTTAGAAGTGAGAAATTATCGAACAAATTATTGAACTGAATCATTTTTGTAATGAGAAATTATAATGAAAATAATATTCGAAAATTTGTGGTTTTCGTTCCGGATACTGTTACCAAATAAGACAAGCAAAGAAAAATAGACTTTAGAAACCACTATTTGAATATGATAAATGTTACACGAAATACAACATGACTAAATAAGTAAATTGCAAATCGTTAATCTAGGATGCGGGTTCATTTTTATTTTTCATAATGGATAGTGCCTTTCGCAATAAATAAATTATCTAACACAAAAATAATTTTTCAATTCGAATCAGTAGTTCCTGAGATTAGCGCGTTCAAACAAACAAACTCTTCAGCTTTATAATATTAGTTTAGATTTCACTTTGGAAGAATGCATATTACGGTCTTATTAAGTTTTGAAGGTATTTTCCTTGTTTTTTATTTATTTGTTTATTTTTATTTTTTTTTTATATATAAAGATTGTATCCATACAGAGTTCTCAAATGAATATAAGATGGTTGTAGGGTTTAGATACCAAAGGCAATTTGAGATATTTTAGAGTCGACACTTGCTGTTAGACGAGACATTACTCTCGAGAGCGTTATAAAACAAATCTGTAACCTAATAACTGATACGTCGTAAGTACATGGTTACCGTAAATTCTTTCAAATAAAGCAATGAGAAACAACTTTTGTAAATCTTTATAAATCTATTCTAGCCTAAAATTGATCGGAAATTTAGAAGTGAAATATAGCCGATAACTTAAAATATAACTTGGCCGAAGTCGATGTTAATAATTTACATTAGTTGTAACTGAGTCGATGTACGAGATGATCTCTCGTAAAAAGTTTCTATTGGGGTCTCGGTCGCTATTTCCTTTTTAAAACCAGCCAGTTACTAGCTTGACAGGTCCATAACTTTCTTGAGCACATTGTTCCCGATTGCATTATACTGCGTCTAGTTACTGATAAGCAATAATGTGTCAAGCCAAAAAAAAAAAAATTCGAATTTGTAGATATTGATGTATTCTGATGTGGTAACTTTTTAATATTATTCAAAAAGTCATCTGAACTATGTAAGCACGGAAAAAAGTTTCTTAATTTAACGTTTCGAATTTCAAGTGCGTTCGATATTTTGTAGTTTATACAATAATATCACATATTTGAAAAATTTATTAGTACCAATCTGTTTTTAATTCACTCTACCCTTTATCAAAATAGAAAAGAAATTTTGATATATACTTCTTTAAACAAATTTATTAAGAATGTGTTTGACATTTTTAGACGCCATTTTCTCAAAATGACGTCCGTGTGGCTTGACATAATATTGCATATCAGCGTCCATATATCCATTATTATTATTTGTAAAATATTTTTGTTTAAGGATAATAACAAAAATTGTCACTGTCCTCCTATACATATGTCACATAATATTTGACGAAATGCTAAAAAAATAAAAACATAAAAAACGGAAATAGGACTGTTATTTAAAAGTTCATACATGTTGAGCATACCTTAAACCAATTTCCAGGTTAGGATGGCATTGAAGGCAATTTCATCGCCTGAATCAGCCAGTGAAATACCATCGTTTTTTTAATGTTTTTTTTTTTTTTATTTGGAAAAATTTTTGGCAAAAGATACGGGAATAATTCACAAACTAAATTAAATAATAATTATTAAAAGTTATTAATAAAATACTTTTAGTTAACCATTATTTTTTTTTAGACACGAACCATAATGACAATAAACGAAGCTGTGCAGTCTCTAAATCCCAGTGTATCTGTGAAAATGGCAATTGGAATATACCTGTTCTCAAATGCTTTGCTCTCACTGGGAACGGAGAGACACCTGAAGTTCTACGAAGCGACGATAAAGCATAGAGAGGTACGTATTTACTTCGATATTTAAATAATTTTGTATAATTTATTTAAATTTTTAACAAAAAAGTAAGTAAGGTCAGTCTTATATTTTTATTTAAATTTAAAAATCACTTTTTAACATGTTTTAATGGATGTAAAACTTGTTAAATAGTGATCTTCGTGTGTATATGTATATATACACGAAAATTATAGATACATTTACTGAGTTAAAGCTTATATTAGTTATAGCTCTACTACGTATAAGTGCTGGCTCCATTGTGGCAGTACCTCACTTTCACAGAAAATTGGGGTGTAATAGCTAATATAGCGTACGGTTAGTGAAAGAGCCGGAAGCCTAATCCAATCCCCGATTTCTTCGATGTTATCCCTTAATAATTTTTAGGCTTGAAACGTATTTGTAGCTTCTCTGGTGCTGCAAATGTCAATGTCCATCACTTGATATCAGCCGCCTGTTCGTTTGCCAGCGAAAAATTAAAAAAAATATATATTTCAGAATAGTCAATTTAGTTCCTTATTTACATTTGCCATCAAATTAATAAACGCATAATTATTTTTTAATAACCAGTTATAAATATACGAAACGTCTACGATTACTGGAAAAACCATAAGTAATTTTATGGCCGTAATAATGTTATTGAGGTAATAACTACGGAATGATTTAGGAAAATCTGATGTTCATCGAGCGAGATGAGGGAAAACCGCAATTATCCTCAGGGAAGTTACGGTGATTAGTGTCATCTGGTGTTCAGGGAAACAACATCGTCGGTTTTGTGTACAAAGCTTTATGTGGGACATGTTTTTATTATCCTAGTAAGAAAGCTAGCAGCTGTTTGACTACCGTGCTTTATAAAAGGTTGTTAATATGTACAAATGAATAAAATTAAAGCGTCTGTTTTTTAATTTCAAACGAAATGCTTTTTATTAAATGCAAGTATATAGGGTACTTATATGGAAAACACAATTCTTAAAATTTTTGTCTGTCTGTTTGTTCCGGTTAATGTCTGAATAGGCTGGACCGATTTTGACTGGACTTTTACTCATAGATAGCTAATGTTATAAGGAGTAACTTAGGCTACTTTTATTTTAGGTAGTAAATAATAAATAAATATAATGATAAACTCTTCACACTCAACGGCCTTCATTAGAATCTCATGATCCTGCGTAAGTCCGGAAATACACAAACGCTCTGACCATGACGAATATACTTAAGACCAATATATGTACATATGTTTGCCGTGAGCGGGGATCGAACCCGTGACCGTTAGTACTTGTGACTACTACGTAAACCTGTCGTCTATAGTATATGCTAGTTATATAAGAAAATAGTTAAGTTTAGACAGCTCCACTGATTTTTATTATTTATTTGATGATGTACATACGTAAACTTCGTAAAAAAACCTGTTAGTATAAAAAAAATCAGAGACATGTTGTATCTACTATCTGCCAATCCGCAGTATAATTTTAAAGGCAATTACTTTAAATGAAAAATATAAAGACCTTGTAAGGCTGCGATATTATCTCCCAATTTTTTATGTTCAAATAATATCAAAATATGCGTCTACAATGGTTAAAATTAAAATCATTTTAATTTAGCATTTTCATATGTACAAAAAAGAAAAAAACTAAAGCTAAAAAAATTCTTCACAATGGGGGTAACAATTAGTGAATAAGGCGAGAATTACATTTGTAAGTTTTACACTCGCAATTGATATAAACTATTCAGTACCCGTATGTAACAGACTATCTACTATTGTATAAATAGATATTTGGTCCTAGGTCTGGGTATTTGTCCTTGTGGGCCTCCCTACAGTACCTCGGAGAGCACGTAAAGCTGTCGGTCATGGTTGTTCGTAATGTCCTGATAATGATAGTTACTCTTAGTAGGGAGATTATTCTAGTTTAAATGGTCACTGGCTTACTTTCCGAGGTTGTAGAGGTCAGTTTGCAACTTGTCACTTTCTGGACTAGAACAATAAGCAGACAGTGGTATAACCGAGAAAAATGCTAGGTAAATATTTTTACTAGTATTAATTACAAGCTATCGCGCTTTCTTTCGCTTTTATATACTGTTTCTCTCCCATGAGTCGTACCGCGATGTAATATATTACCTTTCTCAATAAACGGGCATTTTGTACTTGTACAAAACTTGAGCCTTGTAACAAACACATTAGCCAGATTACTGTCAGCTCTTAGAGCATTAGTATGATAAGTTCAGCAATTTATTTTATGACTACATTCCATTTTCCTGTGTTTACGATGATATGCTTGAAAAATTATTTCTCATTCGAATAATGCTATATCTATTTTTAGGATTAAATAAGATTTATTGATTAGGGTATTGTGGCGCATTAGAAATATGATTAGAATGATCAATGCGGGTTGACTGTTGTATTATTTGAAGGATTTGAATGTTTATTTCGTTTGATTTTGATGGGATATTAAATTTTAACCGTCTGTTTGAGTGATAAAATAAATTGATGCTGATAAGCAATAATGTGTCAACTCACAAAAAATCAAATTCGGATATATTGATGTATTCTAACAATGCGTAACTAATTTAATATTATTCAAAAAAAACCGAGTCTAGATGATGATGATGATAAGTATTAAAAAAAGTTTCCTAATGCTTTAAATTTCAAGTGTGTTCTATATTCTGCAATTTATACAATGATATATGAAAACTTATTATTAGGTAAAAAATTTTATTGTACCTGTTTTTAACTCACTCTAACTTTTATCAAAATAGAAAAGAAAAGGAGGATTTATACTACTTCAAACAAATATATCAAGAATAATTTTGACATCTTTAGACAGCATTTTCTCAAAATGAAGTCCGCGTGGCTTGAAACAGTATAAGCAATACTTAATCAGCGTCCAAATGATAGTTGTTAAGTGACATAAAAACAATGTTACGAAAAATTTTACTTAAAAACATAATAGAACCGTGGAATTTTGTTGAAAAGTGTAGGTATTTTTTAATAATTTTGATTAAATGCAAACGTTTAGCTGACGTTCTTTGGGAAGTTCCTTTTTATCTTTTTTAAAACAGTGGCTCTGAAGATGTAATTTAGACATTTAGAAAAGTATTGAAAGAATCACGGTCCACAATTAATGAGATATTGTTTAAAAAAACTGAATAGCAAACTTATTTTTTTAATCGCTGTCTCTAATCGTGTCTAAAATTTACATAGCTTAAATATATTTTTTAGATTTAATAGTATATTTAAAAAACCTTTCACTGCACCCGAAGCATATTATATCGTTGTATCTTTGTATTGTGTTACCCAATGTTTTTCTTAACCGACTTTCCAAAAAAGAGGAAGCGCTCAATTCGTCGGGAATTGGTTTTTGTGTGTTAAACGATTACTCGAAAAGGGCTAGACCAATTTTAATATTAAGCCTCATAATTTTTTTTCGTTAAACGAAATACAGTTCTTTTTTTTAAAGGCTTGTGTCCTACGTAAAGATAAATAAATATCCACCTGACGTCCACAGATATTAGCAAGCTTCGCGCTCACCGAAATCGCGCACGGTTCGGACGCGCGACTCATGCGCACGACCGCCACGTACGACCCGCAGCACAAGGAGTTCGTCATACACACGCCGGACTTCGAGGCTGCTAAATGCTGGGTTGGTAATCTAGGTAAAACTATGTGTGCATTTTCCTTTTTTTTTTTTAATTTTTATATGGATGTGTAAACCCATCAACTCAAATTCGAAGATATTCGTCTGATTATACGTTACATATTAATGGATGCTGATAAGCGATAATGTGTCAACCCACAAAAAGTCATTTTCGGAGATATTGGTGTATTTTGATAATGCCTTCTATTTAGTATTATTACAAAAAAATTTAATGTTTCGAATTTCGAGTGTATTCCATATTGTGCAATTTATACATTAATCTCATATATTTAAAAACTTATTATAACATAAAAATGTAACTATATAAATCTACTTTCAATTCATTACATTTTATATCAAAATAGAAAAGAAAATATGGATATATACTTTTTACAAATAAAATTATTAAGAATGGATGCGAAATCATTAGACGCCATTTTCTCAAAATGAAGTCTGTGGCTTGACACAGTATTGCTTATCAGCGTCAATTTAACATTATTCAAAAGAAAAAATTTAAATCATATTGTCAATGCCGTAACTTTGTGATATGTCGCAATAGTGGCTAATCAACTAGCACAGTTTAAAATGTAAACACATGGGAGATTGGGATCATTTAACTAACGGGTCTTATCGCGATAACTAATGGTAGTAATACCTTTTTATTGCCCGACGTTTCGACGAAGTTGCATTCGTCTTGGTTACGAGCTGACTGGTGAACCGCGCGCCCTCCGGCGGCGAGTGCGCGAGTTTTCCTCGCCTACCCTCACAATTAATATTGAAAATTAAAAGATATTATATTAAATATGAATAGTGTAAATCGCGAAAGTTTAAAAAATATATAGATGACTATTAGCCTAATTGAACGCTGTTAATCAATAATGTATCAACCCATAAAATATTCTTTACAGTACGAATTGGAAGTAATTTTTACATGTAATATTTGTTTACAAATGTAAGCTTATTTCTATAAGGAATCTCTTCCAGCATCACACAGTCAGACATAGTGTTATGTCGCAGGTTTTAACAGTAAAGAATAAAGAATACTCTCCAACAGATAACTAAAAGAATTTAAATTAATCAAATTATAATATATTAAAACATTGTACATAAAAATAAAATATATATGTACTTTAAAAAGTCTAATTCAGAGATATCGATGTATTCTGATAATTCATCGCGCATTTAATCTTATTAAAAAATGCTCAAAATGTCCTAAACTATATAAGTACCGAAAAGGTTTTTTTAATCTGTTTGGAATATTAAAGTGGTCTACTTTGGATTATGCAAGAATCTTATATATTACAAAGCTTATTATTAGATAAAATTCTTTGCTATACCAATTTACTTTTAATTTATTATACTTTTTACCAAAATAGAAGATAAAAGATTGATATATATACTTCTTCAAACAGGTTTTTTAAGAATAGGCTTGACATGTTTAGACGCCTAGACGCCATTTCCTCCAAAATGAAGTCCGCGTGGCTTGACACAGTATTGCTTATCAGTGTCCATGTATGTGTATGTCTGGCTTTGTTTTTAACCGACTTCAGAAAAGGTTCTCAATTTTCGATTTCTTAACTAATTTTGATACTTAATTTTTTATTTGATTGGATATGCTTTCAGATTGATCCCATATAATTTTGATTAAAATCGGTTTGATAAATAAAAATAATTGGAATTTATACGTCATCGAAGTAAACGAAGTTGCATATTTTGCTTTTGAAGTCGGTTAATTTTGTTTAAGTCTTAGTTTATATATGTATTTTCGATCGTTAAAATGTTGGTATAGACAAAAAGACGACAGAGTTTACGGTTACTATATAATTGAGACAAATGGAGGAACTTGAAGGAGGCGTATACACAAGGGTTATGAATTATGATTTAACTTTATTCAATTCAATATGTTTTTTTTTATATTGTCAAGGTTATGAAATATAGACCCTTATTAGATACTAACATCTTTAACACGTGAATTCGTAATTTTCGTTTCGGCTTGTCCAAAGAAAAGTTTGGACACTAGCAATGAAATGTGTATACATACACAGATAACTAGATGTTGAGATTTTCATTAATTTACACTTTCGAGGGTTGACTTTTTAACAGCTGCCCTTAGGGTTGAAATGATTTGCATAAGAAATTTTAATATAATTGTCATATAGTATACTTTCATCATTTTTGTAAAGAAGTAAACCCGCATCCTCAGTAACTCGTATCGTTATGTACGATTTTATTTCTAGCACATATAAATGTAGTTAGAAATATGATTGTTTCCAGTTTTACGATTAATTCAATACAATCATTGTGTGTTGGCTACATATATGTATATGTATTGCAGACATTTGTCACAGTCGGAGGTCAGCTTGTATTACAATTTTGGGTCAAACTAACAGAATAGATAGACTTTAACTTAACAATGACTTTATAATAATGATACCTTAGCCTTGTTAATAAGTTCACTATTTCATGTATATTTTCGTGCGTTTTCAATAAAATATCAATTTTTTTAAGCATTATGATATTTAAATATTTTTTTTATTAAAAAAAACAATCGCGAAATTCGAATTTTATAATCAAGATGTTAATTTTATTTGTTTGAAAAAGCCTTAAAATTTAATTTTACCTTGTAGATTGTACATTAAAATATCTTTTGAAATATGTGTAATTTATAAAATTTAGGTAAACTTAGATAATAATATCTATATTTTAATAACTGTAAGAATCACTAATAATTGACCATTTTTTTATCTAATCATAAAAAAACTAAGCACTGAGGTCAGTATTTTGTTTACAAAATAACAATCAAAAGTAATCTATACAAAAAATAGTTATCTGTTATCGTTTTTCGTAATATTACGTGTTTTACGAATCTGTGGTTTCGTGACGTCATCGCGATCAATATCACGGTTGTGGCCGTGGCGTGTTCTATTCGGTTTCAAATAGCGATTTTAAAATAGCAATGACTGATTCTTGCTGTTATGTATATTTTTCGATTGAATACTTTGATACTGCTGAATTTTAATTTGTGTTTAAATCGCATGCTGTTTTATTATATAGAGCAGAGATTCTCAATCTTTTATACCATGCGTCTCCCAAAGTTAAAATAAAATACCAAGCCCCCTCAGAGTCGAAAATGGAACAAACGATGAAAATAAAATGCACGCACATATTTTTTGTTTTTTTTTTTTCCGATGACAAGTAATAGAAAATGAAGTAAGTAGTAAGTAAGAGAACTGTGGCTACACGTGATTGGCCAATTAGTGAATCCGTGTTGCGATATATCCCAACACGAAATCGGCCGTAACTTGGTATTGAACCTTGTTAGTGCCGAGCGAAAATTTAAAAATCTCTCTTGGGGCGCGTGTCATTGGTTTGGGAACCATTGATATAAAGGGTAATGAATATAGGTAAATGATAGCGGTAACTTAAAATTGAGAAGTATTTGATTGTTAAAGTAGCTGAACGATTACCCCTTAGCTGAAGACGGCGACTACACCATATCACTCCCCCCCCCCCCCCGCCCCCGAACGGACAATGAAATAAATAAAGCGTTCTTTAAAACTCCTAGTAGTATCTCGTCCTCTCATAAATAATTAAATATTAACCTTCCAAATCACAAAGTATGAAGGGCAACTGTATTACAAAAAATCCGGGTTTTTATCTGTTTTTTTTTATATAAAAAAATATGACACAGTGCCTTATGTAGAAAAGATTGTGCTGTATGTACCACTGTCACCTTATATGATGATATTCCTACAAGAGGCCGATCAGTAATATATTGTTTTAAGGCAATAATGACACCTTTCATTATTGGACACTGATAAGCAATATTGTGTCAAGCCACACGCGAATGGCGTTTGAAGATGTCAAACCTATTCTTAAAAAATTGTTTGAAGAAGAAGCATATATATCCATGTTTTCTGTTTAGTTTTGATAAAAAGTGTTATGAATTTAATGCAAATCTAATAATAAGTTTTTCAAATATTTGAGATTATTGTATAAATTGCAAAATATGGAATAGATTTGAAATTCGAAATATTAAATTAAGAAACTTTTTTCCGTACTTATTTAGTTTATATGACTTTGACAGACGCGTTGGCGCTTTGGTCACTGCAACTGACTAAAGCGCTAACGGTCGCGGGTTCGATCTCCGCTCACGGCAGACGTGTGTATTGGCCATACATATGTTTGTCGTGGTCTGGGTGTTTGTGTTAGTGTTGTGAGTGTTTCCGGACCCCCGACACAAGGTCATGAGATCTTAATGGGGGCCGTTGAGTGTGATGCGTTATTTATTTATAATGTTAAAATAGTTGATGCATTATCAGAATACATTTTGTGGAATTTGACCTTTTGTGGGTTGACACATTATTGCTTATCAGCATCCATTTATGCTTCTTGCAATGCATTATCGCGCATTTACAACTGGAGTATCGGATTAGAACGTATTAGGATAATCAGCGATGTCACAGATAAAAGATAATGTTGCATATTAGATAACGATATTCGAATGTGTTTTAAATCGATCCCCAGCAGCTAAAGCGTGGAAGCGAAGTTTATTTGTTCTTATACGAACTAACTTTTCTGATCGGGTGACGTCAGATTATTTTTTTTTCGTTTTTGAGTTACGCGATGAAGGTAGAGATTTGAGGTCGAAAAAATTAATTCAGAAATGGTCAAAATGGCAGATTTCTGTAGCTATTTTTTTTGCTTTTATAGCACTTCATTTACTTATAAGAAGATAAAAATATTAAAAACAAACAAAACTTATATATACATAATATGCTAATAAAAAATATCAACAAAACATTTTTTCGTTCAAATTGTGCTAATGAATTTACTAATGACTATTACAAAATAACACGGCAATGATATCTCACATTAAATTCTTTCTGTTTTATGTGACTGAACTTATGATGTACTTGCTAATTTTGCTAATTATTATTGTTTACATTCTTAGAGCGTGTTTTCACTATCCGATTTCGAAGGCATATCGTCGGCGACACGACGTTTATGGTTTGGTGTCCTAGGATTACGTTGCTGACTTTTAGCGGTTGATTTTTGTCTTTAAGAGACATCACTCACATTTTTACAATGAATAAATTAGGGCACGGTTTCCTAGAAAGCGTACTTTGAAAGCGTAAAGTCAGTTTTCTAGGCGCTCATTATTTCACCCATAATTTGATAAAGCGTAGACATTGAACTTATACAATAAAAAGTTTATCTTACAACATTTTTTTCAAATATATTCGATTATTGTATATTGTAAAATACATAACACACTTCAATATTCGAAACATTAAATAAAGAAACTTTCTTCCCGTACTTATTTAGTTAAATACGTTACGTATTGTCAGAATACATCAATATCTTCGAATTGGACTTTTTGTAGGTTAACATATTATTGCTTATCAGTATTCAATTAAAAGTGTAATGCTTTTTAACAGCTTCTTATAGATGGCGTCACAAATTTTGTCGTCTCAATAATCTTGGAGCTAACGCGATTAATTTATCGTTATCGTGTTGGGTAATGAAAAATCCCCCTTACATTATATAACAGATTGGATTAATGTTATCACTAAACTCGAAATTAACGCCCCTGTGCTTATTAAGTTTGTTTTTACATTTTATAATATTAAAGTTAATGTATTTGTATTACAATTCTCATCTAAATGGAATCTTAACTTTTGTCATATCATAAATTTAATGTATATGTTTATTTATTTAACACATTATGTATATATTAAGTATAAAGATTTGATGTTGATACTTTAATGTGATTGCCTTAAGTACGTCTATTAAAAAGAGATACTTATACCTTATTACCGTCGAGTTTTATACGAAATTTGAACATTCTCACTCAAGGTTAATCAGTTTTTAAGTTATGTACGATACATCCGCACGTGCTACTGGCATTGCATGTCGAAAATGATTCTGAAATGATCTTAATATATTTACTTTAAAAGGCGAGAATTATAGAAAGCGATATATATAAAACAACGATGAGACATAACTTATGTAAATTTTTATGAAATAAAAATCAAAATATTTTTATTCAAAATTAGAATTTTACATTCTCTTCTATGGCCACAACCAAATAAATCTTCTACGGTTAGACACAGCCAAAACAATTACTAACTCGACATAGTCGAATAGAAGGAAGTCTGAGGGCACTTGTAAGTGTAATTCTCGCTAAAGAAGTTAAAACACGTACACGCTGAAACTGAAATCTGAAATATATAATCCTTTATTATAGGTATTTGATAACAACTAATAGGTAGTGACAAAACTAAACTTCTGTTGACAGTTGTAATGAATTCTTTTCGACTTTTTTTCCTAATTTAAGTACGTAAAAGGCGGATTATAATAACGTGTCCATTATAGTTAATAAATTATTATTATAGTATTAATGGATGACGTCTTTACGTTTCGCTATATAAGAAGAATAATTGACTGTTTGTTTTATTTATGCAACATCCACACGTCATTATTTTTTATATATAACGTAACCTATGTCTTACGATGTGTACATTTAAATGGGATATAAAAAAAAACACAAATATTAAAAATTGATAACGTTGAATGAAAATCCTTACTTAGTTAGTAACTATCTATATTCTAATATTCTTTACTTAAATCACGAATTTTCGAATATTTTTTTTTATCGTTGTCTTAGATTTTCGCGATTATTATTCATTGAAATAAAACTATTTTAAACGGATTTAAATCGAGTCACGTGACCACGAACCCTGCAAAGTGCTCGAAACGTCGGGATGATAAAAATAATTAATATACGCGATTTAAATTCGTAGTTTTTTTTTTTTTAAATAATAACGCATCACACTCAACGGCACCCATTAAGATCTCATGACCTTGTGTCGGGGGTCCGGAAACACTCACAACACTAACACTAACACAAACACCCAGACCACGACAAACATCCGTATGGCCAACGTTTGCCGTGAGCGTGGATCGAACCCGCGACCGTTAGCGCTTTAGTCAGTTGCAGTGACCACTGCGGCAACGCGTCTGTCGTATTATTTTATATATATTTATTTCAATAATTATTTTTTATTATAATTTTATATTACAAAAAATGATTTAGTTCAATCATTCTTTAATTTCTTATCTAACTGTTATGTGTGGCTAGAAATTCGCCAGATTTGTCTGCTAAATAAGACAGAAATAAAGAAAAATACACTGTGTGTCATGCAATCACGCCTAACAACTGTACTAACTTAAATTTGGTACAGAGATAGTCTAGAACTTGAGATAGGACATGAGGTTTTTTAATGCGAAAAGGCACTAAGGGTTTGAAATAGGGGATCGGGCGGGTGTAAGATTATATCGAGAATACGTCATTTTTAAAGGCTAGAATATTGAAACCTAAATGGTGATTTTTTTAGTCTTTTCAATCGCATTTGTCAAATTCCAAACTTCCGCGAGCAATTGCTTGTAATTTAAATTTATTAAAAGTAAATGTAACTCTTGTATTTTTATGTCATTTAATCGTGAATAATTATTACAAATATTTCTCACGAGTACCCATTGTAACTGCGTCTCGTAATTGCGTATTATTGAAACTATTATAAAAAGTGCATTCAATTATAAAAAAATATCGCATGTTGATGTAGTAGAATTAATTACATTTTAAGATATATATTTAAATTGTATATATAGGAAATTAATTCATTTTTAATATTGAAATATTAACTATTAGTACATAAATTTTAGGTACTACTAGCCTGCCTTTCATGTACTGAATGTGTGCAGTTTAATATATAAATTTAAGTTACAATGCATGTAATTCTGTCCATTAATCATTTGAGCCCCAAAGGGGAGAGGGGGGTCTGAGAAAGCACCAAATGTTACAAAAACAATAGGGATCTTCATTAAGACATGACCTGTATTTATTTTCAAACCTTGTAAGCTATACGTGTTTTTAAAGATGAGCATTTTTTAAAAATATAACTACTTAGATAATTTGTAAAAATACATGATCTTAGGTGGGGAGAGGAGGGGGTACCGTAACATTAGGGGGAGGAAGGGGGGTCTTAAAAGTTGCTAAAAACATCACGTGATTAATGGACACAAAAAATTTTTTCAAATCGGATCAGCATTTTCAGAGATTACCTCCTACATACAAACTTACAAACATAAACAAACTTTACCTCTTGATAATATTAGTATAGATGAAGCGTTTATTTATTTATAATTATTTATCAATTTCCTTCCAGGTAGGACATGTACCCACACCCTGTTATTCGCGCAGTTAATCACACCAGATGGCACAAACCATGGTTTACATGGGTTCGTGGTGCCCATACGGAACCCGGACACCTTGGAAACCTACCCTGGACTCATCGTGGGCGACATGGGCGAGAAGATCGGCGTCAATGGCATTGATAACGGGTGAGTCAATTTAGAATTCTTAAAATTCTCTTGAATCATTATTGAACGAGTTTATCATAACAGTTATTATTGAATTTGACTTTGATTTGGAATTAGGAATGTTTAATAGATAATGTTTGAAAAAACTGAGTCTTTTTAAGGTTTTTTAGTTGTCAATAAAGTCTTTGGTGGAAGAGAAAGAGAAATTATATATACAAGAGTTTAACGAAATACATATGAACAGAAATTTCAGGAAAGCGAAGGAAAGCTACATTACATTACATCTATATATTAACAATTTTCTATGAAACTTAGCTAATAACTAACTCCGAATAAAAAGAACGCATCGAAAGCTTTATATTTTACTAAATGGCTAATGAACCATAAGATCGCTCTTTGTTTCGCCACTGCATTATTAGTTTTAATGATACTTTGTACTCATACTTATAAGTGGTGTGGAATAAAGTGTTTAATAAATTTTTCATATATTTGAAGACTTCAAAGTCATAGACATTAGACAAAGGCATAAAGTTTACAAAACCCCCCATTCATGACCTGTTTTGTCACGAATGAACTCTAGCCAGTAAAAAGAAGATAATCAAATTCAAATTTTTGAAACAAAACGATTTTTATTAAAAGTACCCAGCACAAATTCCGCTACTTTAGGACTAATTAAAACGTACAATTGCATAGACTACCGTTAACCTTTTTTTACGGTTCAGGAAATTGTCGAATTCAAGTCCCTTTGTTGTTTTTATTCAAATGAATTTCAAACATCTAAAATGCTGTACAGGTATTGTTGTCACAATTTTTTCGATTTAAATAAAAGTTGATTGAACTCTTACATTCAATATAAAATGTTTTGTGAACTAACAATGACTTCAGAAAGTGAATATTCTCAGAAATATATACGGAATGTTTTTCTATCTACAATTTTTTGCGATTTAAAAAAAAAATCTGGTCTATGTAAATTTGACCCTTAGTAGAAATTTTTAAAGTTTTAGATAACGTAATTTTCGATCGGTATCCTTACGTTTATTGACAATAGTAAATTTCGCAGCCAATCACAGCACGCAAAATAGTTGAAAAATTTCGATCGAAAAATACGTTATTGAAAATCGGTACATATTCTAACGATTCTTAATTTCTTGTGCAAGATAAGAAAATAATTGTAAAGAAGAATTTTGGTATTTAGAATATCCATTTTAACGAATTGGCTTGAAATGTTTACGTACGTTTCTCGCATAGTTTAAAATAATTCGCTTTAGATAGCTGAAGTTTCGTGTTTAGGACTATTGCAAAATCTACTAATGCATATAGTATCCATTAAAGATTTTTAGAAGATTTGCTATTTACCTGAAAATATAAAGGTATGTATGTTAGATCGTATCTCAATGGTCTTCCGATACATGAGTCACAGTCAAACACAATTACGCCTTATCTTATCAATAAATGGATTGTCGCTATCTCGAAAATGTTATGATTCAGTTTCGATAGCGACTGATAGCAAGGAAATAGTGTGGAATTTTGTCCTTGACCTTATATTACATTTTTGGTATGCTCCGAACTTGATTTCAGTGTACTTGTTAGTTTTAACACACCTTGCATTGATGACGAATAGCTCGATACCTCATTAGACGCATAAAAATGTAAATTGTGATCTCATTAAAAATGTAAATCGAGAAGTCGTTAGCTCTAGCCAGTATGGTGGATTTTATTTGTTCTTTTATTTAAAAAAAGAAACAAGTTTTAATTAATAATAGAATTAAGTAGATAAGTAACAGGTTAACGTTGCGATCGATGGCCCTCTATGGGGCACCCGTTTGGTCACACCGACTGACGGGCACCCGCCGCTGCAAGACTAAGATCCTGAGTCTGCAGCGGAGAGTGGCCATCCGCATGGTGCGGGGATATCGCACGATATCCTTTGAGGCGGCGACCCTTCTGGTGTGCTTTCCGCCGTTGGACATCCTGGCGGAGAGGGACGCGAGGGTCTACGACCAGACTCGCGCCCTCCGTCAAAGCGGCGGAAGTGCGTCCTACCCTGCCAGCGTCCTCGAAGCGCTCAGGCGGCAGGAGCAGAGAAGGGCACACACGACGTGGTGCGCCCGTCTCCGCGGAGACCGGTACGCGCACAAACGCGTCGTGAGTGCGATCCTGCCAGCCTTCGAGGCCTGGATGCGGCGGAAGCGACGAGTCACCTTCCGACTTACACAGGTACTGACCGGTCACGGTTGCTTTGGAGAGTACCTGTGTAGGATCGGACGCGAGGCGACGGCGGTTTGCCACCACTGCGGGGCGGACCAAGACGATGCCCAACACACGCTGGAGGCGTGTCCCGCGTGGACCGCGGAAAGGCAAGTCTTGGTCCAGCAAATTGGGCGAAATCTCTCCCTGCGAGCAGTCGTGTCGGCGATGCTACGCAGGGAATCGGCGTGGGAGGCCGTAGTCAACTTCTGTGAGACCGTCATGGTCCAGAAGGAGACTGCGGAGCGGGCTCGGGAGAGGGCCGATCCCGCCCGGCGGAGGCGACCTGCGGGTCGCCTTCACGGCCTCCAAGCCCCAGTGCCCGGGGCGGAATAAGTAGGGCACTCCCTCCGGCCGTGGGTGCGTGAGATGGGGGTCTCACGCATCCGTTTTCATACGGCCGAGAGGAGGACCGCAGTCCGGTATGGCCCCGGACTGCCGGTGTACGCACCAGCGAGGGGTGTGGGGAGGGCGAGACCATCTTCGCCCTCCTGAGAAGGGCTCCGCAAGCCACGAGCGGAGCAACGCACGGGAGAGGCCGCGGACGTGCTTGCGAAAGCGATCCCGTAGCCTCTCCGTTTTCCGTGCTGTGGCGGCCATCGCAGGGGGTTTTAGTGAGTACAATCTCACATAACCCGGTCTCCCCCCCAGGAGTCGGGTATCTATGAAGATTTACCCTGCGTAAACAAAAAAAAAAAAAAAAAAAAAAAAAAAAAAAAAAAAAAAAAAAAAAAAAAAAAAAAAAAAAAAAAAAAAAAAAAAAGTAACAGGTTAACGTGCTATGGGCATGTTATGCGGAGGTATGAATGCCAAGTGCATGCATTTTTAAGGATATGTTGTTTGAGGCAGACCATAGAAGAGATTGATGGATTCTGTGAAAGATGATAAGAGTAGGATAGAAATGATTGCTGAGATGATAGCTGATAGGCAAGAATGGAAGAGAGGGATATGTAAAAGAGTGGGATCTAGGCAAGAAGACGGAGATAATCTGCAATCTAATTTTAAGAATTTCATTTCGGTATCAGTAAAAATAGTTTAGATTTTATTTAACACATTTTGCTAAATTTTGAATCAGTATCAATTTCAATTACTGAGATATGTTATCTTGAGTAGTAAGGAAGGGAAGCGACTGAAATCAAATGGTATGCGAAAAGATACTAGACAGATCCTTTTTTACTTGATAATAAACAAAATAATATATATACATCTACATGATAAGAACAATTCTGACAGACGCGTTGGCGCAATGGTCACTGCAACTGACTAAAGCGCTAACGGTCGCGGGTTCGATCCCCGCTCACGGCAAACGTGTGTATTGGCCATACGGATGTTTGTCGTGGTCTGGGTGTTTGTGTTAGTGTTGTGAGTGTTTCCGGACCCCCGACACAAGGTCATGAGATCTTAATGGGGGCCGTTGAGTGTGATGCGTTATTTATTATTTATTTATTAATTTTCTATGGAACGGTTTTTGTTTTGTATACCGTAAATAGTTCTCACGGCTTTATTAAAACAAAATTGTTTAATTTAGAACAAACGTGGAATTTGCAATCTAATAATGCAATGTGATTTCTATAGTTTTGATACCGACAATTTATTGGAATATTTGATAACAAAATTAAACTTAGTAATTTTTCCAACGCCTCAAGGCCGATTGGCGATTGATATTCTGATAAGAATATGACGTTATTAAAACAATAATATAATATGTAGTTTAGGAAAACGAGACGATTTTTCTCACACCAAAAATAAATATTTAAAAACACGTGAAGCACTTTAAATAAATTAATAATTATGAGTACACCAAAAATGCTGCAATCGGTACACTTTAATAAAAATTGTGTCGATAAATTCCGTAACACAGTTACGTATAAATATGAATGCTGATAAGCAATAATGTGTCAAGCCACAAAAAGTCAATTTTAAAGACAACTATATAAGTACGAAAAAAAAATTCTTAATTTAATGTTTCAAATATTGAAGTGTGTTGCATATTTTAAATGCAATATTGCTACAATCTTATTTATTAAAAAAAACTTACTACTGATCTGCTTATAATTTGTTGTACCTTTAATCAAAATAGAGCAAAGAGATAATATATACTTATTATAAAATAATATTAAGAATAGGACATCTTTAGACGCCATTATCTCAAAATGAAGTCCGTGTGGCAACACACAGTATTGTTTATCAGCGAACATATATGATGTGAAGCTAAAATAAATTCCCGCTATTTTTAGCTTTTTACCTAGAAGATAATGTTAAAGGTCCCACAGAGTATAATACATTATTGTAATTACTATTATTAATACGCGAATAGATTTAGCAAAAACCTTATGAGCTCTGAGGACTTATAATAGTTAGTAAGGTTTTTTAGTGAAAAATCGTTTTAAAACGTGTTTGCTGTACACATAATTATCATTTTATCGATTAGAAGTCTATGGTATGGTTTTTTGTTCGTAATCGCCTAGATTATCGCCCGTCTGCATGCGTCATAGAAACACACTTTATAACAATTGTTTATTTGCTTTTTATATATATTTGCATTTATCTAGAAATATTTATTGCAATTTTAATGTAATTATACATCATGTATGAATTTAGTAATGTTGTCATTTTGTATCAGCTTTCATAGTCGTTGAATTTTCTTATATTTTTTAATTGTCCTGAAGTATACGTATTTTAATTTTTACTATTATTATATTGTAACGATGTTGCAAACTGTCTTATTTTTAATTCAAAATGTACTAAAAATTCTTCCAATATTATGAAATGTGTTTTTGTAGAATTTAAGCATGGCAACACTTTGGAATCTAATTTTTTTTATCATTGTTACAGATTCATAATGTTCAACAAATACAGAATACCGCGGGAAAATCTTCTAAATAGAACGGCGGATGTTACCGAAGACGGTACTTATGAAAGTTCATTCTCAGAACCGTCTAGAATACTCGGCGCTGCCTTGGAGAATTTATCAGCAGGTAAATATGTCATAATGAAGTCATTATTTGGCTTGAGTTCGAATTCGCACTATTTAACTTATAAGTATAATATAACTTGATAATAAAGCTTTGGTCTGTATTTTTTTGGTAATTGTGGACATTATATTTAGATTTAGTAGTAAATAAAAAAAAATAGTAGCAGTTTTTCATTACATGAAAAAACTGATAAAATGACGTTTTCTAAAAATAAAACCTAGCTAGATCGATTTATCGCTCCCGAATCTTCCGCACATCTAGTTACATGAAAATTGTTAGAGTGTTTCCGAGATTCAGATTATACATATATATACATACATATATACAAGAATTGTTCGTTTAGATATAATAATATAGGTTCTAATGACTAAAGTAGTCTATTACCTAGAGGGGGCTCAAACGCGCTCTACCATTAGGATAATACTCATATTAATTTCTGTGCTAGGTCGCATTGGCATAATGAAGGAGAGTTGCCACTCGCTGGCCAGCGCGGTGAGTATCGCGATACGGTATGCGGCCACTCGCACGCAGTTCGGAGAGAGAGATCGGGAGACGCCGCTCATTGAGTACCCGTTACACGTAAGTATCTCACACTCACCGCTTTAAGTTCTTAGCTCACTTGTACGAATCTGTTATCGCATGGTAAAAGATCATATCTTCAGTGAAATTCTAACCGTGAGTAAGTCAAAATAAGCTTTAAAGGAAATGGAAAAAATACATAATTTTTCGTATACACTATTTCGAATTAATATAAAGTTAAATTTGACTTCGAAAGTCTTATGTGCTTTTTTGAGCGCAAACAATGCTAATATAAAAATAGATATATTAAAATTATCGCTAATGTGAAAGTCGTAAAATTAAAGTACATTTTATGATGATGGTGGATCAATTATGCTTCTCGTTTACTTATCTCAATAGTACTTTAAGTTTGTTTTTACACACTAATGAGTACACGTGAGCTACAACCTTTACAACCATTACCTCATACTCACAACATCTCACTCACCGTATCACATTCATAGGAACAATTAGCGCAACGAAGTGTTTTTGACTTTGCATCGCATTTCATACCTCCTTCGCCCACATTTTTTTACCATATTCATATTGTAATTGGACGCTGATAAGCAATAATGTCTTAACTCACAAAAAGTCAAATTCGGAGATATTGATGAATTCTGATTATGCGTTACGTATTTAACATTATTTAAAAAAATTAAGTAAATGACTTAAAAACAAAATAAGTACCAATAAAGTTTCTTAATTTAAAGTTTGAAATTTCAAGTGTGTTCCATATTTTTCGATTTTTACAATACTGCTTAATATTTAAAAAAGTTATTATTAGATAAATCTTTTTATGATACCAATCTGTTTTTAGTTCGTGATACATTTTATCAAAATAGAAAAGAGAAGAGTCATACAATCGTCTTTAAAAAAATTTGACAAGAATCGGTTTGACATCTTTAGATGCCACTTTCTCAAAATTGTGTCCCTGCGGCTTGACATAGTATTGCTTATCAGCGTCCAATTACATGGGTACTTTTAGTTTGAAGTCTTTACTTACTTACCCCCATTATAAGTACAATTTTTAGACAGCATTGCAGTAATTCTTTCTCATTATTTTATTCCCAAAATTCTTGGGGGTTGCTACAATTTTCCTATACTTATAATTGTGACACAAAGATATGTGTAACTACTGAAAAATATACAAGTTGTCTACCTTTTCAATTTGTTACAGCAATGGCGTCTGTTCGGTCACGTAGCAGCGGCTGTAGTCTACCGATTGTACATAGAAGAATTCACAGTTATTTACTTGAATATCGTCGAGAAATCGAATGCTGGACACAGAGTTGATAATTTGGTGAGTTTAACGTTTAACTAACTGTAAATTGTATACATTGTTTTTTGTTAATTTTCTTCATAATAGTGACTAAATTGCAATCTTCTATTAGTCTATTCTGATTCTATTTATGAAAATATCAGGTAAACGAACCGGAAAATCACCTGATAAGTCATCACTATCGCCAATGAATATTTGCAGCATCAGAGTGGTTATTGAAGGGGAGTAGGATGTTAGGAAGGGGAGAAGATATTAGGCTTCCGGCTCTCTTATTTGCCATAAAAACTCTTTTCTTTTAGCTCCTTTAGTCGATTTTCCGTGAGAGTGTTATTGCTCTGATCAAGCAAGCTATCGTTAGGAATATGAAATAAAAATATATATTATATTTTCGCCACGGAAGTCGTTAATTAGTAAGTTACTATATATATTGCCAGAACGCATCTTCTCTCTCCCTAGAATAGATTGTTTGTAGTTGCACTTATAGATTAATACGATAAGTCAATTTTCGCTTAGATCTATTAAACTACGAAACGAATTTGAATGCTTTTTTTATCAATAAACAGAGTTCGACAGAAATGATTATATGTATAATACAAGTTTATAATATTATAAATATATAGTAGAGAAAAGCCGGGAATTTAAAACCTTTGTAACGAGATATCGAAAAAAACTACATTGCACGCGTTCGAAGTCGAAGCGAATCACTAGTATATTAATATCAAATGAACTAGAGACTACCTGTCATGCTACAAAAGACGCATTAAAACCATGTTGAACACGTGTCTAGCTAAACAGTGTTTAAGATTTAAACATTGCTTAAAATATTATCTAAATTGCTTAACAGCGAATAAACTCATTAAAAAACTTATTGATAAAATGTTATACGTTACATTTGACAGCAAAAATAGGTTTTAAACATCTATTAAACTCACTTAAACGTATATTAATCTATGTCTAAAGCATGTTTTACTTAAAACTGTCATAGACGCGCGTTTAACGTCTGTTTAAATCTTTTGTAGTAAGGCAGTACAACTTTAGTGTTAGTAGTCAGTGGACCACAGATAGGCTCTGACACATGAACTCTCCAGGGAAATTTATATAATAATTTGTTTGTTCGTCAGAGCGAGGCGGTGTCTGAGATCCATGCGATAGTGTCGAGCAGTAAGCCCATGATGACGTGGGGCACGCTTCGAGCTGCACAGCAGTGCAGGGAGGCTTGCGGAGGACACGGGTATCTGAAGGTGAGGATACACATTCATACATCTATACTATGGAGTGTAATGTAACCTTACTCCATTCCTATTAAGGAGAAGGTTTAGGAGCTTAAATCACCATCTTGTTTCTTGTTAATTACTTCCGGCTCATGCAGGTTTCCTCACGTTGTTTTCCCTCATCGCCGAGCACGAGATGAATTTAAACACAAATTTAGCACTCGAAGACTCAGCGGTGCTAGCCGGTTGAGATCGACGTGTTCTAACCGCTAGGCCATCTCGGCTCTTTACGTCTATACAAATAATAAAATTGAAGTGTCTGTTTGTAATTTTAAATAAACAGCTTTTCACTAAATGCACGTACGTACGTACGGTACGTACATAAAAGAAATCAATTTTTTAATTTTTTTTTGTCTGACTGTCTGTTTGTTCCGGGTAATTTCTGAAACTTATTCAGACATTTAGACTTAAGTGAATCAACCTATACTCTCAGTCCATGAGTATTCTTACATCACTAAATAACTTTCACTATGGATCATTATCGTAATCCAGCGTGTTATTAAAAAAAAATATCAATTTACGATCCTAAAAAAATGGTTAAGACAAAAAGCCGAATCAATCAATTAGTATATTTTATTTCCAGTGCTCAAATCTAGGTGACATTAGAAGCAACCACGAGCCGACAGTCACCTACGAGGGCGACAACAACGTGCTGTCTCAGCAAGCGGGCAATTGGCTGCTCCGCCAATACGAGAGCGCGCGAGCGGGCGGCTCCATTGACTCTCCGCTGGGAACGCTCGCATTTTTAAGGGACTATGCTGCTGTTAAGGGCAGGACCTTTGATTGTAAAACCACTGCTGACCTTAAGAATCCACAGTGTGAGTTGGTTTTTGGATACTTCTGTTCTATTGTCACAGTTTGTTGTATACAGTATACAGGGTGTTTTTTTTTAACTGGGCGAGGAGAAGCGAATAATACTAAAAGGTTTCGCATTTGGTCTACCACGCCAAAAAACATCATAATTATACAGGAATTATGCAGCGGACTATCAAATGTTCATGAAAAGCCAGAGTGTGACCCACTCTTATCCGAAGTGTCATTTTTAATAGCCTTCTGTTTTGTCACAGTCCAAAACATCTAACACATTTTTATTCATGTATCAGTACTCTTAAAAAATATGTAAAAATTACATAAAATTTTATAATCGTATAAAGAATTCTTACTGCTGAACTTAAATTAAAATACCTCAAATCAACTTCCTTAATTAACAGCATCGATTTCTAAAATAAACCCTTCACACACAATATTACCATAATTATTTTCCCACGGTTATATATACCTCAAGTCGACGTCTTTAAAATATTAGTATAGAGTCTGAAAATAAATTGCATTGCAACAAATTATTATAATAGTTCCATTTTCCCACAGTTATAATCTCAACATACAAATGGCTCCTCTGCTGGTTACTAAAGTACACGCACGAGAAGAACGAAGCGGAACTATCAAAGGGACGCACTAAAGTGCAGGCGAGAAACAATTCCCAGGTGTACAGGTGGAAAACCCTCACCAAGGTCTACGCGGAGTACCTCTCGCTCATATTCTGTTTAGACGCTATAGAGACGAAAGACAAGGAGCTAAAGCCTGTGCTAATGAAACTCTTCTGCTTATATGGTCTGTGGTCGCTTGATGAGAACCTGGTGGAGTTATACCAGGGTGGTTTCTCCAAGGGGGAGGAGATGGCCAGGCTGGTGAGGGACGCTGTGCTGGAGCTCTGCACGGATGTGAAGACAGAGGTCGTTAGCGTGGTGGATGCGCTCGCGCCGACGGATTTCGTCCTGAATTCCGTTTTAGGAAAGAGCGATGGAAAGGTAAGCTTATACAAGTTATAAAGTTTGAGTTAATGAATTTTTCGTTGACGTTTATATATTGCTGAAATTAACTATTTCCTTCTTTTTGGCGTTAGTTAAAGTTAGGACAAAAGAGTAGTGCCTCTTTACATAAGACCATGTTGTGATACCAATAATTTTGTTTTATTAATGTTAATCTCGTTGTCTTAGATTTTCGCGATTATTATTCATTGAAATAAAACTATTTTTTTTTCTATATAAATAGTTTTATTTCAATAATGTTAATCTTTCTATTAATAGTCAGTATCAATGAACAATACTTGAGTTGATGATGAGTTTCGTCACAATTAAATGTTAATTTCTTACCGACTCCGAAGAAGGAGGAAGTTCTCAATCCATCAAGAATTGAACCGATTTAGTTACATTTATTAATTTTGAACCTATAGGAAAGTATACCCGTACTCTCCCATAGGTCCTACACAATATTTTAAGTATATATTTTATTATATTATTATATATTATTTTTCAGCTATACCAGAATCTCCAAAAAGCATTCTTCGGTCAGCCCGGAGTGTTCGAGAGGACGCCGTGGTGGCGCGACGTTGTTCCATCTTCTAAGTTGTAAGGAATAATGTTTTTATTTACTAATACTGCCGTCCAAAGATAAAAAATAGTTTAAAAAGAAAGTATTTACATTATTACGTATTTACACAATTTTGATAAGTAAATAAATTTAAAAAAATTATTAACATGTATGTTAAATTGATACTTCTATTTCTTTTTTGCTTATGGTATAAGTGGGTTTCATTAAATAAATATTTTTTTAAAATTACATTACCTAATTTTTATTATATCTATAGATATAAAATATTATTTGATCTAAAAAATCTGTACCCATTTCTAACTTTGACAAGCTCGTCAATTGACTTCTTGTCATACTCAGTTGCTGGTTGCTAGGCAACGTCGTCTAAACTGTTTGGAACTCTGCTAGTCTATGAACTTGTAACATATCCATGTGTATATAATATCATTGATAATGTAGATCAATTTATAACACTGAAAAATGTGCCTGTGTGTTACTTTGGGCGGCAGTATCATAGAATTTTGACAAAAAATATTGTATAGAGAACTCAAAAATACTAATTTTTTCCCCTACATCTGATTACTAGATATAAAAATTGATTGAAATTATTTTGCATTATTCTGTATTTATTTATATGTATATGTACAGATTGTATTATTTTTATTTTTTTTATAATCTCGAAGATTTTTTTTCTATTTTGACATTTTTTATTATATTAAGAATCTTTTTTTTTTCATAAATTAAATTGGCGTAGTACTTTAAATGTACTCTTAACGCTTTTTAATAACATATCATGTGGAATATAAATCATTTGATAAATTTGATTTTTGATCGTACATTTTTAATATCCGAAAATTTAGTTCCATATTTGAATTCCGTATTTATTAAAATGTACTTCCAAATACTTCTACAATATTAAAGTTTTCGAATAAAATCTAAATACAAGTAGTAAAATTTTGTATGAAATAATATTTTTTTATTTATATATAATTGTAATGATTTTCATCTTCAATTAAAAGTAGTCGTTTCCAATACAATAATGTTAAATGAGATTTATTCCGAATATCTTCTTAATCGACCATTCGGTTGCATTTATTCGAATATGTTACCGTTTTAGAATATTAAGTTGAAATTATATTATCTAATTATATGAGAAATTTTGTTAACGAAAGCATCATTACTAGGCATTTGTTATAATTAACAAATAGTATAATACAATACCTCAAAAATAGAGTTCACGTATGTTTTTATACTTCCAATATAAGTAACGTTTCAATATGAATCCGTAAGCCATGTACGGACTGTGCGTTTCTGGGTACGCGTACTCTGTTATGTACGCGTTCTTTGACAAGCTCATACAATTGGCGACAAAATGGAAAGCGATGGATTTAATAATTTCCCTGTTTATAAAGGAGATAGTTTATTTATATGCGTGGCTACAAGCCTAACCTTTTTTACATCATTTTACCTAATTTTTTATATTACTTATTACCTATTTGCTATCATCCTTCATTCCTTTTTTAACTGACAACGTATTTCTGGTTCCTTAAAAAAAAAAAATAACATTCAGTTCGCGACTTGATTTCGGTTGAATCGCGCTGCCACTTACATCGCATTTCCAAAAGAACAGATTAAAAATAGCCATATCCTTTCAAGTATATAAGGTACACGTCTCTAAAATTGTATCAAAATCTGTCCAGTAGTTTTTGATTTTATTCGTTACAAACATTATATACAAAAAATACTAAAATTGGTACATAGAATGTGAACAGTCCATTTTAGTGAATTTCATTCATATTTTTATATTATCCAGTGTGGCATAGATTATTTGAAATTTAGGTAGTTGAAATTTTTAACCGTTCTTTCGTTTAGAAGCATATATATTTTTGTTTATTTTTAAATCCATATTTTAACTAGTATTACGGCTGTGGTAGGAACCGCTAGATTTTCTATACATATTTCGCATTTTATTTTCATAGATAAGATTTTACATCAAACAAAAAAAAAAAACTAAAATTGTCATAGACAACCTTATAGTTTAATGGTAATTGTCTATGATATAAACATGGGGTTTGAAAACTAAAATCAAGGGCAGTATTTGTTAAAGTCAGGTGATTGTTGTTAATATATTTTTAACTGTGTAATGTTAATGTTTTAAACGTAAGGGGATTTAATTTTTATTCACTGTACGGGCGTACACTAACCAAAATGTTAAAGTTTTTTTAACCAATATATACATAAAAGTGATTTCATTTGGAAGGTCTTCTTTAAAAATATTGGAATATACCTTAATATAGTTTGATAAATAAAATAGTTTTTAACACAATTACTTGTATGTCATTAACGTACGAGCAATAAATATCCATATAAAATAATTCTACAATTAATTAATTTATATCATGTAAATAATTCAAAGAAATCGAAAGTTACTAAATAGTATTTAATTGTTTATTTTTTTAACTATCTGTATAATTATTCACACAATTACAACGTTTATGTGAACTACAAACCAATTTTAAGTATTTTATGTGTTCTATATTAATTGCATTTAAATTTTTATTTCATAATTATAAATATATGCATGCAATTTGACGTCAACAATCTGTACCCATTAACAACACATGTCAATTGACAAGCTTGTCAATTGACATGTTGGCCAAAAGATGCTCTCGCCAGTCTTATCATTCGCTATCTGGTGGCAACGTCGTCTAAATTGGCCGTTATTGGATGCCTAAATCAATGAGTTTGTAGTCTATTTTTCTTTACGTGTCCTATTTGGTAACAATACCCTGAAATATAATCACGATATTTCGAACATTATTTTTTCGGATAATTTTTCAATTCGCTCGACAATTTCTTCTCTCTAACTCTTATCGTGGTTCACACATAAGAAATACGGCATTTTTTTAAGTTAATATATTTAAACATTTCAGTATTAACAATTTTTTTTTCATCAAGCTATCACGCTTAACGGCGAGACGCGTTATTTTTTTACAAAATACTTTTTTTTACGGAAAACTTAAATTAAAATTAAAAACAAACAAATCTAACTCTTATTTTTGTTTTACAAATAAGACAAGAAAAATAGACTATAACGTATCTATAGTTACAAAATATAATTATAGACAAAATATATAATAGAATAAGTGTGTATGATCATGTAATAAATAAAATATGCACAAGGAATTGTATATACAGATACTATGTAATAGGCGTGAATTACATCTGTAAGTTTCACTTTCATAATTGACTTGCTAGTTTGCTTTAATCTGTGGCTGTCAAAAATAAAGGCACTGTCAGTAAATTCTTTAAAAAAAAAAGCAAAACTTATACGTGTAATTCTCGCCATAGACTATTAGAATTCATATACACAGGGTATGAAATGACAGAGGTATATTTACAATGGTTTTTGTACCATTTTATTTACATTAGCCATTTTTCAGGGGGGAAGGGAGTTTTCTATAAAGGATTTTTTTTAAAAATCATATTTTAACTTACGATATGGATTCATGTGTCATGCTAATTTTAAAATATTAGTAATCTAAATGATGTTAAAGAATGTAAATTGGCTCTGTACGAAGTTGATTTGTTATCGAACGTTCGTGAATTTCGAGCTAAACTACGTCAATCTTTTGACATTCGCTAAGACCCGTCCCGTCAAAGCTTTGGTTTGCTAGGATGACGATACCTGCTATTTTATGTTCACTTTATGTCTTCAGGTGACAGTACTCAAACTTTTAGTATGATGGATATTGTATAGCACGTTTCCTAGAAAGCATATCTAGTATCTTTAGTTTTACGGCATCAAACACGCGTAATACGCCGTAAATTCAAAGAGCTTTCTAGACGCCCAAAATATTGCGGCTATAATTTGACGGATCGCAATCCTAGAAAACCAAAATATAACGGTAATTGACGCTACACGTTAACTGACGCTAACATGCATATAGACAGTGTGAAAAAAAAAACATTTTTTTTTATTTTGAGAATCTTGAACCTAATGTTCATGTTTATAAGATCACTTTGAATCGTTTCATTAAATTTTAGGAATACTAGTGGAGTACTAGGTACTATTTTAGTTCAATAGGAAATAAATGTAGGTAGAAAAATATTGCAAATCGTAATATTAAATAGCCAAATATAAACAATAAACTCTAGTAGTATTTATTTAGGTAGTGGGTCCGATTCTACGTCATAAATTATTATTAAAGCATAATTTTTTAATTGTTGTCGTGTAAAATAAAATGTCACAAAATCATTTAATTCGATTAGTATCGATATTGTCAAAATCGATTATTAAATTTCCTTTTTAATTATTATACTTATTTTATATTATAAACGGTAATGGACCCCAGTTGTTGTTACGATATATTGTTGATTTGTAATATTGTGTAATTTATTATTCGATTAATAATATTTTCTTCTAGAATTATATTTATAATAAAATATAATTTTGAATTCGATTTTTTACTATATAATTGAATATATAAGTTTGAAATGTATGTATTAAAAAGGAATTAACAATATATTATACATAAATTAAATTCTCTCCATTTTATAACATTTTATTTCTTTGTAGCGATAATCACTCGAAAGTGCCTTCCTCTGTGTAATATTAAATAATTATGAGTTGTTATATAGATGTAATTTATTGTTCTGTGGAAGCGGTTGACTTCTTGAAATAAATGTCTAAAAAAATATTTTTGTTTTATTTTCTAAACAATAATAAATACCTCCACTTATATGATGAACCAATAAATTGTGTAAGAATTTCTTAGAGAATAAAGAAGGAATAAAGAATTGTTAAGTAAAAGCCGAAATAAAGTGCAGAAAAATAAAATGCCTAAGTACTAATTGCAGTTGCTTTAATAAGTAACTTACTTTAGTGAATTTTTTACTTGGGTATGAAAATAAAAAAAATATTTCATTTGAAAACATTTATTGACGTGTAGAAGTTTTAGTATAATCAGAAAATTTTTGTGCTATTGTGGTCCGGCTACATGTAACGACTTGCGCAATTCATCTGTGTACCAGCTTTCATGGAAATGTTCACTGTGTCCTAGACTATTCGGAAATGGAACTGACCAATAGTGAAATATTTAAATACATAACATAATTGATATTAAGTATTGTCAGAAAACGTATCTTGTATTGTTGTATAAAACTAAGTGTTGTTGCAATTATTTTGACGACAATATAAATCTAATTTTTGTTTTTTACAGAGAAACCTACTACTGTGCGTTGAGCCTCATACAATGTTTTATAAGAGGTTAATAAACGCGTTTCAAATGCTAAAGATTGTCTAATTATTAAGCCTTCGAACCCAACATCTCGATTTTATTATGAAAACTGCTTTGTTTAAATAAATGTACTATTGTAATGTAACATACAACTCATTAGCGTGTAGCCGGATTTATTAAGAGGTAGTGCAAAACATTGAAAGATGAAAAGTTTAGAAGTGAGAGACAGTGAACTCTAAGAGGATATAATTATGTGTAATCGTAAATCTGTTTATCTAAAGAGTGCCATTTCGTTCTAAAACGACAATTTAGTTATATTTTTTTTACCTATTACTGGGAAGGTTTACTGTTAGTGAGAATAGATTAGAATATCTTATAATAGATTTCGAAGATATGAAATGCAAGTCTTAAGAGCAAACTATCATGTTTACGTTAATAATTATGCAAAGAGTTTTTAGTTATTTTCCATATACATATTTTTAACGTAAACGAGATAGCATTCAAACAATAAGGTTTTGTGAGTTCAGTCACTGATATTTGAGTTCAAATGTTAGTTCTCTTATATCAATTAATACCTAATTTAACTTATTTATCAAATTAATTAAATGTGTGAATTCAGCACATTACTGTATGTTCTCTTAGTATGTGTAATAATAAAAACAGTCAGTGTTCCTTCTGTGAATCATTGTTAGAAACCCCCGGCGAATTGTCAAATATTCCAACAAAGACGAAATCTAATTATTGAAAATTCACTTTTAAATTTTAACACAACGTGATTAATGCGTGTTTTTGTGGAAATTATCATCTTTTTGATCTGAAATGAGTATGAGAAGACGCCAGTTGCGAAACTGTTCGCTAGGAGTGCTGCACTTTCTTTTTCGTATATGGCGTATGTTTAGACTATATGACAATATCAGTCTGAAGAATTCAAATATTAGTGGAAATAGTATTAGTAAAACTGATCGTGACATTTTTACTATTAGACATTTCAAAATTTTCAATTTTAACTTAGCTCGTTTTTAACAAGAGCATTCTTAAAATAATCACAATTTTATATTACATAATCCCAGTTCCAATTTTTAAATGTAAATTAATGTGTCTGTATTCAGACAACCTAAGAATAAACTATACAACCTAATTTACTTATTTTTAATCTATGCGCGAGTACATTAACTAGTTTCAATTTAAATTCCAAACACTTTATTCAAATGGACATTTTCGAGCTCTTTTGAGCTATTAACAATTGTCTGTTTATCTGTGATTCTGCACACTAATGATTAAATTTAGATATCAATTCCTTGCCATATGAAAAATTGCAGATAGATGAATTATCATTGAAACTGACCATCATAGTACATCTTTTTGTAGCGCAACAGATTATA
This sequence comes from Hypolimnas misippus, assembly GCA_037950945.1. Classification (NCBI taxonomy): domain Eukaryota; kingdom Metazoa; phylum Arthropoda; class Insecta; order Lepidoptera; family Nymphalidae; genus Hypolimnas; species Hypolimnas misippus. Next base: position 13,546,619 of record JBBEEQ010000024.1, on the reverse strand, counting down.
TTATGATCGTACTATCGAAACTAGTGTTTAACAATATAAATGCTTACTCTCATAAGTACCAATCATTTCACAGTCTTCGCCTTCACGAGATAGACTTAAATTAAACAAAGGCACTATTTAAATCAATGATAACTGTTCTGTAAGAAAGATTCGACTATAGCGAGAAACAAAATAAATTTTATGGTTTAAACTTAACCTCAGTTAAATATTAATACTATACTACCTCCAGGTATTAATTCTCTATGAGATTTATCACTTAAGAGACTGTAACGAATTTTTTTTTAATAATCTGCATAAAACTATACCTACACAAAATTTCATTTTATATTTCCTTGAAAGAAATTAACAAAATCGTGGGAGGTGACGATTCGAATTGTCTAATGTGGTATGACGTCGCACGTTTTTACTCGTTACGAGTTTTGTCATAGATAATCAGGGCTTAGTTTTATATGAACAGATCTGGAGCAAGCACTTTGTAGCAATTTATACTAGTAGATTAAATTGCAATTTATGTTTGAAATCTGTTCTTACAGAATAGCTTTATTTTTATGTGTTATCTATAAGATACCAATTTGAAATAATATATAAAAATAATTTAGTAGTGAATATAAAATCTGATGTATATTTATCAATAATTTAAATATAAGCCAGATTTTTTTATTGAAAACAATTTAATAAATTTATGTCTATCAAAATATACGTATATCATTTAGACATTATACAAACGGTAACAATCCACGATATTCAAATAGTGCTAGAGTTAGTTATAGAAAAACAAAATACATTTACCATGATGAAAAACACCGGTGTGGGACCGTCTTAAATAAACTCGTGACCAAGACATTCAAAAAAATATAATGGTCATATTAGAATAATAGAGCTATTTCTCTGTAATGGTATTTAGGAGACATTCATTGAAATAGTGAGTGGGTTACCTGATTCTAAGCAGTTTCACCGAAGACATTTTAATATATGACGGGATTTTAGATAGTACATCCTGTGTCATGTGAAGACGCTATTAGGTACAATAGGACAGACAAATTAAGACGATCATTATCCTTAATTATTTTACTACATTTATCTTTCAAATAATGCGCTAATGTGGATTGTTACCTATTTGTATATCACCAAATATTTTTTACCTTCAATGGGTAAATCATATGCAATACACATACATATAGTATGGAGATAATATTTATAATATTACGTGTAAAATGTATTCGTAATTTAAGCGCATTTCTTGTTTTTCACTCTACGAATGTAATACTTTCATAAAGTGTTTTTCTAATCAATATTTATTTAAATATTTGAGCTTCATCCAATCTCAACAGTAGACTTTGAAAATGAAACGCGCTTTAAACACGAAGACCGTCTTAAGTACTGTAATTTAATGATTATTTTAAATTATTCGTGAGCTCGGTGGAGTGATATGGCTCAGATGATATAAAATAGCGTAAACTAAGGTTTTCGTGTTAACTTTAACAGATTCATAATCAGAGTGGATTTAAAAGCTTTTTGAGTATTTTTTAACATTTCTGTACTTGCCTTAAAATAGTGTATAATCGTGTATCGTGCAACCATACCTCATAATTCATGACTCATCCGTTTATATTATAAGTATTCAGAAAAAAAAACCACTGTAAATGGTGCTAATTAGTATTTTTCGTAATTTTTAAGTGGGAACCCAATTTTAAGGGTAAAGCATTGAAAAATTATATCAAAAGTCACAGCACACAGTTGAATTCAAAATCTCTCTAAAAAGTTTACACCCCAGATACTAATTTAATCTTGCTATTGGCAAAAATTTTTCTTCAAAAGCCCTATTAACTCAATATAAGGTATCGTCATGACTTTTGATATCATTTTGTGCCTGTTAAATCGTGCCTCATAATTTTGACGTTTCTTAAACACCAAACGTGGATTTCACGTAATGCTACAGCTAACACATAAAAATTTACACAACCACTAACAAATATTCAATATCAAATTGAATTTTACAAATTTTTATCGTTTTTCCGTCTTTTATACCAAAATCTAACATTCAAATTGACGTAATTATAAAATTTTAAGAAATACGATAAGACAAATTGTTTAGTGCAGACATTTTACGAATAAATTCGATATTTTCTTTAAAAAAAATGATTAAAATTTAACTGTTATCACTGTCGGTGATGGTGGAACTTGTCATTCTTATAACTGGATTTTGGGTGGAGTCGCTTGAATCACATTCTACCATCAGAATATCATCAGGGCTGTCGTTTCTGTCAGAATTGCTCTCTGTATATGTGCCAGTTGGTGATTTATCTTCTATAACCGCCTTCAAATACGACTCACGATCCATCATAGTGGTGTCTCTGGCTAAAGCGAGAACATCCAAAGACATCATGCTTTTCGATTTCTCAGTCTTACTTATCGGGTTAGAATTTTCATAAATAACTTCCCGACTTATAGATTTTGTTCTCGATAAATTCGATTCCGTTTTATAACTATCGCTGGGTGGGTAATATTTGTGTGCTGTGTTAGTGCTAGTTGAAGGTGCGCTGGAATTTCTCGGTGTACTCGCAGTGAATTTGGATCGCTTCTGCTGAGTTGTTTCCTTCATCATCAGTAACTGGTCTAGTTTATTTATGGTTTCGTTAAGTTCCAATGCCCACGCTTCGTCTGTTTCCACATCGCTTCTATCTATGGGTTTGAGAGCTAATTCCCTGACACGCATTCTCAGTTCTTGAAGGCTTGATTCATCATCTTTTTCGTTTCCTTCTAACTGTGTCTCATCGTGTACTGGATCTCTTTCTGCTCCAACACCCGGCTCTCTAGGTCCAACTGGTATAGTATCTTTCCCTGGTGGATATTCTCCTCTTCTTCTATGGATTTCTTCCGATATCTCCTCAAGAGCTTTGAGTGATTTTGAATATCTAAACTTAGCGTCAGCTATGAGCCGCTGTAACTTTTCTATCTTCTCATTTTGTGCTTGTAACTGCTCGTCGCATAATTTCTTCTCTTCGAAATAAATTCTTGATTTTATAATATTCCGTTTCAGATTTTCTTCCAACTGTGTCACCTGAAATAACATGATCGCTTTGGTCACAACAGTGCTTGTATTTTAAACAAGTTTTCACTAAACAACTACTATCCAAGACATAATACCTTTCGTTCAGCGGCGATGTAAGAAGCTGCTTTTTTCTGATGTTCACGTCCACTTTCCGCCTTCCTTTTTTCAGCATCCATGACCTAGAAATAATACGTTTGTTGAAATAAATTGTTTCAGTCCCTCTATCACTTTTCCTAGAGAATACCAAGACCTTATTACCTTAATAATAGCATGGTTTAGTACTTCTTGCCAGTTACTATCGAATTGCCATTCATCTTGCTTGCTAACGAAGCGCTGCTCCGCCAGCGTCACCGTTTCTTTAGCTGCTGCATGTAACTCTGGAATAATACAAGACATATCATGTCTGAATAAAGTGTTCTGATTCGTCTTGTATGTGTAAAATGGTTCAAATTAATGTAGATTTGAGTAGGGTTATGCTTAATATATCCTTTGAATTTAACGTATGTTCGTGAAAAACCTAAATTAAGAACAAAAACGTGTTTACCGTGATATAATTTTTTTATAAAGTTATTAAGTACACATTAACCAAGTGACCTATAGAGAATTTTGTATAAAATACTTTATTTTGTTTACATTCAATAAGTATCATAATCACAGGTAATTTTTTTATTAACATTGTAATATTTAGCAAAAGTATATAAGTATAGTGTAAATACGAATGATAATTTGCTCATTTGTTATACATTAACTCTTAAAACGAACATCGTGACTTTACAACTCACTGTACAGATATGATACCCTGAATTGGTTGACAACATTTTTAACGTTAATATATTATGTGATCGAACACCGCGAACAAAAGCGAAAATGATGAAAAAAAGTGAATTCCCAAAAAATGTGAATTAAAAAATTCAAAAATTCACATTTTTGGGTGCAAACGTTTTATATTTAGGAATTCGGCTTATTTAGACTTTAATGTCATAGTAATTAATTTTAAAAAATCATAGATTATCATTATTATAATCATTGAATTATATTAAACAAAATCATGAAATCGTTCACTTTAATATTAGGGGTTAGATATTTTATATTATAGAGATAAAAGAATTTTATAAAAATTTCACAGATACAATGAACACCAAACGAAAGTGTTATAAAATAGATAATTATTACATCAAGGTCATAGATAACTGAAATACATTTCACATGTTACGAGTCTTATCTGCGCCGAATGTTTGTCTGGTCGTGCTGAAATAATATGTGTTTTACGAATGTACATACACAGTTATCTCACTCGTAATATGTACACATACCTACTAAATATTAAACAGGAACAACTATTACATATATTGTAAAAATATTTTATAAATAGAAAATTTTATTACAGAGTGTCAATACAATTTAAAGTAAAAAAAACTGTATTAAATTTATTTTGTTTAAGATAAATGATGCCTATACTGTACGAGCCTACAAGATCCGACGTTTCATTTAAAAAAAAAGGTTTTTTTTTTTTTAATTTAAAATGTAATAATTTAATGTATTAATTTTAAATATCGATTCTGCTAACGCTGATAAAACGTCCAACACATCATACATCATCAAATACAATCATTTTAATTGATCTACTTTTTAGAGTCTGAATATTTCCAAAATTCGATTCTATTGTAATTGAGTTGAGCAACTTTGGAAAACAGTGTTCACACAATAATATTAATTATTCTACTTAAAACTACAACCACGTTCTTTAAGATAAACAAGAACTTTAATATTTACTTTATAAAATTACCTTTTTCCATTATAGATCAATATCAGACTGGCTATGACTCATAAAAATAATGTATTAATAGACCGACTTTCTAATCGACTTACATTTAATGCTTATAACAATAATTTGTATTTCCCAATTTAAATCCGATTTCCGGATTTTATTAATCACACGATTGGATTATAAATAAAAGTTATTTTTTAAAAACATATAGGGCAAACGAGGAGACAGTTTCACCTAATATTAAGCGGTTACCTTTTGCCAGACAGCTAGGCGCTGTGGTCATTGCAACTGACTGAAGCGCTAACGGTCGCGAATTTGATCTCCGCTTACGGTAAACGCCTGTATTGGCCATACGGATACTTGTCTTGGTTTGGTCTTTCTTTGTGTTATGCGCGATTCCGAATTCCAGGCACAGGGTCATAAAATCCTTATAGGGTCCGTGGAATGTAATGTATTTATTTATTTTTGTTGTGAGCGGAGAAATGATGTCAGTAGTTGTGTTGCTTGTTGTTACGCAGTCTATTTTTCTTTACTTGATTTTATTTGGTAACAAAACCTCGAAAGAAAAATACGAATTTTCGAACAATTATTTTTCTTTAGAATTTTTCATTATAAAAAATTATTCATTACAATCATTCAATGGATAATTTCTTATCTAACTGTTATACGCCATATTTGTAAATAATACAAGTAAAGAAAAGTATACTAACGCTATGATTTGCATATAGATAATGTTATTTTTGCAGTGAATTATCATGTGCATTCTTTATCGGCATGAACAATTAAGATAGGTTTTATTATTACAAGATACTTTTTAATGATAAAGGACTTGATAAAATGAGTAAAAGAAATTGTTACTACATTTATTCAGAAGTATATAAGAACAAAAATATTTTTAATATTAATCCACCCTCTCATTTTCTCTTCCCATTCGACATAACGAAAATTCATTAAAATAATTCATATTTAATATAACGGGTCTTATCGCGATATCTAATGGTAGTAATACCTTTTTATTGCCCGATGTTTCGACGAATGCAGCTTCGTCAGTGACTCAGTCAGCTCGTGACCACGATGTATGTAACTTCGTCGAAACATCGGGAAATTAAATGGTATTACTGCCATTAGATATCGTGATAGGACCCACATTAAATACTAGCTTCCGCCCGCGACATCGTCCGCGTGGAATAGTTACTTTTGGCTAATAATGCATTATTTTAGAACAAATTTGGTTAGCATAAAATAGGTTATAGTGAGCTTACCTTAAAAGTTAGACATATGCTGTCGCGGACTTTTTTAAGAACTTTTAAAGGGGAACAATTCAGTCATACATGATTTTTGCGAAACTTTAACCGGTTACGCAGCGCACGCAGCGTAAACTCTCTCAATAGGAAAATATTCCCCGATTTTGAAACATTCTTTATTGGTGCTCTGCTCTTTTTGGTCTTAGCGTGATAATGTATAGCCTTCCTCGATAAATGGGCTATCTAACACTGAAAGAATTATTCAAATCGGACCAGTAGTTCCTGGGATTAGCGCGTTCAAGCAAACAATCAAACAAATAAACTCATCAGCTTTATATATTAGTATAGATGAATAGTATAAATCGCGAAAGTTTAAAATGTATTCATTAAAATAAGTAAAGAATACAACTATGAAATCGGATGTACATAATGGTAAAAATTCATATGACAAGAGTCGTCCAAGTGCGGGTACGAAGTGAAGTATAGTTTGCGGTTTTTGAACGAGCACTTTTACAGCGCGCTTTACTTATAACAGCAACGGTAAATACTTCTGGAGGTTCTCAGTATGCGGATAAAGTTTACACAAGTACTTGCATTTAACGTCAAAGGTTAAATTTAAAAGCAATTATCAAAAATCAAAATATTTGTATTCAAAGGAATTTACATTCTTTGAACGTCAAGAAGATGAATCTATAATGGCTTCGGAAAAGTATAACCTCATACCTGAGAAGAAACTGCGAAAGAAACTTAGGGCGACTTTTTCTTTGTTACTTTTTGAAACAACCAGCATGGAAACGACTGCATTACTCCCATGGTGTGTCATCATCGATGAAATCTTTAATATCATTATAACCTCTAACACAGAAACGTTTCTTTATAATCTTCTCAATCATCAATCAGAAATCAATATTGAGATATGATTTCTAAATTCTATTTTTCAATTTCTAAATTTCTAGACAACTCCATTTTGATAAATTTTGAAAGAGTAAATTCGGTATATTTATGATATTATTAATTATATTTTCAGTCAGTAATCGAAGTTAAATATAAAATGTAGACAATAGGAATATTGAGTTTGTGAATGAGGATATCGATTGCAAATATCATATTCGCTAAGGTTGGTGTACAAATATTCCTATAAGACATTTGCTCAACACAGAAACCTAAAACCTTATAATAACGAGAAAAGTTAAAAAAAGAAACGAACACATTCAAAACATTCTCCGTACTTTCGTGATGCAAATTACAGCATATTTAAAATTAATCTCGATCAGAAAACGTTCGCAGTCACGTTACGTAATTCCAAGTAACGTAATACATTCGTTGGCTCACTTATGCAAATTAGAGTTAATTGAATGTTTCACACATGCAAACGTTCCTGTTGGACCTGTAGCGTATACACCATACATGCATAATCGCGTGTAGTGGTAGCTCCACACATGTGCAACGACTTGTGGTGTCTGTTAATTGACTGCTCCACGCGTAGTGGTTTATTTAAATAGTTTAATTTATCTGACCGACTTGGAAATGGTGATAACGTACGTTCGATGTTTGTTTTTATGAATATATTTATTTCTTTTAGTTTTCGGTATGTATGCTAATGTTTGCGAGTTTAAACCGCGCTCATGACAAATACTTTGTTGAGGATATACGGGTATCTGTTGATGTTGAAATTTAATTTAATCGTTTAGTATACGTACTGAACTCAGGCTTAAAATGGCAAATATTGATATTCTTGTCACTCTTCCCAGTGGGAACTACATTTTTAAGCGACTTCAAAAAAAGGAGTCTTCTCAATTCGACCGTATATTTTTTTTTATGTTTGTTCGCCGATTACACCGCCGTTTGTGGACTGATTTTCAACATTTTTTTTATATATAAAAATAAACTAATTTATATTTTGTTTCAATTCAAATAAAACATATCCATTCAAATGATCTGTGGCTTATTAGAATATAAATGTAACTCCGAGGAAAGAATTTTAAAAAATCGTTTGAACTTGAAGCAATATCAAACTAAGGGCGCCAACACCAACGGATACGTCAAAATATTCAGTCCTTGACCGTAAACTGGCCTTGGTAGCGAGCCAAGGCAAACACCCTACAGGAAGCGAACAATTTGCTATCGCCGCGATAAGATACAAAGCCCGACAAATTGACATTACAGTAATCGTGCAAAGTTAAACATAGCGAATGAATTCGTAATACGAATTTGATCATTTGACAACGTTAAGAGGGTATGGAACACATCCGAACGGCTGAGTATTATATTCAGTTCTATTGGAATAAAATTGCAAACATTTAGTTCTTCGCACATAACCGTCAATCTGATACTTACTTAAAAAGTAAGAATTGCGAATTTACAAAATATCGATCTCAAAATTCGTCAAACGAAATATTTTTACATTGTGCCGGAGTTCTGTCTAAAACAGACATGACATATAAACAATGACTGACACCATTTTTCTTAAATCATATAAGATACAATTGCTAATTTAAATGTGCTCGTCTCAATAATGTTAGATCGTAAATAACCGTGCTTTTCAAGTTTTTATTAATGCTACCGAACTACCTAACTAGCAAAGATTGTTCAGCGAATAGAGCACATGGATCTTAAGCGATTGTCGATCTTATATCAATGGATGGAGCTACCAACCCAAAATTCGTTTAGTGTTCGGTAATGAAACCTCTAATTTAGGTTGCGATTAGGCGAAGTGTCTGTTAAAGGAAAAGATGCGCTACATTATACAAATGGGTAGAGGCAGGCCACAACAGGCATTTTTTAATATAAATTATGACACACATTGGATCTTTAAGAGTTCTTTGCGTGTTTTGATTTCTGCCGTCTTTTTAAGTAACATTCACTACATCCAAGGAACTGCCCCTGTTTGTGACGGACCTTCTTTGTTTCCAATTGAAATCATATTCGTAAATATTTAAATTTAGTAGTAAATACAATAAATTAATAGCAGTTTTTTATTGCCTGAAAGCGTGGATAAAACGAAGTTTTCTTAAAATGAAATCTAGCTAGATCGATTGCTTATCTGCATACTAAATTCCATGAAAATGGTTAGCACCGTTTCCGAGATTCAGATTTTATATGGATGCTGATAAGCAATAATGTGTCAACCCACAAATAGTGAAATTTAGAGATATTGATGTATTCGGATAATGCATAATGTATTTAACATTATTCAAAAAATTTTCAAGTCATCTGAACTAAATAAGTACTGAAAAAAGTTTCTTGACCTAATGTTTACAATATTGAAGTGTGTTCCATATTTTAGATTATGCAATTATTTTATATATATTTGAAAAACCTATTATTAGGTAAAACTCTTTATTAGCCAATCTTTCTTTAATTCATTAAACTTTTAATCGAAATAGAAAAGTAAAGATGGATAATTAAATCTTCAAATAGATTTATTAAGAATAGGTTTGACATCTTTAGACGTCATTTTCTCAAAATGAAGTCCGTGTGGGTTAACAAAGCTTACTAGCGTCCATATATACTAGGATTGCTCGTTTATAGATTTGCTCACCGCTAGCCCTCTGGAACTGAACCGCAGCTCGTTGGCACTCCGATCGCGCGGTCGTAGCGGCGGCCACTGCATCGTGATACGGTCGAGATTTATCGACACAAGTTCCCAGACGTTTGGTCAAACCTTGCAGTCTACGGGACGTCTCGTTCAACAATAGGTGGAACGTTTTCATGGACTCCTGCAAGAGATATTTTTTTGTTTCATTGATGATTCTTTATGCTCGTCTATTAATACATACGTAAAAGAATTCTGATTTATCTTTGTATTTTTAAAATTTATATTAATATGATAAATGTGAATGTAACTCTGTCTGTTTCTTACGTTTACGCTGAACCAATTTCGATGAATTTTGGTATAGACAAAGATTGATATAGGACGACATACGTTATATTTATAAACTTTAAGGATCCATTATTTTCTCTTCCAGTAGAATTATCAGAGTATTATTATATTCAGAAAACATAGCTTGTTTTTACATTTTGCACTCATGATGCAAGAACTATTCTGTAAACATTGTACAAAAAAATATCCGTTTCGTTTTCGTCCAGTATAATTGGATGCTGATAAGCAATAATATGTCAACCCACCAAAAGTCAAATTTGGAGATATTGATGTATTTTGATAGTGCGTGATGCACTATTTAACATTATTCAATAAAAAACTGGTCAAGTGCGAGTAGGACTCGCGCACCGAGGGTTCCGTACAAACTTATAGAAATCTATATAATCTAACCCATCTACGCCATTTCTGGTCTTCATCATCAGTTCCAACATAAGTTACTATCAAAAATACCTAAATCGGTATACGCTTGCCTATAATATTTGAGGAGTTCCCTCAATTTCTCCAGGATCCCATCATCTGATCCTGACTTGCAGACAATGGAACCTTGGAAGTATACCTTTTCAAACAAAAAAAAAATTTTTGAAAATCGGTACCCAAATGGCGGCGTAATCGGCGAACAAACATAAAAAAAAAATTAAATACAAGGTCGAATTGAAAACACTACTTTTTAGAACTCGCTTAAATATAATCAAATATTATGTAAATATGGATCACGTCCCAAAAACTATTTTGAAACTACTTAGGAGCACTTTAATTTAAAACACGATCATGGATGCAATCCATGGAAGCACAAAATTTTATTTTAAGTACTAATACACCTTATACTATCAAAAAAAAAAGTTATAGCGCGATTCAGGATACACCTAGCGCCATGACTCTTGACAATTTCAATGAACTAACTTGTTGACTTTGACATTAACAACATAATTATATTATATTTTATTCTCGTTTTATTTTTATTTATATTCTACTACACTCCACTACCCCTGCACTACGTTCGTAAAATATTTAGATTTACATTATCAATCAAAATATCGAAATATATATTAGTGTTGCCAAGGCGAAAATAATTAGTCCTTAATTCGAACAAAACTAATTGTTTATTTATAAATAACTAATTATATTACTAATAACCAGAAGACTTATATGTGTAGATAAATAAGTAAATTAAATAACTCGATCTGTTTGAATTTAATTTTAAAATTTTCGTACTAAGTCAATACGAGTTCTTAAATCAAATCGCGTGAAGCTCTTATATTGAATGTTAATTACATAATGACGTTATAAATCGACGATAAAACTTTTAAATGAAAAGTTTATTTTATTAATTTTAACGCGTTTAAATAATAATTAAAATAAAAATTTTTATTAATCGAGCAGAATTATATCACAGTTAATGTCATAATGTTGTAATAGATGGCATTAGCTGTACGCTGCATCGCGCTATCATTTTGTTAGCTGCGATATATAGATTGCATTGCGTTGTTTATAAAGGTTTGCTGCTTTTTAATGTTTTCGTATCGATACAAATTTCTTCTCAGTGTTTGTAAAATTGTTTTTTTGACCATGGTCAACTTCTATGTTAATTTGTTACAAGTACATATAATTTTAATTCTAAGATTAATATATTTTCCGCTTGATCAATTTACAACTTGATACATTTACGCGTTCCTGAGAAAAAGGTTTAAAGACAGACGTACAGACTGACAGACACACGAACAAAAATTTACAGTTTTCGGATTTTTTCCTTTATGTATACTAAAGGACCTTGCTCCTGGCCAAATTTCATAATACTTGGTCAATGGGAAGTACCCTATAGGTTTTGATTCCCTTGCGAAAACGTTAAAAACGCTATCATACTTAAAATATGTGACATAAATGACCGTATCTTTTGATTGCGTTAACTTAGAAGTTTGATTTTTTCACAGCTCTTAGTAATTACAACTCTGAGTACTTGACGTTGATAAAAATTTGTTACCTTCACGCGTTTCTGAGAAAAAGGTTGAAAGACAAACTTACAAACAGACAAACATATGTACATACAAAAATTTACAGTTTTCAGATTTTTTCCTTTATTTGTACCATAAGATCTTACTTCTTGCCAAATTTCATCGTGCTAGGTCAATGGGAAGTACCCTATAGGTTTTGATTCCCTTGCGAAAACGCTAAAATGGTCAAAATATACGACATATTTTCCATTATCTTTTGATTGCGTTGACTTAGAACTTTAATATTTTCACGGCCGCGTGTCATCGTAGACTTGAGTATATGATATTAATTTCAACATGATACGTCTATGCATTTCTGAGAAAAAAGGGTTGACATCCCGACAGACAGACAGACAGACAGACAGACAGACAGACAGACAGACAGACAGACAGACAGACAGACAGACAGACGGACAACAAAGTGATCCTATAAGGGTTCCGTTTTTCCTTTTAAGGTACGGAACCCTAAAAAATAAAGTCATATAAACTAAATAAGTACGGAAAAAAAGATTCTTAATCCATTATTTCAAATTTTAAGGTCCTTCCATATTTTGTAATTTATACAATAATCACTTATATTTTAAAAACTGTTTATTGGATAATATATTAAATATATCAACTTGCTTTTATAACACCTTTTATCAAAAAAGAAAAGGAATTATGGATAAATACTTACTCAAACAATGTATTAAGAATAAGTTTGATATCTTTTGACGCCATTAAAATAAAGTTCGTGTGGCTTGACACAGTATTGTTTATCAGCGTCCAATAATAATAGTCACATAAATATATATAACTAACTAGATCTAATTTGTCTACCATCATGTTATTCATTCATCCGTCCTAAATTTTCTTTGTAGATTTTCTGTGTAGACAAGCATTCGATTCAAAAGCAGTCATGTGATCATCAAAAGTCTAACTATACTTACATTTTGTCTTTTCTACAAAGGAATTTGTAAACAACTATACAGTCCATTTTCTTTTTTTTTTAAATAAAATAACACAACCATATCATAGGAAATAAAAAACACCATCTTCCCACTTTTGATACTCTATGACGTCATAAACAATCATCGAGAATTGATATGGTAATGACGTAGCGCTTCGACACGAACTCAACTCCACCTTAGTGGAGACTCGAATAAATGACTAAGAATACCGTTTTCGAGGATGCCTTCAAGGTGGCCTCCAGTATCCTCCTCCATAATCGAGGAAGTTTTAAGGAAACCTCTAAAAATACGGGCGTAATCGAGTATCGAAAGTTTTATTTCGACTACCGATTCAAAACGCGTCATCATTTCGAACAAAACTTTTATACCAGTGACCTTAAGACTTATTTAAGAGTGAGGTGAGTTCAGATCGGAGTTAAATTCGTCTATTACATCATGTCTATATCATATTAATAGCGGTTGTCGATCGGGAACTACCGCTGCGTATGATAATTGACCCCATCGTACTACGTACTACATGTAATCAAAGGACCATTAAATCAAACGAGCATGCAGATTGTAGTGCATTATATAATTGAAGTATTCAAAAAGAGAATTTATGTTGCTATTTTAACTTTTTTGCGAGAATGTTTTAAGACTTTTAAGTGTTATAACGAATATGTGATAAAAATTTAAAAAAGATTTCGAAAACAATACGAATAAACTAAAAAGAAAAAATTTTATATTTTCTACAACACTTTTAAGACGGTACTAAGTAAAACATTAGCTGCCTTACTACAAAAAATTTAAACACACGTTAAACGCGTGTCTATAAAATCCTGTACTACAAATCCGCGTCTAACGATAGTTTTGAGTTAAACATGGTTTAGACCTAGTTTAATTATGTATAAACATAAGCTTAGGTATTTTTAATATATGCTTAAAACCTATGTTGGCTGTCAAATATAACGTGAGACATTTTATTAATAAGTTTCTTTATAATTTTACACGCAGTGTAGCAATTTCGACAAAATTTTAAACAATGTCTAAATTTTAAACACGCTTAGCTAGACACGTGTTGAACATGGTTTTATTTCATCTTTTGTAGTAAAGCAGTAGGAGTCGGCGGCAAGTAAAACGTGTTATTTACTGGTAAAGAAAATACAAAGTCGAACATAGAACCTCCTTTTTCAAAGTTAGTTAAAAATAAGTCTCGCTAGGCATTTTTGACGTTGGTTATGCCTAAGCAATAATTTTCTTTGAATAGCGACATCATATAGCGGAAAGAACAATTTTACTTTCTCAATATCAATAAATACTTTCTGGAAAATAAATCCAACTGTTAATTGACAGTCACCGCCATAATGAAAGGAACTACAGACTATTATAACTACAGATGTGTAATTATAGATTTAAAGTTATTACAAATCGATAAAAACTCAGCGCCATAAATACTAAAGCATTATAAAATAAATGTAATGTGTACACAACGCACACTAATATTTTTCCATACAAATATTCGTCAAGATAAATTTAAAAAAAAAACCTGACTGTGTACTCATTGTAACCATTTCAACGAGGCTCAGGTATGTTGGTGAGGAGTTGTTATCTGATTCTAGATCATCAGCATCAGGTCAAGGTTAGGCAACTACGTTAATTTGATACCATTCACAGTATATAAATTTTGTATTGATTAGACAGATTAAACATCGACTTATAACACCATAAAATATATTCTGACTAGTACATGAGACGAACTTTCGTGTAAGCACATTATTCTATGCTTTAGTAGTTTTTAATAATACGTGATCGGTTAGTCAATCAGTGATACGGTGAGTGAATGGTACTTCGTGTTTATATGTACATACATACTAGTGGTCGCTTAACGGTCGGAATTCGACCGAAGTTCATTAATTTTTCAACCGATTTCAAGATTGACCACAGATAATCTATTCTCAATTTGACCACAGACTTTTAACAATAAAGGAAAGAATATATATATGTGTGTCTGTGTGTGTCAAATATGTGGTAGTGTGTGTAATGTTTTTTTGTTATTAATTTTATGTATTTTTATGCATAATTTAATATTAAATACGATGAGTATCCGAGGAGTATATACGTCCGCGCAATTTTCTTAAAACGGGGTAAAAAGTTTGTGCTTCGCGTATTAATATATACATAGATTTATATAGAACGTGAATTACAATTCCGTTGAATTACAGTCAGTAACGCGCAGTTTAGAAACTGGAAAGGGAGAAACAGGCCTCCTTTCATCTTGTTTACGCAACGAGAAAAGGGTTTACACGTACGATAACGTAAAACGTCTATGTATGTTAAGTTAATTATAAACATTGGCAGTAGTTTTGGTTCAAACGTTATAACTTATTTTTTAAAAGCTTTCTGTATTCTCTATTATCTCTCACAAAAATATTTTTTTAATTCGAACTAGTAGTTCGTGAGATTAGCGCATTCAAACAAACAAACTCTTCAGCTTTATAATATCAGATATATCACCGATTCTCAATCTTTATTGAAAACGTTTTTGAAATATATGCATAAGATAATGTAAACTACATTTTTTATGCCTATTTAAAAATATAACCGCAACTAGGTTTCCAAAATTCTTACAGTCGGAATAATCGTATTTTATTTAAAAGTATAAACAACAAGTATTAACAGTGAGATTAGAAAAACTTAAGAAATAGTCCTGCATTTGCTGCATTGTTAAAGTGATAATGGTTGAATTTTCTACATTTAGTCTTATATAAGTCATTCACGTTACATGCACAAATCGCCTCATGGACTGCATCGACGTAATTATTGCGACAAGTTTAAATATGGATGCGCCAAAGTGACTTTAATAGTAGTTCTTTATGCCAATGGTTCTGAACCCGCCATTTGCAAAACATTGGGAGTATAAGTATTTTGCGGGAAAATTCAGTACAAGAAAATTGTTCCAAATAAAAATTACATATCAATAATTAAAATAAATATTTACGAACTTAAATAGCTCACGAATAATTATGCCGAGCAACAAAATATATAACAAAGTCGCAGAGACAGGATTCGAAATTAAAAAAGTTCGACATTTTCGAAATACAATAATAATCTGTGTCTTTACCTTTAGCTGTTAAGGTTTAGCTATATATATATACACATACATACATAAACGTACAATTTCCTACAACTAGCCCTGAGTATCATTTACTTCACCATAATAAGCATTGTAGTCTGCCAACCTGTTTATTCAATGAACACATCGTGTTTCTAGTAAATAACACCTGATTCTATATAATCACAATACGTAAAAATCTTGATTTTAAAACAAGTTATACATTGAAGCGACATAATGGCGATATATTGATAAAACATTTTAAATGTCACGCAAAAATGTAAAGGATTGTAATGATATTATTTCGTACAATGTTTTTTGGATACAGAGATCCGAGTTTTAACAAGTATTACTATTGAAATAAAATTGTTTTAAACGGATTTAAATCGCGTATATTAGTTACTAGCAGGCCCTCGCTGTTTCATTTACGTTTATGGTTACTGCTTCTACTACTACTACTGCCTAGCCGTTTTCGACTACAGTGACTTAAACTTTCAAAATAACATTTAGAGCCTGTCGTAATGTAATATAGCCTATTACCTTCGTCAATTACCAGCCTATTTTACACAAAATTAATTTTTGAAATCGAATCTGTAGTTTCAGAGATTACTGCCTACATACAAACTATAAACATGCAAAACTTTACCTATTTATAATATTAGGATAGATTACTAACTTTTCAAATTGCTTAAGTGTACTAAAAATTTATTCCATGAATAATAATCGTCCGAAAAATACATAACTTTTGTCCATTCATAGCACAGGAACATTTAAAACTTTCTAGTCTTCAGGAATTACATTATCTTCACAATCTTTATCGATAATAATCGATGCTTATTTACCTATATCTAAACAAGTTATTCCAGAGAAATTTAAAATGAATAGTCATTAAGATACAAGAGAAAACCAGTCTCATATCCGATCATAAACCAACGAACACTTATCAGAGCAAATTACAATTTAATATGAAAGTATAATTAAAAAATACTATATAGATTTCACTTAGTATAATACACCACCCAGTATAATGTAACGATTTTGGTGTAACACAATCTGCTGACGTCTACTACTAACGTCTAACGGTTACGCAGTTCAGAAGTTATAACCTAGGGGCTGACCATTAATCACGAGATATTTTTTGCAACTTTGTAGACCCCTTTCACCTCTGGTGATATGCGGTGAGGTTTTTATACTAAATACATGATATATTTATAACGCCTTTTGGACCTGGACCCCTTGGCTCTTGTGAATAATGGACCTTATATTTGGATAAATAAATACAGACATCATAATAGTATTCCCAAAAATTAACTGGTTTAGATGGCAGTCGTGTAGAAATAGTACCACTATCATCATAGCGAAACAAAACCACTAAAAATTAAACAAAAGTAATAAAATCACCTCAGCGTCAGTGCCATATCCAAGTTATTTTTCTCTTAACCTTGTAAAATTCTTACAAGATCGAATTTCACTTCCGCAAACATGATTCTTAAAATATATAGACGGGTATAATTTGTGAGGTTTTTAAGAATATCACACTTTTAATTGAGGTTAAAATGGCAACTTACGATCACAAGTTTATTAATTTCAGACAGATAAATAAATAAATAAATTTCTTCTGGATATCCGATAGTATGAAATACGATGATCAATCAATCAATATTCACAAGATAATTGGATTAAACATCTATCGATTTCAATACAATGGCACATCTCTAGCGATTTAGAACACTTTTAAAAAAAAATTAAAAAAAAAAATTACGCAACTCACGTCAAGTTCCAATTCCAGCTTGTTTATCTCATCAGTAGCCGCGTTCAGCTTTTCCAACTCCACCTGAAACGTTTTGAAGTATTTGAGACAATCACAGGGCACACGAACGTAGTACTCCCAGACGTAAGGCAGCAGCAAACAACATGTAGAGACGGGAAACATTCGTGACATTGTAATGATTCGAAATTATCTCACACACTATTATCTTTAGATAAATACATCACACGGTTTTATCTAACGTACCTTATGTTGATGGTTTCCTGTCCCTACAACGTAAAGCGCCTAATAACATAGCCAAAACAATACTTACATTACAATCTCAATTCGTTTCGATCTTTCAATGATTCCGGTAAAGTAAAAACCATTTAAAATTCTTAATTTTACATTTTATTTCTCAGATTATTATCAATTTACATACACATTTTGAATTATACATGCCGTAAATTTTACGATACAAAAATATTACGCATTAATTGTATCCGCGGTTAATCGAATCGCATTTAAATTTTGAATTATTACAATATTTCAATTCTAGAGTCATATCGATACATCTGTTCCTTTGAAATATACAACTTATAAATATTACAGTATTTTATAGTAATGGAATGGTTGTGTTGTACTAAAGTATAGGATTAACGCTAAATACGTTTACAATATTGAACACTTCACAATGGTAAAGTTTATTGTTACAATGCCGTTTTATTATGAGACGTTTTAGGCCGAGGTATTGGTATAAATAATATATAATTTTAATAATATAAAAAATACAAACAAAATGAGATTACATTTGAGTAATGAACACGAATGAAATGAACATATGTGCTATCTAAGCATTGATTATAATAAACATTGAAACACAAAATTAATCCTAAACTAACAATTAACAATAACAAAAAAACTTCCGGTGGTAGAAAAGTGCCGATAATAAAATCTTAAGTAGCTATATAAAACAAAAAAAAACCTACAATAAAAAACATTTTAGAGATTCATATAAAATCAATTTACTGTTTAAATTGTTTGTTACTGAATCGATTTAATGGATAGATAAATAAAATTGTATTATTGTTAATTTTATCATTACTTAATGATGTAATGATAATTTTATTCCATAGTAAGAAATGCTTCTTTTATCAAGTTAATTAAAATAAAAAAATGTTATGATAAATAACCTTTGCAAGAAAGTGTTGATAAAAAAGTTAAAATTACAATAATCATACTTGTAGATTAATACATGTGACATAATAATGTACTGAATATTATTTATAGAGCAATAGGATATCTTCATTATTGACCTCGGGAGGTAGATTGTGATTTAGCAATAACAATGTTACTATTTATCGCAATGCTATTGAAAAATAGTCAATAAAAGTTATTTTAAAGCTTTGTTTCTTGGTGTTAGAATGCACTTAGCTTACAAAAATAATAGAAGTCATTGCAACTTTAGATTTTGTGATGACACTATCAGTTCAGAACTGAGTAACTAAATAGGTACTTAATTTATTTATATTCTATAGCGTGTAGCATGTATGAAATTTTTATGAAAAAATTATATACATTATATGACCGAGCGGGTCATGAATGGCACATCTATACTCTCGAAAAATATGTTAGTGCAGCTGTGGACATAAATACATAATTCAAATGTTAAAAAAAATGTTAATAACTGCCATACTACTACTAACAGATTAAATATGAAAATTGACAAATAATGCGATCTAATTTATATATCAGTGGACAGGAAACAGTCCCATAAGGTACCAAAGATTTACATATCAATCAATGTTCCGAAACTATGCCTTATATTCCAACAGTATACTCGTCATGCAAAATTTATAAAATATTGGACCGATCATTGTGTATCGCTATCACAAATGTATTTTCCGGAAACGAAGCGACGCTTCACGAGAGACAGACGATACCCGCTCCCGATGAGTTCGAATTCAATGCCCGATAATGTTGCCCCTTCACAATTGAACTGAGCAGATATTGTTGTTTTAGAAGATGGTCCACTGGCAAGCTCGAATCGCGCTCTCAGCGATCCCACGCCTCTATCTTCTGAGTGCTGCGATAATTCCGTAAATCGCCACATTGCCTGCTCATTTTCCGAGTTCCATGTATTTTTAGGCATGGCAATTACGTTTTTTACGGAACCGTTCATCGGTACACATACGGAGACGTTAAGTAGTGGCGAAGGTGGGCTCATGGCATGAAGGTTGTACTTATAATCTACTTTCAGATCGGTATGATCGCGCTCGCATTTCCAATAAGATACCATTTGTAGTGGACAGGAAGCTGCGCCAGTCTTAGGTCGTATTTGATACTTCAGTATATCAACGTTGAAATATTGCGCTGTTGGGTTCTTTTCCGACTGTCTTTTTAACAGTGAAGTTAAAGCAGGCATATTGAATTCCACGACAGTCGTGTCACGAGTGGACATCATGGCATTTATGCTTATTAGCTGTTTATTAGGCAATACATTATCAAGCCTATGAATATTTTTCAGTCTAAAACAAAGTTTCGCCGGATTAGGATTATTAGCCAGCACGCCCACGATGCCTGTTGGAAAAGATAACATCATGTCGCCCGACATTTTAACTTGGCATTTAGCTTCCTCGGTCCCTCGGAAATAGGAGTGTATTATTTCATGGAATGCTACCGCTAAGGGTATGGTATCTGCCATGCCTATAGTGAGTGGCGAAGGACCGCGCGAACCTGATGAACCTGCGGTTCGGAAATCACCTTCAGAACGCCTCGACGGCGGACGAGGTAGCGAAATAGTCGATATTGTCGGTGTCGACGTTCGGAAATTTGATTGAGTCATTTCACCAACTTCAGAGAACAAATCGCCAACATCGGCTGTAGATATGGGGGTGGGACTTTCAAGTAAATGGGACTGGTTTGTTTGTAAAGGAGCATAGGGGTTCGAGACATTACCATGAGGTGAAGCCGGGTTACTGGGGTTAGGACTCTGAAAGAAGTTTAAATCTAATAAATCACTGCTTGCTTTACTTGTATTAGCGTTTGAACCTCGTCTAGTTGTACCGATTTTATACAAGCTTATATTTTCAACTGTAGCTCTGAGCTCATCAACGCTAGCCGACATCGGCGCATTTCCATTGCTTATTGGTTTGATTTCAACATGTATCTTTTGCTCTCTCTCTTCTTCAGAATCTGAATCTGTAGAAGAATATCCACTCCCTTTTTCATCTTTAGGTCTTATACAAAAACCTTCCTCATCAACTTCTGGGGAATTCATAAGATCATCTTTTGTTGCAACTTCTTCTTCTTTTTCCTCTAAATCAGACTTGTCACCTGCATTGGAATTTTCAGAAATTTCATCCTTTTTCTTTTTAGATTTTTTAAGTTTAGTCTTTGTCCTTCTGCTACGTAGGAACCATTTTGACTCTCTCAGTGTAGTTCGATTCATATTATCATCTTTATCCGGAACTACAGGAGTAGCTGGTGTTCCACTTGGACTTGAAGGAGCTGAGCATGGAGCTGCACCCTCATTACTGACAGTGGGCTCATCTTTACTCTGAAAATTTGGTGTAAACAAATTAAGAAGCGAAGTAGTTCTTCTAGACGTTTTAGTTGCAAATGATGGTTCTTTTTTGGGTGCTTTAGGAGCTTGAGATGGCTTGTGAGATCCATTTGACACTGTGGATATCTGATCTACTTCTGATATAGAATTATTAGCAGAACCAGGCTTTGGTAATGACGGAGGTAATTCTACTAAGTTTGGCTTCTCTAAAGAATTGTACTTTTCAACAAGAAACTGTTCTAGTAGTTTGTCTACTGTTAGTTCCAGGCACTGGTGCTTAAAGTCTCTGTGAACTTGACCCATGAGGTCATGATTGTTTTGAATAATATCTGCATAAGCATTCACAAACTGTTTCATTTGCTTCAAGTGAGCTTCCTCAACATCTTGAAAATGTTTACAAGTTTGTGTCATCTTTTTCTCAAAATCTTGCTTCACTAAGCTATATTTTTCTGCTAGCTGTCTGTAGTCTTCATGCAGTTTCTTTATTTTAACCTCAGCCTTCTCTATGTCTTTAGCTGAAGCATTTTCTTTTCTGAGTTTTTCTAACTCAGCAGATTTTGATGTATAAACATCTTTTGCTTTTTGTAAAGCCTGTTTTGTATTTTGTATGAGTAGTACAACTTCTAATGTACTCGATTCCGAATCTTTAACAGCTTTGTGCTTCTTGTGAAGCTCATCAGCATATCTAGCTACATCCTTCACAAGCTCGCTCACTTTTTGAAACATGTGTTGATGTAAATTCGACAATTTCTCGGCAGAACATTTGAGTACACCCCAGAAAGGTGCAAATGTACCCTGAGCGCAATTACTGTTCGCTTGTTTTGCTAACTTAGCTAAGAGTTTCGAATTAGACTCTTCTATATTCGATCTCTCTCTGAGATACTCTGAGAGTTCCTTGCTAGCTATCAGTCCGTATTTCATGTTTTGATATAGTATATCGTATCCATTGTGCTCGTTGGCGAAATAATCTACAAAGTTGACACTCATTTTTGCTGGTACAAAGGCAACGATTAGTTACTCAAAACATTATTTTTCACTCACTGACCTGAATTCTAGGGTCGAGCTCAGTGTCACCATTGTCGTCAGCTGGAATAGTGAACGAGGATTCTTCCATGGTAGTACTACAACTAGGAAGCCACCCAATCACCTAAATTACATCACCGACACACTAGTATACAGCGTCACCGTCACTTCACTTTTTATTAATCAAATAATTTGTTAAATACACATAGTATAAAATTTGGTCACAATATAGTAGCAAACTCTTATCAAAATTACTAGACGAGTTTTAATTCGCAAAACTAATCAAATAAAGAATTTTCATACAAGATGACGTCCACTTTCTTGACGTCAAATCATAATAATAGACAATTTTTTTTTCTACAGCGGTAGTGCTTTGCTTTAACTTAATCGAATAACTTAACACAATTTTTATTTTTCGTTTTAAAAGAGAATGAGCATTATTATTTTTTTATTAATTTAACCTGGCATAAAGCAATGATTTCAATGTTGTGTCGATAATATATATTTCATTGTTTGGTAAACAATAAAATATAAAGTAAGAGGTACTTAATTAAAAAGCACTTTATTTTAATAATCATTTTATTGTTATTTGTTATTAAAACCAACTGCTATTAGTTCATTAAATACTTTTATTTATTATACTTTTTCTGTATTTTTTACTTATCTCATGGCTTAAATGAAATTCTATTTAAATATTCTTTGAATGTCAGAATCGAGTACAAAAAATCGATAGAAAACCTAACTTTTAAAACACACCCATATCAATTATTGCATTTATATTTGTCTATGCTATTATCCTACTAAGTGTAAAGGTAACTTGATTTTTTTATTACCTGTCGTTTTTCTCTTTTATACGCGCCGTGATATACATCAATATCTGAAAGTATCACGGTTTGTTGGATTACGTTTTTTTTTCGAAGGATAATGATGCTTTTTCAACTTGTCGAATTTGACGTAAAACAACTTCAATTTGATCATTTTGATCCAGTTTCGTTGTTTCATTGAAGAAAGTATTTGCTTTAAAAGAAAAATCTTTCTATGAATGACATAACTAGCAGTTGCAATATATTGCTGGACGTGTCAATTTATCGTCGCGTGCTCGAAGCGTATTTCTGAAACGGTGATTACAGTCAATCTGTATGCAACTGTTACGCGTTACCTCGACTATGTCTTACCAAGGATCACCATATTCGGGGCCGGGGGACGAGTACGATTTTGAAGACGATGGGTACGATGACTTAGATGAATATAGGGATCCAGAAGATTCATTACCCCAGCCGCCAATGGACGATAGTGATGAAGGTATGTTTTGTTTATAACTTGCGTAGCTCGCCTATTTTGGCGTCGTATCACCTGTCTAAGCTTGTTATTCCTTACGAACAAGCACATTGTGCTTGTAAACAGAGATTGCGTAATTGTTGTAAGTTGAGATGTAATTTGTTTATTATCATACTATCTTCCCGCCTTTCGATGCGAGCCATGTCCGTGACGTAATTTATGGACGGGTACACAACTTTCTCTTTGTCAAATAAAATTCTTTTTTTTTGTGTCACGAATTCTTTATTTAAAATTCATTCAATAAGTGCATAAAACTAACACATGGTATTTAAAAATCATATAAAAATTATAAACAATTTCCTTAAATTATAAATAAATTAATAAATAAAAAAAAACCTTTAAATTCTAGATACAGAAGAGGCCAGTGAAACAGACATCCCCAACAATGATGAACCGCTTGAAATTAAAGAACAGTAAGCAATTCTATTTTATTTTTCTTTTATGAATTTTATATCACTATATCATCTTTCTTATCTCTTTCATATGCGTAATAAGAAAAAAAAATTAAATTAAATATGTATCATAACAAAAATTTATATTTATATTGTAAATATCTCCAATTATTTGATATTAAATTTGTAATCCGTCCACCATAAATAGAAATTAATATTAAAATATTATTATAATTTATATCTAAAAATGTTTTTCCAACCAAACAATACATAATGCAATTAAAAATAGTTCTTTGATATATTTCTGACTTTTGTAACTTTGGTTTTTACTTCCAGGATGTACCAAGACAAGCTTGTTAACTTGAAGAAACAGCTGCAACAGTTAGAAGAAAACATCCATCCAGAATTCTTACGACGAGTGAAGCGACTTGAGCATCAGTTACATGAGCGGTTACGTCTGAACAGGATATACAAGTGAGTTATCTATACTAATATTATAAAGCTGAAGAGTTTGTTTGAATACTCTAATCTCAGGCACTACTTGTTCGAATTAAAAAATTATTTTTGTGTTACATACTTTATTTATTGAGGAAGGCTATATTACATCACACTATGACTCATAAGAGTGAAGCAGTAACCATAAATACGAGTGAAACTGCAAGGGACAGCTAGTTTACTGATAAACTAAAATTAGTGTCGAAAAAGGAGTCCCTGTCTAACTATTATAGTTACATTAAAAGAAACAAGGTTTATCCTAATTTAACATTTTAATTTACGTTCTAACAATGAGACCTAAGAATAGATTAATTTATCATTTTTAAAGGGATACCCGAAGGCAACTTAAGGGCAACTATAAAGTATTTTTGCAAAATGATTATTTTTTTATCATGCTTACTTTCTTGTAAATATAAATTGAGTGTTTTTGAGGAATTTAATGTATTATTACATTATCAGAAAGAAAGAAAAATCATTATTTCACTTAAATATTTTGTTTACAGAGATCACATGTATGAAGTTGTGGAGAGAGAATACATAGCAGAGAAAAAAGCGGCGGCGAAAGAATTTGAAGAAAAGAAAATTGAGTTAAGGGAGAATTTGCTGAATGATTTTGAGGAAAAGAGGAAATTGATAGAGAGTGAAAGAAACAGCATGGAACTTAACGGGGACTCAATAGAGGTTAGTTAAAACATGTGCATAGCTTGCATTGACTATTTAAAAAAAAAGAGATATGTATTTCTATTATTAAATGCTCATATAAATATTATATATAAAGGTTAAAAATAATAAATAAAGCGACCTTTGATTTTTTGTTATATAATTTTTTACAATTAATTACTTATGACATTAAGTTGTGTAAAAAAAAAACTATAAAAGCTTAAAATATTTAAAATGGTATGATCATTAAAATGATTGAAGTTCTACTTGATAAAATTGAAATCAGCAAACTGGAGTACATTAAACACCCTAAAGGTAAGTTGAGGTTTCTTTTGCATTACTTAATAGCCTAAATGGGCTCGGTAATACAAAAAAAATTGTCAATGATAGATGAAGATAAATATGTAAAAACATCAAACTCTTCACTTTCATATATTAATATAAAATTATAGAAAAAGTTTGAAACTTTTAGGTGAGAATTGCATTTGTAAGTTTTCATCTCATTATTTATATGAAACAACTCCATAACCTAGTAACAATTACTAAGGGTCAACTTATGAAAGCAGTGGATGTCAAAAATAAAGACACTGGCAGTAAATTCTTTCAGGTATTAAGCCATAACAGATAACTTATGAAAAGCTTTGTGAAAGTCTGAGACCCAAACTTTTAAGTGTAATTCTTGCCTTACAAATAAGCAAATTATTACATTTTCTTATTTACATGTTTACTACATAAGATTTAAGTTTCCTTTTACTAATATAAAAAAAAATACCACCCAGGTTAAACCACCTATGAAACGTATCCTACGAAGGCGAGCCAACGAACCCGCTCCAGCACCTGAGAAGCGTCGTAAACCGTTGGCCACAACCCTCACCTTCCAGTTGGATGAACGAGATATTGATGCAGATTTACGAGCTATCTCCAGGAGCTCTCCCCCACCCAGACACCACACCCCTTCACATAACTCCACACAGCCGAGGAAACACCTTAATTCTAATAGCTGTAAGTTGATTTTGTTGTTTAGAAATTAACTAGTGTTAATTGATTTTAACTTTCAATAGCCTTTGCCAGAAATTGATCCTTTTTAGTGACACTATCAGATGGTGTTATATAGTACAGAGATGTGATTTTTTTTCAAAATCAATAGGCTAGGAACATTAATTTTTCCAAAAACATTCAACAGTTTTAGTTCTAATTTTTGGTAATCTTTAAGGTCTTGGTACCCTGATTTGGTTTATTAAAAAATGTATTCTGTATGAGTGTCGTGTGTTGCAGGCGAGTCGCCAGTGCGCGAGGCGGGCGCGGGCGAGGCGGAGGCGCGCGTGGAGGACGGCAAGCTGCTGTACGAGCGGCGCTGGTTCCACCGCGGACAGAGCGTGTACGTGGAGGGCCGCGACCTGCCGCGCTTCCCCGCGCACATACACGCCATCACCGACGACGCGGTACGGTGACCCATCACTAGCCACGCTATACGCCACATCCTGACCGACACTGACTCACTGACATGTACATAATGACTTATGTGTTGCTTTGATGCAATGTTGTTTTATAAATATATATCGACAGCTGGATGCTGATAAGCAATAATGTGTCAACCTACAAAAAGTCAATTTCTGAGATATGCGTCACCTATTCAACATTATTAAAAAAAATTAAGGTCATATAAACTAAAAAAGTACGGAAAAAGTTTCCTAATTAATTGTTTCGAATTTCAAGTGCGTTCCATATTTTGCAATTTATACAATAATGTCAAATATTTGAAATACTTTTTATTAGGTAATATATGTCAATCTGCTTTTAATTCATTATATCTTTTGTCAAAAAATAAAAGAAAAGGTCGATATACTGCTTCAAACATATTTATTAAGAATTAGTTTGACATCTTTAGATGCCATTTTCTCAAAATGAAGTCCGTGTGAATTGACACAGTATTGCATATCAGCCTCCAACTATATTTGATTTTGATGTTAAATTCTTACTATTTTACGTCTAAAATCTGTACCCATTTCCAACTTTGACAAGTTCGTCAATTGCCTTGTTGGCACAAAAAATACTTTCCTGTCATGTACATTTGCTAGACGGTTGCTAGGCAACGTCGTACATAATGGTGTAATCCACGAATACAGATCTAGTCCATAAAGCCATATTTGAAATAATTTTTTTTTATAATATTATATTTTTTTCTTCCAGATATGGGTGAAGAAAACGAATTTAGAACGAGTGAGGATATACGTGTCGCAACTAGCGCGGGGTAAAGTGACATTAAAAAGACGTGCCTCGTAAATCAGTGAACTGATATAACTCAGTGAACGGTTCTGTTCGTATGGTGAGTCTTGTACACTCTACACGGCAGTGTATATAGTGAGCAGTTCTAATCGTACGGTGAGTGGGTGAGTCATGTACGTTGTTAGTACACGCGCTAGGTTTAGTGTTAAGATGCATTTTACACGGTTGTACAGTGCCAAGAGTTTACCTCACGAGTTGGACAAGAGATGTGATGGGGATATGATGGAATATAATGGGTTTAACAGTATATTTTATGTTGTTATACAATCTAACAATAAATTAAAGTTAGAATTTTAGTGTAGTCCGCTGTCCAACTATGTTTGGGCTTCTGTTTGGCAGAATTTGTTTGGCCCATTTCCTTTAATACAAAAATTAAAAAGGAAGAAAATATATCTTACAGATTATATACAACATACTTACCATGGTTTTTTTAATGGCATTTTACATTTTACCCCTATCACATGTTTTGCGGTAAAAATGGTATTTTCTTTGATAAATTATGAAATATATAAATTTATTCACTGACTTCTGATTTTATTCGGTAAAGACACATTTTGATCCATATTATTTTTATTTTTTTAACATATTTATATGTAATTGTGTAGTTCTTCGGATATGTATTATGTAATGAGTGATATGATATATAATTGTATAATGGTATAAATTTAACGGAAGATGATTTTATTTTATATATTGTACTATTTTACAAACATGCAATGAAAATAGGTTTAAAAAATTCTGATGCCACCACTTTGTCGTACTGCATCACAGTTTTACACATCCTCAAAACATCACAGAAGCTAAATGCCACTTTATAATGGATTTTTCTCGAATATTAAAAACGTAATAATATATTATCAGAAGAATATGATTATTTTGTTTATATTAAAAATTAAAATAAACTATGAATTGTGAACATACCATAAACCAGTTATCATAAGCTTATAAAATTTGTCCTAACATAATAAGAGTCACATTAAATAATAACCCACTAGTCCTTTGCGAACGGATTCCATAGAGGAGACGGCAAGTGTACAATTTTGTGAATATACATACATTAAGCTTATTTATTCAATAGTTCCTAAATTTTATAATCTGCAGTTTCGTAGATTTTGATATATGGAATAGGTATAAGCATCCAAAAATTTTCTTTGTAGAAAGAGATGAAACACATTCTGTGACATTATCTTATTTTCTAGAAGACTACGATTGGTAGTTCTGGTGACATTGACCTGATGTGACCAATCAGAATGCTGAAAAGAGATAACTATTATTGCCGTATTTGTTACACAATTTCGCACTTTTTGACCATTTTTACAGCTCGCTATAAGATACCCAGTCCATATTTTTATTTCGATTATAGATATTAGCTTAATGTTGCAATAATAAAAAATAGTTATGCAAATTCAACACCATAAGTCATGACGTTTATTATACCAAAAATGCATTGGAAGATTTTTTTTAATTAAAATATGATTTAGACAAGAGTATAAAAAGAAATCTCAAAGATGAAATATTTTTTATTTTCCTTTAAAATGTATTTATAAAGTGTTATTCACATTTGAGCTTATTAATGTAAAGAATAGTATATTATGTGTCTTTACCCTAATCCACAGTATTTATTGTAAATATTGTAAATAAATATTGTAATATACGGATCAAATGACGCGTATTGTACATGATGTGGATTTGTATGTCGCCTTTATTTTTGATTGATAAATTTTGTGATTTAATTATTATGTGTAAATGAGTTGTGACAGATTGTAAATAGGAGATGATATGAATGTTTTTATTATCTTAGATGATATTTGAGAACAAGATCTTTTAATTATATGTATTACAACACAGATGTCGTTTTTTATTACTAGCTGGTACCCGCGACTTCGCTTGCGTACTTTTAATTTGAATATTAAGAACTATATTACCTGTTCCGAATCCGTTCCGTTCTATTCGAATTTCAGAAATTCCGTTTGTAGAAAAACTGCGCATCCTAAGAGGCCTACGTACCAAGTTTCATTTTTTTATCTTCATAAATGAGGAACACCCATATAAACTTTGAACCCCTATTTCATCCCCTCATAGGTCGAAATTTCAAAAACGCTAGAACGAATTTTTTTTATGTCTTATTAAGTGCTTAAATATAAAGTTTCATGGTTTTATCTTTTAAAATTAAGAAATCCTATACAAACTAGTATGTCCTTTCTCAGGGTCTAAAGATGGTCTGTGCCAAATTTTACCAAAATCGGTTTAGAGGTTTAAGGGGGAAAGTGTAACAGACAGATAGACAGAGTTACTTTTGCATTTATAATACTAGTAGGGATTGTGGCACTACCCACCCCACCTCAGTTTATGTACAGTCAATAACGCAATAAATTTAAATTTTCAATTTGTGTTATGTGATTTTTGTTTAAGCTCGTTACTAAAAATAATTTATTTAAGTATATTTAAGGAAATTCTAAAAAAAAAAATTTAATATCTTAGTTTACTTTGGGGTGAATAATCGGAAGATTAATCAGAATGAAATTCTGTTTATCCCCTCGACCGAGGACGCCAAACTTTGCTGATACTTTGGGGTGGCTAAATGGAATCGTCCATAAATATGAAGCTATGATTACAATGATACCACCGAGTGGTTGAACTTAAGTTCTTCTCTAAAACATGTCATTTTATCCTAAAGGAAGAGATTTGGGAGTAGAGGTAGGCTTCCAGTTCGTACTTACTACGATCCCAGCAATCCCAGCAATAATAAATTGTTTTTTTTTAGAGTGTCGTTCTGCTCCTGTTGAGCCAGGCCATTCACGCGCTGTATTCAATGGACTATTAGGTTCAATTACAATGGGCAGACTACCACAGTGGGCATACTCTACCACAGTGGCCTGGTTTTTCCACAAAGATTAGGCTTTACCATAAAAGCTAGGCTCTACCATACAAGTTAAGCTCTACTACGACGGCTAGACTCTACCACAGTGGCTAGGCTTTACCATAAAGGCTAGGCTCTACATCAACGACTAGGATCTATCACAATTGCAAGACTCTATCACAAAGCTTACCATAATGGTTAGACTCTACTAAGGTTGAGCTCTCACAATGATTGATATGCCATTAGAAATTTTAATATCACAAATTAAAAATAATTGCTAATTTTAATGTTTCGAACCACTGAACTTTTACAAGAAGATACGAATTTATTTGTAGCCAATTATGCTCACCTCATAAAAACTGCGCTACGCTTATTAATATTCAAAACAATATGAATTTACCCTTTTAATCATAACACGATTTGTATATTATAAATCTTTCGGCTGTGTTTTAATTTATATGAATAAGGAAATCGGCAATAATGTTACTTTAAACGTTGATTAAAAGCTTTATATCACCGTATCAATTAATCTTGTTGACATTTCAAAGGATAGTCGGCGTCGCTTAAGTGATATCGGTTAATTTGGCAAAAAATCTAAGACTGGTTTTGAGGTTGGTGCTATAAAATTTTAGATGCTATGATAAGAAAAATGTTTGGTACTTAGTTGCCAAGTCTAAACCGGCCATAGGGCTTTTTAATTACTTCTGCAATTTTTTTATATTGATAACAATGTTTCTACAACGCGGTCAGTTTCTATCCCTTCCATTCTATTAGTAACCCGGGAGCTTTGGACGAGAACAATAAGCAGATCGTCATAAAAAGTCTGGAAAAAACGTTAGGAAGAACTCGTTTGGTTTTTTCATGATTTATTTTATATTCATCAAACTAGCTAAAATTTTTTGCGACTATCCATTAAACCGACTTACCATTGACGGATGTAATCAGGCAGGTGTAATTAAACCAGACATTCTTTAAATAATTTAAACAAATTCCAGAACGTAGTATTGCCAAAATAATACTTATACGTTTCTTATAACACAGTTAAAATATAAAATCAATATAAGGTAAGGTTGATTGAATCAATCTGTGAAGAAGTAAATAAATAAAGGTTATTTTTTGGACGTGTACTTGTATTTGTCAGAATATGTCCGTTAAGTACTGAAGGTAATCCCAATTTTCCATGTTGGCAGTTTTGTCAAACAGCAAATATCATTTAATTTTTGTTGCCACCAAACTTTTTTAGACCATAAATTAGAATTCATCGATATAGGGATGTTGATAAGCAATAATGTGTCAACCCACAAAAAGTCAAATTCGGAGATATTGATGTATTTCGATAATTCGTAACCTATTTAGCATTATTCAAAAATTATTTAAGTCACCTAAACTTAGTAGGTATGGAAAAAAGCTTCTTAATTTAATGTTTCGAATTTCAAGTGCGTTCCATATTTTGTAATTTACATTACATATATTTGAAAACTTATTATAAGATAAAAGGTTTTATTGTACAAATCGGATTTAAATTCACTCTACATTTTATCAAAATAGAAAAGAAAAGATGGATATATACTTGTTAAACGAATTTGTTAAAAAAAGGTATGACATCTTTAGACGCCATTTTCTGAAAATGAAGTCCGTGTGCCTTGACATAATATTGCTTATCAGATAGCACAAGATTTAAAAAAAAAGAGCCAACTTCAAAAGAAAGACATGTAATTTCGTCTACTTGGATAAAATACTCATTCCAGTTATTTTGATTTTAAAACCAAGCTATTGATTAAACCATTTTGATTAAAATTCTGAAAAAGAGTATGGGACTAATGGGAGACTATACCCTTTCAAAAAAAAAATAAAAAAATAAATAAACCAATTCGTTCAAGCTGTATTCGAGTCATCGCGGAGCATGTAAATATAAAACAGTTCCGACGGTAAAAAAAAGAGACAAAAGAATAGTTTTAATATGTGCGCCCCTAAAATATAGAGTTACTATTATATTTTATATAAGTGTAATTTAATTAATATACATACATGCATCATAATGCTGTGCTGTAAAAACATAAATGACTCGAATGTCTATTAAACATCAGACTTTGTTTAATATGAGCATCTTTTCTGTGATAACTCAATTATTATATAAGATATTTCTCGATTTGATTAAATTTTGTTTAAGTTAGTTATTGCTTACGTTTGAAATAAATAAATACATAATTTAAAAATGATTTTGTTAGCAATGTTTTAACAGCAAGATAAGTTGCAATAAAAAAATATTAAGCGCGTTATGTTATGTAATTGTAAGGCATTTTTAAAGTCTTTAGCGAGCACTCTTATATGGGATGAACCACGAAAATTATTTACATAAAAAAGGTGGTAAACAAGGAGGCGGGACACATAATGTTACGCGATGACGAGTCCATGTACATTTGCAGCACTAGAGTAGACAGAAATGCGTTAATAAAGCTTCGCTTCATCCCTTAATCCCTATCCTGTATATGTTAAAAATGGGACCTAATTATGGCATTAAAAACAACAAATTTTATTATTTCAAATTAACTATTAATAAAACAAGAAATGTATTTTTTCATGGACGGATTCACTTCACAACACGAATTTTACATTTAACGAAACAAAAAAAAACTATAAACTTTAAATAAATAATAATAAAATAGACAAGAAACACCTAAAACATCTTCATAATATCTGACATTATTCTAGTTTTGAGCCAAAAAAAAAACACCTTAAGAACAATTTATTGAATTGCCTTGGCATTGGCAATTATAATAATACCTAAGGTATTAAATCACAATTTAGAAAGACATTATGGAGTTGTTCGGCGACACCCACGCAAGTTTGTCGAATCTATTCAAATTATTCAATCGTATGCTATTATACTCGTGATCTATGTCTGTATACATCACTCAAGTACCACTATTTTAAAAATTAATAGCAGTTTTTTTTTTATTTCTACTGCTATTGGCCCTAGTGACCTTGTCAGCGTCACCAGTGGGAGGACCTAGTACTAAGACAGTCGTGAAAATGGCAGTTTCAGGGTTCAAAGTGGACGTCGGTCCTAGCGAGATCGCCCCTTGGTTAACGGTAACGTAGGCGTGGAGGAGGCTAAAGGGCACTACACGGCGCGCAGCTGAGGAGGATGATGGCTTCACGCGCCCAAAAGCATCTTCTTTTTTAGAACAATATGGAACTTATATACTATAGCTCTAACAATTTCGTTTGCGTTTATTAACGTAACAAAAATCAGCCTATATCCTTGTCCAAGGTCTAATCTACAATAGTTAAATCAAAAATAGTTAAAGTTGTTTACACGTGAAAATGTGACAAACAGAAGAGTTACATTTGCATATGTTCTATCCTAAGAAATATAAGGGTTTTAGACAGATCTGTGTCCAGTATTAGGGCAGCGATTGCAATTGACTGAAGCGACTGAAATTGAAATAAGCACTATTGTAGACTTTAACAAATTTCAAAACATTATTTACTAAAATATTTATATTTAAATAATACTATAGCGATACAAAATCTACCTGATGGAAACCTACCTTTTTCCAAAAAGAAGAGTATTCAATTCTACGTATTTACCCATCAGCAGAATCCCATATCCTCTCCATACTATTGTTAAAAACCTTACCAATTCAATTTATTTTTTTAAGTCTCTGTGAACAAATTATAAACATGAATAAAAAAAGAAAACGATAAATATAGAATTGCCATGTACCTTTTCAATGGAGTTAGACGGACATAATTTGTAAAGGCTATTTTTTGGTCCTCTATAATCATTTGATAAGATCGATAAACAAACAAAAAAATATCTCTAAAATCGTTCGGAAACATAATAACATAGAATGCATAATTAGAAAATGTTAAGTAGATAATAGGATCCCAATATACCTAGGGTTGCCATCTCTAAAATTTTGTAACTCTACCCCAATAGAATTATATAACAATTTTGTTATAATATTGCAGGATATAATTTGATTCAAAAACATATTTTCTGTAAAGTATTTGTCGAAAATCCGCAATCAAGTGTCAATTGATTTCAAACGAATATCTTTTTCAAAGAGCAGATAATTGAAGGAAAACAATTGATTTAAATATTTTCAAATTTTTCTTTGAATACCTCCAAATATACAATAATGCTTGTATCGGATAAAATTGTCTTCATTATCACTTTCTACTGTCTAAATCAATGTTTGGTGTTATGACCACTATATTAAACGGTCAATAGATAGGTATTTAAAGACAAAATTCTTAAATTGTACTCAATTTTAAGAAGCTTTTAAACCTCCAAACAGAACGAAATGAATAGAGATAGTACTTGTTTAAAGCCAACTTAAAATTAAGTAGCGTTTAAGAATTTGCCTGTAAGAATTTTAAAATTGTCTATAATGAAAGTGTGAAATCGTGTTTTCGGAACGAGTCGAAGCAGTGCATATTTTAAAATCTAGGCATTCAATTACACAAGGTCTGGCAATGTCATGGAAATGTACATTTTATATTTAAATAAACTAGCTTTTTTCCCGCAGCTTTATCCGTGGGAAAATATTAAATAGTTATTTTTGATGTATTTTTCAATCGCGGATAAGGGACAGGAGTTAGAATACCGCAGGTCCTTTATACAAACATACAAAGCTGATGAGTTTGTGTTAACACACGTAGAAATTACTATAAATCAGATTTGTATAATTCTTTTAGCCTTGTCGCCTTTTGAGGATGGTAGTATAATGTAAAAAGTTATACAATCACGCAAAGGAACGGATTAGGAATCACAAAAGTCTCTAGAAAAAACTCTAGAAATGACAGAATTTAAAAGTTATCGTTGTCTTAGATTTTCGCGATTATTATTCATTGAAATAAAACTATTTTAAACGGATTTAAATCGCGTATATTAATTATTTTTATCATCCCGACGTTTCGAGCACTTTGCAGCGTTCGTGGTCACGGGTAGACTAAGGTGACATTTGTCTATTTGAGGTTTGAGAAAAATATCATTCACAACTACCGCCAACGGTTTCTTAGATGGTATCTTGAATAAAGTTCCGGTTGCACGCAGAAGGCACTAACTGTATCTTTTGGTCTGGCAGTCTGTTGGACTTGGGATTTTAAAAATTTTAATAAGTGGATCCCAGGTGTTCGAAAGTCTCCAACCATCATCTCTATTGAAGTTCGGATGTTTTTGAATTTCAATAGCCTCGCGTATCATTCTAGGAATGAATCTGTGTTCTCTAGCGAGGATTTGTGACTTATCAAATCGGATAAAATGGTTAGGTTTATCCAAGGCATGTTCACAAACTGCAGACTTTGAAGAACGCCTATTTTTGACATCTCCTATGTGTTCCTTGACCCTGGTACCGATGCTTCTCTTTGTTTGGCCTATGTAAGATAAAACACACTCACATTCGAGTTTGTATACTCCCGCAGTCTGTAAAGGAATATTACTCTTTATAGGTCTCAAGAACTGGCTCACTTTCTTATGAGGCTTGTAGATAGTTTTAATCGAAGCTCGCTTCAAGATGTTGCCAATTCTGTTTGTAACTCCCTTCACATATGGTAGAAATGCAGGTTGTCGCTCAACTGTGGGTGGCTTGATACGGCTTCTACGATGCTGGCGAGGCACGGGCAGCTTGTTCTGGTGGAGTGCAAGCTTGACGTGGTGTAGCTCGTCCTCTAGGAACACATAGGAGATGTCAAAAAAATAGTTTTATTTCAATTTAAAAGTTAGTTAAAATAAAGCAGCGATTAGCTGATAGCACGCGTTTTACTGCTAGTGCGAACACGCCTTAAGTTCGTCCAATATTTACTTGGACATGTATATCTGTGTAAATATCGCTCGTATAGTTTTACAGGATGTGTTCTTATGTAAAAATCTCTTGTTCCATTGTTTGTAAAATGTGCCAATTATCTTATGAGTTTTCATCCTTTGTTGACTTACGTGCACATTCATAATTACTTTTCTTTATATAGGTGAGACTTTATTGTCAGTGATTTTATTTTTGACGGACGAAGCTTTTGTTATGCTACGTAGGTTATTGTTATAAAGTTACAGGATTGTTTTTCATCATTTACGAGAGTAAAACTTATAAATGTAACTGGAGAGTTACATTTGTAAGATTATACTTTAAGGGGAGCCTTAAAGTATAATCAATTTTAACTACTTAATGCCTTAAACCCAAGTAAAACAATTTATAGATTTACAAATCCATTACTTTATAAAAAAATATTATGACATTATATTACGATGATGTTATACACAGTTTTTACTGTGTATAACATCATCAAATATATGTTTTCAATAAAAAATTTAAGCTTATTTAACTTTTATTGAAAAATAACACTGTCATATGGAACGCTAATCCGTATATTATGACGTTTACATCGTACCTATACCGAGCATTTATAAGATTTTATTTACCAAAAGTATTATTTATTGGATGCTTTAATAACGTCATACAATTAAGTTAAACTCTTAAAATTAATGTATTACTATGGCAGAGCCTAGCTGTAACTCACTAACTAGCTCGTATACGGGCTGTCTCGTCCGGGGAAGTACCACATTCTTACGGAAGATCGGCGTGAAGAAGCTAATTTACCGTATGGGGAGTGAGAAGCTTACTCTCTCTCTTACTCCTTTCCTTACTATCTACCTATTTCCGTTAATTCCTCATTCCTTTTTAAGCTGGTTACGCATTTGTGGCTCTTCTGGTGCTGTAAATGTCTTAGCATCAGATAATCTGCCTGCAATTTTTATATAAAAAAATACATAAAAAGAAAATTATTTCTAATAAAGTACAATAGTACAAATACTTATTACTCGCGTTTTCCTGCGGGATAATAACAAATCTGTATTAATAAAAAAAGCTGTGTCTATTCCGAATTTCACACAAATCAGTTGAATCCTTTTAATGTTAAGAAGAAACAAACATACACACTTACAAACTTTAGCTTAGATTATTTTTATTTGTGTTCTTACTTATCTTTTGAACTGTTAAAAGATTAGGACGAATAACATATTCAATTGTCATGGCGTCATCGTTGTGATGAGTATATTAGGTTCCTATTCGTCATTAGGTTAATGACTCGGATCAAACGAGCCGGGGCATCATCGAAAACGTATAGCGAACGCTAAAAAACGGACCGCGAAGCCGAAACTTCTAGCCAAGGCGTGTACAGTTACTCGCAACGATGGACAAAGTTAATTTATAAAGTCGATGTCCTGCCACTTTGTTAGCCAGTCTCGGATGTACCGCGACGCCATTCAAAACGCACCGAACGCACGCTCCCAAATAATTTGGAATAAATCCCGAATATTTTTTCCAGTCCGCCATTGCTATTCGGCGCGCGTCCGGCGTCCTAGGCCGTCCGCGCGACACGCCACTGACACATTTCTGCGGTTTCGCGCGCCTTTTGAATTTAGAACAGTTTTTGTTTTTCTTTCGTTACGGTGCTTTGAATACTGTCCCGACACGTGAAATTCGGAAAATTGTACTGTGATATTTATTTTTGTTTGATCTAACGGATTTTACGAGGTAAGTAAAAATTTTAAAATTTTTTAAATTATAATTTTAGATAAGTAATTAAAATATACCGGATGTTGGGAATAACAAAAACATCACAATCAATTAAATTTGTTTTTTTTTTTTATATATAAATGATGACAATGGATCTCATTTGCAAACACTCAGAGAAGGTATTTAAAATATCCGAAGTGCATCTACTTTGAATTAAATATCAGTAATGAAACTTATTAATATTCGAAGATCGTTGTAGCGACGTAATATCGGTTGAAAACGTATAAACGAACCTACAAAGGCGAGTTTAATGGAATAGAATATAATTTTATACTTTTAAATGTGTCATAAAATGAGCAGTCTTATTTTTAGGTACGATTTAATTACCTACAAAAATGTATGTATGTAAAGTAGCAAAATCTAGAAACACGCGTGGAACAAAATATTTTTTTCTTTTTTTTATATTACAAAACAAGTTTAAGGTGTTTAAATTGTAACTATAGCACGTACTTAAAATAAAAAAAAATAAAGTCGATAACATTTGATACGGCCAATCAATTTTTTTGCAATTATTAAATTGCAATAACATTTGGTTATTTCGTTCTTGAAGTCCATAATTACCATATGATAAAAACTAATTTAAGGAGATAGGCATTTGCGAAGTTTATACTAATAAAAAAATGTTAAGCTTCCTTTAAGTAAGTCACTTGTTTTTATAATTAAAAAAGCGACTGTCTAGGTTTTGCTGAGCTTATATTGATTGGAATAATGTTTAAATAATTCTAGCGATATAACACATATTTAAATTGGTTATAGTAAATTTAATGAAATATACACACACACTTAAATACCATAACATTTATTATATACTTTTTCAAAATTCGAAGAAAAATTTTGTTGTTTACTTTTGTTGACTCATTGAAAGTAATGAAAACCCTTTGATGTTCACGCAAAAAAGCCAAACATTAATCCGATAACACGAGTACCTAACAATGACGTTAAAAGTTAAATGCGATACATTCTTTAAGAATTGCTAATTAAAAACTTACATAAACACTTCACATTCATACAGATATTATGAATACGAAAGAACTCTCTCTGTTTGTGTGTTTGTAACGTGTACACGCCTAAACCTCTAATGATGATACGACTAATGATGAATTTTCGTACAGAAATATATTGTACCCTGAAAAAGGACATAGGCTAAATTTTAACGCAAAATAAAACTGATGATGATGGAAGTTACTACGTAATGAGTCGCGGGAAGTAATTAAGATACACTTATACCTATAATAATGAGAGCGAATTTTGTATGTGCGAAGTAAACTCCGGCAACACTGAACATATTTTAAAAATTAGTATTATAGTAAAGTACTATTTGAAAGGTACACTTTTTTAAATGATCATAGACTATATGTATATACTAGCTGCGCCTCGCGGATTTACACTTTATTAGGTACTTCTGTAAGTCGTAGCGTATCGCAAAAATATTTTTTCAATTTGCATCTGTAGCTTCAGAGACTACAAACTTACAAATAGTGTAGATACGTGGTATTTTACATTATATTTTAAAACAAATTTAATTTAATACTTAAATGCATTGGGTATCAAAATTGAAACACTTTTCAAAGTCAACTAAAAATGATATTACACGTCTAATTTTAGCTGTATGTTTACGTTTTACTTGACCTGTAATTACATATTGATTATTTATTATTTTAACACGAATGAGCTGTTTAGTCTGTGTATATAAATTGTTTTTTATAATGATGAAGTAAAAAAAAATCATGCAATCAAGGTTTAACACGGGTGAAACTGCACCAAAAGGCTAGTATACACAAAAAGCTATCTCATTTATCCCTCTCAAAGCTAATGAACCAAAGAAAAACACAGCGGTTTAACAAACGAAAAACCGGTAACAAAGCCACTGACATTTCCAATTAAAAAAAGATGATTTGCCATCTGATCTTTTATTCTGTGATATATCATACATTTTAACGCCATTTTAAATCGAGTATTATTTTATAAGGCTTTAAAGTTTTATATTTTTTTTAATGGCTATCACATTAGATTTGAGACTAAGGCTAAATAATTAACAGCCTAAATTTATTAGTATGTTTTATGTGTTCGAAATAGATTAAACTGTTTAATTTAAAAAATCGTGTAATGTTTTTGGTAATTATTTTATTAGAATTACATAACCGTTATCAGAAAATGTAAAGGAACAAAACCAAAAGGACTTCTAAAAGCCAATTTGCATATATTATATATTGAATTTGAATGTGTTTCACTAGACTGGAACTTGTATACCATAGCTTTACCACTGAGGCAAAATATATACTTAATGCATATATTCGGTATGATTAAGAGGTTATTTGTGTAAAATTGTCGTTATCTAAATATTTTGATATACAAAATTAGAAATCTGTATTGTCTGTCTGTCATACAGAGAGAGTTGTTTTAGAGTAAGTATTTGATACTGATAAGCAATACTGTGTCAAGCTTCATTTTGAGAACATGGCGTCTAAGGATGTCAAATCTATTAAATAAACCTTAATAAATTAGTTTGAAAAAGTATATATCCGTATTTTCTTTTCTATTTTGATAAAATGTGTAATTAATTAAAAGCAGCTTGATATATAAAAAAAGTTTTATCTAATAATCAGTTTTTTCAAATGTATGAGATGATTGTATTAATTGCAAAATATGGAACGCCTTTTAAATTTGAAACATTAAATTAGTAAACGTTTTTCCGTACTTATTTAATTCAGATGAATTGAAATATTTATAATAATGTTAAATAGGTATTGCATTATAAAAATATCGATTATCTCCGAATTGGACTTTTTGTGGTTTGACATATTATTGCTTATCAGCATCCATATGTAGAACGATTTTATTGTTTAGATAATAATTCGTCACGAATTTCAGTATCGATTTTTAATTCAGAATACGTAATTCTTAGGATTTTTCCGACTGCGGTCGTTTTGCGAATGGTTGTTATAATAATCCATAATAGACAAAACAGAGTTTATTAGTGTTTGTTACTCACAACTTGAATTTAGAGTGTGAAAATATTTTAGCTCTTTGAACATTGTGTAAACAAGTATTCAATAAACTATTTATATTAGCTTGTAATAAATTATGAACGGCTTCTATAGTTGTAAATATGTTTAACGCAAAAAAATGTTCTTCTATATTTTGTTTTGTGGCTTTTAGTTGCCAAAAAAAATTGATTGCTTAAAATTTTCATGATATATTTTAATGTACCTACTTTATTTGAAATAAACAAAGAAATATTTTTTTATATTTCATACTTTAGTGTCCTAAATATGTATAAAGTATATACATTGTTAAGGCCTGGATTTTGACTGGTGGAATTTTCTTTCTAATTTATATATCTGACTAATATTTATTAGTGACATATATTAATAAAATAGGATGTAGTTTTTTTTTAAATAAAACTAATTGAATTCGCAACTCAAAAGTGTACATTCGTAAATTTAAATATTCAATTTAATTTCGATATCGTTAAGATATAGAATCCAGCCAGTTTTCTTAAGGATTTAATTAAGTATCCCGGACTTAAGACTTAATAACACAAGCTAATTTTGCCTCTATATTCATTATTGATATAAATAAACTCATATCATCCAAACTGCTTATTTATTGAACTATAAACAATTTTATTTCAAGATGATTGATACTGATTTATTATGTGATTAGTTATTGTGTTTAATGATTAATGTGTCTACTGTCTGTTTAATATTCGATTTTTTACTGAAATGGAAGAGGTATTCAAACGGTTGTTTTTTGTGTATTAAATATTTTCGTTAATTGTAAACTTATTTTAATGACGCTTCTATTGAATTCAATTTCATTACGAATCGTGATGTAATTGAATCTTGATTCAAGATCCGATTAAACGAATACGGCTGTTCCTTCGTAATTAATATATTCGTTGTAAATATAACTTATTTAAAAAAGAACTTATCACAATGACATTATATAACCATAGATATGTCAATTCAATTCTATTTTTTTCGTTAATGACTTTTAGTTGTGCCAAGTAGACACATGTTATTTCGCCAATGTCACGTGGAATGGAATAGATATGTCATGTGTAATGTCAAGAATTTTGGCAACCCATACGCCGACCACTTGGGTGTCGTATGACAGGCAAGAGTATCGACAGGCCAACAAGTCGATTCAAAATTTAGCTAAGGTTGGATTCTTGACTCCATCAATCTCCATCGTGTCTTCTCCATTCAACGTGACATTGGCGAAATAACATGTGTCTAATTGGCACAACTAAAAGCCATTAACCAAAGAATTGAATTGAACAAGTCGATTAATAAGCTTGTCAAATTTGAAAGTGGGTGCAGATTTTCAAGTCAAATGATATAAACGTAACAAGTCAAATTGTAAGTTATCAAAAAATCATCTAATGTGGCGAACTCGGCCACTTTTTAGGCTATAGCAGCTATTCTTTGATATTCACTGTTACAATATAGTTTTGATAGATACGGACAATAATTGAAGTTAACTGAATAAATTTAATTGAATCCCCGATTCCTAAAGGAGATTAAACTGTATTTTAGGAATCAGTGCACATCCTTGAGACTTGATTATGATTATATAATATTACCCATAAAAAAGAAAGTTGTGGACAATTTAAAGCTTTAGACTAAAGATAATGATGTTTGTATAAGTGAGTGTGTGTCTGCGTGTGTGTGTGTGTGTGTTCCTTTACAACTCAATTGAAACACTTTTCTCCTTTTTAGTAATAAATTTGATTCAAAAACAAAATTACACCTTTAAAGAGCATTGTGTCTGTACATATATATTCTGTAGCTTCATCATAATAACATCATATTTTATGTTTATATTAAATACACCGCAGGGTTTATGTGTGGTCAGACACCATTTTATCATTTTTATATATGGCAAACAAGATATTTTTTGCTATACAATATACAACGTCACCGAGTAAGAAAAATTAATAAATGTCGTCAATATCATCACGTTAATTAAATTGATCACGTATTTTTAATAAATGAACCCAGTTTTCAACTATGAAATGCCTTACTCCATATTTGTTCTTCTGACGCGATTAAATAATCTGTTATGGGTTTTCGTGATGTGATTATGCTTTAAGCACTGCAATTTATCAATAAAACGTTCAATTAAAATGGTGTTGCTAATTAGGGTGTGGCGAGGAAAACGATTAATTATTTCGTAAAATTTTCCTGTAATTGTTGGCCTTATGGCTAGTGTTTTAGTCTGGATCTGATGGGTTACTGATTGTAATTATCGTCTCACATCCAGCCACCCTCAGAAATAAGTAAAATAGTAACAGCGCTTAAGACTGACTGAGTTAATGTCTGGGCTTATGTTGACGACGATGTTTAATTTTATTTTATTTATTCTTTTTTTTTTTAAATAGGAATTCTCTTTTTGAACGTCAAGAAATTTACCACGGTTTCGGGAAATATAACCTCAGGTCTGAGAAGAAACCGCAAAAGAAAGTCAGCGTGACTGTTTTTTGTTAATTTTTTTAACATCGTCAAGTTTGGTTACAATACGTAAAATGTATTGTAGCCTGAAAGCGATGGTATTATTCCCAAGTTGTGTCACCGTCTATGAAATCTTTAATATTATAATAACCCCAAAAACACAAACGTTTCTTTACAATTTTTTTGAACTTTGCTATAGAAGCATTTTGAACGTTTTGAACTATACGACTTTGAAATTTCAGTATTTCTTGTGACGGATGCAGGTTTTCGCACGATGTTATCTTTTCCCGAACACGAGATGAATTGTAAATAAATTGATTACTAGTAAAACTCAGTAGAACTTTTCCGGATTCAAAGACACGACTTTCAATCGAGATCCACGTGTTTTATCCAGTTGGTCATCTCTGTTCTTTATTCATTTGTAACTAGCTTTTACTTACGGCTTTGCTTGCGTTCA
This sequence comes from Hypolimnas misippus, assembly GCA_037950945.1. NCBI lineage: Eukaryota > Metazoa > Arthropoda > Insecta > Lepidoptera > Nymphalidae > Hypolimnas > Hypolimnas misippus. The sequence continues at coordinate 13,502,784 of JBBEEQ010000024.1, read as the reverse complement.
TATAAATTCGATATAAAAATAACACATAAAACATAGTCTATGACCATCTGGAAAAATGTACCTTTTAAATGGTACTATAATTTATAAAATAGGTTTACTGGTTCCGGAGTTTACTTCGCATATAGATTGTAGATTATACATTAATATAGATAACAAGAGATTTTCTTAATACCATTAATAAATGTTACTTCTGTACATCGTCGTAGATACGCCAGACAACATGGCTGAACAATTAGTAATTAAATTTTTTTGTAAATATATGTTTATTTCTGACAACTTCGTAATATGAAGAGTGAGCTCTGCTTTTTAATCAACTTCCAAAAAAGGAGGAGGTTCTCAATTTATCGGGGACATTTTTTTTTATATGTATGTTCACCGATTACTCGAAAACGGCTTGGGTAATATGTTATTTCTTTATTTTCGTAAATGGGTTATACTTTCAGATTAATAGCAAAGAATTTTCATCAAAATCGGTTAAGTAGTTTGGTTTTTAAAACGAAATTACGCTATTGCTTTAGAAGTCGGTTCCTCATTTTTAAAAAGTCTTGTATTAATTTTTTCATTAACGGTTACGGTGTCCCTTACGGTTTCACTCGCGTTTATGGTTACTGCTTCGCTCCTGTGAGTCGTAGCGTGATGTAATATAGCTTATATCCTTCCTCAATAACTAAACAACTAACACCCAAAAAAAAATTTCAATTCGAACCAGTAGTTCCTGAGAGTAGCGCGTTCAAATAAACAAACAAGCAAACAAACAAACAAACTCTTCAGCTTTATAATATTCTTATAAATAAAAATTTAGTATCTAATACTATACCGAATTTAGTCGGTTTAATTACATATATTTGTATATAAGTAATTGTATATAATTAAACCGACTGAATTTTATCGTAACTAATATTATAAATGCAAATATGACTTTGCTTGATACGCTTTCACGCCTCAACTTCTAAACCGATTATAATGAACTTTAGCATCAGGTGGATCCCTTTTTCGAGGAGAAAAGTCTGGAGGCTTAGAAAAATTACTTTTATACTGTAGTCAGGTATACCTAAATCTATATTAACGCTGCCAGTAAGAGTCAGTAGTTAATATTAAATTACTAGATTCAAATCTGTATACCTATACGTATTTTAAATGCACACGTTATATCATGTCTGTTAGTTTTATACATTCGATTTTATTGGGACAGTAAAAATGTTAACAAATATATTCGTGTTAGATCCACAGATTATTTAAATATGCTGCTTAGAAATATAATTATGGATGACATTGTGACCTGTCCTGTGTTGTGACATAGATGAAAAATGACAATACACGAATTTGCTTCGCGCAGACGAAGGACTTTGTCTGTGACAAAATAACCGTTGTACAGAAGATTGTTTACGCGGTACATTAAGTCTTTCGTGTGCATTTAGCCACTCCGACGACGTTCTAAGCCGAGGTGCGATCTCACTCCGAGACACCCTTAGACACGGACGTCCATTCTGAGCCCCAACGGGGGCTCCCAATTTCAAGGCCGAGTCTCAGTACTCAGCCCCCCCCCCCCCCGGTGACGCTGTCAAGGCCAGTAGGGCCAACAGCAATACACATTACAGAAAAAAAATGTTTTATTACGACGGACAAAAAAGTACCTGGAACATTGTTTCTCATCTGCCTGTAATATTAGCCGCCTTCGCGATTATGGTTACTGCATCGCACCTTTGAGTCTTAGCGGGCTATCCAACGAAGAAATATTTTTACTGGATAATAACTGGATCAGTTGTTTCAGACATGACTCCCTACATATAAACTAACAAACTTTACCTCTTTATAATATTAGTACAGATAACACAAAGAGTCGTAATACACTCGATATGAAATCTTTATTAAAAGAAATAATATTATATTCATGCAAGTTCTGATATAGTACGATATTTCACTTGGTAATTCCATTCTCTTTTTAAGTACGACTCTATCGGCGTTTATTTATGAGAATACAGTCGCTTTGCATGCTCGCATTCGTCGACTCGTCCTATAAACTACAAGAAAGGCGTGTAAACATGAACTGAGAGTAGCTTTAGTGGTATACGGATACGGGGAATAAAATAATGGTATACCTCGATTCACGTAAGTGTGCTGGTCTGAACTATGTCCATTACGCTGCGCAGAACACAATATTAAGGACCAGAACAGTCGTTTAGACATTTCTTTCATTGAAATGATTAAATACTTCTCATATAATAATTATATATATCAAATAAACGTGTTTAAATTATTATATTAGTAGTTTTGTAGTTCAATTCACACTGAATATGTTTCTCAATTAGTTGAAAATATTAATACTGAATCAGTGTAATTGTTTGAAAATCGTGATTAACGATTTACGTTCCGGAATGTGTTTATTTACCAAATAAGTCTAGTAAATATAAATAGATTATAAATGGCTTATAACGGCTGAAAATTTTCAATGTTCAATTAAATAGAATTAGAGTATAAAAATATCATAGATTCAAGTTTTAAGACTTGTTTACTCGATTATACCACGCGCAAGTTTGGATTCGCCCCGTATTCAGACCAACACACTTCCGTGAATCGAGGTATATAAAATATAAAACTATGGATGTGTTTCGAAATAAATTCTAAAATATTATCTCGAATTGAAATTATTCTTCGTCCAACGATGAAGTTTACTAGGGCAATTCGAATTCAAAATCTCATTACGATTGCATGCTAGATTAAATTCAAATACTTGGTCGCTAGCTGGTTGCTAGGTAACGTCGTCTAAAGTGCCTGGCTTATAACATGAATATTGTTATAACTTATAAATATTTCTTTATCATTATTTTTATTTCGCTGGATTTTATTTGAGAATATAGCCTTTATATTTTTAATCTATGAAATCTCTACCAAATTATTCAATATTGAAACATTCACATTTTGTGATAACAAAAAAACTATATCTAAAAGGATTTAGTTTTATTCTAAAAAGGCAAAAATAATTACTTCACAAATTGGATCAATTAATAATTGTCCCACTAGAATATGAGTAATTATCTTTTGGCGAGATAATAAATATATCTTTAAAGTTTTAAAATAATAAACGATAGATTCACATTAATATTTTTATAAATATAAGTCAAGGTTGTATTTTACGATTTTAATATAAATATTTGATTGGTTTTTATGTTCTTATAAATTAAACTTTTTTGATATAGAATTTAATTGTAATCTGTTAGATTGTGTATTCTTTAATACACTATTGTGGGGTCTTCTAATGATCAGCCATTGTACAAACAATATTAGTCATAATACTAGTAGTATATAGTATATAGACTACTATTGTATTTTCTTTTCTTTTAGCTGGATTAAATTTAAAAAAATATATTTTAGAGTGTACTTCTGCCGTATGGCGAATCTGACCAGTCCAGAATCTTCCTAATACTAAATTATAAGAGTATTTTGTTTTCAGAGACATACATGATTGTTACAAAAATTGTCTTTTGCCGCGCAATATTCTCTTCCATTCCAAGAGTATCTCATTGCAAATCCCTGTCGGCATATTTCCTTGCAAATATAAATTTTATTTACTTAATATTGCTCAGTCATCGAATTTGGTAAATATATCATTCTCCACATTTTATTGTCAGAAATATGATATCCTTCCCATCAAGAACATAACTTCGTCAATGAAAATCGATCGAAATTATTTCGACCATATGATCATCTGATACTCTTGATTTCAAGTTTTGACTTTGGCTTAAATATTAAGGTCTTCAATTATTTTATTTTATCTTTTTAATCTTAAAACGTGAGTCGTATGTCGACAGATAAGCGAGATTCCAGGTAAGGGCCAATGGGTGCATTCGGTTCATTACAGAATTAGTAAATTCTATACCGATTGATAAAATTGTTAGATAAAATATTAGATTTATTAGGTTATTTTAGAAAAAAAAAGTACGTCAAATTTTATAAGGAAATCATATGTATATGTCTTCTTGAAAAGTACCTACTTATATCTGAAGTGGCTGAAGTTAAAGCCTGTAGCCTGATTACGACGTGGTACCGCTATTGTTTGAATAACGCTATAGTATGACAGTTAAATTTTGATTCTTTATTTTGTTTTGTGGCTTTTAGTTGATTTTGATTTTTGTACCATAACAAAACAAAGTCAAGTGTCAAAATGCATCACGTTGTGGTAGCTACAACTCCGCACAATCCTCCTGTTTATTGAAACAATAAAAAGTCCGGCAGTCGAACATAAATTACAGTTCTCACGTTTGTAAAAACAAAATCTAACTTGTTACCGCGCGAAAAATTCGCAAAAGAGGTGTGATTTTTTTAATAACGTACAAGCTTAAATAAGGTTTTATATATGTCTGTGTAAATTAAAACAAAAAACGAACACAAGAGGTAAAAAGTGTTTAAGCATTCAAGGACGTATGAATTCAATAATTTCTTGCGCATCTGCAGAAATTGGCATTCATTAGCAGTACGTAATATTGTTGGAATATTAAAAGAGAAATTTATTACCATTTATTTCTGTCGACGATTATTATATCGTCTTTAAGGTAAGTTTGTTTATAAGGTACGATTTTTTCTTAATAAAGCTTCAATATACCTTATAAAATTGTATTGAACAATTATACACGTGAACTTATTTTTAACTACTACTTATATTTAAATGTATAGTGTAATTTAATTGAGGTAGATGCTTACATAATATTCAATAGTGAGTTGTGCGCTTACGATCAACTTAAGAACAAGAAGTACATAATCGAATATTTGTTTGTATTTGATGCGCTGCCATACTGCTCATCCGATTGCGATAAAACTTTGAAAATTTATTGTTTGCACATGCGAAAGGTACAGGCATAAGACGAATTTATTATAAATGGCGCGAGTGTCGCACTGATTAGACAGAAAAATAAGTTATGCTTGGTCGTCCGGCACAACAAAATCTATCTATATTAAAGCAAGCGAACCTGCAAGAAAAATATCGTTTGCGAGATGTTACAATATTTGTATGAACAGATTTTCGTTGATGATTGTCATAACAATATATTAAATCCCTTAAGACCTTGTTTCATATACTGAGATCAATTTTAAAAAGGCAATTTAAGAAACAAAAACGAACCGAGTCTTTCACGAGGATAATGAATGTCACCGAATGTCAATCTTTCATTTTAATCCGATGAAGTGTTGGCTGAGTTATAATTATATCGTTGATTTCATGAGTAAGGCATGGATTTAATTTTAATAAGTTTATTGAACGTAATTGTATATGTGTTTAATAGGTGCTGGCTTATTTTTGCTTTGATTATGTAGAGCGCGTTTTACAACCACTTTTGTAACTAGTAGTTGGTAGTTTAATAATTTTACAGGTTTTTCGTAACAGTTCAATGTGAAAGTATTTCCGATTCTGAATGTGAATTCTATTAAAAGGTTTCAAAAACATACTAATTATAATCTGTAACGTCTTTAAATATTTGCTTTAGGGCAAGCCTGCCAGAGGCCTCTGGTGGTGGCAAAGCTGAATTAGGTCCTCAGTCTAGTCTCAGCCTAGAGGTTCTTTTTTATGAACTTAAATAAAACCGGCTGTTCTTATTTGTATATATGAAATCTCTAACGCCAAACCTCTTAAATAGGTACTGAGAATATTTTTAACGCCTTACTAATGATTTACATATGTAACACTTATATCAGGATATTTATTGCAATAAGTAAGAAAGAATATATACCGTCAAAAAACATTTTTTTGCGAAGTTGAAATTTTGCAAGACAAAATCTATGTAATTACCAATTTTTTTAATTAATTAAAGTACTCAATAAAATAAATAGTAGACAAAGAGATAAGAAGAATGTACTCAAATATTTTGTCTTTGTCTATTTGTACACAGATAAAAAATAACAAGTTTCTTTATCGTCAGTTTATTATGAAGTTTGTAAACGTTTAACACTTTTTTTATAATTTTATACCAAAGCATTCTTAAATACAGTAGGTTGTTCGTCAATGTGATGACAGACAGACTCAGGGCGTTTAATTATTAATGAGAATCCACAAATGTGTGCAAAATGATGTATAAATGATGTACAAAAAGAAGATAATTTTAATTTCAATGTGTACGAAGGTGTCAGTTTATGAATAAATGATTTTACGAGCGTTGATGTATTCTGTAATATACCAAATATGGTTTAAAAAAAATCAATGAAGTCCGTTCAGTTCGTTGTTTCGAATTTTAAAACTACATACATTATTACAGTCGACATGAAAATCCACCTAAAATCATTTTTGTATTAAACAGACGTCTATGATATGTAATTGATAAAATTTTACAACATATAGTAAGGTTCAGGTTCAGGATACATAATAACGTTAAATATTTATGAATTACTTATGAACAAAAGAAACAATTAAAGAATTTTCGAGATTGTTATTTTAATAACAAAACACTTGCCAAAATTCCCAGATCACAGATTAAACAATAAAAAAAAAGAAAACAGATTATAATGTAAAACCACAGCATAATACCTAATATATAATTGACAACTACCTTCTAAAAGCCTAAGTTTTTTTGTGATGTTAACTTTTAACATTAAAACAGATTGGAGCGATCATGTAATTAGAACGGCGACGCGGAAGTGTAAAGATACATTCACACTAAAATATATTACACGAGACATGTTTGAACTTTATTTTTTACTTACTTCATGCAAATAGCTATTAATTGAGAGGTCTTCGTCCTTTACGAAATCGTGTGCTTTTTTTAAGTGTATGTAATTATAAATAATCTTAATATACACACTGTAATATATTTTTTGCGTTTTTACTAGTTACAGAATGGGATATAAATAATGTAAGGCGAGAAATACACTTGTAAGATTTATTCTCGTGAATGAAGTAACTCTGTAAACCTATGATTGCCAAAAATGACTGCACCAACAGTAAATTCTTTCAGGTGTAAAACAATGACAAATAACTTATGTAAATTTTTATAAAAGTTTGGGAACAAAACTTATAAATATAAAGCCTAAGAGATGGAGGTTGAGAACCTTAATCGATTGAGTTTGATACGATTAAAAAAATCGTTTATAAGTTGTGTTGGTAACTATGAACGCCTGCAGGATTAATGGTGCACATATCCTAGGCTTTCCGGAGTAATATCCTGGCTATTCATCTATATTTTATATATTAAAATCACTTCTTCTGACTGATTCATCAACGCAGAGCCTAAACCGCTGTGGCTACGAACTTGAAATTTTGCCAGTAGCTGCCTTTTAGGTTGTCGGCATCTACTAAGAAAGGGTTTTTTGATTATTCACCCCTAAGAGGGTGCAAAAGGGGTAAAAACGTTTATATGCAAAATCTTATTCCATGGTCGTATTAACTTAAAACTTAATAAACATACTTCTGGGTGATAGTAATGAAATATCCTTAAATTCAGCACAAACAATACTGAGGGAGAATAACTAAATATGTGCATCCCAGAATTTCAAAATCATCCCTTAAAATGAAGCTAGGGGGTAATAAATCCTGGAACGGTCACAATTTCGCTGGTAGATTTATTTAGCTGAAATCCAAAATATACGCGGGCTTAGCCGCGAGCAACTGCTAGTATTCTATATAACGGGTCTTATAACTAAAAGTAGTAATAATTTTATTGCCCGATGTTTCGACAAAGTTGCATCAGTCGTAGTCACGAGCTGACTCCTAAATAACTTAATTAACAATGTAAACCTGAAAATAAAGGATGGTTGATTTTTTGCTTTCAACCGATCTTTTAGATTGTAATGAATTCACTTCATTAATCAATTATTTTATCACATATCGTTGATACCATTTATTCAAACGATCTTATAGTCATACGATTTGATTTGAATCGATTTCCTAGAATATCGATTCAGATTGGGCATCCTTATCTGAAAACATAGTAACAAGTTATACTCCATTTATTGGATAGTCTGTAGTCTTTTAAATTCGGCTAAAATTACCTCATTGCTTAAATATTATTGCGTACAATTGTTGAGGCGAACCAATAAATCGATTTATCGATAATCGGCAACAGGTTAAATACGCACTTTATAAGGAATATTAAGAAAGCCCTGGTTATTGAATAGGTGTTACTATAAAAAGTTATCTCACAAATCGCAATAAATAATTTTCGTTCTTTTGGCGATAAAATCTTTCATTGAATTAATTTATTGCATCCGTGAAGTTAATTCATAATTCCTTTTGTATTACTATTCGATGTTTCGGTTAAGTAAAATTATTTTTTAAATACTTATTTCTTATCATTAACAGGTATATTTATTTAATTATAATGATTTTAATTCTTTTATGATAGGATGTTTTTTTTATTTATTTCATTTTTTGTAATAAGTTACTGTTTTATTTTATTTTTTTATCAGTAAAACGGTTTATTATAAATGTTTTGAAATATATGGACAAGAGTTTTAATATTTTATTGAAGCTTAACATAAATAGTCACGGAAAGTTTCTTCATTCAGATAACTCAGTAGGGAGAAATCTGAAATTATGTGAGCTAGAGAAATATGTCGAACCATGTCATTGATTGAAAGTTAGAAAAACCGCATTGAATTTTGGAAATTGGTAGAAAAAGTTTACACGGTTTCAGGGTTCGTACTCACCTGAATGAAACAACCTGCATACGTCGTTATTATTGTTAAACATGAACTCTACTTTATCGGATTTTATCATTATTGTATTACTAATGTTACTATACTAATATTATTAAGCTGAAAAATTTGTTTGTTTGTTTGAACGCGTTAATCTCAGGAACGACTGGTGCGAATTGAAAAACTCATAGGAGCGAAGCTGTAACCATAAACGCGAGTGAAACCGCAAGGGACAGCTAGTTTTAAATATTTAAAATGTAATAATGTAATATCGTTATAAATTATCGTTTATTTTATATAAATAACTTAATATTTCAGATTCCTTACAAACCATAAATGAATTGCTAATTTGAAGTAATACAACAAAAAATATTAAACAATACGAAATGATTATATACAGCGATGACTTCGAAAGAGCCAATTAAATTCTACAATGAAGTGACACGACACTCTGTGTCATTTGCGTCCTTTCCGTCATTCAGTGTGGTCCTGACACGGTAATGATGGTGGTAACATTTAAATGACGATAAAAATTAAAGAATCATCGTAATTGCGGCCACGGGACACATAAATCTGTTCGTTTTCAACATAAAATTTTACGTTTCAATATAAGGAAAATGACAAAAGCTCGCGTGTAGTATATGATTATTTGATTAAGATAATGTAGTGACGTTGAAGTTCAACGGTGATGTATTAATTGAATGATTATGTTTACTTGCCGTACCGGTGAATATTAATAGGATAACGTGGGGTTTTCCTACAGAAAAATATTGGGTAGATATAATTTAAGTTCAGTCTGGCCATGCAAAGAAGTAATGCTGCCAGTGCTTTGGGCACCTTGCCTCACTGTGACACCGATAGTTACTTAGGGTTTATATAGTTATTTTTAAATTATTTTTCTTCTTTTCATTTTAAATACAATTATTTGTTTATGTTAGAATGTATTGTATTTAAGTTATATTTTATTGTTAATTCCCAATAAAAATTATTCAAGTACTGATAAAATTTCGCAGAATCATACTAAGGCAAGAATTACACTTGTAAGCATAGTTCACGATATGTTCATGAGATATAATCACCGATAAGATTTACATAAATTGTTTATCATTAATTTTACACCTGAAAGAAGTTATTGTCAATGAGTTATTAATTGAAAATCATAACATAAGCTTACCTAGATAACTGTGTACCTGGTTACAGTTTTATATTAGGTCCGAGAGTAAAACTTACAAGTGCAATTCTCGCCTTATACAAACGCTTTTAATTGCTACAGCATGTAAATCGCATACAACGCGCATTGTGATAAGTTCTATAATGTAATCATATTATAGTTAAATCTTAGTATAAGAACTCGGCTTCCACACAGAACACCATACAGGTTTAAGTGGAATGTCTATTTGTATTCTAATCGTTTGTAACAAAAAAACGTTTTTAGTCAATAAATAAAAAAAAAAAATAACTAAAGTCCCAGAAATTACTCATACCATAAGAAACTAAAAACTATGTTAGGTTATACATATAATAGGTTTATTTTCCGCGATGTGTTTATATATCTAATAAGTCAAGTAAAGACAAATACTTTTATTAAATAATTACAATTATTACAAATTGATCAATATACTAAAATCAATACAAAAAAAACACAGAAAAGGATAATTTATTACAAAAAATTGTAGACCTCATCCACGCCACTGCATGTAGCTAATAAGGTCATATATAATATAATAAGGTAATATATAATAATAAGGTCATTTTTATAAAACATTTATTTTTAATCTGTATTCGTATGTAAGTTTAAGGTAAGAAAAGTACCCCGATAAATACGTAAGCTTTTAAGGTTAAGATTCAACATGCAGCTTTGAGATATCACTGTCCATCTGTCTCACGGTTTTATGGGCAATGAGTGGAAAATTGGTAATGATTAATGAAAAAAAAGTTATTATGGAAATCGCACAAGCCTCGAGATTTATTACGAAATGTCGACGTTTTAAAACAATAAATAACTCCTCGTTTATAAATCATTTTTTATACATTTTTATCATGACCGTTGTTATAATACATTTAAAATAATTTATTATCGGTTTGTTGCTTGAATGCAAGTTATTTTTATAGTATATTTTATATTTGTAATAATTGCATTTGTAAATTTTTAAAGCATTTTTATTTAATTTATTAAAAAAATTTGATTTCGTTTATGAGGAATCAATTTCTCTAAGCTTTAGCCGTCATACTACAAAAGTACGTATTAAAACCATGTTGAACACGTGTCTAGCTAAATACTGTCATACTACAAAAGACTCATTAAAACCATGTTCAACACGTGTCTAGCTAAACAGTGTTTAATAATTAAACAGTGCTTAAAATATTATCTAAATTACTTAACAGCGAATAAACTCATAAAAAAAAACTTATTGATAAAATGTTATACGTTACATTTAACAGCTAAAATAGGTTTTAGACATCTTTTAAACTCACTTACACGTATGGTAATCTATATCTAAGGCATGTTTAACTCAAAACTGTGCTTAGACGCGGATTTATAGTACGGATTTTTTTAAACACGCGTTTAATGTCTGTTTAAATCTTTTGTAGTAAGACAGATAGTGTTTAAAAATTAAACATTGCTTAAAATATTATCTAAATTGCTTAACAGCGAATAAACTCATAAAAAAACTTATTGATAAAATGTTATACGTTACATTTGACAGCTGAAATAGGTTTTACACATCTTTTAAACGCATATTAATCTAAATCTAAAGCATGTTTAACTCAAAACTGTCTTTAGACGCGGATTTGTAATATGGATTTTTTTAAACACGCGTTTAACGTCTGTTTAAATCTTTTGTAGTAAAGCAGTAGAGCTTTAGGGTTCTTTCTATTCAGTCATCTGAAAGAATCACTCTGTATAGTGTTCATGAAAAAATTAAAATTTTATTAATAGTAATTTTTCTTTTTTACTTCCTTAGTATATTATATATATTTCATTCCTTAGTTACTCGAAGAACTAATAAAATATGTTCATTGTTGAGAAAATAATTCCTGTCAAAGAAATGTATATAGATCTTATTCATTGCGACAATAGAGATCTTAGATATACACACATTTCTATTTAAATATCTTCAAAGCGAGATGTGTATTTGTAAGTTTTGCTTTCAGACTTTCATTCAGATTTCTATAAGTTGTTTGTTTGCTTTACATCTGAGAGAAATTACTGTCAGTACTTTATTTTTGACAACCACACTTTCCGTAAGGTTTCGTTAGGTTGTAGAGTTATTTTATGTCAATTGCAAGAATAACTTACAAATGTAATTCTCGCTTCACATCCAAGCAAAGTTAGCCTTAAAATTGTATAAACTTTTTCTTAAATTATATACGTGTTTGTGTTTTAACTAAAAAATGCTGCTTACATTCTTGTCTCCATTCCACGCGGACATGATTTCTACCTTTATTAGTGGTCGTAAAGAATTAATTGTAAATATTTATAAAAAAGCAAATATAAATGGATGCTTATAAGCAATAATGTGTCAACCCACAAAAAGTCAAATTCTAAGATATTGATGAATTTTGATACTGCATCACCTATTTAACATTATTCAAAAAAATTTAAGGTCATATAAACTAAAAAAGTACGGAAAAAGTTTCCTAACTAATTGTTTCGAATTTCGAGTGCGTTCCATATTTTGCAATTTATACCATAATCTTAAATATATGAAAAACTTTTTATTAGATAATATATTAAATATATCAATCTGCTTTTAATTCAATATACCTTTTATCAAAAAATAAAAGAAAAGGTGGATATACATATACTTCTTCAAACATATTTGTTAAAAAAACGTTTGACATCTTTACACGCCATTTTCTCAAAACGAAGTCCGTGTGGCTTGACACAGCATTGCTTATCAGCGTTCAAATATGGTATCGCAATTTTTATAAATGAAATTTTGTTGTAATGAGGAGCGCATCTTATTTTCAATAAATAATAAATAATATTGGTATTTTAGTCTCATATATTTTTTTCAAGAACATATTTTATATTGTCATTTTATGATAAAAACATAAATAATATGTAAACACATAAAATCGGTCATTAGTATATCCTAGAGCTATTTAACTGCCAAAACTATTATTATGTTATATATTTCCCTTTTATGGACAATTTTATTTATTAAAACGTCCAATTTGAATTACAAAATATGAGTTATTTTGATTAAATTTTTTATTTCCGTTATGACTAAAATGTGACATTATCCAGTCAAAGTATGGATGCTAAATATACACTGATTTTGACTAGAAATGTTGAATCAAGTTTTGCTTATGTATTATCCGATATTAAGTTCTACACTCTATATAACTTAGGGCTAATGATCAGTTTCATGGAAAAACGACCAGCTGTTTCCGCCTAAAGCCTCATACGTATAACTATAAAAAAATATGATAAGTGAAATTGGCTTTTTATTGATTTTACGTAATTAAAAAGGACCTTGGTAAAAGTTCACATCAAACAATTCATTTATTTTTTAACCCACTTAAAAAATAGAGAAGGTTCTGAATTCATAGCAACTTTATAAAACGTTTGTTACCTCAGAAGTCCTTTATTATTAGCTGATTTTGAAAACAACATTTCCAATTTTAAAAATTTCGTTCTAAAATCGAAATATCTGATAAGTGCCAAGTAAACAAAATTACTTGTATTGCTTTTAAAATCTTCTCAGCTTTAGTGTTTTATACATAATTTTTTCTTGTAAAGCCGCTAAAGGGTTACGAAAACAATCAATTTCAGTAAATTCACTAAGAAGTTTTAAAGAGATAAGCAAATATGTTCTTTGAAATCCAAGTTTAAAATAAACAATATCAATCCGCAAAATAATATATCGATTTTATCGTTCCCGATTACATGCGCACGCGCCGTTTGTTTAACAATGAACATTACAACACGGTTTATGTAATGGAGGCGATCCGTCTCGATTGTGTCGAGATAAATTGCTGTTTTGTTAGCACGTTAAGATGGCCTTCCATATTCAGAAGCGGTGCCAATTTTGTTTTTACACTTTTTTTTTTATAATACAGATAAAGGATGTACAATGTGGTTCTTTATTACGTACATTGTTTATTTATTTTAAAATAGAATTTAGTTATACATTGTGTGGTATAATGTGTTAAAAAAGTACATTAATGTATAGAAAAAAATCGGATTTCAAAAAATTATTTTTCTATAATCTTTCAAGTAACCAATAGCGATGTTTGGCGCAGACCTAACGTTGTGTCACTTGTGTTTTCATCGTATCTTGTTTGCGTTACCAATGAATTTATATTTAATTTGGATAAAAGCGTAGCACGTCTGGCGTAGTTTCTTTAACTTAAACGTAATAGTTTATGTATAATTAAGACTTTTTTTAAAAAGATTTTAAAAGAAAAATTTCAGATCAATCGGTTGCAGATATCTGGTTCAAAATTAAGTTGCACGATTCCACCCAGACAAACATAAATACATTGCAAGTTTTAATTAATTTTTTAAATAAATTACTGAACCGATTTTGATAAAAAATATAAAAGGAACAATCTGAATGTGATTAATATCGGCTCAAAAATTACGAAACAAATACTAAGAAAAAAATATAAGTACGCTATGAATTGAGAATTTCCTTATTTTTAGAGTAAAGTCTGCTTTTACTCGTGGCTTGTAGATTTTATTCTAAAATAATTATTTTAATAATATACATACTTAAAATAGAACCCTGTTATAGACTAGTTTAAAGACGACATAGGTTGACTTATATAGATATTATTATATAGATATTACCTTGATCTTGAATTAGAAGTCTTTAGTCATAACATATATTTTGTTAACAATGACCGTTACAATGTATACAACATAATTTATTAAAAAATATGGAATTTTATAAAAGATTCTCGTATAATAAAACGATTATGATAAAAACGGGTTACGACTGCACGACCGGAATTCGCGACAATACTTTCAAGATGCACTTTTTTCAAACGAATCAATGGTATTTTATGATAATGTCGAATCTAAAAAGGTTTTTTTTTCAATAACACTAAAGAATTGACTTGTGCGAATATTATAAAAAAGAAACATTTTTGTGTTTAGAAATATTAGGTAGATACATAGTTCTGTTTTTATAAGCTGTTTAATACTAAAGTTATTATATTAAAAAAAAATTTCAATCTTACTTGTTAAATATTAAATTAATATTAAAATAAAAGATCGGTTCTAGTTCGTTGACAACGTTCTGTCAAATATTGTACTATTTATATTTTGTTCTATTAACATTTTAAATTATAATCAAAACAGTTTGTTCGAAGGAGTTCGCAACATTACTAAAATATTTGTAATTTGGATGGATGGAAAGAACAAGAGCACTTTTACACGAAAACTACTGAGCAGATTTTGATGGAACTTTATATTTTCTATATAACCTATACATCAGAATAACAATAGGCTACCTTTACCAGCATAACATAAAACATTATTAACCACATAATAGTTGTTTATATTTTTGTTTGCAGGTAAGCGTTATTTTTCTTTGATAAATCTAGAAGAAAAGCGAGTGATGGTAAGTCTAATATAGTTTCTTATTACGCAATAACTTACACTTAAAAAAAGAAACCAACTCAAAAGCAAAACAACACTATTTTCCTTTTGTTGAATGATATACTATTAAAAGTGTAAAAGCCAAACTGCTTAACAGATTATTATGAAAACTACGGGACTAATTTGAATGTAATATTATTTTAAATAAAAAAATGTAAATAGAATAAAATATTACTCCTAATAATGTACATATTAAGAATGGTAACAAGCTGATTATCAATTAAAACGACATTTTTTATTGTTTTAATTGTTATAAAAAATTACAAGGTGACTGATTTTATAGTCGAATGTCAATCAAAGATCAATTTAATTGTAAACACTAGGAGCCAGTCATATCAGTATAAAAACAAAACAATACTTCATATACATAATAACTGGATACTAATAAACAGTACAATGTGAAAATATACGGACTTCATTGAGAAAATGGCGTCTAAAGATGTCAAACCTATTCCTAATAAATTTGTTTGATGAAGTATATAGCCATCTTTTCTTTTCTATATTGATGAAGATATAATGAATAAAAAGGCGATTAGTATAATAAACAGTTTTATGTAATAATATTTTTTGAAATATATGAGATTATATCCAAATATTAAATACGTTTCAATATTCGAAACATTAAATCAGGAAATATAGCTTATCAAATATGAAGCGTTTACGACATGGTACCAAAAATAATAAACGTTATCATAGACAAAGCAGAGTTCTTACTTACTCCTGCTATTAAAAAAATGTCCTTATCTCTTTAATTAGAACGACTTTTACAAAATAATACAACTTAGGTAAGAAATTCCATAAAAACGATACTACCGCCGCGCGGCGTCCATTTTATTCCATAATACATTTGGTACCTAAACCATGAAAACTACTTTCAATTATTTTTCCAATTTCCATTATAAATGGCCTAAACTATTAAATGGAAAAGAATAATTTCAAATCACAATCAACAAAATATCGCTTAACATACACTTGAATGATTGATGAAAACCTTTATTGGAGTTTTTAAAAAGGACAAGCAAAATGCCAAAAGGAATTCGGTTAGAAAGTCTTGCAACAGCTCCTAATTCGTTACTATCGATTCATCGATTGTTTTTGAGTGACATACGTACAGAACCCGTGGAAATGTCAATGTATACTAGTTAGAACTGGTCTGCGGCCCTGACATTAGCTTATCGGTTCCGCGAGCTAATTCGAGTATACCTATAATAAGTACTGCGTGGGTCTGTCCTGACGAAATAGCTGAGGGAACATTCCTTGCATTGTAATATGTTAATGAATAACGAACAATTTTACTAATATGTGGACTATGATAAGCAATACTATGTCAAGCCATACGGACTTTATTTTGAGCAAATGGCGTCTAAACATGTCAAACATTTTCTTAACAAATTTGTTTGAAGACGTATATATCCATCTTCTTATTTCTATCTGGATAAAAGGGATAATGAATTAAAAGAAGATTGATATAATAAAAACTTTTATATAATAAGCTTTGAAATAGATTAGGATATTTCATATTGCAAAATATTAAGCACACAAGAAACTTTTTTCCGTACTTATTAAGTTTAGAAGTCTTAAAAAAAATTAAATTATATTAAGTACATGACGCATTATCATCGAATACATCAATATATCCAAATTCGACTTTTTTTCGTTTGACACATTATTGCTTATCAGCATCCATATATGTAGATTGTGGATATAACTCAGGATATTGGTCAGCTTTAACGATAATATGAACCGACAGGGTCATTTCTTTAGGGGCAAACAAAAAAAAATACAATTGTTTAGTTTAAAAAAGGAGGAAATCTAAAAATATTGGAACTTTTTTGAAGTATTTAGTATATATGTAGTTATAATTTTCCAGACAAATATTTTTTTTAATATTTAGTTAGATCATATCTTCAAATATTTTTGGAGAAAAATTATATTTCTTGTAATCTATTTATAAATAAAAAAAAAACTAAAATTTTACTCTCTTATCACCAACATTAAAGCTAATGCACAACAACCACAGCTAATGTAAAAAAACCTTTCTGTATAACCCTAGGTATGCGAAATTTGGGACAATACACTCTAATTCCTGGACACAGGACAAGGCGCAAAATTCCGGGACAATCCCGGATTTCCCCGCCCTCTGGCAACCCTAGTCATGAGTTAACTTTCACGTTGAGCTCATTATAAACATAAAGAAATCACAATAATCAATCTTTAAAAGGTCCTTTACGTCTACTTACGCTGAAGTTCCTATTTCAACGACATTTATAATGAAGAAAATAATAAATACGCGTCAAAAGTCTTGGTAAAAATGCAAAAACTTCATATAATTCTTGTTTAAATGAATGATTAATGTGGGACACCGGCGATGTCAGAGTTGTGCGCCTGCGCAGGACTTCACTTGACTAATTGAGACAACTCGAATCTGATTGGTTTTATATATTGCACCTTATTAGACATCCTTTAGATTTTTTAAATGAGTGAATATTGAAGAAAAATATTTTTTCTTCAATTCAATTCAATTCTTTGGTTAATGTCTTTTAGTTGTGGCAATGAGGAACATGTTATTTCGCTAATATCATGTGGAATGTAGAAATCATGATGGAGATTGGTTGGTTATTTTTTTTTATATTTCAAGTTCTAAAAAAGTAACATCAAGGATTTAAAAAATTCATATTTTCTTATAACATTATCGCTTAATTACAAATATTAATAAAAAGTTATAACGTTTTATAGATAATATAGACTGAAAAATTAAATTTAAGAAAACCTAAATTTTAAATAAAGTTTATCAAAATGAATGTGTATTAACTTGTTACATTAAAAAGCTTTTAAGTGTCTCAAATTTCAGAGAAATAACCCTTTTAATCTAAACGATCATTTAAATCACAGATGAGACAAGCAAACGACCCCAAGAAATACGTTCATAAGGATTTCGATTATAATGAAGGATGGCAATTTACGTATTATGCGAGAATTACATTTGTAAGTCTTACTATCGCAATTGATATAAAACAAATCTGTAATCTGGTAACAATGCCTAAATAACTTTAAGAAAGCCGTTGTTGTCAATAATAAAGCTAAGGACAGTAAATTCTTTCAGGTGTAAAGCAATGATAAGCAACTTATGTAAATCTTTATGAAAATCCTTGCTCACAACTTTTCCCATATGTGAAGTGACAATTTTACGGATATAAAGCCGAATTTATATTTATGAATTAATCGCTGCGAAAACGATGCGAATATTCATATTATTTTATTATTGTGTGCTAGTCAGTGTTTACGTAATACATATAACTCTACAAAAATGTTCTGTTCCTCTTTAACATTCGTATGAAAGTAATTTTTAAATATTTCATTACGAAAATTTTTAAATAGTTTTGTCGTGAAGGTACCTATTCAGGATAAAAAAATTGCGTACTGCTTAAATTGCGAATCGATATATCTATACTTTTTAAATGTAGTAATTCTTAACTTATCTATTACCTGTTATAATGTCTGTTATACAGTTAAGCTATTAACAGAAATTAAATTTGCTAGAAATACGAAAACGTTTTAAACCGTTTAAAAATTGCCGCAACGATACATTCGTGAATATAAATTGAGCTTAAAAATTACTTACCAAAATTTCTAATAAAAAATAAGATACTTTGAATCTTATTGCAATACGTTAGAGCATAAACTTGTAAACAGCTGAAATAGCATTTTCAGCGTGACGGTAGATATTCATCACGAGGTAGTTGTATCATATCAATATGACATTTCAAGTGTACGTATGACACATCATAAGGAAGGTAATGCATCTGTTAAATGTCACCGTCGTTGATTTATTGAATAAGTGCTTTGTCAAACAAATTAAATCAATTCAACTAAAAGCCAACCAAACAATTGAATTGAATTGAAAATCATTACAACGTACGCCATCATCGCTAAAGTCAACATAATCCACGTATCAATAAATGAAAAATACTTAAAACTTTTTCTAATATAACTTTGTTTAATAATGTAATAACCGAATGAATAAAGATATAGCATTAATAATGATACAAATTACTCGAAAAAAAAACAATTTCCTCAAGCTTTTGAATTTAGAACATTTATTGTAACCGCAAAAGGTTTTAGCACCAAATGTGGTTCGATAAGGATATTATTAGGAATTATAAATATACATTTATAATATACTAGTCGTCCTCGCGGTTTTACTCGCGGTCATACTGACTGCTTCGTTCCTGTGAACTTCTTGAATGAACAGGCTATCTAATGGCCTATCTAAATATTATTGGCTATCTAACACAAAAAGATTTTTTTCAAATCCGATCAATAGTTCCAGAGATATAATGCCCTAAATAGTAAGTTACGAATAAATTTTACCTCTTTATTGTTTTAGTTTTTTTATATATATATATATTATCACTTTTGTTATATATTGTGTCTTTGTGGTGTACAATAAAGTATATTATTATTATTAGTATAGATTATGTATAGATGAAAAGCATTATCACACACTATACAGCCGCGTGAAACAAATAAACAAAACGAAATCATTTCTTTTATTCTTAGAAACAAAACGAATATGTAAAACATAATTGATTTTATAGTATAATAGAATAATTTACATTGTTATCCTCTTCGAAACATTGAAACCATTTTAAGCGATCTGTCATGGTTTTTTATAGATTTTAAATTAATTGGATAAATAAATTGAACCAATGCATCGCTAAATCGTCATAAATATTTACAGCTGAGCTATAAAGATGTATTAAATTACAGTAAATATTGCGATTCCTGATCGATAGTATTTTTGGTTCTTTTGTTAATCTTAAACGTGTTATAATTTTACAATACTAATTTGATTGATGCAATCTGCAATCAGAATGAAAATGTCATATTTACATAATACATATAAATATTAAACAGAAAAACAGTTGCAATTTAAATGGTTGTAAACATTAATTACTTTTAATTTTAATGACGATTTGTGTAAAAAATAATTAATTAGATTATATTTAATGAATTGATTAATATTGATTTTATTCACATTTCATGCGAATAAATTATGAATCTTATTATCAAGCAATTGCGCGTTGATGTCTTTTTCAAGCAGTCTGAATACGATGGAAAAATCTAAAATGCAGAAGAATGTATAAACATATATTAAGCCAAATTAATGTTATGCATGATAAAATTAAGGTCATGAAATTATTTTCATATCCCTAATTAATTTATACCTACATATTAAAATCAATACTGACTGGCTTATATTCACTAACTGATCGTTCAACGCAGAGCTAAAACCGATGGATCTAGAAACATAAAATTTTGCACAAATTTTCCTTAAATGTCTTAAGTGTGCACTAAAAAAAGATTTTTGTAAATCAATCTCCTAAGAGATATAATAGAGTTTTTTAAATGATATCAAGTTTCTAAGAGTACGCGGATGAAGATACGGGGGCCTGCTAGTTTTTAATAAAACGGTCTATGGAAAATACTCTTCGATACAAAAAAGAATCATTTCTTTTAACATAGATAATAACCCAAATTAGTTAAGCCGTTTTTATTAACAGACGAACCATCATTCAAAAAAGCCCTCAATGAGACATTCCTCCTTTTTTGGAAGTCGGTAAGAAATCATTTTTCTTGTACATAATGTAACATAATTAAAAACTCCAAATAGTTGGTGCGAAGGCAAGCGTTGATTATAAAATTATATGCAAATTATTACGAAAATAATAATGAATTTTATGGGCATAAAAATAAGGATTATTGAGTAATTCCATTTAAATGTATATTTTGGATACTATGACTTTATTTTAAGATATGCGTCGACGTAAAGGAATCTATTTTTATGTAGGTCCAATATATTTTACGCTTTAAATAAATAATGTTAGGGTTGATTTTTTTTAAGCGATTCGCGTTTATGGTGTTAATAAATCAGTCGAAATTGGCTACAGAGTATATATTTTTAATGGTCGAATGTCATTTTACTACAGATTATCTTACCGTTAATTTCGGTCGATATTTAAACGGTTGTAAAATGTCACATTTTAAAAATATTTGAATGGATTTATGTTATTATTTTCGTATTTTGGTGACATTGAAGTTTAAAAATCGTTTTTCTATTTTATTATCCCATAAATTCATAAATTATTTTTTAATTAGGTGTAGTTAAGGAAAAATTCTATAAGTTATTTTAATGGTTGCCAGAAATATACCTTTATGTATATAAAATACAATATTCATAAAAACGATGTAAGTCTTCATAATTAATGTTTTTTTTACGTCGATGACACTTCCCTGATATTAATTTTTCAGCGTTAAATGATTTTTTAAAGAAAATACGAATAGTTAAAAATGTTTTGATATTGTTAAGATTACAATATAATAATACAAATTACGTTTGTTACATAACGTTTGTTAACATTAAACCAGTGTGGAAGAGTTGATCCAATTCAAATCAAATCTTTGGTTAATGGACGAGTTGATAATATTTGATAATTTTTGTTGTTCGACACCGAACACTTCACTCTGTTTGTGTGTTCAGTCGCACACAGCCTAAGATGAAATTGAGCCCTTGAAAGGTAACGCTGACTAAACATGAGCACATCAAACGCGCATGCGTGTTATATGTAAATCAAACACCTTCAAGCAAGGTGAGTGACAGTCGTGACGTGAATCACCTTGCTCGGAATCGAACTCGCTATAGCTGTCAACCGCATCGTGACGTGGCGATTGCCGTAATGAGGAAATTCGGATGTCTTCACATTTATAACGTGGTTACAAAATAGGTCTTTGAATAATAGACTTTTGCATCAACTCTGTTTTACGAAAACTGTATTACGTTTTGTGTATAAAGCCGGATTTATATGTGATTGACGCGCCGTGTCGTGGTGCATCAGAACAGAATCGGTATCATACATTTTGCATAACAACGTTTATATTGATGTGTTGTGACATGTGTCATGGCTTCTCATGTGTCGCATCAGAATCGATACCAGTTCGCGATAGACGATCAGCTTGCGGGAGGCGCTGAAATCCGATGACGCATAGAAGAATATTTCAAACTACTGGAGCTGCGGCTGCTTTTAAAATATTGTCTTGATGCGTTAGAACACGACACAATAATTAACGCTGGCCATCGTGACACGACACGGGTCGTCACGTCAGTCAAATATAAATCCACTTTAATACACTTTTCCATTTTTCTTAATGTTTGTTTACTTCTTAATAGACGTAGAGCCTAGCTGTAGCCCAGTAACTACAGCTCGTATACCCGCTGGCTTGACCGAGTACCTCACTCTTACTAAAGATCGGCCTGAAATAGTCAGTATAGCTGTGTTTCCGGTGAGTGAGATAGCCGAATCTCAACTTCGTCTAGCATTCCTCTCCTTAAGTCTAATTCCCTTACATTCCTCATTCCTATTTAATTTAGCAACGCTGCTCTGGTGCTACAAATGTCCATGGGCGGTGATAACTTAACATAAGGCGTCTCGTCTGCTCGTCTTCTCGCTATGATTCTAAAAAAGAAGCTTTACCCAGCTGTGGGAATGTGAGCTGTTATAGTTCAATTACTCACATATTACTTATTATGTATATTTATTACGTTACATGAGTAATCTTTTAGTCACAACGTTTTCGTTTGCTTCTTCAACTTGTAGGTATATCCAATTCAAGATAATTTTGGTGATCTATATAATACAAAAAAATCATCTATATAATACACGTGTACAAATATGTTTGTATTATTGCATCATTTTATTGTGTTATATACTTTAGTTTTTTTATATCTATGTGGTAGATAGATTTTAGCAAATTTCAGAAATTTTGGCTATAAATATTTAAAGAATGTATTATATATGTGAGTTAAATCTTTTCACAAAATGATAATCGCTGAAAATATAATTGTTTGGATTAGGCAACAGTCAAAAATATCATTTTATGATACACTTAATGACAAAACTACTAAATACTCAGACTTAATATTTTATTTACTTTATTGTCAGAAGACAGATAACTCGTTTTTTGTGCATCACAGATGGAATTAAACATTTCTTAATTCGAGTAAAGTCACTTCACTCAGAAATATTGGTAAATATTATCTGATTCATTTGATATTATAATTTTTCTTAGCTAAAAAAATGTCACGTCTGCAAAGCGCCACCGTGTACAGTTGAAATATTAATTTTTTGACGCGAAATAGATATTTATCACTTAATCCTACATTATTAGTTGTATATGTTAATTCGAGTTAGTTGAACATAACAATTTATTTCACAAAAGTGTTGACTGGTTGACGTATATTGCGCAATTATGCTAACAAGACCCCCCTACTCTTCTCTCCTCGAAACATTACTTTTTGTTCGTGTCAATGACATGTGACATTTCTGTTTCACCTTAGAAACACGCCCTGGTCAAAGGAATTTAAACGAATATTTTGTTATTATTTTTAGTTAGAAGATTTGTGATCGTGTAGACCGGGCGTTTTCTTCGCCATAGTGTGCGGACTTTTTGTTGGTTCCAAATATTTATTTAAAAAAAGGAAATGTAAAAATACTTTTTCGTTTTTAAAGTCACCTGTACGAGAACGAGTTTTTTTAAGTTTCCTCCTTTGTTTAATTTTTGTTGTCATAATTATATGGTTATATTGATATTGTAATGTTTTTTTGTTAACTTAATCTTCCTAAAAATAAACCTTTAACGTCTTAAGTACTCTTAAATTAACTATATTAATATTAATTTTTGGTACACGTACCAACTTGCATAAAATTCTGAATAAAAAAAAAACAACAAGAAGTTATACATAAAAATATATAAATACAGATTTTGTTAAATATTATTAACTTAATCATTCATTAATTTTATTTGAATGAATCAAACCTGTTACTTATGACCGTTACGACTAAATTACAAAGAAAATGATTTAAATTTACAAATTATATAGCTGTGAAAAAACTAGCAACATTTCATTAAATGTTGCTCGTTAAGAAAATGAAATAAATAGTTGTCAAAATCATTAAATTATGAATCGAGGTATAATACACTAACACATATATCTGATAATTTAACTTCGCTGTATTCAAGCTATGTTTACAAATTAAACGACATTAGTTTAAAAGACAAGGTGTTAAAGTTATCAACTCCTCATTTATTTTATTTTATAGATATACAAATAAAATTGAAATAGCAATCTGTGGCTATGAAAAAATTGTATCTTACTCGAGAATGTAATATATCCTAATATATGATAATATTTTTTTTATTTCGTTCCGCCTGGAAAATTACAAGAATTTTAAAAACTTACTTGATTTTAAAAGCAAAATACGTAATTTCGTTTATTAAAATGACAGACTTATTCCCGTTATTTTGATTTTAATATCAAAATACTGAACTGATTTTGATGAAAATTCAATTCGACTAATCTGGAAGTATATTCTTAAAAATAAAAAAAAGAATTAACCAAATCGGTTAACCCGTTATCGAGTTTTCGGTGAACATAAAAAAATACCCGAAAACTTGAAAACCTCTTGACTTTGAAATAAGTAATATAAATAATTGGATGAAAACTTCAATAATATTTGTAATCTCTGAAAAAGAAAACAAAAAAAAACACTCGAGCAGAGACATTTGTTTGTACATATAGATCATAACAAAACATATAACGTTCTTGATACCAATTATAAATGGAACGTTTTGACACACTAGTTTCTAATGACAAA
The DNA here is from genome assembly GCA_037950945.1 of Hypolimnas misippus. Taxonomy (NCBI): domain Eukaryota; kingdom Metazoa; phylum Arthropoda; class Insecta; order Lepidoptera; family Nymphalidae; genus Hypolimnas; species Hypolimnas misippus. The sequence goes on along the minus strand of JBBEEQ010000024.1, from coordinate 13,477,839 downwards.
TAGTATATTATTTACATTAATATATCGTTTACAAATGAGATAACATCCAAACAAAATAGCGTGGACGCTAACTTGTCTTTAAGCAACTGCCTACATCTATAAAATATAATAATTTTTTGCTACCAACTACAGCTGACAAGACAAATTGGCTTAAAGCTTATGTGCGAATTATGAAGATAAATGTAATGTATTTATCATATTCATTTATAATGATTTTGTCATCCGAGTTAAATATACTTAAATCCTACTAATATTATAAACGTGAAAGTTTGTATGTGTGGATGGATGGATGGATGTTTGTTACTCTTTCACGCAAAAACTACTGAACCGATTTAGCTGAAATTTGAAATGAATATGCATTACATCTTGGATTAACACATAGGCTATATTTTATCCCGAGAAAATTTGAAGTTCCCACAGGAATAATTTGAACAGTACTTTTTACTCTTTAACAGAAAAACTACTGAACCGATTTGGCTGAAATTTGAAATGAAGATGGCTTATGTCTTGGATTTACTTTTCCTATTCCACGCGGACGAAGTCGCGGGTGAAAGCTAGTAAAATATATATAAGAAATAAGCGTTCTTTTGGTGTAAATAAAAATTGCTATATTGTATTTAAATATAACTTCATTATTTAAATATTTACAAAACATTTTGGCGTTAATTGTGGTAAGAATGCAAGTAGTATTTTAGAAGAGTCCCAGTGGATTAAGTTCACTTATTAGTGATTCATTTACAATTCATCGCATAGTCGGCGGTCATGAAAAAAATTGACTTAATTTTCATATCTCTAATTTCATAATATTACTTAAATCTTACTTAAATCTTATAAGCGTGTGTTAGAAATATATCATAAAAGTAAATAATACTGTATTTTGTCGCTCGTAGCTCGTTAATATTTAGCTATTAAGGTAGCTCGTTGATCAGTTAGTTATTATATATCGGCAGTACGCACCCTCCCTCTCTCTAGGATAGATTGCTCGTCTTTACTCTCAGAAATATATTCATAATTACGAATAAACTAGTTACTAGAACCCCAGAGATAACTTAACATGGTGTCAGGTGTGGGGTTCTAGTAACTAGTTTATTCGTAATTATGAATATATTTCTGAGAGTAAAGACGAGCAATGTCAATGAATTGAATTTCATTTGGACTGAAAGTGAAAAATAACCCCTAAGTCAAACTAGATTCTATGAGAACGCCTACTTTAACTGTCAAAAATTAGGAATCATACATGACAATATTGTAACAGAGGTTTTATATTTTGATATTAACTAACAGTTATAATAATAAGATTGATGAATAGAATTTGATATCACTTGGCAACCTGACATTTAAGCCTTAACTAATGTCATTCTTCAAATTCTAGAACAGTTGGTTCATTAAAACTGCAATTGTAGAAACTGAAAAAGATTGTTAGAAGTACGAAATTTTAAATTTGTATTTCGGAGCAGTTTAAAATTATAACGTATGAAATAATTTACGATGCGAAATATTGCATACGGGTCACCTACTTTTATAATTATTATAATTAAGACTTAAACAAAAGCAACCGAATTCAAAAGAAAAACGTTATTACGTCTACTAGCTATTTTGATATAAATACCTTTCTAATAAAAAAAGAATTTTCAAAATCGGTTAAGAAATAACGTAGTTATAAGGTAACAAACATTTAAATAATATATGCTCCTTCTTTTTAAAGTCGATTAATAATAATGTTGTAGTTGTAAACTAAATAATTAACAAGCTATTTGGTAGTTAGGTCGGAATATGAGAATACAAATGTAGCTTTTATCGCTTTATAACTGACATTAAATAAGATACTGTTATGTTCTGTTGCAAATTTATTTATTATTAAAATTATTATAGTTTTAAGACGAGACTTGTAAATTTTGCTTATAGATTTACAAAAAATTTACATTGCTTTACTGCGGGACCTAACTGTAACCCAGTAACAGATACGTCCAAAGAAGTTACGTAAGCTGAAAATATCAAAAATATGACATTGATAGAACATTCTTTCAGGTGTTAAGCAATAAGAAATTACCTATGTAAATCTTTATAAAAATCTGTGAGCAATACTTATAAGTGTAATTCTCGTCTAACACCTCAAAGAATTTATCATAAGTGACATATTTATTGACGCATACATTACGTATTGTGACTGTTACCTGGTTACAGAGTTGCTTCATGCTAGTTACGTAACACTTACCAGTGTAATTCCCGACTAAAGGTTTCTTTCAGTTATAAATAGATACATGATACGTGCTGTAATATATTTATTGTATTAATCTATTTTCCATTCCATGGATTGCATATGTGGAAATGTATTTCACGTATGTACGTCATCTATTTAAAAAAATATTAAAACGATAGATATCTTTCGTAGATTTAAGTATTTAGTTTATACTTTAGCTACAGATATAGCTATATCTGTACTAATATTATAAAGAAAATTTGTTTGTATGTTTTTATGTAGGGTGTCTTAAACTGCTGATCCTATTTGAACAATTCCTTTTGAGTTTGATAGCTCGTTTATAAAGGAATGTTTTAGGCTATATTACATCACGTTACAAGTAATAGGAGTGAAGCATATATATAGCTTGAGCCGCCATAGTCTCACGTAAAGTCGCTACTATAATATTCTGCATTTGGTATATTGAGTAAAATAGTTTAATGCAGAGGGAGGCAAGCACCTGTGGTGATACGATTATATCATGCGTCGACCAGAACACATGACTAAAAAAGCACTGCAATTAGAATCGGAACCAAAAAGCCGAGGTAGACCCAGATTGACATGGGTGTCAGTTATAAAGACAGACCTCAAAAATAGCAGCTTGGACCCCACGACGACCCAGAAACGAAGTCTTTGGAGAAGGAAGATTAGGAGAGCCGACCCCAATTAGAAATGGGATAACGCTAGAGGAAGAAAAAGAAGGATGCAAGCACCATAATTTTTTATATTAGCATTTTATTCATCGCTCTTTTGATGGTGCATATGTTCATGTCCATCACCTAACACCAGGTAACTGGCCACATTTTTTTTAATAAATAAGACAATTCTGACTATGGTTACCTTATACAGGCATGATTTAACAATACGAAAAACAGGCTAATGACCTCCTTGTTATTTTGGAACTAAAAACGCTATATTTTAGCCGAAAAGCTTACATATGCAAATGAACGTCCAACAGTTGAGCGGTCAACGGCTTTACATATATATTTACCAATTTGTGTGTTTATATTTCTAGTTTTTAATGATAATCAAGACAATTTATATGCAAATGTATTCGACCCTGACTTTGGTTTTGAGGTGATAATTTTCCTTCGAGCAATTTTTAATGCAAATCCTCTGTAATAATAATTAGTAGTTAATTATAATAGTCCTTTTATGACCTAATTAATAATTTTAATATCGTTGTCTTAGATTTTCGCGATTATTATTCGTTTTAAATACGTTTAAAGTAGTTTTATTTCAATAATAATTAAAAAAAAACTTTAAGGCCAGAATTACACTTATATGTTTTGCTCTACTCTCAGTGTTTAGGTGAAAATTACATTTGCAAGTTCTATTCTCGTAACAGACACAAAACATCTCTGTTATAATCTATTTTTCTTGTCTTATTTAGAAAACAAATATGGCGTACACGACACATGAGTTAGAGATGAGAATTTATCGATCGAATGATTGAACTGAATCATTTTGTATAATGAAAAATTATAATGAAGAATTAAATAGATAGATAGATGAAAACTTATTGCACTCAATAACATATAAAATAAAAGTACATATTAAATGGTTCATTACAGAAAATTGAAGGCAAGGGCGGCCTTATCACTAAAAGCGATCTCTTACAAGCAACCCAACAGATGAGGACAATATATTCTGTAAAGAGGGTAGTGCATATTACATTATGATACATATACAATGGATATTTGATTTAATATAAAATTACATATAAAGAAAACGTAAAATAAACATACATGCCAATACTTGTACATACCTACATACATACATATAAATATAAAAAATAAGTAAGAATTATGTTCGAAATTTCATGGTTTTCGTATCAAATAAGAAAAGTAAATAAAAATGGACTATAACTGATAACACATACATACTAAGTTAAGAAAAAGCAGAACAAGACGTTTACAGCCGAGATGAACTAGTGGTTAGAACACGTCTCAACCGATGATCGGGAGTTTTCAAGAACTAATTTCGTGTTTATATATAGGTATATAATTCATCTGGACTTGGACGGTGAAGAGAAACATCGTGAGAAAACCTGCATGTGCCGGGAGAAATTCTGACACATGTATATCCACTAGCCCGCAGTGGAGCAGCGTGGTGGATTAAGTTCTAAACCTTCTCCTTAATAGGAGAGGAGGCCTTTGCCCAGCTGTGGGACATTTATAGGCTGTTAGTTTTCTTTTAATTATGAAAGCTTTGAATGTCAAAAATAAGGCACTAACAGTCAATTCTTTCAGGTGTAAAGTAATGACAAACAACTTAGTAAATCTTTAAGAAAATCTAAGAGCAAATGAGAAAACTTATATGCGTAAATATCATCTATATCATATTATAAGTGCCAATTTACTGTCTGTGCCCTATTTTTGACACTCGTAACTTTCGTAACATTACCTATGTAACTGTTACAAAATTGTTTGACATATGAGATTATAACTTAGAAGTGTAATTCGCGCCTAATAATAAGCATTTTTTTAATGATACCGATAAAAGATAAATTCTTTACTTCGTTGGACTGTTAGTTTAATAAAGATGTTAAAATGTAGACCAGTGTTTTGGAAATGTTATTTCCAAGTATTTCTTACAGTTTTAAAATCGTTTTATTCATGGCTCCTATAGAAATGTCAAATATTGTTTCTGCTTCTAATAGTATTTTACCAATTAAAAATAACAATAATATGATATAATATGTAATAAGTACATATGCTAACGAGAATGTATGATTTTCATGTACGAAGTTTGTAATGGACAATAACATTCATGATATTTCATATATTTAAAAATTTTAACATATATACCTAAATAATAAATCAATATCGAAACCGTTTTTATGAGGACCTTATTCAGAAAGTATTATGATATAGCGGTTAATATCTATAAAAAATATTAATATTTAAATTCATATTTTTATATGAACTATATGATTATAATATTTAAATTGGTTCTTAGGCTAGACTAATTGTGAGATTTAAGGAACGGTCACATAAGCGAAGATTATAAAGAATCCATTCACTTAAATACTAAAGTAAGTAAGTAGTGAGCATTATGTAGCGATTTAGGATAAAATGTAGCTTTCAGTCACATAATCATTTAATAGTATTTTAAAATATTTTAATATGTATACGATTCCGTGTTGCTAGCTTAAGGTTTTACGAATCATGCATCAAAGTTAAATTTGTTCCTATAGGTGATTGGATTGAATGCGGATAAATGAGTCTAATATCCAGAAAAATCTGTATCATCCATGCGTCAATAGCTATTAAATATTACTTCATTAATTTAATGGTATTAGTAACGCAAAAGGGATACAGATTATTTCGTTAATATTAATTAGAATAAAGAAAACACGAATGATATTGGTTGTTACAGATTATATTACGACTAAAGATGTCAAACCTTATTCAACATTACCTAACCTTAATCAATTCATTTGGTGATGTATATATCCATATTTTTTTTACTTTATAGTCCATTAACCAAAGAATTGAATTGAATTTTTTATTTTGATAAAAGGTATAATGAAGTAAGTGTAGATTAATATAATAAAAAGTTTTATCTCATAATAACTTCTTCAAATGTATGAGACTATTGCATGTTGCAAAAAAGTAACACATATCATTATCCTAAAAATTAAATTAAGAAACTTTTTCCCGTACTTATTTAGTATAAATGACTTAATTTGTTTTAATAATGTTAAATATGTAACGTATTATTAGAATACATCAATATCTCCGTGTTTCACTTTTTGTGGTTATCCTTTTATGGAAAATTCTTTACGATCGTCTTGGCGTGAATGGCTCCTTTAGCGATCTTGCGCTGTCACGTTTTCGCACATGTGTGACACACTTTACACAGGCATTCGTCGCGATGAGTCCCATCTTGCGTTGTGATTATTAAATTTTTTTATTAAACGCGATTCATAACTGTTTTATCTGTTTTATTTGCATAAAAACATATTTAATCAAAATCGCTATTTGTGAATGTTTTTAAATAATAACGAGTTCCAGTTTACTTACTGTTTATAAATACATGCCTGCACGTGTTTATTCAGACACTTTAATTTAATTGGTTTTTTTTATACCTTTGTTTGTGTAGCGTGATATTTAAAAAAAATAAATGCTTTTATTATTACTACAATGTACGCCCTTCGGTATAAATCAATTAAATACCTATATTTGCGATGTATGGTATGCGATCTTAATAAAACTGTTTCAACAAAATGGACGCTGTTGTTTTGAAAATACATAATTTGTATAGTAGGTTGTGATAAAAAATGTAGCGCTGGCTCTTTTAAATATAAAACACCCATTTATTATTAAAACTGTCAGTCCCTCGCGGTTTTTGTTTCGGCTCTGTGTGTCGTAGCGTGATATAATATAGCCTATACCTGCTATTATTTACAAACATATTATACCTCTTACTAAGATTAATATCGATAATATCGTAATATCGCATACCAAACAATACTTATCATGTTACAATATAAAAGATGAGATAGCCAGGAAAAGGCAGGCATTAAAACTCCCATAACCTAAATTCCACGGTCAGCGGTAGGCATATCGGCAAGTAATTCCTCACACAAATACCAATGGAACAAATAATAAAAAAATTAAAAGAATGTATGAAAGATCAGCCTTTAGAACCATTCGATTGATTTTATTGTATTCGCAATGACTTGTTATATAGTCCGAAAATTATAAAAAAATTAATTAGCAATTTGTTTACGTTGAAAATAATATCAGAGATCGCATTAGTAATGGCTCTTTAATTTGCCATTAAATATAAAAACCTAAAGTGAACACGAAAACACCAAGGGACACTTGTAATGTCACATCATTAATTGCAACATTTGTATGCAAACAGAGGGATATTACTTCAGTAAGTGAAATATGTTTTTGCAAACTGGTTTCGTTTATAAATTGCTAATTTTGTAACCGAAATTAGATTAAATTAAGTTTGCATAAAATATTTTTTTTACCTACTTTAGGGTCAATTCATGCTAGTAGCGTCGAACCGTAAAAGCGTCAAATTTTTGACAATTACAGCGAAGTTTCACGAATGTGATCGCCCGTAGATGTGTGAATTACAATGCCCACAGATTAATAATTATGATTAATTCACGCTTAGACTTTTATTTTATTATTTTTTTTTAATTTTAAAGAAAATGTAACAAATATTTTTTTTTATTTAAATTATTTGATAATAATTGTAGTCTTTTCTGATATCGTAAAAATCCTACGTATTTTTGTCTTCATTAATGTGTTTATTGGTTTAGTATAAAAAATAATATAATTAAGAGTTTAGTTGATTTTAAAAATATTAAGAAAAATATATATTAAAAAATATTGAAATATTTTACTTCGTGATTGGAAAAGAAGATCACAAAAAAGTCTGCGTGTAGGTCTTATTAATAATTTATATTATTACAATATATATACTTTTAAATTAATTACAGATGGTTTTGAGTATTGGCCTCAAAAAAAATATATAAATGATATTTCCCAAAGTGATGATTAAAGTTAAGACAAAAAAAGTTTTCTTAAAATAAATAAATAAGATTTCATAAATAATTATATACATTATTTATGAACATATATAATTTAAAATTAATTATATGTAATTTTGTATCCAATGAAAAAATAAAATTAGCGTTTTCAAAACCTATGATTACACGTATAAATATATAAATCCAAAATTTTAAAAGATTCGAAAAAGAAGGAAGCACTTTGTTAAACGCACTTACTGAATTCTGATGATTTTTTTTGCGTGTTATGTGATGAATCGATTTTAATGATAATTCTATATGCGTTGCGGTGTAAAAATTACATATTAAAAAAACACTGGATAATCAACCAACTTCAAACAAGGAGGACATTCTCAATTTACCGATTTTGAAAAATAATTTTTAAAAGGGTATACTTTCGGATTGATCCTATAGAAATTTTATTACAATCAGTTTAATTATTTAGTTTTTAAATAAAACAAAAATACTGGAATTAATATGTCATCTAAGCAAACGAAATTTGATTTTGTTCTTAAATTCAGATTTTTTTTAAAGACTCAGTATGAAGTCTATTTTTATTATGATTTTCAAAACATCACCTATAATGACTTTGTAATCGCTTGCCAGTGACGTTATCTCACTCGTATAGTTATTTATTGTGAAGTTCATCGAATACACCGATAAGGCCACTAGTAGCATCTGAGGCATGTCAATTAAAATCTTAAGAGAAATTCGAGTAATCTCATTACAAAGAAGACGAGTTCCTTGGTAATTTACAAAAAAGGACTCAGTTTTATATAAAAAAGTGACCTTTGTAGGTAAAAAAAAGGGACTTGAAAAAATAATGGATAGTTCTCAAAAGGTTACCACGATACAAATTTTCTGTCTTGTCTCGGCTTAAATATTGCAATTATAATCAACTTCTTATTAACTCTCTGTTAAACGTTATTAATGAAGGGAATAAGTTGTAAAGTAGTCGAGTTGTTTCCCTGTTTACGTTAAAACATAATCTGTTACTAATAAAGAAAGTTAGTAGTATATTAATGTTTTGGATTAATTTAGTCTTTCCAGACAAATAAATGAAATCTTTCGATACACTTACCAAATACATTAGTTATTAAATTTATCTGTCATATATCTAAGGACTGTATACATATAACTGTGACATGACTTTGTGTGGACGATGTGAGGTACTTATTTAGAGCTATTTTTATTTCTCGCTGGCGAATGCATTTATGCATCCAGCCTAGTGACTTAGGCGGGTATATGAGACTCCTGCTGTGACATAAAGCACCAGACTACCCATTTTGAGTTAACCGTAGGCAATCCATTCATATATCTGGATCAAAATATCATTTATTTATCTATATTAATCTTATGTAAGTTATAATATTGGTAACTCTTAATAAGTAATCACTTTACTAGATCCACAGATAGATTAACAAGTAATTGTTTTGAAAATAAAACATATTTAAAAAAAATTGCAACTTCATAGAAAAAGGCATGATAGGCACAGATTAATTTTACGTTTAAACTTAATTAAAGAATACGTTTATAATAAAAATTCAACACATTTTTGAAAGAAATGCGATTTAATAACCTTAAGATAATTTAAAGTGTAAACGTCGAAATTTAAACATAATTTACGAAGTGACCATTCAAAATATTCTTTAAATAATCATTTAAACGCATTCCTTTCCCTTGAAAACACTAAAACTTGTTTTAATTGCATTATTTACCTTACCTCAGTATATGGTAGTGAAATAAATATAACAACAATTAGGTACATAATAAGAACCTTTTCCTTTTTTAATCGGTTAAAATATTCACATTTATAATTTTACTAAAAAAGGTTACTTATTAATAAGTTTGATCTATTTTATTTCGTGTGATATAAACATTATTTTTTAACTTTTCTTTTTATTATTTATTTTATTTTATTTTTTTCTCCTCTTGTTCAATTTATAGGTAGACTCATAAGGTATAATTGGATGCTGATAAGCAATAATGTGTCAACTCACAAAAAGTCAAATTCGGACAAAGTTTCTAATTTAATTTTTCGAATATTGAAGTGTGTTCCATATTTTGCAATATATCATTAATTGATTTATTTAAAGAACTTATTATAAGATATGATATGATATTATTATTCGATATATTATATACATTTTATCAAAAAAGAAAAGATGAATATATGCTTCTTTAAACAAATCGAAATTTGAATAATTAAACCGAAATTTAAGAAGACTGTGTGGCTTGACACAATATTGCTTATCAGCGTCTAATTATTAATCAATTAATTTGAGACAAAAATTTCCAACGTTGTCATGACGTTAATTGTCCTCCGAGAAAATATTGGGTGTTTTTATTTAAAAATTTAATTCTATAAGTGTAATAAAAGTACTGTCTTTGATATCTATTGTGGGTTTTCCCAAAAATATGTGATATTAAATGATTAACATTTGTAGCAAAAGTGCCTATACACGTTTTACTGCAATTTGGTTTCATTTTTATTTGTCTCAGATTTTTTTTTAAATAAGTAAAAAGGTTATATATATTAATAATTAAAGAAGAAAGACCTTTACATAAGTAATCGACATGATTATTTCGTGCTCGTAATTTGTTTTCTGATATTTATCTGATAAGAATCGCAATCTGAATCAGTTTAAAAATGCTATAATTGTGCGTGGATAAATTGATCATAATAAATCATTGTACACGGTCGAATACTCGTCTGATACTTCATTTATTATTGGATGCTGATAAGCAATAATGTATCAACCCACAAAATGTCAAATTCATTGAGATGTTAATGTATTTTGATCCCGCGTCACCTATTTTACATTACTCGAAAAAAATTCACGTTTTCTAAACTAAATAAGTACGGAAAAAAAGTTTATTAATTTAATGTTTCGAATATAGAATTGTCTTCTATGTTTTGCAATATACAATAATTTGAAAAACTTATTATTAGATAAAACTTTTTATGATACCAATCTGTTTTTTTCAAATGATTGTACTTACCTTTTATTAAAATAGAAAAGAAAAGGTACTTTTTCAAACAAATTTATTAAGAATAGGTTTGAGATCTTTAGACGCCATTGTCTCAAAATGGGGCCTGTGTGGCTTGACATAGTAATGCTTATCAACGTCCAATTAGTCTTTAAGATTCGATATGTAAAGAGAAGACGTCATTTAAAAGTATTAAAAATGCTTTAAAAAGCCTGAATTAGAATTTGAGAACTACTTAAAATTAATTAAACTTTTAACTATTTAGTCAAATTACCGTCGATGTCGATCTTAACCGATGATTTAAGTTTTAGCGGGTTTAAGTACTTGCAGTATAGCACTGGTGAGTTTTTATTTGTAAAAGTGCTAAAATTCAATTCGTGCTCGACGGCGAAAGAAAACTTCGTCAAGCTTGCATGTGTCGTGAAAAATTCTGATGTATAACATCCGACAACCCGCTGCGGAGCAGCGTGGTGGATTAAGTTCTTAACCTTCTCCTTAATACGAGAGGACGCCTTTGACCAGCATTGGTATATTTACAAGCTATTACAATACAATACTTAATTTAGGTACCAATGTTATTAGAATCGTAAAGTATAATAAAAGGTACTTAAAAATGATTATATTAACATATCGTTGTCTTAGATTTTCGCGATTATTACTCATTGAAATAAAACTATTTTAAACGGATTTAAATCGCGTATATTAATTATTTTTATCATCCCGACGTTTCGAGCACTTTGCAGCGTTCGTGGTCACGGGTAGACTGTCAGTCAGTCAGTTAATATACGCGATTTAAATCCGTTTAAAATAATTTTATTTTAACGATTATATTAAGTTTGTATTCAATTTAATTAAGAGATTTTTTCTGCCGTTTATACAATAAAGTAATAAAGATGTTTTAATAAACTAGGTTATAAATACTAAACGGAAAAAGGTTATAACCTTTGACATGAGATCTTTTATGATTTTATAAATATAATAAATAGATATGCACATTTAAATATATATCGTATGTTAATGTATATTTATATACCACTTAAAATTATTTTATTGATCCAAACGAAATATTATTAACCACCATTTAAATTATCAAGAGTAAACAATATGAAAATTTTATCGTTGATATATAATTTTTGTCTATAATAAATAAAATGAAAATGAAATATACTTTTATTATTTAATTTAAATATAATTGTAGAATTATAGTAATAATTAATAATTTGTTAATTATTTTATGTAAATTGTAAATAACAAATAATAATGTTTATAATTCAATCTTTTTATTTCTGAAATTTATATAAATAAAAATTAATATTAGTATGTTTTGCGTTCCGAAACCATAAGTCGGATTGTAATTAAACTTTGCTAAGATGTCCAGTGAACGCCCAGGTTCCTGGCCGAAAAAATCTATATCCTCTAGGTAGCAGCGCCACGCGTGCCGTGTACCTACAGCTTGTAACATTATTAATGAAAATCAATAGTCTATTTGAATTATAAAACATAAACACCAAAATATTACATATAATAAAAACAGATCGTATAATGTATTAAATAAATGTTATTGCCAAATTATATATAACAGTTATTAAAAAGGTTATTACTTAAATAAATTTTAACATACCTTTTTTTACTAGTGGTCTCCTAACGGTCAGAATTCGAACGTACTTCATTAAATTTTCAACCAATTTTAAAATTAATCACAGATAATCTATTCTCAATTTGACCAGAGACTTTAATAATAAACAAAAGAGTACGGTGTGTGTAAGGTTTTTTTTTATTAATTTATTGCATTCTTCTCTCCTACATAAACCAGAAGTGTGCGAAATTTCGTACTTCTCCGCACAAAATGTTTGCTTCACATATTAATATAACGAATTTATAATATGTACTATAAACGAATCGGATGCTCTAAAAAGCTTCTAGCAAAAAGTTATTTAAAAAAGTAAATAGTTTACTATTTAAGTAAATAAATTCTAAATTATTTTTTTTTACTACATGAAATTCACTACACCAAAGAGACCAATAAATTCTACGTGCACAAAGCCACATGATTAGCTAGTCCAAATTAATATTCGCTAAAAAAATTAATGTAACATTTTTTTATTAGATGCAAGATATAAAACAGAGTTTTGACATACATTAGATAAACACACCAAGCCACTGTTGCTTGTATTATTTTATAACAATTTTATTGCCTTTAGATTGTTTTAATGTTTATCAATTAGGCAATAAAACAGAATATATTTATGATATTTACAAGTTTATTGTTTATAGAAAATAGCTGTTTTTATAACGGATTTTGGAACCTCGAAACCGAATTCTTGTATAGTTATGTTTATTTCGAATCGCTTGTAATAACATGAGTTGCTAGAATTGATTAAGAAGAATACTAATGTTAAACTAATAAATAAATAAATGTTATTGAGTGGTAATTTGCTCAATAGGTATATATAGTTTTTATAGTCGAGGTGTACCTATGTATTTTAAGGAGCATTCCATCCATGTGACGTAAAGCGAACTAGCTGAACTAGACGAATGCCTAAATTTATAACAAAGAAAAAAAAATGGATCGATATCATTAAGGTTACCATTATTATCATTTCAATTCACATAAAACTTTAATGTTTTAGAATTTTTAAGGATAAAAAACTACTAATCGAACAAAATAATTATGAAGAAGCGAGTCATTTAATATACCAAGAGACAAAGATTATATATGTATACCTATATAAAGAGTATATACAGATAAATAGTTGTAATATATTTCGAAAAAACAGTATTAAGTATACAGACCTAAAAGTTAAAATTAAACTCGTCACCTTGGTATGCGGTCTAGAGCGTCTAGATGCGTTATCAATTAATTGGAAATGTCATATGAGTTATTTATATCAATCCACACGTAAAGATCTTAATCGAATTTCGTGAGTCATCAAAAAGTTGAACTTTTACTAATTATTTACCTGTTGACTAGTTGCGCCATGGTTTTACCCTCGGAACAAAAGTAACCTCTGTATTCATCCCGGGTACAAGCTATTTAAAATTACTAAAAATAGTGTCAATAATTATAGTAGAAGCCGTTGTAGATCGTTGCATTATTAGCTTCATCAATTACGTCGCTTACTATTTATCTTAAATACGTAAAAAAAGTGTTAAGTGTGTTGGTCTTCTGACAAGACGGTTCGACCAAGAAGAATCTAAAATACTATAAGGCGACAATTGCACTGATAAGTTTTGCAATTTTCATAAAATTTACATAAATTCAGTCAGTGCTATATTTGATTAAACGCACGGCTTACGTATGGTTACTAATTAAGCGGTTACCGGGTTACCGAGATGTTTTATATGCGTTACGAGAGCAAAACTTACAAGTGCAATTCTCGCTTTCCGCTCGATCGTGGTAAGGAGCGGGAGCTTCAACACATGCGCGATAAGAAACGCGAGCTTCAACTCATGCGCGGTAAGGCACGCGAGCTTCAACTCATGCGCAGTAAGAAACGCGAACTGCAACTCGTGCGCTGGCTGCAATATTTTTTGTTTTGCTTTTGGCTACTCTCGCTTTTATGTAAATTTTATTTTCTAGTAATACTTATATAGACATAAAATGTAGCGTATGATTCTGTGGCTATCAATAATAACGTACCTTTCACATGGTATCATCATTTTTTTAAATAGGTTAAGTTGTTCCAGAGCTTACTTCGTACATAATTCGCAAAAAGACCTAACAAATTCGCTCTCTATTTATTATATCACAATAGATATTACATTATAATGCTTACAGTAAAAATATTTAAAAAAATAGTAATGTAATCATATTTACATAGTAAAATGTTGATATTAAATGTTATTTTTTTGAAGAAAAATAGAGACAATGAAATGCTTTAAAAGTAAATATTTCTTTTTCGTATTAATCGTTTCCGTTGTTTTTTTGTGTTAATATGATTTTAATGAAGTCATACACACTTTAATAATTACGAAAAATAAAATAAACAATACAATTAAAAGTAATTAATTAATTTCTTATAAATGTAATTTGTTTCGTCAATTCTTTAAGATGATAATAATGATTAAATCATTATACGTTTACTGTCTCACATTAGGAATGCATCAAGATCCTAAGAGCATGAGCAGTGAGTGACCTATCGATGAATCCTTTATAAAAACTAAATAAACTCACCTAAAATTTTATAGCTCTCTACTTATCATAATTGTAGATTCAGATGAAGTTTACCGAACTTTCTTTGAGTATATTTAGAATGATATAAATAGTCTCCTGCTCTTCAAAGGTTGGCCATCTAGGAATTTTTGGTATATGATATATATATGTATATATATATATATATATATATATATATATATATATATATATATATATATATATATATATATATATATATATATTTATAAATGCCGGCAACGCACCCGCAACCTTCCTGGTGTTGCAGATGTTCATGGGCGATAGTAACCACTTAATACCAGGTGGAACTCTTTGCTCGTTTACTCCCCTTTTTTATAATGAAAAAAATATAGATGTAAAAACATGTTTAGTGTTAAAGTGACCGTATCCAAATTCTGTGTGAAACGAGTTAGCTAAGTTAGGAATTAAAATTTAGTTTTAATTTTGATACGAATAAATAACTTTTCTATCTAATTTTCTATACAATGTTTTAAGACCCAAAATTTGTATTTTAAATTCGGTCACTTTAATGATAAGCGTGTAAGATATACATAAATGGCATATATTCTAACTACCTTAAGGACTTTCGGTACCTTATAAAATCCTTCCCCTTTAGAGAGTAAAGTTTTATGTCTTAAAACGTCAAGCTCAAAAAGTTCTGTTTGCAAATTAAGTCCAAAAAAAACAATGAGCAGGAAGTATCACGTTCCGACATTGCTAATATTGAAAATAAGAAGAGGCTTGACTGCTCAATAGCACTTGTTTTAATAAACACCGCAGCGCCTCAGAACAAAAACAACTGAAATGGCATGTGTTTATTTAAAAAACGATTTACCGAAAATGGGTATTGCAAAACAAATAAATACTGAATTAAAATACACAAAATAAATAATAAAAAAACACTGAATAACATATTTTATGATTTTATCTGGGCCGATTCAAAATCCCAATAATTTGTATGCCATATACCATCTAGTAAAAGTACTAATATGAATGTGATATAATAGGGATAGTGTATACAAATAAATAAATAACTCGAAAAATTAAAAAAAAGTATTACGTTAACTTTGATAAAAATGAACTAATACGTCATACATAGAAAGTACTTATTTAAAGTCACGATTTTTCATCATCACATTAAAAAAGTGTTTCCAAAACGTATTACACAGACAACTTATGCCATATCTAAAGTATTTATTCTGAGCTAGCGAAACTTGCTAAGTGGCAGACACAAAAAAGCCAGGAGCTAAATAAGGAAGTGATAAAGAGCTGAGGGCGTTTCGGTTGGAATGTGTATTGAAAAAAGCGATTAAAGAAAAACCAGTTTCAATTTATGAGGACGGGATACTGCTCCAGTTTGCGCAGCTGGTGGACCTTAACAGTGACCGATAAATGGCATATTAACGATATATGTTTACTTTCATACGAGGACGTAGACTGTTTGTGATTTATAATAAACAAAAAATAATCCTGAAACAAAGTCCTAAGAGTCAAAGAACGCTGGTCATAATTGGATGCTGATAAGCAATACTGTGTCAAGCCATACGGCATTTTGAGATGATGGCTTCTAAAGATGTCAAACCTATTCTTAATAAATATGTTTCAAAAAGTATATATCCACCTTTTCTTTTATTTTTTGATAAAAGTAATAATGAATTAAAAGCAGATTGATATATTTAATATATTATCTAACAAAAAGTTTTTCAAGTATTTGAGATTATTGTATAAATTGCAAAATATGGAACGCACTTGAAATTCGAAACAATGAATTAAGAAACTTTTTTCCGTACTTATTTATTTTATACAACTTAATTTTTTTTAATAGTGTTAAATAGGTGATGCAGTATCAATATAAAATTAATATATCCGAATTTGACTTTTTGTGGCTTGACACATTATTGCTTATCAGCATCCAATTGATCTGCGAAAATCTTACTTTTTATAATTATGTTATTGTTGTTTGTTGACTTTCATTGTATAGCCTAGCCGAAGCTTCCTAATTTCAACTCCTATACAGGGTGGCTTAATTGGAGCAGTACCTACTCTCACAGACGATCATGAAGTAGCTAATATCTCTGCATTCCGTACGGTGAAGTGAGAACCGGAAGCCTAACTCCCTCCCATGCCCTTACGTTATATTCCCTTTCATCCCATTTTACTTTTTAAGCTGACAAAGTATTTGTGGGTCCTCTGGTGCTGCAAATGAACGGCAATAATCACATTTGAAGTATATATTAAAGTATTTTACTATAATTATTATTTTAATATTGTATTGTTCTTATAAATAGATTATTTTTCTTTCTTCACCTTAATTACTTCTTAGTCTTTATGCGAACACCAAATCTATAATATTGTTTTCATATCCTCGAAGGTTTCTGGAAAAGATCTCTTGTAAGAAATAAGATGTCCTTTGCACACATACCCTGATATATACCATTGTATTTAGATTTAAGGTACGTAAATGATAATAATAAATAATTAAATAAATAAAATCACTTAACGTCAGGTCTCTCGCCTCGTTTGCCAGCTTATATAATATTTTTTAAAAACAAAAATGAATAAAAAATAGCCCTAAAACAAACAGTCTACAAGACTCACTATTTGAGAGCTTAGGTCATAACTGATTTTCAAAAATTTCACATATTTAATTGACGTTCAATTCAGTGACTAATGATATACGTGTATATGTGGTTCCGTAACCTTGACCTTATTCTGCAGCGTCATCTGGAATCAGCAGGGTACACAACTCCACAACAGCAGAAGTAGTTGAGGTTCATTAAAATGATCTCAATGAATATATTGTCAGTGGTTTCGTTTTTAAAATTTATTTTACAATTCATTACAATGTTGGTAGTTGTAGTCTTGGTGAAGGGAAGCAAAAATATTTATCACTTTTATTGCACAAAGAGTTGTATCCATTAACGTTGTTCATGTTCAATAAGTATTGACAAACGAGATCATAAATTGGGAGCACTCAATAAAAATGTCAATTTTTAAAGAATTTAGAATCTCTAGAAGTGATCGATTTTTTTTTAATATATTTTATTGAAACTGTGCTGTACATTGGATGGTATATTCATCATAATACATTTTACATTATTCATAGTTATACTAATTAATAATAAATATAAATATTTTGTCTAAAATGGCTCATTGATTTACTTTTCACAGTAACTACATTCATAAAGATACATTAATGTTTAAATATTTTAAAATAAGTGAATATATTTCACCAGTCCTTATTTTCTTGACTTTAAAACTTGTTATCCATCCAGCATCAATACTAAAAATAATCGTCCTAAGGAATGTTTAAATTGTGAAATAAAATATTTATTTAATTAAGAGTTCGAGAAACCGTTGACGGTTTTACCAGAAATTTTAAGGTCAAGTGTGAGTCGGATTCACACATGGAGAATTCTGTATCATTTTACAAGACATAATATTGTGCACTTTTTTGTATGTATGCTTAGGTATCATTATAGCGTTTACAAAAATACACCATAAGAAAATTTCAGCTCATTTATCACGGTTCATAAGATACAGTCCGATGACAGACAGACGGACAGCGAAAGCGAAGTTATAACGTACCCTTAGGACACAGAACACTAAAAGTGTAGATGGAGATGTTATGATTGGTTTATGAGCTACAAACGGACGATATTTTCAGACGTGTCTATCTGTTCGTAAGCCTGTCGCGACAGCGAAAGCGTAGTAATAACGTACCCTTCCGATACAGAACCCTAAAAGTGAAGACCGGTACGTTATGATCGGTTTATTGGCTACAAAAAGACAATATTCTCAGACGTGTCTATCCGTTCATAAGCCAGTCGCGACAGTGAGCGCAAGACGAGCCCCCGATCCACTGTCGCTTGAATGCCAAGGGCAGAATCTGCGTACCAAATAGGTCGAAAACACCAATTATATAAATCCTAGACTATAGCTTTGGTTATCTTTTAATATGTAAAGTTTTTAATTGTAATTGATATGCAAATTGTAGTTAATTGTATATATTTTGAAAGACCTTTTGCACTGATAAAAAATATCGTAAATAGTTAAAGCAATAAATTGAAATTCAATTAATTAAATTTACGATTTAAGTGCTTAAAGCTGAGTAAATTTTTTGTAAGGATACAATTTTGGCTTGTGTATTTAATTTAATTTGTTATTTATTTTTTACGCTATTAATTAAATATACAAATCATATTTTAATATAAGATAATGTTCATTCATTCTTAAATAAATTATTTATTCCAATTTACAACGATGTTATTACACCATAGTCCTTTGAAGTTGACTTAACGAATGGCATCCTACTACTTTAATAATTGTAAAAATTTGTAAGATTAGAAGAATGTTTGTTATTTTTTCACGGAAAAAATATTTTAATGACATTTTATAGTAATATAATTTATCAGAATAACAGATACACCACTTTTTATCAACATGAACACGGTCGAAGACAAGCGGACGCTAGCAATTTATATCTATACTAATATATTAAAAAGAATGCGATTTTTGTATTTCCGAAATAATCTCAGGAACTCCTTTGGAAGTTACATTATTCTAGATGAACAGTATTTTATGTATTTTTGTGTATACATTTAAAACAATATCTACATTATCTCTTGCGGCCTAAAGTTAGTAGGTAAATAAAAAAAGATTGCCGCATGTATAAAGATCATGAGAACTTGAGAATGGCGACACCAACATTGCCGATTAATTTTGTTCTTGTGTTCGTAATTTTCAGGACAAAATTTGTATGAAAAAAAAATACAAAAGTATCCAGATGTCGCTAATTTATACGTAATGTATGATTCAATTCAATTCTTTGGTTAACGGCTTTTAATTGTGCCAATTAGACACATGTTATTTCATCAATGTCGCTTGGAAATAATGTGTGATAATTTGAAGAAAAAAAAATGACGTTCAGTTTCACGCAGTTCTGCAGTCACAGTCATATTTTATAGCAACAAACAAATTTGCCTTTAATAATATGAACTAAAAGCGATTAACCAAAGAAATAAATTTAATTGAATAATATGATATTTTGCGAAAAGGATTTTAATTGAAAGTGTCTTTATTAGTAATCCGTACGAAGCCGAGGCGGGTAGCTAGCAACATTATATACAATATTTATGTATGTTCATCCGTTAAAACCGCTGGAGGATTGTTTATATCAGCCCCTGTTAAAAACAGTCGCTTCTTAACGACTGTGTTAAGCTTGATTTATAATATCGTTAAGGCGTAGTTTGCGTTTAAAATTATGATAAGCCGTCAGACGTTTCCGACGATGATCTGGTCAGGGGGTAATTGTCGAACACTATCGTATGCATATATAAAACAGACAGTTGGACGCTGATCAGCAATGTCACACGGACTTCATTTTGAGAAAATGCCGTCTAAATACGTCAAATGTATTCTTTGTTTTGTTTAAAGTATATATCCATCTTTTCTTTTCTATTTTGGTAAAAGGTCTAATAAAGCAGATTACTATAATAAAAAACTTTTATCTAATAATATGTTTTTAAATATTTGAGGTTATTGCATATTGCAAAATATGAAAAACACTTTAATTTACAAATAATTAGACAAAAAAAATTTGAATAGTGTTAAATACGTGACGCATTATCAGAATGCATCAATATCTTCGAATTTTACTTTTTGTGGGTTGACATAATTGCTTATCAGCATAAAAAGTGACGGAAAATCAGTAACAATTTCTGATTGCGACTATGTTCGACAATTACCTTGCTGTATTTGGATTCAAAAGCTCAGAATGCAACCATTGGATCAGATTATGTCCATTATTTATAAAGTCTAAGCTAATATTTGTTATGTGAAGAATCTGTTGGCACAAAATTTAGATCCAATAGTTGTAAGGCCAATAGTTGGTGAAGAAGTTTGTTCAAATGTTTGTTCGATGACTACAGCAAAGCGCATCACTTGTCACATTAACTCGACTTGTCAGATTAAATGAAACCCACAGCCGAATTTAAATTAAAATATGCCATTCTGGTTCACGCTTGTCAGTTTATCTTCTGATACACGTATAAGTTAGGGAATCAAATTTTTTTTATATCCTTAAAACCTCAATGCATTAAAAAATAATATATATTTAATATTGTACAAATGCAAATCATGCAAATCGTTAATTGAATAACTTTTAGGCTGAATGTTTTGGCAATTTTTTTTCTTCCAAAAGGTAAAAAAAAAAACAAAAATACGCGCCTATATCTAAATCAACACAAGTGAAGGTATGATAAAAATGAAGTCTATATCACTCTGAAAATAAAAACAATTCCAACGACATTTCGACGACAGGTTAGCGTAATAGTCACTGGGACATGACTGTAGCGAAATCGGTCCCGCTTGTGATAAACACTTGTACAAGCCATACTGATATTTGTCGTGGTCTGGGTGTTTAAGCTTATATTCTGTGTGTTTCCGAACCCCGACATAGGACCTTAATGGAGGCTGTTGAGTGTGTCACTGTTATTGTTATTACAAGCACCAATTAAATGAAGACATAGGTACTTGTAAGGTAGCAACATAAATACTCGAGTAAAATAACCCTCCGAAAAGCTCCGTTCGTAAAGCGAGACTTTAGTTTTACTCTCAAACTTTCATGAAAATTTACATAAGTTGTTTTTCATTGGTTTCCACCTGAGAGAATTTACTGTCACACTGTCATTGCCTTATTATTATTGACAGACTCACAGGTTTCGTAAGGTTGCCTGTTAACTAGTATCAGATTACAGAATGGTCTCGCCTTAGGCGAGAATTACGAGTACATTTGTAAATAACCTGTAACCAAGTACCTAACAGTTACCTACGTAACCTTATAAAAGGTGTTGCTATAAAAATAAAGGTATTGACAATAAATTCTTTTAGGTGTAAAACAATGACGAACAACTTATGTAAATTTTTATGAAAGTCTGATAACAAAATTTATATGTGTATTCTTCGCCTAAGAATCATCAATATTTTACATTACAAGACATTTTAAAGCGACCTTTGCTTGGTTTTATTGGCTGTGGCTGAAACATTAACAAGTAAAGTGCGATAATATTATATTAAACCACAGAATTAAAGTAAAAAGGGTCTACATGTTGATTAGTGTCATTATTATCTTCATATTAAAACAAGGAATAATGGTTTTTATGGTAAATACTAAAGTATGTAATAAAATTTAATTGGACCGTATTTGTAGGAACATGAATTTTTTTGGGCTGTATAGTCATTGTAAATTTAAATAACATTCTTGTATGCGGAAACAGATAAGAAAGAGAAATTTCTACCCAAAACGCGATCATGTTTTAGGTCCCTCGGGTAGATAAAATGATTATCTGTTATCGAAGTCCATTAATAACTTTACAAACCCCACGTGTGTATTTTAAGCTAGATGTTAGAAACATAGCCAAGAAACTTTATGACATCGTCATAAAATAAAAACACCGGATATTCCTAGTGACTAATGGTTAAAATTATTTTCTACTAGCCCTTGCGATTTCACTGGCGTTTATGGTTACTGCTGCGCTCCTGTGAATCGTAACGTGATGTAATATAGCCTATAGCCGTCCGCAATAAATAAACTATCTAACACAAAAATTACTTCTCAATTTGAACAAGTACTTCCTGAGATCAGTGCGATCTGATAAACAACCTCTTCAGCTTTATAATATTAGTATAGATTACCTAAAAAAAGAAAAAAGGTCACAGTATAGTACATTATATCTTTATTACATTCGTTTATTCACAAAATTTTATTTTAATTCTGTGGCCCGTTTAAACCCGCTTTACTTTGAGAAAAAATTATATTTATATACTGTTTACCTTCCCTACTTGAATCGTTCATGTTCAAATAGAACAAATAGACAGATAGGCTATGGGCGGTGGGGTTTACTAAGCCTCGTACCTTTGGCTCAGAACGAGGTTTCCAACTTTTCGTAAGGCAGTAATGGAAAGTACAGATACACAAGTGCCGCTGTGAACGTTTTAAAAGCTGTTAATTTGAAATTACAAACAGACACTTAAATTTTATTTATTTGTATAGATTTGTTCCGAAACAGGTAAGTATACAAGTCCCTTCAACATATAAAAAAGTTCATACATATTCAAAAATAAATATAATTGCAAATATTCGATTGTAATTGCGATATAAAACATATAATCATAAATTAATATAATGGATGTCTTCGTTAAAGTGCCTTTTACCGTATACAATTATTTTGTAAGTAACATAATAAGGTATAACTCATAAATAATTTATCATGGCAACGATACGCTAGGTTTTTTGGCTCTTCACCTTTTTCAGACATCCGTCCTCGGTGTACCTTTTCCTTGACATAATCGATTTGGAATTTATAAAATTATTTTTTTCTAGGAATACGATACATTTTTCCTTGTGAACATTTAATTAATTCCTTTTTCTTTTTATTTTTATACACGTTATTGTTACTTGTAAATCTGTATCAATTTCCAACTTCACTCAAGGTACTCCCGCCTATCATACTCAGTCGCTAGCTGGTTGCTAGATAAGGTCGTCCAAAATGAACGACATTTTAGGTAAAACGCATGAGCCTATAATATATCTAAAGTAATATCATTGTACTATCTTTATTTTGTAAATATTACGCATTAAAATAGCGTACAGTTCCTATGAAAACTTATTTTCAACCGAGTTCGAAAAAGGAGCAAAATCTCATTTTGTAGCATATGTTTTTTTTTTTAACTTTGAAAATTATTTTTTAATCGAAAAGGTATACTTTTAGTTGGTGTTTTAGAGTTTTTAACGAAATCAGTACTTTGATTTTTAAAGGAAAATAAGCGTATACTGCTTTTGAAATCGATTCCTATTTTTTTAAAAGCCTTCTTAATAACATATGTCAACACACTAACAAAACATATAATATGTCTTTGTTTTATAACTCATACGTTTCATTGCAAAAATGGGCATTAGATGCACTATGAAGTGTCTAAAAAGTTTATTAGTGGCCAGTATCATTGAATTGTGCTTCAGATCACACCTTTTCTTAATTGGATGCTGATAAGCAATAATGTGTCAACCCACAAAAAGTCAAATTCTGAGATATTGATGTATTTTGATACCGCATCACCTATTTAACATTATTTTAAAAAATTGAAGTCATGTAAACTAAATAAGTACGGAAAAAAGTTTCTTAATTCATTGGTTCGAATTTCAAGTGCGTTCCATATTTTGCAATTTATACAATAATCTCAAACATTTGAAGAACTTTTCATTTGATAATATATTAAATATATCACTCTGATTTTAATTAATTATACCTTTTATCAAAAAATAAAACATAAAATTGATATATACTTCTTTAAACATATGTGTTAAGGATAGGTTTTATGGAATAACCTCAAATATTTGAAAAACTTTTTATTAGATAATATATTAAATGTATTAGTCTGAATTTAATTCCTTATACCTTTTATCAAAAAATAAAAGAAAAGATGGATGTATTTATTATTATTATTCAAACAAATTTGTTATAAACGGGTTTGACATCTTTAGACGCCATTTTCTCAAAACGAAGTCCATGTGGCTTGACACAGTATTGCTTATCAGCGTCCAATTATCATCTCCATCCTATCTTTTTATTCCTTTTAAGACCAGTTATGTACCACCTTTGCTGTCAAAGGTGATCACTTCATATGTATACTTGATGAAGTATACATATCTGCTCGTTTTTTGATATAAAAAAATAGCGCGCTTCCCAAGTTTATAACTTTTTTATTAATTCAGATCCTTTGTGACGACGTTACCTGAGGCTGGGTGAATCTTTTTATTTGAATAAATTAGATACAATATTAAACATTTTTTGTTATTTTCTTATGTTTAATTAAACAATGATTTATATCTTATTTCGAAATACAGACACTGTGATCAGTGCCTTTGTTTTTTTTTTGCTAATTGTAATAAAAATTATTAAAGTGAATGTTGACTTGAATGATAATGCAGCTTGTTAAGTTCTGATTTACACTTGTAGCGAATATCTACTTCTTCTTAAGCCATTTCCTGAGCGATTTTGAAAATTATTTTTTTATTTTCTTTATTTACTTTTAGATATTCATCTCGTTTGTATTATTGAAACATTCGAAAAATATGTTTGTTATTCGATATTTTTCTTCTTAAAATTTTAAGGACAGAAAGATATTTTAAACAATATATCACGTATTTATCGAATAAACAATCTCGACCCAAAAATAAATATGAAAGACGTGTAATATTGCACGATTTTTAATATTGTTGATAATATCGATAATGAAAACGAGCAGTTGACTCGATTCATAAAAACTGTGGTCGCTATTAAATCAATCGATTAACGCTACGAAAATCGATTCAGTACGTCAACGATGTATGTATAAGGTATCATACCTATTTTAATTAAAATTTAATACCGATAATGGTTTTACTTAAAACTATAGCGGACTTCAATGGAACCGTCAGTGTTCGTTGCAATGTATGTATACTTTTGACAACGATTGTATTAATCGCAAGCGAATTTCGGCCATCTCTTATTTTAATACAAAAAGAAGGGCAAACGAGCAAAGATTACCACCTGATGTTAAGTGGTTACTATCGCCCGGACATCTGCAACACCAGGGGCGTTGCGGGTGCATTGCCGGCCTTTGACGGAATGGTGTCTGTCTATACATTCGACGCTTAACTCAGACTCAGGAGGTTCTCCAACTCGCACGATTGCTCAAATAATTTAATGAAAAGACTACAATTATAATTAAAAAAAATCCCTGTCACTTTATCCACTGAGACCATTTGTTGAGAAGTATTCTAGTGAGTTTTTGATGATTGCACCTATCGCTAAAATTACTTGTACTCAGAAGAGGATCTAATTTCATAGTTCTTAACTATATTCTGTTTTCCTCTCAAGTAAACATATTTTATAAATTTGAAGAAATCTAAGAAATGTTAGTCAATTTTGTCGCTACACCTTTTACCGCGCTATAAAGGTCATCAATTGTTTTAATTAAGTTAAGCGAGAACTTATTTCGCCTTAAAAATAATCGCTATTTAAGCGGCTATAGAATTTAATGATCGTGCAAACCACCACTCCGTGTTATTATAATTTCAGTTTAGTGTTTTCGAACGATTATTTTAAACGATCAATAATAAATGATCGGTAAGTGATATCGGTCGGATTTTACGCCGGTCCGGCAAAAAATACTGTGTTTAAAGTTATTTTGTCAGTTTTTAAATATCAATTTCGTGTACCTAGAGCTTATTGTGTTCTTTATTATATGGGTAAATAATTATAGTAGGAATACGTATGAAGCTGTTGTATTATAAGCTTTAACTTTTTAATTTCGTTGCGTTTATGAAAATTAATGGGTACCTTAAAAACCTAGAGAGCTAAAATGGTATGAAATGTATTTGAGTAAAACCTTTCCATTTGAGTAAATTCACGAGAATGTAAAATTAATTAGGTAGCTATTACAACGTTATTTCACTAATATTGCATGCATATAAATATTTACATAATATAAAATTAAGATTCTTCCTACCAACTATACATGTTAGATCTTTTAAACTACGCTACGGATTATAATGTGGTTTTCATCTATAAATAAAGTGATTCAAGAGGAAGGCTTTTATGTATGAAAATACCTATGAAAAGCTGAGAATTTCAAAGATTTGTAATTTGATATCGTGACATTGCTCCCGTGCGAAGCACGGTCGCTAGTTCATTATAAAATCAAAACATTATTAACCTTGTCGCTTCAATAAAAGATGAAAAATGCTCGCTTTAAAATATAAATAAAATTAATCGAATGAATCTTCTAAATACAGACAATAAATATAGTTCCCCTGTCATTTTGTTATCGATTTAAAATTAATCTTTAGATGTTACAAAGTGAATATTTAAATAAATGGGGCAAAAAACGTTATTTATGTCAAATGATATTATTTGTTTATTTTGATCGACCTAGGTTTTTTTTAAACATTATTAAGGAAAAATCAAAACATGAGGAATTAATTATAAAATGTAGTCTGTTAAATCTCAAAAAAACTTCCCTAAGGGTGAATATTCACCGTGTTATTTGATATAAAATTAACAAAAGCATATAAACACAGACAGAAGGATAATAAAATGTAATTTGTCAAAAATTTATTTTTTAATCTCCAAGATTTTTAAAGCCAAATTAATATAATTAGGTTATTAAAAAATTGTACCCTTTTAAATCTACTCATTATTTCAGTTAGCAATCGGATGAATGGAAAAATAAATTTTAAGCTCTTAGATTATTAAAAAATATTTTAACATCATAATATTTGCGATTTTTTCCTAATTAGTAAACTTATCTGCATATGAATGTTGTTATATGAGAAAAATGCCACCATTTCTCATGTTATATTAAACATTATTGTACCAATTTTATTATAAATCAACTAGCCTATTTTGGCAGATCTCACCCACTCACAACAAATGTCCTGTGATTGACTCCTCACTGAGAATATGTTAAACTTACGGGCATTGACACTAACATGTCAATAAGGCGTCTAGGTTAACAACCGACCTTGACAACCAAAATCCTATAATTTACATAACAATCGCATTTCGAAGAAGAGAATCAATGTGGTTCTATTAGGCGAGAAACACACTTACAAGTTTCGCTCTCAGACGTTTTAAAGATTTACACAACTTATACCTCATTGGTTTATACCTGACGGAATTTACTGTCTGTGCCATATTTTTGTCATTAATACCTTTCGTAACTTACGTCGTTTCTGTTACTAGGTTACAGAGTTGTATCGTCGTAAAGTATAGCTTACTAATGTAATTCTCGCCCATTACATTTGGTAGGTACCTTTAAGAAGGAATAAGATGTAAAGTGGACACTCGTAAGAAAGTGAGTCTGTGGGGAATTTTAATGAACTTTAGTCCTTACCTTAGTACAACCTATCCTTATATCAAAAATACAAAAAAAGCATAGACTACTTTGTTTCACGAAAATAAAACTTGACAGAGTCAATTATGTCATAAAAGATTTTTTATTTATTTGAAATAAGCTTAAACTAATTTTAAATCGTGTATTTCGTTAGGATATTAAAATATCCTATTTCATATTGATTATGTATTACAGTTACATAACTAAAATAACGGTTTTCTTATACTAAGTTGTTAAAATCTTAGAATCGATAATTTAGTTTAAAAATAAATAATTTTCTATATCTACTAATAATGTTTTTACAAATAAAATGAAGAGGAAAAACCTTTTCTTTAAACAAAACTAAATTATTAATTTAATTATTTCGGTATCCCTGCTACGTGATTCTCATGTTTATTAATTCATTTGCTTTTTGAAATGCGAACGCCGAAATTTATATATTTCAATTTAAAAATCAGCTCGCGTATTGGGACACGAAATGAGCCAAACGCGTATAAGAGCAAGCATAACCGCGTCTACAAAATAAGGCGAGAATTACACTTGTAAGTTGCTGTCTCGTAACTGATATAAAATAACGCCGTAACCTGGTAACATTACGTAAGCTTTGAATTTAAAGAAATAAGTTACTGGCAGTAAGTAGTATAATAATAATGATTAACAATTTACAAGTGTTATTCTAGCCTTAGGCTTGGTTTCTTCATTTCGTTTAGATATCTTAGGAATATCATTGTCATCGCATTCTGTGGAACTAAAAATTCGTTTTAAAAGATTTGGGAATAATCACACAAATTTTTTGTTAGGAAAGAATTCGTTGCTGTTTAGTCAAAAGGGTTTATTTCATAAAACGTAAAGTTTAGTTACAAAGGTGACGTTAAATATTAACTAAGTTTTTTTTAACGTTTCCTCAGCACGGAAAACGGCTTTTTTCATGCCGAGGAAGGCCATCGCAGGGATTTTAGTGGGTATAAATCTCCACATAACCCGATCTCTCCCCCAGGAATCGGGTATCTTTTCCCCTGCGTAAACAAATAATAAAGTTTTTTTTTAACACTAGTATATTTATTATACGTACAGTAAAGAGTATGATATTATTAACGATTTTTAATATTATACTATCTTTGTATGACTGTATATATTGAATTTCATTCTACCCATAAACTTCATATGTAAAAATTATGTGCTAGATGAGTAAGCTTTGTAGAGGTACGAGGCGCCACAGTAGCATGCGTAAGAGATCCCGTAGCGCCTAACTAAAACAATGAGGGCATCGTTGGGTTTAATGGGTTGTCTGGTGAGTCTGTTAGTATTAGGAGTACCACAAACCCAGTATATAAATGCATCACAGCGTTTAAAAGCGTGGTATATGAGCATAACTTAATACCTTTTTATTTACCTCATCAAATAAACAGTGAATATCAAACACAATTTGATTATCTTGATCCTGTATCGCATTTAAAGCTTTGACTAATACCATTTAGGCATTCAAATTTTACCATTTTATCAATCAGTTTTCAGCTTTATTTGTCAGTAACCAGAGCTCGAAATTAAATCAAAATAGTATGAAGATGCACGATATTTCGTTCGTCATTATATGCAAATTATTTGCGGGAATAATTTCGTGAACGAGCTTAATATATGATTCATAAAGTAAGCCGATTTGTCACGTTTTGTTATTGTAACTCGTTTGTGTTTTGTGTTGAGGAAAGATATATTTCTTAGGAAAGGCAAGACCAAAGGGATATTTAATGACTAATAATTAACAAGAATTACAATATAGTATTTACAAAATAGATACATTTATATTTCCAATTTATAAATTACAGTACAAGTCATGCGTGCAAAATAGGGAAGAGAATACTAACAAAGACTAATATTTTCTTGCAAAAGCAATTGTAAATCACAGGGGAAATGGGTGCAAATCGGCCAGCCCTCTTGTCACAAATGACTGATAATACTATTGTTTTAAAGTGAATTATAAATCGTAAACAGTGCTTATGAAAAGAATGTATGTTACTATAACTTAAATAACAAGAAATAAAACTATTTTAAACGGATTTAAATGGTATATTAACTATTTTTATCATCCCGACGTTTCGAGCACTTTGCAGCGTTCGTGGTCACGGGTAGACTAAGGTGACATTTGTCTATTTGAGGTTTTAGAAAATATTATTTACGATTACCGCCAACGGTTTTTTAGTTGGTATCTTGAATAACGTTCCGGTTGCACACAGAAGGCACTTCTACTGATTATTTGACAAACTACAATAGCAAAATTCAGTTAAATACGCAGCTTAAGAGCATATAAAGTAGGTGATCAATAACAATAGATTGATAATTTATACCTTAACGACAAATCCTATTCACTATCAATACTTAGCAGAAATACAAATAATACAATAATGTTGCTTTCCGATTGAACATTGATAAGTAAATTTCTTAAACATTCAAACTCCACTTAACAATAAATTAAATATCATTTTGGTTCAACGTTCCTTATATGTAATACCTAAATTCTAACGTTTTAATTACTTTACAATCTTATTATAATCATCTCACTCAACTGTTTGTTTTCGTTCAAAAATTATTAACCCGCCATAAAAGTAAAGTATGTTTTACACAAATGGGACCATTAAAGTAAAGTTCAATGTTAAAAGGCGGGCAAACGATATATTAGCGATCGTCTTACTTCACTGGTAGCTGTCTCGATGGATCTGTGATTATACTACATTTATTATCTTGATTGTAACGGCTGATAAACGATTGTGATTTATAACCATGATTAAGATATATTATTAAAGAGCACAATATGTCAGCATCAACCGTTATCGCATGTGATTATTTTACGTGCGTCCACGTACGAATTCTTGTATGTTCCTGTCGAACGCGCCGTAATGATACTTGTAAGCGTGAACCATCAAAAATCTCGATTGTGATAATGTGATAAGCATTACAGTTGGCCATCACATAGAGGCGGTATAAAGCGTGGATTTGAGTTTACGAATACCACCGCCACACGAGCATATGTACGCTCATATGCACCGAAAATATGTTTGATGTGTAAGCGTCCTAAAAAAGCATTATAAATTGTAATTGAAATAAACAATTTTGTCTTGTTTCGGTGTGTCTCTAACTATGTTTGTAATTAGAGGTCATCGTTTTAGACATGTGGTCAGCGAATAAGAAATTAGATTTATTGTATTTATCGTATAAGTATTTATAATATTATTTGATCTTTAAAAAAACGTAATATTGAATAAGATTAACCGAATAAGGTCATAAATATTATAATTGTGGACATTTAACTACCATAAACCTGACAAAAGTCGACACAATTATAGTATTTAAATAGTAGTCTGTAATACGGCCGTGATCTTCTTAACTTATAATAAAATAATTATAAACATTCGACGTAAATTTGATTATAGTTGAATGGTATAGGTCTCTTATTCAAGATTACATTTTTTTTTAAGTTTTCCGATCAAAATAATATTATAAATATTTGTCACATGTCTAAAAGTATGGCCAACAACTATACATTTCAAGATTCTACTAATGACAAATATAGGTATCACACCGAAACGAGACTTTTTATTAAATTAAAATTTTATTACAATTTACAATATTACTTTTAGGGCGTGTACTACACGCCACGTCATCACGTGTTAAATTTTTAAATAATTTAATTTCTTCAAACAACTCTTGCGCAAACTATTGTAAAATTGTTTTAATAACTCATAACCTTAATCGGCGTGTAAGCTTTAACATCCTACATTCTTATTTTAAATTTAAACCAAACTTATTTTGTTTTAGATGGAGATCAGAAGGCGCGGTGGTCCGTCATCTCTCACATACTGGATATTCCTGTTACAAGTAAGAAATTTTGAATAATAATTCTATTTAAATATTAATTTCTAATTAAATTTATCGAATACTAGTTGGTGCCCGCCACTTCGTCTATGCAGGATTAGAACTTCGAGTATTTTCTTTTCTATTTCTAAAATAATAGTAGCCTAAGTTACTCCATATGACACTAGCTACCTGCGAGTGAAAGTCCCTTCAAAATCGATCCAGTCATTTCAGAGATTAACCGGAACAAACAGACAAAAATTCTAAAAATTGTTTTTTTTTTTATCGAACTACCTAAATATGTATGTTAAGCATTGTAAATATTATGGATTCGTGTTTAATGATTATGTTAACGTTATTTGCGTATTAACTAAATAAATATGAATAGAGATTAATGTTTTAAGTAATGTTTGCAAATAGAAGTGGAAATGTTAATTCTATAAGCAATGCTTAAAGCAGTGTGACATAAAATATTTAAGCAAACAATATAATAAATTTAACATTTAAAATACATGTCACACATCTTGGAAAAAGTAACTAAAAATTTTATAATGTTTTTAATGATCTACTGTCAGGCAAACTTCTATTTTTGTTAAGAAGTAGCATACGTAGTCCGTTACAATACTTCACCGCGAATTAGCGGATATGCATTGAATTTTTCCAACATATCCAGATTTTGTCAAGTTTTTTACAAATATTGGACTAGGACACAAAGCTAAAATTGATAGATCGTAAAAGGTTTAATAAATAATTTTAATAAATAATTTTAGGTTTAATTTAAAGGATCATAAACGGGTTTTGTTTACTGTGCTCTCTCGACTTTAATTCTTCTTACTAATTACATTTTATATACAACTATTAATATGTACTTATTAATATAATTTCCAGATGTTAGGGAGTGCTCGCCGCGGTGCGGAAGGACACGGCCGGCTTATGGACCCTCCTGCGCGTAATTCCATGTGGAGGTTCGGTTTTCCTAACCCCGTCAACTACAATGACAATGAACTCTTCTGCGGAGGATATGCCGGTCAGAATTCTTTCCATTTATAGAAATAAATACGTTATATAATAATTTTAATTTCTATTAAGTTACACGAATGATGACGTAACTTTTCGCGCGGCAAATGATTTTGAGCTGATTTTCGACATCCATAATCTTGCACTATAGCACCGTTAATACTAGTAAATGCAATTTTAATATTCCAGTACAAAAATTTAAGTTGATTGTATGTAAAAATGTTTAGTTCTGTTGTATTTGTGTAGGTATTTTTTACTTTTGTGTAAAGGCTTCCAAAGGCCGGCAACGTACCCGCAACGCCCCTGGTGTTTCAGACGACCATGGACGATAGTAACCACTTAGATAGTAACATCAGGTGGTACTATTTTCTCGTTTGCCCCCTTTTAATAATAAAAAAAGGCTAACTTAATCAGACGATTTCCCTTGTGTGAATTGTGAACTCTTATTTAAAGGCTAAATAAGAGTTCACAATTCTGTACAAGTTTCTTATTTCTTCAAGTTTAGGAAATAATAGAAAAATTAAATTACCATTACGTAATTTTAAAATTAACAGTAATAAACAAATAATCACTTCATAAATCTATCATTATTAGAATAAAAAATGATGTACAAATGTTATTTAACAGCCTTAGTGAAGCACCATTCATTTACATTTAAAGACTATTAAGTTTTTATAATGTTTGTTCAATAACAACACTAATAGTCATTACTATTCTTAAAATATTTAAGTATAGATAAAAAATCGCAATATTTTTTCAATTAAGCTGACCACAGCCACTCAACAGGTCAACTTTGCATTCGGGAATATAAATTGCATCATCTCTTACGATATTCTCTTTGACAATTGCATTCAGAACATTTGCAAATATTTTGGGTTCTTTATGAACAAATAATCTTATTCAAAGTTTAATGAACCCTACATCATCCGTTTATGTCTCAAGATATCAGAATTGTATAATTTAAAACGTCTTGGTCTCTTCTTTAACAATCCAAAGAATAAGGACTCGTTGAGTTATTGATGTAATTTGATATTTTTCAACAATATTATTTTATCCGAGAAATATACATACTTAAATACCTAACAATTTATCGATCACGTCTTGTAGGTAAATATTTATGACTTTATGACAAAAAAGAGACATCTTTGTGATCTTTAACTTTTTTTAACAAACCAAATTAAGTCATCGACATCCATCATTTTCGTTTTTTTAATCAAATATTTGTGTATAAATTTTTTATTTTAATTTTGCTTACAAAATAAAGTAAATAGGTATTTTTATTTTCTTAAAATTTTAACAGTTCAATTTAATTATTTTTAAAATTATGTATTGTTTTCCTCATTCTGATCATCATCGTCTGATAAACATCTGCTTATATTTTTCGGATCCACGTTCTAACTTATAATTTCTTGGTCCATTAAAATTGGGCTAATCCCTGTCCAACTATGTAGGTAAGATGTCTACACAATAGTCTGTTTAACTCTACTTTAATCAGAAAATAATTCAAAACTGGTAACGCCAAACTATTTCGTCAACCAATTCTAAACACTGATATGGTTGACTATTGATGTGTTACCCGCGTTGCTGGTCTTTTGTGATCGTCATTTGGATTCAAGTTCAATCTTATATTTTTTTAAGTCCATCATAATTGTACAATTCTTTGTTATAACCACGATATCTAACACTAATAAAGCGTGTGTTTAGTCCAGTGGGAACAGAACTCAGGGCGGTGTGGTGTGTGCGGGGACGCAGACCACCTCAACGAGCCGCGGCCTCATGAGGCTGGTGGTATGTACGGCAAGGGCATCATCACCAGGCATTATAGTGTGGGACAGGTGAGGAGTATATAGTGAAAGGATATTAATCTATTACCACACCATAATTCTTACGGGAATTAACGAAAACGCCTTCCGAAGTTTTAGTATTTTCGACAGTTTTATGTTTGAATTTTAAGTATTTATATGCTTCTTGCGAACAGGTTATAGATTGTCAGCGTATTTTTTTAATTCCTTTTTTTGTATAGATATATAACTAAAAATTAACGTTCTGTTTGACAATTTTCCTTTTTTGTAATATCTTCGATGACTTAAAATGAAAATACTTTTATTTTATTTAGGAAATAGAAATAGAAGTTGAATTAACGGCGAACCATCTCGGTACGTTTGTTCTGAAGCTATGTCCGAACAATAACCCCAAGCAAGAAGCCACTCAAGAGTGTTTTGACAGGTAAAACAAAAAAATCATTTATTGAACACTTGACGTACAAAATTGAGCAAAAAAAAACCGTGGAACTAATTTTTCTTTTTGTGCTGCTTGAAACGAAAACATGTTTTTTTGTTTTTTTATTTATACTTATTATTATTTTTTTAATAAATAAAGCTTTTTATATAATTGAGTTGGTTTTGGCCCTAGACGGCCTTAACAGAAGCTAAGTGGCGTTGCGAATCTACTTATAATAAAAAGTTTTTTATTATTTCGTTCTTTTTTATTTCTTTAATTAAGCTTCATTTTAGTTTTTTTTTATCAGCAATTTTTGGATAATTTTACTCGGATAAAAGATAATTGATTATTGTCTTTAGAGAGTTTCCTTTGTAGCCTGCTAGCGCTTAAGAATAGAAATTACGTAACTGATGTTAATAATGTTTCTGTTTTAGGTATCCGCTGTATATATCAGGAACTCGGGAAGATAGGTTCCTCATCCCTCTGGACACTGCCAAGAAGGACACCTTCAGGTACCGGGTGAGGTTACCGCCTTACGTAACTTGTACGCAATGCGTATTACAATGGACATACTATACGGGTAAGGATTAAATAAATTTAAATGAACAAGTGTTCTTCATGTTTGATAATATCAGTGACTCTTTTGCGAATTTTTGGATTTAAACTTTCCCTCTGGGTCTCTCCTAACTTTGCGAATAAAATTAAAAGAAAAGTATTGAAATTGATCTTGCTATTTTCGAGTTTTTTGCGAGACTCACTTTTAAATCCCGTATTGAGAGAAAATAAAAATTTAAATAGATAAAATTGAAAATATCACAATTTCTCTTTATTTACCTTTTACCATTTTCTCCTTAAACTTCACTATAATATTAGATCCAGGCTCGCTGTTAACCATATAAGCGCTTGCGTCCAAAACCAAATATACCGCCCCCAAACCTTATTAACATTAGACAGTCGCAGCCTGAAATTTTGGAGGAGATCACTACATATTAATTGAAATATATGTATATAGACTACAAAATGATCTCTCCGAGATCACACCGCTTATATGACGGGTTCCCAGATTTTTTGGGATGAAATGCGACTAGAAGAGTCAGCAAATGTTGTTTTTTGTAATTTTTATCAATTTTCAAAAGATTTTTAAACTCAGCGTGAGCGATTTTGGAGTGTTCATGTCCCCTGTGACCCCTTCCTTCGGACCGCGCCTGATTAACATAGTGTTATATTTGGTATACACGCGTTTAAAATAGTGTTATTAAGGGTTGAGCTTGAAGAGTTTCCCAATTCGCCGCCAAAAATTAGCATCTTTTAGTCCAATTCTTGCGTTCCAGGAAACATGTGGGGCATCTGTGCAAACGGCACAGAAGCCGTCGGATGTGGTCGCTCCGAAACGTTTAGGAATTGCGCGGATGTTAGCGTGGTGACCAGCACTGGTGGCCTTCCACCGGCCTTCGCTGGTGACCTCCGAAGAGACAACCCCTTCCTGCTGTACTACAGGGACTACAGCATGCCGCAAAATGTCTATCCCCTCGTTGTCAGGTTGGTAAACGGAGATCAGGGCATAATTGTAAATTTTTGTAATTTTATGTTTTTTATTATTGTGAATATGGATAATATGTATGTATTTATATGTATTATTCTATATCAATATTTATATTTGAAAATTTTAGTCAATTCAGTTACTCGGATCGGACTTTATCGGATCTCTAGAGATACTTTAATAAAATAAAATTCATTGTTTTAAAGTGTTAACTGCTTGTTTTTCATTGTTAAAGTTGACTTGACTTTCAGAACCAGCGATAACGTTAAATCTTTGAAAAATAAAAAGTTACAGTCTTGGTTAAAAATAATTTCAATTTAGTCATAAAAATAATTCATTATATATTTATAAGTACATATGTATCTATTTTAATACTGTTTGTATTTTTGTATACTATATGTATACTATATTGGGTATATTAAAATGATTTTATAAATATGGTAAATTACTATATTGTGTAGCATTATAAGTAGCGTTTACATAAATCTATGTACTGTATATGTATGGAATATATGCTTGATATTTCAGCCAGCACAAGAACAAACAAAAAGAAGAATTACGTGATAATAGGTAAAATATACAAACACGTGGAGAATGTCATTTTTTTTATGTATTTTTATCTGTGGCACTGTATAAAAATCACTGATTTTCTTTCAGCAACGATATATACAATAGTGAAACAGAGACGGGTGTAGGTCCACTCATCATTAGGTATTTGTTTTGTGTTATCGGAATAATGGAATTTGGGCCTCTGGTGTGGGAGAGTGTTACTTCGGTACTTTATGTGTTGTGAATAATTCTAATTTTCATCTTGTATTTTAGGTGTGTTTATATAAAATGTGACTAACACATATTGATTTTTTTATGTATAGTTATAATTTCTTTTGAAATTTTCGTTCTCGTCTTCACTATGCCTAGTTCTACGTATGTTTTTCGTCTTGTTGTCTCTAAAACATTATATTCATATTTATAGTATATGATAGTCTTGATATTATTGTAAAAAATGGGAAGAAGGGGACGGAGATAATAATTTGAAATATAAATATTTACTGGATGCTCTTTTGAGTACGTACAACAGATCGATACCTGATTCTGCTATATTTTCGTATGATTGTGTTCTGGTATAAAAGGTTGATTGAGTTTTTTAAATTATAAAGTCCCAAAAAAAACTAAATTTAATTTGGTTTCCTACTCTTTACAAAACCAAGTTCTATCGGCAAAGGTCACTTTCCATAGTGTGATTTTCTTTTCTTTTGTTCTATCTTCTTACTCTTTATAAAAATATAATTATAAAATAAGTCACAATAAATTAAGAATATGATTGGCTACAACTATATCCTTGCTTGATGTCAACACTTTAGTGTTGCCATATGACTTGCAAAAATTAAAATTATTATTTTATGCACGAAGTTATTGATATTCCTATTTGCTTTATCTTTTCAAAGATATCTTTTCGATTTAGAATCTGTATTTAAGTTCCCAAATTCACCAGTTCCTGAGTCCATAAGGTCTTACTTATTCCAATAAGTCTTCCTTAGTTCCCAATAGGTCTTGTTAATGCATGTGATAAGTTTAATACGTTTTTTTAATTTCTCTTGCTAATAGTAATTATAATGATGCTATTTTCAGAGATCAAGTCTGTATGCCGTCTAACAGCTATCGCTTAATACCTGGAATGTTAAGCTGGTGTCAGACCAACTGTCTCCGATACCCTCCAAATTGTCCTGAGAATCTCTGTCATTGTCCGTAAGTATATTTGCTATCAGGTAACATTTACGAAATAACAATGAAGAATATCTTTAAAAATACAAAAAACAAATTTATGTGTATGATTATAATTTTTAAGATTTAAATTAAAAGAATTTACTAATTCTTAAACTTAAAATTTTAAAATGATTTATTAATTTTTTAAAGTAAAATATGTTTTTATTATATTGAGTCCAGAAGACAAAGGTATGATTTTCTTTTAACTTTAGAACTTAAAGAACTAATGCATGTCTCAAAATCAAATTACAGACAAGTTTGCGAAGCAATCGGTGAGTTGGAAGGTAAAGAGGGCGCTGATGTGTACTGCATGGACCAATGCATCGTGTACCCGCCGCGCTGCCCTAAGAATAGATGTCGCTGCTATTGATTCACTAACCATAAAAGACCCTGCACACTCACCGATAAGCATATCGGCTGATAGAAAATCTGTAGTCTCCGAGGGTTGTCACAATCGATTTAATTGGCACCTAAGAACTTTATATAGCAATTTCTCTTAATGTTATAATAAAGTTGCAAATAATAACTTCAACTACCACTTAAAGAAGAAACTTTTTATAAGATATATGTATAATTATATAAGTAATATTTAAAAATTGTAAATCTTTATGAAAATACATTTTATTCTAAGTATATTGATTATATTTTTGCGAATATACAGTTTAGAATTTGACAAAATAAAACATAATAAATAAAAAGAGTCACTTTTTTACATTAAAACTTATAATTGTGAAATCATGTTTTTATTAAGCTACAAATATAAATAAGTGTTCCTTTAATGTAATTATCTTAGAAAAGTTTAAATATTTTCTCAAGATTATAATTATTTCTTATAAATTGTAAAACAGTTTTAGATTTATTATTATTATATAAAAATAATACGATCTATGGTTTTTAATATTTATTAAAATAATTATTAGCATTGATCGTGCAATGTACAGCTGTATATATTATACATAGCTTGTAATTTGTAAAGCAGTAATGAGATTTTTATATCTATTATATATGTTTGGTGTTGCCATGTTTACTTATAAATAAGGATTTTTGTACAATATAACAATAAATATTTTTAAATAAACCAAGGTATTTTTTTCAACTTTTTGCACAAAATTATTTTTAATACTTACTAATCAAATTATAATTTTTAAAGTAGTGTACTTTTATTTGTATTTGGTCAACTTTATACTACAACGAGTATAGGTATATATATGTAATATGCATACGATAACAACTTCATTTCATGTTACGAATAAAAATGACGATGCATCGTATTATAATTAATATAATTTGACAAATGAGCAGGCGGGACCCCTATG
The DNA here is from genome assembly GCA_037950945.1 of Hypolimnas misippus. NCBI lineage: Eukaryota > Metazoa > Arthropoda > Insecta > Lepidoptera > Nymphalidae > Hypolimnas > Hypolimnas misippus. Next base: position 13,438,260 of record JBBEEQ010000024.1, on the reverse strand, counting down.
TTAAGCGATCACTGCTGTCCATGACATATGCAGCAGAGTATGAGACAAATGCGTTGACAGCTTATAAAAGAATGAAGGACCAACTAGAATAAGACAGAATGAAATTCATGAAGAACGGTCTTAAGCTTCCGGTTCTCTCATTCATGAGAGTGACCTACTGCCCCGGTCGGGCCAGCCTGTACATGAGCTTCTGTGCGACACTTAAATGTTGTAATTATTGATCTATATCTGCTGATCATCCAATTAAAAATAAAATATAATAAAGTATATATACCAATTATATTATATAACTATACTACATACATATAAACTATCCTTGATATATAGTAAATAATTTTTTTGATATATCAATAAATTGAAAAAATGAAAAATAAAAATATATTTTTTATAAACAAGAGGATTTTGGACGGTTTTGCCTAGCAACCAGTTAGCGACTGAGTATGTAACGCCAGAATAACTTTCAATTGAATTTTTTGTCTAATGGCACAGAATATCTTTGGGCCCATAACTCACAAATCAATTGACGATCTTGTCAAAGTTGGAAATGGGTTAACTTTTATCATCAAACAGTATGAACATAAGATATATATATACTAATAAAATATCATTGATGAAATATTTGTCACAAAAACACATTATATGAGACAACATTACAAAGAAATTTAAATATTAGAATAGCAACATTGTATGTGAAACTTCACTTCATTATCAGCCGGTCGATTATTTACGCATACAAGTAAGTAAGAAAAAAGGTAAATATTGTAAAAAAAATACGATGGGTGATTTACTGGAAGATGATCTTGAATTTCGTGGCGGCACTTTGCAACTGTCCTCGGAAAATACTAATGCGGAAACACGGAATAATCAGCGGGATAAGCCATCTAATACAAATACGCAAGTTAATCCCTCTGTCTTATCTGGTGCGGATTCTCTGACCTCTTCTTCTTCGTCATTTGCAGGTGAATAAAGCTATTAATTGTTACAAAGTTTATCTAATATTATATTATCAAAATAATAAACGTTGCACATAGTTACGCACGATGTAACAATCGTTCAAGGCGAATTAGTTATACTTCATAAAACTTGTTTTCTTTATAGCTACGTTGGACAATGTCATAAAATAATATCGAACAATCATGTACGAACTAGAAATATCTTACAATAGAAATCTTCATAAGGGAAAAATTATATGTATTGTATTTGATAAAACAATATCTCTTTTAAAATAACATGTACATATAATTTTTATCATAATTGTCGTGTTTTAAGATATACTAATAAGTGTAATCTTTTTAAATGATCTAATTAGAGTAATTTTTATTACTAATAAACTAACACTTCTTCTGTTTAAATAATATTGGATTTAACTATTAAGTTTTACAAATATATACATTAACAATTTTAGCATTTAATTTTTTTCTGATATCATTGCATAATTATAATTTAAAACTTATTACTTATTTCTAATGTATCAAACAGATGCAAGACAAGAGAATCAAGCGAATGCTCAACAAGAAGCTGATCCCGTGCAAACGGTGTACCCTCGGTATGATGTTCCATTTAACAGTGAAAATATCAAAGATTTCTTCACATTCCGCAAAGGAGTAGTTGAGAATGCCATTCAAGAGTGCATCACTGCTCTATTATTCCCTGAAGATGGTGAATATTTAGGTTCCTGGTTATTGACAGAGTAAGTAGAATTTATGAATATATTTTATTTTTTTGTAATTACAATATAGTATTTACAAAGCAGAGAAATTTTAATTTACATTTCATTAGTATTGTACAAAAATTTCCCTCAGAATGAGGGGACAAATGTTAGCAGCATTTTATTAAGATATTTCAAAGGTATAATTTTAGATCCATTTACTTCATGGTTGATAAGAAACAATAAAGACCATTTAAACAGAATCATATATTATAATTGACAATAAGGGATTACATTGCATAACTACTATCATCATCGCTTACAGATTTGTCCTTTAGACATTGATGTCGAGACTTTTTGATTTAAGAACAATACATCTAGATGTATTTTTCTTAAATCAAAAAGTAGATTTCTTAGATACCAACTCTGGAGTTGGTAAGAATGCAATTAATTCAATAATGTTATAAAATACATGAACAAAAAAATTGTTGTGATCAGAGTGATCATAGTTTTTATGTAGTGTTATAAAAACATAAAAAGACAGTACTTGCATCTATAAATGTTAGACGAGATTTAGACTTTTGACTCTTAGTCTTGTAACTGATATAAAACTTTGTAACCTGATAACATTTACCCAAAAGACCTTACGTAAGTTGTAAGATGTAAATATCAATAAATATGGCAATGATATTTAATACTTTTAGGTGTATTTTCTAAATCTTTATTAATATTTAAGAGCAAAACTTATAAGTGTTATTCTCGCCTAATACATATTATGAGTTTAGGCTATAAAACCGATGGCTATGCTTTCAGAATCACATTATGGGATAATGAGAAAGAGAGAATTGTTCTTTTAACTTCAAGATTAGTTATGACAATAAAATATGATTTCATAGCAATGAAGCAGTTGGACTTCAAAAAGACTTATTTAGATGATTTGGACACCATTGTCATTGGAGAGCTAGTATACCCACCTTCGTCTTTAGTACCGTAAGTATACTTATTGTTACTTTTTAATTTTATAAAATCCTGTTTTTTATTTGTGATTGTGTATTTTTTTTTATTTCAACCGAATTTATCATATCTATGTGTTGTCTCATAAAATATTATGTAATTACAATTCTTAATAATATTTTTTTTACTTAAATCCATATTAACACAATAAATGTAAAAGTGACTAATTGTTACGTTTTCACACTTAAACTATTGAGCCGATTTTGATAAATATAAGTATAAATATAAATGGACGCTAAAAAAGGATGTAAGCCATAAAAAATACTTGAATAAGGTAAAATAGGGGAAGAAAGTTTTTGTGAATAAGCTATAATATTCCAAAAGCATCAAAAAGAATTATTCCATGCACACAAAGTTGGGAACCAACTAGTTCTAAATATTGAGATAAAACTATTTTAAACGGATTTGAATCGCGTATATTAATTATTTTTATCATCCTGACGTTTCGAACACTTTACAGCGTTCGTGGTCACGGGTTGACTTAGATGACATTTAGTCTACCCGTGACCAACTGAGATGACATTTAATCTACCTGTACCTGCAAAGTGCTCGAAACCTCGGGATGATAAAAATAATTAATATACGCGATTCAAATCCGTTTAAAATAGTTTTATTTCAATGAGTAATAATCGCGAAAATCTAAGACAACGTTAGTTCTAAATATATTATCTCATTATAGACGTCTTAACGGTATAGCCACGGGGGTGACGACAGTTGTCAAAGACTGCGTTATAGACCGTCTATGCAGGAGGCCAAGTACCAACGACGAAACTAAACTGTTCGATTCCAAGTATTTTGAACCTAGGTACTTTGAGTTGCTGTAGACGCTGTCATGATTGTTTTCGTAGAAGCATCGCATTTTCATATAAAAACATGTGTTAACAATGTATTGAAACTTCAATCTTCATCACTGAATTGGAGTTTATCCATTTCATGTGTTAAGGCTAGTGTGCTTTTTGTGTTAATTAATAGTGCATGATGTAGGTGCATTTATGAGTATATCTTTTACTATGGTTTGTCTTTTTTTTAATTCTATAATCAACTTTTTAACACATTTTTTAGACACAAAAGTAACACAATGAGTGTTGTCAGCTCTATATTTGTATATTTGTATTTTATATATTTTTTTTTGAATGCATAATTTGTAAATAGTTAAATAATATGCATGTTGTACATTTGAATATTCTATAGATGTGTAATTGTTTATGAAGTTTGTGTGGTTAATATTACCTGTATATTTTGTACTAAGTAACCAATAAGCAGAATGAGCTAATACCTTGTACACCTTGTATATATGCATGCTTTGTCACACCTCTGTGTGTCTATTAGAGAATGATTTGTCTATGTCTTGATAAGTATATTAAGTATGTGCATTTTATTGTGGCTAGTCGAACATTTGACTCAAGAATTAGATCTACTTTCAGTTATAACTTTAATAATAATAATATTACTAAAAAAAAAATGTATTATCAAATTTATCCAATAAAACTATTCTGTATTTGAAGAATGTGAACTTAATACTATCCTAATATATAAAACTTATTGACAATAAAAAAAAAACTAAAATATATTGAAAAAGCTAAATAAAAATACTTTTTATCCATATAGATAACTTAGCTATAGAATGTAAAGTGAAAAAAGTTTTTAATTCGATAAAGTAGTCTTGTAAATTACAAAATTATGTATTTTAATTCCATATCTGATACTATTTTAGGGAACGAAATCTCCGTGGTGTTCGTTTGATGTGGAATAAAGGTGAGCCGTTGCCGATGAAGACTGTTTGGAACCCTTTCAGTCAAGATGTACCATTTTTGACTTTCGCGTCGCATCCTATTTATTGGCACAAGGGTAAGGCATAAATGTTTAAGATTTTTTATTTGAGTTCTTCTAAATTTTCAACTTGGACAAACTGAAACTCCAGGCAGAATACCCCGTAACACCTGTAAAACCGCAGTCAAAGGTTCGAAAAGCCAAATCAGTAGATTTTAAAAAAACCTTGAAAAGCAGGAGAAAAAAAATAAGAATTACACTATGTAATCTTAAATTAATATTCAAAGTCTGATCAAAAATGTAGTTGAAAAATTCAATGTTGATGAATAACTGAATGAAAATGCATGTTGCAAACAAAAAAATATTGTGTCATTTGACAGATAATAACTTTTTAAAACCAAGGAACCAAGTTAAAAAGCAAAATATATAATATCGTTTATTTGATATATTGATTTTAAAATTTAACTATTGGACCTATTTTGATAAATATGTATATATTTGGGACCAATTGATGGGGTTGGTTGGGACTTTACCCTTTCTAATAAAAAAAATAGTTAACTAAGACAAAGAGTTTTCGACTAATCTAAAACATACATAAAAAAGTCCCAGAGGAACTGATAATCTCTTTTTTTTGCAGTCCGTTAAAAAAAAAGAATACACAAATTTCCATTTATTAGCTAATAGGAAATTCAGGTTGCTTGGGTATAAAAATAAAATGAATTTAAAATAACAACTAGCTAAAATAAACACGAGCACGATAAGCACTTTGTAAACACAGCGATCGATTCGAAGAATTCGCGCCACAATCGCGTAAATTCCAGAAATTTTCCGCTATATTCAAACCATGTTTCTGAAAATTCGCTGATATGTTTATTTATAAAACTAACATTTGCTTAGTTAAAATTTAAACTGTTACTTATTAACATAAAATAAACAAATAAATAAAAATTACTGACTCATTGATTTTATTTTTCCAATAATTAATTAATTTTATAGACTGGTAACTTACGTAAAATGTCGTCTTTTTCACTGTCATCTTTCCGTAAATCGAAAAACGTTAAACTTTTTTATTACCAGCATTACCGACAACTCACATGCTTGAGAAATACCTTAAATCCACTATAATGAACCGTGGCAATGATTTTTTAAGATTTCTGACAATTATATAAGTTTCTTTTTGTCCATAGATGGAGGCGTAGATGAAAGATCAACATATGATATGGAAATATTTGCTCAAAAACTGCAAAGGGCTATAGAAAACATGACATCCCCCTGTTGCATACACCACTCTCCTATTGTCATACAAAGCTATGTAGGTCTCACTTCCTTGCTCCACAACAAAACCAGTATGGGATTCTTCAAGGTCAGAGGTAAATTTAGTTTTTAATAGCTATATATTATCTGGATTCGATACAATTTGACATTTTGCATAGATAAGTAAAATTCTTCTTAAAATGGGTGTCTTATTAAAGGCCAGTTTGAGTATTAAAAAAAATAATGAAGTGTCAAAATTTCTTCAGTAAATATTGTGTTGATGTATTATATTTATTCGTTAGAGCTTTTTGTTATTGTGGCTATTTATTGTCTGATAAAATTTGTATGGTATCTGTCTAGGGTGAGACTTAGTATTTGTTAGCAGAAAATTAGTAAAAGAAAGCTAAAAGAAAATTGTTCATGAAAATTTGTTTGGGGAAGTGGGAGGGTGGGTCCCTTTAATACTTTTATAAATCTGGAGCACCCTCTATAACAAACTTAACGTAACAAAACGCAAACTTTGTAAGGCGGAGAGGCTGCTCATTCCGCAGCGCCAGTTCAACGTTCTAGGATAGTCGTCATTAAAAAAGGTTTTTATGTTTGTCTACGTCATATGTCACGTAAAGTCGTCTTTTTTTACTTATTTAAAAAACATGATAGATTTATTTTATTTCTATAAGTTAGGAGTTTATTGTGATATCAAGGGGATTCCTCTTCTCCCCAGATAAATTTTTACACTAATTTCCAAGAAATCCTGCCAACAAATACTAAAGCTTTATCTGTGTTAAATTAAAATACAATTATTTATTTACTATTGATTGTACAATTATTTAATAACTAAAAATCAATGATAGTAATAAAAATGGAATTAACATGATAAGTACTTGAAAATTTTAGCTTGCCTAGAAAAAATGTATTGTTATGGATTCACATGGATCCCTTGATTAGTTAAGACTAAATTTCTTTGTGGCGGTGACTTAGACTTAATTCATAATGTTTTTTTAACATATAAAATATATAAGACAATATTTCATTGTTGTTAAAGTACAGTCTCTGTTATTGTAATAATACTATGTGATGTGTTTAGAAGTGGTACATTTCATTGATGTTACTTGGGGTTATTAAGAATTTAGTGCTGCAGTATAATACAATTAGTGAAAAGTCTTTATATATTTTTAGGGATTTATGGTATACATTCCAAATTCAAGCTGAAATTCAATTATTTCAATCATGACATTATTTTTTATTTTAATAATAAAAAAGGCATTTTTATGAAGGTGTTAATTGCTATATATTCAGTACGTACTCTAAGATTTTCCTCGATTTTACATATTATATATACCGACTGTTTTTTTTTATTAATTTGCATCTATGACGTTTGTACTTTGTCTCACATTTGATAGCATCTAAATGGGATTAATAAAATCACACAATTTAAGAAAATTTTAAGAAGATATTATTCTGTTTATAGAGTAATTAGAATTTTTTTAAATATATATTTACAAATGTATTGCAATATTCGTCCTATTTTTACATCTTCTTTGTTATTTATTAAATGCAGAGTAAAAGAAATCCAAGTCATATTATTTGGCAACATTATCAAATACGTGCAAATACAGATTAAAAATTTGCCGTGGTTAAAAAAATAGGTGCGATACCAGAGAGGTATTAGCGAACCTTTATTGTGCAGATTATTGATTATAACGATCCCTCTTTCGGTTTACCAATAATATTTTTTTTTGTAGATAACAAAATTTTTATTCTATGTTATGTGTGGCGTCGACCCTTTCTCGATGCTAATTATTATTTAGACATTAAAGCGAAATAGTTGATAGTATTAAGTATTAATTAATGTTAATATTTCTTGTTAAAATTAGTTATGAAAGAGTTCTTTCATTGATTGTGATATTTATTATTATTTTGTGATTAATAATGAATGTATATAGAAAAATGTATAAAAATACATATATATCGTAGTTATTAATTTTTCATTGTAAACTTTTTAGTGTATTCAATTGCAATGGAATTTATACAAAAATAATACCATAATTACTATAGGTAATTATAAACTGTGCTTTCAGTTAGTACAACCCACTTAGTAACATTCACTTTATCTTATAATTACCTAACATTATAATTCTATTGAATTCAAAAATACCTTAAAAAGTATATTTACTATCCTTAGTAAATATATTTTGGGTATTTCAAAAATTGTTTCTATTGTTTTACTCATGTCCATGACATATCTAGCTTGAAAGTGAGAGACAGCGTAATTTAGGTAGTTATAATACATTAAGGTAGGCACATAAATAATTATTATTTGTAAAAATTCTGTTGTAATCAACTATTTATCGTTATATAAATATATCATCATTTATCAATTTAAATAATAAAAATAAACCCATGTAATCGATGACCTTAAATCTTATAGATGTTTCCATTAAAATACTGCTTGAAAATGAGTCGTCTGTTATGAATTTGATCTGGATTGGATTAATATGGTTAATAATTATAAAGTATATTATATAGAATCATTATCTATACATGTAGGTATGAACTGGGCATCCAATAGTGAGCTGTCAAAAAATAATAATAATATAATAAATATCAAATGTGGTGACAATTATTCAGGATTCTGATTTGTCGCGTCACCTCAGTGTCGTTAAAACTACCAATCCTAGGTTTGCAGAAAAAGGACACATATTGTCACCGAACTCGTTTTATCTCTTTCCACAAAGTAGTCTCTATGTATTTAGAAACAAAATTGTTAACTTTTTAACGGAATGAATTATACGAAAATTACGAACATGAATGAGACAGTCATATGTTAAACTGCATAGCAGGCAAAATAGCCTAGAGGATTTTCAAGAGCAAATACCTTATCTACATAAGATATAACGTCATTTATAAAATGCGGTGATGGAAATAAATTAAAATAATCTTATGGTGTTATCATTACTATTGTAAACTTAAACGTAGCTTTTGCATGGGATTAATATTATTGACAAATAATGTAGGTATTTGATCGAATAGATCGTATTGTTGTTACGGAGTCACGGCCAAAAAACATACACACGTTACGACTAATTGTGGATATGTCTTTTGGTCTTTTATGGAACAGTGGAAAGTCTATTTATAACATTTTAGTTCTGTTTTTCCTGGAGTTGGAATGTATTGATGCTTTGTTTGGTGCTCTTTTGAAATATTCTGGGCGCGAGCGCAAAGACTGCCTAAATAACAATTTTCATTGAAAAGAAAAATTTAAAATATACTTTATTTCAGTAGGCTTTTAAAGCATGAATCGTCAATTTACAAATAAGCCTTTTAGATATAAAACTACCAACTGTTCCTTTTAGATTTTATCAAAAATAACTGATTTTATCAAAAAATTAATTTAATAAGTGGTCATAAGTCTACACCAAATAAGTTTTCATCGCCATCTATCATCTACCTTTAATGACAGGTCGAGAAATTAACGTTAAGCAATTTTAATTATAAAGTATACATACTTGACATAAAAAATAAGACCACTAATTCGTTTTCGTAAAATGTTATCTACGTCGTTCTTGCGTTCGCGGCTTGAATTGTACTGATTTTGAGTGCTTTTATTAATGTTTCAGAGTTACATATACCAAGCGTCTCGTAACCTTTTCCGTTTTTCTTTTTAAAAGTACATACATAATATAAGGATAATTTCGCCTTTATTCGATTAGATAATAATAAGGCCTAAGTGATTATATCGTGAAATTAGAATTATGAATTCATAAAACTTAAAATAATTGTGTCGATTTACCTAATGTTTGCTTTGCATGCATATTTCAATTTTTAGTAACTTTATTCTAATTGTTATAAATAAATAAATTTTCATTAATGAAAATTGTTTTATTAAATCAAATCGCCGATCTGGGTCTAATAATTAATAAGATCTTAATAATTTTGACAATTTTTCAGCCGTTCAATATTATATTACAATATTTTTTCCATTAGAGAAATTGGAATAAGTTTCACCACATTTAGCAATCTTACTTTTGTCTTACGATAAAAATATATTGAAGTATTATTTCCTTATAAAATCTTACACAAATCTATTACTAGATTTATATTATAGTAAAAAACTTTTTAAAAAGAAATATTTAATCTGTATAATCAAAATCTTTAAAATTCCAATCAACAGGTAAAGTATGGTCGCTCCAAAATGTTTCATTCAAAGAATTTGTTAAATCGTATTCTTCTTTACACACTTCTCTGACATATTTAATATTTTCGACCCATGAGATTTCAATAACTTTATTCACTTTTGATGTAAGTTTATTTTGAACTGGTTTATCACAAGGATCACATATTTTGGGTATATCTGTGTTAGTAATATTATTTTTCTTAGCAACTTTGCAATTTTTCTTAGTAATTTTCTTTGTGTGGTTACTCTTGTTATCTTTATTTGTAATCTTATTCGTAAGTTCTTTATTGTTACGAATTGCTTTGTTCCTTGGTTTTCTGTTTGATTTTTGTGTCGTTACTTTAATTTTATCTTGTTTATTATTTACTGTTGATGTATTTTTAATTGTTTCGTTAACATTTTTTAAAGAACACTCGCAGATATTAAGTTTTGAAACTGGTAACTTTTCTCCATTATTTTTAACTGTTTCATCGTTATAGAAAGTTTTTTCAATAATATTGTCTATAGCATTTGCTTTTACAACATCGTTAGTGCTTATATTTAGTTCAGCCACTGTCATTTCTGTAAGATCATTTCGAATATCTTGTTTATAAAATGAACTTTCTTTAATTACTTTTACTTCACTTTTTTCTGTTATTATCTGAGTATTTGCATTGTTATTAGCAAGAGTCATATTTGAATGATCTATTATTGATAAATTTGTAAATTCTCCCATATTGATATTTTCTTCATCTGTAGGAGATGTGTTGTGATGAGTATTATTTTTATTAATATGATCATCAATAGCATCTTCTATTACAGTGTTTTCATTGTCAATATTTATTATAATATTAACAGGTGAAACTGACGTATTATTTTGTTCTCTTATTTCAGCTTGAATATTTGATGCGTTATTATAGTTTTGATTAGGATCATTACTTAAAATATTTTCTTTGACAATACATTTCATGAATGTGGTTAGTTTTTCGCTAACCTGTAAGAATTCAGTATAATTTATTAAATTATAAAAGAAATTCATTATAAACGAATCTATCATGTTTTTATCTACTTAACCATTCAAGCATAGGCTAAATTAAGCCAGAATTTAATAATGTACCATATACGATAAACGAATTGTTTATATCAATTCTACGACAATCATTGTATGTCATAGACCTTTTGGCGAAAAAATATTTTGAGAGTTATTCATGGTTGATAACAGAAAAACACGTTTTATTTTATACATATTTTAGAATAAAAAATGTATATTTTATGACAACCAAAATTTAATCTGTCTTACGATAGAGCAATACTTATATATGCCAAAACACATTTAACTATTTTTAGTTACTAAAAAAAGTAAATGCTTTAACGATTACTACCACCAGTACTAAGTTAGAGCTTGCCTAGGCTTTAATTACGTTACACCAATATTATTCTTTCATTATCCAACAATGATTTGTAATTTTTTCTACTGTTTATTAAGCAACATTGGCTGGATGACATTGGAAAAAAGCAATGGGACCCATCTATGGACCCTCGTTTTAGGTATGCAGTAAAATCCAAAAAGTGAGAAGGGTATATTACCACTTTAAATTATCGCCCTCTTCTCAGTATTGTTAAATAAATATCTTATTTAAGAATAACTCGTAAGGTCAGTTATGACCTCTTACCATTAAATGACAATCGTGCTTTGCTAAGTATTGTGTATTGAAAACGTCGATCTCACCGATGCTGGTGGGTTCAAACTCCGGCTAGCATCGTTGAGTTTTTAGGAGCTGAATTTGTGTTTAAATTAATTTGCTGCTCGGCGATGAAGAAAAGATTATAAGGAAAACTGCATGTGTCGGGATAAATTCTGACACGCGTAACATCAACCAATCCGAATTGGAGCAGCATTGTGGATTAAACTCCTATCAGTCTCCTTAATGGAGAAGAGGCATTTAGGGGCTTGTAAAGTATAATTTTATATGTTACCAAAACATAATAAACATTTTAAAACCTGTAGGGATCTCACGTCATCGACGCATTTTAACTTAAGCATTGCTATTTCTTCAATGTACATTTGAGCCTCTTGTACGGAAATTGGTTTGTTTTTGTAAATATAGTCGTCAACCTTCAGACTGATTACCATTAATCTTGTAGCTATTGCTTTCTTCTGCAAATTCAAATACGTATATGAAGTCGTATGAACTCATTTATACAACAGGGTCATATATACGCAGGTGTTCAAATTAGCCCTTTGTTATGTGTATTTTTTAAGAATTTCAAAGGAGACAAAAGTTTTTACAAGTGGTCTTAAACTTTTGGCCGGCAGTGTATATAGGTATATTCTAAATGGGTTTGAAAACATTGTCGACCTTCTGAACTTATGTATATAATATTATAATTATACTGAAATAAAAAGATGTAAAAGAGGTGAGACGAGGAGAAGCAGGTAGATGTAGAGAGTTATTAGTAAAACTGCGTAGTTAACATCATAGAGCATTTATGATCGTGAATATCGTACCTACCTACGTAATTACCTATCATGAAAATTGCTGGAAAACGAGAAGGCAGTTCTAACGAAAAGTATTACCCGCGCCTATGAACATTTGCAACACCAGAGGAGTCACACATTGTCAGCATAAAAAGTAATAAAGATCAAAACACACACGTTACGATGTCGTAAATGTAACTTACTGTTACTAACTACTAATAACTTAATACTTTTAATAAAATGTTGCCGAATGAATGATAATGTTATAAATCTGATCAAAACTGTAAATTTTTGTTTATTCGAGAATAACTTTCTATTCATTAGGCAATTTTGATTAAGTCTTTCATGTTTATTATACAACATACTTATATAAAATATTGGGTAATTCAAGAAAAAAGTCCCAAAACACGTCAATTTGGCTCACGGCAAACGTGTGTATTGGCCATACAGATGTTTGTCGTGGTCTGGGTGTTTGTGTTATGAGTGTTTCCGGACCCCCGAAAAGGTCATGAGATCGTAATGGGGGCCGTTGAGTGTGATGCGTTATTTATCCACTTCATTTATTTTAATGCGATCAAACTTATAACAAAACACTAACCTCTTTAGTATTTCCGTTTTTAATTTTCCTAATTTTTTTAAAAGGCATCTTGATACATTTAGGTAAAGTACAATAATTGTGACTAATAGGCGAGATTTTGCCGCGCTTTGTATTTCTGTTTTTTTTTTTTTTTTTTTTTTTATTTAAAAGAGTACAGGAAAAATTGTATTCTGACGCAAATACAATTATAAGTTCTAGTTAAAACAGATAACATTTAACGAAAAACTCATCGCAAATCCTGCATTCGCAGATAACTTTTAGTTATCGGGAGGATTCAGTCTATGAATTTCCTTTTTATTTGATAGCAGCTGCATAATAATTTTAACGTTTAGGATTCAGTATAGCTTGTGTTTTACAAGCTAACAATCGTTTCATAAATTTCCTAAATGGGTTATTTTGATAATTAATTAAAATGACTTTATTTACTAGCGTTTTTATATTATTATTTGGGATATATATTTGTGAAGCTGGCTACGGCGCGCCTGAAGGACATTATGGGTAAGCATATAATTTTCTTTTATTTTTATTGTTTTGTTATTATTATAAATATCTTTTTTATAGAAGTCTATTTTTATTTACTATCTTTAGTTTCTTTAGGATGTTTGGATAAGGATTGTTATCCAATCGTGATATTAAAAAAAATCGTATTAAGAGCGAAAAAAAAATTATATAGTTTTTTTGATCCAATTCGATTGTTAAAATATATTTAAGTTCACGATGATTTAAAATATTATTTTAATTTTATTCGTTATAGAAGATATAGATAATTCTTAGAAGAATGGGTATTGTGTAGAAATCATAAAAATGAAGTGATGAAAGGAAATTTTATACGTAAAGATTTTTCTTTTTACGAATTTGTTACTTCGATTCACACATTCACACTTTTCCAAATCAAACATCACGCAATTCAGACCTATGTATATTTAGAACAATTAAAATACATTTTTTGAGGTAATATTTATTTATAGGCAAGATTATCTATAGAGAAGTACATGATTTACTTATTTTCATCTTTCTGTCTAAATTTTACTTGTAATTATAGAGATAATGTCATAGTCATGATAGGAGATACAAGTACTCCTCCTCATACTTTTACTTTACTTTTACAAAGTAAAATTATTATAATTGGATTATATAACAACATATACATTTTTAAAATAATATTCTAACAGACAATCTGACGTCCAAGCACCTCCATATGTCCCGGCGTATTTGAAAAACCAAAGATTCGCGAATCCCAACCATGCAAGACCTTATATCGCAAGAAAAACATATTCCGGTACTAAAACTGCTGGCACTAAGACTGGCTATATGGGCACTAAAACCGCCCATGCTGGCACTAAAGCTAGCTATGGTGAAAGGAGATCTTGGCATCCACCAGGAACGTAAGTAGAATAAAATCCGGTTTATTTCATGGGTGAATCAATTTAAATTAAAAATATAGAAATCTTTAAAACCTAAAGTAACATACTATTTAAATAACATTAAAAAGGTCATTATGATAATACCTTTATGAGTCTATGTATGTATGTTTGGGATTGTACCTTTATGGCACTATTTAGCGAACACTTGGGTCGATATTGATAAATGACAAATTGTTTGATTCATTATCACGGCGCGCATGTCATAGAAAGTATAAGAATTTTAAAAACTTAAAATGAATTTTGACGTATGTAATATTCCGAAAAAAAAATCGGAAATCGATGAATACACACTTGATATAGTTGAACAGATATTTAAAAATCATTTTTAGGTTTCGTATATCATTTATCAATCAGAATTACCGTTTATAATCTGTAGCGGTTTAAATTTGGTTAGTAACGATTCTCAGTTACAGGCTTTTAGACAGAAATACAAATGTCTGGTTACGCAATCGAGTTTTGGATTTTTTAAATTATTTACTTGTTGTTTATTTAAAGTATAATTTAGGACTCGTAATCAACGGTCCGTGATCATAAGCAATACTGTGTCATGCCACATGGACTGAATTTCGAGGAAATGGCGTCTAACGATGTCAAACCTATTCTTAACAAATTTGTTTAAAGAAAAATATATCTATCTACCTTTTCTTTTATTTTTTGCTTAAAGGTATAATTAATTAAAAGCAGATTGATATATTTAATATATTATTTATTAAAAAGTTTTTCAAATATTTGAGATTATTGTATAAACTGCTAAATATGGAATGCACTTGAATTTCGAAACAATTAATTAAGAAACTTTTTTCCCATACTTATTTAGTTTATATAACTTCAAATGTTTTTGGTTAATGTTAAATAGGTGATGCAGTATCAAAATACATCAATATCTCCGAATTTAACCTTTTTTTCGTGTGACACATTATTGCTTATCAGCATCCATATATGACCTCAACTAATTAACTTATTTTAAGATTGAATTCTTTCAGACCGGCCTACTCCGAGTTTGCCAACATCGCCAAACAAAAGTATACATGTAAGTTTTACTTTCTAGCTTTTTTTATTATGTATCTTCGAAAAATACCCAACTAGGCATTTTTAACCGCGATGGGCGTCCTCAGCACGAAAGTGGAGAAGTCGCAGGATCACTTGCGCGGGCACATCCGCTGCCCCCCATTCTACTTTCTAGCTTTTTACTTTATGCCTAATTTAATTTTTTTAATTGTTTTGAATTATATAAATAAGAAGTCTTAAAAGTCGTAAAAATTAACGTCATTTTATAACTGAAATATTATATTTATTCATAAGGGATAAGGAAACATTTGCGGTTAGAAATCACTAAAAAACATACTCTAGGAATTAAAAGCCTCCTCTGTGTTAGACGTCTATTGAAAATAAAATTAACCACTTAATATAATTTATTTAACGTAGATCTAATGTGTATTTTGTTAACTTCAGTATACTAGATGGCTTATGCTTTGTTTCTTAGGATTGCGGTCCGTCAAATTATGGACGCAATATTTTAGGCTAGAAAATTCTTTGACTTACTACGACGTCAAATTACGTTTTCTAGGTAATTATGCCATACTATTTCAATAGTTAAAGTTTTGAGTGATGCCATCTAAATATATAAAGCGACGGTAAAACGGCAAGGAACGTCATCCAATTGCATAAACTATTTTTTTTTAATTATGCATAAAAAAATATATTAATGCAATAAAAATAAGCATTACACACACTGACATGTATTTGATATGCACACGCCTATATACTCATTTGTTAATTGTTAAAATCTGTGGTCAAATCGATAATAGATTATCTGTGGTCAATCTTTAAATTGATTGAAAATTTAATGTAGGACTGTATTCCAATCACTAGTTAAATTAAAATCATAAAACTATGGGACACAAACCGTTATTTAAAAGTTCTACTAATTAATCTACAAAAATGTAATAAGCCTATAATATGTAAATGGATTTTATATTTCTATCGACAAAGATTCAGATATCAAAGCACTATAAATAAAGGAAGTCGTTATGTTAAATTATTAATGATAAGCAAAATTATTTAATCGTATACAATTTTATAATAACTGTAAAACCTCTCAAAGTTTTTAATTTTAAATAAGTACTTTTTTGAACATTTCAAATATTTACAAATTGATCATTTTGGTCAGATATATTGCTACCAACGATTTAGAAGTAGTTTCTACCGAGAATAATCCGTACATGTAATTCTAACCTATTTAACATAAGTGCAATATATGATTCGTCCTCTTACTTAAATACCTTAACACTTAACACCTCCGTCAATCAAAAGGCACAAAAGACCTTCTAATGCTTCCCAGTCATCGCCATTAGGTCACATGATACTAATTTGTGGGCCTGGAAACACACAACAACACTGACACAAAATTTTAGATCAAACATCCATACAGAATAAAAAGCTTATTACGAGCTAAGATCGAACCTGCAGCCTTTAGCGCTTTATTTATTTATGACCACTGCGCTATCTGTCGTCAAATAACAAAATAAACCGGTCATTTCTCGGTCAACAGCTATTAATAATAATTTGAAACGTAAATAACACGATATACAGAAACAGTTGACATTGTAATGTTATCTCTATTATATTAACAAAACATTTTAGTACTTAAATTAGATCCTAAAATAATAGTATCCGCGCAATCTGGCCGCGTGGGAGCTATCGTTGTTCAGGCGGAAATTAAAAATATCACGCCAGAATAAAATGACCCAAATATAATAATAATAACAACTTTATTTAATCGCAATACATAATGTACATATTAACGGTTTTATAATTATTAAAATGGATCTATGAATTCATCAAGTCTGTCGAAAACATTCGACTTGAAATAATAATTTTTGGTTTTTAACTTCGTAAATTATATTTAGGTCGAAGTTTATTTTTTAGACACCAATTTAGAACCATTGAAAAAATCTATATATATAAAATCACTTGTCCTGACTGATTCATTAACGCAGAGCCTAAACCGTTGGGGCTACGAACTTGAAATTTTGGCAGGAGGTGGCTTTTAGGTTGTAGGCATCCACTAGGAAAGGATTTTTCGATTATTCACCCCTAAGAGGGTGAAAAGGGGTAAAAACGTTTGTATGCAAAATCCTATTCCGTGGTTGTATTAACTCAAAATATAAAATAGAAAACGGGGTACTATTATTCCACACTGGGGTGCAAGGGGGTAGTAAAGTTTGTATGGAGAAAATGTATTTTTTTGACCGATTATCCTTAAATTCTGCACAAACATTACTTAGGGAGAATAATGAAATATACATATGTATCCCAGAATTTCAAATCCTGGAAAGGTCACAATATCGCTGGTAGATTTATTTAGCTGAAATTATACGCGGGTGTAGCCGCGAGCAACTGCTAGTTAAATATAAAGTTGTAGCAACTTGTAGCTAATTTCAGCTGTAAAACATTTACAGATTGTTACAACACTGACTAGATGAAATATAAAATATGTTAAACAAAGGAAAATTAAGATTAACTGCATTAAGATTTTAACATTAATTAGACACTTTTCAACATTAACTGCCTTACTACAAAAGATTTAAACAGACGTTAAACGCGTGTTTATAAAAATTCGTACTACAAATCCGCGTCTAAGCACAGTTTTGAGTTAAACACTCTTTAGATATAGATTAACACACGTTTAAGTTAGTTACTAGATGTCTAAACCTATTTCTGCTGTCAAATGTAACGTGTAACATTTTATCAATAAGTATTTTTATGAGTTTATTCGCTGTAAAGCAATTTATATAATATTTTAAGCAATGTTTAATTTTTAAACACTGTTTAGCTAGACACGTGTTGAACATGGTTTTAATGCGTCTTTGGTAGTATGGCAGTAAGAGTTTCATTTTGACACAGCTTTGTGTGACGTCGAATGCAAGAACAATGGAATCTGCGTGGCCAAGAACCAATGCTTGTGTCCACCGAACTTCCAGGGAAATTACTGTGAGTTCGAGAAGAAGGCTTGCCTGGTCTACCCGCCTTTGCCAATGAACGCTGCCAGAAAGTGTTCTTCTGAGTAAGTTATAAACTTACGTCTGACTTTTTGTCAATAATAATAATGTCGTTTTTCTAGAATCGATCTTGTTAACATTAAAAGATACAATCGTTTACGAATGTAAATTCAATAAAGTTCTACCAAGAAAGTTAGTAATTACTCTTTTCAAATATATTTGTTACAAGATCATTGTTTTCTGACGTATTTAGTCTAAACATTCTATATAATATTAGACATAATTGAAATACATATTTATTTAACAGTTTCTGTACGATAACTTGTGCGGAAGGGCACAAATTTGTCGATGGCTCAACGGTGGCGAATATGCGATGCGTTGAAGGTCAATGGCGACCGACTCGGGCTGACATCACATCGATACCGGATTGCCAGCCAGAGTGTGACCCCCCATGTCTGAATGGTGGGGTATGCTTGTCGGTTAACACGTGCCAGTGCCCGGCTGATTATAGAGGCCCACAGTGCCAATACTGTAAGTATTTTCCTCTGTTATTTTTGGTGGTACTAAATTGTATGGTCTTTTTCATTAAAAATAATTAACTACATATAAAAAACAAGAGGTCAAAGATTTAATAAGACACAATATTGCAGAGTCAGAAGTAAACATATTTTTGTAAGTTGTATCACTAAGGCTTATATAAAATACTTTTAACTTGAGGATTTCCAAAACATGTAGACTCCTTTGAAACCGTGGTAAATTAATTTGCTTAATTTTCAAAAAAAAATGTAAATTCCTAATTTTTAATAAATATATTTCGATTTCGATACAAAAATACCTAATATCTTCATAGCCAACATTTTCATGTTACATATTAACGATATTTTTGTCAACCTACTTAGCATTTATCCTGGCTGTATAGTTTATTTTTCTTTACTTGTATTTATTTCGTAACAATAACCCGAATATAAATCACTATTTATCGAAAAAATATTTTTCATTACAATTTTGCATAAAAAAATTATTCAGTTCAATCATGCAATCGATAATTTCTTATCTAACTCTTATGTGTGGCTAGAAATCCTACTAATATTATAAATGTGAAAGTTTGTATGTGTGTTTGGATGGATGTTTGTTACTCTTTCACGAAAAACCTACTGAACCGATTTCGCTGAAATATGAAATGAAGATTGCTTATATCTTGGATTAACACATAGGCTACGTTTTTTCCCGAAAAATTTAAAGTTCCCACAGGAATAACTGACTAAGGAAGTACTGAACCGATTTGACTGAAATTTGAAATGAAGATGGCTTATATCTTGGATTCACACATAGGCTACGTTTTATCCCGAAAAATTTAAAGTTCCCACAGGAATAACTGACTAAGAAAGTACTGAACCGATTTGACTGAAATTTGAAATGAAGATGGCTTATATCTTGGATTCACACATAGGCTACGTTTTATCCCGAAAAATTTAAAGTTCCCACAGGAATAACTGACTAAGAAAGTACTGAACCGATTTGACTGAAATTTGAAACGAAGATGGCTTATATCTTGGATTTGCATTTACTATTCCACGCGGTCGAAGTCGCGGGTGTAAGCTAGTATGCTATATTTTTCTGCTAAATAAGACAAGTAAAGAAAAATATACTATACACGTATGTACTTATTATTTTAGTCCAATCTTTCACAGGTTTTTAAAACAAAGCATCTGCTATCTAACTTCGCAACTTTGGACAAACCGATATTACACGAGAATAAATTTCCAATAAAACATTCAATTTGACATATATTGTTCAATTCAATTCAATTCAATTCTTTGGTTTATGGCTTTTAGTTGTGCCAATTAGACACATGTTATTTCGCCAATGTCACGTGGAATGGAGAAAACACGATGGAGATTGATCGGTGGGGTCGAGAATCCAACCTTGACTAAATTTTGAAAACACCCTAAAATAGTGTGAATTTCATTGTTAGTCCTAAAACAACACAAAAAAGAGTTATAAATATAATAAATATATAGTATAAAAATACAACTAATAATAATGGGACAGTCACATGTTTTATTTACAACTTAATTTTATTACATTTAATATATTTACACAGAAACGAACACAGTGGACTAAACACAAACATCAATAAACATTGACATATATTGTTCCCCAGCTGCTA
The DNA here is from genome assembly GCA_037950945.1 of Hypolimnas misippus. Classification (NCBI taxonomy): domain Eukaryota; kingdom Metazoa; phylum Arthropoda; class Insecta; order Lepidoptera; family Nymphalidae; genus Hypolimnas; species Hypolimnas misippus. Next base: position 13,417,746 of record JBBEEQ010000024.1, on the reverse strand, counting down.
GTGTTTGTGACGTCCGTAAATTGGCATTCAACGGTGGCTACAATTGCATGGGAAATAGCGAGAAGTTCTCGTGCGTGCTGTCTTGCCCCGCCGGAGCCTCGTTCAGCACGCCGGCCGCTGACGCGTACACTTGCCTCTACTCGACTGGCATCTTCGAACCGCAACCCATACCGCACTGCGTGTTTAGTAAGTTCTGATCCAGTGGTGATTTTTTTACCCGATCCAAAATGGGGGTAATTTTGTCGCTTGGATGCTGATAAGCAATGTGTCAACCCACAACTTTTAAAGTCATTGAAATTAAATAATTAAGCACGGAAATTGTTCCATAATTTAATGTTTCGAATATTGAAGTGTGTTCCATATTTTGAAATATACAATGATCTCATATATTAGAAAAACTTAATATTCGATAAAATTTTTGATTATACAAATCAGTTTTTAATTCTTTATACCATTTAGAAAAGAAAAAATTGATATATTCTTGTTTAGTTTTATTAAGAATATTTTTATCTTTAGACGCCATTTCCTCAAAATGAAGTCCTTGTGGCTTGACACAGTATTGCTTATTAGCCTTCATTTATATATGTGTGTATGTCAGTTCCATTGTGACTATTTGTTGCCTTGATTGATTGTTGAGTTTTTTTATTAAATATATTTCAATAAAGCAATCCAATATGTTTTTCTTTATTTGTCCTTCCAGACGAAGTTATCGTGATCACGCCATCTAATCATCGTAAAATCGTAAGTAGATTGTCACATAGAAATTTATAAAACAATACTCTGAGTTGATTCTCTCTAATTACTAAATTTTGAAATTTCCTTCATTAGCCGTCCTTAAACCAAGTGCATTCAAACTCAACTGATGCATCTCTATACGAGACTACCACCCAAGGTGTTGGGAAGTATGGTCATAGCAAGAATCCGATCACCATCATCGTACAGGACTTCACCCCCAAGGGGGGCAGCTGCTTGACCTGGGCTGGTGTCCACTACAAGACGTTTGATGGGAAGATATACAGGTATACATGACATTTTCTTAGGGTTATTATATTTTCTGAGATATTATTTCACGTATATATTTTATATTTGGTATACATATTTTCAGACATCTGTAATAATTGTACAAATGTTACCTTACACTATAAACCTTTATCTTTTAATTGCCTAAATTATTGAACCCATTTTGTTAAATATTGGTACAGATCATTATCTACCTAGCATTTTTCCCGGTTATACCAGGATCTGCTTTCTATTCTAGTCCGGATATTGACGAGTTACTGACCTCTGCAACCTCTGAAGGCAAGTCAGTAATCATTTAGACTAGAATAATTTATCTACTATGAGTAAGGATCATTATCAGGTGATTGTGATAGAAGCCGGGACCGACAGCTTTACGTGCTCTCCGAGGCACGGTGGGGAGACCCACAAGGAGAAACACCCAGACCTGGGAACAAATATTTAAAAATATTGGTACAGATATAAAATAAATACCAAAATGTTACTTTGGTCACCACCACTATAATCAGAGCACTAATTTTGGTCATTAATAAAACTTGTAATAGGTAAAATTGGGGATGAAATTTCTATTCAGACGAAGTGCTGGTGATCATTTAATTAAATAATAAATTTCTTCAAAACGTTTTCCAACAGTTTCCAATCTCCCTGCAAGCATATTCTGGTCCGAGACTCAACGGAGCATAAGTACACCATCGCCATCAGACACCCGGAGTGCGAGAGGCCGGGCTACTGCCCCTCGGAGATCGTCATCTACTTGGAGGAGAAGATGTACGCGCTCAGTGTTGCCGGTGAGAAATTATGAACTCAAGAAATAAAGATAATTTTTAACCCCCGACGCAAAGAGAAGGGTGTTGTAAGTCTGACCGCTATGTATGTCAGCCTGTCTATCTGTGGCACCGTAGCTTCTAAACCGGTGAACCAATTAGGGAGTACTTTTTTATTTAAAAGAGGGTTCTCTAGCGATAGTTCTTCGACATGTTTTACCAAAATCGATCCAGCCTTAATTAAATTCAATTTTAGTCAATTATTCTTGGCTAAAAAAAAAAGGAAAAAATTTTGCGATATATTTATTGTGAAATCGGAAATTTGTGAAATAAGTGATTTATCGCTAAAAAAAGTTGATTCTATTAATTAATTCACAATACAATTTCCATAGTACGTCGTTCATAAAACAGAACCTACTATCGGTATTTACATTTAATTTGTCAATGAAACAATCATTATGTACGTGTGTTCCCCCTTATTACCCGACTGACCTAGAAGCATTAGGAGCACCTGTAGGCTAAAAGGCATTTGGGTTTTTAATTTACTAACTTTATACCTATATCACATAATAATCTAAACCAAATATTGAAAACAATTATCTTATATTTTCGAAATTTAAGTCATAATGTAAGGACATTTCTCGCAGAGGATGGATCAGTGGTATTCAGAAACAGCAAACGCATGATCCCGATACCAGCTTTCCTGCCCGGCATCAGGGTGTCGATGCCTACTGACCAGGTGCTCGTCAACTTGGATGTCGGTGTTACACTGAAATGGGATACTAATGTAAGTATTTTTTAATAATAATTTTATCTTTTTGGTGAACTGTGGATAATATTACCAAAATTATGACCTAAAAGTATGTCCCTCGTAATTATTTGTCGCTGCATCGGATTTTCTGTTAAACTAAGTGATTTTGTTTCACTTCCCTGTTTACGAACCAAATTAGAACACTCTTAACACTAAAAATAAACTTAGGAAAATCGGTAGAAAACCATTTATTTAGTTACATTTGATGCTATTGATAACTTGCGAACAGTAGTAGGTGGTTCATAGTGAGATAGTAATTTTATCAAACGGTTTCTCATCTCTAAAACGTGAAGAACTACTGTATTAGAAAGAAAAAGACCCAATGTCAGGTTGCCTTTTTCCAAAAAATATGTGGAATTGATTAGTATCTTAAAACTTACGCATACTTAGCCGACGATCAATTTACTACCAGGTACAAATTTCTAAAGATATGTTAAAATAATAAGTTTTTTTTTGAAATAATAACCTAAATTTACGTTGCCATCAATAACACCTGATCTTCTATTATGCACCAAATTCCAGGATCTGGTGGTAGTTGAAGGATCAGTTCTGCTGTGGAACAAGACGGAGGGTCTCTGCGGTACTCTCGATGGTAACCCTGAAAACGATATGATGACCAAGGAAGGAAACGTCGCTCAAACTAAATCGGTCATGATTGCTTCTTGGGAGTTAAACAAAATAGGAGGTCAGTGGAGACATTTTGAGTTAATATCATTGCTATGTTTAGCTTATGAATTAACAGCATTTTTCTTGAAAATTTACCGAAAATTACTAAATCAATTACTTCATTTAAATATTTTTTCGACTTTTTATATCGTCATTACACAAGTCAATCTTGTCAATCAAATCAAAAGCATATTATTGAATCGAAATAAATATTGTACCATAAGAAGAAACAAAACAAGAATCTTACTAATCCACTAAGAAACTGTAAATATTTCCAGACATATGTGAAAGCAGTCCGTCTGAAGTGAGCGCGTGCTCTTCCAAATCGAACGCTGACATGAAGAACGCTCTCAAGTTCTGCACTAAAATCTTCGGCAAGGATAAGTTCAGGAAGTGTTCGAAGGTAAGATTGATTTACCATGAATAGATGGACGCTGATAAGCAATACTGTGTCAAGCCATCGCACTTCATTTGAGAAAATGGCCTCTAAAGATATGAAACCTATTCTTAATAAATTTGTTTGAAGAATAATATATCTATCTTATCTTTTCTATTTTGATAAAAGGTATAATTAAGCAGATTGGTATAGTAAAAAAGGTTTAATATAATAATAAGCTTTTTTGAATTTATGAGATTATTGCAAAATATTGAACACACTCCAATATTCTAAAAATTAGCTTAAGAAACTTTTTTCCGTACTTATTTACTTTATATGACTTGAATAATATTTAAATGATGTTAAATTCGTGACGCATTATCAGAACACATTAATATCTTCGAATTCGACTTTCCGTGGGTTGGCACATTATTGCTTATCAGCATCCATTTGTAGCCAGCAGTACCGTATCAATATCAGTTCTAGTGACCACTCAGTCGGTTGCAGTGACCACTGCGCCAACCTGTCTGTCAATTTGTTTTTAAATCCCTGTCTGTAAATTTTATTTAAACCCTTTATCTTTTCTAGGTTATGGATGTGTCACAGCTGCTGGAAGTCTGTCAATGGGACTACTGCGCTTGTGTTACGAGCTTGAGTTAGTATAAATAATAAATTTAATCGAAAATCTGTAGAAAATTATCATATTCGCTGGGTGCGAAACATAAGGTGGGGGAACCACGAAACGATCGCAGCGCGCGTCATGGCCAAAAAAGGAACTTTCTGTGGCGCTGTCACTTTTTACTAGCGAGATTTACGTTTTTAGTAAATAAACATTAGTCGCGAAGCTTGCTGCGTAGTTAATTGCAAAAACAATGGCAGAAATAGTGGTAAAAATGTTTTCCTTTCAATGTTGTTTGTGGTTGGAAAATGATGTCGTGTGTGATTGGTCGGAATACAGTTTTTATGATTAATTTGTCCATGTTTAACTGAAAATACATAAAAAGATGGATTATTGAGAGCACGAGCACTCATAAATAATCTTCTGCTATTTACATGAAATGCGTTATTCGATGAAATTTGCTTATTTCTTTACTTACTTCTCATGACGACAGTAGTGAAAAATCCGTAATGTACTAAGCGAAACCTATAGGTTGTGCCATTTTAGACGAAAAATAAGAAAGGCTTACCTTATATAGATTTAGAATATTTATTGAAATAAATGTAATTACAATATTTATTTAAAATTGTTCGTTTTTAAATAACTCGTCGTAATGACAGCCGGGCATTTGACATTTCGAAGGCCACCATATTTGCAACCACTAGTTGGCGCTGTCATCGCGCACCCAGCGAATAGTTATTTGTCCAAAACTGTTCCTCTTAATGTGATGGATAAATTTTGGTTCTTAATTATATCATTGGTATACCCCATTCATAATAAATCTCTTACACTGAGCTACAGATAATGTTCAATCAAAATTGATAGATTTAGAAGCATATCATTTTGTACAGATATTCCTTATAAATATATTGTATGGTTTGTAATAATTTACAAACGTTAAGACGGGATGGTAAGTGATCACCTCCACCTGTGAACATTTGTGGGTTCAAAAGAGCAACAAATTCATTCTTGACTTAAAAAAGCCTAAGGGATAAAGGGAATAGGGAACAATGGAAGGACGGATGGAGATACTTCCAGCTTTTTCACTAGGCGAAACGTAGTTATACTATTTACTTTACACCGAATTTCTAGTCTCGTTTGGTATTTTCTCGTAGACGAGCTCTAGTTAGTTGGCTTTAGCTAGGTTACACCATAACTACTCTAATATGTTGTAACAAAGTAGGTAACAGCATATAAATGGACGCTGATATGCAATACTGTGTCAAGCCACACGGACTTCGTTTTGAGAAAATGGCGTCTAAAGATGTCAAACCTATTCTTAACAAATATGTTTGAAGAAGTATATATCCATCTTTTCTTTAATTTTTTGATAAAAGGTTTAATTAATTAAAAGCTGATTGATATATTTCATATAATATCTAATAAGAAGTTTTTCAAATATTTAAGATGAATGACGCACTTGAAATTCGAAACAATTAATTAGGAAACTTTTTCCGTACTTTTTTTAGTTTATATGACTTTATTTTTTTTGAATAATGTTAAATAGGTGATGCAGTATCAAAATACATCAATATCTCAAAGTTTGACTTTTTGTAGGTTGGCACATTATTGCTTATTAGCATCCAAATGTCCCACTGTTGGACAAAGACCTCTTCTCTTATTAAGGAAAAGGTTGAGAGCTTAATCCACCACGCTAATCTACTGCGCGATGGATATACATGTGTCAGAATCTCTCCCGCCATATGCTCCTCACGATGTTTTCCTTTACCACCGAGCACGAAATTTTAAACACAAATTTAGCAGTTGAAAACTTAGTAGTCCTAGCCGGAGTTTGAATCTTATGCATTGAGGTGAACTTGTCTTAACCACTAGCCCACATCAGCTCGTTTTAGCAAAGTGTGAATGTTTGAAGGTCCAGAGGAGTGCGCCTGCAGGACCGTGTCAGTGTACGCTAAGGAATGTCTCCGTCATGGAGTCCAGGAAATGAAATCTTGGAGGGACTCGGAAACTTGCCGTGAGTACAAAATTTTTTTGCGAACATCAGTATCTTTGGCAGATAATCGAATTCGACATTGATCAGTTATAACTGACTTGAAAAAAGAGTTCTGAAATTCTCCTCCTATGACTACAGTGATCGTATTACTTTCATTCTTCAAAAATGGATGCTTTTTGGATTTTTTTCTAAATAAATCATTACTAGTTGGTCATTTTAATTTCATTATAAATACCCTTATAATACGTATATACATACGTATATTACGTATATTACGTAATTAATTATTATGAACAACACCTTATGTTCTAAACTATAATGTGAAGACATTAATGGTAATATGTTGCAAAATTTTAATTTCCAGAAAATTGGGTTAAAACGTATTAACTACGTTTGCCCAAAAGTTTTTTTTTTCAAAAATGCAATCATTTTAAGGTTTGAAATTATATATACACATATAACACTTTTATCCATGCATAAAACAGATCATCTTCTTCCACTCATGTCTTGTATTATCAACAACAATACGTAAAATGATCTTTTATTCTTCATGTCCTCCAATCTAGCAATGAAGTGCCCGGACGGCAAGATCTACAGGTCGTGCGGACCGGACTCGCAAGCCAGCTGCGCGCTGCCGCGAGTGACGCCCAAGGACAACTCCACCTGCGTCGAGGGATGCTTCTGTCCGGACGGTATGTTAGGATAAAAAGATCTTTTAGCTAAGTAGATGGTTTTCGCGACTTAGTCAGCAGATTTTGCTTGAATGTTTATTTTGAAGCTTATCTCTTTCAGAAGTTAGTAATTATCCGTGCCAACTTTCATACTCCATTTCACCCTCTTCAAGTTTTAGTTTCGCGACCAAAAGTAGCCTAATTGTCTATTTATTTTATCCATATATCTATATCTGTACCAAAATTTACCAGAGCGTAAAAATTACAGACAGGCGGAAAACGGTACTTCCATATTTATAATATTAGCATGGATTCAAAACTAACTTTCCTATAAACAACATTAAATCTATTGATCTAAAGGTTTCAATCCAGATATAAAAGAAAAATAAAACTTGCCACCGCCAACTTTTCATCGATCATTCAATTGTCAATCTTTCATCAGGTCTTCTGATGGAGAACGGTCGCTGTATCCCGAAGAACGAGTGTCCGTGCCGAGTGAGGAATCAGAGCTTCCCGCCTGGAACCGTTTTGCCCAAAGGCTGCAACACCTGGTAAGACATACTTCTTTTTATTTTTGTGTTGTGTTTAATTGTATATTATGTTCTATCATTGATGAACCATGAATACGTCTATTTATTTAGAATACGTTACGAAATACACTCCAGTACTCTAACAACTTGATGACGCCGAACGCACTAGTTGACACCTCATTAGACGTAGTAAAATATCAATTTGAAATGTCATTAACTCTGGCCATTATGCCATTTTATTTCGGAAAACCCCTTAAGGCTTGTAGGAACGAAGGACAATTATTGGGGGTACTTTTTTGTCGTTCGAAATAGATCGTTAAAAACTGTATCGCATAATGGGGCATGAAATGTATGTTTTTATTATGTGACGGACAAAGTCCCTCGTTTGAGCAAGTCAATAATGTGTCATTTAAATCAATAAAATTGTATCTACCAATTTTAGTATAACTATATTAATTATTATATATAATTCTTAATTTTATCAGTACATGTGAAGCCGGCGAATGGACGTGTACCCAAGTACCGTGCGGTGCCCGCTGCGGCGCAGTGGGAGACCCGCATTACACCACGTTCGACGGTCTGAGATACAATTTCATGGGGCACTGCACTTACACGCTGATGAAGACTGATAACATTACCATTGATGTGGAGAACGTCGCCTGTTCTGGTGCGATCACTGAGGTAGACATTAATTTTTAACTTGCTTTTGTCTGCCTGATATAAAAGTGATATATGAAGATGGGTAGAGGGAAATCTGAAACTTTCATAGCTAGTGAAATTTGCCGAAAGGAAGTATGGTCCAATTATTTCTATTATTGTAATTCTCCTAGTTAAATACTTCTCTCTTCTGACCCATTTACATGAATCATTCTGTTTACAATTTTATATTTACCATAAATAAATCTTAAATTGTGGCAAACTGAAGAAGGCAATAATAATAATCTTTGTGATAAAAATTATATTTGTTAATTAAGGATGAAAATCTCAGACTCTCTGAAATAATCCGACAGTTAATATGACGCTTGATAATAACTTTTAAGTAATGGATTTGGAAAGATCTTGAAGCATTTTTATATTTAATTAAACATAGATGTTCCATCTATCACACCTTCGAAAAACAAATCAATTACGGCTTAAAGAAAGAAACCCAAGTGTGAACTTAACCAGTATTGTTAGAACAGATTAAAGTTCAAAATGCTTCTCCAGGCTATGAACCTAGCCCCCTATAAAGGAGAAGGCAAGCCGTCGTGCACGAAGGCCGTCAACCTGCAGTACAACGGAGCCAACGTCCACCTGAAGCAGGGCGGGTTCATTCTCGTGAACGGGAAGGAAGTCACCTCCTTGCCCGTTAATGTTGGGGACATCCGGATTCGTGCTGCCTCATCCCTGTTCATCATTAGTAAATAATGTTATATATATCCTAAAGATCCCTTAAAACGTGTAATTTTTTTAATAATTTTGTTTCTTTTCGTATTTTTGGGAATGTAAATTAATTAAAGATTCTTAGTATGTTCCATTGCACTTTCTTAACCATTAATTATTTCATCTCATAAATAAAAATAAAAGCTAGTGATTAATTAACTTAACTGTTTGATTATTTTTCTTGGAACGCTTTAGAAAGATTACTTAAAACTTTTATTAAATTAAGTAATTGACCAAATGTGATCAACCGCAATAATCTTGAATTTTCTTTTCAGTTCAATTACCAATCAAAGTGGATCTGTGGTGGGATGGAAATACAAGAGTGTTCGTAGATGTGCCGCCATCGTTCCATGAACACACGAAGGTATTTTCTACATTAATTACAGACGACGCAAAATTCATTTAATTATTCTTTATACTTCACTAAAATTGAAATTTAAACGGCAGTGCCCCGTTATGGTGGATAGTGTGGTAGTGGTAATAATTCGTAACTTAGTAAAAAAAAATATATTTTTTCAGGGTCTCTGTGGAACATTCAATTTGAACCAAAAAGACGACTTCTTGACCCCTGAAGGTGATGTGGAGCAATCGGCTCTCGCCTTCGCCAACAAATGGAAGACCAGGGAGTTCTGTGACGACGTCGCTACCAAGGAACCGGAGCACCCTTGCAAGGCCAATGTCGAGAACAAGGAAACCGCCGAGAAATATTGTAGCCAGCTGAAGAGCAAGTTGTTCGAAGGTAAATAAATATATTCATTTTAATTTGATTCGATAGAATACTGAAGACTTCGTTTTGATTTTGTTCACCTTAGTTGACATGGACAAAAACTTACGATTCATCGACAAAAGTTAAAAAGTAAAGATTTTTGAAACCTTTTCTATATCTTAATGCTTACCACCGCCGGAAACTAATTTAAAATATCAATTTTCCTCCTAGCTAGCCTAGCTTGTTACTTTACATGGTCCTAACGTTGGCCTACAAATATTACAATCAAGTATAAGATCCTCAACGACGATGTCATTGTATTAAGACTGTAAGCTATCATTCACCCTTCCAGGGGGTGCACTCTCAAAGACAAGAGTTCTTTATTGCTATTAATAATATTAAATCAAAATTAACTACTATTAAATGAAATCCCGCCTCCACAGCGTGCCACTGGTTCGTGGACGTGCAGCCGTACTACGAAGACTGCGTGTACGACATGTGCGCGTGCGCGGGCGACGTGTCGCGCTGCCTGTGCCCCGTGCTCGGGGACTACGCCACCGCGTGCGCGCGCAGCGGCGTGCTCGTGCACTGGCGCTACAACGTCAAGGAGTGCGGTGAGTGACACACACACACACAACGTGTACGTACACCTACGTACATACTCGCATATGCCCGCAATTGAGAAAAAAGGAAGTTTATCTGCATTTACATTCTCTTTTTTTAAATCAATATTCTTCTTTATTAAAATTGTACTACCCGTTAAAGAAGCATACATTAACATATTGTCTACTCCTAGAAATATTACGTACTCTGTGTGGGTTTAGTTTTGTATGAATTACACAAATGTGCTTTAAGTCAATGGTTGTGGCCATACACTCTTTCTCCATTTTTTTTTCAACGCATGATTTTTTTTATTATTTTATAACATAATTCATGTAATGCAATGTTTTTCTCCATAACATGAATCCTATAACTCCATATTTTTGTCACCAGAGCTGCAGTGCACGGGCGGGCAGGAGTACACGGTGTGCGCGGACAGCTGCCTGCGCACGTGCTCCGACGTGGCGCTGTCCGCCGCCGCCACGTGCCGGCCCTCGTGCGTGGAGGGCTGCGCGTGCCCCGCGGGGCAGGTACGTGCCGTGGGTCGTGTCGTACAGTACTGCCCACTATTAAGACAAACCTTTTTAGTAGGGGACTGATTTGGTCCTGATGAGCCGGATCGTATTTGGTTAATTAACATTACAAAGTATGATTCATTGGTAGAGTAGTTTAATAATGACGTTGTACTTTCAATAATACCATCGTGGCTATAATACGAGTATATAATAGATGTATAATTACAATGTTATCTTTATGTAAATGGTGTGTTTTTCTAGGTGCTTGATAACAACAATGTATGTGTACCAGTGGCCCTGTGTCCGTGCTTCCACAAGGGAATGGAGTTCAAACCTGGCTACAAAGAAATAAGAGCTGGCAAAAGGGAAAGAGATCTTTGGTAAATTAATAACTAATTTGTTTCTTGTTAACTTTTTTTTATGTACAGATATTTTTATATATTTTTTTTATGAAAGAATAATATATGTAATAAATAGTCAATCAGCTAACATAATGTTAATATTTTGGATTGAGACAACTTGCCATTAAAACTTTTTACATCTCGCACAAATATATTCCTATAACTGCGGGCGTTCCACAAGGTGGCGTGTTGTCTCCCCTCTTGTTTTCGGTCTTTATAAGTACCGTCACTTCTCATATATCTTCTCTCTATCACCTGTATGCAGATGATCTTCAGATCTATTCACAAAGTAAAATTGCGAACCTTCCAGAAACTATACATCTAGTTAATAATGATTTATTAAATATTTCTAATTGGTCTACTTCATTTGGATTACGAGTAAACCCAAATAAAACACAGGTGCTGATTATTGGTAGTTCAAAGTTAATTTCACGCATATCTTTTTCGGATCTCCCGGCTGTACACTTCAACGGTGTTAACATACCGTTCAGTGTTACAGCTAGGAATTTGGGAATTACCTTTGACCAGCACCTATCTTGGGAACCACAGATAAGTGACGTTAGTAAAAAAATTTTTGCAGCCGTTGGCTCCCTTCGAAGATTACGCAACTTTCTACCCATTCCTACCAAAATTATGTTAGCACAGTCACTCCTACTACCAATTCTCGATTATGCTGACGCATGTTATCTTGATCTAAAAGAGGAGCAACTTAATAAACTTGAGCGTCTCCAAAATCTCTGCATCCGATTCATATTTGGTCTTCGCAAATATGATCACGTTTCTGAATTTCGTAAAAAGCTCAAGTGGCTCCCAATCCGGCTTCGCAGGAATACTCACATCCTTCAACTTCTCTACTGTATTCTGTTCAATCCTTCTTCCCCTTCATATCTAAAAGAACGTTTTCAATTTCTTAGTTCTTCACATAGCCACAATCTTCGTTCTGAAGAGAATTTGGTGCTAAAAATACCTCCCCATACAACATCTTTTTATAGTGACTCATTTACAGTCCATTCAATTCGTCTGTGGAACTCTCTTCCACTAGAAGCAAGGCGTGCACCAACTATTACAACTTTTAAAAAAATTATAAAAGAGCACTATCTTGCTTTATAAAAAATACAAAAATTACTGCAATTAAATATTATATTTATTATGTAAGTATTTATAGTATGTAAATGTATATATTTATAATGTGTATGTATATTATTATATAATTATGTATTTATATTTATGGAATATTTATTTATGTATCGTATATATACAAATATATATTGTATTTATTTTTTAAGTATTACATAATTTGTACACCCCTACCATCCTATCAATCTCCTCTACCAAAGGTTGCCTGGAAGAGATCGCTGTTTTAGCGATAAGGCCGCCTATTGTACATTTTTCTTTTCTTTGTTTTTGTTTTACTCCTATTATTTCGTCTATATTGGTGTACAATAAAGAGTATATAAATAAATAAATATTTTTTCACACCGATTATTGATCCGTTATAGGAAGATAACGGAAAAAAAAACATGAAGTTGGTATCAACTTAAATGTCGCAAGTTTAGTACTAGGTCATCAATTTAAATTTAGTTTTATATAATTCTATGGTTTATATTCTATGATTTTGTAAAATTAAAAACATATTTTATCAACATTAAAGTCAAATTAACAAGTGTAAAACGTTTTAACATTATCTTTATAAACTAAAGTTAATTAATACAAAAAATAAATTGAAAAAAGAAAGAAAGGAAAAGAAATTTCTCCGTTAACAAACTCTTTCCGACGACCTCCCCACGCTAAACCGTGTCTGTCGCAGTACATGCGTGGGCGCGCACTGGGACTGCGCGCCGGCCAGCGCCGCCGACGTGCAGAACTACCCGCCCGCCGAGGACGTGCGCAGCTCCTGCAGCGCCGCCCGCCACCTGGAGTTCACCACCTGCGAGACCAAGGAACCTCTCACCTGCAAGGTATTCTACTCCCAGCCACTTCGTGTCCCAGCACCGGGAACATTCAGAACTACCCGCCCGCCGAGGACGTGCGCAGCTCCTGCAGCGCCGCCCGCCACCTGGAGTTCACCACCTGCGAGACCAAGGAACCTCTCACCTGCAAGGTATTCTACTCCCAGCCACTTCGTGTCCCAGCACCGGGAACATTCAGAACTACCCGCCCGCCGAGGACGTGCGCAGCTCCTGCAGCGCCGCCCGCCACCTGGAGTTCACCACCTGCGAGACCAAGGAACCTCTCACCTGCAAGGTATTCTACTCCCAGCCACTTCGTGTCCCAGCACCGGGAACATTCAGAACTACCCGCCCGCCGAGGACGTGCGCAGCTCCTGCAGCGCCGCCCGCCACCTGGAGTTCACCACCTGCGAGACCAAGGAACCTCTCACCTGCAAGGTATTCTACTCCCAGCCACTTCGTGTCCCAGCACCGGGAACATTCAGAACTACCCGCCCGCCGAGGACGTGCGCAGCTCCTGCAGCGCCGCCCGCCACCTGGAGTTCACCACCTGCGAGACCAAGGAACCTCTCACCTGCAAGGTATTCTACTCCCAGCCACTTCGTGTCCCAGCACCGGGAACATTCAGAACTACCCGCCCGCCGAGGACGTGCGCAGCTCCTGCAGCGCCGCCCGCCACCTGAAGTTCACCACCTGTGAGACCAAGGAACCTCTCACCTGCAAGGTATTCTACTCCCAGCCACTTCGTGTCCCAGCACCGGGAACATTCAGAACTACCCGCCCGCCGAGGACGTGCGCAGCTCCTGCAGCGCCGCCCGCCACCTGGAGTTCACCACCTGCGAGACCAAGGAACCTCTCACCTGCAAGGTATTCTACTCCCAGCCACTTCGTGTCCCAGCACCGGGAACATTCAGAACTACCCGCCGGTTAAAGACATTCTCAATTTATATGGTTACCATTATATACTTCACATAACATATTTTTTCTGATTTTTTTGTGTCTTTTAAGTTTAGAAATATTCGTTGATCCATTTACAATTTATGTATTATTGTGACCAAGAATACTACGGTTATATTTTATACGTTTTCGTAGTTTGAAATCTGTCTTAAATAAACCAAGACTCATTATAATCGTGCTAGGTAACAGAGGCCTATTTTACGGTAGTAGTTATTTTATTTTCCTGTCATGCTATCTATTCGCATAAAACATAGACTATGAAGACAATTCTTGCGTCTCAGAATGTGAATCATATATGGTTGCGACGCTACCAGATATTGTACCATCGGATATAAAATGGACTAGTTTTTTTCGGAGATGACTCCTGGCTAAGATTTTTTTTCCAAACGAATGGAAAAGTTTAATCATCATAATTAAGCGCTAAGATCCTTTTGAGTATTTTTCAGTATTTTTTCTATAGTTTTGTATTTAGCCATTTAAGCACAACTGCAAAATCCCTGTATGTTTTTTAAATAATAGTTTTTTTTCAACAGAACATGCACTTACCACCAACGGTAACATCGCAAGAGTGTCGACCAGGTTGTCAGTGTAAAAAGGGCTATGTACTCGACGCTTCGTCCAAGCAATGTGTGGTGCCGTCAGATTGTCCTTGCCACCACGGTGGTCGCAGTTACCCGGAAGGTCACACCATGCAAGAAGAATGCAATACATGGTGAGCTTAACAAGTTGTTGATTAAATAATGGTATTTATTTATAACCTTTTTTAGTGTTTTTCAGTTGTCATAGATGGCGTCACTTGTCTTTTAAGTCGCGATATCGTTGTGTTAAATTATTATGTGTTTTATTGATGTTTCAGCGTATATGAAGTACAATTAGCGTTTTTTTTTTTTTTATTTAAGTGTACCTTATAATTCTTCAGAGGTACGTCCTCAATATTTTCTTGGTGTAAACAGAAGACAATTTTGTGTGTTAATTTTTTTATATTAAAAAATAAAAAATGAAAAACATATATATAATATTTGGAGGCGCCGGGTATCGATCCCGGTACCTCTCGCATGCTAAGCGAGCGCTCTACCATCTGAGCTACGCCCCCGTTGTTTCTTAATTCCAACTAACCAGTATATTTCTTACGTCAAAAAATAATTGTAATGCGCCTTGCATTGCCATTGCGTACGTGACTACCTTTCACTTATTAACATTGAAATTAGATCAATTCTACTTATCAAACACCAAGTGCTTATCATTATTTCCTCCGTGATTGTCATTAGATGTTAAAAAAAAAGTATTTTTAATAATCCCTTGGGAAATCTTAATTTTCCGGGTGAATAATATATTTTCGTTGATGCAATATTATGCAAGATATGTGTTTTTAAATATTTTAATAAAAGTGCCTTACAGCTGTGAATAATAACTCTCTTGCAAAATCTGTTTTTTTTTTTTTAAATTTAATTTATACATCTATACATTTGCAAGCCGAATGTTAATATTAATTAATATCTAATGGGATACCATTACAAGATATTGTATCAGGAATAATCAAAATAATTAATCATTTTAGAAACTAAACAATTACAATAAACCAGTAAAAAGGTCATTTTTATTACACACCATGTTTTTGAAGTTCTTTTAAAACCTCACTTCTACTAATATATTCTCAAAGATGAAACTTTAAACACATCCTTTGTTCTCTTATTTTCAATAAAAATTAATAATTTAATAAATTTATTAATCGAAGACTTAATATAAATTTCCGTAATGTTAACTTCCAAAGTAGAGAAATTTCATGCAAATAACCATCCCCTATTTTCTCTTATTCCCCATTTAGGGGATGAATTTTCTAAAATCATTTCTGAGAACTCCATTACAGTATAATATAAGAAATTCCTATCAACTTGATATACTCACCGCGTTAAGACACTTAGCAGTAAATTTTATTGATTAGGTACAAGAAAATCAACTCTTTTGACCTATGAACGTTTATTAAATTAAAAACCTTAATCAATTTTACAAATATAAATAACTACTGTTTGACTGTACCACATATCAACTTTGAAAAGAAAAAATCATATTTTAGATCAACAGACACTTCACAGTAAATAAAGTTTAAATTAAAAACATAAAGATTAAAACAAATTACCTTTGGAGGCGCCGGGTATCGATCCCGGTACCTCTCGCATGCTAAGCGAGCGCTCTACCATCTGAGCTACGCCCCCGATATTTTCTTAGTGCAATAAGAAGTACAGATAGTGTTTTTTCCTTTTTTGTTTAAAAATACCTAACAAAAAAAATTATATTTTGGAGGCGCCGGGTATCGATCCCGGTACCTCTCGCATGCTAAGCGAGCGCTCTACCATCTGAGCTACGCCCCCGTTGTTACAATTGTTAAATAAATCGTACTGACTGCAAATGTTACGAAATTTAAAATATAACGCAAGGAAATGTGCGTATGTAACCAGGTCGCCTTTCACAAGATATTGTCATAAGGAGTGTGTTCTACTGTAATGTATAGTTTCGCTACGAATCGCTTAGCTTGTGTTTTAAATACATATATACTTAAGTTAAAATTCATTCATATTGACACCAATACGATTTTATTGTAAATGTATTTACTGTAACACAATTTGAATAATATAATTAAAATTATAACAGACTTTTTAAAATTAGGTGAAAAAATAGGGCTTATTTAAAATCATAAAAAAAAACAACATCATGAAAATAAAATACATTATACAAGGTGTTTGTTTTAATGTTTATAAATTGTATTTTGGCTCAAAAACAAGGAGACAAGGACTTAAATGGTATATTATTATGAATAAGGTACATTTATGCTCCATTTTGTTATCAATATATAATGCCACAGACATTGAGACTGTATTTGTCTTACAAAAAAGAGCTATTCGAGCAATATATAGTCTCGGAGCTCGAGACTCCCTTAGGGATGTATTTAAGAAGATAGATATTCTCACGGTTGCGTCACAATACATTTACGTTAATATTTTATATATCTTTCAAAATAGTGATGGTTTTCCTAAGAACAGTGACAGGCATTGTGTAAACACTAGAAGAAAAAATAAACTTTTCATACCAAACTTTCGTCTTCATAAAGTCAGTTCATCGTTTCTGGGCTTTGGTATTCGCATCTATAATAAAATCCCGCAAACAGTTTTACATAAGTTTAAAGCCTACGTTAAAAAATCTTTAATAAATAAAGCATATTATACCATACAAGAATATTTTGACGACAAAGAGGCGTGGATTTGATAAGCGTTGATTTTCTATCCGGATAACATAATTAAAATGTAATAAAAATACATTATGTATAAATGATTTTAAAAGAGTTACTATCGAGTTTCTTGCCGGTTCTTCTCGGTAGAGACTACATTCCGAACCGGTGGTAGCTTTATAAAAATTAAAAATGAAAATATGACATGTAACTTGACGATTCGAAAGTGCTGTTAAAGCCCATTTGAATAAAGTATATTTTGAGTTTGAGTTTGAGTTCAATTTTATTATGTATAGGTGATACATTGCTTTATAATGGAAATACCATTTTTGAGTCAACTTTGATTTATGATTTCAGTATGTATGGAAAACTGTATCTCGCATAACTTAATAAAAGCTTAGAATATTGATACATTCTAGAAGACATATGGTGCTCATTTGTCCATATTACGTTATTTTTTTTAATAAATATTTTTTATAGATTTCAGTTTGTGTATTCCATAAGAGTTATATTATATACATAATTTACTTCACCAGTGAATGTAAGAGCGGTAAATGGTCGTGCACTGAGCGGAAATGCGCGGGAGTGTGCGGCGCGTGGGGCGACTCCCACGTGACCACCTTCGATGGACAACATTATGACTTCGAAGGAGTTTGTACTTACCTCCTCGCTAAGGGCACTGCGGATGGAAAGGACGGCTTCTGCGTTGAAATACAAGTGAGTTTTGATACAAATATGTCAAAAAGCAGATTCGACTAGCTTCAGACATCAAAAAAATTATACAAAAAATAGAACTAAAATTAATATCAAATTAAATCCTGTAATTGATAATTAAAATAAACTCAAGCAATCAGATCAATAATATCAAATCAGACGCTCATTTAAATAGAATCTAACAAAAAAATTTCGTTATATGTACTTTATTTATTATAGCTTTGGGTGAAACGACTACCTTAAAGTACTTGCTTTTAGGAAAAGTTAGTTAAATATATGTTTTAGTGTTAAGTTCTAAACTATAAGGATAATACTTTGGTACTGAATGAAACATAAATTCCAATGATTTTTTTTATATTTTTTTTTTTTTTGAAAAAAAAAATGTTTTGGAGGCGCCGGGTATCGATCCCGGTACCTCTCGCATGCTAAGCGAGCGCTCTACCATCTGAGCTACGCCCCCGATATTTTCTTAGTTCAATAAGAAGTACATATAATGTATTTCTATTTTCTGTTTAAAAATACTTAACTAAAAAAATTGTCTTTGGAGGCGCCGGGTATCGATCCCGGTACCTCTCGCATGCTAAGCGAGCGCTCTACCATCTGAGCTACGCCCCCGATATTTTCTTAGTGCAATAATAAGTACACATAATGTATTTCTATTTTCTGTTTAAAAATACCTAACTAAAAAAGTTGTCTTTGGAGGCGCCGGGTATCGATCCCGGTACCTCTCGCATGCTAAGCGAGCGCTCTACCATCTGAGCTACGCCCCCTATATACCTTAATTTCAAAAAATAAATACCATTTTGCTTGACAAATTAAAATGCGGCTTCCATTGACATTCCGTACGTGAGAGCGACGCCTTTCACTTATCAACACTATGTACTCTTAATCTATATTTTAGAAACAATGTTAAATAAAAAACCTATTACTAATATTATATATGAAGACATCATCAATTATAATTACTAGTATATATCTTCTCCTGTATATGAAATACAACAGTATCAAACTGAGTCGTATTCAAATCTAAATCGTCATTACGCGTGCTTATACAAACTTCTGTTGAACTGGTCAGTGTGACGACACAAACATATAAAGTAAAGATAATTTCATATATATTTAATTATATTTTAATCATTAAAAATATAATTATACTTTTTAAGATTTTTTAATGTTCCGTACTTCGCTATAATTAGTCACTTAGTAAGAATCCTCTGATTGTTTATAAAAATATACTAAATTATACAGGGTCATTTCTAAAACGTCAAAAACCTCGCAGGACTCTGTTACTAATATAATAAACAACAACTTTTGTTCTATGACTTTAGACAAAACTTAATAATTTTTCCAAAAATAGACTTTAAAATTTTTATGGCACTCTCTAACATATTTTACATCTGTATTTTCTATTATAAGCAACGTTCACCAATAGCATGCCAGCTTTCGCGAACGATGGCACGCTATTGGCCAGCGGTGACCGCCTGCCGGGGAGTCAATGTACGCCGCACGCGCCTTTTTCTCTACGTCGAGTTTATCATTGTACGTTAATCGAACTGTACCTGCGCTACAAGCAAATGTGGGATGCTTTCGAAAAATCGTGTACTCAGTGCAGTACTCAGCAGCATAAATTAAAAAAAAAATAGGTATTAATTACTTAATAAAAGTTTAAATTGCTAAACAAACCTAACCGTTCTCCGAATTGGACGGTGCCGAGTACTGCCGTTCGTTTACGAAAATTATAAAAGACTTAAAAAAATAAACCAACTCCAAAAGCTAATAATAGATTTCAAATAAAAAAAAAACGCAATCTACTTATTGTGACCATTTCAACGAGCCCCCAAACGATATTTCTGCTGTAAATTCGTAAGAAGTTGTGTATCCTGTTGATTCCAATTGATGTTGCAGCATCAGGATAAGGTTACACAAATATGTTATTTTTATATCATTGATAGGATTTCGAGTCGATGATACAAGTAGAAGTTACTCAGATCGTTTCAACAATTGAAAGAGTTAACAACCTTGAAACGTTTGATCATTTTTTCATGAATTATAGCTAAAAACCACCTCGATTACATCAGCTTTTAAACAAAAAAAAAACGCATTAAAATTGGTCTCCTCATTAGGGAGCTATGACGACATAGACAGACACACAGATAGACACGTCAAACTTATAACGTCCCTCTTTTATTTTGTTCACTGTAATGTCATAGTTAATCAAGTTATATTGATATAAAAACCAAAGTACTGAACCGATATTGATGAAAATGCTATGAAACTTATCTCAAATGTTATTCAAGGTAAAAAAGTAAGGAAATCGCTCAGGATGTTTAATTGGGGAACAAACATAAAAAAAATCCTCGGTGGACTGAATATCTTCCCCTTTTTTTAAGTCGGGTAAAAGAGATGCGCAACGTCATATTAAATCAATCGATTAATTGATTTTCAGACGATTCTATTAGACAATTTATTATTCAAATCGAGTACAAAAAGTATATTTTCTGTTCAATTTAAAAATTACATATGAAATTAAATTTATTCCAATAATGTCTTATAAATAAAGAACGAATATTAAGTATTCAATGCAATAGCGGTTTAAAATATCTTAAAGCCAAAAATAATGATTAAAATATTAATATCATTAAATACATTTTAAATTTCAAATAAAAAAATTATACTTTTTTATTATTATCACCGCCGTGTCATTTAGACAGCATTGTTTTAATACTGTATAAATACAAGAAATAATAAATTAATATTAAACATTATTGTTAAATAATTATTAATAATATTCATCTAATGTAACATTACGCATTTCACTTTTAAGGTGATAGTTTATTTAAAAAAATAAAAAACAATACATAGCAAAAAAATATTCAAAAGTAATTCATAGTTTTATTTCAATCGATCACAATATTTAACCGTGTAAAATGTAAATGATTGCTTGTGTACGGCAAGTACATTATTACCTGACAAACATCGCGTTCCGTGTTTACCTCTTCCTACAAACAGTTAATTTATTATGGACCATGTTAAGAATGCAGTTTAAATGACAATCATTGATTTGTCTTGTTATTATTTATACTGACTAGGGATTATTAATATTCCCCCAATAAACACATGACAGATACATTGAATCCACAATCCCTTCATACTTATCCAGGCTTAGGACTGGCTACATTAAAAAATGAAATAAGAGTAAACTGTATGTAAGCATCTAAATCAAACATTATTTACTTACTTTTAAAATACATACACATCATACGTATTTCTCATTTCAATTTTTAATGCAGGCGTATTTAAAAAGTGGAATCAGCGTATTTTTAACACTTTTTTCTTAAATGATAGTTTTAAAAAACAAAAAAACCCTCTTCTCGCACTTTAAAATGATAAAATAATAAAATTATTAATTAATTTTGTGAGCCATCCTCGTTACCTCGGGGTTTCATAGTGTTTAATAAGAGTCCGTAATTCAAGTTAACAAGGTTATTACGGAACGCAAACATAACAATACTTAAGGGAACCCGGGGCACCGGCGCGTTTCCTCGTATGCGTGCGCGCTGCTCGCGACCGACTAACTCATCGCGTCGCCGCACCCAGTTACTCTCCGCGCCTCCCGTCCCCTCTAGGGTTCGGTCGGGGAATAACTGAACGTACCATGTTATAATGTACTATTTCATAAAAACTTAAAAAAAAACAAACCAACTTCGAAACCGAAACAAGTATAATAATAAAAATAATAATAAGTAATAAGTATAATAAAAAGTAAAAAAATTATTATTACAAAACATTACATAGTATTGCTTTTCTCGATGCAGGGCTGTTAATGATTGAGGAGTTCTCCTAGTATCGCATCATCAGGCTCACTTCACCATATGCATTGTGACGACTATAAATTGCTTAGCAATCATATTGAAGTAATCGAATCGCAACCAGTGAAATGCTTGTTATTGGGTAGTTCCAGTAGCCATCTGTGGTCTTCATCATCAGCTCCACTTCGTTAAATGTGGTTTTTCGAAAGCAAATGAACAAGTTACTATCAAAAATACTAAAATCGGTAAAAAATCAGCGGTGCTAGCCGGGTTTGAACCCGCGATCATCGGTTGATTTCGACGTGTTCTAACCACTACGCCATCTCGGCTCTCATTTTTTTTTTGGTATACATACCTTTCATTAATTTAAACAAAGGAATCCATGAAATAGTTTTCAACCGACTACAAAAAAAATCTCAAATCATAGTGTGTAGTTTTATCCGACTTTCAAAAAATAAGGAGGTTCTCAATTCGTCGGGGGCTTTTTTTATGTATGCTTACCGATAACTTCGTCGATTGTGGTCCGATTTTCAAATTTTTTTTTTGTCTGAAAGAGTATACTTCCAGGGTGTTCACATTATCACCAAGTCAGGATCTAATGATGGGATTCTGGAGAAATCGAGGGAACTTTTCAAATATTATAGCCACACCTATAGCTATTTACGTATTTTTGATAGTAACTCGTGCATTTGCTCTTGAATTGTTACATTTGGTGAAGTGGAACTGATGATGAAAACCTCAGATGGCCACCCAAACTTCCCGAAACACTTGTTGTGTTTCACAGGCTACGATTCTATAATTTCAGTTTGAATGTTAAGCAATTTATGTTATTGTGGAGCTGATGGTGCAACACCAGGAGAACTTCTCAACAATTAACGGCCTTGCATCGGGAAAAGCAATATTTTGTTAATGGCGATAAGCAGTTGACTTAATTTATTGTTAAGTTGACACTTTATTGTACCTATTAAATTCAGTTTTGAAGTCGGTTAATTTTTATTCAAATAAAAAGATATTTTTAATAATTTTTATTGTGAAAAAAATGTATTTTTTAAACCACATTATTTATAACAAGTTATTTTTTACTTACCATTTAAATTTAATTTTATGAATAATTATTACCTCCCAAGTGAAGTCTTGTGCATGGCAGCGAGTATCGCGCTTATGGCGAAATAGCATTTAACATAATCACCTTTACAACTAACATAAAGACCATAACAAAAAATTTTATTAATTTTAATTTGACCAAATATTAAATATTTTTTCAATTATCATGTTACGGCTCGTGGTGTTTATCCCTCGTCCAGGATAAACTATATTCAATACATCTCTAGTTTGACTTGGCGAACATTGTGCCTCGTCACATTGTGTTGATCGTAGGTACTACATATCATATCATGGCGAGTGGTATATCCTTTTTCAAAACAATTGAAATCGCAATTGTTGCTCACATATTTACACTAAAGCGGTGTTGAAGTTTTTATGCGGGTTCTTACGGGTTACACTACACTACAAATGTTTGTTACAAATATTATAGTCGTCACACCTAGCAAGTATTCGCATCATCTGTATACTCAACTTTCGAATATCGATACACTGAGCCTGCAATTATTGTTAAGTAAACACAACCGAAGAGTAGGACACGCAGCGCGGGCGCATTAACGCGAACGACCGGAGCAGCTGACGACCGCCGCTAACTAGGTCAAGTTCAGGCATCGCTCCCGACTCCGGGGCGGCCCCGAGCGGCCTTGTCTGCGCGCATCCCCACCCCTACATTTCGCATTTGACTGTTTCTTATCTTCTTTCTTTTACTTGCACGTAGAGTTTAATAAAACTAGAGAAATCAATTTAAATATTTTTAATTTTGTATGAAAGTAAAATATTATGAATTATTAAAAGTCGTAGAACAAAAGTTGTTGTTTACGATGTTACGAATAAAATCCTACGAGGTTTTTAATGTTTTAGAAATGACCCTGTATATTTTATTTTTATATTATACATTTTTTTTATTTTTCGACAATTGCCTTAGAAAAAAAAAATTAAACGCTTCACACTCAACGGCCCTCATTGGAATCTCATGACCCTGTGTCGGATGTCCAGAAATACACAACACAAATACTCAGATCACGAAAAACATCCGTATGGCATATACAAAAGTTTGCCGTAAGCGAGGATCGAACCCGCCACGGTTAGCGCTTCAGTCAGTTGCAGTGAGTGCGCCAACCTGTCGTCAAAACGTATGAATGTATTTTTTCTAGAACGAGCCCTGCGGCACAACAGGAGCAACTTGTTCCAAGTCGGTCACACTCAGAGTCGGCGGCGGAGGCCCTGATGAAGAGGTGGTCTCTCTGACCAAGAACGCTCCACTCCCTGACACTTCGAACTTGAAACGGTATGATTCTCTCAATAGATGTGACATTATTCTTATTTTCATTAAAAGTGTTGTGTGCAGGTTATATATACTGTGTAAACTACCTTTTTTCTGATAGCTAAACTATGATCTGTAATTATGATTTTAAGAAGTCGATCAGAAAAAAAAGGTGAAGTTTTACTCGTAGATAATGAACAAGAATCCATACCTATAAATCTTTGACAATATTAGTTATGCATTACAAAAAGCTAATCGTATAGGTAAGTTACTAACTTCCCTATCCCAATATAGCCTATAAAGTATCACATAAATGGGCTTTCAAATCGGATTAACATTTTACGAGATTATCCCTTACATACAAATATTCTCAAAATCAAGATTTCTTCCCATATATTCGTGGTATCTGTTATGTTATCTCCGAGGTTCTAGTAACTAGTTTATTCGTAATTATAAATATATTTCTGAGAGTGAAGACAAGCGATCTATCCTAGAGAGAGGGAGGGTGCGTGCTGCCGATGTATAATAATAACTAACTGATCAACGAGCTACCATAGACAAAATACAGTATTAATTACTTTAATGATATATTACTAACAGTATCTGTTGTTATCAGGATAAAGCTTCGCATAGCAGGCTCCTACGTATTCCTGGACGTGCAGTCTCTCGCCGTGAGTCTGCAGTGGGATCGAGGGATGAGGGTTTACGTCAAACTGGACTCCATGTGGCAGAACAGGGTATGTACCATTAGGCAGTGCTGGTTTTGCTATAGGGGCACTAGGGACCAGTAGCCAGGTAACATGAGGGAAAATGAGAAACGTTTTAAAGACTTTTAATTAAATTTATTACTTTATATTCTACTTGACTTGTTTCTTTATTTTTAAAGAGTGCTTTTCCTACTACTTAATTTACAGAGGTAATGATTTAGGTATAGGGGTGGCATTTTCATAGTGCCCCATGACGGCACTTAGAGTAAATCCGGCCCAACCAATAACGATTTAAGGATCACTTATATCTTGCTATAAAGATTCACTTTGTCCATGTAATTTTTTTTTTATATTATTTTTTCTAATTGTATATTGTAATAGTCACTAGCTGCCCTTCGCAGTTTTACTCGCGTTTATGTTTACATCTTCGTCTCTATGAGTCGTAGCGTGATGTAATGTAGCCTATTCTTCCTTTTCCCAATAAACTGACTTGTGGAAAGCAAAAAGATTTTTTTTCAAATCAGATTAGTAGTTCCAGAGATTACCCCCTGCATACAAACTTACAATACAAAATTACTTCTTTATAATATTAGTTTCAATAACTTTTACAGAATATATTTTAGTTGTCAGTTTTTAATTGTCCTATTTGTAGGAATCTCGTGCAATACTTAATAAGTATTTCCTCAGAAATCCATTTTATAAAACGCTGTAACTCAACCACAAAATCAAGTTAATTTTATGAAAACATCTAACCAAAACTAACATATATTATATATCAGGTTAAAGGACTTTGCGGTAACTACAACTCAGATATGCGAGATGACTTCCAAACGCCCTCTGGTGGCGGCTTCGCAGAAACCTCGCCGCTTATCTTCGCTGACTCCTGGAAATTGAAATCTACATGTCCCAAACCACAAGAAGTCACGGTAAGAGCTATATATTTAAGAATTTAACCTTTCGTATATAGAATATTTGAATTTAGTTCTAGTGAATTTTACGTTTTGGTAAGTCTGAGTACATATTTTTAGTTTTCATCTGAAATTTTGTCTCATATGAAGTCGTTGTGACCTCTGGATAATCTTTTATATAATTTTTGGCAAAGATTTGGAAAAGTTTGTTTTACCTGTATGTATGTCCGTTCCTTTTAATAAATTAACATAAAGTAAAATAACAAGTAAGTAACTTTGTAAATATCCCACTTAATCTACAGCTTAATCCACCACGCTGCTCCACACGGATATATATGTGCTAGAATTTCTCCCGGCACACGAATAATAGTAATAAATATAGCATAATGTGTCAACCTTCAAAAAGCCAAATTCGGAAATATTGATGTATTCTGAAAATGCGTGATGTATTTAACATTGTACAAAAATTTTCAAGTCATCTAAACTGTACGGAAAGATTGTCTTAATTTAATGTGTCGAATATTCAATAGAATACATTATACATTTTACCATAGTAGAAAAGAGAAGGTGGATATATATACGTCTTTAAAATAAATTAGTTAAGAATAGGCTTGACATCTTTAGACGCCATTTTCTCAAATTGAAGTCCGTATGGCTTGACACTGTATTGCTAATCAGCGTCCATATATAAAATACAATATCCAGGACCACTGCAAAGAGCGCCCCCACCGCAAGGAGTGGGCGTCCAGCGTGTGCGGCGCGATGAAGCGCTACCCGTTCTCGCTGTGCCACGCCGAGGTGCCGGCAGACGGCTTCGTGTCGCGCTGCGAGGCGGACGCGTGCGCGTGTGACGCGGGCGACGACTGCGCGTGCGCGTGCGCCGCGCTCGCCGCCTACGCGCACGCGTGCGCCGCGAGAGGTGTCACTTTCAAATGGAGAACACAGGACTTATGCCGTGAGTGCTTGTATAAAGTAGCTGGATGATCTTTACTCGAAATTTTTCTTTTGGAAAATCGTGTTTTTTGCAAAATAATATTTAGAAACCTAACGTACCTACTAATTTGGCTTTATATTCTAACGGTATTGTAGCAGTTTTTCATAATCTGAAAAGATAGACAAAACGACGTTTTCAAGAAATGAAACCTAGCTAAATCGATATAAAGCCCCCGAAGCTCCCGCATACTAAATTTCATAAAACTCCATATTTAATATGACTAAGTCAGCTCGTGACCACGACGGATGCAACTTCGTCGAAACGTCGGGCAATAAAAAAGGTATTACAGTCATTAGTTATCGCAATGAGACCTGTTATATTAAATATGAATAGTATAAATCGCAAAAGTTTAAGATATACAATTCATGAAAATTGGAGCTTGGCAGATAAAAGACCAATCCATATAAATTCTCTAGACCATAGAAGGTTACATTAATTAAACACTCGTTTATAAACATTTAGCTACCCACAACAGCCACAGTCGGCTAAGTCAGGATAAACAAGCATTCAACTTTTCCACTGTGAAATTTTTCAATTCAATTCAATTCTTTGTTTTGTGGCTTTTATTAGCAAAATTATCATATTGTATTTATATTAAAAATATCATATTGTATTTACCTTACACTTGACTTAATATGACAAGTGACTGTCGCTTCTGAATATTTTCCGTCGATTACTGAAATGTCTTTCTTAGTCTTCTTACTCGTTAGAGAGCTAGACCTAAAGTGTGGCCGACTAAAAGCAACACCACCTGCCAGTATTGTTTATATCGACGGTACCTTGACTTGCGCTACTTGTGACACGTTTTAGCGCTACGATGGGGTACATTAGTCACACGGGTCAAAACACCTAAAGCCATAAAACCCTAAGTGTTATTTAGGACTAATTATTTCTAAGAAAGTTTATGTCACGCTAGTCAAATTAGATAGATAGATAGATAAAAAAATTTTTGCACACACACATTTAACAGACGAGAACAATACAATTAAAAAAAAAAAAAAAACAAAGAAATACGGGTGTATAAAGGCAGTCTTATTGCTATTAGCAATCTCTTCCAGACAACCTTTTATGAAAGAAGTTAAGCATATATGGATAGTGCAATAGCTGACACGAATAAATTGTTAAAAATGAACACAAATAAATAACGATCTGAAATATATAATAAAACAATCTATACATAAATACATACTAGGTAAATACATATATGACTAAATATATATAAATATATATTACTTTTTATATTAAACTAACTTCCGCCCGACTTCCGCGTGGAATAGTTACTTTGCATGTAATGCATTATTTTAGAACAAACTTGGTTCGCATAAAATAGGTTATAGTGAGCTAACCTTAAAAGATAGACATATGCTGATGCGGACTTTTTTTTAGAACTGTTAAAGGGGAACATTTCTGTCATACATGATTTTTGCGAAACTTTAACCGTTTACGCAGCGCACGCAGCGTAAGCTCTCTCAAAAGGAAAATATCCCCCCATTTTGAAACATTCTTCATTGGTGCTCCGCGTCTTTTGGTCTTAGCGTGATAATTTATAGCCTATAGCCTATCTCGATAAATAGGCTATCTAACACTGAAAGAATTTTTCAAATCGGACCAGTAGTTCCTAAGATTAGCGCGTTCAAGCAAACTGTTCTATAATCGTTGATTAGATTTCTTTATCATATATTTGCGCTCAATCGGCGTAAGGTTTATGGGCTGTCAAGTGACTGTATAGTCTGTGACATTTGTGACAGTGATACTCTGTGGCATTATTACTATTGGGATCCGGTTTCCAGCGCTCGCTCTCTGCTACGTGACTCCGATGCGCACACTATAAACAACAACAGTTCCTGAAAATCATCGTGTTTACCAACAACAAAACACAAACAACCAAACAAACAAACTCTTCAGCTTAATATTAGTATAGATTATTCATAAATGAGATTTCTCTTACAGCGATGCAATGTGACGGCGAGTGCACGAACTACAACGAGTGCGTGTCTCCGTGTCCGCCCGAGACGTGCGACAACACGCTCGACTACGCGCAGGTGAAGGCCGTCTGCGAAAAGGACACGTGCGTCGAAGGTAGGCGCTTCATAGCTTGGTTCTGAGGCGAGGATTACATGTGGATGATAAGCAACACTGTGTCAAGCCACAAAGACTTCTTTTCGAGAAAATGGTTCTTAATAAATTTGTTTGATAAAGTGTACATACATATTTTGTTTTCTGTTTTGATCAAAGGTATAGCGAATTAAATGCAGATTGGGAATCAGTTTTTCAAATATATGAGATTATTGTAAATTGCAAAATATGAAACACTTCAATATTCGAATCATCAAATTCAAAATCTTTTTTCCGTAATTAATGCTAACTACATGACGCAGTATACATCAATATATAATTTGACTTTTTGTAGGTACATTTTGTGTCACAATATTGCTATTTATAAATTTTACCCTCGTATTGACATAAATCAACCGCGTAACTTGGTAACTGTTACTTAGGTAACTTTAATACAACTGTAGCTGTCAAAAAACAACTTCCGTAAATGTTTATGAAAGTCTGAGAACAAAACTTATTTTATTTATTATTCTTTATTGCATACACCAAATATATAGGATTTATATAAACTTAGCTTTATTACTAGAAACCATAGTGAGCGAAGACGGTCTCATCGCTTTTAGCGATCTCTTACAAACAACCTTTAGTGTGATGGATTTAATAAGAGAACGGGAAGGCGCATACTATTATAAAACTTATGACAAAGTATGAGTACCTATATTGTGTGTATAATATCAATATCCATTAAAAATGATATTTCAAAAATACTAACCATAGAATTTTTTTTAAGAATATTCAGAATCAAATATACTTTTCATATTATTTAAACAGAATTATTAATTAAAAAGTTATTTAGTTGGAGGCGCCGGGTATCGATCCCGGTACCTCTCGCATGCTAAGCGAGCGCTCTACCATTTGAGCTACGCCCCCGTTGTATTTGTGATGCGAAAAACGTTACTGTAAACGTGATTGAAAACACTTTCCAAACTACATAGAGGTCACTATATTTTAATATTTTTAACCAACTTCATAAAAAGAGGAGGTTGTATTTTTTTTAATGTTTATAACCTCAGAATTGTGGCCTTTATCAACCGATTTAAAAAAAATTAAAAGGGTATACTTTCAAATTGGTCCTATTAACAAATCAAAATATACTTTATTCTAGTAGGTTTTTACAAGTACTTTTGAATCGACGATACAGAAGCAAAAAATATTTGTATTGATGAATCTACCACCGCGTCGAAATGTAAATTCTACTGCGAAGAATCGGCAAGAAATTCAAAATATCCATAAAATTTTTATCCGCCAAAAATTATTTTTTTTCACTAAAGCTTCTCATCTAAAATGTTTTCATAAAAAAGCGAAAGGTCACTTACTCATTACGAAATTTCAGAAACAAGTTTTAAATTTTGCAAATTTTTTAAGGTCTTAGTTGCTTACTAAGACGGGATTTTGCAAAATTCGACAATTAGACGCTGATATGCAATACTGTGTCAAGCCACACGGACTCCATTTTGAGAATTCTTAATAAATTGGTTTAAAGACATATATATCCATTATTCTTTATTATTTTGATAAGAGGAACATGAATTAATTGCGGATTAGTATAGTAAAAAGTATTATATACTATTAAGTTTTTCAGATATATGATATTCTTAAATATCTCAAAAAACACACTTCAATAGTGTAGTGTATTTTTATTAAATGTGTACGTGTAATGGAACGCCGTACTTGCGTCATGAATTGACTTTGACGTATGGGCCCCCCTTCTCGTGTGTGTTTGCGTGTATGTCGGACGTCGTGCGTGTCGCGTCCGCCGTGTCATAAAATCGACTCGTATAAAGTACGTTCCTACGCCTAATCCCCTTACCACCCATCCCCTGGCTCGTGTACTGGTGCTGAAGACCGAGGGAGCGCTCCCATAAAGAAGTAAGAGCTGGATTGATCAAGGTACTGTGCCCTCCATCTTACCCTATACAGTCCACTAAGCTACCGCGGCTACATTTTTTGGTCCATTCGACCCGAATTTTGGCCCATTTAACTAATTAAATTAACGTAATTCTTAATTTTGTAGAAATTAAATTGCGATTTTGTGTCTTAAAATCGCGTGTTCGTACCTCAAATCAATTCATGGCGTAAAGGATTGTACATTGTGTGTAGGAGTCGACGTGTTAATAGTCTAATTTCGCTTTATAAATTTAAATTAGTGTTTATAGTGTTGATATATGCAGTATTAAAAATATATTAAATAGTTGTAATATAATTTATATAAAGGTCAGTTATAAAAGGTCGCATAAATCTACCCTCATTTTTGATCGCCGCGCGATCGGTATAGACCAGTCGTGTTATAACGCTGTGTGTTAAAAAAGTTGTTTGTTACTAATTATACCGTTATAGATTATACTGCATAGTCGTATTATATTTAGTGTTATAATACTTGTGCATTGTGTACTTAGGACAACTCGTTCTTTTTTTTGTGTAAAATATTAATATTGAATAGTTTTGAGTGATTTAATAGTAAACATTGTTCCTCGACATATATTGTGTTAAAGTATAAATATACTAAGTATAAAAATGGATTTAAATCAATTATTATTCCAGCGAAAATTTATTATTAAACAATTGGATCGTATTTTACAATATGAAAGTTCGGATTTAATTGAAGAGTTTGATGCGAGTTATGGCGATTTAGACTTGATTCGTTCTCAATTTGATGAAGTACAAACTAAAATCGAAACTCACTTAATTTCGCAAAAAATATTTAATGAATCCGAACAGGAGAAAATTCGTGATAGTTTTATGGATAAATTAATTGATATTCGTGCAAAATATAGCAAGTTTATGAAACGTAAGTCCATTATTGAGCGCAACGATAGTGACATGAATTCGGAACATAAATTTGATTGTGGAAAGTGTAGTGCTCCCAGTACAGGTGTTAGGTTACCTAAGCTACCATTGCTGACTTTTTCCGGTGAGTATTCCGAATGGAACAGTTACTTTGATTTTTTTAGTTCGACCATTATAGATAATAATTGTTTATCAGATATACAAAAGTTTCAATATTTGCGTGGTAGCTTAAAGGGCGAAGCGTATAATTTAATTAAATGTTTATCGTTAACGTCGGATAATTTTAGTGTCGCTTGGAATTCGCTTGTAGAAAGATACTCTGATAAACGCCGTATTGCAAATAAATATATGGATGAATTGTTAAATTTGATTTCGTTGCGTAGTGATACAGATATTGAAGGCATGAAGCGATTAAGAAATAACTTAGTAGAAAATTTAGGCGCGTTAAAGGCTTTAGGTTTTCCTACTGCGGAATGGAGTTTTTTATTACTTCATTTAGTGCTGAAAAAATTGGATAATGATTCAAGACGTCGTTTTGAATTATCTTTAGAAAATGATCGTGAGTATCCGACATATGTTCAACTTTTAGAATTTTTAGATAAACAAATAAGAGCTTGTGAGGTTTCGAATCGTGTTATTATGCGTAACTCGGTGAATGTTAAGAGTACTAGCGGGAATAAGTATGTGTCTTCTTTTGCAACTCGGGTGACTAATAATAATGAATGTGTACTTTGTAATAATAATCATGAGTTGTATAAATGTCCTAAGTTTTTATGTTTGTGTCCGTATGATCGAGTGAGTGTTGTAAAGCGAAATAGATTGTGTTTTTTGTGTCTGTCTGGAAAGCATGTGGCTTCCAAGTGTCAATCAAACTTAAAGTGTGACAAGTGTAGTATGTCACATAATAAGTTGTTGCATTTTCGGCAAGATTTTGTGAGTGAGAGGGACAATTCCCGTGTTCGTGATTGTGATAGTGGTGTACGGCGAGTGTCTGGTGAGTGCGTGAACGCCAGCGGAGAGCAGACCGTGGTGTCCCTGAATGGCTCTGTGTGTGCGAGCTCGGGCACGGTATTGCTGTCCACCGCCTTGGTGCGTGTACGACGAGGTGACGGTTCCTGCGAGAGTGCTCGTGTGTTGCTGGATCCCGGATCTCAGTCGTCATTTGTGACGTCCAGCTTCGTTCGTCGATTAGGTATACCGTTTCGGCGTGTGTGTGTGCCAGTGTGTGGTCTCGGTATGTCTAATGTGTGTAAGGCGAATGGTGTTGTGACGTGTGAGATACTGCCTGTGAATAGTGATGGTAATTCACAGACTGTGTCGTGTTTAGTGTTGAATAAAATTACTAATTTTATTCCTAGTGTGTATGTCCCTTGTGAACAGTGGGATCATTTGAATAAATTAAATCTTGCCGATTCCAAATTTAATATCCCTTCCGGTGTTGATATATTGTTAGGTGCAGAGGTATTTCCTCATATCATAAGGGATGGTCGCGTGGTAGGTGAATGTGGTGCTCCTTCAGCTCTCAACAGTGTGTTTGGTTGGTTGGTGATGGGAGAAGTGAAAAATAAGATTCTTAAAAACCTGCAACAAGTTTCTTTGTCTAATTTTATATCTGATGAACGTCTTGATTCAATTTTAAAAATGTTTTGGGAGATTGAATCGGAACCAATCACAGTGTCCTCTCTAAGCATAGAGGAAAAGCGTTGCGAAGACATATTTGTCTCGGGTCACTCTCGTGAGGGAAACGGGAGATATGTGGTAAAGTTGCCCTTTAAAAGTGATCGACCTGAGTTGGGTGATTCCCGTGATATCGCTTTGCGACGGCTATTTGCGTTAGAGAGAAGGCTCGCTAAAAATGTAACTTTAAAAAAGGCGTATTGTGAATTTATGAGGGATTATTTAGATTCGTATCACATGGAGTTAGTTGAGGATTGCGAGGATTTAAATTATAGGCCTAATTATATTCCTCATCATTGTGTTATTAGAGAGTGTAGCTCTACGACTAAACTTCGCGTTGTGTTCGACGGCTCGGCGAAGTCTAGTAACGGCGTGTCTATTAATGAATGTTTGTTGGTAGGGCCTAGACTTCAAAATGATATTGAAAGTATTCTCTTGAAGTTTAGACTTCACAAGGTAGGATTTATAGCAGATATAAAGCAGATGTTTCGGGGGATTTTAGTGAATAATAATGATAGGGATTATCAACGTATTCTGTGGCGAGACTCGTCCTCAGAATCAGTTCGCGAATATAGACTCAAAACGGTTACATACGGCCTTTCGTGCTCTCCGTATCTCGCCATACGGACGTTGCAGCAACTGGCCTCTGACGAGAGCGACCGTTATCCGCATGCTGCTAAGGCTCTAGTTAGCGATATTTTTGTCGATGATATTGTGAGCGGTGCGGCCGATTTGGAGTTTGCGTTGAGACTGAAAGACGAACTTATAGCTTTATGTGCTCGTGGGTGTTTCGAGCTACGAAAGTGGGCTAGTAACAATACGTCCCTATTATATGATATTCCTAATCGTGACAAGGAACCTAATGTAAGTTTTATAACCGCACAAGATGAAAGTGTTGTTAAAGTGTTAGGCGTGCAATGGAACCCACAAAGTGATGTGTTCCAATATAGTGTCAAGCTCGAATCGTGTGAGTGTACAAAACGAGCTGTGTTGTCTCAAATTGCAAAATGTTATGATCCTTTAGGTTGGTTGTGCCCGGTCACATTATTTTCTAAGCGTCTAATGCAACAATTGTGGATGCGTGGCTTACCGTGGGATGAACCTTTACCAGATGACTTAAAAGAGATTTGGTTACAATATATGACGGAGTTTAAAATGTTGTCTGATGTAAAAATAAATCGGTTTATATCGACAAATGCTACTTCGATTGAGCTTCATGGGTTCTCGGACAGCTCTGAGCGGGGTTACGCTGGTGTAGTCTATTTGCGAGTGACAGATGCTAATAGACGTAATAAAATTTATTTATTAATGTCTAAGTCTCGTGTAGCACCTCTTAAAAGAATAAGTTTACCGCGATTGGAGCTCTGTGCTGCAGTGCTTCTATCCCGTCTAATGAAGTATGTTGTAAGTGTGTTTGATGGTAAACTACAGATAAATAGAATTTTCGCGTGGACAGATTCTACAATAGCTTTGTCCTGGATAAAGGGTTCATCTCATGAGTATAAAACCTTTGTGGCCAATCGAGTGAATGAATGTCAGGGTAATGTTGCTCCCGACAATTGGTACCACATACCATCGGTTCATAACCCCGCGGACTGTGCTTCGCGAGGTTTGTTGCCTTCACAGTTAGTTTCATATGATCTCTGGTGGCGAGGACCGCAGTGGTTACGGTTGTCGCAAGATCAGTGGCCAATGAGTGTGACAGGTGATATGTGTGATGATGAGAGCGAGGTCATCAATAGTGAAAAACGTGTAATTAAAGCTTTTGCTTGTGTGAGGAATGATTGTGATTTATTTGTTAAATATTCGGATCTTTCGAAACTTGTACGTGTTATGGCCTGGTGTTTACGTTTCAAAAATAATTGTTTAAATAGTAAAAGATTTGATTATAATTATATAACTGTCTGTGAGTACGACGTGGCTTTGTTGTGTTTGATTAAGTTAGTTCAAAAAAGTGAATTTAATGATGTGTTTAAATGTTTGTCAAAGAATGTCCCGTGTGCAACAGGTATACAACGCCTAAAACCCTTTGTTGATGAGTGTGGTTTACTGCGGGTTGGCGGGCGGTTATCTAATTCATCTTTGCCTTTTGATGTTAAAAATCAAATTATTCTACCGAAGCGACATCCTTTGACTACATTAATTATTGATTATTATCATAAAATTTATTTACATGTAGGTGTTCAAACATTACAGTATTTGCTACTACAAAAATATTGGATATTGTCTGCTCGTAGTATTGTAAGACAAAGAGTATTTCAGTGCATTATATGTTTCAGAAATAAACCAAAGGTCGTAGAACCAATCATGGGGAATTTGCCTAATTTTCGTGTGGATAAATGTCGTGCTTTTTTGCGTGTGGGTGTCGATTATTGTGGTCACTTTATGATAAAGCTAGGTACTCATAGAAATGCAAAACTTTATAAGGCCTATGTTTGTTTGTTTGTGTGTACCGTGACTCGTGCAGTCCATTTGGAATTGGTGTCGGAACTGACAGCAGAAGCCTTTATAGCTGCATTAAAAAGGTTCTGTAGTCGTCGAGGTAAGTGTACGGATGTGTATTGTGATTGTGGTCGAAATTTTGTGAAAGCGAATAAAATCTTGTCTGAGTTCTGTGAATTGTGTGAATCGAATGAGTTTAAATGTAAGGTTTCAAAAGAATGTTTGAAACAAAATATAAATTTTCATTTTAATCCACCGTATTCTCCACACATGGGTGGTTTGTGGGAGATACAAGTGCGTTGCTTCAAACACCACCTCAAGCGCGTGATAGGGCAGCAGATCCTCACGTACGAAGAATTCTATACTGTCGTGTGTCAGATAGAAGCCGTGTTGAACTCTCGTCCGATATGTCCGTTGAGTTCTGATCCTAGTGATCCGCAAGCGCTTACACCCGGTCATTTTATAATAGGTCAGCCGCTCGTGGCTATTCCGGAACCAGACGTTACTAATGAGAAAATGAATCGTTTGACCCGATGGCAACTTATAAGTAGTATCGTACAGCATTATTGGCAACGGTGGAGTAAAGAATACCTCCATACGTTGCAACAAAGATCCAAATGGACAGAGTCAAGGAACAATGTTAGGGTAGGCTCAGTAGTGGTCCTTAAAGAGGATAACTTGCCACCTTTGCAGTGGCGTCTCGGTGTAATTGAGGAGACGCATCCTGGCACGGATGGCATTATTCGTGTTGTCTCTGTACGCACTGCACAAGGTGTTTCTAAGCGTGCAGTCGTTAAGGTGTGTCCGCTACCGGACAACTAATAGTGTATTGTTATAGTGTAGTGTTACAGTATAGAATTAGTGTCTAGTGTAGTATGTGATAGTGTAGTGTAGGTTATAATTTAGTGTAGGACCGTCCGAGTGTTAGTGTTAGAGTAGATGACTCTAAGGCGGGCGGTATGTAGTGTATTTTTATTAAATGTGTACGTGTAATGGAACGCCGTACTTGCGTCATGAATTGACTTTGACGTATGGGCCCCCCTTCTCGTGTGTGTTTGCGTGTATGTCGGACGTCGTGCGTGTCGCGTCCGCCGTGTCATAAAATCGACTCGTATAAAGTACGTTCCTACGCCTAATCCCCTTACCACCCATCCCCTGGCTCGTGTACTGGTGCTGAAGACCGAGGGAGCGCTCCCATAAAGAAGTAAGAGCTGGATTGATCAAGGTACTGTGCCCTCCATCTTACCCTATACAGTCCACTAAGCTACCGCGGCTACAAATAGTCTAATCATTAAATGAAGACACTTTTTTCCGTACTTGTTTTGTTTAAATGACTTGAAATATTTTAGAATAACGTTAAACATGTAACGAGTTATCAGAATACATCAATATCTCCGAATTTGACTTTTTATGGGTTGACACATTATTGCTTATCAGCGTCCAATTAAGGGGGTGAAAAGGTTGAAAGTTTGTATGAAAGTCCTAAGGGCGAGTGAAACCGGTAGAGGCCGCTAGTTTACTGATCTATCTTTTCACGAACAGGCTGCAAACCCAACAAGACCTGCCCAGAGGGCACCGTCTACTCCAACTCAACGTTACAAGAGTGTATTCCTCGTGCCAAGTGCAAACCAGTGTGCATGACCCTGGAAGACGGTCGCGAGGTGCTGGAGGGAGAGGTCTTGGAAGAAGACGCGTGTCACACTTGCCACTGTTCTAGAAAGGAGAAGATATGCACTGGACAGCCTTGTGTTACTGAATCGGTATCTAAAATTTTATTTTTATTGTTTTACTATACATTTTATGCATGTAAAGTGTGCTTATTTGTCATAACGTTAATAAATGAATATTTATAAATGTACTTTTAAATATTATAGAAAAAATGAATAAATACAGTCGAAAAAAATTTAACTTTCCACCATTTTCTAAATTAAATAAATACATTTCTACCACACCATCGTCGAGAGTTCGATTTAGCTCTATTTTGTGGGAGTAAAGCAGAATATTGCTGTCCCGAGAAATCAAATTAAATCAAAAAATACTTTATACAAGAAGGATCTCGAGCACTTTTGAATCGTCATACATGAAAAGAACTAAAAAAGAATTACATCAATAATGAAGCTACCACCGGTTCGGAACGTAGATTCTACCGAGAAGAACCGGCAAGAAACTCGATAGTTACTCTTTTAAAATAGCAGGGAGAAAAGTACTATAGCGGGTAAAAAAGTAATAAGCAGGAGAAAAATGTGTTATTATTACACTAATTGTCAATAATCTAATATTTAAAACTACCTTCATTTTTCATGACACGAACTAATCAAAAACTATACAAAAACACTCAATTTCAATAGTGCGTCAATTGTGTGATTATTATTTTTGTGAATTCAAAAAATAATGTGTAACTGTGTTAAGTGAAGAGTTGTATAATATCGTTGTCTTAGATTTTCGCGATTATTACTCATTGAAATAAAACTATTTTAAACGGATTTAAATCGCGTATATTAATTATTTTTATCATCCCGACGTTTCGAGCACCTTGCAGCGTTCGTCTACCCGTCTACCCGTGACCACGAACGCTGCAAAGTGCTCGAAACGTCGGGATGATAAAAATAATTAATATACGCGATTTAAATCCGTTTAAAATAGTTTCATTTCAATGAGTTGTATAATTTTTATAGGATATGTTCCAAAATGCAATCTTACGGCAAGTGTGTTTTTATATCGTGTAAAAAATTATAACTCATGACACTAATTACATAAAGACTTTAAGTGGGATTAGTGAATAATAAAATTAACTGAAAATATATAAATAATTATTGCTATGTTAAAAGTGTTGTGCAGTGTCAAGTTTATTGCAACTATAGTTTCACTGTTGTATCTCCGAATCGGACTATATATGATTATATTTATTTTAACATTTAATTTTTATAATATCACCTTAGTTTCACTCGCCATTTTACGTTCGTTTTAATTAAAATATAGTTTTAGTCAAATTACATTGTAAAATCATCTTCAAACACTATTTTTTTATGATAGAATAATACGTAATTTTGTGCTTTAATACGTAATACTATAAGTAGATATATACATACGTGCTTCATAAAAAAATCATTGTATATTAACCTGGGAAACCAAACAGGACATCT
This sequence comes from Hypolimnas misippus, assembly GCA_037950945.1. NCBI lineage: Eukaryota > Metazoa > Arthropoda > Insecta > Lepidoptera > Nymphalidae > Hypolimnas > Hypolimnas misippus. Next base: position 13,378,865 of record JBBEEQ010000024.1, on the reverse strand, counting down.
TTGGGTATATGATTGACAAATTTGACTGTTTTGGTCCCTTGGTTAATAATATTATTAAAACGATCTTTATGGTCCACTAGATGCAAATGTAAATCTTACTTGGAATTTGCGGTATCAAATCTGGGGGAGAATTTTTTGTATAAAACTTTAGCATTATCTTTCGACTGCAAAAAATATTTCTTACACGAATATGATCTAGCATTAATCATCTCTTTCCAACTTAGCTCGGCTCTCTATCCAAATCGCTTCTAAATGGTATTTTTAAATATGCCAGAAATTTCAAATATTTGTTTTTAATTTGACCGCGTGATTTTTTGTCCAGACTACAGAAGGACTGACAGCGCCACCAGAAACAACACCACACGACGAGCCCCTCACGTGCAAGACGGGCTGGACCAACTGGATCAACCGCGGCCCACCGGAGATTAGCTCCAGCGGACAGTCCATAGACAACGAGCCTCTGCCTCAGCCCAACGAGCTCGTGAGTTTTTTTTTGTTACAAATGCCAGTCTTATAAGTGACTTTAGATTCTTATTAACTAAACTAGCGAGTTGGGCTCTCTATGCGCTTGTAAAAAAAAAAAAAAACATCTTCCGAACATTTATTATTTATAAATATTTAAACATGTTATATGTGCTTAAATTCACACATGATTTGTAAGGTAACCAAATTATTTTACTAGATGGGCCTTATAAGATTAGTTGGTGTACCCTTTACATTTTTTTTGCACTAATAGTCATTTCGATTGATACTCTTACTATTTTTTACTCATACATTATACAGTCATGTTACAAATGTTGCTTGGGGTTTTTGACAATCGATTTACGCATACAAAATTGTCATGGTATAGCCATAACTAAAACCATAAAAAATCGAAGATTTTCCTTCTTTGGCGCCATTTGTTCCACCGTTCTGCGTCACCCTCTTATCTTTATAGACCTTCTCAACCATGTTGTGGTCTACCTCTCTCCTTTTTTGTAGTCATGGAAAAGCTCTTTTTCACGATATGATCTTCTGATCTTCGAATCACATGAACGTACCATCTCAGGCTGGACTCCTTCGCTTTATCAGCTATCTGCAACTTTGGGACTCTCTCTATTATATTCATTGCATATCTTGTCTCTGAGTGTAACTCCTCCAGACCACCGTAATATAACGCGCATTAATAATAAGCATTTCTGTTGTGGAATTGTTCATAAAAAACTCGTAAATTATTCGAGTAATTTCTTCAGGTAATCGGATCTCCAATGTGCAAAACTGATATGATGACGGAGATCGAGTGTCGTACAGTCGACGACCACAAGGCACCAAAGGAGACGGGACTCAACGTTGAATGCAGTTTGGAGAAGGGACTGGTTTGTCTGGAAGCTGAGAAGACCTGCCCTGACTTCGAAATTAGAGTACACTGCAAATGTGAAGGTATCTTAATAACATATATCTTCGATTTTTTGGTGGTTTTACATCACCAACTGAAATTTTTCGGATAAAAATAAATAATAATAGACCAATATTTTCGAATTTATCTTTTAATGTTATTTATATTTAATGTTCTTAAATATCGTCGCTTCTCTACCGTAACATATATCATCAAGATACCAAACGTTGAATGTAAAATGATTTTTTAAATTAAATACATTTATTTAAAATTACTTTATTATTTCAGAAGAATCCACTCTACCGCCTACTACCACCACAGTCGCTCCAGGTTTGGTTCTTTTCAATTATTTTTTTTTGTTTTAATTATTAATAGTCAATAATAATTTTTTCCACGAAACCCCATCCCCACAGACACGTTCCAGTGCCTGAACTCGAGCCACCCCAGCAACCCCCACCCGACGGACTGCAACAAGTTCTACGAGTGCAGCCCCGACCTGAGCAGCCCCGGCGCGGTGCACACGGCGCTGAAGGCGTGTGGCGAGGGGCTGTTCTACAACCCCGAGCTGATGGTCTGCGACTGGCCGGCTAACGTCATAGCCATCAGGCCTGAATGTGGAAACTTGAGCACCACTACTCTTGTTACTATGCTTCCTAATGAGACAGGTAGTTAACTGGATTTAATGAAAATATATGTACTAAGGGGCCGACAATTAATCACGTGATGTTTTATAGCAACTTTTTTTTGCAGAAACCTCCTCCCCGCTAAGGGCCTCACTGATTAAATTTTTTATTACTAAAATTTTCTTCCATCAAACGAATAGGAATACATTATTGTTAACGAGATAAGAAAAATGACGATACTATCCAACTTGATAATTATTTATTAAAAGCTCATTTCAGTTTTCAATAAATTTTAATTCAAGAAAATTTTATTTACTAGCCTATTTAAAATCACTTTATTGTTTCAGAAGAATCCACTCTACCTCCTACTACCACCACAATCACTACAGGTTTGGTCCTTTTATTATTATATAATTCTCCTAGAATCATTTAGCAAAAGTTAATTTTACATATGTCAAGGAACTTCATTAAAATGAATACTCAAAAATACCCCTAAAATTTTAATCCCTTTGATGGTAATCAAACTCATGTATTTACTATTTCCACTTTCTTCCATAACATTAATATAGGAAATTGTTAACAACGCTTGTCGGATATAAATCGACAAAATAGCTTAATATGGTTTAATTAATTATTCTAGTTAAATGATAAATGTTAACTGATTATTTAGATCATAAACTGACTTAAGATTATTTTACAAGATTAACGAAAAAAAAATTGTCAAATAAATTCTGTGACCGTATGCAACGTGTCGCACATATTCCTGAGAGAAAAAAATATTAATAAAGTAAAATTGTAAAAATTTCAAAACTCCCAACAAAAAAGTCATTCAAAACGTAGAGAAACATGTATACAGCATATGATCTTGAAATGGCAAAACCATCGAGAACCCTTCTTCTAATACCAAAAAAATTGCATCCAAATCGGTTCACCCGTTTATCAGCTACGGTGCCACAGACAGACACAAAGCGGTCAAACTTTCAACATCCTTCTTCTTTCGTCGGGGGGTAAGAATGCCAGAATAAACAACTTGTGCTTTTTCTAGAGCCGAGATGGCCTAATGGTTAGAACACCTCGATCTCAACCAATGATTGTGGGTTCAAACCCTGGCTAGCACCGCTGATTTTTCAAGTGCTAAATTAGTGTTTAAATTCATCTCGAGCTTGACGGTGAAAATATCGTGGAGAAACCTGCATGTGCCAGGACAAATTCTGACACATGTATATCCGCCAACCCGCAGCGGAGCAGCGTGGTGGATTAAGCTCTAAAGCTTCTCCTTAATAGGAGAGGAGGCCTATGCCCAGCAGTGGGATATTAACAGGCTGTTACTTTACTTTTACTACTTTTGCTTTTTCTAGAATCAACCACCCGCCCGTGCCCGCCAGGACAAGTGTTCAAGGATTGCGCCTTCCCCTGCGACAAGCTCTGTGACCATTTCAAGAACACTCTGCTTAGTGAGGATAAGTGCTCGAAAGGAGAAGTACGTATTTCAAAATATATAACGTTCCATCCACAGTCCATTTCTCACTTTTCCACATAACAGTCCATTTCTAAATTTGTATTAAATAAAAAATCAATTAACAACATCTTCAAAAAAGAGTTCACATGTTTATACATTACAGAGTTCCATATCGCACTGTGTGTTCTAAACTTGAGGGTAGGATATTACGTTCGTTGGAGAACCCAATTATATAAACATTATTAATTGACTTTTGCTCGCAGCTTTCGCTAAGTTTTATTTTTCCATACAAACGTTGGTCCCCGTTTCATCATCTTAGGGGTTGAATTCCGGATCATCCTTTTTTAGGGATGCTCACATCATAATAACTATCTGCATATTCAGTCGTTTAATCTATGTATTGACAGTTAAGACGACCAGTAACGATTGCCTTTTATATATACAGTTTTATAATCTATATCTGGTTTCGTTTCTTACTTTGAATATGACGGAATTACCCCCTTAGTAGTGAAATTACCGAAAATCTTTTCTTAATTGATGTTTACAACGTTAAAATTTCAAGTTTATAGCCCCAACGGCTTCGGCTCTGCGTTGATGAATCAGTCAGACAACCAGGACAAGTAATTATATATCGCTGGTTTGCAAGAATATCGTAGTAATTCAAAATTCTAAATAATAGAACTAAGTATGTCAAAGACACTAAATCTTTGATGTTTTATCATGAAAAGAGTTGCGATGATGATTTTTCTTAAAATCAATAAACTTATAACATCAAGGGATCGTTTAAATTTTGCAGCTATGCACCAACGTATTAATAAAGAAATTTAAAAACCCCATTCCCTAAAATTCATCATATTTAGTTGCATCGATATTCTTGAAAAGCAGCGATATGTATGCAAATTCCATTTACAACATAATATAGTTTAAATTTAAGTAGGTATTATTAGTGTTTTCATCTATTAACAGAAATGCGTGTCTGGGTGCGTGGACGAAGCAGTCGCGAACATCAAGTGCGAATTCGGCTCCATGTGGCGCGACAGGAAGACCTGCGTGCCGCTGAAGGACTGCACGTGCGCCAACGACGGGCAGATCGTGAAGGTATCCAGCTCGTTCTGTCTCCTTCGACACCCTTCTTGAGTGGTTTCCTTTTGACAGCACACAAGGCTAATATTTCTTTTATTTTAGTTTTTTTTATATGTATATGGATGCTGATATGCAATAATGTTTCAACCCACAAAAAGTGAAATTTAGAGATATTGGCGTATTTTAATACGGCATCACCTATATTTAACACTATTCAATTTCAATAAAAAATAAAGTAATATAAACTAAATAAGTACGGACAAAAGTTTCTTAATTAATTGTATCGAAATTCCAGGTCGTTCGTTATTTTGTAAATTATACAATAATCTTTATATTTTTAAAAACTTTTTATTACATAATACATTAAATATATTAACCCGCTTTTAATTCATTACAGCTTTAACCAAAAAAGAAAAGAAATATGGATAAATACCTATTCAAACTAATTTATTAAGAATAGGTTTGACATCTTTAGTCGCCATTTTCTCAAAATGAAGTTCGTGTGGCTTGACACAGTATTGCATATCAGCGTCCATATATCGTTTCATTTAATCTTTATTTCATTTGTTCTTTTTTCTTGTATTTGTCAATTACAATTTTTTCTTTCTTTCTTTATATTTATTTTTTACTAGAATATTATATAACTATAGATATTATGAAATAATTATATTTGTAAGTTTCTTTCTCGTAAGTTAAATACAACTCTGTAACTCAGTAACAGTTATCTATGTACCTTACAAAAGCTGTCAAAAATAAGTCACTGACAGAAACTGCCTTCAAAGGTAAGGCAATGACAAACGACTTATGTAAATCTTTATGAAAATCTGAGAGAAAAACTTATTAGTACTTAGAATGCTAACCATTTTGGACATCCTTGTCTAGCAACCAGCTAGCGACTGAGTATGATAAGTGATACCATCTTTGGGCCAACTCAATTGACGAGCTTGTCAAAGTTGGAAATGAGTACAGATTTTTAATGTCAAACGCTATAAACGTAACTTGTCTATAGTTATAAAATATCATTGTGTTTCTAACTCAAGCTAAATTTACACTTTGAATATTTTTATGCGTATTTAAATGAAATGTTATTATAATCATATTCATGATTAAGTTTAAGGTTATTTCTTTTATTTAGTCTTATTGGTAATGTAATATTTTATTAATCTCTTATATTTAGCCTGGAGGACTGGTTATCGAGGGCTGTCAGAAATGCCAGTGTTTGGACAACGCGCTACACTGCGATTCATCAGAATGCGTCTCTATAGAGACACCTATCAGAGGCTCCACTCACTCCCCTATAATGTTACCAGAACCCCTTCGCACTCCCGCTCCCACCACTACAACTACTACGTCCACCACAACTACTACGTCCACAACAACTACTTCCACTACAACAACTACAACTACCACTCCCATCCCCACCACCATCACAACCATCCGTACCACAAATGCTACAACCACACCAGGAACAACAACAACGCCAATTGTAACAACAGTTCCTACTATCGAAACAACAATTCTGGTAAAGTCCACAGCGACACCGCCGCCTGAGTGCAGTCCTGAGAGGTAAAATATTATATATACATATATCACTGGGTTCTATTGTCTATGTTCTAGTCTCTGGGTTCTATCTCTAGATATACATCGAAGTGTTAATAGTAGTATAATAGCAATAAACTTTGGGCAGTCGAGTTTTATCATATAACTTAAGTCTTATATTATTTAAAGCAAGTTTTAAGTGCTACCTACATTGTCTTTTTTCTTAAAAAAAAACTTTTTCCATTTTCATACGATATCATTTCTATAGTCTCGATGTTAAACACACTGTTTCCTCACCAAAGATACAAGAACCTACTGTGGGAAGGTTTCCCGCTGCCCACCATCGCGTTCACGGCCAGCTCCGCCGCCAACAAACAATTCGAACCAGAGTTCGCCGTTCTCAATGGACGTCCATCTGCTGTTTCTGGTAATTCTAATTCAATATAATTATATAATGGCAGACGCGTTGGCGCAATGGTCATTGCAACTGACTAAAGCGCTAACGGTCGCGGGTTCGATCCCCGCTCACGGCTAACGTGTGTATTGGCCATACAGATGTTTGTCGTGGTCTGGGTGTTTGTGTTAGTGTTGTGAGTGTTTCCGGACCCCCGACACAAGGTCACGCGATCTTAATGGGGCCCGTTAAGTGTGATGCGTTATTTATATAAGGTATACTAGTAGTAAGTAACAATTGTGTATAGTAAACATGATCACGAGACGGTTAAATTAAAATATATATATATTATATATATTTTTTTTTTATTTTAAATACATTTTTTGAATTTTTGAATATTTTGAAAAATTAACTACTTTTTACTCTACAAAGTTAGAACTCTGTTCTCATTTTATTATGTATAGAGTGTTTCCTCTATAATTATGTCGCAAAATAAAACAATACCATATATGGTAGTAAAACAACACCATACCTAAGTCCTCAAAAAGTAAGAAGTCCCCGATGTACATTAGGTACAGCAAAGAACGAGTAAATTAAAAATAACTTTTTTTACCTAAAAATAGTAACCAAAAGCGAAATTTTTTGGCATCCTTGAAAAAAACATAGAAACAGTCCTTGCTTTAGCTAAATATTAAAGCGACGCGTCTTTGAACAAAAAAAAAAAAGATCTTTATAGCTATCGTTCTAACTTGGCCAAAACACGCAATGACTTAAAAAACTGTAGCGTATGTATAATTCAAATGGACATGCTATATTATTGAAAAATACATTAAAACTATTCAGTAGTTATACATAATAGAGTACATATTATATTGTTTGCTCTTTTCACAGCCGGCAGCTGGAGTCCAAACGAAGATGACAGAAATCCATACATCCAGGTGGAACTGCCCCAGAAGGAGCCAGTGTATGGTGTGATAATGCAAGGCAGCCCCATCTTCGACCAATACGTCACCAGCTACGACATCATGTACGGAGACGATGGTTCAGTCTTCTCCACTGTAGACGACCACAATGGAAAACCGAAGGTATGTAGATATTTGCAGATAAAAAACACAGTATTTATGCTATTTTTAATAGATAATCTATGCTGATATTTTTAAAATTTGTTTGTAAGTTAGTATGCAAGAGGTAATCTCTGAAACATCCGATGTGAAAAATTATTTTTGTGTTAGATAGCCTCTTAATTCAGGAAGGTCATATGCTATATTACATGACGCTACGAATCGTAGAAGCGAAGCAGTAACTTCAAACACGTGGAAACTACGAGAGGCAGTTAGTTAATAATATAATTAGAATTTTAATTTTTCCGTTATTAGTTAAAATGATTTTTAATAATAAATATTACTTAATTAAAAAAAATGTCCGCTTTACCTTCATTTATTTGTTACGTTAGATATTCCGTGGACCAATAGACAGCAAAACTCCAGTGAAGCAAATGATTGAGCCGCCCATCGAAGCTAAGTTTGTTCGTATCCGTCCCATCACGTGGCACGATAATGTCGCCGTACGCCTCGAAATTATCGGCTGTCAGGAGTTTACTACTACCCCAACCACACCCACCACAACCACCACTACCACTACTACTCCTGCTGCAACTACTACCACTTCTACTACAACAACTACGACTACCACTCCGTCACCGACTACCACAGGATCAACACCGGTCATCACTGAACAAACTGTGAGTATTATGTAAATAGAATAAATAAATAAAAATATATTAATTTCATTACGAACATGTTACAACAACTAATTAGGAACTGTAGCTTACTGTACTGTACTACCAGTACTTGTGGCAGGAAGCCCCGTTCTTCCATACCATTTCTTATATAATTTCTTACATAATTCTGTGTTCTTTTATTTCTCCATTACTACGTCATGTCGTGAACACACATATTTGTTTTGATTTTTGTATTAATTTTCTTTTAAAAAATCTTTTACCTGAAGTTTTCCAATTAATTGTTGGAAATACTACACACTGCCTTTACAATTTAGTCTATGGTGCTCTTGATTATTATGATGTTATTAGTCTTCTACGTTTTTTCTACAAATATTTTAATTACGACAAGCGGATAGGTAAAATGAAAAGTTTTATCTAAATAATAAGTTTTTCAAATATATTAGATTATTGCATATTGCAAAATATTAAGCACACTTCAAAATTCGAAACATTAAATTAAGAAACTTTTTTCCGCACCTACTCATTTAGTTTAAATGACTTGAAAATTTTAAATACATATCGCATTATTAGAACACATCAACTTCTCCAAGTTCGACTTTTTGTTGCTTAACACTTTATTGGTTATCAGCATCCAAATACCAGCTTTCGAAAAATATATTTTGATATTCTTGTCGTTTTTGTAGACGGAACCATTAATATTAAACTGCACTGAAGCCCTGGGCTTGGGAGCTGAACTGCCAGTAAACATGATAGAAGTGAGCTCCAACAACGACGACAGGCCCAACCTGAAGTTAGACGCAGAACGTGGCTGGAAACCCCTTTACTCCACACCCGGTGAATGGATAATGGTAATATATATTTAATTTTCTTTTTTCAATTATTTAATTTAAAAAAAAACACTTAAAGTTAATAACATTTTAAGATCAATAAAACGATATACTTTTCTTTTATATTTTTTCCAACACTCGACTAATTAAGGCTGAATATATGTATGTAAGAATATTATTGTCATTTGAAAAAAAGAACTTTTTCGTTTGCCATATGACATTACTTCTTACCATTTGATAATTTTCCTTACTCAGATGTTACACTAATATAGGTTTTGATTTTCTTTTTTAGTTTTCATCACATTTTTGCTATTTCCTTGAAAAATTCAATCTCTATCTTAATTTTATAACCATTTATCATCCCCTCAGTTCAACTTCACGTCACCTCGCAACTTAACTGGCATCAAGACAAAGGGGGGCCCTTCCGGGTGGGTGACTGCCTACAACATCATGTACACTTCGAATCTGTCCACCTTCAATCCCTTGCTGGACGAGAGCGGCGCCAACAAGCTGATCATGGGCAACTTCGATGCGGACAGCGTGGTGTTGAACGAGTTCCGGCCGCCAATCCGTGCGCAGTACCTCAAAGTGTTGCCAGTTAAATGGCACGAAAATATCGAAATAAGAGTTGAACCGATCGGATGCTTTGAGCCTTATCGTGAGTAGACTATTACAAATGTTTTAAATAATTTAATTTATGGTTTCTATGAGTAAAATTCAGTTCTCAATTTTAAACAAGGTTATGTTTTTTTTTTTTAAATTTTCTTTAAGAGTTTTATAAAAATGTTTCTTAAACGTTCAGTTGTTACCACTGGATAATCAATAGTTCTAAGTTTATTTTATTTTATTTTATTTTATTCGTCTGATAGATATTTTCAAAGTAATTTCTTTAAAATTCAAGATTTATACAATAGAGTAACAACAAATACCTCTCCGCTGAGAAAAGATATTTTGTTTTGCAATGAAGAACGAGAATAAGCTGAAAAATACTAAATATATTTTACTTAATTGTGATGAAAATATTTAAAAAATTATGTTATAAAAAAACTGCACCGTACACGTAACATAATGAAGTGTAATTCTTGAAAATATTTTTCTCTATCTCTTCGTAGAAAGAAAGCTATATTTTAGAATACATGTCTAAATGCGTTCCTCGAACTTGCCTCCCAATTCTCTTTCACTTACCGATCGAATCGTTGACGTTCAAACCGTCCATCAGCTACCGACGAGGAGGAGCGGGAGGAAGAGCAGGCCAGGGAGGAGCGCGTGCCCGCGTGCCGGCTGTGCCCCGGCGTGCCGGCCGCCGACTGCGCGTGCGCCGCGCGCCTGCTCTACGACGGCGAGAACTGCGTGCCGCGCGACCAGTGCCCCTGCCTCGTCGGGTTCATCACGTGAGTCGCACCCAAACATTGCTCTGCCACAACCCGGCACTTTTCACACGGCCCATTTTTATTATTTTATTTATAATCTTTATGTAATACGTGTTTTACACAAAAAAAAAAAAACAATTTTACACAGATAGGAAATAAAATAGCACAATAGACGGCCTTATTGCTTTATAGCGATCAGTTTCAAACAACCGTGGTGATTCATAAAGACAGCCAATGAGATGGTTGGTGTAAATAAGACTATATATACATTAAAACAAACACACAAATTATTACATACTAAACTTTGCGACATACTTCATACTTTTAAACACATGCTATTTCCATTAGAAACTTATTTTACCAAATGATTAAGTAAAGTAATACACATTAATTAATAATATAAATGTTTTATGAATACTACATATTTTGGTATTGCCTATTTACAATGCATCAAACAATAGTAGGTATTTTATTTTGAGGACCCTACCCCAAAAGCGAGCTCTCGAGGATGAGGGGGGCTGCTTCACCAGGTCACTCTTCGCCAATTGCTCCTTTGTCTAACAGAAATTTTCCTTTTCTTTACTTCCTTTTCCCGTTTATCAGTTTTAAGCTGACAACGCGATTTTGGTTGTGGGTTTGCAAATGTTTATTGGTGACAAACATCACTTTAAATAAGGCGATCGACTTGCCCGATACCCGATATTTTCAGAAATAGAAAAAACATATAAAATACATTAGAGAAATTTCTCACTATAGCTATATTATCGTCGTCTCGTTACTGATTAGAAAAACCTTTCCAAATATAATATTCCAATTCAAGAGCAAACTGCCCCATAAACCATAAATGCCCCAAACTGGATCTAATTTCCGTAAATTAAGTACATGAAAAAGTTCACGTCTTTTATCAACAGGTCAGACTATTATCTGATCTAACATTACTGCTTATCAGCATCCAACTCTCCTCCATTAATTTGAATTTCGCCCGGCAGGTACCCAGTAGGCTCCACGTACCGCGGCGACGACTGCGACGACTGTATTTGCAAGCTGGGAGGAATCGCCGACTGCAAGCCCGCCAAGAAGTGTGAATGTGCACCGGTAACTGCTAAACATTTCAATTTCAAAATTATAAATTCCATTTAATCAATTATTATTTTGTTAATAACTGTTTTAATTTTAAATTTGGCAACCATAGAACATATAAAAAAGTTTCAAGATTTAACCTAACTAGTCCATCATCTTTATCGTCTTCATGTTTTACCGTTATTCTTTTTAACCCGCCTTTAGCCCACGGCTTATTTGCATTAATGAAGATTTTATTATACCGAATAGCTGTTTAAAAATTATTTTTCTACCCCTTGGTAACAGTGTTTTTTTACCCGACTGCGCGGGTAAGGGTAATGTGTTTATCAGCATGCATTTGTTCATGGGTGTATGTAGAATTGCACTATTTAGACAACACGCTTGGGCCGATTTTGATAAATAATACGTCGATTGATTCGTCGTGATCACGCAAAAAAAAATTTTGAAAATCGAAATGGTCGATTGTGGACGCCATATTGTGAAAAAATTAAAATTGACAAACTATGTTTAAGTATTTTTATTATTATTAAAAAAAAATGTCGAATGGGGTACCGTTTAAAATTGTAACGATTTAAAGTCGGTTCGTAACGATTCTAACTTATGAGCTCTTAGACAAAACTGATATAGATACAATACTGTTGAGTGGCGATGGTCTTGTTACGTAGACGGGTTTTTGATTTTTTAATTAATTACTTGATTTTGGATGAATACGTTATGTTATTCCATTGTGTGTGAAAAATTTCACAATAGATAATAAAAACCGTTCCATGCGTAGGATCTCGTGTCAACAGTGACACCATCATGCGAATGTCTTTGCGAGCCTTGCACCAACGGCACCAGGATCTGCCCCACCAGCAAGCTCTGCTTACCCCTGGAGAAGTGGTGCGACGGCATCCTAGATTGTCCTGATGATGAGCTGGACTGCACCACCAGGGCGCCCGTCACCGAGACAGTGATCACCACGGTCGTGCACACGGAGGCTGCCACACCGCCTCTCACCACCACAGTCGCACCTACCACCACTACTGAAAAACGTAAGCTAAATGTAGCTACAGACTAGATTAAGTATATATATGACAGACACGTTGGCGCAGTGGTCACTGTAACTGACTCAAGCGCTCACGATCGTGGGTTCGATCCCCACTCACGGCAAATGTCTGTATTGGCCATACGGATGATCCTAATGGGGGCCGTTGAGTGTGATTTATTTATTTATATACTTAACAGATACCTATCTCAATAAATCGTTAATGTCTTTAGTTCTGCGTACTTACTAACTTAGTAACCTTGCGTCCATTATTTTAATATTAAGGTAACAATAATTAAGCGAAATTGAGTTATAAACCTGTCTCAGATTTTCATAAGGATTTATTGAGTTGTATGTCATTGCTTTACATCTGCAAAAAATAACGTCCATGTCTTGTTTTTGGGAAGGTTATCTTAGTAACTTACCAGGTTACAGAGTTGTTTTATAACAATTACGGTAATAAAACTTACAAGTGTAATTCTAGCCTTAAGTTTGCAAAACTAACAAAGTTACTAACATTTTGTTAATTTCCATTCAGACGTATATGTATGTCTATTCCTAGCCTTTTATTGTTTAGTAAAACAACTCATAAAACTTACCATTAACAACCAGACGGATAAACGACCATTAATAAAACTAATATCACACAATCTTATCGAGCTACAGGTCTGCAGACCTGCGCCCGCTGCCGACCTGCGCCCTCCCACCGGAGGCTCAAGGGCGCTAAGGGTGGGAGAAGTAATAATACTTTTAAGATTGAGTTGTAACAGCCTGTAAATATCCCACTGCTGGGCAAAGACACTCCTATTAAGGAGAAGGTTAGCTTAATCCACCACAATGCAGGTTGGCGGATTAAGATTTATTTAATATGTAGTACAAGCCTTAAATTTTATTTCAGCGTTAGAATGCCCCAAAGTAGAATGTCCGCCTGGTTACTTCGTCCGTCAAACCGCACCCACCCACTCGAGCTACAGGTCCGCTTCAGACCTGCCTCCCCCGCGGCCGCGCTACTCCTACCAGAGGTACAAGGGCGCTAAGGGCGGGAGAAGTTTCTCTAAAGGTGGCTTCTCCAAGACTAGCTTCTCGAAGGGCGGATTTTATGGTAAGTGTTTCATACGTAAAAAGTAACAGCCTATATATATATATATATATATATCCCACCGCTGGGTAAATGCCTCCTCTCTTATGATGAAGGTTTAGAGCTTTATCTACCACGCTGGTCCTGGTGTCGGAATTTCTCCCGGCACATGTAGATTGCCTCACGATGATTTCCTTCACCGCCGAGCTTGAAATGAATTTAAACATTTTAACACTTGAAAATTCACTGGTGCTAGCCGGGGTTTAAACCCGTTATCATTGATTAATATTGATGTGTTCCATCCACCAGGTCATCTTGGCTTTTAAGTGTAAAACTAACTCTAAAAAATAATTAATTCACAGGTCCACCATCCCGACCACAGCGTAACCAAGCGTTCACCCTGGACAAGCCAGCTCTTAATACCAACCCCGATGAGAAGAAGGAATGCGTGCAGTTCAAGTGTATCCCCAAACTGCCCCCCATCCCTCCCAAAGGCTCGACACTTCCACCCCTCATATGCTCCACACCTGTCTGCCCTCCAAGATACTCGCTGAAGCTGGAGAGTGTTCCTGATGCAGCCAACAAGTGTCCTCAGTGAGTAATATATCCCACTAACTGGCCCTCTCGGTTTTACTAGCGTGATGTAATATAGCCTAAAACCTTCCTCAATAAACAGGCGATCCAACGCAAAAAGATTTTCAGTAGTCATAGACATTACCAAATACATACATATAAATTTACAATCAAACTTTTATAATATTAGTATAGATAATAGTAGAACAATGTGCCCTAAACTTTTTGTACCCCAAAGTAGCACTACAGAAGAAACATAGTTATTGAAGAAATATTTTGATAGCAAAACACAATTCGAAACTAGGTGATACAACAATACTGATGGTATTAACAGCTTAAGGTGAATGGGAATTATTTTTTTGAGAATTCTGTTATTGAAAACTGAAATAAAATGACATCGCTTTTGAAGCACATGAAATTAAATATCTGTTTAATTTTATGACCTAAATGTCGCCAATAAATTATTAATGACTAGCTTCCGCCCGCGACTTCGTCCGCTCGGAATAGTTACTTTGAGCTAATAATGCATTATATTAGAACAAATTTGGTTAGCATAAAATAGGTTATAGTGAGCTAACCTTAAAAGATAGACATATGCTGTCGCGGCCTTTTTTTAGAACTTTCAAAGGGAACCAATTCTGTCATACATGATTTTTGCGAAACTTTAACCGTTTACGCAGCGCACGCGGCGTGAACTTTCTCAATAGGAAAATATCCCTCGATTTTGAAACATTCTTCATTGGTGCTCCGCTCCTTTTGGTCTAAGCGTGATAATATATAGCCTATAGCCTTCCTCGATAAATGGGCTATCTAACACTGAAAGATTTTTTTCAAATTTGAGCAGTAGTTCCTAAGATTAGCGCGTTCAAGCAAACAAACAAACAAACTCTTCAGCTTTATAATATAAGTATAGATAAGATATCCTATACGAATCCAATGCGACTATTACGTAATACGTTATATCTTCTAGTAAATAAAACGTATATACCTTTTACTCAAATTATAACTGAGGAACATTCCTTTTTGAGGATATTACACTATTATTTGATATAACTGGAATATGTTTATTTTTCGTTAATGTTTTTGTTATTTAATTTAATTTTCTGTAATATTATTTAATGTTGTTTTTTTCTTTCTCTTAACTTTATTTTTAGTTATTATGTTTTTGTTGTTATTACTTTATTACCTCGAAGCATTGAGTGAGTCTTCTTCTGTAATTTGGTATTTTTCTCTGTAATTTTCTTTCGAAGTGTGTGTACCCGAATAAAGTAATTATATTCTATGAAAGCTGATAAGCAATACTATGTCAAGCCATATGGACTTCATTTTGAGAAAATATCGTCTAAAGATATCAAACCTATTCTTAGTAAATTTTTTAAAGAGCTTGATGTTGGCGACTGCATCGTCTATTCATCCAGAGACGCATTTCTGTAGATGGATGTGTCATCCATATATATTTTCCGTGCTAGGTACGCCTGCGTGCCGCCGCCCGAGCGCCCCGTGTTCTGCAACGTGACGGGGCGCACGTTCAGCACGTTCGACGGCAGCGAGTACAAGTACGACGTGTGCTTCCACATCCTCGCCAGAGAGAACCGGATCGGAGAATGGACTATATTGTGTAAGTCATTTTTTAGTCCACGCACCTTTTTCAATTCCTCATACCCTCCTATCCTGTCCACCTATCCCTTATTTGAACAATATTCCCTTATCTCGTAGTTATTCGTTATTTTTAACTTAATTTAATGTTCTGAATTCAAGTGTATTCCATATTTTTCAATTAATACAATAATCCCATATATATGAAATACTTATTATTAGATTCATATTTATATTATACCAATCGGTTTTTGATTTTATTTTACATTTAACTTAATTGATTTTACAAAGGAAAAGTTTATTTACTTTTAAAAGTTTTAAAAAATAGTCTCATTAAATCAAAAAATAAAACCTTCAATTGTCCATCTAACTTAATTATAAATTAACTGTCTCCACAATCTTTTAAAATCTTTACCATTTTTATATTCTATTGCTTTATTACCAAAGCACCGATAAAGTATTTTTCCAATTAAAAATAAAGTTAACAAAACCTTTTTACAATTCAGTACGTAAGAAATGCGACTCGAACGCCTGTCAGAATCAGCTGCTAGTGTTACAAGACATGGAACTGATCCTGGTGAAACCGAACATGATGATAGAGTACAATGACTACGAGTACACGGTGGAGCAAACCAACAAGATTTGCTTCCAGAAGAACAGCTTCGATGTCAACCGCCTTGGTGATGGAATATCCATTAAGTCCCGCAAATATAACTTCACCGTGCTGTATAGCCCTGACGGAGATGTTAAGATCGGGGTTCGTATTACAGATGTCGTCATTTAAAAAACTTTTATTCTGTTAGCAGAATAACGTGCCCAAAACTACAGCATGATGTATAATATCACGGATATTATAAATTATGCTAAAACTAGTCTAAAATATCCACATCGAAGGTAACAGCTTGTAAATGTCCCACAGCTGGGCAAAGGCCTACTCTCCTATTACGGAGAAGATTTAGTTTTGTCCACCACGCTGTACCACCACGGGTTAGCGGATATACACGTATCAGAATTTCTTCCGGCACATGCAGGTTTCCTCACAGTGTTTCTTCACCGCCGAGCACGAGATGAATTTAGACACTTCAGCACTTGACTCAACGCAAGCCAGGATTTGAATCCGCGTGTTCTTAATACTAGGCACTTCCAAACTTAAATATTCAAAATCAGCCCAAACGCAACCTCCATCAACAGGTGCTCAAGAAGTACATGGGCCGCGTGGACGGGCTGTGCGGGCGCTTCGACGGCGACGCCGCCAACGACCGCGCGGCGCCGAGCGGCCGCGTGCTGGCCAGCGTGGAGCAGTTCGCGCGCTCGTGGGCCAAGCCGGGCCTGCAGCCCGCCGACTGCCGCGTGGACGCCGTGCCGCGCGACCGGCAGAAGCGCGTGTGGGACCTGTGCAGGGTCATCACGTGAGGCACTTTTGTGATTATACCGTCTCCGGTCTTTAGTTATATAAGTCACTAGCAGTTTCTCGCGGCTTCACCTGCGTTTTTGGAATTTGATAGAAGCAATTAGAAAAACTGCTAAACCACCATCCTTTAAGGGATTTAACTACTAAATGTGTAGAATAAATATTTTATTTATACTGATTATTTTCGCCTCTGATCTTTAAAGTAATCGACCAAAAACATACCAATCCAAAAAAGACGGAGAAAATCTCTATACAAACTTTACAACCCCATTGCACCCCAGTGTGGAATAACAGTACCCCGTTTTCTATTTTACATTTCATTACTATCACCCAGAAGTATGTGTATTAAGTTTTAAGTTAATGCAACCACGGAATAAGAATTTGCATACAAACGTTTTTACTCCTTTTCACCCTCTTAGGGTGACTAATCAAAAAACCCTTTCTTAGTGAATGCCTACAACCTAAAAGCCACCTGCCAAAATTTCGAGTTCGTAGCCCCAGCGGTTTAGGCTCTGCGTTGATGAATCAGTCAGGACAAGTGATTTTATATGTATAGATAATTCAGGTGAAATTTTAATTGGGCGTGGTAGACTATATCAGCAATCATAGCCATTTGGAACGAAATAACCTTTTCCTTTAGTTTGCCGGATATTATTACTTTCTAGAAGTTGAGCCTTATAAGTAACACTATCAGATGGAGGGTTCGATTTGTTCAGGAAAATATTTTGTTCGAAAAAATAATAATACATTTTATTTTTCATCAATATCGGTCTCAAGAGTCCTATAAGTATTTTACGCTATGCCTTATAGATTTAGATTTGACGAACTATGTTGTATAGTATATACGGGGTACTATTACTAGGCATTCTAATTTTTTTATCAATTAATTCTGCTGGACGAAAGGAACAGGAGATTTTTTAGTTTTAATTGCTTGGTTTTTCATCTTTTCCTGCTGATGATGGTCTTAATAATGATAATGATATTAGATTTATCTAAAGGTAAATTTATTTTTATAATCTTCCGCTTAACTGTATCGAGTATGTTACTATCGCAGGGAAGAGCCGCTATCTCAATGTGCGAAGGTTCTGAACCTGGACAAGTGGCGCAGCATTTGTCTGGAGAAGATCTGCAAGTGTGCAGACCTGGTCATCAATGGCACCAAGCGTACTGAAGAGGAGTGCCGGTGTCTGTTAGTAGAGAAACTTGTAGCTGAGTGCTTGGCCGCGGATAAGAACATCGATGTATCAAGCTGGAGAATGCAAATGGATTGCCGTAAGTTGATTCTCTTAAAATATGCTATTCGGTTTATTTTGTTTCTTTTAGACTTTTGAAGTGTCGAAGCCGAACCGTTGGTTATTGTCAAGTTAAGAAAAGTTTATTATTTCTTCTCTTCTAATTTCTTGTACTTTAAATTTGAGACCAACGGAAATTTTTCAGAAATTTTGGTGAAGTGACAATTATGTCCTTGAAGTGTTATTATAAAAGGATTATATGCTAGAAGAATAACTAACTATATTTTAATGGTAAAAATAATAAATCAGTAAAATATATAAAAACGTGGAGTGAATTAGTTCAAAATTAAGGGCCTTTTTTGCATTGATTCAACTAAGACCGATTAAAATCATGTTAAAAAAAAAACATAGATTAATATCTACACTTATTTTTAAAGAGTTCAGAAGTGAATATTTATCCATTCGTATTACAGTCGATGTTTAAATTTTCCAATTTTTATAATAATACATCGGTATGTAAGGAACGTGAACTCTTGACATAAACAAGCTGTTGCTACGTAACTCTTCAATTTAAGTTATTTCACACACGTAAATCTCAGGATCTACCAGTCCGATTAAAAAAATGCTTTTCACATTAGATGACACGATATATTGTGTCCAAAATTAGTGATCATAAAGTGTAAAGAGCAACAAGTGTGATCAAGTGGTGGTATCCGCACAGCGGCGGAGTGCCCCGCGCCGCTGGTGCACTACGACTGCTACCGCAAGCGCTGCGAGCCGGCGTGCGGCGGCGCGGGCGCGTGCCCGGCGGAGGACGGCCAGTGCTTCCCCGGCTGCTACTGCCCCGAGGGCAAGCTGCGCCGGGGCGACGCCTGCGTCTCGCCCGCCGACTGCCTCGACTGTGAGTACCGACAGCGGGCGCGCCTCGCGCACCCTCCTCCCAGTGCAATGCAGTAGCTTGCGCAAGCACTGCGAGCTCTCTTATTATTTTGATAATACATACTGACACATCTAGTCTATCTTCCTCTGCTACCTGACGATTAGCGAAAAATTTTTTTAGACTTTATTGAACCTAAATATGTTAAAATTTAAGTTTTATTATATTAGTTGTCTTTCGATGTATTATTGATTATTGGGGAAGTAATCCATCTCGCATACATTTTGGGGTGAACTTAACAATCTAAACTTAAAATCAATAATATCACAAATTTCACGCTAGATAACAACACTGTTGACATATTTTATATGATATTTTATGTTAAATCTAAATAAATACATTTATTACCCATAAGAACTTAAGTCTATACAATTTTGTCAATATAATTTCAGGCACATGTACGGGAGTGGGCACGCCCGCCAAGTATGTGACATTTGAAGGTGATGACCTGCCCTTCCTTGGAAACTGCACCTACCTCGCCTCCAGAGACACCAACGAGACTGGATACCACAAGTACCAGGTCATATTACACTCTGATTACAAAACAAAATGACAACATTAAAATATAATAAGACCTAAACATGATTCATCGATACTAATATAATATAGAGATTTTGTTAGATATCCTGTTTATTGAGGACAGGAAGGTTATAGACTATGTTACATAATGCTACGATTCACAGGAGCGAAGCTATAACAGTATCTGGGTCACTTCTATGAATAATAGCCTAATATAGCCTTCCTCAATAAACGGGCTACCCAACGCAAATAAAAAAATTCTAGTTGAATCATTATTTTCAAAGATTAGACTCCACATAGAAATTAATTGTACCTCTTTAAAATATTTGTATAGATTCGATTTTTAAACAGAAATTACTAAATGGTACAGGTGTACGCAACCAACGGCCCCTGCGAAGACAACCCCGCCGGTGTCTGCACTAAGTCCGTGCACCTCATACACGAGAAGAACGTCATTCACGTCAGCAAGGATCCGGAAACTGGCAAAGTATGTATCAAAATTAAAGCATTTTTAATGAAAATAGAGGACAAGCAAGGAGGTCAGTTAAGGTATGCTTGATCACAATTGCCCATGAACATTTGCAACACCAGAGGAACCACAAATGCGAGTAAAAAGGAGTGTGAAAAGAAAAGAATAGGAAGTAAGGGATAGAGAAGCGATTAGAATTCTGGCTCATATTAAAAAAAATAATATAAAATCACAACTTATGCTATGTTATGCTCTTATTACTTATGTTACCAACATAAGTAATAAGAGCAAATATAGGTCATTAAATAAATGTTTTATTTTTTTATTTATGAACTAAACCAAACAATTTTTCAGCTGTTAACGACAGTGAACGGCAAGGCCCAGTACAAATATCCGCTCACCACCGACTGGGTGACCATCAACCAGCTCAACGGGCAAGACATCAGCGTGCTGCTTCCGGACCAGCATGTTGAAGTAAGAAATTATAAATGAACTCATTTACTTCTTTTTTCTTCTATGTAACTGACATATAAATATACAAGGTATGGTTTTACAGTGAAAACCTTTGGCATACTACATACTGAGATATGATTTGTTATAATTTTACAGTGTACAATATCCTGTTATATGACTTTCTTTAATAAACCTCTTGTAACTATATTACTCAGAAAGAATTAAAATTTAAAGCAGATAAGATTTATTTATATATTTTGACATTGTCGCATAAAATCATCGCCAAGATCAAAAATATTATAAACAACTAGCGTGTCTATTTTATTTATCTAATTTCAATTTGTCTTAAGCTGCCTGTCTTCTTAACAACAGGACTTAAATATTTTTTTACGTTTCCCAGTTGGTGGTGATTCAGTCCAAAATGCAGTTCACCGTTCGTGTTCCATCGTTCCTGTATAGCAACCGCACTCAGGGTCTGTGTGGAGTCTGCGCTGGTTACCAAGACCACCTCATCACCAGCAACGGCACCATCACCGATGACTTCGATCTGGTAAATTTTTAGAATCATCATCAAAATCAGCATTCCTAAAGTTATCATTTATTGCATGGATTCTCAAGTGGGGCGCGTCCCTTGGGGGTTGTAACGGGGCGGCGCAGCGATTTCGGTTATAAACAAGAATGTTTAAAGATACGCTTAGTGCTGACATAGTTGGTCAGATGCAGCCACAGTACTCTCGCTAATTGTATCTTTTCACTCACTCACTTCATGGTGTTTTAGTTTTACTCTCGTCATACGAATCTATTACCAAAAATAACTTTGAATTGTTTTTTCAGTACGGTAAAAGTTGGCAGGCCAGTCCCGAAGCTTTAACAACCCTGGAAGTACCACCACAAGAACAGTGTGATGAAATGCCACCTCCAGAGGAATGTGTGCCTCCACCACCAGAGTCTAACCCCTGTTACAATATCAACAATGTCGATAAGTTTGGAGCTGTAAGTAATAAGTATATCTCTCTCTCTCTCCCTCTCTCTCTTATAATTTTCATTTTGTCAGATTTTTTAACGGGGCGCTTACTATCTAACCTTCACAATCTTTAGAGATGTATATTAGTGCGTATATATCATTGGGTTTTATATATTTTTTTTTTATTATTATTTTATATGAGGTGAAATAAAATTGTTACTGTCGCCGATAAACGTTTGTAGCCATATGTGGAGTCATAAATATTACTGGCTTTTAAAGGAGTCAGAGCCAATAAGAATGTCTAAGTAAAAGGGGGAAAGGATGGGGAATCAGGATTCCATCTTTTTAACTTACAACACGAAACGCAGTAATATTCGCTACTTTCTGTTGATTTTCACCTAAAGTGTTGTACTTCCTGTCGAGCTAGATCACACTAGACTCTGTCACATTAAGATAGACTATCAAATAAACTCTACCATAATAGATTCTTCCACAATGAACTGCACCACAATAAGCTACCACAATAACCTAGACTACATATAAGATGACCCGGCTCCCCCTACATTCCCGCCCGCCCGCAGTGTCACGCGCTGGTGGAGCCGGGCGCGTACATCGCGCAGTGCGAGGCGGAGCTGTGCGAGCTGAACGCGACGGACGCGTGCGGAGCTCTGGAGCGATACGCGGCCGAGTGTCGCCGGCAAGGCGTTTGCGTGGACTGGCGGCGAGACCTGTGCCCGTACCCCTGGTCAGTTAAAGTGACAGATTTAGCTTAATCCGCTCAAATGTGGATTTTCGAACTTGACGTAGGTTTCTTACCAATGTTTTAATTAATCATCGAGCCCAAAATGTGATTGGTGTTTTATTTTAATAACTTATACATGGTCCTAAACTTAAGCCTCATTGCATATTGATCGGTTTCAATAAAAGGGACGCATCCTCTTTCATTTAACACACATAATATTATTTCTGCTGTATTTTCTGTTTATTATCTTTCCGCCCTGACATCATCAATAGCTAGTCACATTTTACAGAATTTAAATATGTTGCTAGTACGTCGTTTTGGTCTTCTTTGATATACAATTTTTCCAAATTATTTGATCTCAGATAATTTTAAATATTACCATTGTTTGTTATTCCACAGCGAAGCGCCATTAGTGTACAGATCCTGCGTGGACTGTGAAAGAACATGTGACAACCACGACGACCTCGAAAAGAATCCCAAGAAGTGCGACAAACAATCTATTGAAGGATGCTTCTGTCCAGATGGAAAAGTAAGGTTTTGGCAATTTATAGATAAGGATACCGTACTAATATTAATTCTACTTTCTGATCTGAACGGTTCAGAAATTAATACATTTTCCTATTTCATCAGGTAAGAGTCAACAATACCTGCATCGAACCAACGAAATGCTTCCCTTGCGACGCTAAGAATGAACACTTTGCTGGTGACGAGTGGCAGGTCAGTTGTCCTATTTCATCTTTTATTTATGTAAAACTTGTGAATATCGTCTATACCAATTTAATAGAATATCTGTTGAAATCGTCTACATTTAAATAGGATGCCAGTCAATATAAATGACTGAGCCAGAGGGACCTGGATAATATTCAACGATTAGAGTGGTTAATTTTCGTCGATCTAATTTATTTCGCAGATTTTAATTTAGACAAGCACTTCTGATTTTTCAAGTGCTACATTTTTGTTAAATTTGGTAAAAGAAAACATCACGACGAGACCCTCATGTGTCAGAAAAAATCTGCGACAAGTATATTCATTGATCCGCCATGGAGTAAGCTCCCATTATTATCTTTAATATTTAAAGGGCCTTTTGCCCAACAATGAGAAATTGACTGGTAGAGCTAATGACAATGAAATTAATATTTTGTAAGTCTAAGAAAGACTTCAACTGTTATTCAAAGTCGATGCAATGTCCTTACCTTCGGAGCATACCCAAACCGTCACGTCTCGTGCAGGAGGACGCGTGCACGAAATGCACGTGCAGTAAGCAGGCGAAGGACAGCGCAGCGCACGTGTCGTGCACGACGCAGACGTGCTCCGTGCCGGTGTGCTCGGAGCGGGAGAACTTGCTCAGCAAAGCAGAGCGCGCCGGCGCCTGCTGCCGCGAGTACATGTGCGGTGAGTACGCGCTCGCTCGCGTGTAAACGCGCATAGAGAACGTTCGAATTTAAGTTAGGGCCACCAAATGACGAGTCTAACACATCAGAGTTCAGATTTAAAAGTGTTCCGTTTTAGAAGGTTTCCTTTAATTTATTACGAAATAAAAGTAAATTAAACTTATGTATCGCGTGTCTACAAGGCGACTGTACCGTGAATAGTACAAGACGCTTGAGGAATAGTGCTAAATATTCGAAATATTTTATAAATAAAAAGTATGGTTTATTTATGCGGGATGAGATATGTTACATCTGTAGAACCATCTATTTGAAAGACTTTGATTAAAATTTGAACGCTCTATAAAGACAGAGTTTTGTTTACTTGACGTGCTAACTTTAGTAACTACTACTCTAAGTAAAAGTTAGATAGTCTAATTATTGAGGAATGCTGTATAATATTGTGACATGGCCTATAAAAGCCGAGTATTAATCATAAAGTTGGCACCACCCAAGTACCTACATACATACCTAGTACATTTTCCATATAATATAACAAATATTATATGGAGACTAAAGTCGTCATTGGAAAATTATTTAATGAGTGTCTAAAATCTTTTTCGCTACTTAAAGGAAAAATAATACAAAAGGATGATGATAAATTTTGATGATTCATCACTTTATCTGTGACCAAAGATATATTTTTCTGTTTCAGTTGAAAAACCACCAGATGAAAGATGCGAGGAGCCTAAGAAGATGGAATGTGGATTTGGACAAGTGCTTAAGCAAAAAACTAAAGCGGACGGATGCAAGGAATTCGCTTGCGGTAAATTAAAAATTGAATCTTAAACAATATCAAATTTTAAAATGATATCTAAATTCTTAACTTCGTTTCTTATTCACAGAATGCAAACCGGAAAGTGAATGCGAGAAACTGCCGGATGAGAGCGAAGTTGAATTACTACCGGGAATGGAACGAGTTATCGACAGTTCTGGATGCTGTCCGCGCGCTGATCTTATATGTGTTCCGAAGAACTGCCCGAAACCACCGACTTGTGAAAAATACCACACACTAGAAACCAAAAATATCTCAGGCCAATGCTGTCCGGATTACGAATGCGGTTCGTACCAATTCATCTTCTAGGTAATAATAGAACATTTGTCATCTCAATACTAATAGATGATTTTTACAGCATTGCCCAAGGACAAGTGTGTGGTGACCCTCGAATGGGAAGCCGCTGCGAAGGGAGGTGAGAAAGCAAGAGCAACTCCACAAGTGATGCTTAAAGATGTAAGTTAATGTGTATGATTTTATTCCTAATGGAAAATATATTTGGTCTGTAAATAGCACAGATGCTTGTATTTGTCGGATCAGGGGTATCTTGGTCTTGGCTTCTTGATCAGGCGTGAATTTAATTAACTAAAAGAATGTCAATAACTTTGACTGATAAATTAAATTACACTAATCAGGGGGTATTTTAACAACTTCTTATCAGAGGGTAATCTACAAACTAGATATCACCACGCCAAGGGGCAACTTCTAAAGCTAAAAGTCATGGCGAAAAAGAGCATGGCTTTATAGTCAGTCGAATGGGAAACGGATGAGATTAGATAACAGGTAAAGGCTACTACTTGATTTATAATGAAAATAACGGTGTCTTTGACATATTTAGTATAGTTTGGTACAGCTAACTTATAGCCTATTCTATGTCTCTTTTAATCCTAGATGGACTCCGCCTGGTTAGACGGTCCATGCCGTTCCTGTCGATGCGAGTCCTCCCCTGTCGGCGCAGTGTCCCAGTGCAGCGTGACCGAGTGTCCCGCCGTCGTGTCCACCGAGCAGTTCGTGCTGGAGCCGCGCCCCGTGCCCTTCGCCTGCTGTCCCGCTCCCGTGCACGTCGCCTGCAGAGACGGCGACAGTATATACAAGGCGAGTGTAGCGTGTAGCGTGTAGCGCGGTGCAGCGTGACCGAGTGTCCCGCCGTCGTGTCCACCGAGCAGTTCGTGCTGGAGCCGCGCCCCGTGCCCTTCGCCTGCTGTCCCGCTCCCGTGCACGTCGCCTGCAGAGACGGCGACAGTATATACAAGGCGAGTGTAGCGTGTAGCGCGGTGCAGCGTGACCGAGTGTCCCGCCGTCGTGTCCACCGAGCAGTTCGTGCTGGAGCCGCGCCCCGTGCCCTTCGCCTGCTGTCCCGCTCCCGTGCACGTCGCCTGCAGAGACGGCGACAGTATATACAAGGCGAGTGTAGCGTGTAGCGCGGTGCAGCGTGACCGAGTGTCCCGCCGTCGTGTCCACCGAGCAGTTCGTGCTGGAGCCGCGCCCCGTGCCCTTCGCCTGCTGTCCCGCTCCCGTGCACGTCGCCTGCAGAGACGGCGACAGTATATACAAGGCGAGTGTAGCGTGTAGCGTGTAGCGCGGTGCAGCGTGACCGAGTGTCCCGCCGTCGTGTCCACCGAGCAGTTCGTGCTGGAGCCGCGCCCCGTGCCCTTCGCCTGCTGTCCCGCTCCCGTGCACGTCGCCTGCAGAGACGGCGACAGTATATACAAGGCGAGTGTAGCGTGTAGCGTGTAGCGCGGTGCAGCGTGACCGAGTGTCCCGCCGTCGTGTCCACCGAGCAGTTCGTGCTGGAGCCGCGCCCCGTGCCCTTCGCCTGCTGTCCCGCTCCCGTGCACGTCGCCTGCAGAGACGGCGACAGTATATACAAGGCGAGTGTAGCGTGTAGCGTGTAGCGCGGTGCAGCGTGACCGAGTGTACTGCTAAGACCGCTCGATAAAAAATGCTCAACTTCAAACAGAATATATCGCATGCTCAAACCAAAAACAGAAAATATGCTTTCAGTCAATAAAACATATTTTAAATTGTAGGTGGGCGAGAACTGGACATCACCCATCAACCCCTGCGAATCATACAAATGTTCTGAAATAGAGGACGGTAAATTGGAGAAGATCACCACTGTACAAAATTGCAATACTGATTGTCAACCTGTAAGTACCATAAAGTTTTTAACTAGTATAAAAAAAATGAATTTATGATACATAAAGACAAATAAACCCAGGGTTGGGAGTACGTTCCGGCAACACCAGAAAGTAAGGAATGTTGCGGACAATGCAATCCTGTGGCGTGCGTAGTGGACGGCATCACGCGGGACATCGGAGAGTCCTGGACTTCTCCAGATTTCTGCACCAACTACACCTGCGCGAATGTCAATGGCACGGTAAGCAAGTAGTTCCTTCGTTAAATGGTAAAACTTTCCACAATGTAAAAAACTTTGTATTCTTATGTACTCTTACGGAGCATATAGCTGATAAAGTGTTTGAACTATAGAGTATTAATTTGTATCAAATCTTCTAAGCTCTTCTCTTTCTCCTAAACAATATTCTATTTCTAGCTTCAAGTGCAAAGTAAGAACGAATCATGTCCTGAAATATCAGACGCTGTCAAGAAACAATTTGTACTCAGTGAGACGAAGGTTCCAGGGGAGTGCTGTCTTAAACAAGAACCAATCGCTTGCCGCGTTGGAACTAAGATTTATCAGGTACGTAGTTTATTCAAGTATTCTGGATTCTTGATTATTATTATTATTAGTGGAATCATGAGGAATATTTTATAGAACATGTCAAACGGTATTCAAAAACCTTTAAAGCGGTGTGCATTCATGCTAAGTCTAATTATATCAAAGATAAAATTTTTAATTCTGAAGATAAAATTAGGGCTACTTGGGACGTTATTAATAGTGTGTGTGGAAAATCTAATAAGCAAATTAAACCAATTGAGTTAAACGTAGGGAACAAAATTGTAAATTCAGAATTAGAAGTTGCAAATATATTTCAAAAATATTTTGATGAAATACCTTCAGATATAACATCTCAGTTAGAATCATCTTCATCAGCTGCAACTCAATTACTTGTAAATCATGTATCCAAATGTAATATTGAATTCTCTTTCAAGCAACTTACTCCAATAGATGTTATAAATACGTTTAAAACTCTTAATATTAAAAAAACAAATGATCTTTGGGGTATTTCGGTAAAATTAATTAATAGTATCATCCATGACATTGCTCCACATATAGCGTTCATTTTTAATAAATGTCTTGATACAGGTTCATTTCCAGATCTATTAAAATGTAGCAAAATATTACCACTTTCTAAAAAGGGAAACAAAGATGAGCCTAGCAATTATAGGCCCATTTCTATACTACCTTCCTTAAGTAAAATTTTTGAAAAAATTATTTTAAATCAAATCCTTATTCATTGTAATGTAAATGGTATTTTTCATAGGGAACAATACGGTTTTACCAAAGGTCGTTCTACAACGGATGCAGGCATGGCGCTACTTAAACACATATATGACGCTTGGGAGAAATCACAGAATGCTATTGGTGTATTTTGTGATTTATCTAAAGCATTTGACTGTGTGGAACATGAAACGCTATTATGTAAGCTAGAATATTACGGAGTTAAAGGGAAGGCTCTTGATCTTATTGCTTCGTACCTGTCTCAGAGAGTTCAACATGTTTCTATAAATGGAATTAAGTCATCTGGATCTGTCTTAAAAATGGGTGTTCCACAGGGATCAATTTTAGGTCCTTTATTATTTTTAATATACATCAACGATCTTCCATTCTATGTTAGAGGTGTTTGTGATATTGTATTGTTTGCTGACGATACTTCACTTATTTTCAAAGTTGACAGAAATAGAACTAATTATGAATATGTAAACAATGCATTATCACTGATACATGGTTGGTTTACAACTAATAATCTAGTTTTAAATGCCAAAAAAACGAAATGTGTGGTATTTACTTTACCTAACGTTAAACAACCTAATTATAATTTGATATTGAATAATGAGATCCTTGATGTAAGTGACACAACAGTATTCCTGGGAATAACCTTGGATACGAAGCTTCAGTGGAATTCCCATTTGTCATCTCTCACGGGAAGACTCAGCTCCGCAGCATACGCGGTTAGGAAAGTTCGTCAACTAACCGACGTTGATACAGCTCGATTAGTATATTTCGGTTATTTTCATAGTATCATCTCCTATGGTTTGATGCTATGGGGTAGCGCTTCAGATGTTAATACAGTTTTTATTTTGCAAAAAAGAGCTATTCGTAGTATTTATAATTTAGGAGCTCGGGAATCCCTTCGAGATGTTTTTAGTAAAGTAGGTATACTAACGGTTGCGTCACAGTATATTTATAACAATATTATACATATCCATACTAATATTGATTGTTTTGAGAGAAATAGTGACTCGCATTGTATTAACACAAGAAGAAAGGATAAACTCATAACACCAAGCTTTCGACTTCGCAAAGTAAATGTTTCCTTTCTGGGGCAAGGTGTCCGTTTTTATAACAAAATACCAAAGAAATTTTTGCAGTTGTCAATCAATAAGTTTAAATTGTATATTAAAAATTCTTTAATAGCTAAAGCATATTATTCTGTACAAGATTATATAGATGATAATAATGCATGGATTTAGTATAGATGAATTTCATACAGGATGTTTAATATAAACATTTGTAATTTTTAAAATGTATATACTTAATAACACAATTTTAAAAGAGTACCTATCGAGTTTCTTGCCGGTTCTTCTCGGTAGAATCTACATTCCGAACCGGTGGTAGCTTTTCCTTAATTTAAGTACTTTTTGTTTATTTTGACGATTCAAAAGTGCTTTTAAAAGCCTACTTGAATAAAGTATTTTTTGATTTTGATTGATTTTGATTGATTTTGATTGGAAGATTTTTAATTAAGAGCCACTGTCTAGTGGGAGTAAGTCTGTTTGGGCTTTTGAAGCTGGAAACTTTGAAGTTGGTATTTAGACTTAGAAATATCCGATAGGAAATTCCATTATATACAATTAACAAAACGTCCAAATCTTATGGAATAAACGGGAAACACTAAAATTTGTAAATGTTACCTAAATTTAACAAGTCAAATATTAATTAGAAAAAAATTCCAAACTAATCTGTATATTCAATATAATCCATCCAGGAAGGGCAAACCTGGCCATCATCAGACCCTTGCAAGAACTACACGTGTACTCGCGACGAGGCCGGCTTGACTCACACCTCCAGCGTTGAGACCTGCGTTAAGGACTGCAAGCGCGGCTGGAAGTACGTCGAGCCTGCGGCTGGAGTCTGCTGCGGACATTGCGTTCAGGACAAGTGCATCATAGGAGATGAGCTCAAGGAACTGGGTGAGTTTGAGTTTATTGTTTCTCTTATTAACTTCGTTACTTATGAAGTATAATATATATAATAATTTGTTTAATATCCTTTCATTCATACAACTTCTTCATTCATTCATCTTTTGTAGGGGAACAATATTTATTCCCAATTTTATATGTTTACTTTATTTGATAAGAGTTCATACACACACACACACACCACTAATAATGGATAAAATAAGCCTAAAACTACAAAGGTACTTCTTACGATTCATAAATCATACAAACCTTATCATACAAATAGAAAATTAGTCTCCGGACAATACATTCTGAAACGAATCCTTTACTAGGATCGACATGGCAGTCCGCTGATAACTGCACAACATTCTCCTGCGAGGGTGTGGAAGGCGACGTGTTCACGACGTTGGTGCAGTTCCCCTGCCCCGACGTGTCGGACTGCGCGCCGGAAGATCTCGTCAACGAGACCTGCTGCCAGGTCTGCAAGGAAAAGCCTTCCGCGCTCAGTGAGTTACATCATCTACTATTGTAGGGGGGGGGGGGGGGGTTAGGGGGTCTGGACTCCCCCTTTCCCCTTACTATATGACTTACTCATACGTAGTGCATTGAACGAATGGCAATAACAATAGTTTATATAATTTTTATATAACCGAGATTAACATTTAGGAAATCATACCATCTTATTGCGTAAAATTCCCGGATAAAAACTAGTTTATCTTTGTACATTGTAAACTTACAACCTTCCCCTTCTGTCTTCTTGTATAGTCCGGGTTCTTGTGTCAATAATACTCTAATCGTTTAAAAGCCTTGCAAGTCAGATCCGGCTTGAAGGACTAACAAAAAGTTTACATAAAATATCGACTCTACAACAACCACAATACAGATTATATACAACTCTGTACACATATGTGTTTGATAGTAATGTTCTTTACGCATACTAACTGCATTGAAAACATATCGTCAACAACTATCACTACGTGCGTGTTTAGTCGCCACACTAAAAGATGCTATTATATAGATGCTGTTAAGCAATAATGTGTCAACACAAATAGTAAAATTCTGAGATACTGATGTATTCGGATAATGCGTCACGTATTTAACAATATTTAATAAATTTTAAGTCCGCTAAACTAAATAAATACGAAAAATAGCCCCTTAATTTAATGTTTCGAATATTTAAGAGTGGTTCATATTTTGCAATATAAAATAATCTAATGTATTAGAAGAATTTATTATCAGATAAAACTTTTCATATTCTGCTTTTAATTCATTATACTTGTTATCAAAATAAAAACGAAAAGATGAATATATACTTGTTAAAAAAAAATTCACTTCATTTTCTGAAAATGAAGCCCGTGTGGCTTGACACAATATTGCTTATCGTCCAATTATCTAAAACGAAGAATATCATCAAGCTATTGTACTCTTAGGCACGTGCGTGCCGAAGCCGATAGCGGCCATCGACTCCGTGGGGCTGGTGCGCGTGCACATGGGCGCGCATGGGCTGTGCGTCAACCGGGAGCCCATCAGCGCCTTCCACGAGTGCCGCGGCGCGTGCGACTCCGGCACGCTGTACAACAACCGTGAGTGGCTCTATGTTCCTGGTGTATTTCTGGATATCTTAAAATTAGTTTCGCAGGTTAAACAGCTTCAACTGTATAAGCAGAACGTAAAAAATAATATGTACTAGTATAGCGGCCTGCATTTTGATTTTTATTTCGTCACTTTACGTTCTCGAGTTGTAAATAGTGAATTATAGTAATAGTTTTGGTATATATTTATTTCTTCCAATAATTATCCCAATTATTCCCATTTGAGAAAGCTAAATCACGTGCGAATGGGCTTAAATTTTATTTCCTTGGGATAACATCGCCTACCATAGTGGACGCTTCATATGGTATACTTTTTGAGAGACTTATCTTTGAACACTATGAAATAGAAGCTTAAACGACAAATTTAAAACATTATAAACATTTGGTAACAGTTAAAATCGTATGACAGCCTTTTATTTTATTTATTTAAGAAAGGCTTATTTATTGAATCTTTGTGCAGTTACAATTTTACGATATTCTTGAATCACAAGATATAAAAAAGCTTAACAAAATTTAAGTAATAGTGTATACCTAAAGCTCTAACACCCCCATAGAATACGTCGATCTCAACCGATGATCGCGGGTTCTAACCTGGCTAGCACTGCTGATTTTTTAAGTGCTAAATTAGAGTATAATTTCATATCAAGCTCGGCGGTGAAGGAAATCATCGTGAAGAAACCTGCATGTTGCGGAAGAAATATCCGCCAACTCGCAGTGAAACAGCGTGATCGATAAAGCTCTAAACCTTCTCCTTAAAGAAAGAGAGAAGGGCTTTGCCCAGCACTGGGACATTTACAGGCTGTTACTATACCTATAACACCTTTCCTCTCTCCTTACACCCACAGAAACGGGCAGCCACGACTCGTCGTGCGAGTGTTGCCAGGCAACGCGCTACGCGCCGCTGCTGGTGAGCCTGAGCTGCGAGGACGGCTCCACGCAGCCGCACCGCGTGGCCTCCACCGCGGAGTGCGCCTGCAAGCGCTGCGGGGAGCTCCCGACTCACTGGTATCCCACTAAGACTGGCGGTAAGTCTATGTTATACTTTGGAGTCCAGTTATTTTCTAATCAACTTACTTAATATGTTTACCTGATAACTTTTGAAAATTATTTTTTGAAAAGCATGCAGATTGTTTACGTAAAACGTTTAAAACTATACAAATTCAGATCCAGCTCGAAGGACTAAAAAAAATTACGTAATATACCAACTCTGCTAGTTTTAGATTTAATTAATATAAATTTTGTAGTCAGTTTTTTTTATTTAAAGTTACATTGAACTAGTTTGTCCCAGCGACTTCGTCTGAGTAGAATAATTCGTTCAAATAGCATATTTCTTTGAGAAATAGATAGGTTTTCCATGCAAACTTATATACTGTTTTCGCTCTCTTCAAATTTTATTTTCGCGACAAAAGTAATCTGTCACTCTCAATGGTTATTATATGTATACCTAAATTAGTCAAAAGTTTATTCAGCGATATAGGCGGGAAAAGAAGAGAATAGTATAACACAGATAATACAAAATAGAACAGTTTTATGAGTTCCATAGACTAAATAAAGCCGGTGTATGTTTTTTCTAAATCTTTTGCTTAAATTTAACACCGCACCAAAAAAACTACATTACCAAATCATATAATTTTTTCTGCAGGTTCCAGACCAACGCCTCACCCGGGTTACCATGGCAGCTCAAAGGAACCCGACGAATACACCATCGACCAAACTTTCATACGCTACGGAACCCCAAGAGCACCGCGACAGTTTTAAACTGAACTAGTCTACAGAACAAACGAAGATTAATTCCACTTTATGGACTAAAAAATGTATATTAGTTATAATATAATGAAAGACGACACGTGATGATAATCATTTATTATTGTAAATAAAAGATATAATATTCACAAATCTTTTTTTGTCATGATCTTTAAGCCTTCTTTGTTATACCCAGCTATGAATAGTAGAACATTTTGAAAACGTGGTTTAGATGGCGCCACAAGCGCTTAAGGGTAAGGTCAAGTTTGACGTAAAATGTTATTTTAACAATTATAGATAATTTGGTTTCGTATATACAGCTGTTACAAGCTATACACATTATAATCGCGACAGATTAAAGGAATTTAGATTCATGTAATTTTCTTGTGACGCCATTGATTGGTAAAACTTCACGTGAAACTCTCATGGAAGTTACTGGAGAATTTAATTTGAAGGATTATCTTCGGCGTCGATAGAGTTATCATCTGAGCCTTCAGCGCTTTTTCTCTGTAATTCCTCTTCTTCTTTTTGCTTCTGTTTTTTTAATAACTCTGATAAATATTTGCACCTTTGCATGCATTCCTCCTGAAAAAAGAAAAATTTTGCATGCAATAAAAATAAATAATTAGCTGATAAAGACAATTGGCAAGTGAACGGACATAGCGAAACTGTAGCGATAATTGAATACGGAAACGTAAAAAGTAGAATAGAAAATAAGTAAAAATTAAAAAATAAGCTATGATTGATTGCGTTATTAAAATTTCTACTACGTTTAAAGCAAGAATTACCCTTGTAATTTCTACTCTCGTAATTGATGCCTATTGAAAACTGTGTCAAAAATAAAACATTGACAATAAATTATTTCAGAAACTAAACTTATGTAAATCTTTATGAATTCCACGTGACATTGAAGAAATAACATGTGTCCTATTGACACGACTAAAAGCCATTGACCAAAGAATTGAATTGAAATCTTTATGAAATTCTGAGATCACTAAAAGTATAATCCTCGGCGAATTAAAAAAACAAAATAAATATTTTTATTTTTATTAAAAAAAATAATCATTTACATAAAATAAGTTTTAAGCATTACACAAATTTAATTTTAAATTAAATAATTACATAACCCAACAAGTAAACGTAATATTGTATAATATGGTTGCCAACGTTAAAAAGATCTATTGAAATCGCGCTTTATCAATAACAGTGACTAAACGCTCAGTGAGGCGGAAAATTAGGTTGATTACACTTTCTCCTTTAACACTTTCCGTCAAAGTACTCATAATTATATCGAATTGTTAACTGTAAAGCTTAGGGTTTTGACACATCAAAAATATTTCGATAATATATTTTACATATTTATTTAAGTAAATAAACAAAACCCATAAGTAACCTATATTTTTACGCTCGTGTTAAGCGTTTATATGCGATTATATAGATGCTCATAAGCAATTACATATGTGTCAACCCACAAAACGTCAAATTCATTCACCTATTTAACATTATTCAAAAATTTTAAATTATATACACTAAAAAGGTACGGAAAAGTTTCTTAATTATTTGTTTCGAATTTTAAGTGCATATTTTGCAATTTATACAATCATCTCAAATGTTTGAAAAACTTTTTATTAGATATTATATTAAATATATCAATCTGCTTTTCATTAATTATACCTTTTATCAAAAAATAAAGGAAATATATACTGCTTCGAAACATATTTATTAAGAATAGATTGGACATCTCTAGACACCATTTTTTCAAAATGAAGTCCGTGTGGAATCACACAGTATTGCTTATCAGGATCCATATGTGCATAATAATTCTTATTAATGTCAAGGTTGAGTAATATGTTGCAAGCATCTACTAAGAAATAATTTCAACCCTAAGAGTATAAAATTATATATATTTTTAAGGCAATGGTTGGAAATAAATGCACATGTACATCAGCGTTTTTTAAAATATTATACCTAAGAGGGTAAATTAGGGGTTTGTAATCTAAAAGTAATCCGGGAAAGGCAGTGCGGGTTGCTAGTCATGAATACAAGTTAAATTTACTTATAGAATCGAAAAATATGTACCTTCGTTTTCCCTGGTACAGCATTTGCAATTTTCTGCCATCGGTCTCCGGAAGACCCTTTGGGACTCTTGGCTAATGCAGCTTCTAAAGCCCGTTGCTGTGTTTGAGACCAGTTACCACCACTAGTCTCTTCTGCTTTACGAGTCTTCACCTGAAAATTAAAATTAGTTGTAATATAAAAAAAAATTATTTGTTTTAAAAAATATATATATTTATTTATAATGATTAAATATTAAGGGTGGTTTAAATGTTTATAATAAATTACAAATGGTAAGCAAAATAAACAAATGGCAGAGTTGGAAAAAAGAATATTAGTAAAATTAAATCTTACCAAAAATTAATATAAATGCTCCGGAAGTCAGGAAAATATTTTTATATTACAAATGAACAAAGACAAAGAAAACAAATGTATTCAAATAACCATTTATTGTCTGGTGTGGTCTTTAATAAAGATAGTTTTAAAGTTAAATAAGTTTTAAATATTAAATTCGGGCGCCAGGATGTTTACATCCATTAAGTTTACAAAGAAAGGAAAATATGGGATAAATTCAAATATGCAAGCAAAAATATTAGTATAACTTAAAGAAATGTTACATATCAGTATAAGTTTCAAATAATCTCTAATTATTAAATTATAATATATTATAATAGCTTTTTGAATTAGCTTTTATCTTTGAATGCCAAGTTCCAAGGTACAAAATAAATATTAAGTATCCATCTCGCGAAGTCGTCACGTGGAAAACAAAAAAATAATTTCTACATTACCCAGGTCTTGGAAATGTCGAAATGTATTTAAAAAGGTTGAAATGTTGAATAAATATCTTGCAAAAATAAGAAATCCAAGATAAGTCGCCATTAAAATCTTGAGAAAATTGGAAAATAATCTTGAAATAAATTACTGGGAAAATAACTGTAAAGGGAGAAAATTTATCTAATTAAATTTTTATTCAATAAATTGTTTTTTATCAAATTCCTATCCAAAATATAAAAAATAACTTACCCGGAAGAATCCGGTTATTTCCCTTAAAATATTTATAATCTCATGGAAATAATAACAAAGATTCCTGAAAAGAACCAAAACAATATTGAAAACCAAAAAGTAAATCGAAAAGAAAACAATAAGCCGCAACGAAATATGCAAACTTACCATGAGGCGAAATATATCTCCAAATATTTCACACATCCTTTACGGAATTTAGAAGAATATAATAACAAATAGTTTCTCGTATTTCAAAATAACGATTCACCACATGATTACAAAAAAATACATCCAAAGATGGATAAAATAAAAATATTTAATACGGAAACATGTCCGCTTCAAAAATTATGGAAAAGTGTCAGTAAGATAAATGTCAAAGCCATAGATCAAAAATCAGATATCGTTAGATAATCGTTATCTGGACGGAAGTCATTTGGCACAAAATTGCATAATAAGTAACGACATCTAGTGACAATTAGAAATTTCAATACGAAAAGGGCCTAATTAAGGTGGCAAAGTCAAATGTCAAATGACATAAAAGATTTTAGGTTATGAAAATAATTCGAAACTAACGAATTTATTTATTTTTTTATAAAAAAAAATTGAAATCATGTAACGTACGCGTAAGCTACGTTACATTACCCCCCAACCAAAAAATAAAAGAGGAGCTCAGCATGAGAGACTCTTTTATTCGACTCTACTAACAAGACATTAAAGAATTTAAGACTCTACAAAATTAAAAATATTAACCACACCAAAACTGTGAATTAAATAAATATAAAAAGGTTATCATGAAAACAATAATATAGATGAAAGAAACACAAAATTTATCAAACACTTCCTTTAGAGATAAGAATTTAGGAGCAATCTTACTCGAAATAGAAATAGTGTCCAACAAAATTGTTATCATTTAGAGTAAAGGATTAAAGTATACACCACCACTAAGATACACTAACAACAAGGTTAATATACCTAGGACATCAATACAATTAATATCAAAAACTTAACAAAGTTATAAACAAAGTGATTTGTGGTCTAAACACCTCTAATCGACTTCTCGAACATGAACTAAATTGTGAAGACAAAACATCTTCAAAAAAAACATGACTTACGTGGCCGACGCAACCTCTATCGACTTTTCGGACACGAAGCATAAAAAGACTCTACTGTGACCGGCTCTACACCACCAACTTTCCGAACACAGAGAAAAAATTGTACCTGTGACCGGCACAACACCACCAGACTTCCGTGCACAGAACAAAATATGTTTGTTTCCAAACAAAAACCCAAAGATAATTGAATAGTTTACAAAAATTGAAACTATCAATCCAAAACCAAAGTCAATTTGATAAGTTCACAAATGTCGGAGCAATCAAATCCAAAAACAAAACATTGATAAGCTCACAAAAGTTGGAACTATCAAGTACAAAACCAAAAGAAATTTGACAAGTTCACAAAAGTCGGAACTATCAAATCCAAAAACAAAGTTTGAGTTCAAGTTTGACTCATAAATGTCTAAGCCGGTTAGTCAAATCCATAGGATAAATAATCCTTCAAGACTTACCTAAATATAAATACAAAAGCATGCAACACAAAAACAATTGCACAAAAACTTGCAATTTCAAACATTCAAAAACATGAAACAAAATATTATACAAAAGTATAAAACAAAATACAAAACAAAATATTTACACAAAAATATGTGTATAAACAAAATTGATAAGATCTTACGAGTCAAAAGAAATAAATGGAATTTATAATTTAAGTTGACCTAAAATGTCCTAAGTTAAATTTTTAATCAATATATTTGTAGAAAAAATATTAGATTGGGAATCCTAACATTCAGTCATCGCATAAACCGGACTTAACTATCATACATCGCGCTTATTCTTCTCTAACAAAAGTCCGCCTGACCCAAAATCCAACATAACTCCACAAAATATTAAAGAGTTAATCCAAAAATATTAAATTTTAACAATATCTTTAACATGGTAACGTCCAACTGTGCCTTTTTCTAGATCTTTTAAAATATAAACATTATTAGAAATTTTTTCAATAATTTTAGATTTTACAAACTTAGGAGCAAGTTTAGCCGAAAAATATTGCAAAGCATTAAATAAAACAAAATTTCTTCTCCAAACTATGTCACCTGACTCATAAGAAATCCTTCCCTTATTGTAATAGAAAGCATTAGTTTTATAAGCTTTATAATAAAGACTTTGTAACTAATTCAAAAATAGAACCTAATGTATTAAGGTTTAAAGCATAGGATTGGCGATTTCCTAATTCAATATTTTCCAAGTTATCAAAAGAATTACGAAAACAATGTAATGAAGCATCAATAATGACTTCGCGACCAAATATCAAAAAATTAGGAGTAAATTCAGTAGCTAAATTAATACTACTATTCAAAGCAAATTGCACATGTAACAAAAATGTTGACCATTTTCTGTGATCATCACGAACAAAACATGCAATACAAGTTTCTACAGTTTTATGATAACGCTCTACAGGATTGTTCTGAGGCGTATACAAAGTGTTATAAAAAAATTTTGGTTATATTAAAACCTTTCAAAAATTCAACAAAACATTTCGAAGTGAATTGAGTTCCGTTATCACAAACAATAATCTTCGGACAACCAAATTTTAAAAAGATTTCTTTTTCTAAAAATTTACAATTTGATTTTGTTGTAGCATTACATAAAGGATTCAACCAACAATATTTAGTGAAAACGTCAATTACTGAACAAATATATCTATGACCAGAATAACTTTTAGGTAAGGGACCAACAATATCTATAGAAAACATTGTCGTAGGATAAGAAACAATCTTAGGATTCGTCATAATACCAAAAGGAGGAGCATTAGAGTGCTTATATGCTTTACAAATATCGCAATTCGAAATATATTTTTGAATATCTCTTTAAACATATAAGGTCAATAATAATGAAGTTTTAATTTTCCTAAAGTTTTATGAATACCTAAATTAGCTGAATCTAAAGTATCGTGACTATTACGAATAGTTTCAATAATATTTTCTTTTCTAATGACAATTTTCCATGCTAAATTACTTTGTAATAGAAATTTTGGTTTACAAAATCTATAAAGAACATTATTCTCTACCCTATAATTTTTATATCTCAAAGGAAATTTTTGACAACAAAATAATATCAATGTCAATAGCATTAATTTGAATACGCGATAAGACATCAGGTACCACATGTAAACTACCTTTTTTATGAACAACGTTAAATCTAAATTGAGAAATACGAGCCGCCCAACGTGCTAAACGTCCGCTTGGATTATTCAAACGTAATAACCACTTTAAACTAGCATGGTCCGTAATAACAGTGAATTCCATACCTTCAATATAAGGTCTAAAATGTTCAATTGAATCGAATATAGCAAGCAATTCTTTTTCAGTTGTACTATAATTTATTTCACATTTATTAAAAGTTCTAGAATAGAAAGCAATAGGATGTTGATCATCATCATCATCTTTTTGACATAAAACACTACCAATAGCATAAGAACTAGCATCACAATGAAGAAAAAATGGTTTATTAAAATCTGGACAAGAGAATACAGGAGCGGTTAATAACGCTTGTTTTAATTTTACAAAAGAATTTTCACAATCTGAATCCCATTCAACATAACGTTTAGAATTTCTACTTCCTCGAGTTAACTTAGTTAAAGGCGAAGCAATATCAGCAAATTACAGGCTGAGGAAAATTACTTATAACAGATAATTTAGAAGGATCAGTATGTAAACCATTGCGATCAACAACATAACCTAAATAACACAAACGTTCCTTACAAAATTCACACTTCTTTAAATTAACAGTGAGTCCTGCATCTTTAAGTTTATAATAAATTTTTCTTAAAAGAGCTAAATGAGATTGAAAATCACTAGAAACTGCTATTAAATCATCTAAATAAACGAAAACCTGAGAGTCAAATTCTACACCAAAAAGTTTATCTACTAATCTTTGTAACTCTGCTGGGGCATTAGTTAGACCGAAAGGCATACGAACAAATTCAAATAACCCTTTTCCAGGTATTACAAATGCAGTCTTCTCTCTAGAAGATTCTTCTAAGGGAATTTGTAAAAATGCTTAGATAAATCTATAGCTGTTATAAACTTAGCGACTCGTAAATTGTCCAAAATTCTCGAAGTGTAAGGTCAAGGATAAGCATCTTTAATAGTTACTGAATTTAATTTTCTAGAATCTAAACAAAGTCTAATTCCACCATCTTTTTATCGACAGCTAGAACTGGAGAACACCAAGGAGATTTAGAAGGTTGAATAATATTTTCATTAAGCAAAACTTTAACTTCATCATAAAGTTCTTTTTGTTTAGCAGGACTAATAAGCCAATAACATTGATTAATTGGTTCACCAACAGTTATAATTTTATGTTTAGTAAGATGAGTTAAGCCTAAACCTTTCTTTTCATAAAAAAATATCTTCAAAAACTTTAATAATTTCATCTAATTGTTCTTTTTCAAAAGTAGAAAGTTGAACAGCAGAAGTAACCGAATTAATAAAAATTGAATTATTATTTTCAATACTATTTTCAAAAGTTATGTTATTAAATAAATCTTTAGCTAATCCAAATGCAAGCCAAAAGTCAAATCCTAGTATAATATCTGGATTCAGTGAAGGAACAACCATAAATTCTACAATGGGAGTTACATCGTCACAAGTAATGGGAATATCAATAGTACCTAAAACATTTTGTTGACTACCTTCAGCAGTACAAGCTTTATGTGAACTAGTCTTAAGTTTGAAACCTAAATTTAAAAATTGTAAATGACTGGCAGAGCCAAGTACACTTTTATTAGCACTGCTATCTAATAAACCAATAAAAGATTGATTACAAACTTGAAATTGAAGAAAAGGACGAGAATCATTATTCTTAGTAAATAAAACAGGAGCAAATTTATTAATGTGAAAAAATACTTTTAAGTAATCACACCAATTAGAAAAATCTTTCCGAATTTCAGAAGAATTAGGTTTAGAAATTTTATTATTATTATCTGCCACATCACAAATAGTTTCTTTATTAAGAATCTGTGATTGACAGAACCTTACTCGTTTTTTGGAATATTACAATTTTTACAAAATTTAGTAATAGTGTTTAATTTACCACATTTAAAACAAATAGTACCTTTAATTTTCTGGCAATCTTTATAAGTATGTCCAATATCTTTACATTTCAAACAAATAAAAGTTTGTATAGCATTAACTTTTTTAACTTTAAAATCTAAGTTATTATTTCTATTAGACAAAATGTGAAATTCATCCATCTCTTTTGAAAGTTTAACTAAAGAATCAATAGAATCCAAAGAACGACCAACCAAATATATTGAATAAACAGGCAACATATTATGTTTCAAAATTTCCAAAATGGTAGCTTCCGACAAAGGATAAGAGAGCCTATTTGACATATCAACAATCTCAATAATAAATTCAGACAAAGTTTCAGTTTGTTTTTGTTTTCTAATACGAAGATTGTACTCAAGTTGGAAATCAAAGTCTAGTTTGTCAAAACTTTTCAATAATTCTAATTTAAGTTGTTTCCAAGAAGTAATGGAACTACGAACACACCACTTCAATGCGATGTCCGACAGAACCTCAAAAAATGATGATAATATTTGATCATCATGAATGTCTCGACTTACACAATATTCCTCAAAGTTCAACAAAAATTCACGAATGCAAGACTTTCCATTGAATTTTAATTTAAATAAATCTGGTTTTTTATAGTAATGTAATTGTTTATTCAAAGAAGATAAATGTCTATTATTAAAATATTGTGGCATATCAACCGACAAATCTACTAAGTCGTTAGGAGCAGAAGGCTTAGTTTGAGATATATTACTTTCCAATATTTCAGAATGTTCAATATTAATAATTTTAGGGGATAAATTCTTATCAGAAACCTCAGTAGTTGGTTTATGTATCAAAGCTAATTCATCTTTATCCGACATGGTTATAATGTCCTAGATATTAATGTGATAATGTCACAAATATATGTTACGAAATGTAAACAAATGAAAAAATTAAGTGCAAAAATATGAAGTTGGCATTCAAATTACAAAATGTATACAACAATGTGTTGTATAAATTAACAATGTCAAAACAAAATTATACATATGCTAACACATAGTACAATATCAAAACAAAGTATACAAACAAAATATCCAGGCCAAGTTATGTTTCAAGTCCCTGACACAGGGTGCCAAATTTGTAATATAAAAAAATTTATTTGTTTTAAAAAATATATATATTTATTTATAATGATTAAATATTAAGGGTGGTTTAAATGTTTATAATAAATTACAAATGGTAAGCAAAATAAACAAATGGCAGAGTTGGAAAAAAGAATATTAGTAAAATTAAATCTTACCAAAAATTAATATAAATGCTCCGGAAGTCAGGAAAATATTTTTATATTACAAATGAACAAAGACAAAGAAAACAAATGTATTCAAATAACCATTTATTGTCTGGTGTGGTCTTTAATAAAGATAGTTTTAAAGTTAAATAAGTTTTAAATATTAAATTCGGGCGCCAGGATGTTTACATCCATTAAGTTTACAAAGAAAGGAAAATATGGGATAAATTCAAATATGCAAGCAAAAATATTAGTATAACTTAAAGAAATGTTACATATCAGTATAAGTTTCAAATAATCTCTAATTATTAAAATATAATATATTATAATAGCTTTTTGAATTAGCTTTTATCTTTGAATGCCAAGTTCCAAGGTACAAAATAAATATTAAGTATCCATCTCGCGAAGTCGTCACATGAAAACCAAAAAAATAATTTCTACATTACCCAGGTCTTGGAAATGTCGAAATGTATTTAAAAAGGTTGAAATGTTGAATAAATATCTTGCAAAAATAAGAAATCCAAGATAAGTCGCCATTAAAATCTTGAGAAAATTGGAAAATAATCTTGAAATAGATTTAAATTGGAAAATAATCTTGTGGTTCAATAAAATTGAAAAATAATCTTGAAATATGTTTAAGTTGGAAAATAATCTTGAAATAAATTACTGGGAATTTAACTGTAAAGGGAGAAAATTTATCTAA
The DNA here is from genome assembly GCA_037950945.1 of Hypolimnas misippus. Taxonomy (NCBI): domain Eukaryota; kingdom Metazoa; phylum Arthropoda; class Insecta; order Lepidoptera; family Nymphalidae; genus Hypolimnas; species Hypolimnas misippus. The sequence continues at coordinate 13,335,311 of JBBEEQ010000024.1, read as the reverse complement.
TTAAATTTTTATTCAATAAATTGTATTTTATCAAATTCCTATCCAAAATATAAAAAATAACTTACCCGGAAGAATCCGGATATTTCCCTTAAAATATTTATCATCTCATGAAAATAATAACAAAGATTCCTGAAAAGAACCAAAACAATATTGAAAACCAAAAAGTAAATCGAAAAGAAAACAATAAGCCGCAACGAAATATGCAAACTTACCATGAGGCGAAATATATCTCCAAATATTTCAAACATCCTTTACGGAATTTAGAAGAATATAATAACAAATAGTTTCTCGTATTTCAAAATAACGATTCACCTTTTGATTACAAAAAAATACATCCAAAGATGGATAAAATAAAAATATTTAATACGGAAACATGTCCGCTTCAAAAATTTTGGAAGGAAAGTGTCATCAAGATAGATGTCAAAACCATAGATCAAAAATCAGATATCGTTAGATAATCGTTATCTGGACGGAAGTCATTTGGCACAAAATTGCATAATAAGTAACGACATCTAGTGACAATTAGAAATTTCAATACGAAAAGGGCCTAATTAAGGTGTCAAAGTCAAATGACATAAAAAAAAATTGAAATCATGTAACGTACGTGTAAGCTACGTTACATACTTTCCATTATTTCTTTATCAATTCTTGTATGAATCAGAAAAATGGTTCCAACGATTTACAGGAACTATGGCATGCATCTAGGTTTAATTTTTAGAAAACGTCGTTTTAAATGTTTTCAGGCAATGAAAAATAATTTATATCGTTGGTAAGATCGAAAAATATTATTCAAATTTAATCAGTATCTATTTTGTCTTTAAATATAATTTCCATAAAACAAGATTTACAAAAAAGAACACCAACCAACGCTTGGTCATTCAGGGTGATAAAGGGTGTTTTATTGGGGATGAAGTAAAGAACTTTAACCTTATCTAATAGTAGCTGCCTCTCGCGGTCTGACTCGCGTTTAAAGTTACCGCTTCGCTCCTTTGAGTCGTAGCGTGATGTTATATAGCCTATAACCTTCCTCAATAAACGGACTCATCGCCACAAAACGATTTTTTATGTGTTATATCGCTCACGAGAGTAAAACTTAAAAATGTAATATTCGCCGCAAAGGCTATAAAAATATAAAACAAAGTACAACCTTTGTCTTAGTCAGTTTTTAGATTAAAACCTTACCTTTTTAGGTGGTTCTTGTGGGGTTTCCTCTACATTGTCTTGACCAGGTAACTTGTAACAATTCTCTTTAAGCTTCGCAGCCATGTGGGTGACTTCTGGAACACTCCTAGACATGGCTTCTGCTATCCTCTCCCATCTCTCGGCTGCACCTGGAGGGTACTTCTTGACCAGACGGACGAGCTCTGCTAAGTCATCATCCGTCCAAAGCCCACCCGTTATCACTGGAGGCGACTATAAGAATTACACCATTAAATCTTTAGATATTTTTCATCATTCTATTATAATATAAAGGACCCGTTACGAATACAAAATCTTCGAGAGAACTGACTTCTCTAGAATTGTGAACGAAATAAATTTAAATTTTATTCTTATTATTCGTAACAATTTTGGATTACTTATCTAACAATTATACGAAGGTCAATATAGTTACTTTAATTGGTCCTTCTCAATACTCACTAGATGATCATATTTAATAATTCTCAATCAAATTCGCTAAATAATTGATTTACTTACAATACAAATCCAATAGTGCTAATCAAAATTAAAAAAAAACTTATCACTTCTCATTGATAAAAATGTTTTAAACATTGTAATTTAGAAAAGTATTTTCAAAGATATAGGGAGATATTTAAACGACCTAAAGAATAAACTCACAGGTTTAACAGGAACAGCCACTGGTCCAGCCTCCTCGGGCTCCGCTGCAGGGTCTAAGAGACAGTCTCTCGCTGGTGGCACGAAAGCCCTACGCCTTCGAGCAGCTCCGGAAGTATTTACTTCCGCCTCACGCTCTGCTCGTATACGCTCTTCTTCTTCCCTATTAATATTATATATAATAATATATGAATGCTGATATCCAATAACGCGTCAACCCGCCAAAAGTCAGTTTCTGAGATGTATTCTGATATTGCGTCACATATTTAACATTATTCTAAAACTTTTCAAGTATGACTTACTAAATAAGTACAGAAAAAATATTCTTATATATTTGAAATATTCATATAAAAATCTCATACATTTATTAAAAACTTAGTATTAGTTAAAAGTTTTTATTATACCAATCTGATTTTATTATATCCTTCATTATATCCTCAATCAAAATAGAAAAGAAAAGATGAATATATAATTCTTCAAACAAATTTATTAAGAATAAGGTTGACATCTGTGGATGCCATTTTTACATTTGTAAAACTTACAAATGTAATTTTAACCTAAAAGTATAGTATACTTACATTTTCTTTTTTCTCCTGTCCTCTTCTATCTTTTGTAACCTCCTTCTCTTAATTTCAGTAATAGCTAGAGGAATGGCTGTGATCGTCCACCATATACCTCTCGGTATTTGAAACGGCAATGTATCTTTTATGCTTGGTTTTGGCATCATTTCTAATATTTCTGCTATGCCCGTTTCGAAACCGGACTTTTTAGACTTCTTGCCTCTACTGTTTAAAATTTGTTCCTGTTGATAAGAAAAAGGGTAACTTATTTACACACTATTAGACTATTTTAAAACATACTGGCTAGTGAAGTGACACAATAGGTATGTTCTGAAATACAATCTAATATTGTGGTCAGTTGTAATGACATCTTGCACCATCGCTGAGAACCAACTTGTAAGCTTTATGATTGTGTACAACTTGACTATTGCAAATAATGGTAAGTTTTTATTACGTGATAACAGTAGACTGTGCCATAAAATTATGACTTCATTAACATTATCCGTATTCTAATTCTTAGTTATATTTCTGCATAGTTTACTCAGAGCAAGCTGTTGTAACAATGAATGAATTTTAAGCAATTGAATTTAAACATTTTATAAGTAGGTAACATTCAACTAGTTAAGAAATGTAAGTTTATAAAAATTTGAAAAGCATATATATAACCACTGATGCTGGTTTTCTTTTAAAAATTGGTATTTTGTGATAATTAACTATTTGTCAAAGATGTTTTTTGCTGTTATGTTGTTTTTCATTAAAAAATGAAGATTTATTACATAAATAATTACTAACAGTGCAAAGTATTTATCTTAGTCTGGTTTATTTTAAAGAGAATAATACTTACAGCAGTAAACCTTTTCTCCATGTAAGCCGCCCAGCTGACAGCATACTGTCCGAATGTTATAATTACAAACAGTATGATAGAACCTTCAGCCAGGCCCATCTTCCTCACATGTCTATAATAATACACGGCTGAACGCCAGTTTGGAAGACCATTCACAAGAACCTCATTGTACCTGTTTTACAAAAAAAAATATTAACTCTTGAGAAAATATATATCATTTTGAAAATAGAAATTATTTGTAAAGTATAACTTTCTTTATTTTTTAATAGCAATTATGGAACTGTAAATTACAACTTATAAACGACAGTGATATAAATAAATAGATAGATTATAAAGAAACCTACTTTTCTCTTTTCCCAGGGTCCTTAAGTATATTATGAATAGACACTAAGTTCCGAAATTGAACATCTGCGTCGGGTGCATCGTTCTTATCCGGATGCAGTTTCAACGTCAGCTTTTTGAAGGCTGCTTTAATATCAGATTGTGAAGCATCCTTAAAAGAAACAGTAAGTATAACAATTAAATACGAATACAAAATAGATAACGTGTTCTGCAATCCAATTACAATCGTATTTAGGGATTTACACTAAAACTAAGATAATAAAAAGTTATCTCTTACTTTTGAAATCCCCAGAAATTCGTAAAAATTTTGGTTCACTTCTTCAACCACGTCGAACACTTCCAAATCATCATCGTCCCACGCCCGGACACTTAATATTAGAGTAAAAAATAATAAAAAGCAACAACGCATATTTCTTTTATTTTATAATATACTTATAATCTCACTATGACCAAAATTAAATTAATTGAAACATTTTCCTCGAAAATGTGAATAGCACTACCAACTGACTTTGACGTACTGAAAACCAAACTCCACAGTGATAAGATTAAAATGACATTAAATGTTAAATGTCACACGTCGTCAAAAAGCTAACGTTAAAATATATCTCTATTATAGATGTATGCATAAGTTAAAGAAGTAAGTGCACAACTTAAAAAATCGTTAATGATTTTAGCGATTCGAATTTAATTTTTATATAACACGTATAGAACTTTCTAAGCTAATAGGTAAAGTCCACTTACCCAATTATTAATGTAATAATTAAATTATCACTTTTAATATTAAACAACGTGGGTTCACAGTACCAGTGTTCCCTATTTTTTTAATTGAATCTTCTTAAACGGCGATTCCATAATCGATAAGTGGATGATAACTGAGAGTATTTTAATCGAGTTAAATTTGGATACAATTCATTACATCAAAGAAAAAAAGGTATGACGTATAGAAAAAAATGTATGTAAAGATATGTTCAAGAAGTTTTACTTCTATTGCGTGTAAAACGCTGCATGCGCATTTGAAGTCATAAACTTACAAGTAAAAGCTTTTTAGGCTAATTAAATATATATATTTTAAATATTTTAAAATAACTGTTAAAAGTCTGATGAAAGCATGTTTTGGTACCAAGTTTGAACGTAATTATTTTAAATAACTATAGATTTGTTTAACCTTACATAAGATTTTGGCACCCAGAAAGTTCGACCACTTTAGACGACGTTGCCTAGCCACCAGCGAGCAACAAGCGGCGAATAAAGACAGACGATAGCATCTTTGGGTTAATGTCCTAGGGTTTCGGCCCCGTATTATTATTGCATTTACGTTTCGTTTCGCTAAGATTGGTACAAATTTTTAACATAAAAAAACCTTATATTTATATCTATGCTTTAAAACTATTATTGTTTAAACTATATTTTTATTTATATACAAATATGATATTATTTTCAGGAGTTGCTCAAACTGTGCTAACGGTTGCTATTGTTTTTTGTTTATTAAGCTATGTTTTTTTTACAATATTTAATTTCTTACAATTTTTTTAGAGAAAGAAATAAAATAACAGCTTTTATTAATGGCTGACAATAATGAAATTAAAATATGTATGTGAAATATTTTATTGAAATTAGAGATGCTAACCTATTGGAGTATAAATTCAATAAATTAATCTATTATTATAAATAATATTTGTATTACGTTTTGTTTAACAAATAATAACATTAGATATGATTTTATTTAACTACTTAAATCACAGCATTTCGTCATATACAATTTTACACTTATTTTCAGGTCAAGTTTATAAATACGTTAAAAAGGATTTTGTCATTTTTTTTTAAATGAAAATAGAAGACTATACCATAAAGACTCAACTTCGTTATTTTTTCTCCCTAATAGCAACGTATTCCATGAGACAAATTGTATACAATTTATTCGTCCTTAGTGACAAAAGGCATCGAGTTTTAATGCTCATCAATAAGACTTGTGTAGTAAGACCAGATGACAATATTTTTTTTTTTGTAGAAAGCAAACGAAACAAATTTTATTCTGTATTATTTTCTTTTTTACCTTCTTTCATATTGTACGTATATAATCAATATAACCATTTAAACAAATAAAATTATATAAATCTCATTAATTACCAACGCAACGGTGAAGGTTAAGCAAATTTTTATATTAGTGATTGTTATCATGTTATGATTAAACTTTACTATTTTCACCATCTTACACACGAGCAAATGATTATAATGAATAATAAAATTCTCTGTACCCAGTGTTGTAATGTAGTTTTCAAGTTTCGAGGAGATTTGAGTTTCGTTAAAATTAAAACTCATTCTTTAAGTACCCAAATATTATTAAAAATTATTTCGATGTTAGTGTTTTAAACATATTATTATCATATATAAATAACATATTGTCCAAGAAGACAGGTTTTTAACCAAGAGTTTAGGGGAAAAGAACAAAAAATTGCATCAACAACAATAAATCTAAAAAATATTTTGTATATATCTTAATTTATTGAAAATATAGTTGAAATTATGAATGAAATACTTATTAACATTAGGGAAATATATAAATATTTCTCTCATAACCTGTCTCAACTATTTGCGTTTTCAATCGTATCATCGATTTTCATCGGATCCAGGACTATCAATGTACTAAAAATAGAATTGCATGGAAAATTTTTCTACTTTTTCGCTCACACGTGTAAATAGTAGGAAAAGAAAGAGACGATAAATCACGTATGATAGATGTCCTTTTGCGTAGCAAAATCTGTGCCTAGATGCAATTATGGTTCAATATTCGATATGAGGAATGGAAATCTTCTTTCACTGGCTAATCCTTAGTTCGTTGTTACGTGACTACCACACGATATCCAACTATGTACCTTATTTACATGATGTAAAAGAAACCTACCCATAACAATATTCAGCTTAAACTGATAAGTTTACACAGTACTCCTTGTAGCGACCAACGTAAAATGAGCTCAGTGTATTTGCGGAGGCTTTCAGGCCCAGCCGGGGAAGTGGGGGGCGAGAAGGGCGGGGAGGACCTAATAAAGTGGCCGTTTCGGCTATATGTACAAGAACATTCAGTTTCACGCGGCCCCTTAAGGGGGTGATACGCCGCGCGGGGATGACCTCCCTCAAATAAATTTTCATCATTCCCAACGACGTGTTGCAAGGTGCAGTTGCATCGTGCATCCGGATTGAGTCTAACAGATTATGTGAATAGATTTTATTCTCCATGCCGTGCCCAACACCACTCGTTGTGATCACCATGATTTTCTTTTGCCTTGGTGTTTCTATGCTGGGAGTTATTCTCAGTAGACCAGCTGTGAGTTTTTTTTAATTATTAATGTGCATGTGTTAAAGAAATAAAAATCACTAATTATATGTTTATAGTATGTCATCATTTTTGATATAACCATTAAAATTCAATTAAAATAACCATGAAAAATATTATATCGTACTACTTAATTTACTTTAAATAGTATGTATTTATTACTTAATTTGTTTAAATAGTATATGTCACTTTCATGGCATTAAAATGTATATTTAAGTTTTAATCTTAAGATATATTGCACGAAAACTGCTCTATTTATTTTATCTACATATATATACGAAAATATAAAAGTAGAGGTATTAATATGTATTATGTATGTATTTAACTTCGTTTTTATTTACCGAAAAATTATGAATTATAGAAGAAAATTAATTCTCTGATTATATTCAGAAAATAATTCAGAAAAGCCGGAACGCAAAATGGCTGTGCCGCATGCCGATTGCTTACTTGAATTTTGACAGCTGGATCGATCGGCGGGAAAACATGCGCCTTACGTTCCCGTGAAAATTTCGCGCGAAAGATACGATCACTGTTTTCTTGACAAATGTGGGCAGCGACATGCATTTTTCAGTATTTTCGCATTATTATCTATAATTTAAAATGTATTTTACTTAATTTCTTTTTAATTATTTATTTTTACGGTTTTTTTAATGGAGCGATATTATCAGTTATTTATGTGAACTATCAATTTTTTGTTCTATTAAAATTAGAATATGAAAAAACATCGCGGTGTCCTCTTTTTATTTTAATTTGAAGCTATTCTTCTTCTACCAGGTCTACGACTCAGTTGGATCTTTTCCTGCGTGATCAATTGGACAACATGGTATTTTTGTTTGTGCATGCCCTTAGCTATAGCTTTTATTTTATTAGCCTCACATATGCAGCAAAGCACTCGTTTTAATAAACATTAATTAAGAAAATCTTATAATTGAAAATCAAACGAAATTTTGTAATATGATAATGCTAAGCCTAAGAGTTTTTATAAAATCTATAAATTATTCTTTAGAAATTAATGTTTAGTTTTTTGGATTTACAACACATTTTTAATTAACAATTAATTAATTAACAGTAACATAATTATATATTTCAAATTCATGCTTCAATTAACGCTTGATTTTAGTCGAAAGAGAGTTCTCTTATTAAAAAATTTGGATATCATTACGTAATTAGCGTAGTCTTATTGAAAAGTAAACTAATAATGCATGTGATTTTGTCAAATTTTATCATTTTTAGTAACACTGTTAATTGCTATTATTTCGTTCTTTAACAAAATCATTATACCAAATTACCTACCAATAATGTGTAATACATTTCTAATAACTAAAACTAATAAAATCGAGTAAAATTTAAGATAATATTTTTTATAAATATGAATATTTTTCAAATATATAAAGTTCTATTAGCTTTCAACGTTAATATTATTTTTAAACCAACCGTTTATAATTATAATATCAATAAAATAAAATTATAAATAACAAATGACTACCTAAACACAATAATTTACTGATTAATAAAATTGTTATTAATTCTGTCGTATTGAAAAATATATTTAATAATATAAGTAATTGCGTTATTTACTCTTGAAAATGCTACATATAAAAGATAGTCTTTGCGCCAACAATCGGAACCAATACAAATTGTTTTGCATCAAATTGCAATACATTACGTCAATATTTGCTTTGACCTTTGCTATGCCATAATTATAGAAGGACTAATGCTAGCTGGCGCCACTGTAATGCACATAACCATATTTATTCCTTACAAGTCGTCAATAGAGCGACTATTTTTATCGTTGTTCACTTAAGACGCTAGCATATCTTAAGGTTTAGGATCATTGATTATTATATAATGTTATACTTATATTACCAGTGCGCCGCTGAAACTCCTTGCTCGGATGGGCAGCTATGCCCTCCGCAATGGGAATGCTGCGACGAAGGCTGTTGCGCGACAGCTACGATCACCCCACGTCATTTGCCGAGCGATCCTTTAAAAGACGTTTTCTCTAACTCCTGGTATTCACAATGGTAAGATTTTCAAATAACTTTCTATATTTAAATGATGTGAGTCCAATTTAAGCCTGTGTTCCGTTTTATGGATCCCCATGTAAACTCAGCTTAAATTACGAATATGTACACGTTCATTTGTGTTACGTTCATTTTATTTGACGTTATATTTGAATCTCTGTCGCTAGCTGGTTGCTAGGCAACGTCGTCCAAAATTCATGAGCTTATAACATATCTATAGCTATATAATATCATTATAAATTCACATTTTTTACCATTTTTTTCAGGCAGGTACTGTTCCTCTTGGGCACTCTAGCCGGGATCCTGGTCTGCTGCGTGTGGTGCCTTATCTACAGGCGACCAACCGGCGTCTACATGTGCTCCTTCGCTTGCTGCATCCCTCGTAACCGTTCCGACCGCGACTCCGCCGGTTCAGTGTACCCTCCCCCGCGCTACAGCCGCTGCGGATCCATACATCAGGCGCCTCCACCGTATTCTGAAGTGATATTCTTGTTGTGAACTTATTCAGTTGAAAGTATTTATCATTTCGCTCCTAATTTTTTTATCATCTTCTTTTTTTATTTTACCGGTAAATTCTTCTAGGCTGTTCATTACAGTGATGCATGTTTGGTGCACGTGTGTCCGCTTCTTAACAATGCTTTAAAATATCGATAAAAATGAAATTGATATAATAGTGATATGTCTAATAAAATATAAAAAAACTTTTAATTTAAAAAACTAACTATATCATATCATATAATCCACAAAACAGTGTAACTAGACCGATTTGTAAATAATAGCAAAAATATAAACTCATTATTTATATATTTAAATGTACACGATAGAAAAATATTAGTATTTTCAAGTAGTACTTAATAATAAAATTTTTCATTTGTAAAATGTAAATATTATCACAGTTCGTTATAGATTATTACGATTTATTTCGAGATTATTGCGTAATCTTTTTAGATATATCAATAGAGTGACTATTTTTTTTATTTTGAATAACAGTCAATTTTTTATTCGTATGAACATAAGTTGAATTGTAAAAAAAATTCAATAACTTAAAAAAATAACTTTCTAATCGCTAGGGTAAAAGATTTTATATAAATTCGCGTCATAGCCGGGTACTATTTTTTTAATTCGTCCATTTAGATAAACAAATAATCTTTCCCAGGTTACGTCCAAACCCGATCTCTATCCACTCGTTATTACGTGTGGCGAAGGCGACGGAAAAGCAGGAGGAAGCTATCTTATGGTTCACTACTTTAGAAACTATGTAATTCGCGCACCAGGTAAAGCAAAATATTGCTAATAAAATATATGTAATATATATTTTCAAAAGCTTTCAAGGCTCTACTGTTATATTCATGTGTGGTTTATTAGCTATTTTTAAAAGTTTTCCAAATGATAAAGCGTTATAAACGAGTCTAAATATATAGTACATTATCATAGAATGAACTATCAATTCGTAAACGCCGAACGTTCACAGTACATAATACAAAACTTTTATTTCGCAGGTTCCCTATCAGCTACAAGTACTGCAGAATCCCTTAATTCTAGTTTCATATGTAATGCAGCGAATGAGGTAAGATTACTAATTACGTTACGCTAATGTTTACGTTTTTGCGAGCTTATAGGTGCTAGATATTACGCTACGTATGCGAATGTATTTGCGTTTAAATTTAACGTTAATTTTAGACTTTATTACGTTTTTTACATAAACTTGTATGTGTGTGTGCGTGTGTGTTTACACATCCGACGTATTTTCGACGCGATATTTACGCGTATGAGTGCACGCACTTATTTTGTTTTTTGTAGATATGTCTTGATATGAGAGGCGTTTGATGCCATTGAATGTACGAAAGCGAGCATATGATCGAATTTACATGCAAAAATTACGCCAGTTATGTATTTATATTACATTCATTAAATTTTATTTCTTACGCTTCCACACCTCAACTAAACAACCGTTCATCTTAAAATTCTGCACAAACGCTAAGAATACTGCAACTCTGAGAATGTGTATTCTATTGAGTATAAAGAATTTTTTATTTGGATAAAAAAAAAGTTTTTTTTTTTTTTCGAGGGAAAGAATAGTAAATCTAAGCGTTCCTAACAAAACAACTATAACTAGACAAAAAAGGCAGTTAAAAACGAGTATTAAACAATATCCAGGCAAACTCCATCATTCCCCCGCCCTATTCGTGCGCGAGCAACTGCGGGGAGTGCGGCGCGGGCTGCGGGCGCGGGCTGCGCTCGCTGTCGTCGCTCACGGAGCCGCGCCGCCGCGAGCACGGCGCGTTCCGCGATAACGTCATCACCTCACCAGTACATTACAATGTTTATTTAACCGACTTTTGAAAAAGATGAAGGTTCTTAATTCTTTGGGGGCCTTCTTTATGTATAATATACATCCATATGTATATATATTTGTCGAAAATGGCTTCACCGATTTGTTTGATTTGTTTTTTGTTTGAAAGGTTATACTTCCAGATTGGTCCCATAAAATTTTCATCAAAATCGGTTCAGTAGTTTGGCTTTAATGTCAAAATAACTGGAATATTTAGAATTTTAATTTATTATTTGTAAAGCTAAAATTATTTTAGTCTCAAAATTTAAATTAGTAAATTTAGTATTTTTAATAATCTTCAATAATAAATAAAAACTTTTTTTTAACTTTTACACAGGATCAAAACTACGACCTAGAGTTAGAGTTAATCGACTGCGAGCTCTACTGTGATGGAGGCTGCAAACCGCGTCTCGGTTCGTCGCCTCCACCACGTCGGGCTTCTCCCAACGGTGAAGACACTTATTGCGAACGCGCTGCGTATCTACGACACTTATTCCTAACATCCCCCGACACACCCGGTGGCTGTGAGTCCCCGCCACAACCAACCAGCCCCACGCAATCAAGGGAGTCGACTCTCCGCAGACAAATCGACGAACGATGCCAAAGACGACACGATCTATTCAGAAAAACGGCAAGAACGAGAAAATCGAGCTTATACATACCGCTATCAAAAATTCCCCCTGGAACTAGGAAGCTATTAACGAGATCAGCTCCAGCGACACCCAGTGGAGCTCTTGTACCCAATCTACTCAATTTCACACAAAGAGTCTCAGCTTCGAGGCTTAGTTCGAGATCATCTAGACTGGAAGAGGAGAACGACCCTTTGCTAGCTGATGTGGAATCCACGCGCACGGATCATAAATTCTAGAACACCTCGCTGCGTTACATACAAATAGCATCTAATTAATGAGTGTTTCAAATAGATGTTTGTGACTCTACCCTACTTTATGGCCTAGTTTCGCAACCCCGACCAGCTGACGGCGATCGTGTGGTGGTCATCAAAATCTCAATGTTGTGATTGTTTATAATATGCTCTATCGCGAACATCCGCGACGTAGCTAGCTAAATGTTATTCAATTATATTACTTAGATGTAAGGAACGAGCTTGTTGGACCATTGTTCACTCGCTTTCTATTATTATATTATATGTCAAATTAGAATTATCTTGTTTTATTAATAAAAAAAAACCTGAAAAATTAACTTATCATTTAAATCAAAATAAAATAGGAAATTAAACATTTTCTTATTTTAATTATTGTTAGTATGTACATAAAATAAGGGTGAACTGTATTAAATTGTGATACGTAATAATTGTGTTAAGATATTACGTTAGACGAAGTCTAGGATTTGTTAATTAGAAACATGTCCAATTCTATCTACATAATCCGTTATTCTCATTTATAAACTCTATAAAGTTTCATTACAATCTGTTCTGTCGGTTTTAGAGGAAAGAGGAACAATTAATTACATATTTATTCTGTTTTATAACCATTTATTCAAACATCTATGATCCATCCATCCTCACAAACTTTCCAATTTATATATGTATAGTACGATAGGATGAAAAAATAATCAGATGACTAAGAATAAAACCATTTATCGATCTTCAATTAATCGGTCTTCAAATAAACACACGATAAGAAGTTTGTTTTTTTAATCTTAGGGTAAAAACCGGTATTTCTAGAATTATAGCCCCTGCTATTGAAACTTTTTTAAACTCTTGTACACGTAGCTTTATCAAAACATTCGTTATCTGTAGATCTATAAATTATATTGACATCTGACTTTGACGTTTACAAGTTCCTAGTCAATAGTGCAGATTAATCGAGGTTAGGTTTGTGTTTACTAACAAAAAGTAAATAATTTTTATAACAAATTAAATATACATCAGCAATCGTGGATACAAATTTCGCTAAACCCGACTTAGTTATGAGTTTACCGACCGACTTCGGTCCGGATTCTGGCGGTAGAGTAAAGGTAATTACAGAATTTAAACTATGTTATAAATTATTCAATTTACTTCATTTGGCATCCATGTTTTCTAATACTAATACCTTTTTCAAGGGCCTAGTTATAGTAAAACCAATAGTATATGGTAATATAGCGCGTTATTTCGGTAAGAAACGCGAAGAAGATGGTCATACACATCAATGGACTGTATACGTTAAGCCCTATGCCAATGAAGATATGTCGGCTTATATTAAAAAAGTACACTTTAAATTGCACGAAAGTTACGCGAACCCTAACAGGATTGTGACAAAACCGCCGTATGAATTAACAGAAACTGGTTGGGGCGAGTTTGAAATTGTTATCAAAATATATTTTCACGATCCTAATGAACGACCTGTAAGTATTTAAAAATACGTTTAATAATTGAAGTGTACTGTTTCTTCCCTATTTTTACCTTTGAGTGATGAATAAGTTTTAATTTTTTATCTTTACATAGTATATAGTGATACAATATATTTATTAGAAGTTTCAATTTTTTTTTAATTCAACAGAAATCTCGCGTACATTACATACATGTGTGTATCAGACAAATTAAGACTAAAAATTAAAACATTTTAAAACACATTGCCAATTTAAACAATATTAGTCTTAAGTAAGAATGCAGTAAACAATTGAAAGTCTTTTTGATTTCTTTATTTTATGTGAACTTAATAAAAAATCGAATAATTTTTTAACAGGTGACCCTCTACCATATTCTCAAACTGTTTCAATCACCAGTGAGTGAAGGGACTCCACCAGTGGGCCGAGCTCTTGTTAGTGAATCCTATGAAGAGATAGTGTTTCAAGAACCAACACAGCTCATGCAACACTTGCTGAACAATGTAAAACCTATCACTAATGGACAATGGACACATGATACGAACTGTAAGTTTTCTGTAACCTAATGCCCATAGTGAATAACATAGGATTTTCATGAAATTATGTGAAGAAATATACAATATCCCTAGTGGGTAGTGGATTTTTGCATTTGAACTGATTAACAATTTGAGAAGCTGTTCTCAACAATTATTTGTTATTATTAAAGTTACATTACATTATTAAATTAACAAAAATAATGCCACATGGCCACTGTAAATTATATATTTTCTCGCTATTCTCTCGATGTTTTATAATGTGTTGTGTTTTCCTCCAAAAAATCAAACCTTTTAATAAATGACATTTTTATCATATAAAAATTTCTGTTATTGTTGTAAAAAAAATTCAATGAGTAGAGTTGATTTTATTTTACAGTAACAATAACAAATCTTTATTGTTACAGTTGAAGAAAAGAAAGAAAAGACACTAGAAAGGGTGATATCAGCTCAAACGAAGGTCCGGAGTGAAATATCAGATCTCAAAGAAAAGCTGCAACTCGCAAAAGAAACAATATCGAAATTCAAAGAAGAAATAGCGAAACTCCAAAATAATCCCGCTTCCAGTATTTTATCTGCCATTTAAAACATAGACTGGCTACTTTAAAAAAAAATTGTAATAATTAAAAAAAAAACATTATATTCATAGAAAATGTAAAAGACTCATAATACCCTATTGTATTATAAACTGATTTGTTTGTAGTCATTGCCTCTTTGTAATAAATTGGTTCTAATATAAGGTTTTTTTATTTTATTATACACATAGTAGTTAAAATTAATTACGAAGATTTAAATATTAATTAATTTTCAAAATGGCGTATCAAACTTAATTATTATACGGTACTAGCGACCCAGCCCGACTTTACGGATACAATATTCTCGGATTTTCTCTACTACAATATGCAAGTATTGTGCTTTCGTTCCTCTTTGTGTATTGATAAAAACCGCATTAAAATCCGTTGCGTATTGTAAATAAGGTCTAAACATACATACGGCGGGAAGCGATAACATTATAGATGATTAATGGAGATATTTCATACTAAAAAAAAACGCCTGTGAGAAATAATATACAAACATATATTTAATGTGTTGCATTAAAATTGCACGTTCACAATCTAATCGCCATGATGTGGCTTTTTATTTTTATCGTAATATCAATTAGGTACAAAATTTTCGACTCTTGTGATTTTTTCTTTTTATTTAAAATAAAATCTATATTTTATATATTATTTGACTTAGATTTTATATGTTATTAGTTATTATTATACATCGGCAGTACGCACCCTCTCTCTCTCTCTCTTCATGATAGATCGCTCGTCTTTACGCTCACAAATATATTCAAAACTAGCTGTGCCCGCGACTTCGTTCGCGTGGATTACAGAATGCTTGGCATGTCTCCTGCATGGGATTTGGGAACTTCCTGGTAGTATTTATAAGCAGACACTAACTCAGATACGGTATTCCTCCACGGTTTTCACAATAAATGTTGAAGAAAAATGTTTTGTGCTAGTCTTTAAAATTTCGACTGTAAAACAGTATGTTCCCGTCGAGGTTCTCCTTATATTATATATCGGGTGACTTTTTTAACTGAGGTTGTTAAGCCAAATCCGGAACTATAAGGAGTCGCGAAAAATACTTAATAGAGTCTCGTGCCCGATTTTGAGAAATCTAAACTGCATCATAAATTGTTGTTGATTTCATGATTCTCCAGGCCAGAAATAGAACCCACTAATTTTGAAAAAAAAAACATATTCTGTATTATTGCACCTCCTAATAGTGTCACCTGTAAGAATCAACTTTTGGAAAGTAATAGTAAGCGACAAATTAAAGGAAAAGATTTATTATTTACAAAATAACATTAAATCTATATATGAATTAGAAGTTAAGTAATCGATTCTACACAGACATAATCAAATATGTGGGTTAAGTCATGGGTCCCGGTAAGTTTAGAAAAAAAAGTCTGCATTACTTCGAACGATTTGTTTATAGATTGCATCAAAATGCTAGTCACCTACTAAAGTAACGAAGAGTGTGTAAAGTAATAATACAATCGAAAATATATAATATGAATAACTCACAGTAACTTATTTTATGTTTGTCTATTTTTTCTATGTGAGCTATACAAAGTTGATAGAATGTGACGTTTGTTTTGGTCCCCGTCATCTATTCAGTTACCTAGATAGGTTAAGATAATTATTAAAAGGATTAATCAATTTATTAAAAATCTACATTTCACTTGACTCGGCTATTGTACTCACCCGCTATTAGCGTAAGAACATCCCGTTATAATTTTAAAATTTAACTTTTATTATCGTTTTTTTGAAGAATTACTAAAGATTTAAATAATGTATGAATTCGATAGAATTTTGTAAAAAATTAGTCTTTTCTTTTTGTTGAAGTTAACTGTATACCTCCCTAAAGTTTATTCTTATAATATGTGACAGTATCAGATGATGCAATTATATAGAATGATAATTTTTGCGAAATCAACGTGTTCGTTTCTGGCTAGGAAAACTTATTTTTCAAAAAACTAATGATATTTTTAGTTTTTATCAAAATCGGCACTGTGACTCCTTTAATTATTTTTCGCTATTGCTTATAGTTTCGGATTTTGGTCTATGATATCCAGTAAAAAAATTACCCAGTAAATACATAATTTTTTTTAATTATAATATTTATATAATATATATCTTCCCTATTTGAATCAGATGTTACTCACTATTTCAACGGTTTCAATTTTGTTCCTCATTAGATTGACTTTCTGCTAGTGAAAGTTTCGTCAAAATCGGTCCAGCTGTTTCAGATATTAGCTGAAAGAAATTGAGTGACAAATAGACAGACAAAATTTTTAAAATTGGTAATTTTGCTGTCACTACCGTGTATACTTTCATATGCATTAATTTAAAATTACAGCAGACACATCAATCTTATTTATTTGTATAGATGTATACCTTCCCTTCTTAAATCGGAAATTGTTCACTATTTTATTGGTTTCTACAATATTTTGTTATCGCGTAATTTTCATTTTTATTAATTTCATTAAAATAAATATATTTTTTTAATAAAAGTAGCTCAAGTTAATCCCCATAATATTAGCTATAGGGGCTGTCCATTAATCACGTAACGTTTTTAAGAACATTTTAGACTTTATGATATATCGTGATTTTTTTCTTCCATCCCTTCTCTCTACTCTGGGCCTCACGTGATTAATGGACATCCTCTAACTGCGAGTGAAAGTCCCATCAAATTAGATTCAGCTGTGTGAGAGATTAGTCGTAAGAAACAGACTGACAGACAAAAAATAAATAACTGGTCAAGTGCGAGTAGGACTCGCGCACCGAGGGTTCCGTACAAACTTATAGAAATCTATATAAGACTAACCCATCTACGCCATTTGTGGTCCTCATCATCAGTTCCAACATAAGTTACTATCAAAAATACCTAAATCGGTATATGCTTGCCTATAATATTTGAGGAGTTCCCTCAATTTCTCCAGGATCCCATCATCTGATTCTGACCTGAAGACAATGGGACCACCTTGGAAGTATACCTTTTCAAACAAAAAAAAAATATTTGAAAATCGGTACCCAAATGGCGGCGTAATCGGCGAACAAACATAAAAAAAAATTAAATACAAAGTCGAATTGAAAACACTCCTTTTTAGAAGTCGCTTAAATATAATCAAATATTATGTAAATATGGATCACGTCCCAAAAACTATTTTGAAACTACTTAGGAGCACTTTAATTTAAAACACGATCATGGATGCAATCCATGGAAACACAAAACTTTATTTTAAGTACTAATACTTTAGGTACTAATACACCTTATACTTTAAAAAAAAAAAGTAATAGCGCGATTCAGGATACACCTAGCGCCATCTCTTGACAATTTCAATGAACTAACTTGTTGACTTCGACATTAACAACATAATTATATTATATTTTATTCTCGTTTTATTTTTATTTATATTCTACTACACTCCACTACCCCTGCACTACGTTCGTAAAATATTTAGATTTACATTATCAATCAAAATATCGAAATATATATTAGTGTTGCCAAGACGAAAATAATTAGTCCTTATTTCGAACAAAACTAATTGTTTATTTATAAATAACTAATTATATTACTAATAACCAGAAGACTTATATGTGTAGATAAATAAGTAAATTAAATAACTCGATCTGTTTGAATTTAATTTTAAAATTTTCGTACCAAGTCAATACGAGTACTTAAATCAAATCGCGTGAAGCTCTTATATTGAATGTTAATTACGTAATGACGTTATAAATCGACGATAAAACTTTTAAATGAAAAGTTTATTTTATAATTTTTAGCGCGTTTAAATAATAATTAAAATAAAATTTTTTATTAATCGAGCAGAATTATATCACAGTTAATGTCATAATGTTGTAATAGATGGCATTAGCTGTACGCTGCATCGCGCTATCATTTTGTTAGCTGCGATATATAGATTGCATTGCGTTGTTTATAAAGGTTTGCTGCTTTTTAATGTTTTCGTATTGGTACAAATTTCTTCTCAGTGTTTGTATAATTGTTTTTTTGACCATGGTCAACTTCTATGTTAATTTGTTACAAGTACATATAATTTTAATTCTAAGATTAATATATTTTCCGCTTGATCAATTTACAACTTGATACATTTACGCGTTCCTGAGATAAAGGTTGAAAGACAGACGTACAGACTGACAGACACACGAACAGAAATTTACAGTTTTCGGATTTTTTCCTTTATGTATACTAAAGGACCTTGCTTCTGGCCAAATTTCATAATGCTTGGTCAATGGGAAGTACCCTATAGGTTTTGATTCCCTTGCGAAAACGTTAAAAACGCTATCATACTTAAAATATGTGATATAAATGACCGTATCTTTTGATTGCGTTAACTTAGAAGTTTGATTTTTTCACAGCTCTTAGTAATTACAACTCTGAGTACTTGACGTTGATAAAAATGTGTTACCTTCACGCGTTTCTGAGAAAAAGGTTGAAAGACAAACTTACAAACAGACAAACATACATACAAAAATTTTCAGTTTTCAGATTTTTTCCTTTATTTGTACCATAAGATCTTACTTCTTGCCAAATTTCATCGTGCTAGGTCAATGGGAAGTACCCTATAGGTTTTGATTCCCTTGCGAAAACGCTAAAATAGTCAAAATATACGACATATTTTCCATTATCTTTTGATTGCGTTGACTTAGAACTTTAATATTTTCACGGCCGCATGTCATCGTAGACTTGAGTATATGATATTAATTTCAACATGATACGTCTATGCATTTCTGAGAAAAAAGGGTTGACATCCCGACAGACAGACAGACAGACAGACAGACAGACAGACAGACAGACAGACGGACAACAAAGTGATCCTATAAGGGTTCCGTTTTTCCTTTTAAGGTACGGAACCCTAAAAAATGGATTTTTTGATGTAAGTACTATATATATTTCACGCATTTAGTGAAAAGTACAAAATAATGTTCGACGTGAACCCTTAAATTGACATAACGTTTTTATTTATGAACAGATTGAAATGAAACAAACACTAAATGTTAAGTGAAGCTTACTGCAATATATTAATGAAAACCACATCTAAATCGGATAAGCCGTTTCCGAGCGAACACAAACGCACAGATAAACAGACAAAAGTTCTAAAAATTATTGTTTTGAGTTCTATAGCGTAGGTAAAGGCCCCCAATTATATTTTTCATTTACAGACAGCGACCCGTTAGAAGTTTTTTTATATGTAGAGATTAAAAAATATCTAAAATAGAAGTAAGCCTAAGCCACTTCTTATAACATTTGCTAACTGCAAGTAAAAGTACCATCAAAATCGGTTCAGCCGTTTCAGAGATTAGTCGGAACAAACAGATAGACAGACAGACTGACAGACAAAAAATTAAAAAATGTATATACTGTATATACTTTCATGCATTTAGTGATAAGCACAAAAAAATGTTCAACATGATTCCTTAAATTGACATAACTTTTTTATTTACGGACCGATTGACATGAAAATAAGCCTAAATGTTAAGTGAAGCTTACTACGATATATTAGTGAAAACCGCATCTAAATCGGATAAGCCGTTTCTGAGATTAGCGTGCACAAACGCACAGATAAACAGACAAACAGACAAACAGACAAACAGACAAACAGACAAACAGACAAACAGACAAACAGACAAACAGATAAGAATTTTAAAAATCATTGTTTTGGGTTCTATTATGTTGGTAAAGGCCCCCAGTAATATTTTTTTTCATATATCTTCCATGTACAGACAGCGACCCTCTAGAATTTTATTATTAGTATTATTATTATTATATTACAAGTAAACTAGTGACTAGAACCCCAGAGATAACAATTTGAAATATACACCCAAAAATTACAATTATCATAAATAAAACGATAATAGGTTCTAAATATATCCATATCGATATTCAAACCTTCGAGAGGGTGTTTTTGACCGACATCTGTAAAAAGAAGTTAATGGTTTAACCGATTTAAATGATAAATGAGAGAAAAAACAGTTCTTTAAAGTCGAACACCAATGATCAACGGATAGACAGACGGGTGCACACGAGCCACGGGGATGGAACAAAGCACTCACGGACACATGACGTAGCTTAACATACTTAGAGTTGGGAATCCAGAATATAAATAATCTAATAAGCAAATTTAATTTTGTTAGGAATATATCATTAAAGTAATTAATACTGTATTTTGTCTATGGTAGCTCGTTGATCAGTTAGTTATTATTATATATCGGCAGTACGCACCCTCCCTCTCTCTAGGATAGATTGCTCGTCTTTACTCTTAGAAATATATTCATAATTACGAATAAACAAGTAACTAGAACCCCAGAAATAACTTAACAAATTTTATTAACGTTTTATGTGGTTTTATTGACTTCAAAATAGGAGGTTCTCAATTCGTAGAGTATATTTTTAACTCCGTTATATCTTAACCGATTTTGAAAATTCTTTTCTGCATTTCAATTTGCGTTTAAGTTAGCGCCATAGAATTTTTATCAAAATAGTTTTTAATTTACAATAACTGAAATTGTTATATCATCCAAGCAAACGAAATTGCGTATTTTCCTTTTTAAGTCAATTTATTTCTATTTAATCCACAATTATGTTATTGAAATACTTACATTTTTTATATAAAAGTTTAACTATATTGATATTATCATCCAATACTAATAAATAATTATTACTGACTTAAAATTGCTATAGTTTTTACGAGCAATATATAAATAAATTAAACAACGAAATAATTTTTTAATAAACAATTTACGTTCCTACCACAGCGGTCTATTATTAGCAAAAGTTCAAAGCAATCAAACAACGGACATGGCTGTTGGTTTATTATTTTGTTTGTCTATCGATCGCCCTTCAATATTCTACCTATAAGTTGGCTACATATTGCGTATACAAACATTTAGTCAATACATCGTTTATTATAGTTGACAAAGGATACTATGTTCCTGCCATTAAAATATAAAAGACATATTATTAACTTATAAGTATATAATGTAAAAAAAATCATTTATACAAAATACTGTCACAGTTAATTATAATTTAAATAATAATAATAACATTAAAAACTTTAATTTAAACTAAATAAAAAAACAAAGCCTAAGCCCTCCTGTTTAAATATTGTACATCAAAATATACAGGGAATAGGTGACAAGGAGCATGAAATTGAATTATTTATTTATTTATTTAATACTTTATTGCACACAAACGAAAATAACATAAAATAAAACAAGAAATAACAATAAAATGAAAATAAAGAGCGTGCAAAGGCGGTCTTATTGCTAAAGTAATCTCTGACAGACAACCTTTGGATGGAATTATTTTCAGAATATAATAAAATCCATATATTTTGTAATACAGAAAATTGGCTCCAATGTAATGACATATTTAATATTAAAAATTTTATCATATCAAGTTCGTTCGTAAGAGGAAATGCCATTCGTGGAGGTTCATTAATATTAGTTCGTAAAGATATAGCATGTATATCTCGTCAAGATATTGTGGCTTTCTCTGTCGAGCGAACTGTGGAATTGTCCTGAGTGGAATTTCAGCAGTACATTGTAGTTTGCGTATACCGCCCCCTATGGGAGATTTTAGTTTGTTTGAGTCAACTATGGAGGATATTTTAGGAAAGCTATGTATAGATAATAAATATCTAGTTGTATGTGGTGATTTCATTGTAGATTTGTTAAAAACCACGACAATCAGTACACGACTGATTAACTTATTTAAATCGTTTAATTTACCATACATATATTGAGAACCAACTCGAATTAATAGTGTGTCTTCTACCTGCATTGATAATGTTTTTTATCATTGTGAATGAAAAGTCAATTATTAATAACCTAACATCTGACCACTATGGTCAAAAATTTTTACTTCAACATAGGGTTATTTTAAACAAAAGAAAAATAATATGTAGACCAATAACTATTAAAAAATTATATCGTAAAGACCAATAACTATTAAAAAATTATATCGTAAAACTTTTAAAAAGAGTAACTATCGAGTTTCTTGCCGGTTCTTCTCGGTAGAATCTACATTCCGAACCGGTGGTAAATTAATTAATTAATTAGTGTTTAGTTTTCTTTTGTTTTTGTATTGACGATTCAAAAGTGCTTGTAAAAGCCTACTTGAATAAAGCATATTTTGATTTTGATTTTTTGATTTTGATTAAATTGTTTTAAAGATATTGTGGCGTCTAAAATAGGTAAATTAGATAAGACTACAGGTGATCCAGATATACTTTATGATTTGGTTTTTAAATTAATTATAAATGAATTTAATAGTATTTTCAAAATGAAGACATTTTATAATACTGTAAACTTGAAATTTAGTGACTGGGATGATGCGTGGACTTGGTATATGCGGAATTTCGTACAGGATAAATAATCAATTTGTAATCATAAACTGTGCTGTATTGACAATATTTTAAAAGAGTAACTATCGTGTATCTTGCTGGTTCTTCTCGTTAGAATCTGCGTTCCGAACCGGTGGTAGCTTCATTATTAATGTAATTTTTTTTTTTTTTTATGTATGATGATTCAAAAGTGCTCGTAAGAGCCTACTTAAATAAAGTATTTTTTGATTTGATTTGATTTAATATGGTTTATCCACGTGGATTTTTACTTATATGGACGATTTACATATACTTAGTATATATAATTACTAAATAACTCAAATTAGCATTTAGAATCATACCATCGTACTACGTAATGCCCGGATCAAAACTAGTTTATCTTTTTACATTTTGGACTTACAATCCCCTATTCGGAGCCTTTCCTTGGTCTGTCCAATCTCATATGGCAGTTGTACGCCCGTGCTTAAATGACCCAACAGCTTAGGAAGTTAAGCGATGTCATTGTCACAAGTTTCATGCTCTATTTTATTTAATATAATAACGTTCATAGTTCAATAAATTCCGATTAGCACAATAGAAATTGCCTGAGCGACTTATTTTCTTTTCTCTATCTCTTTTCTATGTGTTTAATGGATCCTTTCAACATCGAGAAAAGAGATTTCAGACTTCTAAAGAAGTGTTTATAAATTGTTGCTAAGATCTAACAATATATAAATAAAACTATTATAAGTTAAGTTAAACTATTAGAAGTTAGAAACGTGGCACTAAAATAAATATATACGTAATCAATTCTTTACTGTTACTATTATAAATCATTTTTTATGCTTACATGCTCAAAACAAATGCTAAACCTATTGTTAAACGCCTGTAGAAGATTGTCTGTCGTGTCCATCCGTTGTCACGCGATCAGGCAAACCCAAGCGCATTCTTTGCATGACCCACTTAAAACTAAATGCTCTAGTGCAACTAATGTGTTGTTTAAAATATTTTTTAGGGCTTAAAAAATATTTTTTAAAACGTTTAGCTCTACCATCAGCTTTGCTTCTTTCTATTCTATTTCCGAAACCTATTATCGTCACAAATTAATATAAACACAACTACCTACTCATAAGAAATTTTATAAGCAAGAAGGGTTTCGTCAATCAATAGTATATAATAGTCCCGTAGTCCAGTAGTTTTTGCATGATTCTAGAATAATTGATTGAACATTGGGAAAGGAGACTAGCTATCCCTTGCAGATCGCTTTCATGGTTACTGTTTCGCTCCTAGGAGTCGTAGCGGGAGCGCACAGAAACTTGCATATGGTGTTTGGGTACCCCGTGAGGTTCTATAGTGGGATATGAAAGGGAAAAGAGTGCCTGGGAAGTACATGTAACTTGTGCGTTCCATGAATGAAAGAGCGAATATTCATGTTCGTTCCGAAGCTGGAGTAACCGACAAGTTCAACGTGGCTGTAGGCTTGCATCAGGGATCGGCTTTAAGTCCTTATTTGTTCCTCTAAGTAATGGACGTATTGACTGTGGACATACAGGAGGAGGCACCCTGGTGTATGCTGTTTGCCGACGACATTGAACTTGTTGGAGAAAATGCGTCGGAGGTCCAGAGCAGACTCGAAAAATGGCAGGATAAACTGGAGAGTGTCGGACTAAAGACCAGCAGAACCAAAACGGAGCACCTGTTCTGCGATTTTGGTGGCACATCCAGTTTTCCCCTATTGCCTTTGATCCAAAACGATGGCGATGTTGACCGAGATGTGAAAAATAGAATAAATGCGGGATGGGTAAAATAACGACAAGTCACAGGAATAACCTGCGACCCACAAATGCCTCTTAAAATGAAGGGGAAAATATATAAAACAATAATAAGACCTGTCCTAATGTATGGATCTGCGTGTTGGGCAATGAAAGGGATGGATGAAAAGAGAGTGCATACAGCGGAGATGCGAATGTTAAGATGGATGAGTGGAGTGACTTGATTGGATAAAGTACGAAATGAGCATGTCAGAGGCAGTCAAAAATGACTCCAGTAACAGAAGTTAATGAGTAACAGATTAGCGTGGTATGGGCATGTTATGAGGAGGGATGAATGCCACGTGACAAGAAGAGTGCTAGATATGACTGTGGACGGTTATGCTTTGGTTTGCTAATAAGGTGACATGAGTAAGAAAAGAGTGAGTGGTGAGATGACGGCTGATAGGAAGGAATGGAAGGGAAGAACATGTTGTGCCGACCCCACATATAGTGGGACCAGGGCAAGAAGAAGAAGAAGAGTCGTAGTGGGATGTAATATAGCCTATAACCTTCCTCACTAAATAAACTGCCTAACACAAAAAGATTCCTGAGATCAGCGCGTTCAAAACAAACAAATAAACTCTTCAGCTTTATAATATTACTATAGATTTATTTTTATCAAAATCGGTTGATTATGGTTTTAAAATAAAAATAACTGGTATAATAATGGTATAATGTATCGTCCCGAAAAAACGGAATTGCGCATTTCGCTTTTGAAGCCAGTCGCTTTTAAAAAAAAGTTCTTAAATATGTAATATTTTTATTTGAATAAACAAAACATTTAACATTTTCGCATTTGTGATAACATTACTTTGGCATCGTTATCACTAATTAACATACTGAAATTGTAATTTCAAGTATTTCTTTATACTAAGAGCTTCCTTACTTGGTACTAACATTCGAATTATACAATAAATAACAAGTGTCGAAAGTTAAGTCGGCGGATCTTTAGCTCGCTTTAAATCAACAGATTATCAATAATTTAATAAAAGTAAGTTATAAAAATTTATTATATTTAAAAATAGGTTCTTATAAGTAGGTACATAAATTATAAATAAAAATGATAGTATTTTTTATGGTAATGGCAAACGAGCAGGCGGGACACCTGGTGTTAATGGTCATCGCCGCATGAATATTTGCAGCACTAGAGGAGATTAATGCGTTACCAGCTTAAAAAGCAATAAGGGAAGAAAGAGAACAGTAATTAGGAATGTGGGAGCGGGTTTGACTTCCGTCTCTCTAACTCACCGTCAACTCACCCGTATTAGCTACATCACGCCGATCTTCTGTAAGAGTGTGGTACTGCCCCGGTCTAGCCAGCCCGTATACCAACAAAGTCAAGTGGCTAAAGCTAGGCTCGACCTCAATTGCTAGGACCTCATTAGCAAATATTTGGGAAATTCCCAGACTGTTAAATTTGAATTTTTTTTATTTACATTGTTTATACTTCTCTTCTCAATCTCTCATTACTTCTTTTACTTGCTATTCCTCTATATGCCTGACAACGCAATTATGGCTCCTTTTGATTCGATTTTAAACGTTCGAAAAATATAAAGAAATACAATTAGAAACATATGTACCCAAAAAGTAGAGGTTGTTTGAGCTAGTTTGGCGTTTCTTTGTTTACTTTTTATATGTATTTTGTACTTTACACTATATTTATCGAAATTGGCTCTGAAGTAGGAAGTTGTTGAAGCTATAATAACTGTCGACGGTCAAGGCGGTGCGTTAATGTAACCCGAGCTCGCTACTTTTACATTAATGTTAATATTTTATATTGTATGTCGCCTTGAATTATATTAAAGCTAATCTACTATTTTAATTAGTCCCCTTGATTGAGACATGTTTTGATATTACATCCGATAATAACATAATCCGATGTTTATAGGCTATACTTTTTAATTTTTACCGTCCAATTAAGATTTGTTAATACTTTTTCATAAAGAATTTGTATTGCGGTGGTATATGATTACTGTTAAATAAACATCTATTTTTCATTGTAAAACTCGAACATTATAATAATCGATTAAAAACGAAAATTTAATTTAAAAAAATACTGTTAATGTATATAAAATAAGCATATATTTACCTAACCCTCCTTGTGGACAAAAATAATAAAAAAAACACCTTTTAAAAACTTAGACACGCCTTTATTAAAATATTAAACACACCTGCAACACGAAATACGAAAACTTTGAGCAATAGAAATACTTCTCGTATACTTATTATATTCAACAAATATAAATAGAATATTTAACACGTTATCAATTTCTTTCATCGCGCACTTTCACAACAAGCTCCTTTATAGAATAGAAAACGTTCTATAATACTCTTACACTTATTTATTTGTTTATTTAAAACCAACTGTTTTCCTTTTTCATCCTATCCCTGTGTCGTCCTTTCATTTCCAAACTTTGAAAAATTTCCGATAGCGTATTTAATTTTTGCGCAGGACTCTGCGGTATCTTTTGCAATCTACAAGAATCGCTGTCACTTCGACATATCGTATATGTCTCTCTCTCCCTTAGACATAATAATTTCCCCGTTTCTGGCATAGAGGTGAGTTTTGCAACTTGCAATGCTGCGTTCTTAAATCTCGTCTTCGGTGACATCGTCGGCGCCGCACTGTTTTCGGAAACCGTCCTTCTTGGTGTTTCACGTTTTTTAATTTTCCCCGCATTCAAAAATATTGGTTCGATAACATCGTATGTATTTTCTCTTACTAATTGATTCGGTTTCCTTTCGTCACAATCCGAATTCTTTCGTATTGCATGAATACTTAGCGGTGTTAATGGTTTCAAAACTTCCTGTAGTTTTAAAACGCGATCGTCATTTTTCAAATCGAAAACGATAACTTTAGTTTTTTCCTTCTTCTGTCCGATCGCTGGGAGCGGATGGAAAGGGGACAGACTAGATTTTATAGGTATGTCGTTGTCAAGCATCCTAGACTGTGCCGTCTTATGTTTTCGTGTTTTTAATTTCCGCGGCGCGTAGATGGTGGTGAGCGCGCGCGTTTTCTGTGTGTCGAGGGACGCGAGTGGACCGGGCAGCATGGCAGCCGCCCGCCTACAACCCGTGACCTTGGGTGTGTGGCCGATAATCGAACGCGATGGCCCCCGTGACTGGACACGACACGTAGCTACGTCGCCGTAGACGCGTTTGACGATTTTTATGTATATTCACACCGTGATGGATTGAACGAGTTATATGAATATGCAGTTGAAGTTTGAAATGACAATTGACAACAATTTTATTTATAAAACATCCGTGCCAGTTTGAAATAATTGTTTCTTTGAAGCGTCATGTTATAGAATCTATCATAATAATATTTTTTGCTATAATATAAATAATTTTAAATAAGTTTAGATAAGTTTTTTTAATAATTTTAGATAAGTTTTGATAATAATAGATTTTTTTTATTGAATTAACCGACCACAACAAAAAAATATTCAAGAAAGAGCTGTTTTTTGTTTGTATTTTTCGCGATTTCCTTTTAGATTTGAATTAATACGCTAACTAAAAAATCCAAAAAATGTTAAATAGTACTTTTTAAAATACTTAATGATTGTTATTCTTATTTCTATACACATTTTGTATTATATGTTCTGTACATGAAATAATAGCTAATCTAAGATCCAATGTGAGAATTGAACGTGTGAAATCCGGTTGGCTACCGTTTTCTATATCCTATTATCAGAGCCGAATTTAGGAGCTGGCATCCGGGACTACAGGCCCAAATCCTCCAAAAAAGAGGATCTGCTACTTTAGAGTTTAAAAAAATATACATATCCATACTTCAAAGAGACAGCAATTCTTCCGTTTGTTTATTTTTTCAGACTTTTTACCCAGTTTTACCTACAATAGTTCTACAAACATAATTAGTTTACATAATTCTTCCTTGGCTCCACTCCTTTTTTACCTTAGAGCCTCTGATAAATGTTGGAGGTCTGAATCCCGCCCTGTCTATTATTCAGTTATCATATGTTACCCATAACTTCACGTCAATCGTCGTCAAAATATAAGGTCGATTATATTATGCTATGATTACTACGGTATAAGCTTGTTTACAAATCATTAACCTTTAAGAATTGCTGTTCTCATACTTCGAAAGAACAATCAAGTTAGATAATGCATTATGTAGCGATTATTTGATATGTGCGATAAAGACGAGTCGTTTAACGACATTCAACTGTCTTATGCCTGTGAGATTCCTTGCACCTGTTACAAGACATTGGTTCCCTTGTTATTCACATAAAAGGACATCAGGGTTACCACCTTTCACAAAAAAATCAGGACAACTGGTCGATCATCAGATTCGTTTTGATTTTGAATTTATGTTCGAATGTATTTTTTATTTGCGCTCGTGACAATCGATGTGAGCGAGCTATGCTACGATATTGTGTTATTAATTTCTGTGAATTGAGTAGCCGTCGGTTGTTATCCATTGGCGGAAATTCGTTTGTAAGATTTACTCTCATAATTGATATAAAACAACTGTGTAAACAGGTAACAGATACGTCGTAAGTAGTTACGTAAGCTGTAAATATGAAAAATAAGGTACTGACAATAAATTCTTTCAAGCAATGACAAACAGCTTATTTAAATCTCTATGAAAGTCTGAGAGCAAAATTGATAGGTGTAATTCTCGCCTTATAAATAAATCGTTACAAACTGGATAGATCGGGGACAAAGCAGGACAATATCATTGATATCGGGATTGTCCTGACAAAATTAAGATAGGTGGCAACTCTAAGGGACAGTATAGCTCAATAATGACCGTTATAACTACCATCGATCGCAATGACCTTCAGCGTGGCTTGTAATTTGACGTCCACCGAATGTTCTTGACGGACTAATGTCTCATACGTAATTACTGCATTTCATGTAAATTATGTATTATTTTATGTATATGATATTGTTTTTTAATCCTTTGCTGTTGATACTATTATTAGTTACGAACTATTGATGTAAAAAATGGATTTTCAATTACGTGTATCAAAACGATAGCGTAGCCAGCTCTTAAAGCATTTGAGAATTTTGGAGTTAAAACATCATATCAAATCTTTAAAAAATACGCAGAGAGTGAGAATCGAACCCGTCTGGCGTGTATAATGGAGTGCTCTTCTGTTAAGTCTTAGATCGCATGACTGCTGGGCCGAAAACTATTTTCTTCTATGATTCATGATTTACAATGAGTGTGTCACAATTGTTTATGCGTACTAACAATATTATTTTCTGTTGTTTCCCTAATTGTGGAATAATATGAATTAATAAAAGGGACAGATAAGATTTTGATTCACTTGATTTGCACATTTTTCGGTTTATATAAGTTAACGCTTTACGTTAATTTTGTTAATTATCTCTTAAGCGTATTTCATATCTGTGACAAATAATGTCATTAACAGAATTTCAAGAGCATTAACCATTATACATATCCTATTTTTTTTAATAAAAAGTGGCAAATAATAGATGATTTTATTCACATATCCAGAATCAACGGTTAAGTTAACAAAGGGATATCCTCGAAAGAAAAGGTTTTCACACACTCACTATACACGAAAAATTTTCGTCTTCACTCACAACATTTTTAAAGTACATCAACCTATATAAGGTTGGGATGTACTTTAATTTTTTTTAATATTTTATTTCACTATTTTACCAGCGTGATCAATATAGCGATGGACAGATAGACAGACAGAAGGACCGAACTAAATTATAAAGGTATAATAATAGATAGCTGACTATGAAACTTCTTTTAAGCGTCAAGTGAAGGAGTACCACAGTGATGACAATGTAATGTGAAATTTTCTGTCGTCAATGAATTCATATTTTTCTACCTACTATATAATATGTTATTTATCTATTATTGTATATATATTTAATTTATTTTATATTTGTTTAATTATATTTATGTATGTATAGTTCAATGTAATATATGTATTATATATTTTTATTTATTTTAAAGTAATTTACGAATCTGTTGTTATTTATTTATAATATATTTTACATATATTACTAAATGTGCACGCCTACTAAAAATTTCTCTTGTACATTTCTGGGTTGGCTGGCAGAAAATGCTGTAGTAGCGTTAAGTCCGCCCTTTGTACACTGTTATCTTTGTGCAATAAAGAATAATAAAAAAAACCCTAAAAACTAAGCTTTATCTGCCATACTACTTCACCGCGCCTCTAAATCTAAATCTCGAAATCTTATACACGTCGTCTGGGCTCAGAAAAGGATATAGGATAATATTATTTCTTCCGTGATATGGAAGAAAGTATTCTCCTATTCCTAAAAAAGTCCCGTCCCTCGACTAGAAAAATAAATTTTAGACGATCATACAGCGTAACAAAATCAACATTAACACGAGCGTAGCCACGGGAAAAAAACTTGTTTTTTTTTTTTTATAAATTAAAGTTGTATGAGTTACACTAAAAGGTAGGCTTTCTTTCCTTAACGATCTGAACTTGACATTAAGCGATGATTCATTGATACCTCAAACCTTGGCCAACCTTGTGGCCTGCAGTCATGGCTATTGACCTTAGAGGACGCCATCAATGATTCATGTAATAAAGATAATTAAAATATAAATTGTTAATGATTTTCATTATCCACTAGCTACTCGCTCTGACTTCGCACGAATTAGGTTATGCCCTATATATTTATTTATTTATTTTTATTTGAGTAAACTCACGCCAAGCGTCCAAAACCAGCTAAGTGCTAATAAAAATAGCAAGCTATACATACTTAACGAAAGATTCGATTCGTACATAGTATAAAACAAAGTTGCTTCCTACCAAGTGTACGCTTAGATATTTTAAACTATGCAACGGATTTTAATACGCCTATCATCAATAAAGAGAATGATTCAAGAGGATGATTTACTAGTTTAAACATGCATATTATAATAGAGAAAAGCGGAAAATTTAAGCATTTTCATTTCATGTCGTAAAAACTATATTGCACCAGTGCAAAACTGGTGCAGTATCGTTAGTCGCCAGTAAATAACAAAGCGTCACTCTCATCGGCTATTTAGAAGATAAATGTTTAACATCAGCTGGGATCTAACCTGAGATCATTAGCACTGCAGTTACAGTTATCACTTCCCGTCAACGTTCAATCAATTTGTAACCATAATATCTCCTAATCAGGGCCGGATTTTCTTAGAGACTATTGGGATTGCAGCCCAGAGCCCCGTAAATGTGAAGGGCCTCCAACTTTGCATTCCCCTGGACAACATATCAAATTAAAAAAAATCCCAAATTTTAAGAATTATAATCTTCAGATTGGCAACCACGAGATATTTGACTAAATGAAAATTAATTAAATAAGCCTTTGCTGTGAAGTTTTGCTGAAAAGATTCTTTCACATCGTACAAGAGCCACCTCTACTAATATTAAGTATAGAAGTGTTTTTTACGAGAACCTCAAAAATCACAATTTAGAAAATCACATCATTGATACCTCGATTTATAAGTTTCTGGTATAAAAAGAAATGTTAGGTATTGTTGTCGCTTGGAAAATATGAGTTACTTATTGATTCCACTAGGGATTAAAATAATTTTAATTCACCGACAATTTCACGTGTAACCATCAAGTTTTACAATGCATGCATTAACTTAAAACATTGTAAAATTTCAGGTTTATACTGTTTACACGTGATAATAGTGATGGTACACGTCATGTCTTGATGTTCCACTAATTTTGGTAATGTAATTTAGGCATTTAGGCATTAGTCCTTTATTCATCTGTCTGTTCTGACACTTGAACATTTTTATTTATGTAAGTAATATCTGATTGCAAATGTTTAAAAATAAAATGCAAAAAACGGAGTAATATATAAATTAACTTTTATAATATTAACCTGTAGGTCTTCTAAATGTAGACGTGGCCTACCTTCGTCTACACTTTGATCACAATCAAGATTTACATCCGGTCAAGTGTGAGTCGGATTCGGACAATAATGGTTTCGTACCAACGTAGAAAATATAACAATATACATTTTAAATTATATCGTAAAAAAACAATACCAGTTCTATGTGTAAAAATTCGTAAAGTTTATCGCACTTAACTAACCAGTTGGTTTTTATTTATTGTTGTTGTAGCGACAATGGCACACTAAGAAATTCGACTCTCTACCTATTACGGTTGATTGTACTGATACAGCCTACTGGCAGACAAATGGACGCACGGACAGGCAGACGGGAAGCTTAATAAGATCCCGTAGGTTCTTTGGTAACCCTGAGTAAGAACAATAAACTTTTAAGTATCGAAAATTGGTTATCTCGTTTTGTATGTAAGTGTGAATAATTTTTTTTTTGTCACTTTTATTTCGTGTCTTATCTCAGAAATAATTTACTTGATCATTAACTCCTCCTATAAAATTATTCATTTAAGTATCTGTGTTAATGACTTTTTTATCTATGTAGGTTTTATATGAGTAGTAATGTATAAATTAGCAATTGTTTTTAAGTTTTGTTGCAAAAATTACACTGATACCTAAGTTTTGCTCTCAGATTTAAATATTTCCATAAGTTGTTTGTCATTGTTTTAGATTAGCGTCGTATGGGCATGTTATGAGTGGGATGAATGCCACGTGGCTAGAACTACGATAGATAGGTACATCTAGAGCGATATGACTGTGGACGGTTATATTACTAGAGGTAGACCAAAGAAAAGATGGATGGATTGCGTAAAAGGTGACATGAGTAAGAACGGAGTGTTGATATGACGGCTGATAGGAAGGAATAGAAGAGAAGAACACGTTGTGCCGACCCCACACCAGGACAAGAAGAAGAAGTTTGTCATTGTTTTACACCTAAAAAAATTACTGTCAGCAATTTTGTTTTTGATAAACACATTCGTAAGGTTACCTAGGCTGTTTCCAGGTTACAGAGTCGTTTTACGAGAGTAAAACTTACAAATGTAATTCTCCCTTTATATTAACAACAGTACGAGTACATAGAATAATATATAGTAACATAATTTTAATATTTTAGTTAATAATTAGTTTTTGTTATACATTAAGTAGGTACCTGTAGGTAAATTTGGATACTTTTTCAATGTCGAATAATTTGCATTCACATTTTGTAATTAAGATAATTTATATAATGCGTCATAATCAATTAATCCTACAACATTAAACAGATTATACTCGTATAAAATATAATTATGTATTTTTGTATAAATAATATAGTTCCTATATCAAATTATATTTTTAAATTAAAAAAGAAAACATTAGATCCCAGTGTCCCATAATTTTAATTTATACAATAATCTTATATATTTGAATATACTTATTATTACATTATTTTCATTATAACAATCTACGTTTAATTCTTTATACCTATTATCAAAATATAAAAGAAAAGATGGATGTATATCCATCCATAAGAAATTTATACTTCTTCAAAAAATTGATTCAGAATAGATTTGATATCTTTAGACGCCATTTTCTCAAAATGAAGTCCGTGTGGCTTCAGACAGTATTGCTTATCAGCGTACAGTTAAGCAATGAGAAGTTTTTAGCAAAGTGCAACATTTAATGAAATGTTTTTCTGAGTGAAGGAATGTACAGCTCGTATATGGGCTACGTCGACCGGGGCAGTACTTCACTCTTACAGAAGATCGGTGGTAAGTGAATGAGCCGGAAGCCTAACCCATTTCCTTTCTTACTTCCTATTTAAATTCATCTCTGGTAATATATTTGTGTCTCCTCTGGTGCTGCAAATGTTCATGGGCGATTGTGATCACTTTACATAGCCATAAACCTATAGCCGCAACGTCATACGTTTTGACAGTTGATTTTTGTTTTTTTTTTCGCACTAAAACGTAACAAATCAACTGTCTAAATGTATTTCGTTGCAATCAGAGGCGTAACTATACCATTAGAGGCCTTTGGCATTTATTTGAATAGGGTCTCTCAGTAAAAATCATTGGATAGGGTATCTCAATAAAAATCATATCGTTATAACTTAATTGTCATAAACCACATCAGTAGTTACTCAAAACTATGAGTATTAGTAATATTGAGTGCATTTTAGTTAAATAATTTGATAAGTTTTATTATAAAGAGGTTTATGAATATTTGTAATGAAATAACAATTTACTTTTAATAAGATTTAACTAATAAAATTCTTCTAGGCCGGGGCCCTCTTTGGTCAGGGGGCCGTGACTTTTTGCCAGCCCCGCAACCCTATAGTTACGCCCCTAGTTCCGATAATAATAGCCTTGCACAATAACCCTTCTGCTTATTAAAGAAAAAAGTTATATATTATATAAGTAGCCTATATAGTACTACGTTACATACAAAGTTAGCGGTTATCATAAATATTAACCAAACGGGCAAATTAATAGTGCAAGTACCGTTTAACGCCCTTAAAACCGCTAGGAGCAAGAAAAGGTATATGTAAATAGACAGACGAACAACAAAGTGATCCTATGAGTTCCGTTTTTTCTTTTAAGGTACGGAACCCTAAAAAATGAATGGTACATTTAATATACTTAAGTGTATTTCATATTATCCTGTTTTTAGGCTACTTCCTTCTTCTGGTTGTACTATTAGGAAAAATCAGTAGGACCATGAAAAACAGTCTTTTTATACGTTTATTATTCGTCAAGGTTAATGCAGCGTTAACGACGTGGTATATTTACACTGTAAACTTCATTTAGTGTTATCATATTAACTAAGTCCTATTTAAACGAACGCGAAATAAGAAATTAAACAATAACTAGGTGATAATATAAGACATATTTTTCGATTATAAACCTTATTATTTCGGTATAAAGGTCTATATTGACTGGTGTGTTAAAAAATATCGATTGCTGTCCATTCATTGCTGCGCCGACGTAAACTCTTCCTTGTACGTTTGCCAAATCTCGTATTTGAGTGACGTCATTATGAACTCTGTTATGTGATATGACACATGATTGACTATAAAACATATATATTTTCATAAGTTACGTGGAGTCTCTCTTGATGTTGATATTATATATTTTTTTATTTAAAATTTTAGATTTTATTAAGCCTAAAATAAGATGATCAACTTAATCATTTAATACATTTTTTTTAAGTAAAGTACATAGCTAAGTAATTATTTTTTTATGATTATGATTTACCAGCTGTGATTTTACCTGTAGAATAAAATGTCATCTATGTTAATCTGCTTCCGATTTCATCTTAAGTTGTTAAGCTATCACAGCGTAAAAAAGTGACGAATATAAAAACATACGTATTAACGTACATACTTTGGCATAATGCATTCGTTTTATGTAAGTAATATTATTAACGATGTAATATATAAACTATAAGTCTTGTAAGACATATTACCAACAAAAATATATTACTGTATAATTTTATAAGCCTAAAAGTAATAGCTTTATACTTGCTCCATACTGCATTATCTTATCCACAATTTTGTTTCAATGCCACAAACGTCAAAGTAAAGTCAGATAGTAATCGACTGTAACGAGTAACGTTGTGTGTTTTACGTAATACTGTGTGATAAAGTACTTAATTATTATGAAATTAATATTATAAACAAATACAATTAAGTGTAACGTAATTTTAGATACTTTTTCATTGGTGATGAATAACTCTCACTGACTTTAACATATTCAGCCTAAATTAGAATGTGGTAAGCGTAAACTATATCAGAATAATATTAAATTATAGTAGAACTAAAGGAACGTTTTAAAAATAGAGCTCTTAGTCAATTACTTGCATGTTAATGTTAATCTTTAAATTAAAAAAAAAAACATTACAATTATCAATTTAACAGTTGTACAACGTACATTGCCGTTTTATCTATTAACTTTTTTGTTAATTAAATTTATAAATTTGCTTAATCAGATAAAATATTTCTTTGTGAAATAAAAAAAGACATTTATTATTTTTTTAATTGAATTATAATAAGTAATGTTAAAATAACTCAGGCATCGAGTTTTTTTTACTTATTTGCGCCAAGACGTAAATTTTAAAAATACCTAGCTTGATTACAAAATTCCTGCCACGCACTAAGCTTCGAATTTTCTGGAATGAAAGAATAAAGTTGCAATTGCTACACTACAAATAGCTTAGTAATACCTATTATTAATTTTATAAGTACTTAAAAATATATATTATTACGACTTATAAAATAAGTATTTATGTACTAAAAGTGACGTTTTTATATATTAGACCACTTTTAAGCATTGGGAGGCGCTTTACAAGGCATTTCCCTCCAGCAAATCTTATAATGAAATGATCTAACGCGTATATAAAAACTACTCAGGAATCGATTTTCAACAATATCAAAATCGTTTTTATTATGTACGGAGCTCCGTAAAAAAATCCAATCTGTGCAGTTAGCCATTGCAAAAAGAGATCAAACATACCTAATCTAATCTTCAAAAAGAAGAAGTTACATTTCATATGAAATTATTTTTGACATAATTAATTTATTATTTCTATTAAAATAATATAGTAAATAATGTTCTCGAACATGACAAATAGATTGAGTACAAAATAATCGGATCGATGGTATGATATTTTCATGCAATTTTATTTTGTCACTGCCGTTTTTCGTAAAATTTAGACTTTATTATTTAACTAAAAAAGTAAAAAAAATATTTAAAAGTTGATTTTCCACAAATATAGATTTGACATTCGACAGTATTGCAGTGCTGTCATAATCTTGAATGCAAATAGGTATCGATAAAAATGTAATTTAATTTTTTTTATAAAAGTAAAAAATGCCTTTTTAATAAACAATGTTTTAATTTTATTTTATAAGTAAAGAAAATAATTCCGGTTCTTGTAATTAATGTAACTTTAAGACCCAGAATGGTGGAATTTTAGTTTCTAAATAGCTTTAAAAAAATTAAAATTTCGAATGTGTTAATTAGCCTTTGTTTATTTTTTTTTAGATCCTTACCACGTGTTCTACTTTGGCCCGAGGATCTAAAAATAACTTATTAGCCAAAAATGAAATCTAAATTATAGGAATCCATACAGCCATAGCGATTTGCTATTTAAGATTTTTATGATTGCTATACAAAAATATCAATAAATTCTTGTATAAACTTATCCAATGTAATATCGACATCGATAAAATATTTTGAGAAATAAAAATAGTCTCATTCCTATTAAACAAAAGCTGTCGTTTTTATGTTTGTAGTATACAATTATTGTATGCATAACATATTTGACATATTAGTGTGTACATTATTTATTAGTATTAATGTTTTCTTTTTGCTTGTTTTCGGAATGTTGTAAAATAATTTTGAGTATGTGTGCAGTAATATCAATGTATTGACAACCTCGCTCCCCGTCAAATTTGCGGAAAAAAATGCTTTGCTGAAATTTTTGTTCGTAAAATTGTGTGCATTACGCGTCCAAATGTTAAATAGTCTAAGTCTTATATTGACTTTATTTGTATTTCCCAGACGGAAAAACAATATATAAACTCTTTTTATACGAATTCCCTATTACTTGAATTATTAACTCATATTATTTATTATCCTAATAGGTAAACATTTTAAACAAAGATGGATTTCGTCAATGGAGGGCTGGCAGGCGCCAGCGCAACGATTTTCACAAACCCAATGGACGTTGTGAAGACGCGACTCCAGCTGCAAGGCGAGCTGCGCGCGCGCAATGAACACACCGCGCGATATAGAGGGATATTTCACGCTTTATATGTTATCGCCAAAAACGATGGTGCATTGGCCTTACAGAAAGGTTTAGCCCCGGCTATGGTGCTAGGTTTCTGTATGAATTCCGTTAGGTGAGTCATTTAATACAGGCTATTCCTTTCGGTTTTACTCGCGTTTATAGTTCTTAGTAGCCTATAAAAGCGGATAAAACTTGTGCATGTACGAGTATACGACTTCAGTGACATTTATTGCATCATGTTATTCTTCAAATGATTTGAATAACAATGTCTCACAGATTAGGAATGTATCACATAGCTGAAGTCAAAGGCTGGACGAAGACAAAAGACGGTGACATCAGCATACTCAAGTCCATATTCTGGTCAAGTGCGAGCGGTGTTATGAGCGGTATAGCTGGCAACCCAGCTTCTGTGCTAAAGACTAGAATGCAAGCAGCCGCCCATCCTAGTATAGCAGTAGGCAGACAGCATGTGTATAACGGTAATTTATTTTTCCATTTTATATCATTCATATTATATGCGCCATTAACCATAGTTACATTAAAACTCTCGAGATGTGCGGCATTCGTATCACAAAGGCTCGACTGCGCTATAACTCTTGACACGGAATTTATATAAAAGTTCTACTTATATGTGCACAATATGACACACCCACACAACTCTGGCACAATAGCAATACGACACCGAAGTGCCCTTTTGTAGAAGTCTTAATTTCACTTCCTACTCGTTCCTATCGGTATTAATAACAATTCACCTGGAACAATTGTTACTTTTTTCATACAGGTATGGTAGACGGTGTCGTAAAGATCTACAAAGTAGAAGGAATACGAGGATTTTTTGCGGGTGTGAACGCAACCTGTGCAAGATTAGCGGTTGGCAGCGCAGCTCAACTGACGACATTTTCTGCGTAAATATTAATTTTCATTTCATCAATATACCATCACTGATAACGGTTTAGGTAGTCAATTCAGACAATCATGTTATGCTCGAAATATTAAAATTAAAACCATAATTTTTTATACCTGAGATTTCTCTGAGGTAAAAGTTTCTACTTTAATGATTTCTTCTCCTGCAGTGCAAAAGAAACATTGCTGTCATATGGTTTATGTGAGCGATCTCCTCTTGGACTCGCTTTCTCCGCGAGCTGTCTGAGTGGCATCGTGGTAGCCCTAGTGGTGTGCCCTTTTGACGTCGTAACAGTACGACTATACAATCAGGGTAATCGAATTACCACTTGACTTAAGTAATGTCACCGAAACTCCTGGAATGACCTTCCCTTTTTTTTTCTCCGTATTTATTGAAATCATCTAATATTGTTTTTGTTTATATGTATCATTAAATTATAACTTAACTTATTTTAACTTAACACTTAGAAATGCATAAAACTTACTATTACAATTAAAACTTGTGACGCTTCACAATCTTCTAAACGGTATATATAACATATAACTCACATCCCTCATCGAGACGATAGATATAATATTTCTATACTTATATAGCACTGTGTTAAAAGTTGTTATAGGGAATGTTATTCATGCGAGTTAGTGGGGTATTCTAGCTTATAAAAACATTGCAGAGTGAAAGAATTCCTGCTTGCACAAGGTTATTGGGAGCATTCGCCTGCAACGCTCGCGTTTTCGGCAAGTCTTGTATGTGGAGTCGTGTGTGTGTTACTGGAAACGCCTCTGGATGTTGTGAACACACGTCTCTATAACCAGGGTAATTTGTTAGCTCCATGTCATACCGCTTTAGCCTCATCAGCTTTCTAACTCAATAACCTGTTTTCTGAGTTCTATCACTTTTCATTCACCATCTTCATCATGTAACTTCCATTTAGATTTTAAGAACGTTTGTGTGTGTTTTTTATTTTTATCTTGAGTACAATTCTAAAACACTCGATCAAAAATAATTCTACAGCTTTATTGTGAAAAACTTTGTTGGCTAGAATGAAGAAGTAAAAATTGTGTCTTTTGTTATGTACAAAAATAATAAAATTAAATCAGGAATGTAACGCGTTTGTTAAATTACAATCTTTTAAAGTAATTTCTAATAATAGTTATTAAAATATTTACAGGTCCAGCGTCGAAAGGTGAATTACTTTACAATGGAGTATTCGACTGCCTGAGAAAAATTTATAAGAAGGAAGGAATCCACGGTCTCTACAAAGGGATAGGTCCGCTTTACTTAAGAATAGCGCCTCATACAACATTGTCCTTAGTGATTTGGGACATGCTAAATATGTTATTTAATAAAAAAAATAGATAATACCACATTGCTTTTATTTGAATTCACTATCACAGTAAACAACTGAAAAAATGATAGAACAAACAATGAAAAATCATTTAAAGTTAAACAAGAAACTGATTTTTTTCCTCGTGATGTAATGCTTGATAACACATTAGTGGTGGCGTAAAATGAATTTCCCAATTTACTTCAGACGAGCTACAACTGAGAGGCGCTTCTTCATCTTCACACGAACAACTATTTATTGTTTCTATATCTTCTTCAGTGCATACATTATCTTCTAGAGGCAAAATGCCAATAGCTTGTTTATAAGTTTTTGAACAAATCTTCTGACAAGCATCTGGGTGATACGGATCTGACCAAATATCTTTCGCGGCAGCTCTCACGAGCCGTCGTTGTAATCTTTCTTGTTGTTTTATTTTTGCTTTATTGTTTGTAGATTCTATTTCGTAAATTAATGGTGTATATTGCTCGATGTTTTCTTCTGGATTATCAGAAGTGACTTGGATTTCAATGTGATACTTGCCATTGTTTTTACTAACTATAAGTGTAGGTTTATCTTCGATTTTCTTCTTCGTACGCCTCGTTCGCTTAATTGCCTCTACGGTTGATTTCCTTAACTTGGCTTTATTAAGCATTCGAAATAATCTATTAGACACAGCTCCTGGTTTCCAATCTTTATGTACCTATAATAAAAACCGTTTTTTTAATTCTTTAAAAAGAACATTAAGTAAAAGTAAAAAAAATACGACAATATAAAAAAAAAATCTTACTTCAATGAGATCATAAATATGCCGTAACAACTTCACATTCCTTGAAATAAACTAAATAAAATAAACTGATTTATAATTTTGAATCAACCATACGTATTT
Organism: Hypolimnas misippus; assembly: GCA_037950945.1. Classification (NCBI taxonomy): domain Eukaryota; kingdom Metazoa; phylum Arthropoda; class Insecta; order Lepidoptera; family Nymphalidae; genus Hypolimnas; species Hypolimnas misippus. The sequence continues at coordinate 13,293,707 of JBBEEQ010000024.1, read as the reverse complement.
ATTTTTTCTTACAATTAATAAACGTTACAAAATTTAACTTATAGCACAGAACCAAATATATAAAACTTTCACTTAAAACATTACTAAAGTCGATACCTACACCGCAAATCGACACAACGAATAGAAAATAGAATTACATGAGTCAGCACCATGGACGTTAAACCTACGAAACTTGGGTCGCTATATTTTTCGTCGTATGAGCACGAAGCCGATAGCGTTGTTGTTGTTTAATTAACTCAGAATTAATAAAAGAATTAAAACACGGAACATGAAATGAACTTAAGCTTATACCTTGGTCAGCTAGGACATCTAATCGTTGCCGTGGACGTAAATTTTTACGGCTCTTTAATTTAAAGTAAGTTTTATTACCATAAGCATCGACGGCCACGATACCTTTGTCTGATGGTATAGAGTGATGACATTTATCTTTCTCTTTTAAACTAAGTACATTACTTCTATCAGCTTCTCTCGAAACATTTTTTGTTTTTTTCGTAAGAGGTGGATGAAACACTGATTTTGGTTTCGGTATACTGACGTTTTCTCCGCGTGCTAACATATCCTGAAGTGTTGAAATAAGTAATTTTTTATCACCTCCATGGCCTACTATTCCTAATTTTGATAATTGCTTAGGAGACACATCTCCAAAACAGCTCCAACTCGTTTCAGACTTTACATATTTATTGTCGCCTGATTTCTTCTTTTTTAGTTGATCACCGCGACGTTTCCGCTTTAAAAATCCTGCTGCTGCAGGATAATACTTCCATTTACCGTTACAATCGATGTATCCGTCCACACCAACAACTAACCATCTACCATTCGTAGTCTGAAACTTTCCAGTTTCAGCATCAACCTGTTCACCGTTTGGTCCTATAAATATATTCGGTGCCCATCTACCATCCGGAGCTACATAGCCATCTACATTTATTTCTAACCATTTATGGTCAGGACTCCAAAATCCACCTAGATCACTACACTGTTGTTTTCCGTCAGGACCTTTAAAAAACCTTGGAACAGGATTTCCAAATCTGTCTACAAGTTTAATTTTATAGTCTAAATATGTATATTGTGAACCATTATCTACTTTGAATACTTTTTTCCCTTTATAACTCGGATCAAAGGCAGCGTTAGGCGGAGTAAATTCAACAATCCATTCATCTGAATCAGTATCAGAGCCAATTGAAGATTTGTCTTCTGAACATGAACAAGAAACGTCCATGTTTGTATGTTTTGCTGTTGGTATTGCTGGATAACATAAACACTTAGGATCTTCAGTGTCAGGCAATATACCAAGAGCTTGCTGATATGTTTTTAAACAAATTTCATGGCACATATTTCTAAAAGCGCTCTGAATAAATTGCCGTTGGGCCCTTTCTAATCGCCTTCGTTCACGGTCCTTTTTCTTAAGGCGCTTGCGATTTTCCTCATCTGTTCTTCCTATAGTGTACGTTACGACAGGTTTATCCTCGTAAGGCTGTTGATTTAAAGCCCTTGGTTTTGAATAACTTTTCATAGTTTCCATTGTAACAGTGTATTCGCCATCCTTCTTATGAACGATAAGTAAGGGACGTTTAAGAGGGCGTTTTCTTTTGTTATTATCCTTTCGTTTCTTTTTAGACATCATTTCGTCTGGATTTTTAGCTATCTTTAATAATCTTACTACGTGCTTACTTGTTGCACCTGGTTTCCACATGGGACGAAACTAAGAAAAAATAAAAAAAAAAGAAAATAAAAAGAAAATCTTAAACTTCTAATACACAAATTAACACACAAAGATGCCAGTCAATAACATTACCTTCATTCCCGGTACATTTTCAGCTGTCCAAAGCCAACCCATATTTTTCGGAACATTTTCTAATGTTCCCGAACATGGCAAAGCGCATTTACTGTGTCCAATTTGCGGAGCTGTAAATAAGTAGATATATTTAATGAACTATTTCTTAGTATTAATTAATTAAGTTTTATATAATAATAAGTAAATTTTACGTACGTATACCTTTATAGCCATAATTGAATTTAAACCTGTCATCTCTTCTTTTCTTATTGCCTTTTTTCGAGTCTTTTTCGGATTCAACGCTTTTTTTCTCAGTAACTATTTGGCGCTTGTCAGAAGTTACTGCTCTTTGGGATGAACCTACTTTTAAAATTTTCTGATCTTCTAATCTCTTTCTGCTTTCACTACCAGACGTGCTCCATGTCTTTAATTTATTTTTATCAATGATTTTATGAAATATAGGGCAAGGTATTGGTATTTCGTGCATAGGTTTTCTGGTCAGTTCATCGCCAGCTAGCTCATAACCACCACATACATTACAATATGTTGTTTTCTTAGTAAAACCAAATGTACATTCACACGTACAAAAACAGGGATCTTGTCCAATTTTCATTTTAGCTGTTAGTCCACCTATCACCTCCTCAATTTTCTTTTCAATTTTATTTTCATGACAACAATCATTTCGCATATCAGATAAATCTATAAGAATGCGGTCATCAGGTGGTGGTGGCAATTTTCTATGGTTTCTTTCATTGCAATTAATCTCTTTACATTTGGCTATAGTGATATTAGCAGCTTCTTCTGTCAAGTTAAAAGAATACGCGCTACTTGAATTTGAACCTTGTCCTTCTTTACTTTTACATTCATTATCACATTTCTTGAATTTAAATTTCTTCATAGACTGACTCGGTTCTTGTGAACTTTCGCCGTCCGATATCTTTGTGGAGTTTCGACTAGAATTGTCATTTTTAACCGAAAAGTATCCCACACAGTAGACTTGATTACCAAATATACCCGCCGGATCTCCAAATATGTATTTTAATGCATTGTTTCGTTCACCACAAAGTGATTCCTGATATTCGTTAACTATTTTAGAGTCACTTTTAATAATTTCAACAAGATGTGACACGGTTTGGAATGATGTCATCGAGATATTTTTGTCACATTTATGTTCAATAGTTACCGGCGTCCTTATATTATCCATCACTGTGGATTTTACGTTAGTAACATATTCACGAGTAATCTTATTTAGATTTTTACTTTTAGTCCTTTTAGCAGCATTTGGAACTACATTTGGTTTTGAATTAATTCGAGTATGTACAAGGGTAGGTATATCATCAAAGATTGTCCTAAACTGGCTTGTTATTTTATTACCTAAATATGTTAATTTTATACTCATATCAATTGAGAGAATATGTTTTGAATTTACCTCATCATACACACTGTATTTGCCTTCAGAACAAGGTGGGAGGAGATCCGGCTTTTTCTGAATATTATTTAAATAGTTAGTATAAATTTTGTTCCATGGTATAACCGTACATCCCAACTTACAGTTTAGGTCATTACCTCTCCAAAGATATATTTTTAATGGATATTTTCTCATATTGGATAAAAGCAAAGACGGTTTACTTATTACTATTATCGATTGAACCATCCGCTTTTTAATACCTGGAAACTTCTTAGTAATAATAATACTTTTTCCCTTATGTCTAACGTTCATTTTCCCAGTTTTTGCAGATAAAGAAAACATTGGGTTTTTTAAAGACACATTAAATACATCACTAAATTCAGCGGTAATCTTCAATTCTTTCTCTGCTTTGTAACTTTTTATGCCTTTTAAAACTATCTCAAATAAAAACATTGAATCCGAAAGAGCCATTATCGTAATATATTATGTGTAACTTTGATGTTTAATTACATTTACGATTTAAAAAATTAAGAAAACTATATAAAACTGGTAATTTACATGACAGCCAAATGTATTTATTGTCAAAGAGAATGCAATTCCGTTTTATATTTTTATACTTTTTATATTAATTAAGCAGCCAGTTTCAAAAACAAAGAATAAAAAAGAGACAACTTAATCGTAACGGAAGTGACCAAGTAACGAATAAGTATTAATAAAATTTTTCAAATCAGGCATAACTTAAGCAACTTCAGCAAAGGCTTTTGTCTTCCATGGTTATTAATTTTTAATTTATGCTATATACACGATTGGCGGCGGATCTTAGCAGGACCTGTGATAATATTGACGAATAAATTTTAAGTCAGTGGGCGGTGCAACTGACTATTATACAAAATTTGGTAATCCCCACATACTTTGCACATATTCAATTTTTTACCCCCGACGCTAAAATAGAAGTATTGACCCCTATGTATGTCTTTGTGTCTACTGTGGCAGCGTAGCTCCTTGATGATTGAACCGATTTGGGTGCAGTTTTTTATTTGAAAGAGGGTTATCCAGTGATGGTTCTTAGACGTGTTTGGTAAACGTGAGGGTCTCACTGAATAAATTGTCGCGGGATTTTTTCAATGATTTATTTCAGTTCGATAATTGAATTGACTTAATTTAAACAATAAAATGAAATAAGATCCTGGATTGTTCTAATCGAAGCGTTATTTCTGTGAAATAACCAATAAAACAATTTCAAAGATTTGGTACAAAGTAATTTTTTTACATTGTCAAAATTTTTAATTTGTATAAAAATGTATAATATGTAGGTATGTGACTAGTAATATTAAGAAATCAACTAAAAACAAGAGCATCTGATCGTGATGTATTATAAGATTTGTTTCCAGATCTAATTGTTAGCGTTTGTGGCATTTTTATTTGCCTATTTTGAACTTTGAAATGCGATAAGTGTTTCGACGTATTCGAAGCTCGATTTGTTTTAACTGGACTTGTAAGTTCAGGCATATCATACATTTGTAGTTCATTCATTATCTCCGTATATTTTGCAATCTTCTTTGCTTCGCTGCTATGCTTAATCCAAGGTGATAGTAGTAATTTACGTTTTTCATGGTTCATTGAGACGCTCATAACCAAAGGATTTTTTGCTTTGCTGGATGAGTAAGACACAGCCTTTTTTACCTTCCCTTTATCGGATCCTGTTTTAATTAAAGTTGAATGCAAGGCTTTGTCATCTTTTATTTTCGTTATTGGAGTGTTTGGTTTAGGTTTATTTTCATTTTTATCCTTTGTAGTATCCACTTTAAGTGGAGCTCTTCCTATTTTGTTTTCAATCGTCGTTGCAGTTAAGGTAGATTTTGATTTTGGACTTTTAGCGCGTTTTTTTGAGTACCATGCCCACTTCCCTTCTTTATCAATATATCCGTCGATACCTATTTTTAAAGTTTGACCATTGTTATCTGTGAAAAACCCTTCTTCAGCTGAGTAAAACATTCCGTCAGGACCGATAAAATTCATTGGTACCCATCGATTGTCTGGTCCTATATAACCGTCTTTGTTAATTTCCATCCAAACATGGTTAGGAGCCCAGAATCCTCCTAAATCACTGCATTCCTGTTTACCATCGGGACCCTTAAAAAACCTCGGAACAGGATTTCCCTGTTTGTCGAGCAATTTAACTTTATAATCTAAATAGTTATATTGACATTCACTTTCTGTAATAACAGGCGGATGCTTAGCTTTTACATCCCATCGGGCTGCAGGTGGAGTGAACTCTATTATCCATTCATCGTTATCTGTGTCACTATTTGATATAGACTCTTCATCGGAACAAGAACACGAATGAATGGGCGGACTTAAATTTTGAACAGCTTCAGTGTGACAGGGACATTCTGGGTCATTAGGATTAGGTAAAGGTAATACGCCTATGGCTTGATTATAAGCTTTTAAACAAATTTCTTGACATCTATCTCTAAAAGTTGATTGCAATAACCGACTTTTTCTCCTCGTTTCTCTGCGTTCTCTTCTTTCGCGTTGCTTTTGAATTTTCCTTTTTTCTTCTTCTGTCTTGCCTATAGTATAAACTAATGGTGGCTTTTCATCATAAGGGTATTGGAATAAGAGTCGTTCATTTGAGTACTTTTTAAAAACTTCCATCTGAACTGAATATTCACCGTTTTGCTTCTTGACGACTAAAGTTGGTTTCATTTCGATTTTCTTCTTACGTTGCATCATTGCTCGTTTTTTCTTTGCTATAATGTCAACCCCTTCTCTTATTGCTCTATATCTTCTTACTAATATTTTATTGGCTGCACCTGGTTTCCACTTTGGTCGAGGCTGAAATTGTTAAAGAAATTTGTTATTTACATATCTAAGATAATAATATAAATACCCTAGGGAATAAAAGGATTTTTTAAATAAAATCTCATCATCGTTTCATCATCCACTTTATTTGTATTTAACAAAAACAAAATGTGAATCTTCACCATATTGTGTGTATTACATATTGTACTCCATCTACAGTATCTGCAAAAATAGTTTAACATTACTTTTATTGCTTAAAAAATAAACACTACTGCAAGACAGGTAAAATACAGCCACAAAAAGAAAAAAAAAACTTACCAAAAAAAAAACGATATATACGAGTAAATACGGTACACACCAAAAACCAATGAAACCCGATATAGCTTTTTACACTTTAGAGTGATATAATACACGAAAATAATGTGAGCTGACACGAATAAAATAAGATTTACTAAAGTTAAACTTAAACAACAACTTAGTAAACGCCAATACTCAAATATTTTCAATTATTGAGTTCACGACTTCATTTGAAACATTTTACAAGTTTTAACTCCAAAAAATATAACAAAATCAAAAATCAAAATCAAATTCAAGTAGGCTTTTAAAAGCACTTTTGAATCGTCAAAACAAATAAAAGTTGCTTAAATTAATGAAAAGCTACCACCGGTTCGGAATGTAGATTCTACCGAGAAGAACCGGCAAGAAACTCGATAGGTACTCTTTTAAAATTATGTTTTAAGTATATACATTTAAAAATTACAAATGTGAATATTAAACATCCTGTATGAAATCCAGTTATACTAAATGCATGCATTATTATCATCTATAATCTTGTACAGAATAATATGCTTTAGCTATCAAGGACTTTTTAATATACAATTTAAACTTATTTATTGAAAATTGCAAAAAATTTTTTCACAGCTCTTAGTAATTACAACTCTGAGTACTTGACGCTGATGAAAATTTGTTACCTTCACGCTTTTTTGAGAAAAAGGTGAAAAGACAAACTTAGAAACAGACAAACATACATACAAAAATTTACAGTTTTCAGATTTTTTCCTTTATTTGTACCATAAGATCTTACTTCTTGCCAAATTTTATCGTGCTAGGTCAATGGGAAGTACCCTATAGCTTTTGATTCCCTTGCGAAAACACTAAAATGGTCAAAATATACGACATATTTTCCATTATCTTTGATTGCGTTGACTTAGAACTTTAATTTTTTCACAGCCGCATGTCGTCGTAGACTTGAGTATATGATATTAATTTCAACATGATTCGTCCATGCATTTCTGAGAAAAAAGGGTTGACAGCCCGACAGACAGACAGACAGACAAACAGACAGACAGACAGACAGACGGACGGACAACAAAGTGATCCTATAAGGGTTCCGTTATTCCTTTTAAGGTACGGAACCCTAAAAAGGACCTAAAATTTATCCCTGTGGAACACCCATTTTTAAGACAGATCCAAATGACTTTATTCCATTTATAGAAACATGTTGAACTCTCTGAGACAAGTACGAAGCAATAAGATCAAGAGCCTTCCCTTTAACTCCGTAATATTCTAGCTTACATAATAGCGTTTCATGTTCCACACAGTCAAATGCTTTAGACAAAGTCACAAAATACACCAATAGCATTCTGTGATTTCTCCAAAGCATCATATATGTGTTTAAGTAGCGCCATGCCTGCATTCCTTGTAGAACGACTTTTTGTAAAACCGTATTGTTCCCTATGAAAAATACCATTTACATTACAATGAATAAGGATTTGATTGAAATATTTTTTTCGAAAATTTTACTTAAGAAAGGTAGTATAGAAATGGGCCTATAATTACTAGGATCATCAAAATGAACGCTATATATGGAGCAATGGCATGGATGATACTATTAATTAATTTTACCGAAATACCCCAAAGATAACATTTATACCTTTAATCCTGGGATATCCTCCGCGGTCCAATTCCAACCCATATGCTTAGGTACTGAAGGGTATGGATATTTCGAGTCTGGTTTACTTTCGACGACTGGAAATGCTACAATTTAAATATTAGCGTGATATTTTCAGATATTTAGTAAGAATCTTAATTGGCGATTTATTTTATATAAACTTACGCGTTTCCTCGACATTCGCTGTGAATTTACCGACTTTCTTCTTCTCTGATTTAGGTTTTTTCATCTTTTCATTTTCACTCTCATTCTTTTTATTTATTTTTTTGTCGGAAAAACTTTTCATTGAGCGAGACACTGTCAGTCTTCTGTGATCAGCATGACCGAGTTTCGAACCAGTAGTTCTTGAACTTTTATTGCTTATTGTGTCAGGTGGCTTTTTAAGTTCTTCCTCTTCTGGCCATGGACTTTGAACTTTAATATATTTTTTATCGTATAGCTTATTGTAAACAGGACAAGGATGTGGTTTTGCATAATCTGGCATTTCTTTGACATCTTCTCCTAAACATTCGTAACCGCCACACACTGCGCAATATGTTGTTCTTTTAGAAAATTTAAACGTACATACACAGTCGCAAAAACATGGATCATCGTCCTGAGCAGTTTTGTTCTTCTGACAAGTGAGACCATCGACAATGAAGTCTTTCACTTTTTCAGCGACTTCACAAGATTTTACACAACAGGGATTGTGTATTTTCTCAAAATCTATTATAATATTACTATCTGCCGGACTAGGAGGATTTTGATCCATTGTAGGACAAACTGGTTGTTTAGAGCTAAAATCTTCATTATTAAAGTCTTTACTTAGTTTTTCTGTTACGTTAGAGCAAGTAGTTTTAGAACACGATGTTTTCTCGGAAGGTTTCATGCTTGGACATTCCGTAGAACAATATCGATATTTTGATGATTTGTCTGTGCTGCTAGGCGATGTTCCAGTATTTTCTTTATCAAAATCGTGTTCAACTGTAAAATAATAAACTTTGTATATTGACTGCTCTTCAGGTGCATTGGGAATAGGACAACCTTTTCCTTCACATTTGCTATCGTCACTATCATTATCTGCGCAGTCTTTATCACATAAAGAATTGCAAGACCCCTTTCTTATAAGGGCATCTTGCATTTGCTTTACACAAGCACATTGAGTAGATAAGCCTTCCAATGTAGAGCCTTTACTGAAAACACCCTCATGACGAAGGAATTCTTGAACTTTTTCAGCTATTCTACATTCTTTACTGCCGCAGGGACCAATTATGTTAGTTATATCAACCTCTTTATTGTCTTCGTCGATAAGATTTTCGATATAAGCTCTCATATCTCTAGCTATTCTGCAGTCAGCTCTACCACAGGGCCCTCTTATATTAGCTATATCAAATGTGTTCCCACGAGAACCATCTATTTTCTTTCCAGCATTAATACAAATTGGACAAGGTTCCGACTGGGTTTCTTTCTTGAATCTTTCTGCAAATGACCCCTCTGGCCATTTTGTCTCTTTACAGTAACACAGCCTATCAATATCAGTGGCCTTAACTCTAGGACGTATTGTCGGGCGTGGTGTCAACATCCTCATGTTGTCATTACAAGATACGATAATTTTTCTTACGTAGTCAATGATAAAGTCTATGTCAGGACATGTCTGAGGAGCTTTATATATTGACTCTGGTGGCTTATCAGCGTTATTCATACAACAATAGTCACCTTCATTGAAGAATGTAAGATTAGCCCCAGGAGCATTTTTGTAATCAGCATAAGCAATTTTATTGGGTTTAGGTTTATCTTTTACAAAGTTATTTTCAATCTTGTTACAATTTTCTTCAAAATCTTCATCCGTCGTTTTCATTGTACAAATATATGATGTTGTTTTAGAATTAATTCCTGTGTACAGAACTTTTTTTACAGAAGGATCTTCTGAAAGAGTTCGAAAAGCAGTTGTCACTTTGTCAGTTAAATATGTTAATTTTACTTGGATTCCTAATTTCGCCATTAACTTTGCCGTACCTTCTTCAAATATGTTATACTCTTCGTTTACTGTAACTGGTTGAGGATTTTCGCAATTGCATATTTTTTCTAAATAAGTGTAAAAATTAGGATCCCATGGAATATGATTACCACCGATATATGTAAGGTTATCTTCTTTACTCCACAACGACAACTCTAAGGGGAACTTTTTCATATTTTGAATTAAGAATTCGGCAGTACTTGAAAACAAAACAGACTGACCGGATTGAATGACTGGTTCTGGGGGAGGTTCCTCTATTTTTCCTTTTTTGCCTTTTTTTGGTTTTGGCGGTTTCTTTTTGCCCTTTTTTCCGGGTGGCTCTGGTGGTAATGGCGGTGGTTCTGGTATAACTATATGCATTTGTTTTGGATCTTTAAGTTCTAATGAGAATATATCTCCGAAATCACTTTTAATAATTAAGTGACGGCTTTCTACCATGCTCTTAACGCTTTCCACAACAACCTCAAATAGAAACATTGCACTAGTAACAGCCATTTTATGCTTTTTTTGAACCGCCTTTTTTATTAATTTAATACATTTTTCTCTAATATATAACAAAAAATTTACATAAACCTAATAATAATCAGTCAATTTAAAATGTCATACAAACAAATAAAAAAGGGTAATATTTTCAACCAGGTATCAAAATTTCGAATGAAAAAATAAGTAATTTCCGGACGCATTTCGAATCAGCTGATATGCGATTTGACAGCAACTGTCATTTATCAACTGTGGCCTGTGACACTGACGGTTATAGGAATCAACCACGGAATTCCAAGAATATTGTTACGAAACAATTCTGCCTTAATTTCTCCAGTTGCACACAGCACACGATGCTGACTATACATTTCCTTTTCAAATTGAAAAGGTGACTTTGTCCCTGTGCATGAAATCGAATCAGGTAGGCCCTATTTTTTTTAAATGCACTAAAATTTTTTTAAAAATTTATGTTTGTGTTAAATATCGATACAATTACGGTTATTTTTATTTTTATCTCACACGTTTTTACATTTACGTCATCGCTGGTGTAATAATTAAAATAATTAAAAATTCGTTCAAAGTCGAATGATCACATTATATACAAAAAACAGTTTTTATTAAAATCCGTAAAAATATATATATTTATCTCAATTATCTTTGATCATTTCATGAAACTTAATATTATTAATAAGGAATCAAAAAAAGCCTATGATAAATTGAAAAACTATGTAAGTTGATAAACTCTGTCAAATTATTATAATTAAATTTTTTTTATTTGGTTAGTAACTTTTCTAGTTTAATTCACAACTTATGTGAATTCATAATTTTTTACAATGTATGGTCGCCAAAAGGTATAAGTGGATTACAAAGATATTGAAATAATTTTAAATAAATTCAGTTGTAAGTCATTAACAAAAAATATTTTAATATTAACTGTCATTTCTACTAGCTTACTAATGGATAAATATTTGTAAATTTGAAATAATAAAATAGTATCCATACAATATTTCATATAAACACTTAAGATATAAATGTCGTGATCTATAACAAAACCTAAGACAGAATAATATGTTTCGTAGTACAATGGATTTCGTTGTGGGAGGCCTAGCAGGCGTCGGAGCTGGGTTTTTTAGCAATCCATTTGATGTTGTTAAAACACGAATGCAATTGCAAGGTGAGCTCCGCGCGAGAGGCCAACATGCGGTTTACTACAAGAACATACCGCATGCTATGTATACTATCGTGAAACATGATGGAATATCTGCATTGCAGAAAGGTTTAGTGCCCGCACTTTGGTTTCAACTATTTGTCAATGGAGTAAGGTAAGCATTTTTGGCACATAAGCTCTTTTCAAACGTTTTTTATTAATTTTGAATCTTGCTTTGTTATTATATATCCATTAGAATTACTACAAATTTGTTATCAAATCATGTTAAACATATTTTTGCTATAAAATTTGCTTTGTACGTATATAAATACAAAAATAAGTTACATAATTACTCAATAACATCTATTTTATAACTTTTAGGCTGGGAATTTATCAACAAGCAGATAATTACGGACTTTTGCGAGATGAGCAAAACAATACTAAATTTGTCAATAGTCTCTTCTTTGGGTCTCTGGCTGGTATGTCTGGTGGCTTTGTGGGAAGTCCGTTTCAGCTGGTTAAGACCCAATTGATGTCATATTCCTCTAAAAAAATAGCAGTAGGAACTCAGCACGGACATCCTGGAACGATATATGCTTTGTCAATGATATATAAAAAAAATGGTTTCTTTGGACTGTGGAGAGGGGCTCATGGTATGATGATAAGAAATTCTATTGGATCCGCTGCACAAATTGCGTCATATGCTGTGTAAGTAATTTTAAAGATTTAGTAGCTTTTTTTAATTAGTTTTAGAGATTAATCAGTTTTAAGAGAAACTTCTAAAATATTGATCAATTTTGGTTACATTTCAATCATTTTCGTAGGCTTTCAAATTTAAATAAATAAAATATTTTTTTAACAAATGCAACATGCCTTTATGTAGATACTAAAGACATCTATATTTAAAAGGTAAATTAATACCAAGTATCAAATAAACCATCTCTGATTATTCCTAGCACTGTAGAATCCCAAGTTCTTGTAGCACAGTGTATATTAGATATAACTTCAAAGATATCTAAAGTGGCATTCAAGATATTTGTAACAAGGTCATTGTTTTACACAATTAACAAGATAATTTATCACTATACAAATATAAATGTAATCATATTAAATATTTAATTATATCGATAACAAATAATTGCAACAAAAATAATTCACAACTGCTTACAAATACTTTCCTTCTTTTTCCTTATAAACTTTGTAACGATCATTCTATACTTTTTTATGTATGTTTCTTTCCTTTTGACATCTCAATATGGTTAAAGGATTGCTATATGATATATTATTGCTCTAAATTATGCTCACTAAAAATGTAGACTGTATATATATCTTACCACCACTTTGAGTCTCTTGACAGAATATCTATTAGTACTACTTTTTTAATTTTAAATTAAACTATATTTAATTAATAAATTGTTTTTTTAATGCTTTTTTTAGCATTTAGATCACATTTTTTATAATTGTTTTTATTACTTTAATCCGGTTTTAATAGGACCAAAATAGGTTTATATTTGCACATTCTGTTTAAAATATGACAGATTTGGGTTTCGACATATAACAGTGATATAAATGGATTAAAAAATTGCGCTGAATTAAAATTTCGCACCACTTTAGAGCGCCTTCGTTAGCCGTTTTCAAAAATGTTCTAAGTTTGTTGGAGTCTTTTTTTTATGAATGTGTACTTGAAGACGGCTTTGAACTATTTGGTTAATTCTTTTTTTTACCTAAGTGGTCAAATAAAATATTCGTCAAAATCTGTTTAGTACTTTAGTTACAAAAAAAAAACAACTGAAATAAATAGTAAATGATAATATTTTATTTCAGATTTAAAGAATGGATGGACAACAACAATTTATTCCAACAGTCTAAATACCTCTCTTCGTTTATTGCGAGCAATTTCGGAGCTATAGTTAAAACAATTGCACTAACGCCTATGGACGTCATTATGACGCGACTCTACAATCAGGGTAATTCTGAAAATATAAATAGTACCATTGATCGCTTTGTTTTCACTTTTACCAAAAAAAAGTAGAAATGCTTTATACCTTAATAAAAACAAGAGAATTTTGAGGTTTAAATGCTGATAAGCAATAATGTGTCAACCCACAAAAAGTGAAATTCGGAGATGTTAATGTATTTTGATACTGCATCACCTATTTAACATTATTCAATAAAAAATAAAGTCATATAAACTAGATAAGTACGAAGAACGAATTTCAAGATTGTCCCATATTTTGTAATTTATACCATAATCTTATATATTTAAAAATCTTCTTATTAGATAATATATTAAATATATCAACCTGTTTTGAATTCATTGTACCTTTTACAAAATATATATATATATATATATATATATATATATATATATATATATATATATATATATATACATTTTTTTTATATAGATAAATACTTATTCAAACAAATCAAGAATAGGTCTGACATTTTTAGACGCCATTTTCTCAAAATGAAGTTCGTGTGGCTTGACACAGTATTGCTTATCAGCGTCCATTTAAAGTCCCATATCACCCCTTTAAGGCGGAATTTTCAATACAATAAATAAATAACTAAATCTACATTCTGAACCGGTGGTACTTTTTTTTCAGATATACTAAAAGATAATTTGTAAATTAATGATTCAAAACGCTTTTTAAGCCTACTTGAATAAAGTATGTTTTGAATTTGAATTATATTAACGAAAACCATTATAGAATTCAACGATTCAACATTTGACAACACATTTTCACTGACCCATATTTTTATTTTTAGGTGTTGACGCAAATGGCCGAGGAATTCTATATAGCGGTATAACGGATTGCGCTCGTAAGATAACCAAAACGGAAGGTCTCCTCGCCTTTTACAAAGGCATGGGACCCTCATACTTACGTCAAGCACCCCATACAGTGCTCCTCCTAGTGTTCTGGGACATGTTGAAAGATTTACAGAAAACTGTCACTTTGAAAATGTAGTATTATTATATTTAGGATGTGCTTATACAATCCTGCATACTGACCAGTTGATGACATCTCGATTCAACGGACATTCAAAACGGATTCACATATACAATTTGTAATGTTCTTTCAATGTTTATTACCTCAAAACTTCGTCTTTTATTAGCCGATTTTGGAAATTCTTTTGAAGGGATTTCCGATTAATTCGATTTGGAATTTTCATAAAAATCTGTTAAGTAGATGGGATTTGAAATAAAATTAATTGGAATAAGTAACAATAAATAAACGAAAGGCGAGAATTATACATATAAGTTTTGCTCTCAGACTTTTTTTTACATACGTTGTTGGTCATTGTTTTACACTTGAAATAAACTGTCAGTGCCTTTATTTTTGACAGCTTTTGCAAGTTCACCTAGGTAACAATTACCAGGTTACATAGTTGTTTTATATCAATTACGAGAGTAAAACTTTTGAATGTAACCAAATAATGTATTCGCTCTTTAAGTTAGTTCCTTTAAAAAAGTTGTCTAACGAAGATGTCAAATAATTCATGCGATGTTGATGGAAAATCATTAAGGTGCTTTCTGGTTCTAAAATACTCTTAAATCATTGTATACAATGTATCAATACTTATAGTCAATTACAAACTTATTTTAAGATTATCGTGGCCTGGTAAAGTATTGACCCCAAAGAAAGGTAACAACTATTTAATGAAAATTTTATTTTTAATAGAAAAATATAGTCTGGTCGATCCAGTATTATTTAAAAACTGTTATACATATAGCCAAATACTTATCTCGAATCTCTAGAACCGTTAAAAACGTATATATAAAAACAACCAGTCATAATGTTATTAGTTTTAAAATATAAAAGCGAATTGCCATATTTAAAAAAAGGCAGCGAAATTAAATGGCTTTATAGATATTAAACATTTATAAATAAGCTTATTTATTATAAGTAATGCACTTACTTTTTAAAAGAGTAATAATTATTATGGTCATGTAAAACAGCGTCAATTTTTTATCACTAATTAAATTGTTCTTTTTCAATAAAATTAAAGTATGTAAATATTTTAATAGTACCCTCTTAATATGGTCTTTGTGGGTCTAAAAACAACATCCAGCATTATCTTTATTAACACTAGATTGCCCAAGGAAGTCATTTTGGCTGCTTTTTAATTTCAATTATAAAAACAATTATGTATATAACAATTTCTTAGAGTTTTGTGACTTTTTGTGCAACATATAAATTCGTTTTTATAACTGTAATTCCACCCCCCCCCCCCCTCCCCTTTATTTCTGGTTATACCTATATTACCCTTTTATTTTGACTGTTTTTGGGAATATACTGAGTTTCAGTCTTTCTAGTGTTCAAGTGGTACATTTAAAATATTTGCATAGAATTTTTCTTTTATTTATGATTATCGAAAATTATGTCTTTTTTTAAAAAGGTAACACTAAATAAAAACTTATTTGTATAAGTGTTATTCCTCAACGTTTTACAAACTTTAATGTTTTTGAAGAAAATTTTACTGAAAATTGTAAAATCCGGGCAAGAAATTCGTTATTTTTAATAAATTAAAAGCATTTTTAGTATAGTGTTATTTTAGAAAATGTAATGTTATAGTTTCTTTTTCATATTATATTTTAAAGCTCATACACAAATTAAATAATAAATAGTCCAAGACTATTATATAAATTGTCGATAATGTACAAAATAATTGTAATAGAAACATGATTCCCTGTCTTATTAGTCTTAGTCTGTGTAGATACTATTAAGATTCTATCCCCACACACATACCCACACCTAAATCGCTAGGTGTTTAGAAGTGATTGTGATATATAAAAGAAATTATACCAATCAAGTCAAAATATGTCAATTTTACACTATAGTTATGGAAGGGTGGCTAATAAAATGAAGATATACTAGAATTATATAATATTAATATGATAATGACAATACAATTGTCTGTGTTATAGATGTAATAATTTTATTACTGGAATAATACAAAATATAGGAACGTTAGATAATAAATGTTGGAAACGGTTAACAACGCCGATCCTGATGTATACTTTTTAATGACGTTAATTAAAAATACTTTAAACACTTTTATTTTTGGTTGATTAATTTTAAATATTATTATTAGTACTGTAAAATTTTATATAAAAGAACGGATTGTTTGCTTGGTAGGAGGGTTTAGAAGTTCTCGAAAGTCAATTTCT
Source organism: Hypolimnas misippus (assembly GCA_037950945.1). NCBI lineage: Eukaryota > Metazoa > Arthropoda > Insecta > Lepidoptera > Nymphalidae > Hypolimnas > Hypolimnas misippus. The sequence goes on along the minus strand of JBBEEQ010000024.1, from coordinate 13,276,973 downwards.
ACGTTTCCAACTTTTAAACGCTGTTATCGTACATTCTTTCCCTATTTCACCCCCTTAGGGAGTGAATTTTTTGTACCTACGAGGAATTTCCATGCAACATAAAAAAAGTGCCATTTTTTATCAAAGTCTGTAGTATTTATTAATTAAGGATATTAAAAAGAATCGAATGTAAAATTTTAACCAATTCTCAAAAAACGTAGTGTTCCTTCACTAAATATGAATATCTCAGTGCAGTATTTAAAACCAGTTTTATTTTTGTTTTTGTAAGTTTTTTGTTACATCATTAGATATCTAAGCAAACGAAAATAAAATATTGTTGAATTTTATAGTTTATTTTATTATATCCTTATCATGTTAACTGACAACATTTTAAAACCCACTAGTAAAAGGAACACCTTTGTAAGTTTTTCGTCTGTATATCTGTCTATCGCATTGTAGGCCTTAAATGGACGCTCATAAGCAATACTGTGTCAAGCCACACGAACTTCATTTTGCGAAAATGGCGTCTAAAAATGTCACCTATTCTTAATAAGTTTGTTTGAATAAGTGTTTATCCATATTTTCTTCTCTTTTTTGATAAAAGCTGTAATAAATTAAAAACAGGTTGATATATTTAATATATTATCTAATAAAAAGTTTTTAAAAATATAAGATTATTGTATAAATTACAAAATAAGGAACGACCTGGAAATTCGAAACAATTATTTAAGAAACTTTTCCATGCTTATTTAGTTTATATGACTTTATTTTTTATTGAACATTAGTTAAATAGTTGATGCCGTATCAAAATACAGCGATATCTCCGAATTTCACTTTTGTGGGTTGACACATTATTGCTTATCAGCATCCAAATGGAAGTATGTTTTCAGTTACACAGTAATTTTTTTGTGAAATATAGTCATTTTTTATCTGTAATTATATTGATATTTCAAACGTAAATAAAAAAGTTTTAAGTCTGATATGTTTTATTGTTACTCAATATAGGTGAGATAACAGTTTTTTTCATGTGATTTTAAATAAATAACTATATTAGTATAACTAAATATTAATTAATATTGATCATGATGATTTTATTATAATTTTTAACTTCTCATATTTTTACCTTTTCCTTAGAACCAAAGCGCGATGACGGCAAAAACCAAAGATGGCGTCCTCCGTGACGTCACAGACATGGCGATGGGCGGCACGTCGGCCATGTTCGCGACATTATTCACAAATCCAATAGAAGTTGTGAAGACTCGCCTCCAGTTACAAGGAGAATTGGTTTCAAAGGGAAAGCATGCGGTTTATTACAAAAACGTACCCCATGGGTTGTACGTGATAGCGAGAAATGAAGGAATAGTTGCACTACAGAATGGTTTACCCGCTATGCTTGGATTCCAGTTCTTTTTGAATACCTTTAGGTGAAACTTATTTTTTATATACATCCATAAAAAAGACGTCGCGGAAAACTTCTCCTTTTTAGACTAAGTAGAGCCTGACATATCGTGATGTTAAGTAACCATTTCCTCGCTTATAGATGCCCCTGATATAACTTACGAACTCTAAAAACGTGACTCAGGACCTGATTGCCTTTCTCAGTTCTTATATACTAATTTTTCGTCTATTCTGTCTTAGTAATACCTCATTTAATTTCGAGCACAGCCTCCATGACCTTATTGTTACGCTGGGGTATCATCATCTTTAGGCTATGCTCCATAATGGATTTAAATATTACAGACTGGGTGTTTACCGAATATCCGAAAGACGTGGTTTAACCACCGTAGAAGGACGAACATCTGTCCTTCGCGGCGCAGTGGCGGCTGGTATCGGGGGGGCGTTGGGTTCGATCGCCGGTACTCCATTCTTCCTCGTGAAGACCAGACTGCAGGCTCAAGCTAGTAGAGCTATCGCTGTCGGACACCAGCACAAACACAGTGGCACTGTGAACGCGCTGGCTGATATTTACCGGAAGGAAGGACTTAAAGGTATCTTTAATACTAGTTGGTAACTTTCATCTCCAATTTCAGCTTTATTACCTTCCTTCTTAAAAATCCAATTTATCTTTATTACTTGTCTGGAAACACATTGACAGACACGTTGGTGCAGTGGTCACTGCAACTGACTCAAGCGCTAACTGTCGCGGGTTCGATCCCTGCTCACGACAAATGTCTGTATTGGCCATACGGATGTTTGTCGTGGTCTGGGTGTTAGTGTTATGAGTGTTTCCGGACCCCCGACACAAGGTCAAGCGATCTTAATGGGGGCCGTTGAGTATGATACGTTCATTTATTTATTTATAATATTAGGTACAGCCCCTCGCGAATTCAGTCTCGTTACGGTTACCTTTACTTCTGTGAGTCGTATCATTATGTAATGCCTACAACTTTCAATAAGCGGGCTACCAAAGCTTTTGTAAGTAGGTACAGATGGATTACTTTTGAAATATATCGCTTAATAGTAGATATTGTTTTTTTTAGCTATATGTATATATACTTTATAATGATAACCTAATAAATAGCAAAATCTTTTTTTTATGACTGAAGATATTCACTTTTAAAAATATTAACCATAAGGATTAATACAATTAGCAACAATGTTATAAAATTTATTTTCAATTTTCAGGATTATTTCGTGGAGTGGGTCCGCAAATACCCCGGGGGGCAGTGGGCAGTGGTTCTCAAATGGTCAGCTTTGCGTTCGCCAAAGAATGGCTCAGAGATAAGGGGTACTTCACATCGCCGATACTGTTGTCATTCATGGGAGCGAATTTAGGAGGCATTGTCATGACACTCTGTCTTAACCCGTTCGATGTTATCGCGACAAGATTATCTAATCAACGTTAGTATCGATTCGATAGTTTAAAAAAAATATTTGCCATTTTCAGAAATTTAAGCCTGGCCAATTTAGTGTTAAATATAGATAAAAATTATAAAAATGTTAATATGAAACTTGTTCTAACATTCGAATATTCTATTCTAAAGTATTTCAAAGTTAATTCTAGAAATGAAAACAATTGAATCAATTTACACTCAGAAATCAATTAACCTGTTAATAAAATCTAAAGTTAATTAGATATGTTAATGGTAAGATCATCTTAGGTCTTATTAACATATCAGGTACTACTAACATCTCTGGTCTTACTAACATCTCGGGACTGACGAACATCTCAGGCCTGACGAACATCTCAGGCCTGACGAACATCTCAGTTCTTACTAACAAAATGTCAAATTATTTTCAGCGGTGGACAGCAACAACCGTGGCAAATTGTACCGAGGCATGTCAGACTGCTTCTTGAAAATGTTAAAATCTGAAGGAGCCAGTGCCTTTTACAAGGGCGTGGGAGCGAATTATTTGAGACTCGGACCTCATACAGTACTGTTATTGGTCTGTTGGGACCAGCTCAAGATATTAGAGGAATATTTGAGATGATATTTTGTGAACGAATTGATAAAATAAGTAAAATAAATGCTAGGTTTGGATTGACACAATTTGAAGGACCTTCTGAATCTTTGCTGGGGTCTCGAGAATATATATGATATTTTTAGTACTAATTTGAGAAATACTTAATAACACCAGGAATGATAAACATTTTAGTTAACAAAAATCAGTGATTTGGGACTTCTCGTTAATTATTATAAAGCATATTTTAATCGCTTAACACTTAATATTGTAATATTAAAAGGACCATTCCCGTTAAAATGGTCGCAATCAGTTTATTTCAATGTATTTTTCAATGAATATTTTACGACTCTTAACGAGGGAGAATATTAAGAAAAGAAAATTAAGTGAACCGTCCTATTATGAATTACCTCCCGATATTATGTATATAAATGATGAAAGACGATATTTTTTTACTATTGTTGAATTTTTCATTTCACTTTTATTTATACTTAATTTATTGACTTTAATATTATCACAATGACTTATAAATTTTTGCTATATTTGGATATTTAAATTAATTTGAATGAGCTATGCTTTAGAGTAAATTATGTACTTTACATACAAAGCACGATGGATGACGAATAATTAAAATATTATAATATATCCCAAAAAAATGTCTTAACATTTTGCAATTTTAAAATTAATGTTGCCAACATTGATATGAAACATTCCAAACTATATTTTACCAAAATATTATTTTTATTTTGTTATAATTTGTAAAAAAATTAAATGATATGAACTTATTAACCAGTGTATTATTTAGTGTTAACCCAAACTAAGAGATAGATCTTTCACATAATTTCAGAATTGTAAAAGAAGTATCGGCAACATTCTACTTGATATGGTTGTTGAAACAGCGTGTGGCTCTAAATACAGTCAAGTATCAAGTTTTGACATTTAATTAAAATTAATTAATGAAGTGTTTCGAGAGTACGAAAGAAAACGAAAAAAAAAGTTGAGCATTTTATTTTCCTTTAATGTTTTTGTTGCAAAATTAACGTCTATTGAATACAGATCGCAATTAAATCATTTTAAATAAAATAAATAAAACAATATGTTAAATTATGCAGTGTTGCCATATAAAAAATGATGAAATGTATGATTTATCTATAATAGAAAGATACAAAATTTTCTCTTTTCTTCTTTGACTTTTTGTTCATTGTAAAATATTAACTACTTTTAAAATCTAATGTGCAGTATTTATTATTGTTCACAAAATAAAATAAATAAATAAAACATTGTGAATAAAAAAAACGCAAGTGCATAATAAATGCTGCATTACAATTTAAAATTGTTGCTACGTGCAAAAAAAATTTAAAATTCCACATAAAAATATATCATTATTAAAAACTGTAATACCTCGATGATAAGCTTTCTTAAATGGAAAAAGAAAATTAAATTGTAAGATATGCAGGCAAATATAGACAGCATGAATCGAAGTATTACTGTAATAATAAATAAAATTGTGATAAAATGTGATTTTTGTGAATAATATGACTAAAATATTAAGCGGGAATTACATTTGTAAGTTTTACTCTTGTAACTGATCAACGTACTCTTGTAACTGAACAAAAATAAGTCAGTAACCTGGTAAGAGATTTGTAGTACATACTTACGAAAGCTGTGAATGACAAAAAGAAAGCACTGTTCGTAAAGTCTTTCAGGTGTGCAATGACAAACAATTTATGTAAATCTGTATGAAAGTCTGACAGCAAAACTTATGAGCGTAATTCTCGCCTAAGGATAATTAACAAAAAAATGACCAATTAAACAATTTAAGCTTATCAAAATAAAATATATTTAATATACTATAAAATTACTTGTGAAACGAATTGTGATGACATAATGATGAAACATGAAAGAGAGATGATGTAACAATGTGAATATATTTTTTATTATCTAAATTTCCAGTTTTTAGAGAGTTTTAATTTTAAAACTATTTTGTTATCATAATTGGATGCTGATAAGCAATAATGTGTCAACCCACAAAAAGTCAAATTCGGAGATATTGATGTATTTTGATAGTGTGTTATCTATTTAACAATATTAAAATAATTTTATATTATTTTTAATATTATATAAACTAAATATGTACGGGAAAGGCGTCTTAATTTAATGTCTTGAGTTTTATGTGCCTTCCATATTTTGCAATTTATACAAAAATCTCAAATATTTAAAAAACTTATTATTAGATATCACGTTAAATATATCAATTTGCTTTTAATTCGTTAAACGTTTCATCAAAATAGAAAAGAAAAGATGGATATATACGTCTTCAAACAAATTGAATAAGGATAGGTTTGACATCTTTAGACGCCATTTTCTCAAAACGAAGTCCGTGAGGCTTGACACAGTATTGCTTATCAGTGTCCAATTAATACGTTTTACTGGAGACAATTGTAGCCAATCACATTTACATGGAGGTCTTTGGTGAACTTTCGGTGTTAAAACCTAAGTTTCTTCATTTTGCGAAATAGATTTTTTGTATTTTACGAATTGCATTCAGAACAAAAGGTAATATTTACCTGTTATGTTAAAAAATAAAGAATTGACTGTTTTCCTATTTCTTAAATATTTTTACAGGAAGCAATTACTTCAAGCTAATTTCAAAGACATTTAGATATAACATGCTTTGAGCTGATAACGTTGTAATATTACTCTACCAATAAAGTATATAAAGTTAAACTTTAAGTTAAATTTATCGAGGTAAGGTAACCATCAAAGTTATATTCAAATTCAACACCTGTAGATTATTTTATTCTTATTAATAAAAATAGTTTTATCATACTATTATTGTGTGTATGAACTTTGATAAAAATTATTGAGCATTTTATCATAATTTAATAATCACATTCGAGATTATATAACTACATATTATGATACGGCTATTTTATGAATATTTTTAAGGATTATTAAGTACAGTGATGGCAATATTTGTACCCTGTTTTATGTCTTAGTCTCCATACAAACTCTAACTCTAACTTTTCAGAGTTTCAATGTATAAGGCGAGAATTACACTTGTAAGTTTTGTTGTTGTTAAGTAAATATATCAGTGACAGTAAATTCTTTTAGGTGTAAAAGCTATGATAAACATTTTTTTATAAAAAGTCCGTAAACAACACATACAAATGTAATTCTCGCCTAAGACTATCATAAAATGAGCAAATAAGTATCTTCGGGGATATTGCAAAATTGCGTATATAACTCTTCCTATAAAGTCTTAATTTGAAACAAATATTAAATTACATTATTGAAAATAATGTCTTTAGGCATTTTCCATTACGCAGTGTATTGTATTTGTAATGTCAGCGAGGATATGTCAATATTTATTTATGTTAATTTTATAATTTTACAAATATCGATTTTATAAGTTTTTTTTATCAATAATGAAATTTAACATTTGATTCAAAGGTCTTATAGCAAAAGCTAATTATGCGGTTTTGCCCTATCCTCGACGTTATGTTATTTAAAGAATTATAACTTGAAAGTCGAAAAAACCACTATTTTAAGAAATTAGATAAGGCCCTATAAGTTTATCTTAAAATAGTAATCATTATAAATATTTTGACACTTCCAGAATTGTATTTAAGTTAAAAATAGTTTCATCCCATGTTCAGTCATCGCAAAAGCTCAATAAAAACCACTTTATAAGAAATATTTCTGTCTCACTCACACACATCTCTTCTTTACTCTTCTTAACACCGTATCAAAAGTAAAAAAATATTGACAGTAATATGCGAGGCGTTTGGACGTTTTATTGTTCTGTAACTATGTTTGTTCAATCATATAATTTTATTTTCGTAGAAAAATTTCACCGACTTCAAATATAATAATTTTTAACTATCTATTTGCAATATATCTTTTATTTTATTGACGTTCTTATTTTGGGGACGTACTCATTCGCACCAAAAAAAATTATCTGAATTCATACAGATGTTGACGACATACAAAGAAAATATGCAGTTAAATGGAGAACTTCTTTTTTTGAAGTCGGTTAAAATACTTAAACAAAATACCAGCCAGTGACATCACATTTGTCAAATGTGCCCCAGCTCGCGAGTGTTCAACGGACGGGACTTGAACCCGCGACTGCAGAGCTGCGTTATCTGAGTCGGCGTCTTGCCTCTTGTTTCGGGGAAGTAGAATCTGCAAGGAAAATTATGTCATTTACAACTTATTCTTATCGGACAGCGATGTTATTTGAATTGAAGAAAATATTAATTCACGTTATGAATTTACAATCGAACTTGGCCAAAATAATTAAATCAACTTATTTAATTTACTTTGTTACAGTTTATACCATAATAAGTAATCTTAAAAGACAGAAAAGTTTGAAAATTATAATACTATTTATTTATAAGTTTATTACACAAGTTATCAACTCTCTTAAAATTATTTTTAAACGCACATAAATCATAGACAACAAATACCACAATCCAGTATCATTAAAATACCTGAAAGCTCACGCAGTATTCGGACCATAGACAAAATCACCATCCGTTGCCACGTAACCAGTATATCTTACTACAACTCATCATCAGTTAGTTGTCAGTTAACCTACCGAGCCGAGATGGCCTGGTGGTCAAAACACGCCAGAATCAACTGGTGATCACGGATTCAAACCTTGGCTAATACCACTGAGTTGTTAAGCGCTAAATTTGTGTTTAAATTCGTCTCGTATGCGGCGGTGAAACATGCGGTGAGACATCATGAAGAAACCTACATGTGCCGGGAAAATTCCGACACATGTATATCCGGCTCGAAGGACCAACATGGCGGATTAAGCCTTCAGGGACAGCAGAGGGACATTTAAAGGCTGTTACATTAATACAGCTACCTCTGGAAGCAGTACAGCACGGCGGTGACGGCGGAGAAGAGGAGGAAGCAGTAGGGGCCCAGGCTGTCGCGCAAGACGGGGAAGCTCATGCCCACCAGGAAGTTGCCGCCCCAGTTGCTGAGCGAGCCCCACGCCATGCCGCCGGGCCGGGGCGACACCTCGAACATTTCTGGATTCACATTGAGAGCATATGGAGAAAATCGTGTTTCCAGTTTGAGAAGTGTATATTTGCCTAGGAGGAAGAAATGAACCTCATCATTGTGAACACTACTTTGTATATATAGTATGTTTTAGTAGTAGAGCCTAGCTATAGCTCACTACTCGGGGCAGTACCTCACTCTCACGAAAAATCGGCGTGTAGTAACTAATGTATCTGCGTTTCGTATGGTGTGTGAAAATCCGCAAACTTAATCCTCTCCACTATTCCTTTCGTTCCTTCATATTCCCTTTCGTCCTTTATTGCTATTTAGGCTAACGGTCCATGGACGGCGGTAATAAATTAACAGCAAGTGTTTCGCCTGTGATATTTTTTATATAAAAAAGGTTTTCCATTGGTGATGAGGTGAGGAAATAGTGTAAAAAGTTTATTTTTATATTTTCATAAGGATGTATCTATCTGAATAAGGACTATGAGGTTGTTTCCCTGTTCAGGTAATTAAATATAAGGAATTATTTTCTTTTATGTACAATAATAAGTGTACTTAATATAGAATTGTATGGTTTTATTAAAAACTAACACATCATTTTACCACATTCAGCAATATATATAAAACTTAATAAGTGTTTTGTGTTCAGAGTGCATAAGTACCTCGATAAAAATATATTATACATCGACCTAATAAAATTCATATTTAATATATATATAAGCGAAATCTCAGAAACTACTAACACTTGTAGTTTCTGAGAGTTTCAAATATTGCATTTGGGTTCTTTTTAGCATGTAAGTACTCACTAAGACGGAATTTTGCAAAATTCGACCCCTATGTGGGTACAATGGGGGTTGAAATTTTGTATGGAAGTCCTATGTTAAGGGTGAGTGAAACCGCGAGAGGACGCTAGTTTTTTATAAAACTAATTTTAATTTCGTTTATTGTATTGTATAAAAATATAAAATCTAACTTACCCGAAGCAATGAAATAAGGTATAGGGCCCAGACCGAACCCGTATACTAAAACATATGACAGCACAGCCACCATGCACACGTATGGCATCCAGGATACTGCAGCCTGAAATAAAAACATTATTTATAAATTTGGATATATATGTCATTATATGTTAGAGTCAAAACCCTTAACCCTCAGTGAAAAGTACTTTTGCCAGTAGACTTTCGACGATAGCATTTCTGACTAAAAGTCAAAAATACTGTTGCAAATACATTAACCCAACTTAGCATATTTGCAGATTCTTCCTTTTTAAATTCGTTATTTATATTAAAAGTACTTTTATCCAAGGCCTGCAGTTTAAAGTACTTTTAAATCGAATAAGGGTTTTGACTGTGACATATATAATAATTTTCCTTATACCTAATGATGGATCTTTCATTGAACGGTATAATAAATAACGCGAAATAGTCATTTATTACTGCAATGAAATATACTAAGCCATTTAAAGTGGTTTTTAGTAATCTAAACAATAAAAATTCATTCAGACAAGTTTGTCATTTCTATACACGTAACAGAATTTGGCGCCTTATTTTCGACTCATAGCTTTCGTAAGACTACATTACAATTGCTGTATGTTATATTATGTATGCTGATAAGCAATAATGTGTCAACCCACAATTTTGTGAATCGAATTTAGAGGTATTGATATAATATATGCTGATAATATGTATTTATGTATATGTATTTAACATTATTCAAAAAATTTACACTAACCTAATTAAGTACGGAAAAATGTTTCAAATTTTGAAGGTTGCTCAATATTTTGCTATAAGCAATAATTTAATATATTAGAAAAAATATTACTAGATAAAACTTTTTATTGTACCCATCTGCTTTTAATTCATTATTACTTTTATAAAAATAGAAAAGAGAATAACATTGACATATTTAGATATCTTGGCTTGGCTGGACACAGTATTGCTTATCAGTGTCCACATATCTCTTAGGATAACAAAACTTTCAATTGAAATTCTCATATAAACGTTCGTTGTAACTCACAATAAACTTCATAGAGGCCGCCAGTGCAGCGAGTAGGATAGTGGCGGCCAGGGTTGAGCCAAGTAACAATGGCCTCCGACCAGTCCTGGGTAGCAGGTACAGCATCAGGATTGCTGTGCACACATTGATGGCTCCACATCCGATGGTCGCATATTGGGCTTGTAATTCTGATAGACCCGCTTGCTTGAATATTGTTTGCGAGTAGTAGAACACCTGGAAACAATTGAAAATCATATTATAATATGAGAATAATTCGAAATTAAAAAGAGTTACACGTTAAATATATTCATATGAATTTTTGTCTTTGTAGAACAAATTTTATTTGATTGGACATTGTAGAAGAACACAGACTACTTTTGATGAAAATTTGTATGAAGAATTTATAATTTTTCAAACGATAAAATTGAAAATTAAAAAAACCGATATCTACTCATTTATTCTAGATATTGCTTTGGCATTCAAGTTTCGCAACTATGCTAGTTTAATATCATTCACACAATAGCAAAATTTCGAGTACATTAGACTATTACCACATTCACTGCCAATATTTGTTCAATATAAATGTCGTGTTGGCGACAGTGGTTGTGTTAAAAGTTAAACGATTTTATCAACAACTAGAAAATATCTTATAACCTTTAAATGTTTGAACATATCTTAACAAACACGAAATATAGCTAAGAAGAATATCAATTACATCAACTGTCAAACAAAAAAAACCGCATCGAAATTAGATTTGTTAATTAGGAAGCTCTAAGGTCACAAACAAACACAAATCTCACACCCAATATAAAACTTATAAATTCCCCTCTTTCTTGAGTCATATGTTAGAAAGACTATTCAAAATAATTATTCCATGCAGATAAAATCGCAGGACCCAATAAATTATGTAAAATATAGTTCTATAAAATCTCACCGCATTAATCCCACTGGTCTGCTGTCCGGCCTGCATACTACAGCTGAGCAATAATATCAATCGAAGCCTCGGTTCCCGGACTACCCTCCACATGCTCCACTTCTCCCCACTCGAACTCGCTTCGGCCTGCAACTCCTCTCTTAACAGTTCCAAATCTTCCGTTAAGGCACTTGGAGATTCACCTCGTAGACGACTTAATTCTTTGACAAAAAAAAATAGATTTATTAAAAGAGTTTTGTCACAAAAAAGAAACTATGTCACTCTATACATTTTCTTAAAATAAGCATATTTATCTCATTCTCACACCGAACCTGATAAATTTGTACAGCGTAATGCGTTTGTACTCTGGCTCTATCCAATAAAGGGTAGGCCAAAACACTGTTTACTCCACCGATTTCTTTAATTATACTATGGGACATTGATTCTTCATAACGGATATTTCATTCCAAACGCATTCCATCAAAATGTGATATACGTCTTCAATAAAAATAAAAATTCAAACAATACTTTTTCAAATACTAATGTAATGATACGTCTGGTTGAGTATGTGGTTTTACGGCAACATATAAATTCAATTTATAAATCAATAGCTATGCGTCATTATTTCATTTAATTTGCAGTACATGGTCCTTCGAGCCAGATACATGATTGCATACGAATGCACATACAATTTATTTAAACAAAAAATACTCAAGTATAAATATGATCTTCCCATTTTTATCAATAAATAAAAAGTAACAATATTCCTAAGTGATTATTTGAATAAAAAGTTGCTTATTCTACATGTTATTTATAAGTACAACTCACCTTTCATAGCGGCAGTTTCATTTCTCTTAACAACAAAGAGGTATTTCGGACTTTCTGGCAATATAAATAGAACAGGCAAACTTATAATGACTAGCAACGCGTAGACGGACAACAGATAAGGCCAGTCGTTGGCTCCACCTGCAATACAATTTTCACATTATTAACCATTGACCATTTCTCTATTTTCACATTATTAACTATTTTTCTTTATTTTATGAATTAATTTTAAAAAGATTTCTGTGGACATTATTCATACTATTATTATACGACACTAACTCTGTTTAAGCTTGTTTACGTTTCACAAATATTTACATAAATTACATCTGAGGGAATTTACTGTCAGTGCCTTACTAGTAGGTTACAGCGTTGTTCTATATCAGTTATGAAAGTAAAACTTACAAATGTAATTCTCAGCCTTAAGAAGAATATAAGCTACATTTTTTTGCGAAAATAATACGTCCATAAGGTAACATAAGAAATGAAAATTTTTATGAAGAATGAAAATTGATTATTGAAAATATTATTTCTACACAAACGAAAGCGCAGGAACCAACATATCAAGAATACACACAATTTATAATTTTAATGTTAACATTTATATGAAATAATTTACCCAGTATAAAATCCAATCCCATAACTTGCCCCACGAGCACACCAACGTTGACCCCCATTGGGCAAGCGACCCCCATCGCCCCTGTTAGACTCAATGGCGACAGCTCGGTCAAGTACATGGGAACTATGCTTGTCGTCAGACCTGTGGATAAAAATCGCAAAGTATGATGAAAATATATGTTTAAGTAAATTATATTTTTTTTATTTCTCCAATTCAGGTTAAATATTTTGTTTGTCGTATTTTTAGTACTGAACTGAAATAAATACTAGAAAAAATTTTATTTTCGAATTTTCTTGATAACTCAAATATTTTTTGATTTTCATTTTATCTTTTTTGCATTATGGCGTCTTTGTATAATTGGCTATTGATTTTTCCTAATTGGCAAACTCAAACAATACTTTATTCAAATGGGTTTTAAAAGCACTTTCGAATAGTCAAGTTACATGTCATTATTGTTTATTTAGATTTTTGTAAAGCTACGACCGGTTCGGAATGTAGTCTCTACCGAGATTAACTGGCAAGAAACTCAATAGTAACTCTTTTAAAATCACTTATACATAATATATTACATTTTAGTTTTGTTATGAAATTCAAAAACAACGCATATCAAATCCACGCCTCTTTGTCGTCAAAATATACTTGTATTGTATAACATGCTTTATCTTTTAAAGATTTTTTAATATAGGCTTTAAACTCATTAAGTGGCAAATGTAAAACGACTAAAGTACATATTAAAAAATCCTTAGTAGCTAAAGCATATTATTCTGTTCAAGATTATATAGATGATAAACATGCTTGGATTTAGTATAAGCTGGATTCACACAGGGTATTTAATATATTTGTAACTCATAAATGTATGTACCCATTGTAAAACTTTTAAAAAGAGTAACTATCGAGTTTCTTGCCGGTTCTTCTCGGTAGAATCTACATTCCGAACCGGTGGTAAATTAATTAATTAATTAGTGTTTAGTTTTCTTTTGTTTTTGTATTGACGATTCAAAAGTGCTTGTAAAAGCCTACTTGAATAAAGCATATTTTGATTTTGATTGATTTTGACTTATCTTTTATCAAAATCGGCCCACACGTTTGGTCTAAATAGTGCCACAAATGTCCAAACCCACATACATACATACACTGACACACACATTGCACACATGATCATACAAAAACATCACATACAACATACCTCCAGACAGACCAACTAACAGTCTTCCAATGATAAGCATCTCAACAGAATTAGCGGCGCGACAGCACAAGAAAAGAAGCGCGCCCGCTAAGGACAACACATTTGTTACTATTGTAGCATTTTTTCTGTAACAAAAACAGTTAATTTCATTATTTAATATAAGTTCTTTAAAATAATGTCCGGTGGTAAACCACTGGAATTTTTTTTATGTTAAAGTCCAACAACTCTAAAGGCTTATTGGACTTTTAACGTGAAAAAAAATTTAAACTGTCATTAACATTTATTATCTGTAATCAATTATTCTAACTATTTAGATGCTGATAAGCAATACTGTGTCTAGCCACACGGACTTCATTTTGAGAAAATGGAGTCTGAAAATGTCAACCCATTCTTAATAAATTTGTTTGAAGAAGTATGTATCCATCTTTTTTTACAACAAAAACATTTATCTGATAATAAGTTTTCAAATTTATGTGATTATTGTATAAATTCCAAAATATGAAACACACTTGAAATTTGAAGCATAAAATTAAGAATCTTTTTTTAATAATTATTCAGTTTAGATTACTTAATTTTCTTTTTTTGTGGTTCTTCCTTTATTATCCACAATTGTTGAGTCAGTAGTCCCAGTAATGAAACCAACAACGTACTTCAGGGATTTATTCACTAACTTCTTATAATAAAATACATATGTTAATTCGCAGGTTATTATCGAGTTATTGTTTCGAGCGTCTAAAGACGACTGACTGAAGTTACAAGTTCACAATATAATTTATAATAAAATGTGACGTACATACGTCCCTACATTATCCCCCTTCTTAAAAAAAATAAGATTTAAATAAACCCTTAAATATGTATACAATTCAAAACATATTTTTTAAAAATAACCAATAGATGTATACAATTAAAAAATTGAAAATTTGATTGAATACAATAAAATAAAAAATAAAACTTGTCAAATTAGCATAACAACGTTACATTTATAAATGAAAATCATATTACCAAATTATGACATGTAAAACAATAATAACATTCCATTGCAGCTGGCAACTGGCATCAGGTTACAAATTGCAAAACAATAACTATACCTATTGCATTACATATTTCCAAACAATTGTTATGAACTGCCTGCATTATATATAAATAAGTAAGCTACATTATAAAATACAATTTTGATAAGTTAAAAAAAAAAAAAATATATGGTAAATTTAACATAACAATAACGTGTAGGAATCATTATTATCCAATAACAACATGAGCAGGATTCGCTGAATTGTTAGATAATCCTTGCGAGTTCCTAGACACAACCTGTGTCACTTGTTTGTCTATCCAATCCTTTATATTTTTCTTACAGCGATAAATGATTATACACAAGAACATTAGGCTCAAAATGCCTAAAATAAACAACATCACTATACCATATTTGTTAAGTTTATCGTCTACAGCAACGGTGTTTGCGTGAACTTCGGCTATCACCACTTGCTCGTTCTTGTTTTCGTCTTTACTTTTATAATTTCCCATTTTTAATTATTCACAGATAAGTAAAAAAATAAGTATTAATATGTAGACGGTTAACGATGTCTTAACACAATGAAGTAAATAATACGAAAATTGAATATTTAAGTAAGTGATGACGTTCATTGACCTAAAACAAATCGCAAAGGTTTTTTAATGACTCGACCAGTACGCGTAGTGTATGGTTCAAGTGACATACTGGGAGCGTTTTTATGATTATTATTACTAATATTGGTTGAAAAATTATTAGAAACTGAATTTTCATGATCATTAGGAATAGTATCCGCTAGTAAATACGCAGGTTTTAATCTATCTATAGAAACGTTTTTTTGATCATTCGCAAACTGTAAGGTAAACACTTTATTAGTTCTTTTAATTACACGGTATGGACCAACATAAGTGGGCTGTAGCGGTTTTCTTACAGCATCATTACGAACAAAAACATATTCTGCTTTATTTAGGTCTGGGTGGACAAAAATGGACTTAGAAGTGGTATTAGCGTAAGGTACCGGACTCAAATTATTGATAGCTTCGCGTATTTTAGTAACACAAGTATAATCTGAACTATCACTATAAACACTTGGCGTGTAAAAATCGCCAGGCAAACGCAAAGTCTGCCCGTATACCATTTCAGCGGCGCTTGTACCATTGCTTAACCTTATTGCTGATCGCAAACCTAACATGACCGTTGGCAATTCGTCAAACCAAGACGACGAACTATTATTTAACCTAGCTGAAAGTGAAACCTTTAGGGCTCTATGCCACCGTTCCACCATACCGTTACATTGTGGATGATAAGGCGTAGTCCTTGATTTTTGAATGCCCATAATCTTTAAAAGCGATAAGAATAATGAACTTTCAAACTGCCTACCTTGGTCACATGTCAGTTTCAAAGGACAGCCGAAACGAACTATCCATCCGTTATAAATTGTTTTAGCAACGGTTTCCGCTAAAATATTCTTAATTGGAAATGCTTCTGGCCATCTAGTGCGTCGGTCTATTATTGTCAAACAATATCTATACCCATCTTCCGTAGTGGGCAAAGGTCCTACTAAATCGACATGAATGTGCTCAAATCGATCACATTTTTGAAAAGTCCCTAATTCAGAATTAGTGTGACGATTAACCTTTGTAAGTTG
The DNA here is from genome assembly GCA_037950945.1 of Hypolimnas misippus. Taxonomy (NCBI): domain Eukaryota; kingdom Metazoa; phylum Arthropoda; class Insecta; order Lepidoptera; family Nymphalidae; genus Hypolimnas; species Hypolimnas misippus. Next base: position 13,260,378 of record JBBEEQ010000024.1, on the reverse strand, counting down.
ACATTGCATACAAGCCTTGCTCCATCGACCTACGTCTTTATTCATACAATGCCAAAAAAATCTGTCCTGCATTAAACGTCGCGTTGCACGAATGCCAGGATGGCTTAAGTTATGCACGGAATTAAAAGCTATCTTCCTAAATTTTTCGGGAAGATAAGGTCTCGCGTTTTTGGTAGAAATATCGCAAAAAATAGGTTTTCCATCAAACTGAGGTACAACTATTTTTTTTAAATTAACTTTGCTACCAATAGGCAAATTCATTAAATAACTATCATTAGCCTGTGCTAATGCCAATTCGCGGTAATTCAAAGTCTCAGGGCAGTATACGGTTTCAATACGAGATAAGGCGTCTGCCACACTATTGTTCGTACCGGAAATATAATTAATATCAGTAGTGAACTCGCTAATAAAAGCAAGTTGCCGTATCCTTCGTGGTGATTCTTTCGCATTACAACTTTTAGAAAACGCGTACATTAATGGTTTATGATCACTAAAGATCTTAAAATTTTGTCTGCCTTCGATCATATTCTGAAAATATTTAACTGCTAAATATATTGCTAAAAGTTCACGATCATAAGCTGAATAATTTTTTTCCGTTTTAGACATAGCCTTAGAGTAAAAACCTAATGGTATCCATTCGTTGTTTACGTACTGTTGCAACACCGCACCTACCGCAGTGTTGGACGCGTCAGCTAAAAGCGCAAGCGGCGCATCAGGTATCGGGTGCGACAACGTGACGGAATTCCGTAAGCTCTCCTTACATTTCGCAAATGCATTGTCAGCTTCAGGTGTCCATTGTATGATAGATTTGTCTTTCTTTTTAGCCCCGTGTAAATAACTATTTAAAATCGCCTGACATTCCACGGCTTTTGGAATATGCGACCGATAAAAATTTAACATTCCCATAAATCTTCTAAGTTCCTCTACTGTCTTAGGTTTAGGGAAATTAGCGATAGCTTCAATTCTATCATTCAATGGGCGAATACCTGTACTTGTTACTCGAAAACCTAAAAAATCTATTTCTTCCTGACCAAAACAACATTTAGCTATATTAATAGTTATTCCGAACTCATTAAAACGATTGAATACTTGATCCAAGTGCATCCTATGCGATTCCATTGAGTCACTGGCGATAATGACGTCATCTATATAACAGAAAATACAATCTAACCCTTTTAATACCGTATGATCCATGAATCGTTGAAACGTTTGGGCTGCATTGCGCAATCCAAATGTCATACGAGGAAATTCAAACAATCCAAATGGCGTGATTATCGCTGTTTTCTCGATGTCATCAGGATTAACTGGAATAAAATGGTATGCGCGGTTAACGTCTAATCTAGAGAAAACTTTCTTTTTAGCAAGTAGGTAAGTAAAGTCATGTAATCTTGGGATAGGATACCTATCGGGCTTAGTAATCGAGTTTAACTTACGGTAGTCTCCGCAGGGTCGTAGATCGCCATTCTTTTTCGGCACCACGTGTAATGGGCTGGCCCAGGCACTCTTTGAAGGCCTGCATATGCCCATTTCCTGCATTATGCGGAACTCCTCCTTGACTTTACTATACCTGTTAGGTGGCAATGGTCTTGCCTTAGCGTGGACAGGTGGACCCGTAGTCTCTATATAATGATACACAGAATGGCTAGGAGTCTCTTTAAAGATTAAAGGTTTCGTAATTTCTGGGTACTTACACAATAAATCTGAAAACATATTACCTAAATCTACTGTTGTTAGTGAAGACTGAGCACTATTAACAACTGATGCGAAAATATTTAAATTAGTTTTCTTATCTATTAATTTACGCAAGCTTAAATCAACAAGTAAACCGTGATGACTCAAAAAATCTGCCCCTAAAATCGGTTGTTTCACATCAGCGATAATAAAAGTCCACCGATATGGCCTTCGCAATTTTAAATCTAAAATTAATGTTTTCGTTCCATAAGTTTTAATGCTAGTGCCATTTGCAGCATATAATTGATACTCGGTACACTTATCCCTACTAAAACGGCTTTTATTTAGGATAGGAATTACTGAAACATTAGCACCAGTATCTACTAAAAACTTAAGATTACTACGAAAGTCTCTTACACAAAGGCGAGGCGATGGCAAAATGGCACAGTTATCCGCCACAAGCTGTGCCGTGTCTAGTTTTCCGTCTTCTCTTGTTTCCAGGCACAGGGTTGAACACATTTAGTAGCACGCTGCTTGTACCGGAAATGATAGAAGCACAACCAATCTGCATCTCCAGGTGTTCGGCGCGGGCCAGGCGTAGACTCACGTCGACGCCGTCTCGAAGTAGACCTTGAACGATTTCCTCTTCTCATATCTCGCCAAACTTGCCTCCCTTGCCTTCGCTTCAGTTGCATGACCTCTAATCGAAGTTTTGACAGTTCTGCTGCGAGATCTTGTCCGCTGTTACACGCTGGTTTACTGGAGGTAACTTCTGAAATTTCGATGGGACGCGTTGTTTCTATTATCTTATCTGCTATGGCGGCTAAGCTGTCTGGATCCCTGTTATCACTAACGGCCAATACTGCTCGTATCGATGGAGGTAAGTGTCCTGTCCACATCATAAGCAACGTCTCGACTGGTAGCTTATCACGAGCTAAATCTCTCATCTTACGCAGAAGCTGCGATGGTTTCTGTTCTCCCAGTTCCATCTCTGAAAGTAGCTTCTGAAACTGCCGGTTCTCCGATTCTTCGTAACAAGTCAGTAATCTGGTTTTTAGTGTATCGTATTTCTTAATATCCGGCGGCGACAGTAAAATATCACTAGCCTGCTGAATAATTTCCTTGCTTAACTTGGCCACTAGCAGATTATATTTAACTTCGTCACTTAGCTTTTGGTTTGCCAGAACTGATTCAAAGTGGACAAACCACAGTCGCGGCGTCTCCTTCCAAAAATCTGGTATTCTTGATGAAACAGTAATCGTAGCCAACGATTCGACTGAGTCTTCCTTCTTGACGGGCATCGAAGATTGTCCAGGCTGTGTCATTTTATTAAATTAAAATGACTATATACTGACGTATTCTTCTCCGGGGTCACCAGTTTTGTGGTAATTTCTTTATTATCCACACTGTTGAGTCAGTAGTCCCAGTAATGAAACCAACAACGTACTTCAGGGATTTATTCACTAACTTCTTATAATAAAATACATATGTTAATTCGCAGGTTATTATCGAGTTATTGTTTCGAGCGTCTAAAGACGACTGACTGAAGTTACAAGTTCACAATATAATTTATAATAAAATGTGACGTACATACGTCCCTACACTTTAAAGTAAGGTAAGTTACGTATTATCAGAATACATCAATATCTCCGAATTCCAGCATCCATTTAAACTAAAATCAGTACACAGAAGCGCTTATCCAATCACTGACTCTAGTGTGAACTTTTACCTTGTAAACTATGCTAGTAAATATTATTAATAAAACATATAACCTTCATTTTTAAAGTCGGTTAATTAATTGTATTAAATGCGTATTTATGTAAAAATATTATCGATATCATTATATTCCGGTAAATCCAAGAAACAATACAAAAATACATACGTTTAGATATACACATAAAACACTGTTTTCAATAATTTAGTCACCGGTGTGAAATGTTATCAGACTGGACAAATTATATATCTCCGTACAAATAACCTTGTATTTTCAAACGGTAATTTCGTTAAAAGGAAAATGCAGTTAAAACGAAACGCTTATTAACAATAGTATTTATGGCAGTCAATAACAGTATAATTATGTTTATGAATTGTTTTCTATCTCGATTGTAATTTGTATAATTATCTTTACTAACATTAAAAAGAAGTAAAATTTGTTGGTATATAGGGGGTAATCTTTGAAACTACTGATGATATTTGAAAAATTTTTGCGTTGGATAGCCCATTTTTTGAGGAAAGTTATAGGCTATATTACATCACGCTCCGACTAACAGAAGCAATTGTTAATAGTGAAATTTAACAAGTGATTCAAAGGTGGTTATTGCATAATGATGTGTCATATTTGCAACGCATAACAGTTTCTTCTATAAAAATTTCAAAATGTCAATTAACAAAAAGTATCACATACCTTCCAAACTTATCAGCGAGGACGGAACCAAGTATGGAGCCAGTGCAACCACCCACTATAAATATTGATACCACGGAAGACCAGAGGACATTGAGCCATGTTTTATCCAACGGCAAGTCGTAACGACTTATAAAACTTTCATTGCAAAAGGTCTTGATAAGCTGGAATTTAAAGAATGCATTGGTAAATGTGAGTAATAGTCATACATTCTTTTTTCAATTTATAAGTAATTAATAGACAAATGTAAGTACGCATTGAAGATTCCTAACTAACTAGGATTTGTGTATTTATATATGGACGGAGTTTAGGTTCGTATTATACACTTCTAAATAGAACTTATGATGTCAAGATTGAGTTATATATCAAGCATCTACAGTCAAGATGTACGAAAGTACAGACACCTATGAGCATATAAAAACTACGAAAATACGCTGGGCATGTGATCTTCCTATACAGGGTGTCAACTGGGAAATTTATTAGCGTCAACAGAATCGATATTTAAAAGTTAAAAACTGAATATTTTTTTAAAATAATTTTTTTAAATCGAAACGTTTGATCTTAGGCTCGTACAATATAGGCATCATTTATGAGTAATATTTTTTTTTTAATTTAGATAATTTTTAAAATATCCAACACGTGCCCAGTTTTTATTGGACTACTTAAAAAAAACTAGATTTTATCTAAATTAATTATTGAGTTAAGAATACCATATTTCGTACAATTAAGCTACATAACAACCATTGCTGAGAAAAAATATTGAAAGACTAAGGGACAATTAATTTATTTCTCAGTCTGTAAAGAGGTTACATACCTCGGCTGGTGTGTTAACAACGCCTATGTTGAATCCCACAGGCAGCGAAGAACCTAAAGTGGTGACCACCCCGGCTAGCACCAAGTAGAATGACCATCCTGCTTTGATTTCATGGGTTTGAGTCAAGTGCTGGTGCTCATTAGCAACCTGTAACAATATCGGTATATAAATTATATATTTTTTAATTGTTATATATGGGTTGTTTGTAAATGTATACTTTTGAAAACAGATTCGAGATAAGTCAAAAACTTATAAAACACACACATATATAATAGTAGGAGTAGGTAAGGAGTGAACATATTACAAGAAAATTACAATTAAAACAGTAATTTAGTAGTTTCACCAAAAAAGTTTTGCGGGACTCCTGAAAATTTGTAATTATATAGTTATCGACGTGCTCTTTCTAAATTTCTATTTTATATTGAAAAAATGACGCCCAAAAACAGTTTTTTGACAATATCTCCAAGCTTCCAGAAAACTTTTCAGGTAAACTGTTTTGAGCACCAAACAGTATTAAATTTAAACGAATGATTAGTAGAGTGACAATTTTGATATTTTTAATAAAATAAACTAAACGATAGCTTTTATGTATAATATGATTTATTGCACTTATATAGTATCAATTTCTAAACGCATATTCGAACATCCTATACATTTCTCTCTTCATGGCTGTTAAGAAATTATCTTCGTCAACAATATTTATATGTTACAATAAAATATTATAAAATATTCAACCAATTTTGATTTTTAGAATTGAATTTCGCAACTTACATAAACAAATTTAAACATAGCATTACAAAGTAACATAATATTGTTTGAATTACTAAAATCTCTACTTATAAACATTTTTTTATTCTTATAAACATACAAACAGAGCAATGCATTACCTTCCTTTGTTGCACCGTCGAGTAACTAGCCTTATCCGACATTAATAAACAATTTCGAACTGGTATATTGTTCTTAACATCTAACAGAGCATCATAACGACTTTACTTTTAAAATAAGAAAACAAAAATAATAGATTTCTCTTTATAAAGAAGGACATTGTTCATAATTAAGGCCGTTACAATGAATATATAAAAAAACTAATAAGGAAAAATAAGAAATGGAAATTAAAGAAATAGCAGACATTTAGTGCTAGAATCTATTAAAAAAGGATTTACTGGAGTATTTTAAGCTAGAACATAGACTTATGACAGCGGTAGTTATATCGACGACAAATGGCAACACAGAACAAGTAAAGAAGATAGGCCAGAACCAATCACATCGCAAGCCGTCGAGCACGACGAATTTCAAAATAACTGTACCGAATCCGTGTCCTGCGATAGCTGATATATAATTTAGGAATTTATTATATTTATGTATCATAAATAAAATACTGTTATTTTCAAGAAAAAATAAGGTATCGTAAGGCATCTTGCAGATAAGAAACATCTTAATAAAATCACTCGGTTTATAGAGCACTAAGTCGGAGACCATAGACATAGAGAACTAGACCGAGCCTTCTTTCCATAGAATATTTCCAATCAGAATCCTAGAAACATTTTCATTCAAATATTCTGATTGGTCACTTCACGCGGTTTTTTTTATTTTGTCACTTTGGTTCTAGTCTAATGTAATTAGGAATATATTTACGAAAACGAGTAACCCTAGAGAGAGGGAGGGTGTACTAACGCCATATGGACGCTGATAAGCAATACTATTTTTATACTTAATAAATTTGTTTGAACAAGTATATAACCATCTTTTCTTTACTATTTTGATGAAAGATTTATTGAAACAAAAGCAGATTTGTATAATGCGTAGTATTATCTAAAAATAAGTTTTTGAAATGTATGAAATCATTATATTTTCCAAAATATAGAACACAAATGTTATATACGTGAAGTATTATCAAAATACATAAATATCTCAGAATTAGACTTTTTCTGGGTTTACACATTATTGCTAATATTGCATCCATACAACAGTAACTAATTAATAAACGAGGTACCATAGATTAAATACAGTATATATTTACTTTGATTACATATTCCTAACACATATTTTACGTAAATATATTAGTCGTGCTAGTGGATTATATTCAAGTATAAAACGCAAACACGTGCAAACAAACATCGTGCGGAACCATTGAAACACAATAAGACAAAGCAGTATAACTTGGCTATAGAATATCCGTTAAGCTGAAGACACTACAAGTATTAAAGTAATAATTACGTGCATTTAAAACGGTATTACTGTTTAGTGCATCACATAGAAAGCGTTAAGCCGAAGTTACATTACAAAATTAATGGTATGAAAATTAATTTATCAAGTTAATATCTCTTAGAATTTTACACGTAAACATCCATTTTTGAAAAATACGTAATTTTATTTACTTGAATGACATACTTATTAGAGTTATTTTTATTAGTTTATGATCTAACTACTAAAGCGATTTTGATGGAAATTCTATGTAACAAATGGGAGAGTATACTCTTTAAAATAAAGAATTTACCAAATCGGTCCAGCAATTTTCCAGTAATCAGAAAACATATTGAAAAAAATCCTAACCAAATTGAGAACCCCTTTTTTAAAGTCGTTTAATGCAATATTAACATTCATGACACTGGAATAGTTTCACGTCAAGCGCAATATTTTGTGAAAACTTCAAATCATATCATATAAATTATTTCACCGCGTAATTTCTGCATTGTAAGTCGACGCCATTAGGACAGCAATACTGTTGATTTTACGACACTATTCTTTACACGAAACTATCTACACGAGTACTAAGAAATAATTTTATTTAATAAAATCAAATTTATCATTCAAAACATTAATTTCGTAATGTATATTGTTTTAATAACGTAAAAGGATACACGTCAGAGTTACGAACGGCGAGAACATTGTTAATCCGAATATGAATGTGGTGAACTCAACCACCACCAGAGCTAACGATGTAGCCAGACCAGTCACAAACCTGAAATCATTTTAGCTCGTTACTAGTCGGAAAACTTATCATAACTGTATAATTAGTCTTAACAATTGTACGGCCATAATAATACGAGTCACATGTTAGTCTGCACTGAGTATTAGCGAAAATAGGTAATCGCTCAAGTTAGTTAATTACATATTACTAATTGTCAATTAATAATCATGAAATTAGAAGTGAGATATTTTAGGCTGCTACTCCTAATAGCTAGAATGTTCTCTGTAGTTACTTTAAACCAAATATTAAGTTTTTTATATCGTTTGACTTGTATAGTATGCTTTTAAAAAAATAAATAAAGTCATAGACAGAAATGCGAATAATATTCGCACTGTCATTATCTGCTTACAATAGTTATCTTGATTTTGATGTAAGTCGATTTTTAATCCAACCCTGACTGCTTTTAACACAAATGTTACTCAAACCGCCTTTTACCTTTACGCGAGCTATGCTATCATTTCGCACACGTTTAAGTGCGCAAACTTCTTTACACAAGCAAACGTTTACATATAAAGAAATCTGGCTAATCAGTAAATAGTATTGAATCATTATCGACGTACAATCAATATTATGTGTTAAAATATTATTAAAATTATGGATGGATTTATCGTTATGATGATACGACACGATAAATTTATATTAATATGACTTCTTTAATATAGGACGCCTCTACCAGTAGCGTATGTATAAATATTATTCAGCACTACTTGTTATTCTTCCCTACATCAGTAGAGTACAATATGAATATACCTCAGTGCGATATATATAAACATAATTTTAAAATAAATATATATATTATATAATATAATGATAATATTTTGTTAATATATTATTTTTTATATTTTACAACTCTTTTCCCTTAATTAATAAGTACAATAATGTCGTGCATTAGTATTAGTATTAACGCTATGAATTATATGAATTGTAACTGTATTTTATTCGCAGATTTTTGGTACTTAGAAATTATAAAATTGGTGCATAAAATGTGGCAACAAAAATGAAACGCAAATAAGCTCCTAACTAAGTTATAATACCTTTTCCGTTCATTATTTTTACGGTTTGAATGAAATTAGTTCCGGACGTTATTAATAAATAATATAACACACAAAAAATTCATAAAAAATGAGTTTCCGCTATTCAACCATAATTAAATCTTTTTACACTCGGGATAATTTTGCACGCCTAATAACGCGAAGCATTTGAGGTAATGCTCGACTTTAAATTTTAATCACAAAATAAGTTCATTAATGTTTATTTTCTATGTACCTTGTTATGTAAACAAAATTTTAATTATAAGTACATATTAAGCTCAAAATAAATCGCAGTTCTTTTTAAATAGAGCGTAACCGCATGGCTGTAGTAAAAACTGATTTATGTGCCAATTTAGAAAATAGTAACAAACAATTTTTATTTATAATGTAGAAAATATTTTTAAAACGAATCATCCAAAATCAAACCATTCCGCTTATGTAAAAAAAATATGGCTATAACCTCTTAAAATACAGTACCGTATCACGTATTATGATCGAACGATAATTATTAAGTAAACAATAAGTAATATAAAATTACTCACCTGCTCTTTTTTCTCAGTCATTATGTATTCCGACTAACGCGTTACAAGCTCAACCGTGAATGAAGTAAATACACATTATATTATATATTAACTACGAATTACCGCGCACTTATACACAACATATCGTATCTACGTGCGGTTGAAAACTTCGAACTCAAGTAGAGCGCTTAGCTGTACATATATTTAATTTTAGAGATCGTGTTAGTATAAGTATTTTATTGTAATTAAACAATTTATTCTAATAAAGCACGGTAATAGAATGTTTACACTAAGTAATTAATATTCCAAACAGTCATTTAGTTACTCGCCTTGAACTTAGCAACCTCTTTCAATGACTAAAGCTTTATAAAATTGCATAGATGTACGTTTAAACGCGGTTTTTACACTAAAAGGTTGCTGACCTCATATTACTCAAAAACAAAGTACTCAATACGAATTGGGTTACTATTTTAATATGGCAACATAGAAACGAATTAGCGCGTAAGTGAATAGAATTCGGTTGACCGAAATGGTCGCGTGTGATTACGTCACGTGACCGTATCTGATTGACCCTACGTGTAGGCAGATTATCGTTTTTATAAGTGAACGAGGATCAGAAATCATTTTGTTATTTAAGTTTTAAAATACTGGTACGCAACCTGATTTAATTAATTACGTTAAATAAACAAAACATTTGAAGATTTTTTTAAATATTGTTTATAGTAACATGACCAAAAATATTAATACGTGTATTATATACCTACATACGGCAATGTAACTTTGTATATTACGATAAATCACGTTTATAGTTAAGCCATCTTTAATAAATTATTTATAATGTGTTGGTACATGCATGTAAGATAAATAAGCGATACAATTTAACAATGTTGCACCTTCAACAATGAAATAAGACAGAAATTCAGGCATAAATTTTAATATACATGAGATGACCACATAGCAACAACATCGATTTTTTATTTATATTTTATAATATTACATAGAATTATTTTAATAGACATATTAAAATTAATTTTATTTTTATTTAAATCTTAGCCGTAAAATATTGTTAAAATCAAAAATGATCAAATAATACATAGATTATACAATAAACAAACATATTAAACCAATATTAACATTGCATATATATTAAGTTATATTATCTTTGGTGTAGAATTATATTTCCTATTGTTTTAAGAAGCTGTAAAGTCTTTATCAGTCTATATACACAATTAGTTATTTATGGCATTGTAAACTGCAAATCTACCTAGCTCTCTAGAGACTGTTAACTAATGTTAAATAGAAATTATATATTCGAATAATATAATAAACATGAGGCGTTTTACAGGTCGACTTGTTGTATGAAAGTGTACGTATATATGCATTAACTTACTTGGCGCCAATAACTCAACTATATAGTCTGTTTTTCTTAACTTGTCCTTTTTAGCACACAAATATGGCGTATATTTAACCACACATAAGAGTTACATATGAAAAATTATCGAACGAATGATTGACTGATGTTATAATAAAAAATTGTAATGAAGAAAAATGTTCGAAAATTCTAAATTTTCGTTCCGGGTACTGTTACCAAATAAAACAAGTAAAGAAAAATAAACTATAATTAAATTATTTTAACAGTTGGGCCATAATAATTTAAGACGACACGATTCTCCCTCTGGCAGTTCGCGTTCAATATTACAGATTATAAAATATACAAACAGCTTTATAATTAACAATCGTACAATATTGAATACACTAAACGGAACTTCTGAAAAAATCGGATTTAAATAATTTTCACAAAGCACCAAGCGCTCGGTAGAATTCAACGTACATACACACCATTACAACATTCACAATTACTTTCTTACCCGTAAATTAAAACTAGAACAATTGTATTCAAAATTTAAGTCAAAACAATTTACAAATGACCTAGGGCAAATTATTTTCATAGTTTCTACACAACCACGACTTAAATGTATTTACCAAATTTTTTTTTGGTAAATTTTGATTGGAGACTTAAATCTTATACAGTGAAATTTCGATACATGGCATTACGTGTTTTAGGGGCATTGAAGTCGATTATTTACGAAATTATTTATGTTCATACTCGAGGCATTTAAATTTTTTATTTTACCTTGTATAATCAAAGTTAGCAAGTATTGAGTCGTAATAATAGTCGTAAGAATTTACATTTGATTACTCACGCAAAATAGTTTGCGAAGGTAAGCGTAAACTATCACAAACTTTTTCCAAAAACCAGAAGCACAGCTAGTATTATTATTAAACCAATAAAGTAAGAAAAATAGCTAACGCGAGCTTGCTCTAATTACAGTATTATAAGAACAAAATTACACTTGTAAGTTTTACTTTCGTAACTTAAATAAAAATACTCAGTAGCCTGGTAACTGTTACCTAAGAAACTTTACGAAAGCTATGAGTGTCAAAAATAAGGCATTGATAATAAATACTTTCAGGTAATGTTTATGAAAGTCTAAGAGCAGAACTTAGAAGTGTATTTCTCAACAAATTTCGTCATATTATACTGTATTTCTTTAAGCAACAACTTTCCAAATTACTACATAAATAAATCAATACATCTATACAGCAGGCATCACGAATCAGTTTTTGTGTCTGTTGTTTAAAATATCATGATTGTCATGGTTCATCGCTTTTGTTTTTTTTTAAGCTGGTAACATACACCAGCACAAGTTACATCATAAAATATCTAAATACTGAATTTTAAATTATTAAGTTTCTATTTAATATTCCACTGCTTAGTTAAGGTTTACACAATATATGTCAACCGACCATCTCGTCTGCTGGCATATATCTACACATTGCCATTTGATAAGTTCTGCTATAGAGTATAGATCATTAATTTCTTGTTTATAATGTATGAACTGAGCCGAGATGGCCTAGTGGTTAAAACACGTCGATATCAACCGATGATCGTGGGTTCAAACCTTAGCTAGCACTGCTAATTTTTTCAAGTGCTAAATTAGTGTTTAAATTCATCTCGAGCTCGGCGGTGAAGGAAATCATAGTGAGGAAACCTGCATGTGCCGGGAGAAATTCTGACACATGTATATCCGCCAATCCGCAGTGGAGCAGCGTGGTGGATTAAGCTCTAAACCTTCTAATTAATATGAGAGGAGGCCTTTGCCCAGCAGTGGGATATTTACAGGCTGTTACTTTTTACGTATGGACTCTCCCTTAATCTTGAGACAAGGTACAAAATTGACAACCAGTACCCTATTATATGACTTAAAAAATCATTTCCTTTATTAGTTTATGCTTTTTGAAGGAACCCTGTATACACGAGTTTTATCAAACATGTGCAAGACTGAAATTGTACAAATCTAACAAATAACTGCTATAAACGCGTATTAATTCTAATCCAGATTAAACTGATTTTAATCTACTATTAAACAATTTATTTCGAAAACATTATTGGATTTAGATTTCACTTCAAAAAAGTTAAGATAAGATATTACAAAATTTTGTTAATATTAGAGATGATAAATTTATTTCAATTTTAGAACCTATTGGGGTAACCCATTGGTAGAATTTTAATATAATTTTGGCGAGTTTATTTTATAAATAAAGTATAAATGATTTTTATATGGTTTATGAGGAGATATGACTAAATCACTATTAAGAACAATCACAGATAAATAATTGATTGAAACTTATCACGATAAGAATAAAAATGTGCATTTTGAAAGTTATTAAATAAAAGGTAAATGGCAAAATAGTACACTTGGTATAGCATCCTTACTGTAAATTTTTTTTGATGAGCTCTTTTTGGTATGGGAACATTTTATGAGTTTATTTTACAATGACCATCATGTTATGGAGATTGTGAATGATGAGGATTAAAGTTTATAATACTTTTTATTTCACTGTTACTTTTTGTTACTGTAAGTTTTCACTTCTATGAGAAATCTCTATGACAACAAATTTTTATTATTTTATTTTAATAGCTATAACACTCCTGAAATCACTGCAACTACTTATTCGTCTAACAAACCCATTAAAACAGCATTTTTAATATCTTCATTGTTGTTTTATTTACTGTTGATCATATTTTTTAAAATTATGAGACATGTATGCTTGCAATTTTTTACATCCTTTAATTACGCCACTATAGTTTATGTTCTATGCTATGTGTAAAGTTAAGTACGTATATTTAAAATAAATGTAACTCTTATTTAATGATCATACACATTAAAATTTATAACTAAAAATAATAGAAAAAAGGTAACTGGCGCATAATGAGAAGACAGAGACATGCCACTTGCGGCTCAAAGTGAAAATATTATGAATAAGAGGTAAATATTGGATGAATCGATATATAATCTTTATTTAGATGAAATAACTTACCAATTTTGATGCGTCTGAACGGTCATCAGTTGGTGTTGCAGTTGATGTTGGTTTGGAATCAGAAAGCAGCGATGAAGATTCTCGTTGTTCTCCCATAACAGAGTTAGAAGAATAGAGAAGTGGCCCAGGAGGGTTAAAAATCGGACTGATATAGACGTATCTGCTCCTCTCATGCCGATTTTGATTTAAGAAAAAACTTTATAAGTTTAATTCAGTTATTCCTTGATTCTTTTTTTACAATATTTACAAAGATATTATAACAAATTTGAAATCTGACACATAAACTTATAAAAGTAAGGTTATAATGACATTTTTGATATTGTTGCCTGTTTAAGACAAAGTTATTTTTTTACTTTTTTAAATTTTCGTATCCATTCCAAGATCATTTTGATCAGGCATCATTGCACTTAAATAAGGACACTTTTTAATAAAAATGCATATTGAAATTCAGTCAATAGAGAGAACCTTGCTTCTTTTATATTATTTTGACTTCCAAGATATTATATACTGGTACCATTTAATCTGGATTGCGTATGCAACTTCCGAATATATTATTCTTTCGTTCTAAATTTAAATAGCCAGTTGTATCTAAGGATGAAACAATTGCATGAAATAAAAATTAGTTCTTATGTATATATTTTTTTATTATAAAGATTTTAAAAGATTGATTAAACATAATAGAACTATAAATGTATAAGTAACTACGTTTCCGAACTAAATTTTCAAACTTTAATTGCCGGGACACGGGAGATAAAATAAATGTCATTGTCAATTATAAAATTAAGGTGAAAATAAACAATTTTGTTGTTATTTTCGGCACATATTTCTTTAATTATTTCTAAATGAAGCTCTATAAACCCAGCTGGGTAAATCATGATGGTGAGTTAAGTTATAAAAGTGATAAAAAAGTTTGAGTTCTTTCATTTAATGTATTGTATATACTTTCAGACAAGCCAATATTTTCTGTGGATATTCATCCAACTGGTAAACGCTTTGCAACTGGGGGGCAAGGTGAAGACTCAGGAAGGGTCGTGGTGTGGAACTTTAATTCAGTACTATTTAAAGAAGTTGAACAAGATCCAAATGTGCCCAAAATGCTATGTCAAATGGATAATCACTTAGGTTAGACTATTTTATGTAAATTTCATTTACATCCGCAGAATTAATAACACCTAAGAATAAATGCGGTTTTTTTAGATTGTATTTGTAATATGTATAAGCTTATTTTGATAAAAAAAATGCTTAGAGTACAAAGTAAAAATATCCTTTTGTTTGTATATAGAATAATAACCTTAAACCAATTTACTTTTCCCCAATCTTCCTATAAAATCCATGATAAATTACACCATATTTGTGCAAAGTAATAAAGTAACATCAGAGGGTATCTTAAATGTTTCTGTTTTCAGCATGTGTAAATTGTGTCCGATGGAGTAACAGCGGTCAGTATCTAGCATCTGGTGGTGACGACAGTTTGGTTATGGTATGGGGATTGAGTGTGGCGGCAGGAGGTGCTGGGAAACACAAAGCTGAAACTTGGAGATGCCTGTCGACATTGAGAGGACATGCAGGTGAATAGAATGTTGTATTTACTTATTTATTATTTATTTATGCACCTTGAAAACTAATTATAAACTTATGATAAGAGAATGCATATAAAATAACTCTTCCAGATACCATTAAGTATATTGTACAATATAATATAAAGCAACAATAATGTTTCAATACCTCCCACGTAAGTTATTGTAAGCCACAAAATTGCCGTTAGCGTTTTTTACTGAATACTACACGGATTTGCATTGTTTAATGCATTCAAAGTGAAAAAATACCAAAAATCTTTTTTTTTTTTTCAAGGAAAGATACACCAAAATACGCCTGAAAAAAGGCGTATTTTGTTGTAACTTTCAAACTAAAACGGATTAAAAGTGCTCTACTGTAAAATTGTAATTTTGGGGTTACAACAACTTACGTGGGAGGTATCGATTTTAACATAATGCAATCATTTCCCTATCATATTATATTCATCGTTTCAATGAAATTTTAGTTAATATAGCACAATACTAAAAAGTTTGGAAAGTTAGATTTAAGTTGATTCCTAGTTATTGTAGCTATATTGAGGCCATTCTAAGATTTATTCCTTACAACAATCAATTTCTGCATCAAAATGAGAATTATTTTTTGTTTAAATTGCTAAGTTTGATTCCTGAGCCATATGCAATTTTTGTGCAAATCTTTAAACATAGTTTTTCTTAGCATCATATTTGGTAACATGGTTTCATAATTTTAGTTTTAACTCTACTGATCAGTAGGGTAGTATCAATATAAATTATATTGTACAATTTATTGAATCGTATTTGGTTTCAGGTGATGTTCTGGACTTAGCGTGGTCACCGTTAGACAAATGGTTGGCGAGTTGCAGTGTTGACAACACAATTATTATTTGGAATGCAGAAAAGTTCCCAGAAATGGTCTGTGTGTTGAATGGTCACACTGGTCTGGTGAAAGGAGTGGCTTGGGATCCAGTAAGTCATAATGCATTTAAAAAAATAATGTGTAATAAAGATTAAATTTAGGAGGACTGCATCAACATTCTGTGTAATTCAATCGTTTCCCTTTTTCACCATAAAATGTAAATTTCGAAAATTGTCCCAAAAAGTGGGAGCCATAATACATTAGAGGAAGAATTTAAAACTTTAAAGATGAGTGGCATACCACCCTTTTATATTAGATTTCAAAATGAGCATGAATTCATGATTTAGTAAATATTGCTGGAGTTTGTTGGAGCCTTTTTTTTTTGTTTTTATAATATTAATTTCTTTCATACTATTTTAGGTGGGGAAATATCTAGCTTCCCAATCTGATGATAAATCTTTGAGAGTCTGGAAAACAGCAGATTGGGCATCTCAGACTGTTATCACTGAATCTTTTGAAGAGTGTGGAGGTGAGATAGAGTATTATTTATATTTAATTTTGTATTAGATCACACACATACACATACTTTGTTCTTAGATCAATTCCGGGTCGCAACATTTCCGCCTTGGTTAAAAAAACCTACTACTGATCAACACATCGTAAATAGATGATACCAAAATATGCAGTATCATTAAATCATTTTTTTATTAATAAATGTATATTATATTACCTAATCATTCGTAAAAAAAGGTCCTACTGGAACCAGCTTGGTTTTAAAAGTATTAAGTGGGCACGAAGGGGCAGTGTGAAATTACCAGACCATGGCAAAATAATGTTTGGCAAACACTGTATTCCTACAGTAAAGTATGTTCGTGATGGTTCCAGGTACGACGCACGTGCTGCGGTTGTCGTGGTCACCCGACGGACAGTACGTGGTGTCAGCTCACGCTATGAATGGTGGGGGACCCACCGCGCAGGTGGTGGAGCGTGACAGTTGGCGCTGTGACAAGGACTTCGTGGGACACCGCAAGGCCGTCACGTGCACTGTGAGTACTGCGTGAAGGAGGGTTGTCACGTATACAGTACGAGTGAGGGGGGAGAGGAAGGCTAAACCGGATATTTTTATTGGTCCTTCGAGCCGGATTGAACCAGCGGCCTATAGTCTATTGTTCAGTAAAAAATGGCGTAGGTGATAGAAGCAGTATTGATTTAAGTCGTTCTTATTAACTGTCGGGGATACAGTAAAAAAAAAATACATTTTGACTTTTTACTTTCTGCAGCGCTTCAATAGTAACATCTTTGTAAAAGAAGGCAAAAAGTGTTGCTGTGCTGCAGTGGGCTCACGAGATCGTTCCCTGTCCATCTGGCTCACGTCGTTGAAGCGCCCGCTGGTGGTCATCCATGAGGTTTTCAGTGACAGTGTATTGGACCTTTCGTGGAGTTCAGATGGTAAGCTTATTTGTCAAATTTCGTCTAAAGCAAAACATTTTCAAAACTAACATTAAAATTATTAAAAGTATTAAAATTATCTTATCTTATTTATAAGAGCTAAGTCTGGTATGTGCGTAATATTTTAATTACTTTTTAGGACTGAAACTCTTAGCTTGCAGTACGGATGGCACAATCGTGTGTATACAGTTCACGAACAAGGAGATCGGTACGCCGCTTACGACTGAGGAAAAGGTATGAAAAAAATTTTTGGTATTTTACAGCTACTTATCTACGATTATTAAATTATCTACGATTTTGTTTATTAAGAATAAAATTATAATAATAAAAATTAAAGTTTGTTAATGTCTCACTTCTGGACAAAGGCCTTTTTTCTTATTGATCTAATTCTATCCTGTAGGTACACTAAGGATTAGTGGAAAAGGACAAAATTGTCTCCTTAGACTAGCAATAGTAGAGTAAATAAATTTTCAATTCTCTTTAACTTCATCAATGTTAGCTATATTCGGTTGATTTTCGGTTAATTTGTTCATTAAAATTTAAAATCATGTAAAATTTAGAGTTTCTCAAAAAGAGGAATACCACTAAGAAACCGCACATTATACAGGTAAAAAAGGTAGCCTAACAAAACATTATATTAACTGCTCTATATTATCATCTCTCAACAGAATGCCTTCTATGAGAAAATATATGGGAAATGTTTTGTTAACGAACCCGGTGGTGATCTCACGTCCAATTTGTTGGTGGAGTGTCCGGAGATATTGCTAGCTCGGGAGAAGCAGGAGGCTAAGAAGGAACCACCTAAAGAAGAAACGACGCCGAAGAGTGATAAATCACAGGTATTCTTAAATATTAACATATTTTCAAAATAGTTATAAAATGTGTTTTGCGGTTTCTCTGTTATTCCAAAATTGGAATGTTGAATTTTATTGAACAATTCCATTTGACGATTGTCACGAAAGTACTCCCTAAAGCAATAGACAAAGTATTATCCATCTTCTACAATCCACGATCCTGAAGCTGAGATCGTGGATTGGCCAAAAATGGATTGTCTAGTGTGGATCCACCTTTAGATCAAAAAAATAAACTAATACAAATGGATCGATCGTTATCAGAGCTCGGTGGACCGTCCGATATGGGCCTAGTAAATCAACCAACCGGTGTCTGTTCTCAGAGCGACCACCACCACCAGCAGCACCAGCAGCAGCAGTACCAGTCGCCGTCGCTGCCCCCAGTGCGGCCGGTGGACCGGCAGATCGAGACGCGCACGTCGGACGGCAAGCGCCGCATCACGCCCGTCTACATCCCGCTCACCAGCGCCGACGCCAAGTAATACACTGACATTCACAGCAGCAGTCGGTGGACCGGTGGACCGGTGGACCGGCAGATCGAGACGCGCACGTCGGACGGCAAGCGCCGCATCACGCCCGTCTACATCCCGCTCACCAGCGCCGACGCCAAGTAATACACTGACATTCACAGCAGCAGTCGGTGGACCGGTGGACCGGTGGACCGGCAGATCGAGACGCGCACGTCGGACGGCAAGCGCCGCATCACGCCCGTCTACATCCCGCTCACCAGCGCCGACGCCAAGTAATACACTGACATTCACAGCAGCAGTCGGTGGACCGGTGGACCGGTGGACCGGCAGATCGAGACGCGCACGTCGGACGGCAAGCGCCGCATCACGCCCGTCTACATCCCGCTCACCAGCGCCGACGCCAAGTAATACACTGACATTCACAGCAGCAGTCGGTGGACCGGTGGACCGGTGGACCGGCAGATCGAGACGCGCACGTCGGACGGCAAGCGCCGCATCACGCCCGTCTACATCCCGCTCACCAGCGCCGACGCCAAGTAATACACTGACATTAACAGCAGCAGTCGGTGGACCGGTGGACCGGTGGACCGGCAGATCGAGACGCGCACGTCGGACGGCAAGCGCCGCATCACGCCCGTCTACATCCCGCTCACCAGCGCCGACGCCAAGTAATACACTGACATTCACAGCAGCAGTCGGTGGACCGGTGGACCGGTGGACCGGCAGATCGAGACGCGCACGACGGACGGCAAGCGCCGCATCACGCCCGTCTACATCCCGCTCACCAGCGCCGACGCCAAGTAATACACTGACATTCACAGCAGCAGTCGGTGGACCGGTGGACCGGCAGATCGAGACGCGCACGACGGACGGCAAGCGCCGCATCACGCCCGTCTACATCCCGCTCACCAGCGCCGACGCCAAGTAATACACTGACATTCACAGCAGCAGTCGGTGGACCGGTGGACCGGTGGACCGGCAGATCGAGACGCGCACGTCGGACGGCAAGCGCCGCATCACGCCCGTCTACATCCCGCTCACCAGCGCCGACGCCAAGTAATACACTGACATTCACAGCAGCAGTCGGTGGACCGGTGGACCGGTGGACCGGCAGATCGAGACGCGCACGTCGGACGGCAAGCGCCGCATCACGCCCGTCTACATCCCGCTCACCAGCGCCGACGCCAAGTAATACACTGACATTCACAGCAGCAGTCGGTGGACCGGTGGACCGGTGGACCGGCAGATCGAGACGCGCACGTCGGACGGCAAGCGCCGCATCACGCCCGTCTACATCCCGCTCACCAGCGCCGACGCCAAGTAATACACTGACATTCACAGCAGCAGTCGGTGGACCGATGGACTCCTCTTTCCTGATTTGATTTCCTCTGCATAAAAAAAAAGCATTTCCCCAGATTTGAACTCCTTGGTTTATTTTGCAGCGAGTCTCTGGGGTCCCAGCCGGCCACCGAGAGCTGCTTCAGCACGTCGTCGCAGGGCAAGTCGCGCATCCGCGTGGAGAGACGTGACGACATCATCATCCACCCCAACGTCAGCAACCACGCCACCTCCAGCGCCAAGAATGACACGTTCGTTAACACTATTATTATCTGTGCTAAAGTTATTTCAATGTGTAAATTCCAAAAAAAAAACACAAAATAATACTACATTTATATTGTATTATTTTATTATATATATGTATGTATAACAATTTACCTTATTACAGAAATCTCGAGCAGCGGCTGCGCAAGCGCACAGCGGTGACTCTCCCCGGACCCAGTGCTGATGACTTGCAGGCCAAGCGCGCCTGCGCCTCGCCCGCGGGGACCCCGGGGGCTGCGGGGGCCGCGGGCGCTGCGGGGGCTGCTGGGGTCGCGACCCCCACCGGACCCGCGCTGCCGGCGCCCGCGCTGGGGACAGCGGGGCCGGTGGTGCGCGCTGCTGGGGCTTTGAGGCTACAGGTATTTCTAAATCTGTGCTAGGGTTGCCAGATTGCCGGAAGATCTTGAATTGTCCCGGAATATTGCGACTTGTCCCACGTCGAGGAATTAAATTATACTGTCTCAGTTCCAAACAAGATTTTACAGAAACTTCTATAATTCCATAAGTTGTATTTTTTTTAAAGGAAATTTCCTCTTTTTTTTTAAACCTTTATTTTGATAATTTTTCACTGAAATACATATGTCTTTCGAAAATTACTAAACAATATTTTTTTTTTGGTTTCTCTACGTCTTATTGTCTGTAATAAAGTTTCCCGGAAATTATGAACTTGTATCTGGCAACCCTAATTTTGCTAATATGATGAAGCTTTTCTTACTCAACTAGGTACATGTTAATTTTTCAATCGGTGCTTATTATTAATCAAATATCCATATTTTATAATCGACAAAGTTGTATCCGTCGTGGTCACGAGCTGGCTCATTTATATATATAACGAAACTTCAGTCAAAAAAGGTATTATTACGATTAGTTATCGCGATAAGACCCGTTATATAAAATATAAATAGTATAAATTGCGAAAGTTTAAAGTATATAATATGACTGTATTAATTAGGAATTATTTTACATTTAAAGTAATTTATACAACATAATTATTAACTTTAATAATTGAATACTTTGAAGAAAAGTAATTTTCGTTGTTTGATATTTTATTTTCAAATTTCACTTTGTACTAACGTGTAAATAACTTAAAATTTCAGGTTGTGAACAAAGCATGCAATACGTACTACGGAACGTTATCGAGGCTCGAACTCATACCGAACAACTCAGCATCAAACGATCCTATCTGGGAAACTTATTTAGGTAAGTTTACATAGCACTGATATCTAGGAAATATTCAATTATATAATTTTTATGAAAATAATTTCGAATCTATGTGTTATTATATTCAAGTTTAAATTCATGATCATGATAAAATCAATAAATTGTTGATTTTATGACCCGATAGGTACATTTATGCACTGAGGATTTCGAATTTATTTATGTTTAGTGTTATTTATTAGTAATTTAATGTATTTGAATCTTATGTAATTAAACATCTATAGTCCATAGTTATCTGAGAACAAGTAAAATAAGATTAAGATATCTGGTTAAAGTTTTTAATTGAAAACGAAATGTCATAAAAGACCGCGTTATATTGTGATGAATCGAACTGGATAATTTTATTCCTGATCCAAAGATCTATTCTTTAAAAGAATAAAAAACTAATTAACGCCGACGAAGGCTTAGTTAGCGCACTTTGGGTACTGACGGTAACCAGGTGTCGCAATGTGAAAACAAATTTTCGGAGGAGATGCGCATGCGCAAGCGATCCTGCGGTCTCTATATTTTCATGCTGAGGGATTTTAGAGGCTATAATTGTAGCATTGTGAATTAAACGTGACCCCCCAGGCTCAGCGGTGACGTGCATCGCGTGCGACGCGCGCTGGGCGTGCGTGGCGTGCGCGGACGGCGGCCTGCACGCCTGGCGCCTCGCCGCCGCGCCCGCGCGCGCTCTGCCGCACCTCGGTGAGCGCGCGACGTCTGACGTCTGCCTCGGTCCTCTCCTGCCTCCTCTTCTCTTCCATCTCTTATTCCCTTTTGAAACTGACAACGCAATTGTAGCTCAGACCAGAGGAGCTACAATTGCATAGACATCTATGGAAGACGGTGATCACTCAACAGCAGGTGTCCAGTCTACATCTTTATTAGCAATTTAAAAAACATACATGCTCATGCACACTTTTACTCACGCACACTCATGTATACTCGCACATAATCACCCATGCACGCATACACGCACGCTCATATAGGCATACACATATATAGTAACGCATTTACACATAATCACACACGCACACACACAAACACTCACTCTCGCCCTAGCGCAGGTGCGCACACGCACATACAGATCATATTACAATTTATTTTATGATTACTTTGCAGTATTCTTTGTGATATTCATATGTGAAATTTATTACAGAAATTTGTAATACGCTGTAAATGTGTTACGCTGTAAACTAAATCAAGAAATTTCTCATAAAAGTTGTTCAATCAGTTTACATGTAAGCAGTATAGTCGATCTATGCAAATAATCTTACAGTTGGACACTTAAAAAAAACTATGACAAAATTCTCAAACATTATTAATTTCTAAATTACCATTAAACTACATATATCACATTCTATATATCAGCGTATACTTAAGACTGCTACTCTCCTATCAGTGTATATTTCTCTCACCAAATGCCAAATAATATTCCAGCTCTGCCATCCCAAGCGGCCAAGATGACTCTATCTGGAGACACCCTCACAGTGGTGACCACGTCCGCGGAGCTGGCAATATGGGACCTGGCCGCAGCCACCTGCCTCGTACGACCATTATGTTTCAGAAACCTACTCGCTCAAGGTGGTGAGTAACACCCTTTAAAAACTTTCATAAACAGAATAATTTATTGACTTTAACACTGTAACTGATATAAAATAACTCTGTGACTTGGTTACAGTTACGCTGGTTTCCAGAAACTTAATTAAAAAAAAATAAGTCATTGACACTAAGTTCTTTCAGATGTAAAAGAAATAAGCAATTTATAAAAATCAGTCACTTAAACTAATAAAATAATGTCTTTCTATGAGAGAACTCAAAAGTGTGTTTCGTAATAGATAAAAAAAGTAAAAATTTACGTTGACAATCACAGAGTATAAAATTTTATTCACATTGTATAAACTGTTGGCGTTGATATGTTTATTTGACGTTACCAGTTATAAATAATAAATAATAAAAAATATATATATAAGTATAATTCTCATTTACTATTTTTATTTTCTATTTGCAGTAACAGTAACAAATTGTTCTCTACTGGAGGACGGCAACCCTATGATCTCGCTCAGCAATGGAAAAAGTTACATTTATTGCAAAAAGTTATGCGCGTGGTACGTTTTTCTCCAAATGTTTTTAATTACTGACCATGTAAAGTTTTTATTTAACTAGTTTCTTTTTATTTCGTTAATTTTCATGGTAAGTTCATGCTCGATGAAAATATTAATTATATCTAAAATCTTTATACAAAAAAAAAACTTAATGATTCCTAAAACAATATTGTTATAATTTTATCAAATAATTTTAGCCCTTATATGACACTTAATAAGTAAACACATTCCGGGACGAAAAACACGACTCTTCGAACAATTACATTAGCTCAGTTTTAACCATTTGAGGAACATATCCAATATGAATTGCACTTAAAGCTGTTATTAATTGATGATTTATACATAGTACTTTGACATATATAATTATACAAGAATTAAAGAACTGTCCTTGTTAAAGAATTGTCCTGGTGCCTAATTTAGTGTTCTGAGCATTGAAGGTGATTGAGGTTGAGGAATTGAGGTATACTTTCGTTGACTATAACACTTGTCGTGTCCGCAGGGTGGTGTGGTCGGACGCGGGCGACCCGCTGCGGCGCGCGGGCGGCGGCGCACGTGCTCGCGCCCCGGCGCGCTCGCGCGCGCACGTGCCCGCGCTGCGCACGCACCCGTGCGTACTCGTATACATGCTCTTGTCAAAACTGTCACTCGTGCTTGTGTTGTTTTTATATGTTTAAATTTATTATTTTAAATATAATATGCTATTTGAAATGCGATAAAATGGGAGTGACACCCGACTCGCGTTTGGGCGATTTCTATTATTTTGTTAACATTTTAATCATAAGTCTCTTTAGATACAGAACCTTGAAAGCTACGTACAAATCAAAATACAATGCAGTTTACATTAAAATATTATAATGTTATATAGTACAACAATAGTTTATACTCATCATTAGTGATGTACAAGATATTCGTATCCATATCCGCGGATATATATTAGAAAAAAAACGCGTATCTGTATCCATTACTTTTTGGCGGATCTTCTGAACGTTTACAGATCTATCACCTTATTAATTTTCAACAAATATATGAAATTTTATACATACATATGCCCAGTCATACTAAATTATCAACACAATAGAAGAATGACCCACGCAATGCAAATTGTAACATATTTCCCTATCACGCAAATGATCAACTGCCGTTCGAACGAGCGTGAAGTGGGCGTGGCTGGTTGCAGGCGCGGGCGCGCGCTGGCGGGCGCGGCGCGCAGCTGGCTGGAGGCGCAGCTGGCCGCCAGCCGCCAGCTGCGCCTGGCCGCCGACTACCGCCACTGGCTCGTGGCGCTCTTCGACCACCTCGCGCAGCACGGTACTCGCCGCACCCACTCCTTCGCCGTCTTCTTGTTATTATTAACATATCTTTCGTTTTTTTTTTTCTATTATGTTATCTGAACGTGTAGCGTGATTTTTGTTTCTAATTTTATTTGTATTAGTTTTTAATAACTGCTTTGTCACATAGTGCATGCTGTGGACGACCGCTCCGGTGTAGTGGTGCAGAATGTATTTCTAATGCTGAAAGTTGCGGGTTCGATCCCCGCTCGGGACAGATATATATATTTGTTTATCTGGAGGTTTGTCCTCGTGGGTCTCCCCACCGTGCCTCGGAGAGCACGTAAAGCTATCCCGGTTCTTATAATAGGCCCTGATAATGGTCGTAACTCGTAGTAGGGAAATTATTCTAATCTAAATGGTTACTGCCTTGCCTTCAGAGGTTGCAGAGGTCAGATGACAGACGCTCTGTGTAAAAATCAGTAACTCGTCAATATCTGGACTAGAACAGAAAACAGACCCTGGTATAACCGGGAAAAATGCTAGATAGATGATGATAGTGCATGCTATGGTCTCCTATAACTGAACGATCACAGTCAATGTATACATAATGAATAACAATTGTGAATGTGTAGTGTGCATCTTTTGTTGGAAACATAAAATAAATAAATCATTCGTCATTCGTTTATGAGTTCATCCGTTATTTATTAATGACTATTTATTATATCACGACGTTATTACGTTTTGTTTATTATTTATTATTATCATTTTGATATGTGTGTATTTTAACCAACTACCAAAAAGAGATGAGGTTCTCAATACTGCAGGTAATTTTTTATGTGTCCGACAATTACTTAGAAATGAATTGTTTTGGTAGTCTTTTTTTCTTTTTAGTTTTATTGGACTATGTATGGTCTTTTAAGGGACGAAATTATATAAGTAAACTTAATAATCTTTTATTAATAATATATTCTTTTTAGAAATATTACTTAGATATTTTTTATGTATGTGTGTTGTACGTAGGCATACTGAAAATATTTGAGAACTAGGTATCAGTCCCGCTTATGATAAATATTACTTTAGATTAAAGGTTTTATAAATGTTAAACTGTCGACATTATATTTAATTAATTGTAAAATTTCACAGGCACAGAAGAACAGTTAAGAAATATATTGGACGATATGCTCGGGCCCAGTCACTGCACGTCCACACCTAAGAAATGGCAGAACACGATATTGGTATAAATAAAAATATATTAATTTTCTTAACGTCTTCCATATGATAGTAAATAAAAATAGGTATCTTACAAAACTAAAAGAAAAATTTTAATAATATTTCTATTAATATACCTAAATTAGCCCCTAACAAACAGACAAGCATCTCTATAAATATATCCAGTATAAAGTTATTAAAAATTAACATTATCAATTCCAGGGTATAAAGAAACACGAGATCCTAGAAGAGATGCTGTCACTTCTCGTGAGACAGCTGCAGTGGCAACGACTCTACGCTGAGTACTCGGACCAGCTGAACATGCTGAAAGACGCCACCGTCGTCAACGGACACTAACAGATCTGTGGAAGTTTTATAGGGTTTCTATATATGGCAATAATTTACAAAAAAAAAAACTTTAATGTAATATTTTTGGTATCTGTCCCTCCTCATAACGGTTTATTATTATCAAGCAAGATTTACACTTATGAGTTTTGCTGTCAGACTTTCATAAATATTTACGTAAGTTGATTTCATATAATTTACCGTCGGAGCGTTTATTTTCGAAAGCAACAGCGGTTATTAGGTTACAATTTTAGCGGTTATTAGGTTTTATGTGAATTACGAGTGTAAAATTTAAATGTAATTCGCCTTAAATTATTTTCCAGTATTCCGAAGTTTAGTAGACATAATAGAAGTGCTTGAAGTCACTAACTTATGTTATAAATTGTGTGTTAGTTTGCTTGTTTTGTTACACCTAGACACAGTAACTACTAGAACAATTAATATGAAACTTTGCATACAAATTAGTTGGGGTAATGAACGGCCTATAGATATAATCTGCATTGATTGACTAAATCTATATTACCGCGAGTAAAACCGTGGGCAAAAGCTAGTCAAATATAAAATTTAAAAGTAAATGCCCTTACATATCTTATTTTCAAGTTTTTGTTTATTATTTCCGCTAAGAACATCGTAAGCTTAGTATAAAAGTGAATGAATTAAGAGACGCTTTTAATTAAAGGTGTCTCTTAATCGAATTAGCTAAACTGTCATACGTCTAATCTAGTTTCAAATCATTGTGTGGTTCAATATCTATGATTTTATAAAATAAACTGTTCTATCGACATCTTGAGCCTTTTAAGTTTATTTAAAACCGCCGAAGTTCCAAGTCTAAGAAGTTTTTGCGAATTACCACAGTGAATTTTTGAATTTGGTCACTTTAAGGCGAGAATTGGATTTGTAAGTTTTGCTCTCGTAGCTGATATAAAATAACTTAGTAACCTAGTAACAGATACGTAAGTAGTTACGAAAGCTGTGGATGTCAAAAGTAAGGCGCTGACAGATAATTCTTTAGGTATAAGGCAATAAAAAATAACTTACGTAAATATTTATGAAAGTCTTGAGAATAGAACTTGTAAGTGTAATTCTCGTCAATACTAAATTGATAAAATATGTAAATTACATCATTAAAGTATCCAATAATGAATTATCTAAATAACTAAAAAAATAATTATTAAATATATATAGATAATATGTAAAAACTATTATTGTAAAATCATATACGTAAGTCACAAACACTGTAAGTACATTCCTATACAGAATTTATTGTAAAATGATTAGATTTTGACCGAAACTGAAATGTGTTGGTCGTAAGTTATAGTCGCGACTTACACAAGATCTGGTCCATAACAACAATAAATTTTATAGAAGGCATCGAAAACGAAATTTCCTTAATTTTGTAAACAAGATGAATAAAACCATTGACTATAACTTTAATCAGAAGCGCAATTATTTCATTTTTTTTTTAAATAATTAATCTATAATTATAAAGAATAATGTCTTAAAACACCCCTTTTCAGTAATTCCGACAAATTTAATTAAAAAAATTTACCAATACTACCGAAAACTTATGATAACGTTACTTGAAATATCTTTCATCTATTGGTTGGATTTTTTACGTAGAATAAAGGGATATTTAAAGGTAATTCAATTTATTTACCCTAAATATTCACGGTAAGTACTGACTAACCGGGTGAAACGAAATCGTTTAAATTTTGTTACTATTTCCATGCAAATATAATATACACAAATTATATATAAGTAGAACCAGAGACTAGATTAAACAATAATTTAGAAAATATGTATATAATTACCACAGATAATACAAAAATAATATTATTGTGTATAAAAACACAAGATTATTAAGTCGCGTAGCTATGTAGTAAGTCGGGGGCGTAAGTCAAGTAAGTAATGCGTGCACATAATAGAATGCAACGGATCGTTTAAGCAAAGTTGTGTTCATATCAAATCTTATGATACTAGATGTAATTTACTATTGATATATGTAATGAGTAATAAAATTAATTTAGGTAATCATGTTGATTTTCTTTATATATAATGTATTTAATGTGGGTTAATACGACAATTGAGTAAAAATTAATTTTTGTCCAATAAAATATGTGGCTTCGAATAAAATATTGAGAATTTTAAATTAGCAAGTATTCAGTGGTTATGAATGATTATTATAAAATGGATGATGATAAGCAATAATGTGTCAATCCACAAAATGTGTCACGTGTTAACTAAACTAAACTTAATAAGTAACTCTAAACTTAATACGTATGGAAAAAAGTTTTTTTGATTGAATTTATCAAGTATTGAATCATATTTTGCAATATACAATAATGTCATATATTTGAAACACATAATATTAGATAAAACTTCTCATTATATCTTTTATCAAAATAGTTAAGTAAAGATTTATATAGATATATACTTCTTCAAACAAATTTATTAAGAATAATTTTGAAGTCCGTGTGGGTTGACACCGTATTGCTTATCACCGTCGAAATTTTCTAAGTGAAGTTTCTATGAACTCTAATATAAAAATAATGAAATTATATGAAAATGTGATTTTAGTAGTATTTTTCATTTTGTAAATATGATAAGATAGTATCACTATTAATTCGATACAATTTCTTAAGTTCGCAAATTTTTCATTATGATTTTCATAATTCTTTTTTTCTTATCTTCTGAGGTGGAAAACGTCGCTCTTCGGAATACGAATTGTAATTGAATATAAATCTTACAATTTTAATAACGCAAAATGTTATTATTTAATTTAATTTATATTGATCACAATTGGACACTGTTAAGCAATAATGTGTCAACCCATAAAAAGTCATATTTGTAGATAAAGATGTATTCTGATGTGTTACTTTTTTTAATTATTCAAAAAATTTTAAAGTCATCTGAACTATGTACATAAGAAAAAAAAGTTTTTTAATTTAAAGTTTTGAATTTCAAGTGCGTTCGTATTAGTTTTTATTATACCAATTTATTTTTAATTCACTCTACCTTTTATCAAAATAGAATAGAAAAGTTTGATATATACTTCTTTTAACAAATTTATTAAGAATAGGTTTGACGTCTTCAGACGCCATATTCTCAAAATGACGTCCATGTGGCTTGACATAGTATTGCTTATCAGCGTCCAATTATAGTTGGGTTGATACTTTATAACGGTAATCTACTTTAAATAGCGCCTGATTGCATAAAATTCTGTTTCTTAAATCTAGTGTATTAGTTCTTCGATTAGAATTAACAGTAAAAAATACTTTATTAGCGATACATAAGCAATACTAAATTGTTATTTAATGACTAATGAGATTTATATCTATGTGTTACTATTACCGATTTAATTATGGATTCTTTTGAGAAATGTCGTCAGAAACAGAACAAGTTTCTAATGCAAATACATTTATTAAAATATAAGCTGAAGTATTTATAACTATATATTATGGGCTTTGTATAGACTATCCTCTATAGACAGGCGGCGCTACTGTTATGCACATAGACAATATAGTTTCAGTCGACACATTATTTAGGCATATAGCTATATTTGTATAAGTTCATGGATTGTGTCCACTTTGGACGATATCTTCATCAGTCTGCCTTTGATTTTTAATAATATTAGTTTGATAAAACCAGGCGGCGCTATATACGATACTGTTTGAATCAATTCATTGTTAGGCTATGGCTTATAACAATGCTTAATAAACAGTCCTTTAACCCACATTATCATTCGTTAATAAATATTAATTTGCTATTATTTTCACTACGTTTCAATCTTCGAAAATTTTTTATCCGCCTATTTAGTATGTAGTATCAAATCCTTCGCTGGCAAACAATCTTATCCATTTCAATTATTTATGTATATTTAAGGATCTTTAAAATATTATGAAACGCGATTGAAATATATTAAACGGTTATTATAGATAGTAAAACCGAGATGGCCTAGTGCTTAGAACACGTCGATCTCTACCGATGATCGCGGGTTCAAACCCCGGCTAGCACCGCTGATTTTTCAAGTGCTAAATTTATGTTTAAATTCATCTCGAGTTTAGCGGTGAAGGAAAACATCGTGAAGAAACCTGCATGTGCTGGGAGAAATTCTGACACATGTATATCCGCCAACCTGCAGTGGAGCAGCGTGGTGGATTAAGCTCTAATCCTTCTCCTTGATAGGAGAGGAGGCCTTTCCCCAGCTGTGGGATATTTACAGGCTGTTACTATAGATAGTCTATCAAAATATACTGAATAATTATAAGTAATCATGTAACACAACAGTGTAACAGTATCAGACTCGCTTGAAAACTGCCCTTTTATTAATTTTATATGTGATTATAATTTAGATATAAGCGCGTGATTTGGTTGTGATGTGATTTCGTTTTTATTAACGCAGTTGTTGGAATACAATATAATATTTTATATCACATTAGGATATGTGTAAAAAAAAAACCCTCATTAACTTATTTACTCATAATGAAATCTCCAGATCTGTAAGACTTAAATTTCATATCTATGAAATTCAGTAAGCGTGTTCTTTTAAGGTGTAAGTCTTAGCTAAAATTTTTTCTGAATGGTGAATGCTGGAGTATGCAATTGAACCTGAAAAAGTCGGTACCAGACAGCTAGCTTAATAAATCATTATGAACTTAAATTTCGTTTTGTTATTAATATATTAAAGGTTTTTTTGCTGGATTATTTTAATATTAAAATATTCAATTACAAAAAAAATGTGGTTTTTCTTTGTAAATTAGTTTTTCAATGATATTATTGTGTTCCAACGATTTCGATGGTCTCAGCGCTGTGCCAATCTATGGTTAGGCGAGATGTTAAAATTGGTGTTATGTACGATTTTATGTATTATGCTACAAGACTGTTTGAAAGATAAAATAAAAAAATCAATTTTACAGAACTTTGTTGTTTTAATCCAGTTTTTACCTAAAATATGATAAAGTAGGTACCTCCAGAACCCCAAATAGTGTTGTGGTATTTATATAAATTAAGAAAACAACAATAAGTCAAATGGTGTTTTGAATTTAGCAGTCTTTCGTTACACAATCGTTTGTCATGGTATACGACCTTTACGATCCATTATTTTATTTGAATTCTTTAGAATTCATTACCGTATTTGTAAATGTATGTATAATTACATATATACTTAAAACAACCTCATGTTACTTACATCATTTGGATGCCGATAAGCAATAATGTGTCAACCCACAAAAAGTGTAATTCGGAGATATTGATGTATTTTGATACTGCATCACCTATTTAACATTATTCAATAAACAATAAAGTCATGTAAACTGAAAAAGTACGGAAAAAAGTTTCTTAATTGTTACGAATTTCAAGGTCGTTCCTTATTTTGTAATTTATAAAATACTCTCATATATTTAAAAACATTTTATTAGATAATATATTAAATATTTCAACCTACTTTTAATTAATTATACCTTTTGTCAAAAAAGAAAAGAAAATATGGATAAATACTAGAGATGCGCCGAATATTCGTTTGGTATTCGGTATTCGGCGTATTCGGCATGTTTTGTACTATTCGTATTCGGCCGAATTATTCGGCATTGATGCCGAATACATTCGGTCCGATTATTTCTATTTTGTAAACTACACGACATAGGATAGAAATGCAAGACAACTCGTCTTATACAAGATTTATGTTATAATATAAATCAAAGACATTTTATGAAGAATAAGTTGAACAAAAGCTAATAAAACAAAGTAATCAAACTTTAAATCAACATTAATTTGAAACCTTGTTTATTTGTATCCTAGTCATGCGATGTTTAGAAGCAAAGTGATAGCGCGGTGCGCGGGGGTGGCGGGCAATGCGGTACAGCTCGTTTGTCATCTAGCTAGCAGAGACATGTAGCGTACATGTTAGAACCTGTTTACGCGGCAAAGCAATAAAGTGGTAAATCGAATCATTCAGCCGAATATTCGGTTCGGTAAAGGTTAAACCGAATAGTATTCGGTTATTCGGTGAAGTGATTATTCGGCGCATCTCTAATAAATACTTATTCAAATTTATTAAGAACAGGTTTGACATGTTTAGACGCAATTTTCTCAAAATGAAGTTCGTGAGGCTTATTACAGTATTGCTTATCAGCCATCTGTAACTCATGATTTTGATGATCTTTGATTCGTTGAACGGCTAATAAGTCAACACTACATTTATTGGTTCTGAAGCGCAGTTTCTTTGGGTCAGGTCAACAGTTAATAAGAGAAACAACATTTTTATATCACAATAATTTATTTTTACAAATGAGTTATGGATCACAACAGCTCTCACAAAATAAATCTTCGAGTTTAGTTGAGACAATGTTACAAAAAAAAATGAAATATTTCTCGTGAACAAAACGAAAAGAAAAATTATACACAACTAAAATAAAAAAAAATTAGAAATCATTAAGTTGAAAAAGGAGAATTAACTAGACACGAAGAGGCACTTTACTTCTACACGAGACTCTTAAGTCGCAAAATTTGAGCTCATCGTAAACAGTCACTAGGTAATAACATTTTCCTATCTATTCAACAACCCGAAAGCGGTCACTCTTAGTGATAAAATTTCTTATTGTACATCAAACATGACAACAACTATACCGATATGGAATCATTTGCGACTACAAAAATTTTGGTCCCGATTTTTGGGGCGAAAGCGTCGGCTGTATCGTTTCGGCCTACGTAACGTACATTACTCTTTTAAAAAATCATCTAAACACTTACGTCTACGAATATAGCGTCCGAGACGATTGACAATTTAACAATTTTCTTATACATCTGAGCTGGGAGGCGAACCGCGACAATAAATTAACCGACCTCGAGTATAATATGGAGTATGTACATCTGTCCGTCCGCGGCCGCCTCCCGGCTCGGTTAACTTAGAACACATTTACAAGCACTTCGTAGTTGGTGTTTCATTATGCATTTTGTACCTTCGGTGTAGGAATGCGATTACTCGACGAACTCGCTCCTCGACTACACGCCTCGCTACAATCACTGTCGACTAACTATTTGTAATCAATATTATGAAAATCGAACAATTCGTAGCTAACTTAGTATCCAGACTGGCAATCGTGGGTAACAGACACGTCTCCGACTCTCGAACGACAATAACAAGGATTTACAATCTTAAAATATTTAGTATTTCATCGAATTATCACTAACATAATTAAATATACCAGCGGAGGTGTCAACATATATCACCCACGATCGTTTCACGAGTTCGCGTAATCGGGTCCCTACTTTAAAAATATACAAACGAACTTAAACTAACGTCTTATTTACAGGCGCCCGCACTAGCGGCGTTATACATCGCAATATCGACGTGCGGCTCTCGCACTATAGGCGACGTCTACATTTAGAAATGCGACTCGAGTCAATTTCACCGCTCGAGTCAATTATTTGAATGTGACTCGAGTTCTTTAGACACTCAAGTTGAATTTGTGTTTTAAGTCACTACTTAAACGTATTTTCTATATTAATTAAGAATAACAATAAATTTTATTTATAAATCACATGAAATGGAACAAACAGGGTAAATATGATCGTGAATTTATTACGATGTTTGTTTATAAATGAATATTATATTTGTAACACTTTAATAATTACCGGACCAATTCGACGCAGTGAGTTGGTTTGGCAACTCAAATGACTATTAGAATTCAAACAAAAAAAATGGTTTGGCTGGCGTCATATGCAGGTTTCTTAAATTGTTTCTCGCATTCGATCAGCTGAATGTTCAAATTTCATTTAGTATTGTATTTCTATACAACACTTTTTATGACACTACACATTTCTAATTTTCTGTTTAGAGAAAAATCGTAATGGTCATATTATCATTGTACATGCATACAAAAGATAAATTATTGGCGATAAGAAAAATAGCGCCTGCGTTAACCAAACGGATCACCAAATCGAAAATCTAATCAAAAAACCTCATATGTACGACCAGTCTCACAAAACTCCATTAAAAACCGACTCGAGTCGCATAACCACTTCACAACACCGTCGACATTAATCGAATCACGAGTCGCTCACTGAACGCGGAACACAAGGCACGGAGCACATTGTCAGTCTACGGCTCGCTCGCTGGAGCAGCAGCACGGAGCACTGAGCACGGAGTCTATCGGGCGCGTGCCGGCGGCGGCGCTACACGCGCGCGCGCCACAGGCAGCAGAGCACGCGCTAGCAGAGCACGGCGCGGTCCTGCGCGGCGCGCAGGCGCAGGCACGGCGCCGGGCACGCGCAGCCGCCGCACTCCGCGTGCGCGCCGTGCGCGTGCGCGTGCGCGTGCGCGTGCGCGTGCGCGTGCGCGTGCGACAGCTTCGCCGGCTTCTCGTAGTCCGGCTGGAACTTCTTGCACAGCGCCAGCACGGACGGCGGATGCGACTTCCTCGATACCTGGAACGAATTATATGAGAATTAATCAGAATGAAAGACTAATGGAATTTGATGGACTATATTGATATGGTAAGCAGTAAGGGGGGCTTGATTCCATTCTACTAGAGGCTTGTCCTCAAAATTTCAGATCGGTATTAATTCTTAATATAACAGAAACATCAGTAAAATTTAATAAGATTATATTAAATGGACGCGGATAAGCAATACTGTGTCAAGCCACACGGACTTCGTTTTAAGAAAATGGCGTCTAAAGATGTCAAACCTATTCTTAATAAATTTGTTTGAAGACGTATATATCCATCTTTTCTTTTCTTATTTTATAAAATGTATAATGAATCAAGAGCAGATACATTTATTTAATATGTTATCTAATAATAAGTTTTTAAATATTTGAGATTATTTTATAAATTGAAAAATATGAAACGCACCTGAAATTCGAAACATTGATTTGAGATGCTTTTTTCCCTACATATTTAGTTTAGATGACGTGAAATTTTTATAATGTCAAATAGATGACGTAGTGTCAAAATACATTAATATCTCCAAACTTGACTTTTTGTGGGTTGACACATTATTGCTTATCAGCATCCAAATAAGACTCAGGCTTGCTTCAAAGGAGGCCAGATGTACTACGCAAAGATAAGTAACACCTTGCGTGAGATCAGATGAAAAAGACAGTAACAAAAGCAAAAAAAGCGGAGAGATGCGAGGGGGGAGGGTAGTGGGGGTGGGGTGAAGTACAAGTGGTACGTACGCGCGCGAGACTGACCTTGGGCGTGGAGGGCGCGTCGGGGAAGGGCGGCGACGCGTCGCGCGCGTGCGCGTGCTTCAGCGGCTTGTCGCGCTCCTCCTCGCCCTCTGCCGGTGGCAACACAGTCATACATATTATACGATCACGTGTCCATAAACATTATCTGTTAAATTAGGCAATGGATTTTTACGATTTTCGTCAGTAAACAGAATCATTTAACAAGAAGGTTTATATTTCTATATATATACATATTACAGAAGAGAAAGGCTAATATTTAAAAAAATACTTGATTTAAATAGGCTATTAAGCACTTTTAAATCGTAAATTTACAATCAGTGTTTTAAATAAACGACACCACTGCTTCGGAAAATAGTTTCAACCAAGGAGAACCGGCAATAACTTAGATAGATTATAAGGTTTGGTTAGACTGAACCAAAGTTCTCCAGCCGAGGTTCTTACTAGTATCTCATTCTTGATATTTTATGATAATAATCATTTGTCCCCAACATTAACCGATTTAAAATAAAATATATCAATCCACAGACAAATTTTTGAAATAAGTATAAGTAAACCTTTGCGTCATTATGGATACATTTACAAAATTTATTTGTCTTACATATTATTTAAGGTATCTTAATATATAATTATTTACAACCATATATTATAATGAAGAACCTACCTTTGTTTTCGTGTGCACCATTAGTTCCATTGCATTCACTAACACCATTGTGACCATTGACTCCATTGACGCCGTTGCTGACGCCGTTCACACCATTGACCGAAGTGACGCCATTGGTGCCATTCACTGAACCGATTCCATTGGAACTAATTCCGTTGACACCATTGGAACTGACTCCATTAATCCCATTCACCCCATTAACGCTTCCATTGATCCCGTTAACGCTGTCGGTGTCATCGTCGCTGGCGACGTCGGCTGTTCCAAAGCCGAGGCCGACTATCGCCCGCGGTATGTCCGTCTCGTCTTTCAACCAGGGGTGCTCCAGGCACTCTTCCACTGTGAGACGACCACTGGAAAATTAATTAAATAGATGATTATTATGTATATTCAAAAATTTTTAATCTAAAACGTTTAAATGGTCAGTTATTTTATATATATAATCAGAATCTTGGAATGGGCGATAAGTAGATCTAGCTAGATTCATTTTTAGAAAGCGTCGTTATATACGTGTTTTCAGGCAATGAAAAACTGCAACAATGTCATTAGAATCCAAAGGTAAATTAAATATAATTTCCGAAAAAGACGATTTACCAAAAAATATATCGAGCAAAGCTCGGTCATTCAGTTACTATTAAATAATACTAGGTCGTCTTAAAAAACTCATTCAAAATTTCAATTGATTTAATTCAATTTCTTTTTAAAGACTTTTAGTTTTATGTCAATTAATCTTGCTCGTTGAAAAGCAATATGACATCGGATATGTGAGTTATCCAGTAATATGATCTAAGCTTGATTAAATTAATTCACTGGTACTTATCATCATTATTTTAAGTTTAACGACAGCAGTAATATAAGACTCTTGCTATTTGGAATAATCTCTTAATTCTTCTAAAAATACGACAAAAATTTGCTGCATCCTCCAGGCGTAATTGGAGACATTACCAATTTTTAAATATTTAGATAATTCTTAAGACACAATTCACACCATAACAATTGTGATAAATATTCTTATTAATTTAAGACTACTTACTTCGGATCAACGACAAGAGTCTCCTTTATGAACTGGATGGCACGTTGCGAGACTCCACGGAACAGGTCGCGCGGAAAGGACAGCTGGCACTGCGCTATGTTCAAGTAGGTTTCCTGCTTCGTGTCACCCGCGAATGGCGAGTAACCGCTTAGCAGTACATACGCTAAGACGCCTACGGACCAGATATCCGCTGCTAGGGATAACGGCTCGTAGGAGAGAATTTCTGGTGCTGAAAAGAGAAAAAATACATGATCAACGGGACAGCGAAATTTGAAATATAAATTTTAATATAGCAGGCAAAAGAGGTTTTGGGCAAGAGGAGTTGGGCACTCTGTCATGTACCCAGGGCCCCGCGATCGATGGGGGCCCATAGTTACTTCTAGATTATGGAGAAGTGATTGATGATTTTACCTTTCTTAAACTTAAAAGGGTCATTATAGATTTTCCGTAAACGCTAAGTGTTACCGGAATATAATAATACATAAGTATATAATTATTTATTAATTTAATGTGACACTAAAGAAATAGAACTAACAGTCGAATAAATGTAGAATATTTTCCGATTTACTTTTTATATCTTTATTAACGAAATTGACCTGTGTCAAAGGACCCCATTATAATGTCACAGGGCCATATTATCCTAACGTGCCCAAAACTTCCAATAGATTAGAAACGGGCCTGATTGTTGGAACGATTTTTGGCCATTGATATGCAGTTTATAAAATTGTATCTTTCATCATGCACTACTATTATATCCTGTTCATTATATTTAAAAATAAGATTAGGCCTCCGTGTCATTAATAATTGTCATAACATTAAAAAAAGTTACATTAACACAAGAATTCGAACCATCTTGAGCTCTTTTCTCACGCGATACACAAAATACTAACGATGAAGATATTAAGATTTGTATATGCAAATTATTTGACATTAGAAAAACAAGTCTCATTTCCACCTACGTTAATGTGTACATATTAGTATTAATCATAAACCTGATCCATGTTCGTAAACGTTTCAAGTTTTACGACTAATAAATAACGTATGCTTTTTAGACTAGAACTGATTCATATCAATTACAATATAAATGTACGCGATGTTGCAACCATTATCTGGTAATTTCCATGAAAATCGTAAATGTGTTATGGTTTAGAAAGCAACGTCTCGCCTTGGATGTGCATCTAATTATTATTGAATGTTGGTATTTATTTATAAAAAAATACAGTGAATCCTTTAGTATTTACAGTATTACATAAATCATGGTTGATTTTTCCATATTTCTAGTAGAATTATTATACACTTAATTACTACTGTAATATGGAATATAAAAGAGAAATAACGTTACTTCATAATGAGTAGTCACATCCGTCATCATAAATTAGTAGGTACTCTTACTATAAAGCCTATAAAACTTTACGATTTTAAAGTTTTGCCAAAGACGTGTTCAGTTTTGTATATGACTATCATTACACTGTTACCCTTTAAACGTATAATAAAAAATATTTTTTACTTGGTAATAGATTACTTACGAGTAGGCGATACCTTTTCTAGTCTAATCTATAAAGCTTTGATTGCTTTTTATTTTAGAAAAAGTATTTAATTTGAAAACTTACCAACATAATCTCTTGTGCCCAAAATTTCTCTGACATGCGCACCGGGTTGTATCGCGCGGCTTATGCCGAAGTCGCATATGAGCAGTTCCTCGCCCTCAGCAGACAGTAATAGGTTCTGTGGCTTGAGGTCGAGGTGGGCTACTCTACGTGCGTGCAAGTGAGCCAGCCCTTCTAATACGTGGCGGAGGGCGCGTCTCGCGGCGCCCTCTGATAGCCTCTCCTCCTCATCAAGAAGTCTCTGTAATTCACCTCCCGCGCATAACTCTAGCACTATGGCGACTTCTGATCGTGTTTCGTACACCTATAAATGTAAAAACATATTAATTAGTATTAAGTTATTAAGCAGTTGGTGAAGTTAAATGAATAAATATTTAAGAGTATTTCTCACATCTTTACCATCGGGCAGATGATTAAATTGGTTGTAAGCCGTTATTTGTCTAGTAAACGTCCATTTAACTGATGCATACTGCTTTGTTGTCTGAGCTGATAGTTTAATTGTAGCTCGTTATCGAATTATTTCTTAAAGTCAACGAACTAAGGATCCATCAATAAAACGACGAAGTTAAGGGGAGGGGTCTATCTAGCTCTGGTACGAGCCGAGAGAAATAGCGGTCAAGTAAAACGTTATGTCACCAAACCCAGCATACCTCACTTGTCCCAGCATTCTTTTATTGATAATTACTAATTTACAAATTATTGGTAATGCCGCCACCCATGGACATTTGTAGTACTAGAAAAGCCACAAATGCGTTTTCAACTTCCAAAACAAATAAGGAAAGAAAGAAAAGAGAAAATGAGCGAAAGGGTTTCAGGTGCTCTCACTCAACGTATGAAACGCAGCCATATCAGCTATTCTACGACGATATTGTATGAGAATGAGGTACTGCCCCGCTCGAG
Source organism: Hypolimnas misippus (assembly GCA_037950945.1). Classification (NCBI taxonomy): domain Eukaryota; kingdom Metazoa; phylum Arthropoda; class Insecta; order Lepidoptera; family Nymphalidae; genus Hypolimnas; species Hypolimnas misippus. Next base: position 13,220,284 of record JBBEEQ010000024.1, on the reverse strand, counting down.
CCAATCCATATATGAGGTGTGGACTATGGCTAGACTCTATCTCAGTAGATTATCAAAAGTTATTTCATAATGAGTCATGTGAAATCAAATATTTTAGGCGACTTATTTATAACGACTCGTATACTCTTAATAGGGAGTTGTGACGAAGATGAAAGATGAGCTAGAAGTATTCTTAACAACACTTTAATTTTCGGGACATATTAAATATGTAGCTGAACTGACCAGCAAGCGTCTCGACACATACCTCATGTAAACTCACGACGCGCGTGCAGTCGGCGCACAGCGCTAGCACGGCTACCTCGTGCTGTATCTCGCGGGTGGTGTCGGCGGCGCGCCGTCGCTTGCGGATGAACTTCGCGGCGTACTCCTGCCCGGACACCAGGTGGCGGATTTTGCGGACTGACGCGAATTTTCCCCTGGAAATTAAAGAAATATATTATGTGATAAGTCAATTTCAACACACTTGTGTATATCTAAAGTAAATTTCTAATATTTAAGAGGATTTTTTACAAACGTCTACACTTTATTATCATGCTATTCTCTAGTTTTATCAGTTCTGCGTTAGAGGTATGGAATGCAAATTCCATTAAAACAAATAGGCAAAACATTCGTTCATTTCTAATTAACTCATCCAAAAATATAAGTTTTTATTACATTTGGATCCAAAGGTATTAAATTATTTTTAATCCTAAATTATGGTGTTCAATTTTATACCGTTTAATACACTGCACTGCACGTTTTATAGTTACACCGTTAATTAGTAAAATAGTACCAAAATAAACGCATAGATTTTGATACACATAATGAACATTTCATAAACACATCGTGCTGGTAATATACACGAACAGTACCTTCCCGGAACTGCACACAAAGTGTTGTAATTGGGCAATCTCGACGCGACAAGCGAAACGCGATAAACACCTCATGAAGAGACCATTATGAGTCCATTTGTCGCGTTAATAGCTCGCATGACGTCCAAAGCAACGTATTAATGCGGCATTCAAATTGTCTTCCTGAATGAGCATAATTAGACAGGAGTAAGGTACACTTGTCTTGATCCCGTGCTCTTCCTGTTCGGAGCTGTCGCAGATGATTCTAGCGAGATCAAAGCTTATTATAATATTTCACGTTTATTAATTACAATGAACAACTACCGCGATTACGTCTATTTAAATCTTGCAATGATGTTGGCATTTCTGGCAAACTTTTCAATTTGTATCCCGAAATAATACTTGAAAAGATAATAACTGATTGTATTCCGAATAATAAGTCTTAAATCTAAATATTATGATTATATACTTGTAATTATTTAGTTTTAAACAGTGATAATGTTTAACATATCAATGAACAAAACTTTATAAAAATGGGTAACCGACTTCAAAAGCAAAAAACGTAATTGTGTTAACTGATATGATAAACTTATTCTAGTTATTTTGATTTTAAAACCAAATAATTGATTTTAAAGAAAATTTTATGGGGCCAATAGGAAAGTACGTATGCCCTGTTGAACAAAAAAAAGTATTAACAAACTCGGTCCAGCCGTTTTCTACTAAACAAACAGAACCACCTCCCTTTTGGAAGCACCGTATGAATTTTTTATCTATCTAAAGACTTTCTTTATAACAAAGTATTAGAAAAAATTCTTCGAAAATAGTACAAAGCATTATTACCTGAACTAGAAACAAGAGCGTGGTTAAGATTCATATCTCAGCCCATATCCCTGAGCCTACGTTTACGCATGAAATTAGCGAGTTTCACGGCTAATTCCGAGCGGGGTATAAATCTAAGCTTTCGTTGCGCACGCGCACCGCAATTAGCCGACCGGCGCCAGACCAGCTCCTAAACGGACTGTCAACTAGACTATAACGGCGGCGGTGATGTATGAGTGCGAATTTTATTACTGTTACCAAATAGGCCTGTTATATTAAACGACTCTTGTTGATAAACTGTAGTTTAGTTGTTTGGTAAATGATTTTTTGGAAATTTATTTCCTTTCAAAAACTTTTAGTACGTTTATGTTAAAGTGTCTAATATATATATTTTTAATTTTAGCAGTTGTAGAACCATGGTGGCTACGGGACTTTCACCCCGTCCCTTCCAATGATTCAGAATTCGCCCTTGACAAATTTTATATTAAATTATATTTGTCCAAGTCTAAATACCTCGTCAAATAAAACTATAATTTTAAATTCACCACTGCGCTTGTCTGCGCCTTAGAGCGATCTGCTGCTTATCCTTTCCAGCATAATAAATAAAATAATTACAATAAATCTTAACACCGCCAGGCGGTAACGGACATGCGAAGTCAATCAATTACCCGTCATAAGCGCCAGGCGTTGCGTGGAGCGAATACGCTGGTCATCATTTGAATGTTAATAGGACGCTGGCGCGGTGGCCGCGACACTTCGCATGGGTCACCCACTGTGTAGACGTTACTTATTGAGCGGCAAAGTATTGCGGCAAATGATTATGAGAGAAAAATGACTTAAAAGTATAATTCTCGTCGTAATAACATATTGTAGCGAAAATTTCCTTCTAAATACTTGAAATACCCAAACGAACTTAAGATACTCAAGCAAACATAAGACTTAAAAGATTAACCTAATTTCATCAAAATTGATAAGATAAGTAAGACAAACTATGCAACGATAAATATTTATTAGTAAAATAAATTAAGTTATGTAGTAAAATAAATTAAGTTACAACATAGACATAATTAAAAAAAAACTGAAATCCCAATTCAATATCTCATGAAAATTATAAATAACGAAATATATAAAAATTTTCAAATTCAAAACATCGGGATTGTTTTAACTTAAGTTACAGAAATATTTTCTAAGCGCTCTGTGTGTAAAGAAAATAGAAAAATTATCATTGTTCAGAGTTTGCATAGGGCGTGTAAAAATCAATAAGGTTTCGCTAACGCGGCCTCTCAACAAACTCAAGTAGGTCAACCTCTTAACGTCGTTAAGGAACGTTGAACGACACTATCCTGTTAAAAAGTTTTGCACACAAAAATTGCGATTGTTTAGATCAAATAAGCTTAATGAAGATAATTTGAGGTGTGCTTATGGATCTATAAGGGTTGTCAAAAATTTTGCTAACAACTTTCATTTTTTTTTATTTGAAATACGTAATTCACTTTAAGAAATATAAAGCATAATATACATACGAAATGTATAATTTAAGGCGAGAATTGAACTTGTAAATTTTCTTCAAGGTTCAAAAGCAATGATAAACAATTTATGTAAATGTGTAAATCTTATGAGAATCTGTGAGCTAAACTTTCAAATGTAATTCTTGTCTTACAAAAGTTTGTTGAGAAACACATTAAAAAAATTGTAATAAAATTTATTATAATGATTCTTCTTTAAGTGTAGCATACCTTTGTATCAAAGAAATTTCTCTTTAAATGGACAGAAACTCTTTAATATAATTTAAGCATTTATGACATCCACCTTCCCACGAAAGTAAAGCGAGGGACCCAACTTTTTACATCTCGAGAAATTAAATCAATTTAATTTACAAACGATCTCTGATTGCGTTTAATCGTTATTTTGTAAAAACTGGTGCAGATGCGCGCGCGCAGGGCTTGATGGCGGGAGCGGGGTGGGTTGAGGGGAAAGGGGCGGGGGTGATTTTCGGCGAAACGGACGCACCTGCCGCAGCAGCTGGCCGACAGGGACCGAAAAAAAGACAGAATAACGGCCGCTGATTGGCCGCAACAAAATCTCGCAACTAACAGATTGTTATGTACATATTATTAATAAAATTGACATAATTACGCGACAACAATATTTAAACGATCTTTAAAGTCTGATAATTGGCGTTTAAGTAATTTAATTTAGTATTTATTATAAACAATTTCTTTTAGTTTTATTATGTTAATGTATAAATTTTATGTTAACATTAAATTTCTTTTGAAACATTTTACAGAGAAAAGCACAATTACATGATCTACAATTAATATTTTTTATGTTATGCGATACGTTCTCACACAGAACTTAGTAACGTTGGGTGACAGGCATAATCAAAAAAGACGTTTGTTGAAATCTGCACATACAAAGGCGTTAAAATAAATTTAAATTAAATAATTTCTCCAAAAGTATTTGCGCAACAAGTATTTACATATATAGCCCTTATGTCCATGTGTCACTTTACTTTCTACAGTTCATTTCTTACCAAGTTACAGAGTTATTTTAAGAGTAAAACTTACAAGTGTAATTGTCGCCTTAGTATACACGTCGAATAATATGACACTTCGATCTCACAAAGCAACGCTCGGACGCATAGACGCACAACGCGAGGCAATTGCCACCGCAACGAGTATTTATCGTCGCCCGTCAGTTTTATGAATATGCGAGCGACCGATAAAACGCTCATTTTTCCATATAAAACGCGGCGGCTACTGACATATGAGTCGTGTATTGACCTCGCTGTCCAATGGAAACTCTTATATCTACTAGTGACTACGACCCGCCCCGACTTCGCGTGGGTAGATATAACTTAACAAAAAATATATAAAAATTTTAGATTTCTATAGCCTCAGGGATAATACAGGATTCTCATGGTAAAAGGATTTTTCAAAACCCAGTTTCAGAGCTTATTCAGTGCAAACAAACAATCAAATCTTTCCTCTTTATAATACTAATATAGACCACTTGATTCCCTGGACTTCGTCTGTGTAGAACGATTATTTCGAATAGCATATATCTTTCAGAAATGATAGGTTGTCCATATTATTTTCTCCATATCATTATATTCAAAGTAACAAACAGACTGACAATTTGTAAGTTAAAAACTTTGAAACAATTCTGTAACCTGGTAAAAGTTACCTTTGTAGTGACCTAATGCTGTGAGTCGGTCAAAAATAGGACACTGGCAGTCAATCCTTTCAAGTATAAACCAATGAGAAATAACTTTTGTAAATCATTATGATATTCGGAGAACAAATAATTCTCGCATACAACAATGTGAACACGAGTTGTCGTTAGCTCTAGTATTCTGAAACACGCCCTTAATGCATTGTTTGTCCGATAAAAATATATTATATGATAATTACGACTAATAATTTTATGTATTTTAATGTTAAGCTACCATTCGCTACTCAGATCACATTTAGTGGTTAGTAAGCTTTAAACTGTGGTTCTTTTTGCTGTGGCTGTCAGTCGCTACTTGACAAGTGTTTTGTCTTATTGAAGGCTGTAAAGGAAATTGTAAATATGGTGATATGACGTTACAACAGCCGGACAAACTGCGCATGCGCTCGCAATGATTAAGAATTGTAGGTGTAACCCGTAAGGTTTGATTAATTGGAAAATATTTCAAGAAATTGTTATGTTATAAGAATTTATATAATATTTCTATTCCTCTCATCCTTTACTTCTTTTTAAATCGGCAACGTATTTGTGGCTCTACTGGTGCTACAAAATCTAAAATAAATTAACGATGTACATACACAAAAATAATTCACACATTCTTTTAAAACGCCAACACTCTTTTCAACATCTTTCCAATTAATTTTATAAGTGTCAGTCTTAAACGAATGCAAGTACACGTACCTACAAACTAACTTGTTTTTTTTTATTATTATTATTATACCTCACACTATGTACTTAAGGCGAGAACAACACTTGAGAGTTTATCTCCCGTAACTTATATAATACGACTGTGTAACCTGGTAACAGTTACCTGGGTAATGTCACGTCAATAAATCAATGACAGTAAATTCTTACCGATGTAAAAAAAATCAACAATTTATGTAAAACAAAGCTTATAACTATTCCTCGCCTAATACCAATTTTACAAGATTATATTTTCGGACAAGACATCGACATCGAGCGGAGATGTCGCAACCGCAAGCCGGACCGATGACCGGCGATCGCGGCCTTGGCAATGATGCGCCGCGATCGACGATCATCGCCGACGAATGATTGATTACAGCGCGCTCCGAATAAAACGATTAACAATCGCTGCAGCAGTGGGATAATGTTCATGACGGTTATTTTTTTTTGTTGTGAATCGTAATCGCAATATGGGTTCGATTGTCTAGTAAACTAATGTTTTTTATTACAAGATATTAGTGGTTTTTATGAAGTGAGTAATTTTATGATAGCTAATTTCTATAAGTTTTTGTTATAAGTACTTATATGAATTAAATCGATTTTTTTTTTATAAATAGCTTTTAATAGTTAATATATTAGGTATATATAAAAAGTCGCAATGTGTCAAAATCAAAATCAATCAAAAAATACTTTATTCAAGTAGGCTCTCACGAGCACTTTTGAATCGTCAATACATGAAAAAACAAAAAAAAAAATTACATCAAATAATGAAGCTACCACCGGTTCGGAACGTAGATTCTACCGAGAAGAACCGGCAAGAAACTCGATAGTTACTCTTTTAAAATATTGTCAATACATCACAACACAGTTTATGATTACAAATTGATTATTTATCCTGTACGAAATTCAGCATATACTATGTTTTGATGTTTGTATGTATGTAATTGTACACTTATAACTTTGTAATTTAAAAGTCAACATTTGACTGAAACAATTATATAGGTATAAAGTATTTCGACGCTACAAACTAAATCCAGCAGTATAGACAAAACATTTTATAAAAATCGATCGAATTACATTACCCGCAAACCAACCAGTTTCGTATTAAATAGAAAGTGCTCAAATAAAATCACAAACGCATTAAAGCAAGCCACGACGGTGTTGCATTACCCGAAGGTCCGTAGCGTGAAGGAGGCTGACGTGCAACGCATTCCATGTCGCCGGATAATGCCTTACGCAATTCCGAACTTGAACTACCGATAGTGACGTCCGATCGATATCGAACGGTCGAACGAATGAACGATTGAACGATTCTGTACGCACACGCCCGTCTTGCGCCGTTGATCTGGATTATTGCGCACGAGTTTGTGACACTACATGACTTCCTTGTACGCGTACAAATAGGTGTACAGTTAGACTTTAGGCGAGGGTTACATTTGTAAATTTTACTCTTGTAACTGAATTTTATTTGCCCACTAAGTAATATAGTTTACACGAGCTTACTCTATATACAGTAGTATAAGGCCAGAATTACACTTGTAAGTTTTATTCTCGTAATTGATATAAAACAACTCTGTATCCTTGTAACAGTTATCTAGGTAGCCTTAAGAAAGTTGTTGCTGTCAAAAATAAAGGGACTGATAGTAAATTCTTGTAGGTATAAAGTAATGCGAAATAACTTATGTAAATCTTTATGAAAGTCTAAGAACGAAACTTATAAGTGCAATTCTCGACTTACAATTAATTTTTACTACAGCCAATTTTGTTCGACATAGATATTGACGTTAAATTGAAATCAAAGAACGTGGATAAGTTTATTTTTAAATGGACTAATTGAAATTCGATAATCACAGATTCGAATGCAAATTACATTCGAATGCAATACTTTATACTAAATTTACACTTTAGAAAACAATATATTTGTTTTAAGTTTAGTGTGATTCTATTAAACGCGAATTTTAAAATTGTCTCATCTTACACAGCCATATAACATACATAAAATTTCAATATTTACTAAAATGATACAGCATTTAAAATAGCTTTGTAAATAACAACACAAAATACAATACTATATTCTCAATAGAACTTTAACCTCGTCGAATTAATTTGTTTGAATGTATTCCATTCATATTACAAATGATGCAAATTGTATGGAATCAACGGGCTCACAAGTGCAATACCGTGCACAGACTAATGACGTTTAAGAGAATACAATTATTAAATGTTATGCCAGTTCGTCACGAACCGGTGGTATCATTTCATTATTTTAAATATTTTTTGTTTCTTTTACGATTTAAAAGTGCTTTTGAATAAAGTATATATTGTGATTTTCGATTTTAATTTTATGATTAGTATAAAACTATTTAACATATATTGATAATTGATAAAGATGATGTACTAAAATATCATCATGATAAATGATTTTACTTTAGATGTAATGTAATATTTATGTTTTTTTTTTATGTTGTTTTACTTACAGGACCTAATTATTAAAATAGAAATGTTAACTTTGGTGTAATTTTTTTCTGTTAATAGGTATCATATTTTTGTCATAAAGTTCGGTTTTCCAGTATAAAGTTACGGTATGTATGCATTTAAAACTCGAATACATACGACATTATGTACTAAAAATAGTAAAGTTAAACAATAAAAAATACAGGATAGATATTTTTATCATCGGGTATCTTACCCGTATTAAATAAAATAAATGTAGTAAAAAGCTAAAAAGCAATCATATAATAAAAAATATTGTAAAATTAATAATACCCAATTACAATCTTTAAAAGATCAAAAAACACGTAGAACATTAAAAAAAATTAAAAAAATCTTTTTTATTTATACGACTCCATTATAACCAGCCTGCGAATTATCGGACAATAGCCTAGAAATAATTATAAAAAGAACTAATACTATAAAAAAAAGAAAACATTTTTATTTCTTTTTTAATTGCATGACTCTATTATAACTAGCCTGCGGATTACCGGACAATAGAGTGAGGGATAGAGGGATGGAACGCGTCGCAATCAAGATTTAAATTAGAAATCCTCTCGTTATTGTGCTGCGAATGACTTTTAGTGGGGCGAGGCAATTATTGTGCTTGCTTTCGAAGGGTAAATGATGTGTTTTTACATTTCATTTATAATTTTTTATGAGTGTTTGCGTCGGCTTTTTGTTAAAGCTTAATTACTTTTAGTTATGGAGTATTGTGAGGGACGTATGATTGTACTTTTTAAATGAAACGTTAGATGCTTTTGTTATGATTGATGATTTTATTAAGATTATTTTGATTAAAAGTAGTCTATGAAATTTAATATTTAAGCTATATCACTATACATTTTTGTCAAAATCTGTTCAGTTATATTTGCCATTCTCATAAACATTTGTATCTATAAGAGTATTAAGATAAGATTTTACTCATATTAAATATTTTTTTTCAAACTAATGATATTCAATAAGACTTAACAATAGCCTGTAAATTCATTAGTAAACAGTGTATTATAAAAACTACTCTTTTCAACCGACTTCAAAAAGGAGGAGATTCTCAATTTGTAGCGAATTTTTTTAATGTTTGTTGCCTAAGAACTCCGTGATTTCTTAATCGATTGTGACAATTATTATTTTTATTTGAATAGTAGAATTTTTATCAAAATCAGTTTAGTAATTTGGTTTTAAAATCAAAATATTATTACACAATGGCGTTTTTCACTTTATTCATCAGATTCAGTTACATCTCATATTTTTTTCGTTTCCTAAATATAATTTTAAAGTACCATTACGACAAAATAGTCAGTTTCATCTTAGGACTACAAATCACGTCTAATTTCAATCTATTAAAAAATAAATTATGCAGAATATAAGTGTAGGTCCAACCAAATAATAAACGCTTTCAATAGCCATACAATTGAATATCATTCCTTTAAAGAAATAAAAAAAAAATAGCTTCATTTAATACATTTTAAAAACGAAAGTCACTACCATTCCATTGCGAGTGACACTCACAATCCGAATGTATTATTTGCATCGTCGATACGAGATTATGATCACAAAACAGCGCGGTTTTGATGTAAACGTTAAAAAACAACTCCGCGAGCTTCGTAACGAGCTTACGAGTCACTCGGTTCACTTTACACTGGTGTCGTGTTGTTTATTATTTTTAACTGTAGTTTTATTGACTACGTGCACTTGTCCTGACTGACTTATTTATCAACGCAAAGTCTGACCACTAAGGCTGCAAACTTAAAACTTTGGCTGTTGATAACTTTTATGTAGTACATTCACTAAGGAGATTTTTTAATTTTTTAACTCTAAAGGAGTAAATTAAGGGAGGAACTATGGTAGTCTATCATTGTCAAAATGAGGAACACAAAATTGAATTATGCCAAATTCAGGTTAATAATAAATATACACATGAAAGCAGAATTAGAGGCAGTAGTGTAAGTATATAGTATAAGTAAGTAAGTAAGTATATGACGACCGCTCTGGTGTAGTGGTGCTGAATGTACCTCTAACGCCGACGGTTGCGGGTTCGATCCCCGCTCGGGGCAGATATTTATAGTTGTATAAATATTCGTTCCTAGGTCTGGGTGTTTGTCCTTGTGGGTCTCCCCACCGTGCCTCGGAGAGCACGTAAAGCTGTCGGTCCCGGTTGTTATCACAATCACCTGATAATGATCGTTACTCGTAGTAGGGAAATTATTCTAGTCTAAATGGTACTGGCTTGCCCTTAGGGGTTGCGGAGGTCAGATGGCAGTCGCTCTGTGTAAAAATCAGTAACTCGTTAATATCTGGACTAGAATAGAAAGCAGACCCTGGTATAACCGGGAAAAATGCTAGGGAGATGAGTGTAAGTATATAGTAAAAAATCGATTACCCATCTGAAGATTAATCAAAAATTCTATAAAAATCGCTCCAACCGTTTTGAAGATCACATGGCATATACATCTCATACAAACATTGATTTATAAAATAACATTTAAATTGAAAAGTAACTAATTAGGCAACCTACTCAACATACATATAAACCTTATAACTAACCCTAAATAGTAGGTACTGCAACCAAAATTGCGTATCCATTTTTAATCAACAAAGTACACACAACACTTACTAAAATAAAATAAAATTACAAAAAAATTAAAATGCAAATTATATTGCATTAAAAAAAAATAAACCTCACGTTTATTTCCTCAGCATAATATGCAGATCGAGAGATCGGAATGGCCAGGCGGGACGCACCTGTCGGGGCGCGTGCGCAGCCGACGATACATTACAGTCGATAGCGAATTTCGATACAGTTAATTTATTGAAATAACACCGTAATCGCTTTGAGCGATATTAATTATTGCAATAGTAGCTTGTTTACCAACATTTCGCGTTGTTAGAGGATTTTCAATTTGCTTATGGGAATATTTATTCGCTGCCCGAAGGTCTACGAGGGAATGATGTATTTCCTAGTTATATTCACAGGAAAATATATGTATCTTACTAATGACTAGCAATTTGTTACTTTCTATGTATCTGTTTTTATACGAGTTTTGTACGCTCTATTTAACAACGTTGTTGGATATAAGAATTACATATTTCAGACCTCTCTTTTAGAATAATTTGAATACAGACATTTCTCAAATTGTTTACGAACTTTTATTACACAAAATGGAACTTTTATTACATAAATGTGTTATTGATATATTATACATGATATCGAATCAAAAAATTATAATTATTATTATTATCAAAACTAATATTATAAGTAGCGAAGATTTTATCGTTGGTTTGTTTGCATTGAATAGGCTTCGAAACTAGTGGACCGATTCGAAAAATTCTTTCACCATTAGAATTTTACTTCATCCCCGATGGACATACGCTATAGAAATGTTTAATTATTTAGTTAAATACCCATATCTACCCGTGCGAAGCCGGGTCGAGTCGTTAGTTATATGTTATATTGTAATCTGTGTTCTATGCTCGCAGCTCTGTAACCATGGCGATAATAAACACGGAACAAGCAATTGGCAACGATCAGTGGCCTGCTGATAAGTGCACAATAGAATATTTATAGATGACTCATTATTTATGTATGCATTGGCGCTACTGAAATCATTTTTAACATCGCTTCCGCAATCAGTTGCCGAATGTTCATATCACTTCAGAACTGCTGAACCTATTTAGGTAATTATTTGAGGTTGTGTTACTAATCACCAGGACAATTTCAAATTAACGGGTCTTTCCGCAACGTATGTGATACTAGCTGCCTCCCGCAGTTCCGCTCGCGATTATGGTTATAACTTCGCTTCTGTGACTCTTAGTGTAACGTAGATGTGTATCTATAATCTACCTTAATAAATGTACCGGCCCTCTTCCGATCGTCTGAGTGAGAGTGAGGTGCTGCCCCGGTCGAGCCAACCAGCATACGAGCTGTGGTCAGTGAGCTACTAGGTTCTTCATTTAAACTGAATTAGAATCCTCGGTTAAAATGTTATTACGTGTTTAAATTTCTATTTTATGTATCGACAAAATTCTAAGGCAATTCTGCGTTATTCCGCAGTAGAGAAGAGAAATCTTACTTCTTTAAACTTCCTATTCTTCTTCTGTCGTGACGAGAAGTTTTAAAGAAGTTTTTACTTTTTACTTTACTTTAATTTTCTCCGACCACGTAAAGATACGAAATAGTCTTAAAATTTATTCCGCACGTGGATAAATTGTGGGTCAATATTAATATTAACCGTAGCTAACATTTAGCGATTGAATTCCTCTTACTGCTAGGAATGTGTCACGGCGGTACACCTGCCCGTGTCAAGGTTGGCTGGTTCAGCACTTGGCCGCTGTAAGTGGGACTTTGAAATTAATCGACTTTTGAAAATTAGTATGCAAATTTGATAGACTGTCGCGTATAAAGGTTTCGTAATAACTTGGGTGTTACCAAGCTAATATATATAAGGTCATATGCATAAGTTTATTTGATTTTTTTATAGTTGGGACATAAGTTTATGCATCTCATAAGATTCATAATCTCATGTTTCGGATATGTGACTCCCAAACACAGAATAAAACAGAAGAAAAAACAACATCCTTACTTAGATGTTAATAAGAAATACAGTGTCAAGCCACAATGACTTCTAAAGGTGTCAATTCTATTCTTAAGAAATTTGTTTAAATACGTATATATAAATCTTCTCTTTTTGATTTTGATAAAATATGTAATAAATCAGGAGCAGGTCGGTATGATATATAGTTTTATCTAATAATAATATTTTTCAAATATATTAAATTTTTGCATTCGACTTTTTGTAGGTCAACACATTATTGCTTATCAGTATAAAATTCTTTCTTGGATTCTCTTGGAACGTCACAGGAGATGCATTCCATGGTGAAGTTTATTTGACTGGTGTATATCAGTATAGCCATGATATGTTCGCTTATTTGCGATGATATCCACCATCCAGTCCAGTGAGACAACATTTGATAAAATACGAAATAAAATATGTAAATCCTAAATCAGAATAAAGGCTACTTCTTATTTCAGATAATAGTAGTTTCTTAGCGAATAACAACCAGGAACTACAAGCAGAATTAATTATACGCAAAGATAAATTTCTAAACCGTCATGACATGTCGCAATTTCGATGACAACAAAATATATTCAATTATTTATATGTATGTATATATACATATATGAATGCTGATAAGCAATAATGTGTCAACCCACAAAAACTCAAATTCGGAGATATTGATGTATTTTGATACTGCATTACCTATTTAACATTATTAAAAAACTTTTCAAGTCATATAAACTAAATAAGTACGGAAAAAAGTTTCTTAATTATTTGTTTCGAATTTCAAATGCGTTCCGTATTTTGAAATTTATACAATAATTTCAAATATTTAAAGAACTCTGTATTAAATAGTATATTAAATATATCCATCTGCTTTCAATTCATTATAGCTTTTATCAAAAAAGAAAAGAAAATATGGATATATACTTCTTCAAACATATTTATTAAGAATAGGTTTGACTTCTTTAGACGCCATTTTCTCAACATGAAGTCCGTGTGGCTTGACACAGTATTGCTTATCAGCATCCATATATTAGTTTATTATATACTATATATTTACATTATATGTATTTTTAGTATGTATGTGTATTCATACACCACCTACCTACTTCTTGGTTAAAATTCTAACCCTAAGGTTGACTGGAAGAAATCGCTACTATGCGATAAGGCCGCCTTATTGTACAAATGTAATTATTTCTATTTCTTTCACTAATCTATTTTACTTGTTTATATTGTGTGGTGTACAATAAAGAATAATATTAATAATATATGTCGTTATTTATTGTGCTCCGAAATTTCAAACTACCTCCCATATTAGGAGTTAATCGCGCAACAAGCGATCTAATTTTTTCATCTCGACTTCATACTATGCAAATAGCTCGTGAACATTTTATATTGAATTATTGGCTGTGTCCCGCGGTTTCACTCGCGTTAATTTGCAAAAAAAATCTACTAACAAAAAATCCATACTTTATTATATATTTAACTTTTTACCATTGACACAGCGCACGCAACGAAAGTTCTCAAAGGGAATAATTTTTCCCGTTTTTACAAAATATTTCCATTGACGCTCCGCTTCTTATCCTCGCGGTTTATGGTTACTGTTTCGCTCTAATGAGTCGTAGCGTGATGTAATATAGCCTATAAATTTCCTCAATAAACAGGCCTTCCAACGCAAAAATAACATTTCAAATAGGGTCAGTAGTTTCAGAGTTTACCCGCCGCAATACAAACTTACAAACAAATTTAACCTCTTCATAATATTAGTATCCGACACAAGAATTTCCCGAGATTAAAGAGATCAAACGAACAAACTCTTCAGCTTTATAAGTATTCGTATAGATTCACGTCGGCGAAGCTCAAGCGGCGCGTGGGTGATCTATTAATTACGGCCGGTCCGCTTCCGCGGCTGCGCCCGCGCATGCCGCTGCTCAGCGAGATCGTTAGGTGCTCACTTTGTTGTCGAGAACGATTTGTTATGACTCAATGTGCTGCTACCTATGCGCTTCATACGTGACTCCTTTTACAGATGGAGGTTATCGCTGATTTTATACACACGATACTGTTTTGTTTCATATTTTTATAATTAAACGATGCGAAAACGTCATATTTTATTCAATACCTATAGTTAAGAGATCAGAATTAAATTATATTTAATGTATTAAACATTATTACACAATTGAATGCTGATAAGCAATAATGTGTCAACCCACAAAAAGTCAAATTCGGAGATATTGATGTATTTTGATACTGCATCACCTATATTACATTATTAAAATATTGAAGTCATATAAACTAAATAAGTACGGAAAAAAGTTTCTAAATTAATTGGTTCGAATTTCAAGTGCGTTCCATATTTTGCAATTTATACAATAGCTTCAAATATTTGAAATACTTTTTATTAGATATTAAATATATTACTCAGAATTTAATTCATTATACCTTTTATAAAAAAGAAAAGAAAAGATGTATATATACTTCATAAAACATATATATTAAGAATGGGTTTGACATCTTTAGGCGCCATTTCCTTAATTACGTCTGTGTGGCTTGACATAGTATTGCCTATCAGCCTCCAATTATAACATATACATAGAAGAAAGTATACATAAATATTGTATGTAAGGACCAGCATACATAACTACAATGTGATATCGTGCCGTGGTACGAAGTATGAATCGTAAAAAAATCGAGAAAGGTTATAAGCTACTCATATTTTGATGAAAAATACTCCACAAGCTCACATTATAAGGTTACCCAGCCCCACAGTTACTGACAAAACCGGAGCCAATAAATGCACTTGGCCTCATCAATGCTAGATGCTCGTAATTGATAAACGATACAGACAGCTTCCCCAGACTCGGCGGAGTGACCCGAGGTAGGCGGAGAACACGGGCCTCCGATCTGACTGATAGGAAAACTGGATTTCGAAATTCACTCTCGATAACGTTTTAGCGACACCAGATATCAGAAACATATGTAAAGCTTAATTATAGATTAAGAAATTCATGAATAATGAAATAAAATGAATGAATTTATACATATATATGGTATTATATATATCAGCAAACATGATTTTATATATGTATTACATACATGATACATAATTAATCTTTAATTGATATAAATATTTCTTTTGATTGATGATTCTTTTATCAGATAGTTTATGCCTCGGTGTAGTTCTAAGTGTACTGGGCTCTCTAAAGTCTAAAGCCTTAAGGCTTTTATTTTTTGTTTATGCAGTGGAAATCTTCGAAAAGATAGCCAATTCCCGGGGGGAAGATCGGGTTATGTGGAGATTTACACCCACTAAAACCCCTGCGATGGCTTTCCTCAGCAATGAGGAAGCTGCAGGATCGCTTGCGCATGCGCATCCGCTGGCCCTTCCATTCGCTACTATTACTATAAAATACTATACTTATATATTACTATATCACATAATTTGAGTAATTTGTATAATTATTAAATAAACAAACCTTCAATTTGAAACGAAATATTAAAAAAATCTTACTGAAACTCTGTTTAAAGCTGGTATTAAAAGAATCAAACTCTTTAATCTCTAAAAAATTAGCACATAATATTAAGATCAATGTATATCATCCACCAAATCATCTCGGTTCGAAAAAAGAAACTACATTTAGCTCAATTGTTACATTCAAAGCATCTAAAATGATTCTACTGAGGATCGTTTAAAGTGAAGTGTAAAAATATGTACTCACTAACGTTTAAGGACAAAAGTGGCACTCGCCTTACCCTTGGAGGACGTACTCCTCCACAAGGGCTCGTACGTCTCAGGGGGTGGACGTCTCGGATTGAGAAGAGGGTGGATTTTGTTATTGACGCCTCTTATTAAGTTTTATAGCTTATAATCTATACCATAAAAAACTGAAGAGTATGTTTGTTTGAACTCATTAATTTACGGTCTGAATTAAAAAACGTATTATATATTAAATTGTTGTTATGCATAATACAACATAATGTTTTATATATTAACTTTAAAAATAAAAATTAATAATAATAATTAGTTAAAAACACAGAATCGTCACACCATTAAGATCGCATGATCCTGTGTCAGAGATCCAGAATAACAGTACAAACACCCACCACGACAAAGGTCTAAAAATTAAAAAAACATGTTTGTCATGAGCAGGGATCAGCTTCAGCCAATCACAGTGACCACAGAAAGATTAAATTATTGCTTAAAGATTAATTATGTTGCTTATCTATACTAATATAATAAAGTGCATAATTTTGTTTATGCGAGATTAACTTCGGAACCACTGAAACTTTTTTTTAAATTATGTTATCAATTGAAATTACATTCTAGATGGCACAGACTATATTTTATATATGTGTATTATTTTAAAATAAAATCTTTAACTCGAGCGAAGTCTCGAGCAAAACTTAAAGCCATATACATACTTTTTCCGTTAGCCTTAATCGTGAGATGTTTTCAAATAACAATACGCCATTTCAATAACTCGGTCATGTTAGCAGTTTCCAGTGAATTAAGTTCGCATCTACGTGGTAGTTAAACAGCCGGTCAGCCATTAACTGGACGGGCTCCGCTAATTAAGAAAACGTGGCTGCACCGCACAAAGGACGCTAGAAAGCTGCGCGTGCGACGGCTAATGTATGGCCGTCTGATCACCGCCGAGCATCAATAACCCTCGGCTGTAATTAAACTTGATTTTGATCATCGTTGCAAATGATCTGTACTAATATATAAAGAGAGCGATAATTTTATATTGGCGAAGTATATTTTAGAAATAATAAACCTATTTTTAAAATTATGATACCATTTGAAAGATACATTCTAGATGGTATATATTTTACGGAAATATTCGGATTATTTAAAAAAAAAATTAGTAACGTAAATGATGGCTAATGAGTTAAAAATAATTTTTAATTATAACTTTTTGATAAAACAAAGAAGGATCTCAAAGCATATTTATTGTGATGTAAAAAGATAGAAAAAAAAATATTGTGAACGCAAATGGTTTTTCAGTTACCAATAATATTAAAATCCTTAAAACCATTTTGTCTAGTTTGATATTGGGTATGTTCCGATTCCGAAAAGTACTTTAATTTTGTTTTCTTAATTTTTGCATTAGGTATTACCAATACTTGTAAATCAAGATAAGATTTGTATATAAACCCTTCTATGTAAATTTTATCTTTAAGTAAATACATAGCAATATTGTGCCAAGTATACAACAAAGAGCTCAGCACGTGTTCCGTATGTTAGGGATAATAAGGATTTTAAACTGATTTTCGCTTTCGAATGTTCTGTTTTCCGGAGAAAGTTTAAACATTATATAAAACGTGAATATTGTGTTCACGAGAAACCAGAACAGCAATAATGTGTCGCAGAGAGCAGTGTGCTTATTTCCACATTATTTCTAACTTTTGAAACTAACTCAGATACAACTTTGTTATACTCTTTCACAATCTTTGACCTCTATTCTATAAAAAGAAATAATTTACCAATTCGTCACAGAAGCTACAAAAGATACCTTAACATAAGCCCCGATTTAGAAACAGCAATTCTGGAAAAGTCTTTTTCAAACATTTCTCATCTATACATTATATTATGAAGAGGTAACATAATTTTATAACTTTCAATGTAGGGGATAATCTCTGAAAATACTAATTCGATTTGAAAGATATTAAAAAAATACTTTTGCGTTAAATAGCCCGTTTATTGAGGAAAGGTTATAGACTACATAATATCATCGGAGCGAAGCAGTAACCATAAACGCGTGTAAAGCCACGAGCGGCTGCTAGTGATCTATACATTAGAAAGTATATATTTTGAAGCGATCGGTCTAAATAAAACACCATTCAGACACTCGCGGAAAAGTTAAAAAGCGTATTAACAATGGACCTCGTGTTTCGCGATTTCCTCCCACGATCGTTATCCGCTCCGATCGCAGATAATGGCGCTGTTGGCCGTTACGATTATTAGAAACGATTATTATATCGATAAAGATGACACTTGCAATTTATAAACATATCGATTGTTACTCGGAATATTAGTTTTGACAAATTGTGATAATATTTCAGTTAAGATCTTAAGTTAATCTTAGATTTATTTATGCTTCGTTTTGTTATTTAAAATTTTCGATTTCAACGAAAAAATATTTTAGAGTGATGTGAATATTGTGTTTACGAATATATTGCGAAAAAGCGAATATATAGTATATGTGTTGTATATCGATTCTTATTAGAATCGATATTTGCAATCGATTGTAATTAAATATAACCTATATGTAATTAAATATATATATTTGACGTTACTCAGCGTGAATGTAGCTTTTCAATGAAATATGAAAGAATTGTTGAAATCGGCCCGGAAGTTTTTGAGTTTATTCATTACAAACATCAAAAATACAAATCTTCCCTCTTTATAAAATTAGTGTAGAAGTGTAGATTTGAATTTCAAAACAGAATCTAGTGAAGTCCCCAAACAAAGATTATCTAAAACTTGATTCCATTTAATTACCTTAAACCTAACGAGGTTGAAAAACATCGATATCGCCAGTCACGTCCCTAGCCGGTCAGCGTAAGAACTGGTCCGCATCGCGTACAAAGAGATGCGTCGTGCCGCCACTTTCTCCCCATAACCTTTCCGGAGATCGGAGATCTACTATCTGACCTCTACAGGGCTTTAGGTCGAGTACATACGAACGTTTTTGGAACCCTTTTTTTAACTTGAGACTTAGATAAAACTGTGCATTTTGTTCAGAAGTGGTTTATAACATATGACAATAAGTGGGTATAATAAGACGATTTTTATATAACTTCTTTGGTGCGTTTAATTCTAGTTTAATTTTTTAATTTATTTTTTAAAGAAATGTTATTTTTCTATTTTATTATTAGAATATGTCGGTAAAGTATTGTATGTGGTCACCCTTAATAGTTACAGCCTACAAGCACAGGATTCGCTTTCTACTCGCCTCGTAACGCAAACACAAATCGCGGTAGCGCGTATGGAAAGAATGACCTATCATCAGGGCTGTTAGTTTAAACATAATATATAGTATTATTGTATTTTACATTTGTTTTTCATATATAATTTTTTTACTTCTTCGAGCCAATAATATAAGGAACACGCTTATCTTTAAAAGATACTCATTTGATCCCATGATCTCGAGTGGAGAGTATAATAAGATAGAATATATATAGAAATATAGGCACACGGTAAGCAACCATGATGAATATTCATATATCCTATAGATATTTCTCATGAGCAGGGATTTAACTCGCGACCGTTAACTCTTCAGTCAATTGCAATATCCACTACGCCAATGTGTCATTAAATACCCCGCAATTAAAATGTGACTTATATTAATAATACATTAAAATATTTATAAAAACCGCCATCCCTAATTACGACCCACAGCACGAGATAGTTCGAGATCGAGAACAAGTCGGGGAGACAACGCAAAAACATGGCATCGTGTACGATAACGATTGCGTGCGCCCGCGCCGGTGATGTACGCTGATACACGTGTAAGGCTGCTTACAAACTGAACGACATTTTCGTCGTCTTTATTACAATTAATACTTTTATTTTATGAATACATAGTATATTACGTAGATACGGTTATGGATGTTCAATTGTTTATATTGTATTACTAAACGATTAGAATTAATGTATTAGAAGATAATTATAAAATGTATGATCATTAAATATAGTCTTTGATCGTTTAAAAATTCTAACAATATACCAACAATGTAATATTTAATAATTAATCGTATATTATTTAAAAAGTATCTTAACGAAGTAATTTTGGGCATTTTCTCCAAGAAACAAACTAACAAGATTAACATGGTATTAGCATAGTTATGTTTGAAATCAATATATTTATATCATACAGTTAATTAACCGTAACGTCTGTCACCAGGGGGCCTAAAGCAAAGGAGCGCAAGGTCGCAGTCGTATTGTGCGCGAGCGCTGCTCATGCGCAACCATTGTTACTGTATCACAGCCGGGTGCCATTATGTTATTTTTTTTGCCTCATAGAATCTCAAGGAAGATTCTTGTATTAGTAAGAACATAACTGGGTTATAAAATCTTTTGTCGTGCGTTTTAACTAAAAATAAATTTATTGGCGATGTGAAAAAGGTGTCTGGAACATTTTTTTTAAGAAACAGAGTTTTCAAAGGAATTATTTTTCAGAATTAGAATATATTTTCACTAATATTACAAGGAGATAAAACTTTGCTTGTTTTTAAGGTTACAGTTTTTGATGGATTATAAAAAGTATGAAATTCTTTTTATTTTTTAATAGAAAAGTATTCTATTCTGGACACATATATCATATAACTACTGTAGTATTTTTATATATTTAAGAGATATAGTTTATTTCGAACCATAGAACAATATATATATATATATATATATATATATATATATATATATATATATATATATATAAACATTATATATATATATTATATATATATATATATATATATATATATAAACATTATAGTTACGAATATATAAAAGACATTGAAACAAAGACACAGGTACATTCCTGCTATTATTCTTAAACGAGACAAGTGCTTTATAAAAATCCATTTCAATCGATCATATTTTATTCTGACAGCAAAAGTATAGCTTTCAATTTTAATCATTCTCATTCTTATGTCATTTGATTTTCGAAGTATTAATGATATGACGTCAATCTGAAGCAAGTGTAACTAAACCCTAATTTATGTAACGAATTTATTTGTAATTATTTTTATACATTCGCTACATTTTGTTGCGAAAATAAAACTAAAGGGAGTGAAATAGGAGATAAAATTTATATTTAGAACCAATTATTTCTCAAATATTTAAATTTAAAATATATTTTATTCATATAGGCTTTTTAAGCACTTTCAAATGATCAAATTACAGCTCATTTGTTTTTGACTTTTTTTAAAGCTACCATTGGCTAGGAATACAAGTCTTTAGCAAGAAGATCCAGCAAGAAACTCGATATACACTAATAAATAGGCCATTAAAATAATAAATCTACGCAAATGCAAATATATCAATATAAATTGCAGGTATGTATAAAACCACCATTAAAATCCAAGTCGAGACAATTTCGTAAGAAA
This sequence comes from Hypolimnas misippus, assembly GCA_037950945.1. Lineage (NCBI taxonomy): Eukaryota > Metazoa > Arthropoda > Insecta > Lepidoptera > Nymphalidae > Hypolimnas > Hypolimnas misippus. The sequence goes on along the minus strand of JBBEEQ010000024.1, from coordinate 13,198,557 downwards.
TAAATGCAGTTTTTAACGGTACCACTTTCGCTAGCACTCAATCATAAAGACACGATCCATTAGCTCGCTAATTGGAGGACGCCGTAATATTTCTGTCACGTGAATAAACCCGAACGCGGACGTTTGTCATTGTCGACAGTCGATAGCGGTCGCCGACAGTTAATGTTTTGTCAACGGACAATTAACACGCGGGCGGGCGAGACCTCCGCGACTAATTGTTGCGGTTATACGTTACATATGGATTCTGATATGCAATAATGTGTCAACCCACTAAAAGTTACTTTCGGAGATATTGGTGTTTTGATGGTATTTTGATACGGCATCACCTATTTAACATAAAAAAAAACAAATACTTTTTTTTTGATAATATATTAAATATATCAACCTGCTTTTAATTCATTGCAGCTTTAATAAAAAAAGAAAAGAAAATATGGATAAATACTTATTCAAACAAACTTATTAAGCATACGTTTAAAATCTTTGTACGCCATTTTCTCAAAATGAAGTCCGTGTGGCTTGACATAGTATTGCATATCAGCGTCCATATAATATCATATATGTAAACGGTTATCTAATTATTTGGTTTAGTTAGAAAGCTTCTTTGTGTAGACGTCTTAATGGGATCACTACTTAATTACAAGACCGCTATTTATGTATCTGTTTGTGTAATCTTTAGCCTTTTAATCCTTTCTTAATTATTTATTAAATGATATATTAGGAAAAAAATCTTTTATATGTCATTACTAAGTATGTATTAATGTCTTTGGAATGATTAATAACTTATAAAGCCTAATAAACTTCATTCTTTCTGGATTTATCGTTATCGTTTATGTTGGGCATGCCTTTCTAAAATGGCAAGGTTAATTTAGAGTGAACTATGAAAAAAGCTATGAGGTATGCAGGGAGGTAATATATTAAACAATTTTTGCTGAAAGCGTCCGGGTGGAAATTCATAATATTTTTTTTATATGTAAATATTAACCGCTGTAGAAAATGGACGTCCGCTAACCAAAACCTCTTAAAAAGTTATTTTTCATTTGTAAGATGTACTGCCTTTAAAAAATTAAACCAAAAATAAAACAAGTCCATTTTTCAAATTGAACTTTGACAAATATTCATCACAATTGTACACGTCCGCATATATTTCTCGCATTCCTGTACATTGCGGAACCGAACACAATTCTATACCTAATTCGTATCCGTAGATGACTTCCAAATCCATAATTCATCAGCTCAACGTCCAAACAATTGCCATTTAAGATGAACGAAATCGATGACCGCTGTGTGATTAATGAGTAACGCCATTCCATATCTACCGGTAATTGAGATCGGCCATACAACGACTGAGTTTATCTAATGGTGTCAGATAATTAGACGCAATAAATCATACGAGGTTGACGCACTGGAGGGAAGTTCTGGGCTCGCAGGAAGTGGATATTACGATAACGATGAGCCCGCTTAGCGTTAGCGATTGCGATTGCGGGGGAGTTTAGCGCAAATCTCGACCTATTGAGGACGTTAGCAGATAAGACTATTATTGTTTTAAACAAGACTTTTTTAAAGTAGAATCGTCATCGAAAGTAAAGTAATTTCGTTTACTTTAACGATATACTTATTCTAGTTATTTTGATTTAAAAATCAAACTACTGAACCGATTTTGATAAAAATTGTATTGCAGCAATCTGGAAGTATAAACCCTTTAAAGTGTAGGTATATACTTATCTTTCTTTTGTTGATCATCTTACCAAATATAAAATTAAAACTTTAACGTGACAGGTTCCAATAGATACAAATCATTTTATAGACTACCTACAATTTTAAACACGTTACATTATCCCGAAGCTACTCTTTAAATATTGAAATAATAACGAAGAGAGTTCAATAAATTCATTGAGTACATTGATCAGTCGTATTGCATATCTAAATAAGACTATCTCCACGTTAGCTGTTGCAGAACGCGCTCGTAACTAGGAAGTATATGGTCGATGTGAATCTAATCTAGTAAGCTATCCCCGCCCGTGACCCGCTATATAGGTCACTGCCGGCGTCTGCGTGGATTTTACGATTATCACATCTCGCGAAAGCTTATTGGCAAAATTTCAAATTTCGAACGTCTGTAGTACGTCTGACAATGAGTAGGAGGCGTGAATCACTCACGACTGGAACGGAGCTAGGGTTGTCAAGTGACCGGGAAATGGTGGATTGGCCCGGAATTTCGCGTCTTGTCCTGTGTCCTGGTAATAGATTATAAACTCAAAACTCAAAATATATATATTTAAATAGACTTTTATAAGCTATTTCGAATATACTTTAGAAAAGCTCTTTCGAACACCCGGATTCCGAACACCTACTAGTTTTTGTTTCGGTTTTTTTTAACTGTTTCTTTAGTGTGGGTTTTTTTTACCTTTTTAAATCAATAAATAGTATACAAGAAATTTTCTTTCTTGAAAGGATTTGAAGATGGTTTCCTATAGTTCCAAAAGTTTAAATTTATTTTAGGTTTGCTACTTTTATTTGAATTTACAAATGGTGTTACAAAAACAACTAAACAATTGTATTTTTTCTGTTTTTGTTTTTTTTTATGTTGTATAATAGTAAATTGATTAAGCAGTACAATTGTCCCGAAAATAATGCACTTGTATATGGCAACCCTAAACGGAGCATACATTGACGAGACGCGACGAATTCTTTTAAAAGTAACACTACTAATTTCTACACGTGGTTACACATGCATGAAATTTGGGCGCTTGATTGGTTGAAATTTATGTTTTTCATGAGCCGTAGCGTAATGTTTTATAGCCTACTAGATTTCACTCGCGTTTATGCTTTGCTCCTGAGTCGTACCGTGATGTAATATAGCCTAGCCTTCCTCAATAAACAGATTATCCAACGCAAAAATATTTTTTGTAAAGGAATCAGTAGTTAGAAGAGATTACCCCCTATATACATACTTATAAACAAATATTATGTCTTTAATATATAGATGAGTACGTTCTCGCACCTTCGTCGTCATAGAATAATTTGAATTGTTTACTGTTTTAAGTAATGATAGGATAATGATAGGTGATAGATTCATTTTCGAAACTAAGAGCTGCCTATGTCCCTCTCAAAAGTCTATTTATATCCACACAAAAATCATCAAAATTGATTTAGCCGCCTATGTGTGTAAAGCCTACAAATATACAGACAAAATTACTTTCACGTTAATAATGTTAGAATGGACAATCATCATCAATTAATGAGCTATCCAATATTAAGCCTTTTATTATCGAACACACCGCGTCACACAATTTCTACCATTAGCGCATTCAAACAAAGAATATCATTTTCATTTATATAGATAAAATCAACAAACGTCCGACCGTCTAGACTTTATGATATGCGACGCTTTTAGAACAACGGATACGAAACGTTCATTCTTTTTATTATACCTCGTTCATTTCCACTGGCCGCATGAATGAGATGCCGCGCGGTCAACGCTCAGGCCTCTAATTCGAGCCGCGGACGACCAATAATAACAAATGGATTTATGGCTCATTAAGCTCTGAAAACGGGGAGTGAATTCCGTCGGGTCCACGATAAACAACGTGTCATCGACCCTGGCGTGAACTGAAAGAAAAGTGAAAGCCGTTGACAACGCACGTGGCGACGTAACACGAGCCCTGGAACGCGATGCAGGCGAAATGGGAGGTGACAAATTAACCCGTCCCGTGCTCCAACGGTACAGGCGCTGCTATTATTATTATTGAAAGGATGCTTGGAAAATGCTATTCAAACAATCTTAATATTTAATTATTTACTGGAAATAACAATATTGTAGTAATATAACATATTCTCAATGCTTTTCTATAATAATGATTGCCCGTTCCACGAATTGTCATGTATTTTAAAAGTGCCAGTTCGCGCGTTTATATTACAGCCAGTAATTAGTCGCGCCTCCTTACATTATCTATGTGAAAAAATTAATGATTGTTTTGTTCCGAAACCAATTTTTTTACTTGAAAATAGCTGGTAAATGAGCAGACGGGACACGTGATGTTAAGAGTTTATCGCCTATAGATATTTGCAACCCAGAGGACCCAAAAATGCGTTGCCACCTAAAAGGGAATAGGAAGTAAGAAAAGGAATGGGGGAAGGGTAAAGCTTTCGGCTCTCTCATACCATATTCTATGAGAGCGAGGTACTGCCCCGTTCGAGCCAATCCGCATATGAGCTGTGGATTACGGCTAGACTCTATCTCAATATATGAGCTACTTCACGCTGATTTTCTGTGAGAATGTGGTACTGTCGAGCCAGTCCGTGAGCTGTAAGCTACGGCTAAGCTACCTTAAACTATTGATTGGATTAAAAGTTTTGTTGGGGTTATACTTTAAGATGCATTGCAACCCTTGCCGGATGGTATGCTAGTTCATACTAACTTAAATATTTAATGTATAATATAAAACATGATTGACATTTAAAAACTTAATTTAAAACGTTAAATATTCTTTTATATGTAAATATGATGATAATCTGATTATCGATACACAAGTTTTTCGAGAATATTTTCGCGATTTCATAAATCGATTCAGACATTTATTTAGATTTATATCATTCGAACAGAATTTATTAAAAAAAGTTGAAATAATTCTACGCACCTCGGCGCCAAACTAGTTCCTAGAAGCTGACATAAAACAATGTATTTATTGAACGCCGAACGCATTAAGAAGTCGACTAGAATAGACCATTAAGCTCAACTTTATCCTAATGCCCGCGAACCGATGTCGGGTATTTTATCTCCATGGTAATTATATCTTTAGATACGCTCTATATTTTATCTTTATATCTAAAAACTAGAGATTATTTATTTCTCAATACGTTGTTTTGTATTTTTAAACAATTTATAATATGAATCTAGATCACAGAACTGTTTCGTTTTTGTCGTATTCAATAAGCAAAGTCGTTTTCTTTCGTAACTTTTTTGAGTTAATTTGTATCAGCGTCTGTTGAGAATATTTTCGTATTATTATAAACAATGAGCTATTAGTATAACTTAGCTCATTAATACAAAATTAGTACGAGAGAGTAATTTCATCCAATTCCTACTTATACGCATACTAAATGGTGCCCGTGACTTCGTCTGCGCAGGATTAACTTCTATTTATTATTATTAAAATCACCCCTATTTCAACACCATAAAGGTTTTTTCGCATTATAAAGTTGCTAATATCCTTTCTTAGACTCTAGACTATCTCTGAACCAATTTCATTTAAATTTGTTGTGTAATTTAGATGTGATATATAAGTAAATATGGATGCTGATAAGCAATAATGTGTCAACCCACAAAAAGTGAAATTTAGAGATATTGATGTACTACATATGATTTATCAAAATAGAAAAGAAAAGATGGATATATACTTCTTCAAACAGATGTGTTAAGAATAGGTTCGACATCTTTAGACGCCATTTTCTCAAAATAAAGTCCGTGTGGCTTGACACAGTATTGCATATCAGCATCTATATATGATTCAAATATACATAATTAGCTAAACTTAAATCAAATAATTAAGTTACTAAAAATGGTAATAAAAATAACATTTATCAGGGCACGTGTCAAACGTATCAGTACTACAAAAGGAGTTTTTTTCTCAGCTAATCGGGCGCCGAGCCTGCGCAAGGTCGCGCCCACCCGGACCCGGACAGCGTGACTCATGATAACAAACCGTGGAAAACAAGCTTAATCTTTAAACTTAAAGCTATTTTTTTATTTGCCTTAATTGGTTACTTTAAAAAGAATTTTCTGTCACGACTATTTTTTTTATTTACTATCAATTGGAACTAGCGTCTAGTATGTTATGCAATTCTATTGAACGGTTGTGGAGGAATTTTTAAAGGTATCGATTTCTTGAAAACAGTTGTAACGAGATAATACTTCTACATATACGAGAGTTTATATGACGATAAATCAATAAATAGAGTCCCATCATAAAATTCTTTCGGACTAAAACTTAACTATTTAATAACGATAAAACTTTTAAAATTTTTATCACATAGTTATTTAGTTAAATGACATGACATGATAACGTTTGTACTTACTTCGCCTAGACTCTAGGCCAGTCCTCTCTCACTCCCTATCATACTTAAGATTTGTGAGGCATGAGGTGCCTTTCTTTTTCACTCTTTCTTAATACTCAAGCGACAAGCCGCGAGCAATAGCGCTGTACCATCCATAGATAGTACATAAAAAACAAAGTATGAAGTACATTTGAAATGGCAGAAAATATACATTAGAAGTGATGTGACATTTTATGAATTTGTGTGGGACATTTGAGGTGCCTCATGTCTTATTTTAACACTAGTACATAGTGACCTGTATCCTGTATTTACTAGCAAATTGATTCGCTCTCAGAATAATATGATGCTAATAATAAATAATAATAAATAAACGCATCACATTCAAGGGACCCCCATTAGGATCTTATAATCCTGTGTCGGGGGTCCGGAAACACACACAATACAAGCACATAATAATGTCACAAACATTTTTTGCAACTTACTACTTTTCCTAAGTAGGTTACCTACTAGCCGACCTATTTAATACCTACCTAGGCACCTTTAGGCCGCAAAAGTAAAGTAAAGTAGTAAAGTAACAGCCTGTTAATATCCCACTGCTGGGCTTAGGCCTCCTATTAAGGAGAAGGTTTAGAGCTTAATCCACCACGCTGCTTCACTGCGGGTTGGCGGATATACATGTGTCAGAATTTCTCCTGGCATATGCAGGTTTCCTCACGATGTTTTCACCGCCGAGTTCGAGATAAATTTAAACACTAATTTAGCACTTGACAATCAGTGGTGCCAGCCGGGGTTTCAATCCGCGAACATCGTTTGAGATCGACGTGTTCTAACCACCAAGGCCATCTTGGCCCTTTAGGCCACAATTTCCCACAAACCGAGTATATCTACTGGCTTTTCTCAAGTGCATTTAATACTAAAAACATTTCACCATTTACATACAGGTAGTTGATTTTAACGATGTAAATTAACCACTTTCGAACGGTCTTATATATTAGAATCGTTTACGACTTATTTAAAACACTTATTTCGATAATTACAACATGAAAAATAATACCTACATACATTTTACGAGACAGGAGATGTCAACTTTTTAAAAGTGTGCGGTCGTAATTTTTACACGTTTATGAGTTGTTTGTTGAAAATTGAATCGATATAAGGCGTCATTTACACTTATAAGTTTTGCTTTTGTAAAGATTTACATAAGTTGTTTCTCATTCATTTAAACCTGAAAGAATTTACTGTCATTACCTTATTTTTGACATTCACAGCTTTCGTAGTTACGACGTATCTGTTATTAGGTTTTATGGATGGGGTTGTTTTATATTCCTTAAATTGCACAAAAATTACCCCCACCTTAGCAACAACCAGGAACCGCGCCTGTTGATGAGGCGCATAGTGTAAAAGTTTGGGAATCCCTGATCTAGATCGCACAAATAAAATTGGCTCTCTCTTTATTAAAATATAAAAAAAAATGTAAATATATTAGGTAAAGGTTATTATAAGCTATCGGGATGTATATCGTTTTAAAGGTGTTTGGGTTTTTATTTTGCGTATTTTTCGATTTATAGAAAATCCCAGTATTACCTGTCTCGTTATTATAAATAACCTTTACTTACTAATTTTATAACCTGATAAGAAGTACCATAGTATCCAAAATGTCAACGATTCGTGACTCACCTGAAACAAAAAAGAGCAATAAATTAGTGCAACCATATACATATGTAAAAATTAGTACATAAATCAAAAGTAATGTGGGTTGAGATTTCGTAAATTTTATTAAGACAATACGAGCGGTGTGCAAAAAATCCGCCTTTAAAAGTTCGTTGCCAGATAAATATTTTATTGCTATGCAAATGATACGGTAATATAAAAACATTTAGCCTCAAGATAAATATATTTATATATATATATATATATATATATATATATATATATATATATATATATATATATATATATATTTATATTTAATTGTATTGACTTAATTATATGTTATATTAAAGACTAGCTGTCCTTCATTTTATTCGCGTTTAAGGATATTGCTTCGCTCCTATAGGTCGTAGCGTGATGTAATATAGCCTACTTCCTCAATAAACGGGCTAACCAATGCAAACAAACAAACAATCTTACCTCTTAACAATATTAGTATAGATATGAAATACATTCTTAAAAATATACTAATGATTTAAAATAAAAAAAAATGGATAATCTTATCAAAATGTACATACAATTTTTATAACCTTCACCGAAATACGTTTCATTCCCCATTATTTATTTATTTACCATAAAGTAATCATATAATTTACAAAGAAGGTGTTCAAGTCATTCTAATAAGTCATACTGGTACTAACATTTCAAACTAACTAGACCTCACAAGAATAATTTGCACATAATTTAAAAACATACTACCAACTTCATAAGCACGACTATCATTAAGATGTTAGCAAGATAAGCTAGTCTTGATACTGGCGTAATAAGAACTAGCGACACTCAAATGTTACTCATACAACCGTAGGAGTTCACTCACGATTAGACCACGCCCACGCCTAAGGACACCGGGGACATTTGAATCCATACTCATAAATAAAAGTGTCTGTTCGTTGTTACTCACATAAAACAATCATCATCTACCTAGCAATTCTCCCGGTTATACCAGGGTCTGCTTTCTATTCTAGTCCAGATATTGCCTTGATCCTCCGCAAGCCCTGAGGGCAAGCCAGCAACCATTTAGACTAGAATGATCTCCCTACTAAGAGTAACGATCATTATCAGGTGATTGTGATAACAACCGGGACGGACAGCTTTACGTGCTCTCCGAGGCACGGTAGGGAGACCCATAAGGACAAACAACCAGACCTAGGAACAAATATTTATACAAATATAAATGTCTGCCCTGAGCGGGAATCGAGCCCGCAATCGTCGGCGTTAGAGGTACATTCAGCATTACTACACCAAAGCTGTTGTCTCACATAAAACAATCAATTTTTCTAATTTTTGTCTTTCTGTCTGTCCGTCTGTTTGTTTCGGTTAATCTTTGATATGGCGGCACCAATTTTGACGTTACTTGCACTAGCAGATAGTTAATGTTATAAACAGTAACTTAGGCTACTTTTTTTCGCAGACGATGTCGCGAGCGCCAGCTAGTTCTTAATATTATCGTTATATTTAAATTATCATTACATGAAATGAGAAGGTTGATTGTCAAGTCTAGAGTAAGGCGTGTAGTTTTGCTGTAATATTTGAATGCCTTTTTATTTCTTTAATATCTAACTCTCTTTGTTTTAGATTTCTCCCCATTGGTCTATCTAAGAGAGTAACTCGATATATACCTAACTCTAATATATAAAAAAAAAACTATGGTTTTCGTATCTTTTATTTTTATTTTTGAAAACAATATTAATAAAAAAAACACCAAAACTCCAAAAATAAGTAAAATAAAAATATTTAATAAGTGCATCAGCATATTAAAAATAACCGATCTTACGTCACTTAAAATTGATAGTCTATAATAAGATCCACTTAGCGAAAAGATCCGAAGACCAACAATTATGAGGACATCGGTCACTACACTGCGCCCACACGGCGCATCTATAAGCAGAGGTTAAAAACCTTTAAGTTGATATCAAACAAGACTTAATGTATTTTTAATATAATATTGGCTTTCATAAAATTAAGACTACCTTCATATGAAAAAAACATCTATACTAATATTACAAAGAGGTAAATTTGTTTGTAAGTTTGTATGTAGGTAATCTCTGAAATTCTTGATCTGATTTGATTCAGATTTTTATTATTGCGTTGAAAAGCCTGTTTTTAGAGGAAGGTTATAGGCTATATTATATCACGCTACGACACACAGGAACGAAGCAGCTATTGTATAATTTTTGCTGGGTGAACTCTTATGTAGTTTATTTATTCCATCAAAACGTCTAAACAATTCAAATCATTTAGATGAATTGCCTAGAATTCATATTATCATTACAAAATTAAAATATACATTTTTTAAATAGATTTTAAAAAGCCGTTTTGAATCATCAAAATAAAAAAAAAATATTTAAATTCTTGAAAAGCTACCTCAAATTTTTTATTTAGATTCTACAAGAAGAACCGGCAAAAAACTCGATAGTTCCTATCGTAAGTATACCAGGAGACAATAATAGTCTAAGCGCAATCAAGGCAATCAGGTTTTTTGGTCAATGTTTTAGATTCACATATATTTTAATACATGTAAAGGCGTTAATGTTTATGTCTTTTCATGCATCTTAACATATGGCCTTTAGCCGCTAGTTATATGTCAGCTTCTGAACTAGGTGAACTAGTAACTCACTAGAATACGCCTTTTACGCTGAATCTTATTTCAAAAAAATAGTTAACTTGAAATAGTATACTCGTGTGGACAAAGCAGTATAACGAAGCTAGTAGTTCCTATAACAATGTTATTTTTTTTAATATATATTTAATATTTATTTTTTAATAAAATGTATCTTTCTATGAGTAAAAATTTTAGAATCTGAAATATAGCTATATATTGGTAGCATAAAAACATAAAATCTTGGAATACAGGAAAGGACACGTCAAGTTGGAAGTGAGTACCGATTTTTAACGTCAAACATAAGTACATAACATATAATATTAGGCACAAGACGCAAAACTGTTTGTCAGTTACGTTGCAAAGATAGAGTAATTAAGCCGATTTGAAGTGCGTAATCACTTTATAACGGAGTGTCGTAAGATGGGCTACCAGCGGTCACTACTGAGCACCTACGCTCTGTACTCCTGGTAGTTTTTATAGTTATCAATAACGTTATTTTCGATATTCTGTGACTTATTTCGCATACATTGACTAACTGTGCCTAACTGTGTATAGAAGGATACTGATTGTAAAATAAGAGTTTCGGGTAGTCTTTCATATTTTTGGCAAAATTAAAGACAAATCCATTTGGATTACGATTCTTGAACCTTGTTAAATTTAATCCCAATCAATTCTTAATTTGATTCACAACCATAATTAGTGCATTTCATTTTATATCATTACACTAATTTTCCACATCAAAGGCAATGTAAATATTTTAATGGAAGTTATAATAATTTTGATTATAACCCGTATAAAGTTTACGACCGAGCTGAGCCTTGAGGCAGAGGCTTAAAGGCGAGAGGCTTCGGTAAATGTTAATACATTGCTCAATTCTATTCAACTTTAATTATTACTTGTACACTCGATAAATACTCTTGTTATATTTATTTATAATTTGGTCTGTGCGGATTGTAGTCTGTAAAATAATTATAAATTGATATAATTCATTATTTGTGTAAGACTGGGTATACCTTACATATAACAGGTGTACTAAGCTAAATTGAATTATTTTTAATTACACGTAATGTTAATTTTAATTACTCTCACACTTACTAACATTTATAGTTAAGTTTATTGTTACTGAAACATGGATGTATTATCTGAAATAAATATTACTATTATTATTATTTATAAACGCTTGCTTATATATATTGTATTTAATTGTGAATAACGGTTACATTAGAAGATAAGGTTTTATTTTTCAGCAATTTAAAACGTAAACATTGTCGTAATTGTACATTATATACCTACTCATATGTTCAAAAAGTTATTAGGAATCTTTCTTACTTTTTTTAGCTTAATACTATCGCTTAATTTCTACTATTCTATTCATTTTTATATAATTTTATAGAATTCTTATTACTAGGTATTTAAATATTATAAATTAATAAGAGAAAAAAGAGCTGTAGCCTAATGACTATAATTCTTATACCGGCTAGCTCGACCGGGGCAGTACCTCACTCTCACAGAAGATCAGCGTAAAGTCGAAAGCCTAAATCCCTGCCAATTATTTTCCTTACTTATATTTTCTTTCATTTGTGACTCCTCTGGTATTGTAAATATCCACAGGCTGTGATCAGTTACCATCATGTGTCCCGCATGATCTTTTGTTCGTTATTTTTATTAAAAAAACATTTATACAATATTAAATTTATCAGAGGTTGATTTTTAAAATAACCTTTGATGTAAAAAGATGATTTAACGGTGATATCATCAATTACATCATATTTTCATCATTATTCATATTTATAATTATGTTTAAATGTATATATCATAAAAAGTTATAAATAATGATAAATCATTGCATTCTTTATACTGACTCAAATAATAAAATTATTTATTTAAATAAGTATTTTATTAAAGTTATAAAACGTCGAAAACAAATTAAACTTTTTAATCACTTAATCTCGGCTCAACAAAAATTATAATCATTACGAAATCGTATCTTACTTTTTTTCTTAATATGTCTCGACCAAACAATCTTGAACATCCACTGTCATTATAGAACATCTCAATGAATTAGGAAGTCTTGATAGTTGCAACGATTGTGTAATATCGACATTTATTGAAGCGGCAATCAGAGAAATATTCATAAATCGACACTAATGAGACGTTTATTATTAAATAATTATATAGTAACGACTATTGCGGTGTTGGCGAGGTGGCGCCACAGATTAAGCAAATATTCGGAGACTCAAGGCGAAACGCCTTTTATAAATATTCAATTGAGTTATTATAACAAAATAACTAATAATTGTATATAATTATGGGTCGGCTGATTTATATATAATGCTTTTTGAATATAGTGGTTAATTGTCTACCTTTTAGGATTGTAAATTAATATAGTGAACTAACATTCTATGAATAATATTATGAAATAACTAGCCGTTGCAATTTCACTCGCGTTTATGGTTACTGCTTCGCTCCTATGAGTCGTAGCGTGATGTAATATAGCCTTCCTCAATAAATAAACTATAGAACACAAAAAGAATTTTTCAATTCGAACCAGTAGTTCCTGAGATTAGCACGTTCAAACAAACAAACTATTCAGCTTTATAATATTAGCATAGATTATATCGAAACGATCGATTAGTAAAAGGGAATCGATAAAGATAAAAATACACTTAAGAAAACGTATTACTCTTTCTTTCTATGCATGATAATAGAAAATGTATTACAGATAGGTTAAAGAACTTGTTGTTTTGATTTTTTCATAAAAACAATAATTAGAAGTCAATAGATCTCGATTAAAGTTAAACAATATATCAGTTTTGTTTTTTTTATGCGCATGTCAACAGTCATTTATAGCGCGGCGCCTGCACAACTACATTTGGTCAATTAGCTGGCATTGCGCCCTGATTGAATACCTCGCTTCATACTTAGCCTTTATTAGCTATCCATATCCACGATATGTCGTCTCTTTCTCTCATATGTAAACAAACTTATATAGAAAAGAGATAGTCGATTATTTAATCACTAATGTATTTAAAGCGGTCTAACTTGTACCGTAAATCAAGTTATTCCATTCTTAAGACGTATTTCTTTATTTGGTTAAAATAGTTTATTTTCTAACGGATAAGGGTTTTCGATCGGTTCGCCGACGAGTTCTGTGGGGACTAATTATGGGTACCCATAGCGATACCACCGTACTTGGCTCGGTGGTCATCATGCATTCCTCTTGACACCTGTTATAGCGAAAATGTCCGGGCGTGACATAAATTCGCATTGACAATAAAACGATCGATCCGTTTGTATGTAAATTTTTCTTATTATGCGTTATCGATCGAATTTATCGTCGCTATATGTCATAATTACCGAATCGATCGACTGAAGGTACAAGAAGAGCTTTTTTTTTATAGTGATGATTTATGACGGCCCCGATGGTGCTATTATATTTACGATAAAGGATGCTGCTGCCTTTGTACAGCTATTATATTAAATTTTTGCGCGTTATTCTTGTATAGCATATCGAATTAAGTAATACGATATTTTTAGTAACTAGGTCACGGCCCAATTACGTGACATAGTAAATAGCGTTCAATTTTAAACAATGGACTTTTATGAGGTTAATGAGGGTAGTAAACAAAAAAAAAATTGTTACTGAGATAATTTTAAATTTCGAATAAATAGAACTGGGTGAGGATAATGATGTTTGATGATGAACTCAATCTGTTTTTTTTTTGTAATATTTTTAAAGTTTTGATACGTGAAATAAAAGTATGTACTTCTTAAACATTACTTAAATGAAGATTCTTTTAAAAACAAACACGGAACTACACGATTGTGTTCGAAACAAAGCCACGTAGTCACACGAGTAATTTACATTACAAAAATGATTACCGTAATCTTGAAGTGTAATTATTTCGTGTTCGTGTAATTGGCGCGTGTGTATCTCGCGCTGAAATAATATTGGTTTAATAGAACGTGTAATAGTCTACCATGTTTTAATATTCACTAGCGACTCGCCCTGGTTTTGCATGTGTGCAATCTAGTTTTATACGACATTACATAAAATATACTAAAGTATTAAACATATACTGCCTTACTACAAAAGATTTAAACATACGTAAAACGTGTTTTAAAAAAAATCCGTACTTCAAATCCGTGACTAAGGACAGTTTTGAGTTTAACGCGCTTTAGACGTAGCTTATCATACACTTAACAGATGTCTAAAACCTATATTAGCTGTCAAATTACGTAATTAAGTAACAAATAGTGTCACACATTACGTGTGACACTATATTAATAAGTTTTTATTAATTTTATAATCTGTTCAGCAATTTAGACGACATTTTAAGCTATGTTTAATTTTTAAACAGTGTTTAGCTAGACACGTGTTGAACATGGCTTATTACGTCTTTTGTGGTATGACACATAAACTTATTGAATCATCTCTATTTATTGATGAAAACTGCATTAAAATCCTTTGCGTAGTTCAAAAGACCTAAGCGTACAGTTGGTGCGGCGAGTGACTTTGTTTTATATATCGATACCTCCCACGTAAGTTGTTGTAACCCCAAAATTACAATTTTACAGTAGAGCACTTTTAATCCGTTTTAGTTTGAAAGTTACAACAAAATACGCCTTTTTTCAGGAGTATTTTGTTGTAACTTTCCTTGAAAAAAAAAAAAGATTTTTGGTATTTTTTCACTTTGAATGCATTAAGCAATGCAAATTCGTGTAGTATTCAGTAGAAACGCTAACGGCAATTTTGTGGCTTACAATAAATTACGTGGGAGGTATCGATATGTATATAAAGATCAAGTTAAAAGTAATAAATTCTATCAAAATTATTTTAGATAAAAGATAAAAAAGGGTTTTTGAGAAAGCGAAGAATAACGTGTATTTTGAATTATTCATCTTGTATTGAAAAAAGCATTTTAATAGATTAAAGGTAACCTGTTAAAAGTAGACCTAGACCTAAATTTTCTTGTTCTACAGATCAAAATTTTTAAAATATAAAGTTCATCAAGTTACAGACCGCTAGACCAGTGGCTTATTATTTAACTAGTCTACAAAAAGTGATAAGATATGGTTTTGTCCTTATTCTGGATCCCCATCATTTACAACTACGACTTTTGATAACGTAGGTTCGTTTTCTAAACACTGGAATCTATACCTCGTTACTACTACACTAGTTACGTATGAATTTACGTTTAATAAAAAAATACTTTGCCATGTCGTCTCCAGTCTGCGCAGGTCATTGTAGTGATATATTTACCAACATGTGTATTCAAGATTTCATATCATATAAAGGATTCATTTGTCAATGTTTACAGGACAATCGTGTGAGTAATTTGTAATTCACGATTTTAATCTCAAAAAGATTGACGACTGAACGGCGAGAGTGTTCTTTAAACGATTTTATTACAAGCGTTCGATCAAATGCAAGTACAATGTGAATCAACAATGTATAACTTGATACTTCATATTCTGTCTTTATTATTCATTGACCATACATTTATGTTCCTTTGTTGTTCGTGTATTAAAAATATTACCACTATTTATACTCGTAATGTAAATGCGGTATTAAATAGGTTACGAGATTTTAATCGTTACTTTATAATAGTAAGGAATATCGATTTTCTGTATATCTTTTTTTTGTAGAAATAGTTTCATACTGAATAAAAAAAATATTAACACTCGATATCGTATTGTATCAACGTAGACTAACGTAAATAAAGTTTAATTAATTGTAAGTAAAAATCTTCTTTACATGACATTTTTAACGCCTTTTTGTCTATAGAATAATATGGAACTGATAACACGTATATTGACAGACTTAATCCATTATTATTTTTACCTATGACATAAGCAATCAAAATTCAAGACACACTAGAACAATATACGAAATGGCGTCTATGAAAATGCCTCATCATGGGCCGACGGCGGCCTTGGTCGGATCAGCGGGGTGCTTCTGGCGCCAGCTAAGCCGGCCGCATATTATTGGCAATTATTTGTATTTAAATTATTAAAAATATTCATTTTAAAATCAAGGTCGCTAGAACGAATTTTATAATAGTGTGTGATGTGCGAAGTGTATTTAAAATTTATCGACAATATGCAACCGGCTTAATACAGTTTCTTTATAGTCTTGCGATACGTAATACGAATGGCATATAAAATCAGTGCCTTGTTTATAAAAGAAAATGTATCGATCAAATCAGGAGATATCAGTGCCTTAAAAGCTATATTGGTCGTGTGTCTTCTTCGATGCTCATCCCCAAAGTAGAGGAAGCATTTAAAGCATTATTAAGTTTAAAGCATTTATTTGTTTATGTATTTGTTTTTTTTTTTTTTTTTTGTAATTGGAAATGCGCAAAAGAGCATTAAGATCCACCTTATGTTAAATAGTCATTATCGCCCTTGCATCAGTGAAAGTGTAGGTGCGTTGACGGCCTTTGACGAAAAGGTTCAATTACAATACATTCGATACTATCGAGTTTCTTGCCGGTCCTTCTCGGTAGAATCTACGATCCGAACCGGTGGTAGCTTCATTAATGATGTAATTTTTTTATTGTTTTTTTTCATGTATTGATGATTCAAAAGTGCTCGTGAGAGCCTACTTGAATAAATTATTTTTTTATTTTGATAAAATATCTTTTAAAATCAGTCAAATTAAAGTGTATAAAACTGAATAACACGACAGATTATTATTATTAGAGTAATAAACAGCCGTTGTCAGGTAAATTCTAACGTTTCGTAACAACACTTACGAACACATTTCCCCGACACCCATTTAAGGTTATTATGCTAATATACAGTACACAGTAAATACTAGGGTTGCTAACCATTCCATTTTGTGAAACACTTTAAAGTTTTAAGAAGCATTTTATTTAAGAAAAATATTTTTCATTTATTTGCAGTCAAAAAATTACGTATTGAATAAGAAAAAGAAGAGTTAGAGATAGATACTCTTGATCTTAAGAGCCCATGTATTTGTTCTGCATTTGCGCCTACATTGGTAATATTACGAATAATTTCCCTGTATTAGGTACATGTGCTATCCACAACTTATACATGGCAACCCTACTAAGGTTAGTACACCATACGCTAGACATTTTAACCTCCACAATCGCGTTGATATACCACCGATGTCCAGACTATACCTCATTTCGTATTACCACAATGGCACCACAATATATCATTGGCAACACTCGTTTCGAAAGGATGGTGGTTTCTATCGCCATTGTGGGAGGCGTGAGAAACAGCCGGTTAACGGGAACCGGGCCAATTGAACTCGTAACCGTTGCGAGTGACCGGGGTCATCCGTGATCCTTAGGTTTACCTAATACTGAATTTAATTTACTTATAAACTGCATTTACTTTCAGATATATTTAGTAATTGTTGTGATATACTTGCTAAGTCAAAATTGAACAATATAAATAATTACTATTAATAATAAGTTAAGTTTACAATGCTAGTTATAATTATCTACACAAATATTATATAGGGAAGAATGTATGTTTGTTAATTAAGCAGTCAAAGCAGCAAACCAAAGTAGAAATGAGCTAAAGCTTAACTGGTCATATAATATTTAATTAATAAATAAATCTAAATGAACTTATACAAATCATCCGCAGTGTTTATTGAAATATATAAGACAGGATACAGGATAAATTAATTAGAAACGATATGACAACAATATAACAATATGTGACAATTTCAGTAATTAATTAATTACACTATGTATATTTTAAGTCTATCCTCATGGTCGAAAAAGGCGAAGTCACGGGTATTAAATCTTGTAAAAGTCCCACCGCTGGGCAAATGCCTTTCCTGTTAAGGCGAAGGCTTTAAAAGCTTCATCTACCACGCTGGTCCTTCGAGCCGGATATACAATTAAACATATCGGAACTTCTCCACATGCAACTTTCCTCACGATGTTTTCTTTTACCGCCGTGCTCGAAATTAATTTAACCACAAATTTAGCACTTGAAAACTCAGCAGTGCTAGCCGGGGTTTAAACCCGCGATCATAGGTCGACGTGTTCTAACCACTGGATCATCTCGGCCCTATTGCAAGTACGCAACCGATATAATATTATTTCTCTATCAACGATGTTGTCAGCTAAGAAGATACGCGAGCATAATCCCACGCCGAGATATAATCGTTTCAATAAAAATATCGTATGCAATAAATTCCTAGATACATACCAACGTAATTAAGTGATTGCTCCGCGTCGATAATAATGAGATCTGCCAGTCCGTGTGACATTATCGTGGTAACGGGGGACTGGCGGCGATGATAATATAAAAACATATGTATGCTAATAATATACGCTTAATATGAAATCGAAATAAAATCGTCTTTGAAACGAGTTAGCTAAACTGCGTCTAATCTATTTTCATATAATTCTGTGGTTCACTATTCTATTAACATTTTGTGATATTAAAGTCTAAATAAACTAAATTAATCTATTGAGTTTCTTGCCGGTTCTTTTCAGTAGAATCTACATTGCGAATCGGTGTTTTATTTAATTTAATTACTTTTTCTATTTCATTTGACATTTGTATTGACGATTCAAAAGTGCTCGTGAGAGCTTACTTGAATTTGTAACTAATTAATTTTGACTTTGAAACGACCGAAGTCGCAAGTGTAAAACGTTTTTACGATTTCCCAAATATGATTTTTTTAATTCGCGTAAAGCTATTTCTGTATAAACAACGATTATTAGTAAGATGCTCTTATTACACGCGAATGAAACCACGGTCCATAGCAAGTTTCACTACAATTTCAAACAAACAAGCGTAAGTAGAAACAAACAACACAAAACACGAAAACAACAAGTGAAACGAGACAGGAGTGGCCGGCATCTAGGAAAGAGAATAAATACATTATTTATTAACATAATGGGCTCGCAGGAATCAAGTGTATTGGTTTGCACAATTACACAAGAACCGTGGAAGTCATATTTTACATGTTTACATTTTCAAGGCAAAGGTTGGGAAAGGCATGACTTTAGAATGAAGTGGATTTGTTATTTTTTATAGGCATTGAATATTATATTATAACGACCAGACTTTGTTTGTGACGTCCCTTGCGTTAACGTAGGTTTTGTTTGAGAATTACACTTATAGGTTTTGCTATTAGACTTTCATAAATCACATAAGTTGTTTACACCTGAAGGAATTTATCTTCAGTGTTATTTTCGACTCGGCAGCTTTCGTTAGGCTACCTATATAACTGTTACAAGATTACAGAGTTGTTTTTTGTCAATTACGAGAGCAAAACTTACAAATGTATTTCTTAATTCTTGCCTTAGAAATATTTAATTCTTAAATAAAAATAAAAGAGTCAGTGGCTAAATAAATATAAATATACCGTATAGTTATGTATTTCATATACTATGCAAACACTTATAAGTTACATTACTACATATTACATTACTAGAGTTATAAGTTTTGTTCATAGACTTATAAGATTTACATGATTTGTTTATTATTGCTGTTACATCTAAAAATAATTACTTCATTGACACAGCTTGGAGGCATATATATACTATCATTACCAGTTACCAATTGTTTTATAACAGTTACGATTGAAGAACTTACAAGTGTGATTCCGGCCTAATTGTAGGTACATAAAGTCAATCAGGATCGCTCTATACAAGTTGACTATAGTAAACATACGGGTAGAACTGCAACCAGCCTAATGTCAGGATATGTCGCAGTGTAGGCACGCAGCGTGTGACGTTGCAACATTCATTAATTATTTATTATTTATTCATTGCAATACGGTCCGGCACGCGCCAGCGATATGATCACTGTTATTGAATTCACTAGTTTCTTGTAACTGTATATTGACAGCTTCAAACTTATCGAACGCTTTTTATATTGGGTAGATGGATGTATTTTATATAAGGATCGACAAATCAACTATCGTGTTTGAATAATAATTAGCCAGGATGCTAATTAGAAATATCAAATACAATTTTGAATACCATTCATTATCAATTCTAAGGCCAGAATTACATTTGTAAGTTTTGCTCTTGGACTTTCATATGGGTTTATAAAAGTTATTTCTCATTGCTTTTTTTCCACTTTCGTAACTACTTACGACGTATCTGTTACGAGGTTACAGAGTTGTTTAATATCGCTTACGTAAGTAAAACTTGCAAATGTAATTCTCCCCTAACACTTCTATGAGCTCCGTGTACCAATTATTACTCGTAAATTATTGCAATTGTCTGTTACTAACTTTTAAAAAATGTTAAAATTAAAAATAATATATATTTTTGTCATTCAGTCATTCGATGTAAAATTAACTTACGGTGTGTATTAAAGAAATTATTTGCAATAAGTACAATTTTTCTTTAAGTATTAAGTAATATTTTAAGTTAATAACAGAGTAAAATAAATACCATATTTAAACACGATTTCGATAAAGACGTTGTTATTTTCGAGTCACGCAAAATGTGTATCACGTTTTAGAAATTACACAATCATTTTTATTAAGTAATCATTGTTTTTTTAACTCAAAGAATCACATTTTTCCGCCCACGTTGCAATTGTTTATCGCGTCGATAAATTTTTATTATATTGAACCGATTATAAATCGTTCATTAGTTTTTATGTATGAAACGTATTGATTGTGATTTACTTTTTATCCGCGCTAGGTATTTAATTGGTCGGTTAGCGCTAATCGGCGTCGAGTCGATCATTAATATTGCATGAGCTGCGCCGGCGCCGGCGCGGCGACCGCCCCGACGCCTGCCTCCGTACACTCGAGAAATGTTTTATACAACACAAAGAACTAACAAAGGGTGTCGACAGCTAACTCAGTGTTTTGTTCAGATTCCTGGATACGAACGTAAATCAAATGATGCATTTAATACCGTTTATCTGGAACTGCGCGTGCGACGGAATCGCGAAATTAACAATCCTGAATAATATTATAAATTCGAATGTGAGTTTGTTCGTTGAGCTTCCACGTCTCAAGTAGGCTGATCGATACTAATTTACTTATTTTACTAATTACTAATACTTATAACGTTATAAATGCGACAGTAATTGTCCGTGTGTTATTCAATCACGCCTAAGCTACAGAACCGATTTTTCATTCGGTACAGAGATAGGGTAGAGCCTGAAAAAGGACATAGGCTACTTTTAATCCCGAATAAATCTACGGTCCCGATGGGAATGCGATGTAAACGCGCGCGATATAACTTTATTCCAAGCGGACAAAGTCGGCAGGCGGAATGCTAGTAATATATATGTTATAATAAAATTAACATAATGAGGGCAAAGCCGCAGACAAAAGATGGTAATGAATAATTGCATACTAAACCCTTATTAGTCATGGAAATGATTGATGTAACAGAACATCCTGTTATACGGCACTGGCCCAATTTTCTCGTTTAATTTCAAATATTCGTCATAAACATGCTCCAATTTGTTACTCTGAAAATAAAAACATCATGTGATGTGTAAATACAACCGAAATTTTAGATTTTATTTTTTCTTATGACCATACCTACTATATAGTACCTAAAGAAAACTATATTTTTACTTTTCAATAATATTTATTTATGTTTGTAAGAATCATTAAATAAAACACATAAAATGACATATGAAATTATCATTAAAAATGTTTAATCAACTTACCGTCCGCCATTTTTAATTTGTCATGACGTCATATAGCTAAAACATAAATTGAACGACACCAAATTGATAGAAGATCGAATTGACATTCAATTCAGTTTTAGATCATAAAATAAAAGTATTTGTGGAAAAGGCTTTTTAACACTTAAATGCATGAATTTTTATATTTTATCAAAATAAAAAAAAAACAATCTATGTAAACAGATTAACCATTATAAAGCTGAAGAATTTGTTTGTTTGTTTGTTTGAACGCGCTAATCTCAGGGACTACTGGTTCGAATTGAAAATTTATTTCTGTGTTCTATAGTTTATTTATTAAGGAAGGAAATAGGCTATTAGATTACACTACGACTCATAGGAGCGAAGCAGTAACCATAAACGCGAGTGGAACCGCGAGAAGCAGCTAGTTATATAATATTCGGTGTATATGGTCCGTTACACGCTCCCTACCTTCTTAAATGGTTTATGTTCCGCGTGTTCCGTAGTAATAAATCAAGTATGCGTCGCATATGTC
The DNA here is from genome assembly GCA_037950945.1 of Hypolimnas misippus. Lineage (NCBI taxonomy): Eukaryota > Metazoa > Arthropoda > Insecta > Lepidoptera > Nymphalidae > Hypolimnas > Hypolimnas misippus. The sequence goes on along the minus strand of JBBEEQ010000024.1, from coordinate 13,176,031 downwards.
ATTGTTTCCACACTCGATCGAGAGCGCACAATTTACTGCCTGTAGATGAACAGTCGACAGTCGACACTCGAAACTCCTTTGTTTTTATATAATACCAATAATTCATTGCTTTGTATCGCACAGTACTGACGTTAAATAGGTATATTTATTTATATATTATGCGTTACTTAAGGGAAAAGTATAAAAAGTTTTAAGTTTTAACTTTAAAGGTAAATATACCTACCTATATAAACATATAAATGTTATGAAATAATAATACGAGAAAAAAGCCTACATCTTTAATAAACAAATTTTACATAATATAAGTATCATAAATACCTTCGGATTCGGGTAATTAAGATGTAAATTAAAGGAACCAAAAAAAAAAGTTTTTTTTTTTTATGTAGGTACTAAAAATTTTTAAACAAGAGGTCCATTAACAAACATTCCACAAGTAATCCGATTCTAAACCGTGCCAGGCCTGAATCGTAATTTAGACGTTGAATTGACTTAGCGTTGTTCGATAGTCCGTACAATAAGGGAGCCATTCACGATACAGCTGTCGCACGGAGCATGGATATTGAACGACAAATCAATTTTTAACAGGGTGACAATTACTCATCCTAAGTCATGTTTTATTTTATAATGGGATTTAATACATAAAATTAATATTTATTTGTTCATATTTTACGCATTGCTATACCGTTCATACGATTGCGATTAAATTTTGCTTGTAACTTTGGCAAAGATTATAACTAACTAACTATTTTACAATAAATGGCGCCCGTTTTAAACCAGTAAATGTATTTTGTATTTATTAACGGGAGGATTGTCGAGGGGATCAGTTTAGAATACAATTTTGTACAAGTTTTGAAAAATAATCTTGGAAAAAACTATAATAACCAAACCTATATTACAGGGTATCTTAATAACTACACGAGTTTTGGCACGTATATCAACAAAATATAAAAGTAAAGTAAAGTAAAAGTCTGTCAATATCCCACAGCTGGGCAAAGGCCTCCTCTCCTATTAAGAAGACGATTTAGAGACTATTCCACCACGCTGCTCCACTGCGGGTATACATGTTAGCGGGTATATATGAATTTCCTCCCGGCACATGCAGGTTTCCTCACGATGTTTTCCTTTACCAATCAAGATGAATTTAAACACAAATATATTCCAAATTAATTGTGTATGTGAAAGTTACAAAACCCACGTACACTCGATGTCAACAAACAATTAAACTAACTCGTCTCAATACGACAATAGTCCTTGCGACTGTCCTAATGTGAATGGTCCAACGAATTCAACTTGACCGAGTGAAATCAAGTTAGCCATTTCTCCGCCACGTCAAAACAACATAAATCTGTTAGCGCACTTTAAACATTTTACTATCGTTTTGCAAACAACGGATTGTTAAATCGATTTTTGTTCTCGATTCGTATAATACTTTAAAACGCTCTAAATAAAGATAAGAGGCTGACGAGTAAATCTATACTAACATTATAAAGCTTAAGAGTGTGTTTCTTTGAACGACCGTTCAAATTGAAAAAAATATTTTTGTGTTAGATAGTTTATTTATTGAGGAAGGCTATAGGCTATATAACATCATGTTACGAATCATAGGAGCGCAGCAGGAACCATAACCGCAGGGGACAGCTAGATAAAGATATTAAAGAGTAATCGAAGTAATTTATCAAACTACACATGTAAGTACGTAATTTATTTACATGATTTGGTATTATGATTTGTATGCAAACTACACAAAAAATTATAGTTTTATGTAACTATTATAATACATCTAAGAAATAATAATTATCATTCTAAGTAATCCATAAAAATAGCAATTCGTTGTAATTAGCATGCTTACAACAGCTTATAAAATAATTTCGAATAAGGCTAGATTTACACTTGTAAGTTTTACTTACAAATTTTCATAAGATTTACATTTTATTCATCATTGTTTTTACACCTGATCTAATTTATGAGTGCTTTACTTTTGACACTAACAGATTTCGTACCAAGTTACAAAGATGTTATATATCAATAACGAGATTAAACTTACAAGTGTTATTCTCGCCTAAGACTTTTAAACTCATATAAAACACCTGATTCGATAAAAAAAATACTACTCCACATATTTATATCATCACACTAACACAACAGACGCTAAAATTAAGCAATTTATAACGCATCAAATAAGCAAAAACAAAAAAACAAAATTCGCCACGCCTCCATCCATCTCGAACGAAAATCACGAACATAAGCCTGGCTCTACTCAACGATCGCATCAAACGAGCCGCTTTCGCATCTGGAGTATGTATTTTTTCGCGTCAAAGTAGCGTGACGGTCGTGAACTCGGGTTCGTGGGTCAACGCACTCGCGGAAATAATTTCAGACGTGAAAAAAAAACGGATGAAATTTCATACCGTGATTTGATAACCGACGCGTGAAATGATGCTTAGTTCAAACGGTTTTTTTTTTACCAAAGGATTAAGTCGCTACGCAAACTAACTATTTAATAAGCGCACCGCAGCTCCGTTCGAGTTGGCTTTAATTAGTTCAAGCAGAAAATTTATGAGCTTACTATTCATTCCAATAGGAGTTGCTTTTAAAAATAGTATTTTCTAGTAGTAATTGTTGCTAGTATTCAAACAATCTCCGTACTAACTTCATTATTTCCGCGAATTCATCTTTGAATCTTTGGATAAATAATCATTTTTAAACCTTTGCTGCTATTTAATTTGTCTGTCTATCCATTTGCGCCAGAATTTGGAAACAAACGGTATATCACTACAATATCTATACTTATATTATAAAGCTGAAGAGTTTGTTTGAATACCTTAATCCCAGGAACTACGGGTACGAATTGAAAAATTATTTTTGTGTTAGATATAGTTTATTTATTGAGTAAGGCTACAGGCTATATTACATCACACTACTCATAGGAGCGACCGCAAGGGACTGCTAGTAATTTATATAAAGCCGTAAATCGATATAGTTGGGTGTTTCATTAAATTTTTTCACCACTTTTCAAAAAAAAAAAAACTCTTATGTAGCTGACATAAGAGTTTTTTTTTTAACAACAGCTTGTATGAACAGAGATATCGTACGCATGTTGTCTGTTGTCTTGTAAAGAATACGCCGTGTTGTCAAGACAGACACGAGAGGACTCGAGTTTGCTCGAGCTTTTACAAACATCTGCGCCGTGTCAACCGCGAGAACTTAGACTTGCATTCAAAGTAAATATTTAATATGGAAACATTGCATTTGGAGCAAGACAAGGAGAATGCGATAGTTATATTTAAACTATTTAATAGCGAACTTCTACCTTACATCCCAAATTGAAAATACGTCCATAATTATTATAATAAAAGTTTAATTCAATGATGTGTTGAATAATGTCGTTAAATTATATCGTCCATAAGGCGCAGGGTATTCGACCAAACTGCGACAAACCTTGTCTTAAAAAAATAACGCCTTTGCCTAGCTGTGGCACAGTAACACTCTATTAGGTACATAACAAAATACGTATTGTATACTTTTATCATGAAAAAACAGACAGACAAATTCACATTCAGCTTCTATCGATATAACTACGTTCAAGTTTCTACTAATCTATATAACGTTACATTATAATTCGCTAATTGCCAAAGCGCCACACGACAGTCGTGACAATCCCCTCGCGAATATGACAGCTTCATACGACGAATAAGACCGCAGACACCGCAGATCACATCAAAGGCTAGCCGAAACGCGTTCCAAGTTCATTGCCGTCACATGCGCGTGCGCATACGATCCCGCGATAACCCGAAATGGGTGCGCAAACGAAATACGCCTAACTTGTCGGATTACGCGCACAAATGTTAGATTACAGTAAAATTGCATTAAAATTGAGCAATTTTAAACTCTATGTGAATAGTATTAGGGCTTAAGATGTATGTTTGTGCGTGCTTGCCTTTATGGTAAGGTAAAGAGACCGCCGCGGAAGGAAGGGAGAATCTCATGCATCTCATAAGCTTAGCGCCTTTTAACGTTTATTACGTAAAGAAGATGTGGACATGAAAGTAAGATTTCGTATGCTGATTGTACAAATCACACTACTAAAAAGTTTATGGAGATTATTGTGGATACTACATATTTTATTGTCAGACTAAAGCGCAATCATTTCAAAAAAAAGAACGAGCAGCCTTATTGTGAAAATATGCGAATTATACAATTAGAAAAATAGATATTAATAAAGATAAGAAGATCAAAATATAGTTTAAATTTTATCTATATAAATGAAGAGGACTTTAGTAGATAGACGAAATACTAAAAATATTAATACACGATTAACAAAATAAAAACGGATCTGTTCATTTGGACAAGTCTTCGTAAACATGATCATGTACTAACTTACTAATACATATGTTAATATAATAAACAACACAATTATCACAGCATATAAATTATAGCAATAACATTAAACACAGAATATTAAATAATTATTATGTCATTTACTTATTACTTGATTCAAAATTATTAGCCAATAAATATTATTTTGGAACTAAATTTAAATATCAAAGTTAGATTAGATTTACAAAGCCAAAATCCCAACTGCCTCCTATAAACCTTCTTTTAGTTTTTATTCCTAGAAGACGATTTACAAGTTTTCCGCCTATACGTTATTCTTTGCCATGCCATTAGGCCATTAAAATTTTGCGACCCGTATCGACCCTTTCGCGCCAAACACCTAAAGCTTTATACCTATTAATATTATGAAGATGAAAGTTTTGATTTTTTGTTTATTTTGAATAGAAATTACTAGATCGATTTGAATCTTTTTGCATTGGTTAGCCCGTTTATTGAGGAAGTCTACAGGTTATATTAGATCACGCTACGACTCAAGGAGCGAAGCAGGGACCGGTGCAGCTAGTCATATACAAAGTGTCATAAGATAAAAGCACGTCATCATATACCACTTCTGAGCCGAGCTGGGCTAGTGGTTAGAACACGTCGATCTTTTCCGATGATCGTGGGTTCAAACCCCGGCTAGCACCGCTGATTTTTAAAGTGCTAAATTTGTGTTTAAATTCATCTCGAGCTCGACGGTGAAGGAAAACATCGTGAGGAAACCTGCATGTGCCGGGAGAAATTCTGACACATGTATATCCGCTAACCCGCAGTGGAGCAGCGTGGTGGATTAACTCTAAACCTTCTCCTTAATAGGAGAGGAAGCCATTGCCCAGCAGTGGGATATTTACAGGCTGTTACTTTATATACCACTTCTATCGTAAAACTGTTCTGTGACACGAATATAATAAGCCCAAGATAAACAGCAGGAAAGACCTATTTATATATAGCGCTAAAGGAAAACCTGACACAGATAATTCCAATTAAAACGATATTTTATATTAAACGAAGCTTATAAAACAACACGTCAAGACCTAGACTCGAGTTTGCATAATTATAGGTCATAAATATTCCAGGCCAATGAGCTAATTGCTTGTTATTATTACGCTACATAAAATTAAAAAATAAAATAAAAAATCCGCCATTACAGAACTGCAGCGGATGTCTGGTCTTATTGTGTGAAAAAAAATTGCAAATTCCAAAGTCAAGTCGGCTTAAATGAATTAACTAAAAATAGATAAAGAAGTCTGGGATAAAGAATTATAAAACAAGAATTAGGTAAATATAATAATAACTTTTGAAATTATTAATTGTAAAAGAACTTTTTTTTATGAAGAAGTATTAAAAAAAGGACTGTACAAATAACAAATAAACGCATAACACTCAACGGCCCCCATTATGATCTCATGATCCTGCGTCGGGGGTCTGGAGACAATTACAATACAAACAGAAACACCCAGACGACGACAAACGTCCATATTACCAATCCGTTAGCGCTTCAGTCAGCAGTGACCACTGCGCCAACATGTCTGTCCAACGCTTTGAAACACTGAAAATTTACCATGTAATCTGCCTGTACATTGTAGTCCCTATGTCTTATTGTATTATTAAATTGTATAGTATAACAACATAAGTTTAGTCTACGACTGGCTGTATGAAAAACAAGTGTTCAATGTGACTCGAAAATCAGAGTCGTATACTAAAATTAATGTCTGACATTTTAAACACAATTTCTGAAAACTTTATAGACTGTGATGTGCTAAATATATCGACATATTTTTCATTTACAGTGTAAAAATTAGTTAAAATTTTAATATCACTTTATCGTTACCCTTCTTGGATGTGCTGCAATCGGGTAAAAATAATGAGTGAGAAAACGATATGCTATAAACATTAGCGAGTGCATGTTCATTAGCCTTAAAGTTTGTTGTTCTTTTATTATCTTTATTAATTCAGATAACTTATATTGCTGCATTGTTAGAAACATTGGATATTAAACATAAATAATTTTATCATAAAACAATTGCACGTGCAATATTTTTTTATATAAATACATCTGAATATCTCCTCTCCTATTATAATCTCCTAGTATAATAAATGCATAAGTATAAGTTTATGAGGATGAAACAAAAATAGAATTAACAAAATCGGGCTCACCATTTTTGAATAATCGCTGAATATACATTTTAAAAAATACCCGACGAATTGAGAATTTCTTACTTTGTGGAAGTCGGTTAATGAAAAATACAAATATTGGAGACGCGGTTCGGTTCAGTTTATAATGAATAAAGAATTACGACACGTAAAAGTGTAAGCGATATTTCACATTCATCAAAAATCGGGTCACCGCGCCGGGACGCGGTTTCGCCGACCTCACTCCGGACCGGTCCGGGAACCGTTAACATCGATAAATAAAAACGAAATTAATAACAACGAAAAATCGCTTCCAAACTCGACTCGATACAACCCACGTCGCAATAAACCATTCCGATGTAAACTCGAATCGTAAATAAAATCGATATCGAGATCCGAAATATGTCATAAATCGGCCGCCCGTCGTTTTCGACAATTTAATAGATTTTTTTTTTTTCGAAATATCGTCGTTGCGTGGCAAGAGCACATCGATAATGTGAAATGTGTGGGCTTTATGTAAATTGTGTAGAAAAAAGTATTCGAATAGATAAAAGACATACCAAGTTTTGAATTGGAGTGACATGGGTACACAAAATTTTATTTATTAGCATCGTTTCCTCCACGCGCCTTCGCTTACATAGTATTCGATTTATTCATTGCATTAAAAAATGAAACATTTAAACATTACAAAGTTACGACTTCTAAGACCAATCTTCTCTTCAGCTGTTCATCTATGTAAGTAGCCAATATCTTTGTTAAAAGAACACACCTAATAAGTCTTTAGTAAGATAGTTTGACATCTTTAGACGCTATTTTCTCAAAACGACGTCCGTGTGGCTTAACATAGTATTGCCTATCAGTGTTAAATGAATGCTGATAAGCAATAATGTGTCAACCCACAATAAGTCAAGTTTAGAGATATTGATGTATTCTGATACTGCATTTCGTATTTAACATTATACAAAAAATTTTCAAGTCATTTGAACTAAATAAGTACGGAAAAAAGTTTCTTAATCAAATGTTTAGAATATTGAAGTGAGTTTCATATTTTGGATTATGCAATAATTTAATATATTTGAAAAACTTATTATTAAATAAAAATCTTTACTAGCCTATCTGCTATAAATTAATTATAATTTTTATCAAAACAGAAAAGAAAAGATGGATATATGCTTCTTCAAACAGATGTGTTAAGAATAGGTTCGAAATCTTCACACGCCGTTTTCTCAAAACGACGTCCGTGTGGCTTGACATAGTATTGCCTATCAGTGTTAAATTATGTTCATCTTATCTATATAGACTTTTCATGCATCGTAACAATGACCAGTACGCAGTCAAAGATAGGATCGTTACAAATTGTTTCACTCACCTCGTCGGCTGCTCTGCTCTGCTCTCAGGTGATAATTTATTCACCGACACGTGCTCTACGAGAGCATGGGAAAGGAAATTATATAAATATGGTTGTAGGCGCGAATAGAAAGTTTTCGGCGTTGAAATCCATGTAACTCGGTAACCAAAGAGGTACTTTATATAAATTGCGCTGAAAGCCTTTAGAGTTTCTGCTCGGAAGTGAGATAATACAAAATTTACTGTAATGCGCCTTTACTTTTAAACGTATTACGTTCAGGTATTATGGAAAGTACTTATGAATGCAAGAAGTAGCTTTGAAATATAGTTTTAAATTAAATGTAATGCATTAAAGAATATTAACACGATGGGATGATGGAAACGGTTCTTTTAAGATGGCGATGTTAATAGAAATATATATATATATATAAAAGCGAAATACTACTCACTGATTAAACGCGAAATCTCAGACGCTATAACACCTACTAACTTAAAATTTGGACAGTAGATTCTTTATAGGATATATATATACACTTAGAGCAGATTTTATGAAACTTAACTAAGGGGGTAAAACGGGGGTTGAAAGTTTGTATGAAAAGTCCTATGATTTTGAAGAGACTTGAAGTTTAAAATGTATGCTCTATAAATCGTGAGTGGTGGTAGGACATTTCGTACGAATAATGTATCTTTAGAAATAAACCCCCTTTTTGTTGTAATGTGATGTCGTAAAAAAACAAAATTGCACCCGTGCGAAGCCGGGGCGGATCGGTAGTGTATATAAATTTTAAAAAGTTAAAAAGATAAGGAAATTTAGCAGTCGAAATACCGCTCGCTTCTGCAATAAAACGAGTAATTTCGAATGAAATATGTCATGTGATTGCGCTGAACTTCCGCTGGAATGTCGCCATGCCATTATAATTTTGTCATCTTACTTTTTTATTACAAAATTAAAACTAATAACATTTGATAATGTTGTATTAATAAAGATGAAACTATATACATAGGTATATAATAGTAATATTATATTCCGAACCGGTGGATATAAAAATCTAAAATAAAAATATGACATGTAACTTGACGATTCGAAAGTGCTTTAAAATAAAAGCCCATTTGAATAAAGTATATTTTGAGTTTGAAATTAATTCAAATGTTATTAAAAACGTTCTTACCATTGCACCACGCACATACACACACACACACACACACATATATAAATAAATAGTGCGACAGGTGCCCACATACACACATTGACTGATAAACACATAACCCTTGCGTCGCGCAGTCGGGTAAAAATGATACAGAAATGTGTCATAATCGCTATAATTCCGAATAAATAACGAGGCAAGATATCGAAGTCCGAACGGCCACTCGGCGATCTTATTAGATTACGTCGTCTTACGGCGAGACCGCGACAACTTTCCGTAGAGTACCGCGGATTTACATGACACGAAATGATTTAATGCCCTACGAGAAAACGTGTACCGGCTACGAAATGATCTAATCTTAACTTAGCCTTATTTCGAGGAATGCTACTGGATCAGTTATGAATACCGATAATAAGCTAACGCCTCTTTATTTTTTACTTCGACTTCCCTTGTATGGAATTTCGGGATAAAAAGGCTATAGCAAGATTATTAAACATTTTTAAAATTAGTTAAGTAATGATGGAGTCGCGAAATAACAATCATTAAAAAACCACACATATCTTCTCCCTTTTGAAGTCGGTTAAAACCATTGTTTGAAGCATGAAGACAAAACGGACTCACAAACTCAAAACTTTTTATATCTTAATTCCGCCCATATTATACTAGTTTTAGGACTGAGATACTAAGACTATTTGAGCTTGTTTCAAAACTCTAAAAGCTGTTCTTCTTTTATAAGAATACTTTCAAACGTTTGATCTTTAGTAGAATCTTTGCAAGCCGGTCAAGTTTGGAAACGAACAAACTGCAAAGTTTTCACAATACGTGTTCAAAAGTCTCTTCCTTTGACAATACAAAATGGGATCGTGGAGGGCGTATACTCTACCTTTTGTGCGACTTCGAACTCGTTCTTAAGAAGCAAAATGGAGGTATTGTTACGTAAAAAAAATCAGCTAACAAAATCAGCCAATTTATTTACGTTAAAAATAATCCATTAAAAAAAGGTATTTTAAACAGAAAATCCCTCAAAGCATATCCTTTAAAAAAACAAAGTTCCGTTAATGGAACAAACCAAAAAAACAAAGGCAAATACAAACAAACGTAATAAAAAAAAGTTAACTAGATCCACAAATCAGGAGCCGTCAACACCAAGCAAACCGAAGTTACAAATAAGTTTCGAAACGAAAAAGTCAACCCTTGCTTCCCGACTATTGCTTTAATAGCTACGGACAGACGGACAAAAAAAGGACAAGACTCCTAAATTACATGGTGGGGGAGAGACACGTAAAATAAATAAAACGACCGAGACAATGGGTTTCTCGCTGTTATCTTGAGGCTATTAAGGGGTAAATAAAAAGATTCCCGCCTACGAGGGACACACTATGTTGTGTAGTGAACACGCATCGACGGTGACCATGTTCATAGCAGAGAGCGGGAAGCGTTTAATGACAACGCTTCCCGCTCTCTGCTATGAACAATCGGTGAGATTAATAAGCGTACTTGGTTTCGCAACATTGTATTTATTATTTTAATGTTCGATTGCGCGTCGAGGATAATGATAAAGTTATCGGTCACTGTTATCACAAACAATCGTTTTATATGTAATTATATTGATCAGTAATTTTTTATGAAATGTTCTCCGTGGAATGTTAAAAATCATACGCGATTTAATACCAATTAAAATAGTTGAACTTCAAAATTAAAAACGACTATAGGAAAACTAATTGAAAAGATAATACTTTGAAATTTTATAGTTTACATACAAATATTTCCGCTTTCCGCTTCTCTTATCACAAAGATCAATTGAATTACTTACACCGCAAAAAAGCTTCAACATAATATTTTAAGGACGAGAATTGAAATATTCGTAAAAGTAATTCAAAAGGATACATTTAGATGGAAAAAACATTACAAGGATTATTTATATTTGATCATAATTCATATACACATACGTATATTGAAATTTATTTCTTAAATTATAAAAATAAACATAATAAATATATACACCAAAAGATAAAAAAATAGGTATTATATAATATGTATCTATATAAATATTTTTCCTTTAGATGTTTGCATTCGCCGTCACGAAGGAGGTTTATAATATAGTAAGCATAATAATTGCTCGTAAAATTAATCACTTTAAAAAGCCATGTTTCCACGGATTTTAAACAGACATTTTTAATTCAAACCATAACCTATATTAAAACTTAAGCAAATATTGTATGCAAATGATTATTAGTGAGTTTGTTTGTTGCGTTTTGACGCTTTAATAGTTAAACGGATTTAAATGAAATTGATAATAAAAATACTTTATAATATGAACTAGCCAAAAACCTATATTCCACTCACTGGGCCAATGTGATTGCTTTAAAATTTTAATCAAAATCGCTCCAGCCATTTTGTAGTTTATATACATCGATTAAACAAAGACATTTTTAGTCAAGTATACCAGTAAGCCACACACAATACCATAACAAATATTACATGAAAAAATTAATAACAGGAAATGCAGTGCTTTCATGGAATGCAAAAACACAGATAACAAAACGATCTCATGTAAAGCAGAGACGATTCGCAGCTAATTAAGGAAGAATCGTTAAATTAATTATGCCACTCGCGTCAACTCGCGGACGGTTTACGAGGAACATTCGGACAAACAAACAGCCGTACAAACAATTGTTGTCATTATCCTGCATGTCATGTACATGTGGCACATGTTACTTGGACCTAGTCTACACATTATATATTGCGTGTATTAATGACATAATATTGTTTAATGTAGGTACTGTAAAGATTATTATTTTTGGTTGTGAAAGATGTGATTGTTTGCATTAAATAAGCTCCGAAGCTACTAGACCGATTTAAACATTTTCTGTGTTGGTTAGCCGATTGATTGAGGAAGGTTAAAGGCTATATTACATCACGCTATGCCTTATAGGAGCGAAACAGGATCTATTGTATTTATTATTTAGTTGCTGTTTATAATTGGAAGTTTTCCCTGCTGTTGGCAGTTAGCATGACTGCCTATTTTTTAATGTTATGTTTATAACAAATTTTAATTAAAAAAAATTTGTTCTAACTAAGCATAAAAATTTTTAAGAGTTACTAAAATAGCGGTGATACGGCCAAAAAGCAACATGAACCGAGTCAACTCGTGACCACGTAAAAAAAAGTATTTAAAATATGAATTATATAAATTGTGAAAGTTTAAAATATATAAAGAACCGTAGTTACTTTATCAATACGATTAAAATTAATTAAACATTTCCTACAATGTACCACCATCTTAAAACCCAAAGACAGCCACTCTGTCTGTCCTAGTACACACATAAATAGATCAATTTAAATTATATACATAACGCAATAAAGTTGAAAATCCTTCAGCTAACGAGACAAACAATCACAAGGACAAGACAACAGACATGCCGACGCATTTCTTTCCGTTGCATCACTTCAGTTCTCCGTAATATCGAACGTAACTTGAATTTTTATGCATGATGGACAAACTACTGTAGCCCGCGACTTTATTCGCTATAATAATCGCTTAGTTCCTATTCTTGAGTCGGTTGAGAGAGTTCATGATTTTGTATTTAAGTTTTTTAATTTAATGTAAACGCGACTCTGTCTGCGTTTTACATAATATGACAAATAATTATTGAATTTATATTATATTTACGGGATTTACTTTCTTCACATTATATGTATATATTGACATGAATTATATGTATCTCAAAATTATCATTTTTCTATTTGACTCCGAAAAAAAACATTTAAAAAATTTAATATATTTTTTAGAAGCCTAATTTTATATGTAAATATCTTTAGTAATATGAGTGCTTAAAAAGCCTAATAATTGAAAAACGTCCATTATGAATTTATTCTATTTTTAAGTACCTAGGTACTTTTGTGCGTGATATACATACAGACATCAAAGCAATCATTATTGTATTTATATGTATAAAGTTCCAATCAATCGATGTGTATTGATTACGAGATTACATGTGATCAGCACCTGGCTGCGCGTGAGGCTTCGCGGTGGAATGTTGGATTCCTTTGAACTTGTTACAGCCTCCGCAGACTAGAGACTTTCAATGGGCTAACGAGAAATATATTTTATTACTAGGTATCTTGTCTATGACAAAATATGGTAATAACAGCGAAAATTAACGTAACTACTAAATAAAATCTAATATGCAAACGCTTATGTGAATCCACATAGAAAAACATACTGATTATTGTCATTGTTTGTGTAATGGAAAACGTCCCTAAGACCTCGTTTTTATCAATACAATAAAAAGAGAAAGCAAATTTTGTACGTTTAAAGTAACTCCGGGACCACTGAACCTAGTTTAGAAATTATTAAATTCAAAAGTACAATATTCTATACCATATAGAATAACAAAGGCAATATGAGTATTCTTCTAAAATAAAACCTACAGTAACAAAAAACAACGGACAATGCCAAAAAATAAGTAAGTTACGTGGTGTTGCACTATCACCGACAATTTGTAGTCTGCAGGGGCTCTTACGACATATTGGTCGCGTGAGTAAATGTTTTCCTGTGTGTGCTATTGACATTGTCTTATGTAATTTTAATTATACGGAGCGAATAACGAGAATTAAGCCAAGGCTACCTGTGTGTTGATATCAAGGAACGAGAGTATGCAGGGTTCTTTACAAGTGTAATGTTTTATTAATTTATTTCAATTCAATTCCTTATGTTGTATATTCAGAGTTTTTCAATCTTCAAAATGATTAAAATCAATATATCAATAATTGTTTTTCATAGTTAGTAGTTTAACGAAAAAAAAAAAAACAAATAAAAAATTATCATAATCACCCCCGGTATGGGGTCGCTTGTAACAATCGCACACATTCATGAAAATGTAATATTCCAGCCAAACATTTGTAGTAAGAAGTAAGTAAGTAATGTTGATAATATTTTAAAGACAAATAACTATACTTTCATCTAAAAAGCTTTAATCGCTGCTTACAACTTACATAACACTGCTGTGGGCATTTGACGAAAAATTGTTACAATCGTCCCCAGTCTACCCTAACTAATATCCCCAAAAAATAAGCATTAAATAGACTCAGATCAAAATCAACAAAAAACAAACAAAAAGTACCAACTTATTATAGTAATAATACAGTACCTGCGTTTTAAGGATACGTCTATCACTTCAGTAATTCATTCAATTTAATTTGCGTGAAAGAATAAAAGGTAGATATAAAACGGAATTAATATCAGGTTGTATTCGACCACCCGCGGCGACAAACGGACTACGGGTATCAGAATACCACTGGCCCACTTTTGTGTTTATAATGCCGGTGCTACACATTAGCGCTAACGTCGTACACCTTCGAACACCTTCGTTACAGCGACGGTACGAACATACGCGAAAGAACTACGTTAGCATTAGCGGTAACTACATTAGTCGAAATTTCGTTTATTATTGCATAAATATAAGAATTTATCTTAAAAGTAGATTTAAAGACTAAAAGAAACAGCAATAATATATAGGTTAATAAATGATTGCTATAGAATCTGAAATTATACAATAAATAATAGTATTAAAAAAAAACTCTAAAATCGCTAAGTCACCCGAAATTCTTCTATTTCAGATTTTAATCTCCTTGTTCTTGTAAACTCTCTTTATCTACAGTCATTTAAATACGCAAAGCTTTGCAAATATTTGCGAATAAAATCAAATGAAATTAACGGTAATCGCATGTGTGGCTCCCGAGTTATGATACCATATTAAATATTTTAACTTTGTAATACTCGTGTAGGGAAGAACGGTTATTTTCGTTACTATACGCGTATCGTGTCAAGATGTCTTTCATAAATACTTAAATGTTTTTGAACGTGAAAAATACAATTTTAATAGCTTTTATAATACAAGCGAGTGCAATTAGCTTTAAAACGCCTTTAATATAGATCTTGTGTTATAAAAGCTTTTGCACACGGCTCTACGCACATGATTTTTATTAAATCCAATGGTTTTTCTATTACGTATACATAATTAGGTACATACTGTACATTCTATATGTACATAATTATGTATATTCCTAGTATATATATATATATATATATATATATATATATATATATATATATATATATATATATACAATTATAAATGTAATCACAAACGTTTATCGAAATGGATCAC
Source organism: Hypolimnas misippus (assembly GCA_037950945.1). Taxonomy (NCBI): domain Eukaryota; kingdom Metazoa; phylum Arthropoda; class Insecta; order Lepidoptera; family Nymphalidae; genus Hypolimnas; species Hypolimnas misippus. The sequence goes on along the minus strand of JBBEEQ010000024.1, from coordinate 13,160,859 downwards.
GTGGTAATAGCAAAGATATGTACTACTTACATATATAAAGAAATGTTAAAAAAATATAATTACGTGTTTACAACTGAGATTCGATTGAAAACAAGTTTAATGGCATACGAGACCCAGGTGCTGCGACTGAATAACGGATTGAGGTTTAAGAATTAGTGAGCAATTAACGATTCCGGCACAAACCGCTTGATTGATAACGACCGGCGAAGTTTTATGATGTACGGAGATTGTAAGGCTGAAGTTCTATCAAAATCAAAATATACTTTATTCTAGTAGGCTTTTATAAGCACTTTTGAATCGTCAAAACAAACAAAAATTATTATTACTAATAAATTAATGATAAGCTGTTCGTAATGTAGATTCTATCGCGAAACTAGATAGGTACTTTTTTTAAAATTTTTGTTTATATATACATACATTTATAAATTACAAATATGTGTATAACATCCTGTATAAAATCCAGCTACACTAAATCCACCTATAATATATTTATTTTATAATACATATATTATACGTGGATTATAATGCTATCAAGCTATCAGTGTTTACAATAAAACTATAATGAGCTATATCACTCGTGTTTTGGTAACTAACTTCTAAAGAAAGAAGATATTTAAGTGTCCATGCTATAAACACTACATTTTAATTTGATTTTCAGTAACTGTATTTTAGAGAAAGAATCAAAATATATTTCGAAATATAGCAAACAATATTATGGTTTCATTTATTATTGTCGTGGTATCTACGACTGTTACTTACTAACAAAGGTTTTTTTGTTAATCCTAGTTTAAATTTTTTTTTGTATTTAATTATATGTATAATATAGATAAAACTATTTACATTTATGTTATTAATTTCGGTTAAAACGTTTAAATTAATTATATTTTAATTACATTATTAATTAGATTAGTATTAAAATCATTCACTCTGCTATAATTTTTCTATGGGTTTTTACAAAAATATCAATGTATATTATAGTCTACCATCCGAAGGCAACCTGATAGGCTCGTCTCGGTGGTTCGGTGGAAATCAAGCGAATATTTATCACCGAACGTTAATAGCCGGGTGAAATTCGTAAATTAACGCCTAGCGTGAGTCAGGGCCGTTCGTCTCGTGAACCTCAACTCGTAACACTGATATGTGAAGGCTTTGAATTTTATTTACAAGCTTTAAATATTTTGTGCGACGTTCGCATGTTAATTTGTTGCGAAGTCGATGTGACATACGACGATGCCTCGTGAAGCTGCACCTGTAGATATTTTTTTATTTGACAGTTTTCTTGAGGTATGAAGGTAATTTTAAAACTTCTATGAAAATAAAATACGCAATGCTCACGTGAACACGTCTACGTGAATGGACGCATTTTTTTAATAATATATTTGCTACAATAAATGATTATTCTAAGAAAATTTAATAAATAGGTACTTTATATATGGCATAGATATACTAATATTATAAAGAAAAGATTTGATTGTTTGTTTATATTGAATAGGTTCCGAAACAATTGGACTGATTTGAAGAATTGTTTCAACAATCCAACATTACCCCTTATAAACAAAGACTATAGAGATATATTATTTTTAATTTTCTTAAATACCTATATCTATATATACTTTATATATATCTACTATATATAATACACAATCAAAGACAATTAGTTAGAACTTAATGAAAATCTATTTACGTTCATTTGTGTATATTTTACAATAGATTATGTTGTTAACGAAAAGAAAAAACACTCCAATTAATAAATATAGAACGTGTAAACAATAGAGCGGTCGACGGGTTACCCTGTTTGATTTCAGCCCACTTTCTACTTGGCCGATCGCCAGATTCAACAAACCATAGTTCGGGAGCCATCCAAGCAATTGTGACAGATGAATACAGCATCGTAGTAAACAATACGGAGTGTTTTTGTTTTTAATTCGCAAAAAATAATCAGAGCATTTCTCATGCTGAAATATTATGATAAGTAGGACATACTTTGGAATTGAAACAAGAATGGAAAATTGTGGAATGTTTTCTGAGTACACTTCTATTGAAAATAACGTTTGTAGGTTACCGTTAACCTCAAAAGTCGATGGAGATGGAATTTTTAATCTTTTCCTTGTTTTTCTGAATTCTAAATCTTGAAAGTCCACAAAGAATGCACGACAAGAACAAAATAGATCAGAACTAGTTGAATACACACAATACTATCCAACCATGAAGAAGACAAAGTGGAGAATTTTGGAAAATCGGAATCTTAAATTGTTAATTTTTGAAAATCGTGTCGTGCATATGAAAGCATATACTATAATCCGTAAAAGAATCAATTTTTTAAGCTTTTGCTCATGTATCTCTTCGTCTGTTTGCTCCGAGTAATCTTTGAAACAGGTGGACCGATTTTAAGTTTGTAACTTAGGCTAGTGTTTTTATTTTTTTTTATTTCAATTTGTCGCAGGCGAAAGTGCAGACACTAGCAAGTAAAGAATAAAATTATGTGAAAATACAATCTTAGGGCATAACCAGACATACTCCAAATAATGATACCCAAAATACGAGCTATTATTTCCCCGACTTCGGCTTCGTGATTTTAATGTGCTGTACGAATCGATCAGTGATGCAGTGAACTATGACAGCGGGCAATTTCACCGATCCGGCGATCACGACCGCCGCTCGTATGTCCCGCTGCCTCGCCGTTCCCACAGTATCCGACTGCTCCCATTGAAACAAAAGCACTCAATGAAATTGCTTGTCTTAATTATCTTTCATATTTTATTGAAACTGTGGAATTAATATCGCGCATCAACTTGTTAATCTATATTTATAAAATTCAAAACTGACTGGATGACATGACTGATCGATCAACGCAGAGCTGAAACCGCTTGATCTAGAAATATGAAATTTTGTTCGAACGTTCCTTACATATTGTAAGAGTGTACTAATAAAGGATTTTTGAAAATCCATCCTCTAAGGGATTTAAAAAGACAGTTGAAAGTTTGTTAGGTAGCTAATTCCTATGTACACGCGCAAAGCTGCCAGTTTCATATAAAACTATTTCTTCCACGTTCGAATAATGGAAAGTATTATATTTGCAATCACGAAAGATTATGAGGTTTTGAGTATACAGGATATATTAATTCTGTCTTTGCATTAAATTATTTCAATTAAAATTTCTCTGACATCACTTATCTACCAAATAGGTAAGATTAATTGGCTCGATTGTCTTCGCGGTAATAAAGAGAACAATCCGATGAAAGACCTTTAAAGAATGTGAAACTTATAACTACAAGGACTTATATCACCAAGTCACACATAAACAGCATGCAGGTAGTTACAAAACAATAAAATTACAATTCAACACACGCACACAGAAAAAAAAAGAGAAATAATAACTTATTTATTCACATTGCAATCTTTTTCCTCATTACGAATCTCACATAATATGATAATATCCAACCAGGATATCATATAACAAACATAACAGACGTTTAGTGATCATAAGGTATATATCTAGGGTTGCCAGCCCTTGGAGATTATCATTCAAATCCATCCTGGAACGGTACGTTTTGTAACTCTGAAGCCACATATGGCATAGTAGAAAAAATCAAAGATGGCAACCCTGTAATTTCGTCTTTTATCAAAAAGTTTTGTAAATTTCTAGGTCAAGTTATAAATTTAAGGCTTCTTATTCTATAGTCATGAACTATCTCGGTCAGGCAATTGAAAGAAGCAAAGAAGTCAAACAGCAAAATATCTTTTAATTATTTTATTCCTATCTTACTTCTTCCAAAACTAGTGTTACTAAATCAATTTAAGTAAGAATCCCAATACATTGTTTCATAAACTATATATATTATATAATGCTTGCAAACTTGGAGGCTCGAACATAGATTGCTTGAAAATACAGATAGTCTGCAAAAACTCCAGCATAAAATCTTCTTTCCTATGCAATCACTACGACAAATTTTCCGTTCTCTTGTTTGACCATAAACGTTACCAGCCCTGGTTACGACAATGTGATGAGAATTCCACTGCACTTACTCACAACAAACAAAGAAATGTTGCTGGGATTACTCAGAAGGGCTGCCAGGTGTCCGCCGTTCGTCCTGAGTCCTCTATTTGGACTCCGAGATCGGAATGGGTCAAGTTGGTTGGTGTTACAGTTATTTTTACAAGAGTTCAATGCTAAATTAATTTTCATATTTAGTTCTGCGTCATGGATGAACCATTGAATATTAAATGATTCATTTAATTTAGTTTTTTACTGTTTTATTTGGTTCGTTATTGAAACCTGTGAAAATTCGCTAAACTTATTCTGAATTTAGTTATCTATTTACAAATAAATAAAATTGCAGTGTCTGTTTGTAATTTAAAATTAATAGCTACTTGTATCAAACACAATAAATAAAATAATCTTTCTGTCTATAAAATTAACGCAGTTGAAATCACGGAGCTAGATTTTAAATACGAATAAAAATCAAGAAAATCGAGAGAAAAAATACACGTTTGCAAAAGTGAGGACGGAAGATGACACACACTGAAACACAAGTACACACTGAAACACTTTTTGACAAATCCTTTTTAATCCATATAATGAAATCTCTTCAACATTGCAGATTACGCACACAGAATATTTCAATAAAAGCTTAAAAATAAAACAAACACGGAACCTATATTTCATTTCGAATCAACAGCCCTGCGACCAAGAACGCCATAACGGGACCGCGACCGCAGGTTTATTTGCCATTATAAAAATATGGCACTCGGAATGTCTGTAGACAATTAGTCACACGGGTCAGTCGGATTACACGAGTTCTTGGCCAGTGGGTCGGACGCTAGTGCTACTGAACAAAGGCATGTTACTATTATCGATTGCAGATTTATCCTTTGCTATGCGTTTCGATGTGATGTTAAATCTATACGAATAAATAAATTTAAGTCTCTGTTTGTAATTTCTCGGTACTACTACTGTTTTACATGTTACTTATGTCAAAAACACAATTTTTAAATTTTTTATCTGTCTGTCTGTTTGTCGGTCTGTCTGCCCGTCTGTTTGTTATAATATTGGTATAAATGAATTATATCCTGCATCCAATATAGTACGTAGTTCGAATACTAAAAATGTTCCCAGGGGCTGTTTAAAATGAATTTTTCTTACCCAAAATGCATGAAGGAGGCTGGTGAGGTTACGTTAAAAATGTATCATAGAACCTGCACTTGAAAACCGAATATGTACGCGGAACATCTGCAACGTATCAAAAATTTCGCTTCTGCGGATACTCTGACATTGAGCCTGCTTGGTAAACTTGACTGCAATATTTAATAACGATTTAAAGTCTCGCTTGCTGTATAAAAATATTTCATATATTTTTTAATTCAATTATAGATGAAATATTGTAAAGACATGACATTTTACTTGTAAATGTATGACGTAAAAACGATGATATTATGTGACTGTAGATATAAAGGATTTTTAATAAATTTCCCCCCTAAGAGAGTAAATTAAGGAATGAATTGTTGTACGGAAGGTCGTAATTTCAAAAGAGTAAACACGTAATTTAAGATGACTACTTCGGGTTATTAATAAATGAACATGTACATGTGCGTTTTAAAAAATTTTATCCCTAAGAGGGTGGTAAATGTAAATTTTTAGTCTCTGTCAATGTTTAGGCTCTGCGTTGATGAATCGATCGGGACAACTAATTATACATGTAAGATAGATGGACGCTGATAAGCAATAATGTGTCAAGTACGATAAACTCAACTTAACCCAGGGAAAATTTAAAACACGTCTTTATAAACTTAAAACCAAATATATTTATATCTAAAAAGAAACACTATTATCAGTATCGCTAATTCTCTATATTCTTAATAACGATAAATAAATAACCGTTCAAATTGTCCATCGAATAAATCATAAAGGCTATGGATAATCGTCACGACGGGCAATCAGACCAATTGGTGCACCAGAAACCGTGGGATTAAGATTTACAACTTAATGTGCGAGATCGCCGATACCGGCCGAGTTCAACGCCATCTTTATTCACAACTGGTTATGTTTATAACACTTAAACTGCGATTTATTTAGGCGACTATTCTGTTAATGCTCATTATAAAATGTATCAAATAATCTAACGGTGTTTTTGTTGAATAAACTTTTTAATTTTTTTTTTCCCACGAATCGCTCGCGAGGTTCGAATCACTCGTCATAATAAGGACTTATGACGAGTGATTCGAACCTCGCGAACGAAATATTGTTATGTTTTCCTGTGTGTACCTCTGTATAAAGGTGAGCTTTATATTCCATCATAATTTCGTCTCATCCAATTTAGACCTTATATTTTTATGGCCTAGAAATCAAGAAACTAATAAAACAAGACTTTTTATTCAAAGAGAAACCGAATTTAAAAGCTAAATACTTAATTTCGTATACTTCAAAAACATACTTATTCCAGGCATTCTGATTTTAAAACTAAATTTCTAAATCAATTTTAATGAGAATTCAATGGGATCGATGGAAGAGTATTTACCCTTTCAAACAAAAAGTAACTAAATCGGTAAACATACGTAAATATTAAAATGAATTCAAAACTTTCTACCTTTTTGGAAGTCGTTTAAAAATTAAAAACTAAACTGCCTTATTAAACTTCAATAAAAAGACCCTGCATCTAGTAATTTTGCAGCTTCACAATACGGAATAAATAATTTCACAGTTACCAATACTTTACATTCACAAATTAACATTATCGCAAGTGAAACTGTGAACGAAGGCTAAATTTCGACTGTGATTACAGGCTGTTTGCAAAAACCACAAAAATACATTTCGTCTCGTGAGAACTTACACAAACGGACACGATCGAAGCAATTTTTAAATTACAATACTTATGTGTAATAAACATTTTTATGTACATTTCAAACTTATGTAATTTTTATTGTTTGACGAGAATTACACTAGTAAGTTTTACTTTTGTCTATTAATATTATAAAGCTGAAGAGTTTGTTTGTTTGAACGCGCTAATCTACGGTATTACTGGTTCGATTTGAAAAAATATTTTTGTGTTAGATAGTTTATTTATTGAGAAAAGCTATAGGCTATATTACATCACGCTACGACTCATAGGAGCGAAGCAGTAACCATAAACGCGAGTGACTCCGCAAGGGACAGCTAGTAATTGATAACTTACGAAACTTAGGTAATTTTACGAGAGTTGTAAGTTATGATAAATAAGGCACTGAAAGTAAATTCTATTACGTATAAACTTATGAAAATCTTTATGAAACTCTGAGAGTAAAATGCTTTAATTTGCTGTATAATCATTTAAATATGTTGCGAGCTATCGATATGTAATCGATGAAAATGTCAAACTTTAAAAAAATATAAAGAAAAAAATGGAAATAATTTTGTAAATTTTGATAATTTAAATTAAGGTTACATAATGTAGCAAAACTAATTATAAAAATTAGTATCCTACAAAAAAAAATTGTGATAAACATCGGGTTTCTCCTAAATTAATCATTATAATTAACACTGTGACATGTTGTAATTTTTCGTACAATTTAATTAAATTCTGAAATTGGTTTTTAGTTAGTGTGACATTTATTATTTCGCAATCATTCTTATCCAATTGCCTCGCATAATATTAACGTTTCTATACATATGTATGGATATCTATTTCTTTTACATGCTCTTGATGGGTTTTAACATGTTTATTTATTATGTACAATTTTTATAATATCTTTTAAGAAGATTTCATTATACTTCATTTGTATTGCTTAAGTCTTATCTCAAGACTTTAAATCATAAATTATTCTCATATATGGACGCTGATAAGCAATACTATGTCAAGCCACAGACTTCATTTCGAGAAAATGGCGTATAAAGATGTCAAACCTATTCTTAATAAATTTGTTTAAAGAAGTATATATCCGCTTTTTCTTTACCTTTTTAATAAAAGGTATAATGAATTAAAATCAGATTTATATATTTAAAATATTAACTAATAAAAAAAAATTCAAATATTTGAGATCATTGTATAAACTGCAAAATATGGAACGCATTTGAAATTCGAAACAATTAATTAAGAAACTTTTTTCGGTACTTATTTCGTTTAAATGACTTTAATTTTTTTTAATAATGTTAAATAGGTGATGCAGTATTAAAATACATCAATATCTCCGAATTCGATATCTTTTTATGGGTTGACACATTATTGCTAATCAGCATCCATATATAAATAATAAACTCGTTCATTCATTAAACAAGATAAGTCACTTTTTTGTATGAGTCTTTCACACATCATCAAAAAGGTTTAAAAGTCACAGTAACAGTTCACTGAATAAATGGAATGGGATCAAATGTAGCATTACACATATTATGTCAACCATTGATGTGTTCGGCTGTCACTGACGTGTCGACACAGCTATTATAGTAAGACACAGAATATTAAAGACCACAAAAGTGATATGGAAGAAATTGATAATTCGAAATACCTCTTGAAACTAGTACAGTTTTTTTATTTGTTAGTTTTCGAAAATGTAATTTTCGATTGCTATTCTTTTATTCATTACATTAGCCACGCCAGTCGATGTATGCAAAAATAATGAAAACCCATTGAATATTTATTATATAATTTATCTGTTTGGCGAGAATTACATTTGTAAGTTTTACTCTCGAGAATAATATGAAACAACTCTGTTACCTAATAACAGATACATCGTAAGTAATTACGAAAGTAAGTAAATTCTTTCAGTTTTGATACTCTGAGAGCAAAACTCATAAGTGTAACTCTCGCCTTACTAAACTTACAAGTGTTACCCGCCTCAAACATTTCACATCAAGATGTACAATGCTCGTCATCATTTCCAGCCGATCCTAGCTCGCGTGTATGCACACGCATTCAACACCGGCATTAACACCGGAAGGAGTCCGTTACACGACGCGCCATCGATCGTCGGATGAACTCTGTTTATCCGCGATAGTGTGAGCTGACCTTAATGAGATGTAACACGCGTTCGTTATGATAAAGACGCGCGCAATAAAAATTGCAGTTAACGTAGTGGTAAACTAGAGATGTTACGAATGTTCGCATTCGCATATACGAAAGATTATCGCCAATATTCGCATTCGCATTAAATAAATGCGCAATAGAAAAATGCATTTTCGTAATATATACTAGCTTTAAATATAGCGACACGCGATCAAATGCAAGTAAAATGTGCTAGTACCTTTATCCTCCGCGAAGGTGTAAACAATGAATTGACAGACACGTTGGCGCAGTGGTCACTGACTGTAGCGCTAACGGCCGCTTGTTCGATCCCCGCTCACGGCAAACGTCTGTATTGGCTAAACGAATATTTGTCGTGGTCTGGGTTTTTGAAGACGACTAAATATTATTTTTTATAAAAGAGATTAGTGATAGCTCATATTCTTAAAAAAAGACTAACGAACCTAATACGTCCAATATGTTTTAATGTATACCACAAGATAACATATCCAATAATATTTTATTGATTACTTCGATTTAATATAAGAAAATGTAAAGTACCTATTGATTTATGAATGCGTAATATGTGACGTCAATGTTTTAAGCATTCATATCATATGAATATCATAAAGAGTGTGAGATAGAGATAAGGGAAGTCACGTGGGCAATATACACAATAACTAGGTAGATAGTACTTCAAATATTTTTAATACTGCAGAATTGGCTTGATATTAAAAGTGCTACATCATTGGATTGATACGAGGGTAAGGACATTACCTTCACTTTGCGATAACAATTCTTCCTCAGTTATTTTATTGTTATACTATTGTTGGAATAAAGAAATATAAAAAAATTTCAAACATACTTTATTGACAAGCATTCCATTACAACCAAGTAGCCTCTGTACTAGGTGGAATCCTGTATAAATTTGATTAATCCTTTCTTTTTCGTCTGTAACAGATCAATCATATCCACTGGCAGTTTCCATCGAAGAGGAACTGTTAATTTTTGACATAACTAATTATAAGACGGTGCCAAAAAAACGTTTATCCGATAACGATAAAACTTTGCACTGCGAGAAGGTTATAGACATGGAATCATTAACTTCCAGTAGGTGGTGCCCGTGTGTCGGCTAGATAGAATAATAAGCTTAACTAAACTAGTCACATTTAGTTAAACTTATTTATTATTTTAGACGGCATTTTAGACTTTTAGTTTAAAAGGTAACGAAATCTATACTAGAATTATAAAGAGGTAAAGTTTATTTGTAAGTTTGTATGTGAGGGGTAATCTCTAAAACTACTGATCAAATTAAAAAAAGTATTTTTTCGTTAAATAGTTCCTTTATTAAGGAAGATTAGAGGCTATATAAGATCACGCTGCGACTCACGGGAGCAAAGCAGAAACGCTAAACGTGAGTAAAACCGTGAGGGCCAACTAGTCTACAATAAAGGAAAAAATCTGGAATATTTACATAACCACAAACTCGGACATTTGTAAAGAAAACAAACTCTTTAAACGAATCAGGGTATGTCAATACGAATGAATATAGAACATCGATTTAAAACAAACTAAAGTAACGAATGATGACAGCCAATATCGATACAGTGGCGATCCGAGAATCGAACCACGCATCGGGGTTAGTAGGTGTAACGAGTTTTATCTAATAAAAATATCAGCACGAGATAGATTTACAGCGTCTTAATAGTTCAGTTAACGATTTCGATCTAGGTATTGAGTCAGTAGCGCATTTCAATCTTTTAATGATATAATTATTTTGCTTATTACATTAATAAGCAAAATAATATATTTAATTACGAAACTCAACAACGCATATGCTTGTCGTGTTTCTATTTTAATTGAAAGTATAATGAAATGATTAAAAGTTTATAAAAAATATAGAATTTAATAAAAATAACAGAAAATCTCTTTTGTTAGATCGGTATCTATTTATATATGAATAACAAAACTGGCCAGCGGAAATATTCATTGGCAGATCGATTAACGCAGTGCTAAAACCGCTGGGTCTAGATAGGTGAAATGCGTTTCATTTTTCAATTCATTCATTACCCGTAGCTTTGTCAACCAACATGAAAGTATAAGCTTAAAGATAAAAAAAAAAAATTAATATCGTTAAAGAAATGACGGCGTCTTCCGTAACCATAAAAAAAAACCTTACACTTCGAATTAAGAACCTCCTTTATAATTCGGTAGAAAATATACTTATCAACATTTAAATAATAATAAAAATAAAATTTGAAAGTTAAAGTTTCCAAGAAAGACAGACGAAGTAGTTTAATGTACATCCAACACAATAATTTATTTCGCATATCTTAAGGAAGTAATCAAGTAAACAAATAAGTCACTTTCAAGCTAAACGACAACGTTATCAATAACATTTTTTATTTTGAGATTACAGAATGTTAAGTAACTTGTCTCCGGTTAAGAAAGGCATGAGGGTCTATCACATAAACTGGATTCAACCAATATAGAAAAACATAAAACAATTTGATGCTGATAAGCAATAATGTGTCAACCCAGAAAAATTGATGTATTCTGATAATGTAATACGAATTAATATTAATGAAAAAAATAAATAGATAAAAGTCATCTAAACTAAATAAATACGTTGAAAAGTTACTTAATATATTAGGTTTCGAATAGTGAAGTGTGTTCCATGTTTTGCAATATGAAATAATCTCGTATATTTGAAAAACTTATTATTAGATAACACTTTTCATTATACCGAACTGCTTTTAATTCATTATACCTTTTATAATTATAGAAAAGAAAAGAAGACATAAATGAACTTCTTCAATCAAATTGATTAATAGATAGGTTAATATAGAATACGTTTGACATCTTTAGACGAAATTTTCGCAAAATGAAATCTATGTGGCTTGACATAGTATTGCTTTTCACCGTTCATTTATGTCTAACACTATTTACTTCCAAAAATGGTTAAATTAATAAAATTGAAGCCTATATAAAGCTATTTTAAAATATGCTTAATATAACATCAGTTACAAGCTTGAGCGTTTAATGAATGTCAAATAAAAATCACCACAGAAATATTTGCAAAAGATATTTGTATCAAAAATCACAATCCTCAGTTAATAGGAAGAGACCATTGTCAATATTGAGTTTTTTGGGTCACACAAACATTTTGCGCGGTGACACTTCAACCGATAACAAGAAACATGAAGCAATTTGCATCAGCTTAACCGTTGACTTATTGCCAAATTACCGCCGAACCCCGTCACCTACAAGGAATATTTATGAGACGTGTCGACAAAAAGAACTCATATCTGTATTGGTAAAAAACACCATTTAAAAATCGTTGCATTGTATTTTATGCATATTAACGTCATTTCAATAAAGATTAAGCTCGCAAAAAGCACTATTAACTAAATCAATATTACCAAATTATTTACGTTAAAAGATCTCTCCACAAAGTCCAGTAACATTAATAACCATAAGCTGTTAATAATGAGTATAATATACTGGTCCATAAAGACGCGAGTGCGGTCTTAAAACGCGGCGAAAGTGATCACTTACCGAGGCTAATTTATTAAAAAATCGAGAGCGTATCCAGCTGCCCACACTTATTAATGGCAACGAAACTAAATTTATACCTTTATGCAGATCGGGGCGTTACCGAGAACCAGGACGACGTCAAGGAACCGTGCCTGACTTTCACCTTGATTGGACACCAATTACCCTTTCAGATCCGTCAGCTCTTAAATATAAAAATTATCGCCGAAAAAACTTGCATCCATCATAATCGGCAGCCAAGGAAATTATTTCAAGCAACTGGAAAATATTGAATTGAATAAATACCCTGTAATAATACTTTCGTCATGTCAACGGATCTGGTGTAAGCCTGCCTTCATAAATACACTGACATTATTAGATCGGACGTGAGCATTTCAAGCTTTTATTCAAAGATAAATCCGATAGTATATTTTATAATAAAATTATTTAAAGCAAATATTGATCGGAATCTAAATAGCTCGAGAATCATAAAATTTTCCACTTAACACCAAGTCAACGAATACAAAGTAAACTGTAAAATCTTGATCTCTATGACTGCCAGCGCTCATAACACTCATAGAATGTCGTTGCTGGGTATTAAACGCAATGAAATATACCGCTTTATTATTCAAAGGCAATGAATAAACTACTAATTGCTGCAATTATAGATCCTGTGAAGCTACCAGATCGAACGATAAGGATTTAGCAAAATATTTGCTCACTTCGAGAAATAGCGAAACGAGATAATACTCGGAGAAAACTTGACGACTTTGTATATGTAGGAAATAGAAAATATTTATAAAATACTAGCTATTGTAAGTAAATTGTTATTGTTTTTACGTCCCTGTTATAAAATGAAAAGCGTTTCATTTGTACAATGATATCGAATGTATCGTTGCAAATTATATTTTATTATAAAAGAATAAAGTCTATTCTGATAAAAGCGACTTATCAAATCTTATCCAATATGCACACGCAAGCGATACTGCATTAGCGGCCATTGTTGCAACAATGGAGGCTAACGCATTAGGAGGTATTGTTTCTTGCGCACGCACATACGAGATGGGAGACAGGTGCTTGGCGTTCAGGTCAAGGATAATACGAGAAAGTTGTTAAGTTATATTCATCTTTATACTAAGGAAAAATATGAACAAATGGAAACAAAACTTAGAAATAGGGTAAAAAACTGGTCCGCCATCTTGGGTATTCCGCCATGTTGGACTTAGGATGACGTCACGCACCAACTTACGAATTTTCATCCAAACTAAAAACTTATAAATAATTTTAGCTCATTCAGTTGAAGATATCATCTTCAAAGCTGAGTTACAAGATTCCACCCGAACAAACATAGTTACATACATACATTGCAAGTTAAAAAAAATTGTAAAATCGAAAAGATCTCTTTAAAATACAAACTGTATTTTAAGACGAATTATACAGATATCATAATCTAATTTATGAATGTTTAACAAATAGAACGATAAGAAAAATAATCTTAGTTCAGTGTTCAAGTAAGATTTACACGTTTACGAGGAGATCGGCTCTAGACGAATAAAGTAGGACGTTGTAAAGTTGTAGATTTACCGACACTTACCAGATCCCAGCGAGTTCGACAAGCATTGTGTGTGGTTTCTTACCTGTGGAGAGAAAAAAGTTTTACAATCAATTATTCGACAATAAATTACAATAATAGCACTTATAGAACATAACAGGTTATGTTAAGTCTTAAATTAAAGTTGAATGTTGATTAAAATTTTAGTAATCTATGTAATTTTACAATGAAACTCGCCTCTGCTAATCGAGTTTAACCGAAGAAGAGAACCTATCCACAATTATGCCAGCAAATTACTAGGCAAGTAAATAAAATGCATGAGAAACATGTAAAGAAAATAATCAAAAACGTTTTAGAAGATGCGGCAACTTTAAAAAGTACAAAAAAAACTGAAAAGCAAGCGTTTGTAAACGCCGTATTTAAATTGCAAACAGGTGACTAGCCGAAGGACACAAGGGTATTATACTTCGGAGAAGCTACGTGTGGTCTCGTTTTAAGAAATCGTTCCGATCAGGGCTGCCAGATCGAATTTCTGCCGATTTTCAGATTATGAAACTCTGACGAAAAGCGAGGAACCGACAAAGGACAGCCTTGGTGTTGAATACAAAGGAGTTATTGTATGCAAAATCGACGAAGTGTTTAAGCCGTCAATATACGAACCACCGTAGACGATATTTTACTTACCCTAAATTTATTTTATTAATTTGCTTATTTACGAAATGAATGGTGTCTTGTAGATAAACTACGGCAAATTTATATTGCATTGTTTTCTTTTTATTGCTTTTACAATGACATAATTCTGCATATTGACATAATTTGTACTTGCGCCTTGCATTTTGCAACGTAGCAATATGAACCTTAAAAATATAATACCTATTACTCCTTTGAAAATATAAACAATAAGAAGCGTTGTATTACATGTTTCGTATTTTAAAATAGCAACCCTACACTAATCTACTTTTACGGGGACAGTTTGAATAAAAAACAGCAACGTGCGACCACGGCACTGCACGGGTGTCGTAAAGCGCGGTCGCCAGCCATATGGCGGAAATCGCTTACATTCTTAAGCACCATCAATGTCAATATTAGTAACCGAATAGTAATAATAATAACCGTTAAAGAATATAAATGCTACTGACATCCGACGCAAATTAAACGAAGTGTTAACGGAGTCTTGTTAAGATCCAGTTTCAATAATGACAGTGCAAACAAGATGCAAAAAGAGAACGCCAAAACATTAACAACAAAAACGAAACAACCTCTTGAAAACGAACTATTCATAGCAACTAAAAATAATCGATTAAAAGTTTCTTACTCGATACATTGTTGCCGCATCGAATTTATTTAGAACCAAGTTCAAGGTTCGTCACAGTATTGAAAGCGATGTCAAAAGCGATTTGTGGCGGGCGATGTTTCCGCATCCACGAACCAGAGCGAATCGCCGTGCTGCAATCAATGACCCATTAAACGCCCATACTGAATTAGAAACAACTCGAGAACCATTGGCGTTGTGAGACCTTGGTGAATAATATACAGAGGTTATTGTTGCAAATTATAAGGATATCCCTCGAGGTTTATCCGCATCACCCACGATTAAAGCGCTCGAATTTAGCGACAAAAAGAAGAATTCTAATACGAATAAAAATACTGAATTTAAATTAAAGCGACTTCCTGCGGACCGAATATGGATTTCAAACCTTCGCTAATGGATTTAGCGAAGGGTTTGTGACCGTCAACAGTCAAGGTCGATGTTTACTGTCGAAAACATAATGACCTTTTTTGTCGTATAGGGGGAAACGGATTTGTTAAATTTACGACCACGCTCCGTTTTAAGTAATTAATTAGTTTAAAGCACGATTTGATAATTCGTCCTTGAACCGAATAAGCCGAACTTAATACGTAATATTTAAAAATTGTGTGGCTTTTAAATTATTAGACGTAAATGAGTTTCAATTGAACGAGAACATCGACTAGATAAAGACGATTTCACGGCTGGTTAACCGCAATTTATGCGAGTAGGACGATTGAATATTGATCTAAAAGAATTCAGAATTGATATTTACGAAGGAACATTGGACTTTGCGTGTAGAATCATTAATCAGATAGTGACTTTGAAATAACATTTGGTGATAATTTTTCTTCGAGTCATATTGTGTAAGATCGTTGATAGTCTTTTACGAGTGGTGGACGTTAATGTTTTATTCAGTAAAAATTCCAAACGATAAAAGGTCGTCTGTCGGCGAATAGATACGACACACGTTGACACAGACATGTTAGTAAACTGTGAGTCACTCTCACGTGGATCGAATCGACGTTATGTTACGTTATATATTCATACGGAATTGTACTTTAGCTTCGATCGTTTTATAAAGACAAATACCCTGAGAATTATTCTTAGATCTTTGATATTCTTTTAGTACATCT
This sequence comes from Hypolimnas misippus, assembly GCA_037950945.1. Lineage (NCBI taxonomy): Eukaryota > Metazoa > Arthropoda > Insecta > Lepidoptera > Nymphalidae > Hypolimnas > Hypolimnas misippus. Next base: position 13,144,380 of record JBBEEQ010000024.1, on the reverse strand, counting down.
ACAAATATACAAAGATAGTTTTTGATACGTTTAAGTTAGTGACGTTTTAAGAAAAGTTAATATAAAAAAAATATTGATATTTCTGTTTTATGATTGTTGTTTTTCTGAATACTTAAGTGTATACATATAGATACGAGTATATAACAATATTTTCGAAGCAATAACATAAAATGAATCTATTAATTGAGTTATAAAAAAAACGTAAAAAATCTTAACTTAAAAAAATTTCAATACAAATGAAAAAGTTTCCAATTTTATAATATTTTATTGCAACCGCTGAGCGATACGCTCTTAATTATTTCAGGACTTTTAGTTTTTTTTTAAATTAAAACCAGACGTCCTGCACTCCACACTTCAAAGGGTTACAAATGCTACATTTCACTTTTATATAAAGCAATCACATATTTACATCCATGTTATATTAAAATCGACTGCACAGAAATGTATATTTTTCAACTTTTGAACTACTCTGAGGCGAGAATTACATATAGCTTTTGCTCTCAAATTTTTATAAAGATTTTACAAAAGCTGTTTGCCATAACTTTATTTTTGACATACACAGCTTTCGTAACTACTTACGTCGTATCTGTTACCAGGTTACATATGTTTCATAGTTACGAGATTAAAACTCTTAATTAACATGTATTCGCAAACGTACTTATAATATAACTATATAAAACATATTTTTTATAGCAAATTATTTTACTATATAAAATCCGTTGATAATAAAAAATAGCAAAAAAAATCCACTCATCGCCAGTTAAATACACAATCAAATCTATTCATAAACAATATAGCAATATTGGCAAAACATTTGTGCATACAATTCCCTCCGAGAGATAGTTATCTTGGAGGGAGCGGCGACCGAAGGCCGGGCGAGTCGGGCCGGGCCGGTCACGATTAGAAAGACCGCCTCGGGACCAGCGACCAAGGTCCTTCGTGACGGGGATATTGGGCAAAGGTCGGGGGTTCAGACGGAATTAGAACGTGATTAATTATTGGGAAATCGCTGGCATATTTTATACACTCGACTCTGATAAACTGCTGTCGTAGACGGAGTCAATCAATATTGGCGACAGCGGGTTATTTATGACTACAATATTGACATATCTATAGTGCATGTGTAGTGTAATTGGTTAAACGCCGGAGGCGACTTCAATGCATTAATTAATAGCGATTCCAAGAAGGTAAGATTAAAAAATTCGACTGCCCACCATACATCACCCAGGTTTATCTAATAATTCTAGCGACAACTAAAGTATCTAAATTAGTTTAAACATAAATATGGAATTAAGAAATTCATCCACATACTCAAAACTTACATAAATCCTAAAAAAATAGCTCTTTTTTAATCGACTTTCAAATAAGATGAGCTTCACAATTCATCGGGGACTTTTTTGTGTAATGTCTACCGATTTCTCAAAAGTGGCTGAACCGATTTATTTAATTCTTCATTTTTAGAAGGGTATACTCTCCGATTGGTCCCATTGAATTTTCATCAAGATCAGTTTATTAGTATCTCATTCTAGTAAACGAAATTACGTACATGCTTTTGCCGTTTCCTTTTTTTAAGTCTCAATATAAAAAGGAACGCTAGATAGCCTAACGTATACTGCAAATACTGCCTAAATAAACTGAGCCCGTTATTTTTACTTAGCAACATTGTTAGGCAAGAAAACCGCATTAAAAAAAGTATTATAAAACTTTCTATTGGTATTTCGTTGTAACTTACACAATTTCTATTTACACTGCCTCGAAGTAAATCCAGTTCGGGCGGTCAACCGTCTCGGGAAAAGCGTCGGGTCGCATCGAATCGATCCGAGACGAAACGTCGATTTCGTTTTGATTAAATATCGATTATGATGCGTAATGTTTATTTAGCACAATTGGCGTGAAGGGATAAAGGCAAGCTAAAACCTTTTACACAACTCTAACTCAGATCACGTGTACCAGCAGTGTAATGTGTATTGTTGAAATCTGATATATAAAAAACTAGCTATTCCTTACTATAAGTCGTAGCGTGATGTAATATAGCCTACAGCCTACCTCAATAAATAAACTATTTAACACAGAAAAAATTTCAATTCGAACCAGTAGTTCCTGAGATTATCGCGTGCAAACAAACAAAATCTTCAGCTTTATAATATTAGTATAAGCTTGTTAATTTATTCATATCTTATGCGCTGTCATACTGTTCATCTGATTGTGGTACAACTTTGTCAACTATTGTTTGCACACAAGAAGGATGTAGGCACGGTAAAATGTCCATTAGCACGATACGATACGCTCCATACAAAAAAAATTTACAAAGGTCGTCCCACGTAGCAAAATTTCCATCATCGCAAACGAAAACGCGAGTCAAAGCTATGTATTAAAAAGAGGAAAGAGTAAATGTCATACTTAATTGCATTATAGGGGTCATTGTAACGGAAGCAGTTATTCACCAAAGAGTACAAAAAAGAATTTGACGCGACTCATTAATTTGTAGCTAATGATGAGCCTTGAGAAGTTGAAGGAACAGGCGAAGTCGTGTTACTGACAATGTGTAGGATGTCGGCGAGTTACCGGAAATGGAGCTGTGACGTCACAGGCGACGAAGCTCATTCGGCGCCAGCGTCTTAACGTTGTTCCATGGTGTAATGTTACCGATTTTTAATCAAGTAAGCAGTGTCGTTGACACACTCCAGTTACAAAGGCGCTAATTTCATAGATTAAATATGTAGAAGAGAAAAAACAATATAGTATAAACATAATATTAGTATTTATTAAAAAATGTGGGTTCTTACTTTTAGAAACAAGAACCTCTTTGAGATTGAACGAGAAAAAAAATTAAAGCCGCTTTATTATTTGTGGTATACCGCTCGTTTAATCTTATCTGTGAGCTTTGCTGTATTTTTTCTCTGTGCACGTATTATGTAGATAAAAACTATAATCACGCAAAGCTGCGACAAGCGATTTAATTAAATTTATTGGTCCGCGACCATCGCTTGATGCTATCGTATTGAGGGAAACATAATTTAAAAATCAATACTTATCGTGTTAGCGATATTAAATTCAAAAATAGAAAGAAATGTATTAGATTAAAAAAATACAACAATAATACCGACACAAAAATTTCCCACATTACAGTAACAGTTCAAATTATCCCAAACGGAGGCACTTCACGATAATGTTATACACGAAAAACTAATAAATATCATTCCCTTAAAATTTCCGCGTAGTTTTTTAACTGGATTCAATGGCCGCACAACTAGTACATCATTTCACGAACATATTAGCGCAAACAAAAACAGTTCTTATTACATTGCATTTAGAACTAAAACAGTATGAATGTTTATGTTAGTCAGATGTATCGAAGTTGTACGCGTACAAACGTGTCTGTACTTTATACGCATTGCGCGAGCGTACACAATGTGGAGCGTGCGAACACACTACGCAGCCATCTATGGTAACTTCTTACGGACCTTCTTAATTACTATTCTGCTTGCACAGCCATTTCAAAATGGGAAATGGGAGCATACCCTTAGCCTTAAAATCACGATATCGCCAATAAGGGACACGGAATAAGTTGCGTAGAGGAAATATAAGATAGCCAGCGAACCGTTTAGGAAAAATTCTGCTGTAAAATATATCAGATATTATTTCAATATTTTATCTAATGGTAAGTTTTGTTTATACCGAACTATAACTCCTCACGGTTTTACTCGCGCTTAGAGGTCTTTCATACAAACCTCCATTTTAACCCCATAGGGGTCGCAATTTGCAAAATCCCTTCTTCGTGAGCACCTACGTCCTATATAGAACTCCCATGCAAAATTTGAAATTCCTAGCACTTGTAGTTTCTGAGATTTCATGATGAGTGAGTGAGTGACTTTTCGTTTTTATATGTACAGATATCAATTAGCTACGAAGTTGTGCGTTAATTATCAATCAACGTCTCGTTTTGTGAACGAGGAAGCGTTTAGGCAGCTATTAGTGACGATAAAGAAGCTACGCTGATTACGGCAGCGAGAGACGCACAAGGCCGAACGCGCCAAATTCGGCGACAATATATCACTAATACATTGTTTTTGAGCAGATTAATATTCAATTGTTGATCGTTAAAACTAGAATCCCGTCAAAACTTATACAGCCATACTCCAAAAGAGGCAATATAACCATGTTCAACACGAGTTTAAAAATTAAACATTGCTTAAAATCTTGGGTAAAATGATGGAAAACTTATTCATATAATGTCATATGATACAATTCATAGCTTAAAGAAGTTTTAGATATTTATTAAGCTCACTTAAGCGTATGTTAAGCTGTATCTAAAGCATGTTTAAATCAAAACTGTCTATAGACGCGACTTTGTAATACGAATTTTTATAATCACGCATTTAACGTATGTTTAAATCTTTTGTAGTAAGGAAGATAGGCTTGTTAAAGTGGCTATCGTGATTTGGATATTTTCATATTTTTGTGATTCAGAATTTGGAACATTAGAAACTTGTTGAAGACCTTGAAAAGCATATATTCATAAGTTTTTGAAACTTAAGTAATAACGATTTAGTAATCAAATGTTAAGCTACTAAATTAACAAATTCAGGTTTCAACGATTGCGACCATTTTCTTTCACCAAGAACATAAATATTTATTAATACATAAAAAATATAAATAAGAATGAATCCATTAAAACACTAATATATTATAACAACAGAATTATGTAGAACAGATAAGCAATAAAGTAACGAAGGCGTGATGCAACACGAATAGCTCGTAATAGGAAAATGTTATCTTACATTACGTTTACACCTGAGATGACATTTCGCGGCCGAGGATCGTGACTACGAAATGACAAGTCGTGGCATTCTCAGCGAATTTTTCACCTTTGCGAAAGGAATCGTGATCGGTAACGATTGTCATTAGCGGAAAACTAAACGTCTTAACCGATCCGTCGAATAAATGATGCAAGGATCGTATTGGAAGGATTGGAGCCTCGAAATCGAATGTTCAGGGCCATTTGAAAGGTATTGTACTACTAGCAGTTACTTTAATCTACACTAATATAATATAGAAAGATTTGATTGTTTGTTTGTTGGCATTGAATAGACTACGAAAGTACTGGACTGATTTAAAGGCTATATTACATCACGCTACGACACATAGAAGCGAAGCAGTAATAGTAAACGCGCGGTTCGCGATGGGCGGCTAGTAGTAATTAACTTAAGCAGGTATAATTTCAGACTTGTCGTATAGGAACAAGTAGGTATGACAATAAAAATCGATATTTTCATTGTCACAGAACGGAGCGACGGTCACTCGACCTAGCCTCAGTAATTCATCAGCCGAAGCCCAGCTGTCAACTCCAATCCGGTTGTCGTCTTCATTAACATCGCCGACTGCAGGACGTTTATTTTTAGTCCCGTCGCTCTCGACGAGAACTTTTTATAGCGAAGGGAGGTATGAGCGACATACCACGAGCGTATTTTAATAGTTCCGGAGAAACTGTCCAACAACAGTCGCACGTAAACGTTGCTAATTGTCGGAATAACGCGCCTGATGTAACGATGGCGCCGATGCAACATATTTCAGTTTAGAACCGTGGAGTCGGTGATACGGGATAGTGGTCGGGGATGCTCTATGGAGTTACGGGGTTAAGTAATTTGTCCCGTTGATTGTGCTTATTTACCATGATATGACGGCGCCGGAGACATAATTAAGAGGTGAGAGATAACCGCATTGTACAATACCTCAAAACAGATTTATGCTGGTCATGTTGTACATAACGTTAAATAATCTGTTGCCAAATGGACACAGAGATTCAAATATCATTTTTGTAAATAAAACGTTTAATATCAAAATGAAATGCCAAAGTTATATGAAACGTTCACGGGAACTTGCAGCCTTCACATTTCCAAGATACCCAATTTTCTAAATGCGCAACAGTATCACGACGTCGTTGCAGCCCTGGTTTATCGCAGTCGGTCGCCATTGTTACGTGCCTCGTGAACATAGGGCACATGACCGCTTCATTTCTATACCAAGACTCTATTGAAAATATTAGAAGAAATAGCATAGAAATAGACAATATTAAGTTAAGAATTCAATCAAATTTAATTAAGTTGTTGTTAAATAAATAATAACAATAAAAAAACCAGAATAGATATAGATAAATAAATCGAGAACTTTGCCTAATCTGGTAACAAGGCTTGAAATGGAAGAAAATTATTACGTCGCGGTAACAACAAAAAAAAAGTATTCCAGAATATTCGTTAGCTTTCACCATGTCAAGGGTTTTCATGTGAGTCATTCGGAGACAGGTCATTTGCGTATATTTTCTAGACACGTAAACTAACGTACAACCCCTCGTTTGGGGTTGGAACAGAGCCTACATAAACATCGCTGTATTTCAGTTAAACGTTGCTGAAATTATGGGTTGCTGTAATAATAGGATATTCGGATTTTTTTTTTGTTACAAAAACTCGTGTTATTTATGGTAGATCATATCTATATCTATTATTAGTATTTTCAAAAAAGTTTTTAAAATCGGAAAAAAAATTTGTCATTTGCTTTTTATAGTTTGTCTATTACAGTAATGTTACTGAAGGTGTAAAGGGTGTAACTCTATTCAGCTTAAAGAAACAGCTAAGCAGTATACACATTACTTCTACACAGGCGATCACAAATAACAAACGAGGTAAACACTTTACGTTCAAAATAATAAAAAGATAAACAAACTTCTGGAAATCACATAAAGCAGACGAGAATAATGAAGTTCTTCAAAATAAAATTACAATAAACGCCCACGATGCCCTTTCGACTATCAAGCCACATGTCATTTCATTGTAAACACGCAAACTCGTAATAAACTTCCATTCAGAGACCCACTTACAAGTAAATTATGCGAAATAAAAAAAAATAAACTCATGATTAAAAGGACGTGGGCGAAACAAACGGGTAATGAGAGTCTAATTGCGTATAAACGACGTATTCAGGCATACTGTGATAGCAAAAACTATTAATAAACTTAATCGTACGAAAGAGTGAATGGGATACGCAAAAAAATGGCAAGGATCGACCGAGATTGGTCGTAAACCAGCGGTTACAGCTTTATTTTACGAGATTCTATATCAATTTCCCATTTGCGGAGGTATGAGAATGTGGAATTTTGCTTTGAGCGTAATCGCGGTAAATTGCCTTCTGACGGATAAAAATAGCCGACTGGGTTTTATGTAACTTGTCACGGTGTATTGACATATAAAAATGATGCCGACAGTTCTAATGGACCAAGTTGTGTTACAATACGACATTGAGACATTCAAACCCGAATTAAATTAGACAAAAGTTTTCTGTATTCACAGATACATATATAATATAATAGTCACTATTATTAATTTACTTGCTGTTTTCGTACAGCCTTAGAATATTGATTAATTTATAGAAATGTTATGTTAACTTATTAATAATCGTTCCATACAAAATTTATGAGAAAAAATATTTTGATTACTTTTTATTGTGAATTTTTCTGTGAACTAATCCGATGTTATATTTATACATCAACACTGTGTTACAACGTCAACGCTTTAGAAACTATCAAATATACATAATTCCTCAACCAATAATCAAACGTACAATTACGAAGAACAAGCATCACCAATACCATTGAACTCAAGGACCTTACTCAACAATAAATTAACAAACTTAATTAAACAAAACAAGGAATGCCGACACAACGCATTCGAAATGCGAATAATCCCAACGTCTATCTAACAATTAGCATCTAGAACAGTGCGGCGCCAGCAATCAAAGGTGGCATCAGGTCATCGACCGATAGTGCAACAGCTGCGCCGTGATACTCGTGGAACGTGCGCGGATAACGCACTGTTCCTGCACCCATTGATAAGCTATCGGACTAAGTCACAGGTCAGCTGTCCTTGTAAACAGCTTTGGTGGTCCTTAAGGTGTGGACTTAAGCATTTTGAGTTAGGGTAAAGTTAGCTACTTTATCAATATCGGATTATGAGTAATTATACTTTAAAAGAGAAAAAAATAGGCTTTATTGCTACATTGAAAGATATACCAGCTGAATGCGTGGTATATCACAATTGACATGATAATAATGACGTCATTATAATCTTAATATTTTTTATAAAATAACTCATTCTACAGTCACGTAGTGCGTTCGTATGTACGTTAAATCATAAAATTCAACATAACAATTTCACCTTCAGTAAAATTGTATACAATCAATTTAATTTTAATATATGCAATGTCTCTTCGATTGACTGACTTATTAACCCATAAAATAATAGCGGAATGCGTGTTTTTATTATTTATCTTGCAAATTTGAATTCCGTTATCAAATATGAGATAACACGCATTCGAAAAATGGAATTCTTGTTGTAAACAAAATAATAAATAACACTATTTTATATTAGAATACATTTATTTTTTATTTGATAAAACTTACAACATTTATATAATTACGAAAAGATCTATACATAAAAAAAGATCTTTTTATGTTCTTTATAAACTATTATGCATAGAGTATCACAAATGAAACATTTCAAAGTTAACTAAATATTTTACAAAAGGTCTAATTTGGCTGTGCTTTATATTTCACACGACCTGTAATTACATACATACTTATTTTGTTTACTATTTTTCCATGAATTTACAAGTTAGTATGTTTACATAAATTGTTTTTTATCGTGATAAAATAAAAAAAAAATCATGCCTGTTATCCTGCCTTGTACTAACTAAATCTGTCTACGCATGAAGTATTCAATAAAATCTCATTGTATTTAATTTAATTAAAGTCTATTATCTAGTATATATTGATTCTGATTTGCAAATACCATCAGAGAGGCCACAATTGCAATAGTAACAGTATTGCGTGAACCGAACGACTGATCAAATCTACGAAAGTGTTTATTGTTTCCGAATGGCAAAACGTTTTTTGAAATCTACATGGGAAATACCACAACGCATAATTCAATTAAATTGTTCAATTACATTACAGTTAGTTTTATCGTAGCCTAGTTTCGTAACCGCGGCCCGATTGCCAAAGATTCAAAAAAATTGTGATTCGATCGTTATCATCAAACTCCACAGGATTACCTTATTTGAAGATTGTCTCAAAATTTCATCAAAATCGCACCAGCCGTTTTGGAATTCATTAAGAACATACATACATATCGATTTTTATGCATAGATATTTATTATTATGTAAATGTTGTAAGTTTTATCCGTGCGTTAGTTTTTATTTACAATTGCACGAACGAAATTCAAATTTGCAAGATGAATCATAAAAATAAGCATTCCACTATCAAACACATAAAATCTCTATAAAGAGATAATTAAAAGACGATATCCGCGATAATCTAAAATCACAAATATATAGTCTTGCAAAAACGTATAATCAGGAAGGGTTTACAGATGCACACAAGGGGTGTGGGGGATGCACTCAATCGCAATATTCATCAGAGGGCTGAGGGATCTCGCTACACTTTGTCTAGCGGCATACGGACTGGGGTGTTCTATTAGCGGATGTACAGACTCGGATGTCGTGAGCCTAGATAGTGAACATGTGGTAAAATGATTTATGTGCTTTGTTACACGAGGTGCGCTGTAGCCTTGACCTGGATATTTAACTAAAAATACCAAAAAAAAAAAAAACAATCTGTAACAATTACGATTTTTACACGTATTTCAAAATACTTTTTTGTAGTTCACTATCTGCCGCTTGCACACACATTTATGGTTACTGAGTTGTAGCGTGATGTAATATAGTCTGTAAACTTTTTCAATAAACAGTTTATCCAACGCAAAAAGAATGTTTCAAATTATTAAACTGATTAAACTACATACTTCAAACAAATTTTACTTCTTTATAATATTAGTAAAGACTAGCTTATGCTTGCGGCTTCGCAAGCATTGATGTAGATTTAGTTATGTTTGATGACCGTCTTAAATTTAATTTTCTGACTAGTAATGCCGCAAGCCACTTACTGCAAGTTATTTTTTCTATGCCTAATTTTTACCGCAATCAGATAAATGATATATACGACAATATAGAATACAAAAAACAAATATTAATTTTTATGTTACATTGGAAACAAAAGATCATCATTAAAGATCACGTAAATGTAGGAATACCTACAGTAACACACAGAGCCATACGTTTTCATTTAAAATATTTTTTGCAAGAAAACATTAAGTACCTTAATCGCCCTATTATTCTCACTTAAACATTTTTCACTACATTATTATTTAAATATTTTTTAATTCCTCTACGAGCACCGCATAAAAAAATGGCGACGCATTCGTTTCAAAACGTTGTTAATTAAAAAAAAACAGACATTAATTAATGCCTTCCTCGATTCATGTGTCGTTTACGACAATTATTCTCGTAAGTGAAGCCATGGGATAAACAATGTCTGTGACGTCACAAAGAAGGGCCTCGCGGAGTAAAAATGTGAGTACAGGTAGGCTAGGTTACCAGACGCGCTACATAACGACTGTATACTTTAACAGTGAAGTTTTGAATACAAAGAGCTGTTGTTTCTTATTCCTGGATGATAAATGATTAAAGCGCCCTGCGATAAGTTTCCTTTGTCAATACTGCAAATGAAATACATACGACTTTTTGTATTCATAATCTAATGTCAATTATAAGGCGACAATTACACCTTTATGTTTTAGTGTCAGACTTTCATAAAGATTTACATAAATTTATTGTTATTGTGTTACACTTAAAATGATTTACTGACAGTGTCTTTTTATTTGACACGCTTAGCTTTCGTAAGGCCTAACCTAGGTAACTGTTACCCGGTTACAGAGTCGTTTTATATCAATTATGAGAGAAAACTTATATATGCAATTCTCGACTAAGACATAGGTTTTCTAGCACTTACGAATGTAACTCCTTGGTTTTTAAATATATCTTTAAAATAAAATTTTCTACGGCTCAAATTGAAGTATTACAAATTAACATCGCTTTACGATATGGTAAAATTTAACAAGAAAACCGTTAGTAACTTAAATTATGTTTTAAAGAAAATAGTAATACCTCTTATACCAACATTTTAGTAGACATTCTTTTGTTAATTATAAAATTGAAAGACAATATGTAAACAATATGAACAACCTCGAAGCTACACTAATACTTTAACGCCACAAAGAGCTATGTTACGAAACAATTCAAATTTACATAGTCTAGATGTACTAATTTCATAAGATGCGGCGCCAGTCGAGTGCTCTTGCGCAATCCTATGGTATTTCAATTTAAAAAAAACTGCTCGGATCGGGTGAATTTAATCGAATTTTTATTGTCGCTTCGTTCCCGTATCGGTGTCAGCAGTGTGGAAGTACAGTTAGGAATCTGATACGAGCGTTAGTATGTTGAAAACTTCACCTACGCGACGCCCTACTAGATCTGCTGAGTTTTGGGACGAGACCGGCATACTGGAATTTATTACGCTTACTGAGAAAACACCGGTGTGTGTTTGTGTGTGTGTGTTGTGCCGCCGACCTTTGTCGTGTGTCATTCTAGATCAGCGGTTCTTAAACTTATTTAGTGATAGAACCTTTTTAAAAAATAGTATCGAGAAAGTCCTAAAATAATAATAAACTAGATTTATGTACATTATTTTTTAATATAATAGGTGGTATGAAATTGTTATTATTTTTACTTTTTATAAATTGTTTGATGGCTTGATAGAAGTGATTTGTAGACAGCCAGTTAAGTTTAGGTTACATTAAAAAAAATAATGTTATGGAATATTAAGACTTTATTTTATTCTGCAACCTGCTTTTTAGTATTAAAATATATATATCCCAGTATCTTTGCGGAACACCCAGAGATTTTGTGCAGACCTAGGTCTCCACGGAGCACACTTTGAATATAACTGTTCTAAAGATCAGTTTGTCTTTAAGGCACTCACTTAACTGTTAGTAAAGACGATTAACAGAGATTAGAGGGGAACTATAATAAGGAACTATATTTAATTACTTGACTACAACAATATTATCAACAATTACGACTATCTAATTGAAATTTACCGATTACAGGCACTCACGGCTAAGCTCCTATTGGTACAGTAATCGGGACGACATGTACTGATCGAATCTCGCATTGTTTATAAACTTCCGACAGTAGCTAACGATATACTGACGCCCACGCAAATTTGGACGATCGATTTATGTTCTCGTCGTTTGAGTTACGAGGAATCGACACCGCGTTGTGATCGAAAATAAACGACAGTAATAATTGCCCAACGTGATTTATGCGGTTCGCCTAAGCGTTGATTGTTTGTCCGGCTTATACGAATGAAAACAGTATTGTGTTTCCTTGAGTCGATAAAAAACTGCGGTGGACCAATGTATGTGGAAATGTACATAGTTTCTTTTTAACAATTAATGGAGTGTATTTTAATTAATTTCTTGATATAGGTTCATTCGTCCAAATTAACTAACTATCTTGCTTGTTCTGGTTTCATAGGTTTATATTAATAAACCTAAAGATGTATAATGAATATGTAAGTTTGTTTGAATATGTGAAACTACTGATACGATTTGGAAAATTCTTTTTGTATTGGACAGCCTATTTGTTGAGGAAGGATATATTACATCACTTTACGACATATAGGAGCGAAACAGTAACCTCAAACGCGAGTAAAACTGCAATTAACAGTTAGTTATTTGTATATATGTATAGTATAAATAATAAACGCATCACACTCAACGGCCCCCATTAAGATCGCATGACCTTGTGTCGGGGGCCAGGAAACACTCACAACACTAACACAAACACCCGGACCACGACAAACATCCGTATGGTCAATACAGACATTTGCCGTGAGCGGGGATCGAACCCGCGGCCGTTAGCGCTTCAGTCATTTGCAGTGACCACTGCGCCAATGTGTCCGTCATACTTTTTTCATTTGAGTTTTAAAAAGAAACAACAACACTTACAACTGAAATGTAAAACATCCTGCGTTTTACCACCTTCCTGTCCTCCTTTCCAACACTTGAAGATGGCAAGTAAGCTAACGTTTATACTAGCACAGATAACTATGAAAAGACTATCTTCTTTTTTAAACCCATTAAATATACTTAAGAATTAAATCAAAAGTATTTTATAATTATAACATTTAACGTTAATAATCTGTAACCAACTTTGACACGAGGACATTAAATTATTCTTCCAAAATTGGCAGACATTTTAGGGACCAAAATCATTAATGACTTATTATCTATAGTTATAGAATACTATTGAAAAGCTTAACAGATTAACACATAATTTTACGCGGCGCATTTTTTTGCAAAAACTACTACGTCAAATGTTATTTTTCTTTTTTATTCATTTTTTTTCTGTATTCGCGAAAGTGGATTTAGTCTCTCGACTAGAGGACGCTTAACAGTCTCTTGCTCTCGGCTTTTATGCAAAATAATTACTACACTGCAGGTCGTAAGCCATACGGAGTCTTGTTCTAACACTCACACCGGGTTTTCTCTGTTTGTTTAGAGACAAGAAATTCTTTAACAAACCATTTATCTTTCAATCTTTTTTTACCCGAAAAACGCATCTCTTCATTTATTTACCCTGTACAAAGAAAAAGTTGAAGGAGAATCTCAATTAATATAACTTCGAATGTGAGCTTGTTTGCTTGTGACGCTTTTACGCCTATACTTCTCAACTGATCATTAGGAAATTTTGCATACACATTGACAAGGGTATAAAAAAGGACAGCTTTCACCTAAACAGTAATATTCCTGAGGGATAGAAAAATAATTTTTAGACACTTTTGCGGCATAACAAACTCTACTTTTAAATGAACAAAGTCGCGGAAAAAAACTAGTTAGAAAATTAATTGCCAATAACATGGTTAAGACGGCTTTGTTCCCAGAAACAAGATAAAAATTGATGATATCTGTTGATAAAAAAACATGATCAATAAATATATTGCCTCGAGCGAAAATCGAAACTACTATCACTGATGAAGGAAGTAAAAAATATACCAACATAAATATGTACAATTTATGCGCCGCTAATGAAATAAAAGAGAATGTGTTTTGACCATTGGGAAAATTAAGGGCACTATTATTTATTCATGTATAATTAATAATCGAACTTAAGTAGGTGTTAATTTATTCTTTACCATTAAAAAATACATGAGAAAAATACCGTTTCGAGCGCGTATACATCTGAGGTTCCGAGGTTATGATGTCTAAATTAACCGTTACGACGTTTACACTCATTTTACAAACAATAGTTTCGAGGACTTTTGACCGTTATTTATTTTTCTTACTGTAAGTTCTTTACTAAAATTCACTTGGGTTGCACAGAGAAGTATTTCAACACTAGAATAAATGGTCTAAAATTGATCCGTTACTCCGTTCTACGGAAGAATACGGTAAAAATAATTAACATATTTCTTTTTAAACATAAAGTTTACCAATTTTAAATATAGAATGGTAAAATTATAACTTTAAATGTATAAATATAGTCAATGAATGAAATGAATGCCAAGTACATAAGTTAGGTTTCATAATCGATCTTATCGTCTTAAGTTTGTTTACGTTACGAACAAATTGGATTGGAATGCATCAGGTCCCACGTCGGGCGCCATCGAGGCGCCGCGGGTTATGCATTCGTCACGTGCGTTGTACACCCTCGTAGACTTTTAAGTTCTATAGTGTAACATTTCGCTAGGAGTACTGTTACTTTTATACAAATCCCTCGCGGTTAAGAGCTTGCGTTGAATACGTGCTCGACACGTGCACCCTTTGTTTGTTTACTACGAAATATTTGCGCAATGAATCTCGCTAATGAAGTGTCATTTTAATGGTCGTGATTTTTTTTTAAATAATTGGTCAAGTTACTTAAGCGTTTCTAATTACAGGACTTTATTAAGATTTATATATGTATGTTTGTGCAATTAAATACTTAAAAGTTTGCTAACATACAACACTTGAGTGTAAGAAAGGTTGAAAGAATACACTGACCTGAAAGATTAACAGCATCTACGACGCTAAAGAAAAATGCTTTAGTAAACATATTAAAATTACAACACATTCATTATAGTCTATTTTCTTTAATTGTCTTTATTTGGTAACACTTCAATCGTCGTCAATGATTCAATCGATATTATATTTTTATCTAACTCTATGTGTAGCTAGAAATACGCCTAATTTATCTGCTAAATAAGATAAGTAAAGAAAAATAAACTATACATAAAGCATGACAACCAATCATTTTAGTGTACTTAAATTTTCACACACACACATACAAGTAGAGAAACCTCGATGAACACATTGTGTATATTTTTAATAACATTAAAACCCTGCTCCACAAATATGGGAACACGATGCATCCATTAGGTTGCAAGGAACATCGAACTCGCATTAGACACGCGTACCCCGAGATACGTCATATTTATAGTTGCCATATATAAAATGCATTAGTGATATTTTCTAAAGCTTGGAATTTATAAAATATCGTGCTGACATTAACGAGTTCGAAGGAAAAACAACATTATTGTTTGACGATAAGAGCTGTTTTGGAACGAAAGGGATCGTCGTTACTGGATACCGTCGCACGTGGCCCATTAATGCTAAGATTCGATGCCGTATGCACTTTTAAATGCGATGCAATTATAGCATTAAAGTATCTTTGTTTATTTGTGTAATCGTTATCTTTTTAAAATATTATCTACGAAACTTCAACTTTCAAAAAATATTTTTAACTAGCTGTCCCTTGCGGCTTCACTCGCGTTTATAGTTACTTCCCTCCATGAGTCGTAGCATGATGTAATACAGCCTACAGCCTTCCTCAATAAATAAACTATCTAACACAATTTTATTAACACAATTTAAATTCGAACCAGTAGTTCCTGAAATTAGCGCGTTCAAAAATACAAACAACTCTTCAGCTTTATAATATTAGTATAGATAAAATTCGGCTCACAAAATATTTCAACGAAAGCAGGTTAAACGGATCTGAAAAACATTGAATTATTGAAAAAACCGCAATCGACAAATGTAACAACAATAGATATTGTTTTGGTAAAAATTGCTAAAGAAAATCTTGAAACCTAGCAGCTAAGATTAGGTTTATTTAGAAAGTTTTTATTTGTAAACGGTCTGGCCTGCACCGGCTGGCGATAAATCCTGTTTGGCGTCGTATCCCCAAGGGCACTGGTCTAAATTTAGCTTAGGAGTCGGGAACTCGGGACGAAGGCCACCCGTTCCCGTCGAGCGAAGGACACGCCGACCGGCCTACCATTAACCTTATACTTTAAAATATTCGCCTTGTTGCATTTACAATGCTTTCTTCCTAGTATTATTCAAAATTTTCTTGGTTCATAACAAGCAATGGATTTGAATAAATATCTTTATTAACGTTGTCGTGTTTAGAATATATTGCGCGAAGGATACCCGTCGTTATTTAAAGTTATACGTGTTAATGTAGTTATAAGAAACGTCTAGACGTTGAAACTTTGTCTTCAGTTTTACGAAAGAATGTATTAATTAAAAACTCGTCGCATTCCTTCGATGGGGTTATATGAATGGAGTATTTATATAGCTTCCTTATCGAAAATGAAAACATATTCTCCAAAAGACTTACCTAGGTAAAATTTTTATTATATCGTGTGGAGAGTGTTTTAAGAGATGTTCGTGAATGGGACTAATTTTGATGTTTCTTCGAAAGCTCTAAAGACGCCATCAATTTCGTGCGTAGCAGGTAAAAATTTCATTCTTTAAATCCGAAAAAGATCCTTCATCTTGTTTACCATTTTGTAAGTGCCAGACTTGATAAAATGTTATATTTTACTTACAAAATACAGTAACTTTTTTATTCTTTTCATTGTGTATCGTTGTATCAGGCGAGAATTACACTTAAGTTTTGCTTTCAAACTTTCATAAAGATTTACACAAGTATTTTGACATTGTTTTACACTTAAAAAAATTTGCTGTCACTGCCTTATTTTTGGCAGCCACAACTTTCGTAAGGCAATCTAGATAACTATTACCAGGTAACAGAATTGTGTTATATCAATTACGAAAGTTAAACTTACCAATGTAATTCTCGCCCTATATATCACGATTTGACATACATTGTGAGATTTCAAATTTTAATCCATCCAGAATAAAAGGCTCATTGTTTCTCCACCTCGTTTCTAATGTTAAAACATCGTCAGATTTCTTGGGGTTGGATTTGGTTTCATAATCACAAACATATTAAACTAATTTGATATAATTTTCAATCAAAAATTAGTTATATTATGATTAAAATTATTGACTAAATGTTGTCAGTATGAATGTATAAAACTATCTATTCAAATCTTTGATTATTCTATTAACAGAACCCGCAAATACACTGATGTCCATAGACGACAGGAGTCAATATCTATCAAGTGAAACTGTCGGTATTTTTGTCCCCTTTTTTAATTGACTTCCAAAAAGGAGGAGGTTCTTAATTCATCAGCGACTTTTTTATACATATTCACCGATTACTCGAAAACGGCTTGACTAATTCGGTTAATTCTTTTTTTTTTGTTTGAAAGGTTATACTTGCAGATTTGGGCCATAGCGTATTCATCAAAATATTTTCAGAGGTTTGGTTTTGAAATCATGAGATTGCCTATTTTGGCACTGAAGTCGTTTTACCATTTTTAATAAGTTATTATATAAAAAAAGAAGCAAACAAAATTAAAATATGGTAAAACCGATTAGACTAATATCTATAAAGTCCTTATGCGCTATCTGCGAAAATGTACCTATTTCTAAGAACGTATTTTGTATTAAAAGATAAGACGATTCTTACAAAGGCGAACGTTATCATGTCATCCTTAATTGTAAACAAGGTGATGTAATGAGGAAAACATCGAATCATAAGTATGCGTTAAACAGTATTAGGTCAATGTCGATTTATTTTTATTTGGTTTCCAATATTTTTAATATTTTCCAGAAATATACAAGATGTCAACTGGGCGTGAGTACCAGCGTTAGCAAAATCGGCATTTAAAAGTAAAAAAACTGAATTAAATTTTTTGTTTAATTAAAAAAAAAGCGCGTCTTACGAAAATCACTACTTGCGTGGCTATTCGATGTATGGAACAATGCTAATTGATTAATAATGTTATCAAAAACTGTCAATACTTGTACTAGGGGTACTGGAATAAATATCTGAAGTTTTTTTTTTAATAACAGTATTATCAGAACCTGTGCAATTTATTTCTTTTTAGCTTTTATAGCCAATCTTAATCTTCTGATGCCTAATTAGATTACTGATCGGTTTTTTCGTATTTTATTTTCAAATAATTTTACGCATAAAAACGATTTATTAAATACAAAATATCATTATAAATAAGGCTATAACTGCACCTTGAAGCTGACATCATTCGGTCATTACAGCGTCGACTGTTACGAATCAAACTAAATCATTATGAGCTGTATCTAAATGTATTGAGCGAAAAAATAAAATTAAAATTACAATATTACGTCAGGAGAAGGATTAATTAAAAAATATCTAATCTTATTTGACTAAATACAATACCTAATGTTTAAAAGTGGAAAATACAACGTACGTATCTACTGTTCCGTATGTATATTGAATCAATTTTTAAAAAGTGAATAATAATATATAAGATGTACACATATTATTCTCCAATTATTGTAGTCTTCCATCTTGATATCAACAACTCATTCCTAAGCAACTCTTTAAGTCACGTGTACATCAGTCCCATTAACATTGTTTTGAATGTATCACGAACATCAAGTCACAGTATAATTTCTGTAGTCTCGTACTCGACAAGAATCTTGGTCATCCGACAAAACGGATACAAGAGGTTCGGCACATTATACTTTCGGAGCAGCGCATTACTTAATCCGACATGATGGCGCTCAGCGATAGTGAAACCGAGTATCGTGAGAATATAAATGGAAGAACGTAATTCATATTTAAGTGGTAAAAGCAATTTTTAATGCCATAACTCGACGCGTCGCTTAAACGTTTTGTAATCTGAGGCGCTATGTTTTAGTGTATAGTCGAAAGAAATAGTCTTGATATTTTTTTATTGCACTTCATTCAGTGCATATTAAAAAGTACTTTCATATACATTAATAGAAAGAAGAGTACATACATGGGCTACTAATAACTGATACTACTTATCAAAAATGTTGGTTATACACAGTATCCTACCATGCACTGGCATACAGGATTTGTTATAAGTCCTTTATGCTTATAATTTACTAATTACACTCATCCACTAATTATTCAAGTATGCAAGAAATTCACCATCGATACATTAGGTTATTATGTACATGTATGTGTTAGATATTTAACAATTTCGAATGTTTCTAGTAGGCATGGTGTTACAGATAACGCAAGATTCGAACACTTAGTAAATGCGCAGTAGATTCTTAAACCGAAAGTGTTTTATCGACAGCGAGCGAACTCGAGCGGCGAGGACGTTTAGTATTTATATATTCAAATGGTAGCTATGTAAAGCTGGATCTACACGAGGCGGTACAATCGTAATTCTAATCCGCGCTGATATTCAAGGAACAATGAGGCGTAGATGTAAGTCAAACAAAGCAAGCGAGATCGCTGCGCGGTTCTATCTGCGGCGTTATTTATTGCGGCGCCGACTCGCCCGCAGTCCGGCGCGGGCGCACCGCGAAATTATATGATTCTAACCGAAGTTTGTTAGCTTTCCACCGTATTCCATTCCGCTCGTCGATATATTCGATCGGAGCGACGATAAAATCATAACTTTATGACATCACGACGAGAATTTTATTCGAGTTTAAACGTCGTTCTTAAAAAGTAAAAGGCGTAATAAAATATTCCGTACGATACCGACACATTTACCGGCACACAGGAACAAGACGTTATTTCAACATAATGCGATCGTTTCTCGAAATTAAACGTTTATTATTCGTGTATTTCACTCGCGCACTTGCATCGTGTTATTTCGCCATAACTTCAGTCACGAACTGCCCTTATCGTACGGAATATTTCAAAACGGTGAAGGGATCGGGGCGTACGGTACGCTCATTGTTGGAATTAATTCTAAAAGAATCCTTACAGTTTAGCGTAACGTGTCGCTTTTGTATTTATAGCTCCGAACGTCGGCTAGTGTTGCGCCGACGGTTATCTCTCAGTTCGGTGTCGATTCCACTCGAGCTGTGTATCTAGTAGTAATTCTAATTAACATATATTTGCATATTTAAAATGTAAACCCAAGAAAGTCACGGCATCTGCATTCCTAACGCCGCACCATGTTACCTTACACCGCATCTGGCGTATTACCCTAGCGCGATTTATCTAGAAGGTAGGAAAAAAATTGCGATACTAGCGATTAACAACAGGACCCGTCCCGACTGGTTCCGAGGCTGGTAATAAAAAGTGGGGTGGTTACCGAACAGGGTCGGCGCCCTGGCTCGGCCTTCGCCCCTCGCGCCCGCGCCCCGCCGCCCGCAAGGACGTCGCCCGCGTTGCATAACCGCGCACGCAACGATACCGTTTCGAGACAAGATGCGCGGGCGCACGATCGAAAAATAAAAGAGTAAGAAGAAGAGCTATCGGTATATCACTAAATTGCCACCCGGAATGTTCTTTATCGTTTTTATCATTCGATATTTTGATTATTTCCGCATTCCCAATTGGTCTCATCAATCATCATAACGAAGCTATAACAAAACGCGTTTTCGGAAAATAACTCCGCTCGCTAGTTTATTAGCGTTACCGTCTTAATTAACGAACGTTATTACACACTATTCACAGACCGTAATTAGCTTTAAAACCTAACACGAGTATGTGTGAAAATCAAGTAAAATTTCCCGCTTATGCCATCACCTTTAATAGACGAAGATTTTTGTTACACGGATAAATAACAGTTACGACTATTTCAACATAAACGCTTCGAGTATTTATCGATAGTAAGACTAATAATCCGTCCAATCGTAATTACAGGAACTGGACGCAGGGCCGAACTGCGCCGGGGGCTGAAATGATAATATACGCCCGATGCTGAACTAATAACGTCTATATATTCACTCTACGAGTTAATGTGTAACTGTCAAAACGTATCTCGCAGAGCAATATATCATGTATTGTGAACGCAACAAGACCTGTAATCGCGGTAACGTTTACAGATGATCTTTAGCGTCGGTAAATAAATGTCAAAATCGATTAATGCCCGCGAATGCCTCTCGGAGTGACTATTGTCGCTTTGTGTCTCAATGATCAGTTGAAATGCAATTGTGGATGCTGAGTTATTCTATGGTTATTATTATTTTTGTATTAAGTTAACGAGAATCTTAATTTATTGTAGATCATTTCATAAATAATATTGGAATGGACCAAGTATTTTACTACGTTGTTGATCACGGTCTGTCACACATTGTCACGGGAATACAAGCATATTGTAAGTATATACAAACAACGCAGTAAAATCAATTAAAATAAAATCAATGAATGCCTAAATACGATTTAACGACGAGATTACAAAGTTTTAATTCGCACAAAAATGTGGATATATTTTTTCATTACATTCTTACAATCAAACACATTCAAAGAAACATCGATTTACCGTTTTAAACATCATTGTTTGCTATGATAACAGCAACGCCGAGAGCTATACCAATAATAATATATACTGTAATTTTATGCGTAATAAAAATACGAGCTAACAAATGGATGCTGATAAGAAATGATGTGTCAATACAAAAAGTCTAATTTAGATATATTAATGTATTATGATAGTGCATCTATTAATTCGAGCAATCTACACTAAATAAGTACGGAAAAAAGTCCTTAATCTAATGTCTAGAATATTGTATTGTGTTCCATATTTTGCAACAATCTCATATATTTTTAAAACTTAGAATTCGTTAAAACATTTTATTATATTTTTAATTAATTATAAGTTTTATCGAAATAGAAGAAATAATGGATGTATAATCTGTTTATGGTAAAACATTTATTAAAAATTGATTTGACGTATTTAGACGCCATTTTCGCAAAACAAAGTCGACGTGGCTTGACACAGTATTGCTTATCAGCGTCCAAATATGAGAGCGATTTAATAACTTAATTTCCATCGCATATTCACCCCACACCCTGACCTCCGTTCGTTTCACTATCCTCGGCGCATTGAGTAAGACTTCGCAGAATCCGCCAACCGTTATCTTACCTGGAAAAGAAACACAAGATCGGTCAGTTGGAGACATATCAATTACATGCGATACTGTTATTGTGACAATATTGGCGTTACGAAAGTAATCATTCTAACCAATATATTAATATAATTGAATCTGCCATTTCAAACATCTCGTTAGTCGCACAATTACAATTTTAATTCTTAATTAGAATGTGTTAAATTCTAATCTCGTTAGACTGACGAGATGTTTGAAATTAATAAAAACTAATTCATTTATAAACGAGAGAGTTTTAATGGATGCTTAATTTAGTATTTGAGTTGTAAAAAATTTAAATATCGAATAACCTTACTGTTTATTAATAATGACAATGAACAAATTTGTAAAACTTATCTTGACAGATGTTGTTTTAACAAGGAATAGGATTAGGCAATTAATTATATATATGTTTACATAAAAAACGCAGACATAAATCTATAATATTTTATCAATTGTTAGTATGTTATCAACGTAGATATACATTTTATTACTTTTATCACTAAGTTGGAGGTTTTCATTTTGTAACGTATGTTTTAGTTTTAATGATTTTTACCTCAGAACTCCGCCATTTCTAAACAGATTTTTAAAATCCTTTTTTATTAGAAAACCAAATTGCTCATTTTGCTTTTGAAGTTCTTTTTTGTTCGACTTAGTTATGCATTCATTTACTTTAAATAATTCCGTTATAACTAACTAAAATATGCAAAGAAGAGTCACCAACCATTTTCATAAACACATCTCGTTAAATTCTAATAGCTCGTCGAGGCGCACTTTAACGAGTCTCTATCGATTATGATAACAATCAATTGACATTAGAAGGATCAAGTCTCAATTATGTTTCGCCATCGAATCGTTTCTATTCTCAATAGAACGGATCTTTAGAAAATGATAAGGTGGATTACTACAACACCAAAGCTTGTAGATAAATTATATACACAAAGAAAACGATTATTTTTTAACACTTTTTCAGTTATTATAGTCTTTGTCTTCAAGTCGTTTATGAAAGTAAAAGCGATCTTAGTGCTTGTCAGTAACATATTTTTTTTACTTTACAGGGCGTAATACTAAGTCCTCAACCAATGCCAGATATATACGTCTGAATTTCGTTCGAAACGAGTTGATTTTCTCGTTTGCGAGTAGTTACTATAACCACTAAAAATCCGTTTGACCGGATTCGATTCCTTCACTTTCGGTTAAGATCCATAAACTCTATCGACTGGACCATCTCGGTTCCATATTTGTAATTACGACATACCAAAGACGGTCACTACGACCAGTTATTTGGTAATATCGCTGCAATGTTATCAGCTGCGTCTAACGATAAATCGTTTAAGATCCGTATACGGAAATGTTAGTTCGAGAAAAATGAACTTCTAATTTTTTTTTCCCAGCCTTATGCGGCCACACACGTTCATACATTGATGCATTGTGGTTCGGAGGTAAGATTTATTGCGTCCAAAGCCACACCATGCAGCGTTGGCTGACACCGTGTTGGGGGTTTTTATTTTGTTTATTGCGAACTTAATCTTTAACTACGATATTGGAATGTGTCTTAGAAAATCATTGTAACCCAATTTTATACAAGAATTATTAGGAATATCATGATAAAATGGTATTCATTAAGTGTTTAAAATTATATTATCACAGCGACAGAGCCAATCATTATAAGCGCTAGAATTTTAAACATCAAAATTACTAAGACATGTTAAATAATATTAGTGTTCCAAGAATTCGAAGATCCTTATACTTTTCCGCGACAAACACTTTTAGCAAAGGTCGCTGAATCGATTTGGAGTACACTTCAGTGTTGAAGGATTACCGTCCCCAATAAAAGCGATAAACAAGACGCAAGATCCTGATACAGGGACGCATCATTTAGAACCAGCGATTGTTTGGTAATCATCGACAGTCGACCGGCAGACGGACCCAGAGCTCGAAGAATTCAGCCTCAATGTTAACAGCGCGTCGAGTTAGAATCGCTACATTGTTTCATTCAACAGGTGGTCATAAATCCGTCAGGAGTGCAAATGCGGTCATTGTAAATGCTCGGTCTCGAAACGGGATACGAGCGGCAGTGTTTTAACGTATGCGGTTTGATTTTATAGTACGTAGCTTTGGTGAATAGTAGAATACGTTACCGTTAAGTTTTTACCTTTATTTAGTTAGTTTTCAAGCGTCTTCTTGGAAGACTTTTGTATTTCTTTTTACTGTCAGTCTGATATTCGATTCATTCGATACATCAATGCCTCAATTCCGAGATATTCGAAACGAAAACGTGAGATTTCGCGCGCGAATTTAACGGGCGCGTGATTGAATTTCGCTATTTCGTATTCCCAGTGCGCGGTAAATGTCGGCTTGCGCAAGCGCAATCGCGAATGTCGAATGACAAACATTGAAAACACACGATTTATCAAATGTCGTAACAGATAAGAATTAACCATTGTATTCGAATTAATATTCGAAACTTTTTAATCATCAATCAAACCACTGTTTTGATTTTGTTTTAATAAGTCATAATACCGAAATGGTAAATATAAAGATAATTATATACTTAATAATTAATTTAAGAGGAAAACCATAATATTTACTGTAATAAATCTTCCAGTAACGACAACAACAGGAAGTGGATCATAATTATTACAAATAAAAGAATCATATTATTAATATACAAATTCACATTTAAATTCTAAAAAACAAAACAATGTTAATGTTTAGAATCCATCGTAGAACGTATTAGCTAAATCGATTTTGATAAATGAACCGTGCCGTATCAATGCCAAAACCGTGCACGACCGATTGAGATCCGACCGCTTTCCCGTGAGAATTAACGTCGGCAAAACACTTATTATAATTAAAATATCGCACCCTTAATAAAATAAAAACTTTTTGAAAAAATCAAGGAAACATGTGTAAATGTTTTCTACAACATTATGAAGTCGGTGCCAAGTAAAACATTTTAAGTGTGATTTACGAAGTGTACTTAAAAAAATACCTATAGCCGAACGTAGAACCTCCGTCCTCCTTTTTTGGAAAAGTCTAGCGAGAAAATGCGCTAAGATTCATCTAGTTGAACTGACCATAATGAGTCCTTTTACCACAAGAACTATACCAAGACTTAACAAAAGAAGAAGATGACATAGTTACTCCAAATATTTTGATTTTGAAAATAAACTACAAAACTGATTTTGATGAAAATTCTATGTGAATGAATTCTATGATGGTGTGATATAGAAAAGTATACACTTTCAATTACAAAAAGAAAATCAAAATCATACAGAGGTAACATTTAAAAAACCATACGAATTGAGAAACTCCTCCATTTTAAGTCGGTTGAGAAAACGTAAAATTTCTAGTTGTGGCTTTACATTACTAGACATAATCGTAAGTATATCATAAGCACAATAGTTAGTAGATATGTATAATGAGCGCGAATAGGGTCAAGTATACCGGAAGCCCGCCGGTCTGCGCACGCGCGCCCCTATTCAATCTTTATCATGCCCAACACAATGGCGGCGGCACGATTCGGTTCTATCTATTACGTTACAACAATGAACCTTTTAATAACAATCAGTGAATTTTCACGGTGCGTTCGAATGTTTGTGTTTTTAAGAACTATGTGAAGGACGCAAATTAAGAGTTATGTTTTTATTTTCTATGTTAATATTATAAAGAGGTAAAATTCGTTTGTAGGAGAATTTTTGAAAGGAAGGTTATAGGCTATATTATATCACGCGACTCAAGGAGCTAACGAGTAAATGGTTACACGTAAATGGAAAAGTAAGTGCAACTGCGAAGGGGAGCTATACAAGCTAGCTTTCACCCGCGGTTTTACTTGCGAAATTTTTACTTAACCGTATCGCTTGTTTCTACTTTTCACCTTACTGACCTAAATTCTGATTGATCAATATTTATATAAAATTACATTAAAAAAAATTGTACATCAGAATAAATTACTAATTAATTTAATAAACAATAATGTCGTAATGATACGTGCTTTCCGGTTTTTAGGTTAAATTCTTAACCAATTTTAGGCATACCTACGTGATATGGCAAAAATTGAAAATAAAGTACATACTATGAATAAAATTTATAAAAAGACTCTATAACCTTGTAAAAGTTACCTAGGTAATCTTACGAAAGCCATAGCTGTCAAAAACAAAGAAAAGCAGCTTATGTAAATATTTTTGAAAGTCTTAGAGCAATACTTATAACTTATCATAAGAACATCGTCAACACTAAAATATTTTCACTTTTCAACGAACTCTATTTGAGAAACTATCATATCGATTATGTAAGCGTGGCAAGGACCTGAGGGGAATGCGAGGAAACCTTACAGCCATCTTAATTGTATAGGACAACAACCTGGACAGAGGAAGGTATGAAAAAATTTAGAACCAGTTCCTAGATCCCCGATCCCATAAACATCTATGGGCGCTGACGCATCAAACGCCGTGTGTTAGCTGGACTTGCCTTTAAAGGAAGCTTCGGGACAAATGTGATTATAATACAATTAACCCTGTACAAAGTAAAGGAAGTAATGTTATCTATATCCATCAATTAACTTAAAATCAATGTATGTTTGTCTTTTATGCGTTCTGAAACCATTGCTCAAATTGTGATATAACTTTGATAGTGTTCTAGGGACGCCCAGTGCCCACTAGTTCCTTGTCCAAAAAATCTCTATAAGGGTACTTTAGGTGACATTGTAACACACACCCGGTACAGTTAGTATGTATATAAAAAATGATGTGTTTATGTACGTTACCTATGAACTGCGAAATTATTGAAGCGATTCTGATGATATTTAATAGTGATCGCGTCAGTGTCAGAATTTTTGGGCATTTAGTAAGGGTGGGTTACCGGCTGTTAATTATTATTTTGATTAGTCCCGAATCCATTTTGACTAGTTTTCGTATGAGGTTAGTATTTACTTGTGACTAACATTATTTGGAAACGTTAGGCGATTTGTATAATTTTAATGTATTTAGGAGTCCTAGCGGCTGAACAGCTGATGAAAGAATTAAATAAATGTTAACCAATTACATTGTCATTTAATCACGGAACAAACTTTATTAATACAGTAACACAAAGTACTTAGGTGCAATAAGCCCTTGACACGTGACAGTTTAAAAAATACGACCTTTACAAAATAAGGTATATGGCAAGAATTACATTTACATATGTCTTAATCCCTTTCATAAAGATTTACATAAGTTTGGCATTGCCAAATGACACCTAAAGAAATTTACTGTCAGAGCCTTTATTTTTGACAGTCACAGTTATCGTAAGGTTTCCTAGATTATATAATTTCCTAGTAATTAACGTACAAAGTTGTTTTATACCATCAGTTAAGGGAGTAAAGCATACAAGTGTAAATTTCCTCCGACAAACGTAAATTTTCTAACCAATGATTTTATTATATCAATTGGTATGTAATGTTCATACTTTGACAAGCTTGTCAATTAATTTGTTGGTCCAAAGATGCTCTCGCCTGTCATATTCAGTCACTAGCCAATTGCTAAATCCAAATCCAAAGAGATCAACATTCTGAATGCCAAAATCCATGAGCTCCCAACCAAATATTTATGCAGACTAAGTGTAATCCATTCGACTAAATACCACATTAGAACCCCAACCCTCACAACTTCCTACCACAATCGAATTTAATTTTTCAAATCACTTTTAATTGTAGCCACAAGCGCTAACACTTTCGACCGCAAAATTACCGGAACCGCAAAGCAAAATGTTTCGCACGCTTAAAAAGGGAATAAGTATTACTTTCGTATCGAAACAATGGCGCGGGCGCAATTGGCTTTATGAGTGAAATCGATTCGAATAGGAAACCATCGGAGCGTGCTAATTTGATCCCCCATATACGGGATGAAATCTCCAATATGGGAACTGTATATGGTTCTGAAGCAGTTCTAGCGATTGCTTTAGGTGTTACGCGAAATTTCGTTACTTATATACTTTGAATGGAAATTGACTTTCATGTGTGCTTATACAGCGTGTTCGGTTTAAAGGTTTATATCGCCTTAGGAGAGAATTATACTTGTAAAATTTGAGAAGATGTACAAAAATTGTTTATGATTGCTTTTACACCTGAAAGAGTTTACTGTAAGTTCCTTATTTTTGATACACAGCTTTCTTATGGGAACTGTTAAAAGGTTACAGAGTTGTTTTATATCAATTACGAGAGTATTACAATTGCAATTCTCGTCATACAAATGAAGAAATGTTACGTTACTGATCTTATACTGCAGTCCTATTATATCTAGGGCGTGTAAATATATATTTTGTCTCTTTCAAAGGTACTGCTGAAATTAAAAAGCAAGAAAAGGACGGAACGATGATTGATTTAATTCACTTCCTTCACGTTCATTAATTTTGAAGTTTGTTTTGTGTACACATCAAATTTAACTCATCTTAACAGCATCTCCAACTGTTTATATATTCGTCATAATTCAAAATAATAAATAAGCATTTATGTTAACATAAACTGAATCGACGTTGTCAAAACATCTGTCGTTTCGCGTATCAGGAATTAAATCTTACTTTAAATATACATGATTAAATTTAACTCAACTTGTATATAATTTATTAATATAAAAAAATAAAACATAAAATATAAAGTATTAAAAAATATCGCAATATAAAGGGCGTTGAGCAAGGACGTCCCAGCCGCTCATTAGTGCGCGTGAGCAAATGCCCTGCGCCCGCGCAGATTTCCGATAGCGCTCTTAGGAAAAACATCGCTTGTAGGCGGTAGGGCTATAAAAACTATCTGCTTTAGATACCAATGTTGTTTTAATTGCGAATTCCTTTTAATTAAATCATTTATTCGTTCTGTTAGTACTAATTACGTACTAAACGACATATTTGTAAGTAATAATGTACTTGCAATCTGCATTAATTTAGCTTCCTACTAACAGTCTCTATATCATTATGAATAATCAATAATCTACTCAAGGGTATAAACGTGGAAGGCTTAAAACATCTGTATATAGTATATTTTTTTTTTCTATTTCATTTAATTTACGTAAGACCTTAAGAGTATATAATTAAACTGTAGCGATAAGAAATCGTGTCGAAGAACCAGAAATATTACTATTGCAACTAGGGAAAATATTTTTAACGAAATAATAAACAATAATAAAAAATAATAACATTCAATATAAATAAACCTTATATTTTAAGACAAAAACTTGTGTGCAAAAAATCAATAATTATTTGTTTGTTTACCTGACTGCGATGAAACTTTGTCATTTTATTGTTTGCATGGATATACTCGTAGTACTATTAATGTTCAGTATGTGGTGTGCGTGTCGTATCGATCAGGTAGAGAAATACACTTTAGACAGTCGTCCAGGATATCAAAAAGTGCGAATAAAACCGCAGGCATTGCTCGTATAAAATAAATTTATTCTGGAAAAATTGTTTTCCATTTTTTACTAATAACCCATGTCCACAAAACGCATACACCATTAAAATACTCTTACCACATAAATTCTATAATAAATATCCATTAATAACCAATAAACTAAACGCATTTTACTATCATAATTATTGAATATATTATGATAAGAAAAAAAATGGTCGTAATGAGTTTAAATACATTCCAATGCTACCAAATTAACTAAAACGTAAAACATCTGCTAATTAGAGGCTGCTATTAACAGAATCTTAGCTATGTATCTGTTACCGCCTTATCTTTGGGCAATAATCTTTTTTATAGTATTCACTTCCCATATATTTAAAAAGTTTAATTGAAAAATAAAAAAGTTGAGGCAAGTGCAGTCTGTTCTTTTAAGTGTTCCGTACTTTAGATTTCTTATTTTACTTAAATAATAACACATTTTTTATTATTAGTAGATAATAATTGTTTTCGTAAAAAAATATAACTGACTTCAAACGGAAATGTTGTATACATAGATAGATATAGGATCGCAGCATTTGCAGGTTATTTACTGTTAGCAATTTGTTTATCTCCAAAGATATTCATCGAATCCTAACATATAAACTAAAACATTTTCGAAAAAAAAATTGCATTTAATAGCAAAAACTAAACATCCAAATCGAATTAGCAGTTTTTGTAAAAATCACGAACGTACAACCGTACATACACACATACGGATCGAATACATAACATACTTTTTTGGAAGTCGTTTAAAAACGAAGCTATTAGATATTAAAGTATAATTATAAATTACGGAAAATAGTTTTTAAAAAATCTGTTAAAGAATATTTAATTAAATATGAAGTTTTATGTAAGGGTCTCGTTTTTAGTATACGGAATACTAATAATTACAATAAAATACTTCCAAGTTCAAATAATTCCTTTAGCACTGTTAAAGTTAATTGACAGCGCAATTTCAATGGAATAACGGTGTAATTAATGTACGTAATAGTCATTTTATATTGAACGTAAGTATTACAATTTTATGATTACTTAGTTACGTTTATCACTCGGCGTCGTGTAACTTTTATCTTTCACTTAAAAATATATTAATTATATACGTTAATTAAAATTAATAGAGGCATGATCAATTTCTTATTTTTATGTGGGAAACATTAAAATTGTTTTTAACATTGAATTTTATTCGTTTCGAAGGTAAACACACAAACGGGTTTGATACTGTGGGTGTATTCCGAAGTACAATACCACCAGAGTTGATGACATCGCACATTTACATAGTTCTATCGCGGCACAAAAAAAAGCCATT
This sequence comes from Hypolimnas misippus, assembly GCA_037950945.1. Lineage (NCBI taxonomy): Eukaryota > Metazoa > Arthropoda > Insecta > Lepidoptera > Nymphalidae > Hypolimnas > Hypolimnas misippus. The sequence goes on along the minus strand of JBBEEQ010000024.1, from coordinate 13,113,466 downwards.
AATAAAAAAATATGCTGAAGTAAAGAAAAAAAAATTAAGAGTACAAAAAAAATTTAACAGATATCACTTCTCGTTGGCCCCATTGATGACAGGAGGGCTGGCGCAATTTTCGGCCAGAGAATCGGAATTACAATTCAAAAGGGGAAACGCTGCTAGCATTCTTGCCACCATTCCGCAGACATGATTTATACAGTAATCATTACGATTTGTCAATATTTAAGTTTTTCTTTTCTGTATATGGACGCTGATAAGCAATACTGTGTCAAGCCACACGGACTTCATTTTGAGAAAATGGCGTCTAAAGATGTCAAACCTATTCTTAATAAATATGTTTGACGAAGTATATATACTTTTTCTTTTATTTTTTGATAAAAGGTATATATATATATATATATATATATATATATATATATATATATATAATCTGATAGGTATCTTGTCTTTGTGTTTATACTCATACCAATCGATCAAATATTTACGAAAGGCACAATGCAACAAGCTCACATAAACACGTTTAACAGGCCTTGACTTTTACTTAACCATAAAGTAAACAGTTTTTTTTATTACATTGACAATCGTTACCTTTGAACAAAATGAATATAAAAATTAAAAAAAAATCTTGATATAAATTGTGTTTGTCGTTTCACACGCTTATTCAATTAAAATTATTAAGAAAATTATCTCAATTTAACTTAAAAAAAAATCTGGTTTGTATTTCTGTTTGGCCTAAATTTATATAATCATAAAAAGATTCTGAACAATGTTTTCGTTCTTTTGTGAGCCTCGTCTTCGTTTTCTCGCCTCGCAGAAGCGTCCCCGAAAGCCGAAGCTTTTATTAAGTCTCTATTGTGAACCGCACAATGAGTCCTCGCTCATTTACAAAAAGTAAAAAAAATAAAACCATAAAGAATATTACAATTTCTGCTAAGCTTAAAATAAAATGTATCTCTCGTTGAATGGCTTCATTCCAGTTATGGTAATTTAGAAAAAAAACTTTGCTCTTATTATTCTTCCCATATTCTATTACCATGGCACAATAATTCAGGCCATAGTCGGCGAAGAAATCGCAGTCATATCCACTTCAAAACATTACCTTCCCTGCTCTACACCGGTCTTGTAAAAAAGTGTTAACGACGACAAACGCTTCCTGGAAGAGTAATTCTTCTTTCTATTCCCCGTACGTACAATTGTCAACCTTATCGAGCCCCAATTAAGGTGTACAATTAAAATTCTAACCGAGAAATTCATAAACAACATCAAAAACGCCGCAAACACTCAATTAGCGAGTTCCTAGAGGCATCGTTTGTCCCTAGCCGGTAAATAAAAAAAAACCTCCATTGAAATGTCGGACGTCGTGTGACCCGGTCACGACACGGAACCGACACGGCAAACGATTTGTACGACATACTGGGTGGAATTGCCCACTTATTAGTATTAGATACGGATGAAAACCACTCTCCGTAACAGGGTGCCGCGCTGAATCGAACCGTGATCGCGTGTGTCGAACATGTGTCACCGACCTGCGATATCGAGTTCATAGATCTGAGACATGGTGTCGTTGAATTTATTGAATGTTTATAGGGAAAATACTGAGCCCTTATACGCGCTGGATAAGTGTATAGCCGTTACAAATGTCTTTGGCCGCGACGATTTTAATAGGCTCGGTAGGTTTATTCAAACATATCTTCATTTTCTTGTATAGAATAGCCTTAATAGGTTGCTAAAGAATTAAGCTTAGTGAATTGTTTTAATAAAAAGCGGGCAAACAAAGCGGCCGGACACCTGATGTTAAGTGATCACCGCCGCCCATGGAAATTTGCAGCACCAGAGGTACCACAAATAGTAGCCAGCTTAAAAGGAAATGATTAATGAAGTGGAATAGGAAGAAGGAGAGAAATGGCAGAAGGACTTAGGCTGGATGACCAGAAATTGCTTTATAATATCTAAAATTTAAGTTTTCTGCCCTAGTTCATCACCATCCCTATTTATCAAACGAATCACGGATTTAGCTTTCAGTAAATTTATTGGTACATTTAACAGAAAAGTACCCATTTACAAAAAAAAGCGGACAGAACTTTATATAATAGACAAAACAGCTTATAACTTTTTCATGAATGACAAAAAAAAGTTAAGTAGAGACAGCTGTCGAAATTGACATAAAGGATTTTAGACAACTGAAGGTCCCACACAATGGACGAGGTGGCTGTTAGTGATGTTGGTATTGATAGATGAATGGACATTTGGACACGTGTCACAATTGGAGGCGGAATCGACCTGGTGCGTGGGAGTCTAACCCTGTCTATGTGACATGGCTGGAAAGAACAGTGACAATGATTTTAAATTTATTCTTTTTTTATTAGTGATTATAAATTAGGGGGTTGTTTTTTGCTGGTATAGGGTTTATTAAAGTCAAATGAACTATATTTCTAATGAGAAATACTCACAATTGTTTGTTGGTTATGTATTGACTTGTGATTTATTACATACAAATTTTGAAACTTATTTTCTTGACAAAAAAGGTTTTTTAAGAAACAATGTTCAGATTGTTATATTCAATTTATAACAATGAAATGTGGTAATAATACATAGAATATTTGTTAAATTATAGTTTTCAAATATTATATAATTTTCATTTCCCTATTCAATTGTGTTTTTTAGCATTAGAACGTTTACAGGTTACTTTTGTAATGACACTACATCAAATTCTTATCATTAAGGCAGAGCTATAGTCTACTGACTAGGTGCGTGAGAGAGCCAGAAGTCTTATCCACTCTTCCATTCCTTTCCTTACTTCCTATACCCTTCAACCCCTATTTCTTTTCAAGCTGGCAACGCATTTGTAACACCTCTGGTGGTAAAAATATCCATAGGCGGCGGTAATCACTTAACATCTGGTGCCTCCTCGTTTGCTAGCTAAAATAAAGTTATTCATAACCGGTGAAGGTAAGGTCAAGTAGCGAGTCATAAGAAGCAGCTTATTTGTTAACAACATAAAACTATAAAACTAAACCAACTGAATTTATAACATCAATTAAGTGCAAACGATATTAGGCCTAATTCATAAAACCGTAAAAGATTTGATTGCATACAGTTTGCATAATGCAAGAACATCCTTCAAGCAATTTAAAGACTTATTTACCACCATTTAAAGTCCTTTTTCAATTGCTCCAGCTGTGCGTTGTCTATTTTATGAGGTTGTTAATATTTCTATATGAATATAATACAATTATACGATGCTAATTGTATCAGATTAAAATCAGTGAACGGTTCATTTCAAGTTTTGTTTGCTTATTCGATAACAATGAGTATTTAATTAAAAGGCTTTATTGAATATTGTCAATAATGTTCTGATCTAAACTGGTACTAATTGTACACGACTGTGTTTGTTTATCATGTATTGTATCTATTTAATATCGTAGAAGAAAATTAATTTAGGCTGTCGTAAATTTCGTATCTACTTATGTATCATTTCTTTAACGTTACATACGATTTTTTATAATTGCGCCCAGTTGATGACAAAGATCACAGTTGTTTTAAACATATTTAACCTTTTTTGAAATCAGTGTATAATATTGCAATAACTTTTTTATAATATGACGCAGTTTATCATCGTGTATATAATTTAAATCTTTGATTACCACGTAGTCTACTCGTTAACCCAAAAAATTTATGAATATGACAACTATCGAGTTTCTTGCCGGTTCTTCTCGGTAGAATCTACTTTCCGAACCGGTGGTAGCTTTATTATTGATGTAATTTTCATGTATTGACGATTCAAAAGTGCTCGTGAGAGCTTACTAGAATAAAGTTTTTTTTTTTGATTTTGAATATTATAATCTATAAAGCTTACTAACTATCCCACATACAACGAATTTTCAGTCCATCTATTTTTACAAAATGTACGTGTATGTAACTACATACTACAAAAAGGGCTAGATCGATATTGATGAAATTTTAGACAATCTTCAGATTAGCTCAGACATCGATTCCATGAAGTTCGATGGCAGTTGAATAAACATTTTTTAGCTTTTTAGCAAGGGCGGATTGTTAGTTAAATACATTTGTGATTATAAACAATCTTAACGTCTAGTTGTCTATGTTAAAAGACCTTGGGTGGACATTTTGACAGCGAACATATTTTCGAATTACATCGCCATTGTTAAATAATATTTGCCGATAACAATCAGTTACTAGCCCGCTCTGAAATAACATGTCGCCTGTAATAAAAAATGTGTATTTTATTGACTAAGATTTTATTCTGAGATAGCCAAGTATTACCGAGCAAGGTCTATAATTATATCATTCAGTGTACTATTAATTTATTGCTATTTTTTATTAACAACCAGCACGTGACTGACAATATCTGACAATCTATGAAATACGTCGGACAATATTATAACATGAGTAAGCTCTTACGATAGTCCTCTCTTGACAGAACTTTCACTGATACCTAGAAAACTTTAAAGACAAATCGAGTACTGAAATAAACTGTTAGAGAAAGTATAAAAACTACAAAACAATCAAAGCCACGGCAAAAACTTGCATTAATAAAAAAAATAACATAAAAATATGGGAAAGTATTTGACCCCAACCTCCGCATCGCGTATCCCCCTCTCCCCGTATTGTGAAACTATATGACCTCTTAATTAGTTCATTCACTCAATACAAATAAGGCATGGAGTGAACGAATGAAATAAACAAGTGTTTACTTTTAGACATTTTATCGTATTCGTGCTAATTATGAACAACAGATAAAGAGGAATGTCAAGTGTGTTCAACAAAACAAATGCATTCTCTGTGGAATTTATAAATCAAATAAGATAAGTATCATTGTATAGATTAAATTAAAAAAAAACACGACTGTAGCATATTCATACTTTATAACTTGGTATTATATCATGCATGTGTGAGTTCATATATGAAATGGTATTTTTCTGTGCAAAATTATAACAGGACTTAAGTATTAAGTACATATTGCATATCGAAATGGTTCAAAATATTTTGGCTACGGTAGATCACAACGGCTCGTCAGTTTCGTCAGTTTTCACCCGCCATATTGATTTATTACTGACGTCACCGTATAGGAGCGAAAAACTTAATCCTCGGTTTGGCACAGTCGGGTAAATACACGATCTAGGTACTCCACTTTGAGTATTTTGTAATGAAATAATTTGTAGGTGTAGGTCTCTTTAACTATGGAGCTATTTTGGTTATACTTTTGAGTGTAAAATATTGGTTAAGAGTATATCGCGATTTTATACCCCAAATACTGGTTCTCATTGATCGGCGCCATTAAAGATTATAAATATAAATACTGATTTCATATTTTTTTTTCTTAAATTAAAAAAGCCAATTAAACACGACGTAATTAATAACCAATTACTACCGTATCATTATTTTTTTACTTCCAACCGATTATTATTTTCCACAATTTTAAAAATAATTCTTTATAAACGCAATATTAATAAAACGTACAGTATACATTCAGCTGTCAACTGAAATAAAGGCAGTAAAATTTAAAGGTGTCACTTCCCGGAAGTGACACCAGAACGGACAGACAGAGTCGAAATTCAATAGCTATTAACATGTTTGTCGACACATTCCGACATTTATCACGACCTTCTAGACTTGTTAAAGGGTCAACGAAATGAGAAGGATAATTCACTAATAATAAATACATCGAAAAGTATTTACAAACGAACTGCTGACTATACAATATACGCTTTGTACAAAATATCCTTTTTAAAAATTATTTTAATTAAATCTGTACTAAAAATATGTATGTGAAGCTAAAGCGTTGTTTGTATGTATGAACGCGTTAATCATTGGATCTATGAATCCAATTCCTGTTCATTGGGAGATGTTATAGGCTATACAACATCACGCTATGACCAATATGAGTGTTTGCTCGTCGTTGTGCACTGCCATCTCGTTCAACCGATTGCGATAAAACTTTATCAACATTGTTTCCACGAAAGTACAATGATATAATACAATTAACTAATAACAGTTGCGTACGCGCATGTCATATGTAAATTAAGTTTTAGATAATCATCCCGCATAACAAAGTCTACATTAACTCGAGCGAAATCGTGATTAAAAAAATACATAAAGCCGAGCATCAGAGAACCTCCACCTTTTTCGAAGTCGGTTAACTACGTAGTCCCTAGTTGCATATCATAAAAATGTAATTGTAATTACAGTTTGTAATGTCAAATAATGAAAAACGTTTGAAATGCCATAAAAAGTTCTTATAAATTAAATTTTAAGATAGGACAAATTGCTGGTTCACAGTCGATATCTCTCTAACTATTAATTGGCTATTTCCTTCACAATACCTAGACTTCACGAATCGATCTAATAATGTTCGTTTTACAGGAACACAATGTAGGCATTTCTTAAAGCCCTGGAATCAAGGAAGCAGTATAACAGCAAAGTCCAATATTTTAGCGTTCCAACACGAGCGAGTAAGCGCCCGTTCAGGTTTCACAAACACGACGATCTATAAACATTTTGTCAATTTCCGACTTTATTTTTATATGAATAATGTTTAAATTTATATGCAGTAGATTTAGAATAAGTTGTCAATCAGCCCACCGTTCGTATGTAAACAAACACGGTAGACCATCAATCAACTTCCTTTATTCTGGTTTCGCCGAAACTCATTTCTTGGAATGTAAACAAAAATTGTCCCTGATGTATTAGTTTTATGCGTTTAAATTGTAGAATATTACGTTTGTAATAGAATCTTTTCTCCTGCTACACGTATCCTCGATTTCTACATGCCAGTAGTCATGTACGGCTGTGAAACGTGGACACGTTAAGGAAGATACCAGAAGGCGATTAGAAGCGTTTGAGATGTGGTGCCAGAGGCGCATGTTGCGTATACTCTGAATACAGTTCTCCAACGAAGAAGTTCTCCAGCGTGTCCGTAGAATGCAAACACTCATGCCGTCACAAAGCGGAATGTTGAGAATCTTGAGTTTCGGCACGAAAGATATCAGCTGCTTTAATTAATAATGATGGGCAAGAAGGCAGAAGACCTGTTGCACGGCGTTAGAAATTATGGCTACGCAACATTCGAAAGCGGAATCCAATGTGCAGGGGAAGACTTTCGTTTGGCTCAAGATAGGACCAGATTCACAAATATGACCAATCTCTAGCAATAAAGAGGTACACTTAGGGGAAGAATAGAAAAGCAGATTTGATTATTGGATCTTGGCAAGCTTTATTGACATTACTATGAGTGTTACAAATTCTTTCATTATGGGTTGCGTACTGCAATGCTCAGTTCTCACTCACTGATGTAATGCTCGATTCTGAACTGTTACATTACACCGCATATTCGCGATGACAAAGCACTTAAGGCTCAATGTTACTAATCAAACCCACAGCACACTCTGGGTAGCATAAGCTCATGATGAGTGGAAGAATAAAATGAGCAAATTAATTATTTCATTAAAACTATATTACTCTTTAAATATACATATCTTGCTAATAAAAATTTTAAGGACCAACATAAATTAAAATACTTCACAACAAATACTTGGAACTTGAAAATTTAACAAACAAATCGTAAATAAGGCACTAAAATGCCGCCAAATCCAATACGACCCGAGCATAAAGTTGTAAAACCCCACCAATAAACATGCCTCGATCACCATTTACGTCCTCAGCTACCAACATTCGGTCAAGTATACCTTGCACAATTCCACGTTACTTCAGAACCGCCCACGTGAGCGCGGGGCATAAGAAAGCGCAGTTAAAGTCGCCCACGAGCATCTCATTACTGGAACTGTGCCGCGATACTTTGCACAATCGTTATCAGCTGTGATAAGCTCGAGAGCAAACGTTGTGAAACTGGGACGAAGGTAACGACTGAATGGAGTAACATAACTGTTTAATTAGACGTCACCGCGATGGCTTTAGTGAAAAAAACTTAACTACCAATATTTAACTTTTGCTACAAAAAAAATGTTACCCATTTATTAACTCGACGGTAAAATTTTTAAAAGAAAATCTAACTCCTCCATTTTTTCCTCAACGGCAATGTTTTAACTATATATGGGAAAAATAAAACCGAGCGCTCGTTGCAAGCACAAACAACGTCTTGGCCCTATAACCGAGTTAATAAAATGTTAGTTTGCGCAACGCGTAGGCGTTAGGAGTTTCGGATCGTCGCTCTAGATGCGCAGAGACAATGCAGTTTCGCAAGCGCAGCCTTACGCAACCTAACTGCGCTATTTGCGAATCGTGGAAACCTAGGACTGCATCATTTTGTCACGTTCCTACTTATCTTTAAAATCTTTATTACGATTGAAAATAGATAAATCACTTGATATGCAATCGAATTTTCGCAACGTCATTTTTAGATTGAAAAAAAAAAATGTAATCAAATTAGATATAGGAAAAAATCGGCGATACTATCTTATTTATGCAACGATCAACACGAAGGTCAACAAAGTCCATAGCGATAGAAAAAACGAAGCAATCGCATTCCGCTACACAAACAATGCACTCTTAGTGATTGCATCTGTTTGTGCGCTGTGGGAAATACTTCACGTAATGAACTTTAAAATGTGCATTTATAGAGTTAATATTTGAACGCCGAACGGTGTTTATTCTTATTTTCGCAGAGATACCGTATCGTGGGAAAGATAGCGGCAAATATGCGACAATGAGCTTTTGTATGACCGTGTATTTCCCAGTATCCGACGCAATGGTCCTCAGCCACAACCCACATTTTTGACCGACATCGTAGCAGTGAGCCATCAATCACCGTCTCAATCAACCCACTTTAGTTTCCTGTATTTAAATATCAGGTTAATGAAACATACGACGAGAAATTGAACACATGTAAAACTTTTTAATAGCATACATCTTTGAATACTTAAAAATATTTTGTTTAGTTCGCAATCCTATCCCTAAAGAATTCTTCGAACGATTGCATTATCAGCTAAAAGTATCGCACATCACATTATGTCTTGGAGTTTAGGAACTGGAAAAAATATCTTTGTTAAAAGAGAGATGCAAATGAATTGAAAACGATGCCGGTCTGAGTCAGTGGAGTTCGCAAGTAATTAACGCCTGGAGTGCTAACTGCGCCCGCAATGTCTATAGCAGCTTCCTTTTTTTCTAGGTCGTATAATACTTTTACGCCATGCGTATAAGGTTTTAGCATTCAAGAATGGGAGACGAGATAATGTGCTATAAAACTGAACGATGGGTACATGACTTAAGATAATAAATACCAGCCGCCATATTTTATAAATAACTTCCATTTTATTAGTTGATATAAATATACCATTAGAAGATAAAATAATAAAAACTATAAGGCGAGACATATCTATTAATTCTACCACTAACTAACAAAAAGAATAAGGGTACACTATAAAAACGCCTTTGAATTTGCTATAACTACAAAATGTGCTGCATTGTTACGACACTTAAAGAATTTGAAAACTTTATACAATTTTGTTGGCAGACATGGCGGCACATTCATTGTTGAAACATACATTTTATGCCAGAAACTGCGTTCCGTGTATATTACCATAGTTTATTTACTCCATTAACAACTCCCTCACATATAACGTTAACATTTTCAAGAACAAAATAAAGAAACAATATAACGTACACGATTTCTCTAAATGATAAACCTTATAATTTTTATCTAACATTCTGTGTAATTCTGCTCGAAACCGGTTATTTAGATTTGAGACAAATAGTTCAGCGACGCAATGTTTCCAACGGTTGTTGCTTGTGAATCGAGGATATTATAAATCGATTCTCACACGGACTTTTATGTATTTCTGTATGTCTCACTTGTATACACGTATGCGAATTTGGTATCTAATTGGATGACATATGTGTGAAATTCGCGCGTTTCGCTAATTCGGGTGGAGCCCGGTGTTTGGTAAACCGCTTCGCTGACCGTGAGTCACCTACCAGTTGCGAATCTAATCGCCGAAACCGTTGCTCGTAATAAAAATTCAAATACGTTTAAGCTGACGGCAGACAAACGGTCGCGTCTCGGTCGCTTTGAGACGAATAATCGACGAATTTATATTCAGGATGCAATCCTTACCACTTCGTTATGTACGAGTGTTCCAGTAACCGACGTAAATAATAATGGCTATAAGTGCGCATTCATCGATTTATTTACCGGTTTTAGGTGTATTTAATAGCTGTTATTATCTTATATGTACATACGTATAATGTAATTTAAATTGCAAAGTTAGTTTTGTTGAAATTAAGTGCTCTTGGAGTTACTATTTCAGTCAGACTTACTGTTTTCTGATACTTTTGAAATTATTTATTAGCTATTGTGTTTTTTGTTTATCGTGTTTTTGTCTTCGAATCCTTGTGATCGTTTCTTGATAAATGGTTAAGGACACAATTTATATACTATAAGAAATAAATATACTTTAGTCAACAATAGTACATATTTCGCGAAATCGTTCTGGAATTCACGATAGAAATGCAAATATTAACAGTGAATTAGCATGGAAAGCAGGAAATACGTTGTCGCAAAGCCCGGAGTCACGAATAGATAAATACAATCGCGATCTATCTTCAAAAGGGGACTTATTGCTCTTGACGACCGCGCCACGAGATTTACTACGTCGACCGGGAATTATGACTCCGTGATCGATACTATCGAGATACAAGGATCGAATATCGATTTTGTATCTCACTGTTTATGAACTATTGTAGAAAATTGCTAAAAACCATATTCATTATTTGAAAAAAAATCTTGAGACTTGATACTCTAGTTCTTTTTAAGCGGTTTGTTCTCAGATCTGAAATTTAACTTTTCGAAATATATATGTATGTAATTTACGGTGAATAAGAAAATGTATATATATTAATTGTAGAAAAAATACTGTTATTGATTATTATGTTTTTATTGACAATGGCACACTTACCATAGATTCCGAAAATAGTTTTAAAAATAAACTTTAAAGGATTTCAAATTCAAACGACTTGGTATTTTTTTCTACAATAAACTTTAATAAAAATATTTTCGTCTTATTTAAAAATTCTAACTCTAAGATAACTGTTTACAAAAACAAAACCTCTTTTAAGAGCTCGTGTTAAACGCTCATTAAAAAAAATCTTACGGAATTCTGTAGTGACTTTGCATTTTATACCTATGTTAGTTGAATCCGTGCACAATTTAGCATGGTCATTTATGAGCCATGGTCGCTATCGTGATCATCAGTCACGAGAACGATTAAGGTAAAAACTCACTTAGAAATATGTAAATGAATTACATAAAAACTACAAAGAAGTTCATAAAATTATATTAAAATTCGTTACACCAATTAATATACGTAACATTCATAATAATCTAGAATAGAAAACTAGTCTATTCAAATCCTATTCTATAAATTATTCAGTTTAAAAGTTTAGAATATAAAATTGTTTTTTTTTCTAAAATTGTTTTTTTTTTTCTTTCGTCTCAATCGATGTCAGTGGAACGAAGTGAAGCAGATGTTTTATTTACATTATAAAGCCGACACGCGAAATTGGCGTAATAGCTATCACCGCTTAATGGCTGCCGAATATCGTATGTAAATTATTGGATATACATATTTACTGTTATTGATTATTATGTTTTTATTGACAATGGCACACTTACCATAGATTCCGAAAATAGTTTTAAAAATAAACTTTAAAGGATTTCAAATTCAAACGACTTGGTACTTTTTTCTACAATTAATATTTTTAGATGATTGTAGGGAAAAGGTTGTTTTGTATTCATGTGCATGGCAGTTTCTCTATTTTATCATAACTTCTAAAGGCATTGATAAAATCATTATATTTCAAAATGAAATAACCTATATTCATTTACAGACTTGTCAGTGATTTTTTTTATAATCAACTTGTTTATAATTTCGAATCGAAATAAATTAACCATACTTTACTACTTTTGTCTACGATCTCTCAAACAATATGCATATTAAATTAAGGTTACGATCACACCAAATCTAATGTAACAATGCGTATTAAAGCCAAGTGGTCACTGGAGTCAATTGGTTCCGCTGCGACATTGACCTGCCTAATTAGCTTCATTCATTTAACAATTACACCACGGCTCATTAATCACATGAATCTAACATGAACACCGTACGAATTCCTTGCACGTCTATCAAAGAGTAGGCACCCAATAAAATGTCACAGCAGCCGTAAGTATTAATCGTTCTTTTTCTTATATACATACATATATATACCAGCTCTACGCTACACGTGGAAATTAGTTAAATTGGATTCAGAAATAGTCAAAAATAGATATTTCCATAAGTCTAAAAATTTTAACCACTTCACAATACTTCCTACTTTGTACAAGAAACGAAAAAAAAAACAGCCAATTTCACAAACTTATATAAAAAAAAAATTAAAAACGTATCACACTATCCATCCAATATTTCTTTAAATATACATAAGAAAAAAAAGAAGATTCGAGTACGCTAGAAAAAGGACCATCGAAATAGATACGCAACGCAAACAAAACGCGTCACATAGCTTCGCACACGCACCGTCGCAACGACGCGTTGACAATCGACAGCTGACATTGACACGTTTAATTACACGATAGTTCGACCACTGCCACGAACTCGCCCGGCTCATTCAGACGTCAATCGGAAATCTTTGCAGCCGATGATGGCTTGCTAGTTAATTCTAATAATGTTTATCTCATTCTATGTATGTATTAGTGATGTTCCGGATATCAGTATCCGTTACTTTACAGCGGATCTAATACTTTATTAAATTTCAATAAATAAATGAAATTTTATAAATACCTATGCCCATCGTACTAATTATCAACAAAACAAAAAAATAATCACGTAATACAAATTGTTTGTATCATATTTTGCCTATCACGCAAAATGTCAACTGGCGTAAACTATCGTTGCAAGTAACAAAGTTGAAAGAATGTTATGATCCGTATCCGAGGATATTGACACCAAATATCCGTATTCGGATCCATATCCGCGGATACGTATTTAACGATACAGTACATCACTAGTATGTGCAATTGTATATTCCTATTAATGTTGTAAATGTAAAAGCGAAGTGAAATTTGTTTGTTTGTTCTGCTGTCACCGCCTTATCAAATCACCCCACCTTATATAACTTGAGAATAATAAATAAAATATTCTATAAAATTACGTATTTAAGGGATAAAATTAAATAACTATAGATAACTATAGATATAGTTATAAGCGCAATTTTGGCACCCAGAATTCTGACCACTTTGGACGACGTTGCCTAGCAACCAGTTAGTGAATGAATATGACAGGCGAGAACATCTTTGAGGAAACGAGTAAATTGACAACCTTGTCACAGTTAGATATGGGTACAGATTTTTAACGTTAAATAGTATGAGCGTAAAATATCGATAATTATATAATATTATCAAGTTTAAAGCTTTAAATTGAACGTTTGCTTTCAATAATATTTACTTGAGACTTAAAGTTAATATTTTCAACTAAATACCTAATTCTCGTTTTAATTTGAATGAATTAATTATTTACTAACGGTCAGTTAAATAACACGAACTTTATCTTGTCCAAAGAGGTTTACATTTCGTTAGTAGCGCCCAGCTACTAGACATAATTTACATTTAGCGTTTTCAATAAAATTTCGAACTACCAGCGATACCTTGTAACTTAAAACACCAAATTCAATAATCTTTGCACAAGCAACGAGACCAATCCATTCGTTATCCGCTAATTCTAATAGCAAATTGGATCGCGGCCTTGTAATTGTATTCTAATAGCGAACGAAATATTCCATTGTGCGCATGCGCACCTTCACTGCACCGAGGACATGTACCGGTACGTTCGCGCTTGACATTTTACAGCTTTATCTAAAACCGCTCTAATATTATCCTGTCAGCATAAATTACTTCGCTGCTTGTCCAATTATGCTGTTTCGATGCCTAAAGGTGGTATTGTAATTGGCTATTGTTATTATATTAATGGTAAAGGTTAAAGTAATAAGCCACGGACAATATTGAGATTGCCGCTCTGAAAGCTTTATTAGATGAAATGGACTGCGGTAATGGAGAAATTGCTGCGGCATAATGGACTTGAAATAGTCATATTCCACCCGGTATGCGAAGAACTGCTTCTAAATATAGCAATGTATCGATAGACCACAATGTGTAGCATTTTCATGGTAAAAAATGAACAGGATTCCTCATTTAGGAAAAACAATAAAATAAAAAATAAAATATTATTAAGTACCATTTTCATATCGTGAACCAATTTCACAAAATATATAATATTATCATACCTGAGCACGTGCTCCATTTTCTTAGTTCACGTAAACCAATCTGAAGAGATGCAATCAGAGCTAGCAAAAAAAAACCAGCAGACCGATCGAGAGAAACTTAAAGAGTTAAAATGTATTAGTTTCAAATCAAAAAATATCCAATCCAAATTTAAGATGAGCATCATCAATGATCAAATGCTAAATGATTTACAAATAGATTTTACCTATCTAAATAGCTCGCTTGTTAAAATTACAACACGCAAAGCAAGATGATTAGATCAAAGAGAAGTAAAAAGCGTTAGGTCGGCGATGTGAACGCGATGTACGCATGCGCCGGCGCCAGGATGCGGCTTATTAAGGCAATTAGAAGCTGATCTATTGCTGTGATGCGCTAAAAATTATCATCCGTGGAATTAAAATGCGCGACTAGAAAATAGTTCGCATATAATCGTAACTATTTTAAAACGATAATGAGAAACATAGTTTAGAAGATCATAATCGTATTTTAATACATTATTATAATTTGGTTTAATATTAAAACTCTTCCAATATTCAACTAAAAGCCAGAAAATTAAATTGACCATTCTAATTGTAGAATTATTAAACTAAATATAGACGTAGACCCATTTAGAAGAAAAGTAGAAATTTTGATCGAACAGCCACCAGTCGATAGATAAACAAACCACTAACTAATCTGTCCCATAAATCTCTATGTGGAGCAGCCACTTAAAGCTGGTCTAGGCTAATATAATAAATTGAAACTAATGTTGGGGGTTATTCTACCATAGCTCATGTGTTGCCTTATCCGGACATCTATCTCTTAAATGGGGATCCATTCATCAGAGCAGGCACTTAGTTGAATTGGGTCGCGTGTTCATGCGCACACGCAGATCACGATACCATTTCACCTTAATGCGGAATCGGGGGTCACGAGCGGGACTCCGGTCATTAGTGCAAGAATTGTTTCATTAAACGATAGTAAATTGCACGTGATCAGAATCAAAGCGTCTCTAAAAATTATATACAGTTGTATTGTTAGGATTCTTAAAAGATTTGCTTCACGCCCGGAAACTAAATTGTCGTTTCAATAAGTGTAAGGGGTTATGAATGGCTAAAATACCGGGCTAGTGACGAAACATTCTCTGACGCATACGATTGTAAGCCGATGAGAATCCATTCATAAATCTTAATTCAAGCTCTCGCATGCTTACTAATAAAACAGAAATGACAAAGAACACTATTGATAGGATTTGGAATATCGCCAAAACATTATGCATGTACATTGAATAAATGGAATGATTTTGGTTTAGTATGATTCTTTTCGAATTATGAAATCATTATGCAAACTACAGCATATTCGAATATTGATCAACATGCTTTACATAATTGCTGAATTCTTGTTTTTAGTCATTCATATTCAGAATGCCTTATTTATTGCGTGGATTAATTGACAAAATATTAGATTTTAACAAGTTTACTACTTTACTCAAAAAAACCTACAAATCGAACTCACCAAAAGATCTTTAGAAGGAAACTTATGAAGTAACTTATAGCCAAGGGCTAGTTTAGCAAATACTCCATCACGGACTCTGATCACTTACGTAAATCATGAAAGTCAGTTTCTAAATAGGTCTGTAGGAAAAGGTCTCGATAAATAGTAGCGAGATTTCAAAACACAAGCGATCCTGTCGGGGTGGTCGGTGCTTTTAATGCAATGCAAAACCGCTTGGGGCGCACCCGACTTGAAATATCACGGAATCTCGCAACAGGCCAGATGAATATTGCATGTACATTCATCTGCCTCATTCTGGCTACCATTTCTATGATAAAACTATCCGACGAACTCATAGTAATGCTATAAAATCATGATGAATAATGCTCAAGTTTTAAAACGTGGAATAATATGTGGTTATCGTGCATAATGCGCTCGGACCGTCATAACATTATATTCTTGGAAAAACTCGTTATAAAACTTTGTCTACGTTCAAAACCAGTAGTTTAAGCAGCTGTATTTAATTTAAGATCTTAAATATTGCGATCTCAAGGAACGTGACATCCGTTTATATTTCTAAAAAGCCACTGATATAATCGAGGTGATGGTCACCCACGACAGGTACGTGTCTTGTTGCAAGAGGCTTGTTTGTGAATCCAAATATGGAAACGCACCTAAACAGCAAAATTGTAGGTGGAACTTGAAATGAGAGTAAACAAAACCATTAATAAGAATTGACCACATTAACGAAATCCGTCTTGTCGTAATGTCAATAAACAACAAGTATTAGAATGACAAAATAAAAAAAACTTATTTCAAATCTATTAATTGCTATTTACGTAAACAAACATCGCGCATTAGTGGGCAACTAATTAAAGATTCGTATTACGCGAGACACTCGGAAGTTCCATTCAAACGTTCCAAGTCCGAGGATGCGATTGCAATCAGCGGAAGCTGAACACGCTCTACTCTCGCTTCCATTGTGAAAAGGCACCGTAACGGCAACTGCCCTCTGAACTGCATCGCAAACGAATCACTTCGTACACAATGGTAACAAAACTTTACACCTAATGGAGTCAGAATACACTAGGAAGCGTTCCGCTCTGCATTTCCATCTGCTGGAGAGAGTTTGTCGGAGGACTATCGCATTACGGTGTCAGTTTCAAATGCGAGCTACCGCGGCTGTGTAACTTGAACAGTGAAACATTACGTTTCACGTTGGAATAGCGAAGGCGGCGCTATCCCCGCAAACCACTGGTCTTTGTTGACAGTTAATAAATAACTCTACCGCACTGTAATCGCTGGCCTCGTTGTAACTGTCGTGCGCCAAGGAAACGTTCCAATTCGATACAAAATACATTTTTACTTCTATTCCTAATAGCCATTTCAAACTAATATTTTCAATTGCATTCCCGGAGAAAAAAAATCGTCTAAAACATATACAGACGAAAGTAATAAAACTAAGTCTTCGGTATTGCAATCGGCATCTCCATTGTTCAACAATGTCGTGGACTGCGTTTGCGCACAATGGCCAGCGATTGTCGTAAAAGATGGCAGGAACTAAACGGTTCAGTTGTTTGACCGATTGGCCACAAAGCCTGCGGGATAGTTCCGTCCCTTTCAAGTCAACATCGACGAATGAATGCGAGGACATGATGAATGTAGCCATACATTAGGCTCTGTTATCCGCCACGTTTCTATTTATTAACGTCTGCTTTTGTAGATAAGAAAAATAATGTTCGGCTTCGAGATTAGATTATGTTGCGACGTTGATCGTCACTTGTTCGAGGGTGTCGAAGACGAATGAAAAAAAGAAAAATTGTACTGTCCTATTATTTAAATTCAAAAACATTATTCACTAAGGCGTATCTAGTCACAGCCGTTAAATGATTCAGTGCAATAATCAAACGCACACTGATGAACCTTATGGCGTCTGAAGAAGACGAATGAATTTATTTTACGATCGTGAATCATAATGCATGTCTACGTTCTAGACACTTCAACTTTTAACTATTCAAATTAAATTGGTGTACATAAATAATTTTCTCAAACGTAAATATACTTTAATTTAATTTGACTAGTTAAAAGGTAAACGTTTAGAACTTAGATATGCATTATGATTCATGCAAAACTTAGCACAGGTAAATCAAATGTCTTACTTTAATTTAGTTATAAGTAAACAATTATACCCTTTGTGCTATAACGAAGAGAACTTTTATCTTTTTAGTTAGTAAATCATTATATAGAAAATTATTAGCTATACTTGTAAGTACCTATAGCTGAAGGTCAATAGCATTTGCACTACTTTGTAAGGTGCCATTAAGTAACTCATACTAAGATCTAATTGCACTCTTCTGTTATAAATCAATGTGCGAACTGACGATACCATCAAAGAAAATAAAAATAAACCTTAAAGTACGAAGTATGCTATACCTCTTTTTGCGTAAGCTTCTGATATAGATATAAATTGAATAATAAAATTAAATAAAAATTCTATATATTTCTATATTTGAGCTTGTGATCTTCAACACTGTATTTTAAAGGTTTTTAGTGTGACACTACGAGTTAATGTAACTAAATTAATTACTTGTTTTACAGGCGCGTGCGACATCAAAATCGTGACGTCACGTCAGGAGCACACTACGAAGAAAACGTTTGTGATTCATTCGTCAAAACGCGTCCGTGAGGTGCGCGGGCGCATACTTATGCCGTTCTAGCGCCCTCCGGAATACTTAACGAGCTATCATGTCTCTCCGATCATAACATAGACAAACCCACATTGACGCACGCTTCCAGAAACTTCCACGCCTTACCTGTAACGGAAAAAATAAATAATATAAATCAAGCACTTGTAGCATTACATATGCTATGTAGGAAATTTATCAGCACTAAATAATCTGTTAATTGAGGGTATTCTCATGTATACTAACAATAAACAATCTATGTAACATCGAAATCGTGTTACGTAAAATCATTATCAATTTCCAAATGTATTTGTTACAAACTTCATAATTCATTTTTTTTTCAGCGCTAAAACACAACAAAGAAGCGCTAAGTGGGTACGATTAAGATAATATCTACAACAAGAAACAAAAACCCATATACATCAGTTACCTAACAGTATGTAAACATGAATAGAAATAAGAAAAGCGTGCGAGTAAATAATGCAACAATTGCTTAATAGAACGAAGAACTACACACGATTCTCGTTCTATAATGGAGTGCAATATTTGCGCAAGAGCACTCGAAACTGTCGGCTATCTCGATAGTATCATTGCGCTATGACATTTACATGTGTTTCTATAATTGAATTACCGACTCGAATCGGTAGCAGGGTATATACATCGAGACGAATCAGTTAGTTGTTTTGCTGTTGCAATAATCGAATGCGAACGACGGAATCGTTTCAAGGTGACAATCGGATTGGTCATAATTTAATAATCCATTTTTAATGCTATTATTATAAAGTAAAATTATTTGTGTCGTTTTTAGATATTTATATTAATTTGACAATGGACTTTATTAATATGAAGAACAGATTTTATGACAAATTTTCCATAATTGGTCTCCAGTCTAAATTGATTTGCAAATAAAATTGATGTTTGTTATTTTGTTAATTGACAGGAAAAGGATAATTAATTATTTTCAAATAACGACTAAACGGGCAAAACAATAAACCTAAACGAACACGCAAACGTGACGATTGAAATTACGTCAAGAAACGTGACAGAAGATATTGTATAGCGCTTCGTGACACCAATGACAAAAATAATGAACCCGAAACTCTATAACCCGAAAACGATAGCGATCGTAATTCGTACGTTCGCTCGGAGGCGGCATGTGAACTGACACGACAAAGAGCTTGCATAAGAGAATATCCGATCACGACCCTACCGCCCGAACATTATCGGACTAGGAATATTTAATGTCGACGGTAAACACGCAGTAAACTTTTAAATAGGCATTGTGAGCGCTTCGTTTGCCATTCTAGTCGATCACGTTCCAGTCTTCGATATCCTAAATATGAATGCTGACCTTTTCGTTGTCCTTTTACTGGCTGAGTTAGATGAACTCGTATTCGAAATGAAAACAAATAATTACGTTTTAAATTATTCATTTATTGAGGTAGGCAAGGACATTTTAGGTGAATAAGGAATTATGCAATGGTGGGCGATCGCTGCAAAAGCGAAGTCAAGTCAGACATATAATTTGCATAGCAAAGCGGACACGCGACCTATTAGACGAGGTGTCGGTTGAGACTAACGATTTCATGGAAATTAGAGAAACAAACGCCCTTACATCGCAAAATGAATGGAATATTAACTGCATTTTTTTTAATTCATACTATTATGTGACTCACAATTGTTCGTTTTACATTTTTTTTATTTTACCATGTTTTAGTTAATGTAAAGTTAGTTTTAGGTTAAGTAGCTTTGAAAAAATTTAGGTTTCATTATCAATAGAATTGAGAATGTTTTTACATTTCACCATAGTCTGTTAGTATTGATCATAGTCCTGAAACTTATAAAGGACCCAATTTGACAAAATACATAAAATTAAAGTGGTAATTGTAGAAACCTTCAATCTATGTCGTTATAATCGTAAGGCATTTGTTTCTGTAATAACAGAAATATTCAGTTTTATTTCCATTTTCTGATAAAGGCGTTGATTCATGAACACAATAATTTTACCCGCAGATTATTCTAGCAACGATAGCGCGCTCTCCATCACAAGAGACGCCGGCTGATAAGATAATAACCTCGCCACCCTCCGATCACTATCTGCTCCACCATAATTGGTACCAGAGAAAGTGCAAAATATTACTCAATTAAATTTTCAATTTCGTTGTCTATGTTAATAAAAGTGAAAATCAACAGTTAATATGACGTCGACGCCATATCCGGCGCTTGGAGGTTTCCTATCACCGAGTGGGCCACTTCGCTTTCTAGGAAGAGCCCGGCAATATGACGGACGAGCGACACGCAAACAGAATATTAAGAACGAAATTATTGCAATGCCCAACGTAACATCCTTGATTAATCATCATCATAAGACCCGGAGTTAAATTGTGTCGAAACCGTATAGCGATGATGACGCTTCAAATATTCCATAACATGCATTGAAAGAGTTAATATTAGTCTAAAAAAACATTTCCTAAAATTATGACTTACTAACTTGAATAGACAACGATAATGTGATACACTTATAAAGTCTTACGGATTTTAGAATAATAGAATAAAACGAAAAAAATAATAAGATAAATTTACGCTTATTACACATAACAAATGTAACCAGAGAAGTCACTGAAGAACAATGTTTCGGCTGTGATGATGCGCTCTGTTGCTCGAATGGTGAACGACCCTTCGCGGTCGGCTCGTCGCTAGTATCGCACTTACACCTGGCTAATAGTATTCATCTCACACCTCGGCCAGCGCGTACCGTTACAAGCAATGCTCCTCCCATCCGATATATAGAAGATTATACAATACAATTCCCTGATGCATTCTGGATATTACTATTAACGTTCAACTATATGGACGCTGATAAGCAACACTGTGTCAAGCCACACGGACATTTTGAGAAAATGGCGTTTGATAATGTCAAACCTATTCTCAATTAATTTATTTGAAGAAGTATATATTCATCTTTTCTTTTCTATTTTGATAAAAGGTATCATGAATTAAAAACAGATTGGTATTAAAAAAGTTTCATCTAATAATAAGTTTTTCTAATAACTTGGAACTTTTTATATTGCAAAATATAGAAAATTCTTTAATGTTCAAAATATTAAATTAAGAAACTTTTTTCCGTACTTATTTAGATGACTTTAAAATCTTTTGAATATTGTTAAATACGTGACGCATTATATACATCAATATCTCTGAATTTGACTTTAAGTGGATTGACGCATTATTGCTTATCAGCATCCATATAGGCATAATTTTTTTATTCTCGGCAATGGAATTTCTCGTCTTAATAATTATTAATATCTCTCAATTTAAAAAAAAGTTATAAAGAGAACAATGAAAAGAGTTAACAAATTTAAATAATCACGAAAGTTGCCTCAATGCCTACAAACCATAATATGTGTGCCACTATCAATTGACGATTCAAATCGTTATCACTTTACGGTCATCATAATAGCTACTAACAACGCCAGTGTCAGACGGCAGACAGGGTCAATTCGAATTTGAACGTTTCGACCCCCACCTGAACATCATCCATAGATTACCTGTTGTTCATCTACGTTTTAAGTTTCATCATCTTAAGAAACGTTGACTCCCAAGCGAATGATTAGATAGTGAAAATAACGTTGATCATCACCACTATGAATGATTGCTTTTATGCAAAGAATAGATTAGATCTTATCGATAGTCGCGGCCGTTTTATGCCAGATAAAACGCGATTACAATAAACACACAATACCGCTTTATGTTTGAACGTCACTATGGGAACTCCAAACAACTGAGGTAATGGCGTATTATCTAGTCGTAAACATATCCCACCACAGCCAGCCTTATGTCCCTCTAGATACCGCATAGCATCTCAGTTATCCAGTTCGGAAGTAATAAATTAATATGAGGTTAAAACGTTCCTATAAAAACTGACGTCGACGGAACACAAACAAAAAGTATAAAAACATGAGAATTTACAACGGTTAATAAATTGCCAGAGACAAAATTCAATTGAGATCTATAAGATCTACATTTCGCTTGAATAGTGACAAATTCATCCATATTTAACAGTGAATTGCGCCTTCACAGAAGCGCAGCTCTGTGATTTGTGACTTCTTGTGATCAATTATCTCGCTGCGAGTGCGCATATTTTATGTAAGCGACATTAAAATAGCCCGGAACTTAACATCCAAGGGCGTATTAAAATAATATTTCACGGTGATGTCCAAAATTAGCTGCTAAGACCTTAATGGCTCAAGGAGTAGTAGTAAATAGCTCCATTATAATAACCGAGTCTAATTCCTTGATTTAAGATGATCTTAAATGACATGCTATGAAGGTAACGATAATGCGGACATTAAAACTAAAAATGTACAAAACAACACGAGGTAAAGTTACACATATTGCACATATAAGCGATAATAGATAACGGTTGCATAAAGAATAAAATATCCAAGATGATATAATTGCTGATTATGTAATATTATTTTATTAATTTCGTGCACTCTTTGTTTATGAGGGCGGACTTATTTAGAAGTTGCTGTCTGCCCGACTGTACTACCACGTTATCATTGCAAAAAATCGAACCTTGCATTCCCGGTTTGGGGGCGCGCTCCTAACGGCATTCTTTGCATATCATCTGCATGAATCGTCTGGTGACGAACGGGTAGGGAATGGTTCGGGACACTCGGTGGTCGTACGTTGAATGTCTGCCAAATAACCCGCCCGCTATCATCTCTATATGGCTCTAACTCTAAACGAAAATAACACGCAAATATTTGTGAATCATTCCACGCCTTTTGTGGAAGGTCGCAGGTTAATCATCGGCCAAGGATACAGTCGAACCGTAAATCAAAGCGCGTCGAGGAAATGGTCCCGTCGACGTCTTGTAAACTAGCTTTAATTAATTATAACCATAAGCGGCCTTCGGAGGGGATAGAAGATGTTGCGCAATATTCTCGTCTAAACTTAATTAATACGTTTGAAAAGAGTTTTTATGACAGACACGTTGGCGCAGTGGTCACTGCAACTGACTCAAGCGCTAACGGTCGCGGGTTCGATCCCCGCTCACGGTAAATGTCTGAATTGGCCATGCGGATGTTTGTCGTGGTCTGGGTGTTTGTGTTCGTGTTGTGAGTGTTTCCGGACCCCCGACACAAGGTCACGCGACCTTAATAGTGGCCGTTGAGTGTGATTCGTATATTTATTTTTTTATTTTATGTTCATTTCATAATAGAATCCTTAGAATTTTTCCTTGACCCTGTCACCTTTTATGTATATTCTACTGCGTCGTTTCGAGTTTTAGAATTTAATTAACGTGAATTAGTTAACGAGACCATTCATTTCGATGTCTGGCTGCATCATCCTACGCAAGGATCTAGATTTGATCATTTACACAATATAGAAGTATACGTTTTTATGTGATTTACGAGCACCATTAGCATTTGTCTAACAGGTGTATAGTGAGTGATAATTGCGTCTTCCAACGTAGTGTAAACTATTGGCACTTTTAGATAACGATCATAGTCATTTGCGTGCGCAATTTAATTCTCTCGTTGGCTGATATAACTAGTCATAAAATGGTTTAATAAACTACTTAGAATTTTATTCCGCACTTGACGATCCTTTAAACTGTTCGATTTTAATACCAATAGTTTGTGTGGATTGAATTACGATAAATGTGTTAATATTATAATATATATAAAATACTATAACAGAATAGATTACCGATTAAAAGTAAAGTTTATATTTTGAAAGAATTTTAAAAAATGTAATCATTAATTTATATCATTTAAAAAACTATTAAAATATAAAGAAGTAACCGGATGTTTCTTTACATTGTAATAGTACATACAATTAAGTTTTTATTTGTTATTTTACTAATTTAAAAAAAGAATCTAATGAACTGTTTATATCTTGCGGAAAAATTCAATTTCTCTCAGACAAACGTGTTAAAACTCCCAATTATAAATAAAAACGTATTGCATGTAGTTATATGTATAAAATGATGCGTAAAGTATCAACGCTTGCTTAATTATTATTAACGTCTTCTGTGTAAAGCTGTCGTGGAAAAGTTAAAACCATTTATACCATAAAGCTATTTCTTTTATTCCTCGGTATAAAAAAGGCAAGAACGGAAACGAACTTCCCGACGTTTCTTAGGTATTGTTAGTCGGATATTCATTGGTGTTAATTAATGCTATACTTACTTCACATGCGTTATTTAAAGACAGATGGTCTGCCGTTACCAAGTACCGGCAAAGGGAATATCAATGACTACTTTATCATGATAAAAATATTGTAATAATTTTACAATTTAATAATATACGGATCCATTTTACGAACAAATTCAAGAATTTATAAATGCACTGCCTTACTTCCGTTCAAAATCTCTGAAGCATACTTACATAATCGGGATGTCCAATATTTATTTCGAGTTTGCTGAGATAAATGATAAAAATTAAAAATAAAAGAGTATTTCAAATTCTTCTTATCTTTTCTCCTTTCTTTGAGTCATCCCTTAGTTGAGCAATTGTTGAATTTTAAAAAATAATTCTCACGGTCTCTCTAGCGTAGCCCTTTGGTATGGTTCCGCGCTGGTAGCCTCCACGGCTCCTGAACCCCTTAATGGACGAAGAATCGTTGCCCTTGTACAGTGAACGAATTGTCTTAGTTTGGATAAAAACCGTTACAAAATTTTTAAAATAATCCTTATTTATCAGCATCATCTACAGATAAAAAAAACTACAACCAAGAAAGTGCTCGAACGTGTGTTCAGACATCTACTACGACGTAAGACGTTACACAGTAATTATATGTTCGATTATATATAAAGGCTAAATATTAGATTATTGGTATTTTCTTCTTATTATCTATGAAAAGGAAAACATGTATTCACAAACAAAGTAGGCTTATATAAGTGTGTATCAGCGTATTCCCAAGACGTAATACAAAGGTAAATACGACAGCTAAGAGATTTCCGGCAACCTTTAACCCGAGGGCTAAAATAATGGAAAGTGTGATAGATGTTTATCTAACATATTATGTCACTGTTGTTGCAGGGAAATGAAAAAGGAAAGTGCGGCAGGTGCATTGAGGTGAGCCCTTCCAGGAGAGGGGATGGAATGTGTCTATTATTGGATCCGGCGCCGGCGCACGCCGCAGACCAGCGCACAGGGTGCCCTGCTTCACTTCATGACGGCTCCTCATTAGTTTTACATCGAAACACTCAAACGTACACTTGAACAAATTCACGGTGAACGACTTCATAGTATGTTCTGATTTAAATAACAAGAGATCCATCTTAATAAAACTATTAAGTTGAAAGACGTGTCTCGTTGCATCAAATTTGAAAAGTGGCGATAAATTTTCTGAACGCAATAAAATAATGCATTACGTTTTACAAGCGAATCTGAATGTTTGTAACAGACAAAGGGAAACATGAGTGCATCGCTTTCCATTAAGTCTTAAAAAGTCAGTGTTCTCATAAAGTTTTCTGCTAATTTTATTACCATTGTAAAATCTCTAAGCCTTTTAAATCTAAGGACTCAAACATTCCATTCATTCGCCAACATTCGGATTTCATTTGAGTCTGTTTTATTGCTTTAGTCTGTTAAAGCAAATAAAATCAAGCGTTATGTTCAAGCATGAACAAGTTAATCCTTTCGATCGGAATGTCGAGTGTCGAGCACATCCTATAAGCTAGCGTTATCGCAGGCTGCGGGCATCTCAGGCGCGCCGGCGCCGCCCGCGCCATTGTTAGCCATACTGATGTTACGTCCCGAACAGTCATGCAATAACCCGAGCCCGGGGTAATGCCCGATAGCCTGATTTCGACTTCACGAACCAAATGCAAAATTGATTCAGTATCCACAATTTGAATTCGTTTGAAGAATAGTTTTATTACACTTTTAATTTAAACCATGAAGGACTATGAATGTTGATAAGCAATACCATAGTCTGTTTTTCTTTACTTGTTCTTTATAGCAAACAAATATAGCATACTTCTAACGACACATAAGAGTTAGAGATGAGAAATTATCGATCAGTTAATTGAATAATAGAAAATAATGTTCGATAATTCCTGATTTCCGTTCCGGATTTACCAAATAAAATTCTAATTTGTGTATTTGAAATAATGGTGTCTAAAGATGTCTAACTTATTCTTAACAAGTCTAATTAAGTAGACTTTTGTGGGTTGATACACTATTGCTTATCAGTATATACATGATGTTTTAAACCGACCTGGAATTCAACTTTTGTTTTTCTCAAAGACTTTGTTAACCCTCGAGGATTTAGTTCGAAAGCTTCGATGTCTCGACAACATCAGTATCAAGCAGACATAGATCATGTTCTTGGGATCTATAAATATAAAATGCCACTTCGCTCGCGAAATGTATTAAATATACCGTAGTATATCTTACTCTCTGGCGGCGATCTGTCTAGGTTTCTTTTCAAAGCTGGTTTTTTATATATTTTAACTTTTCATTTGTGGAACATCTTAATTTATAGCAAAGACTGCAGTGACGTGATTTTACATTCGAAGTATTTATTTGGGCATTTTTATGGCTTGTTTTTTGGGCAAATTTAAGTTCTTAATTTAACTTTATCGCTTACAATTAACGTTTTGAAGTCATGTGCCATATTAAAACAATTCTGGATGTCAAAGTCAATTGTTAAATATGGGCTTTTCTAATTTCAAAAACATTTGAACAAAAACAATGTTTAAGTCACTATTCAATTTTCCCAACTGTAAATAACAATCTAATCATTTATTATTCAATATTTTAAAAATATTTATTTTTAAATATTGAAAAAAAATCAAGCAAAAATAGAACAGCTTATCCAACTTTGACTGATTTCCAAGTACTGTTACCGAAGAATTTCTAGGTATCGATTTGCATTCAATATCACGTTACTATTCTCCGTTATAGTCGCCATAAGTCCTCGTCGTTATTCACGGAACATTGAATTCTTACAAGATGATTTTATAACCAATCATTTTCTTCCTAAATCATTTTATTACCACTCGTTCAATCGTTGTTCAAGAACCTACTATTTGAAAATAATATTCAATCCCATTATTTAAGAATCCTAAAAATAAAATAAACGTAAACGTTACGCAATTTTTGAAGATTTTCGACCTGGTACCTTAATTTCGCTAGAATAACTTTATTTTTGTTTTAATCCCGCCTGTAACGTGTCGTAACATTTTACAAAAACTCGTCCCCTCTCAAATTTTGTTATTTAATACTTGAACGTTCCCTAAACTATAGTTCAATAAAGACCCAAATGTTCCTGGATTACTTTAGAATTTTTTTTATTACACTCATTGGTCATTCATTCATAATTAAAACTACCAAATTGCCCAGTTTTCGTTATACTTTATGAAGTATTTATATGCATGATTAAGCTGCCGAAACCGTGTATGCCTTGGTAACGGAGAGATATACTAACATACGTAATAATCAAAAACATTCCATTCAAAAATTATAATTAATATTCAGATGACTCCAACAAAACATCGAGGATGTATAAAATTATCATCTTGGGTGTTCGATAATCCATGATAGCCAATACGTTACTTAATTTTAAAACCTTTCACGTCCTGATTGTATTTCAGTTTTTATTGCACCGTGAAGTTTCGTCACTCTACGGTGTAAGCTTACCAACTAGGCGGCGATGATGCAATGATAAAATTATTGGCTATCGGATTTTTCCGATATTACTTTACATAAAACATTTTTACATCGATATTAATAAATTAAATTAAAAATTGTAAATAAGTGATTATATTTTTTTTTATTTCTGGCTGGTATTTCACATATGAAATTCAAATCGTATAAAAACGAGTGAGATCCAATGGATTTCACATCGTTTGAAAATAAAGCCTCATATAAAAACCCCTTTTTCATCAAATTTTAATTACAACCATTTTCCATCCATAGTTTCCGAAATCCGACAAGAAACTCGTCGATGAGATCGAGCTTTGACGCTTTTTTTAATTATTCACTTTTTAATATGTTCAAAAATATAATAAATAAGACTTTAAAAAAATTGACTTCAAAAGCAAAATACGAAATATCGTTATACTTGAACGACACTTATTTTTCGATTACTTCGCAAGCATTTAAATTACTACCAGTTTGAAAGCATATCCTTTCAAATAAAGACCATATAATTATATTATACGCTATGAATTGAGAACCTCCTCCTTTTTTGAAGTCAGTTACAAAAAATTACCGGACAAACTTTAACACTTATTTTAATAAACGAACAAGAAAACATCGTGTACAGGATTAAGTCTAGCTAAACGAGTGAAAGGCAATGCTAAAGACGTCTAGTTCCCATTGTCAACGAGGCATTCTCGAAAGTGCGGTAGTTAGCGGGCCGGTGTCATGTTGATTTAAGACCGGTACATTAGTGCCTGCGCCCGCGCCGTTCGGCGAAACTGCTGAGTAAATAATCACCTGAACCCCAGACGAGTTATCGTCCGTGATCGTCTAGGATTGGTTTTGACCTCGTTTTGGAGATTATTCTATTTTCTTTGTTGGTTTCTGTCGTAGCTATGATGGGTTGGTAGATTTTTAGTATACAATACTGGGCAATGGTTGACCAGGTTGAACCTAGCTCGACCACGTCCTTCAAGCTAGAATACCTCCCACAGCTCTAAGAGAGATTATCATATTTTAAATTTTTTTATAGGCGTTTATTAGATAACTTAATTAATCAATATCAATCACATTTATTTTTATATAATATAAATTTAATTCTATAAATTTATTGAAACGAAAACTAATTCAACATTTCTTTTGCAATTTAAAATATAAAATAAAAACAATTATTATTTAAACTTCAAAGTCATAAAAAAATTATTGAAAATAAAGATAAATAAAAGTTATGTAACAATTAGGATATTACCTTTTATTGCTTTTCCAGTCTAGACGGATAATAAAACTGGTAGACGTAGACCTATAAATTTCAATAACGATGGGTACCGAGCCAACGCGATTCCGATTACTACGTAATAACCATCAGAGTCAGGATTTCCACTGTATGAACATTGAGCACATTTCAAGACGAATTAATATTTAAAAAAAATTATATACATAATATTTTCACGTAATAACTAAATGTATCATTAATTGCGTCAACGTTATCTATTCGATTTACTTTTTTACATATTCAATATCCTAAAAAGTTTTCACGGTTCTTAATATCAATTATAATTAAAATAGTGTTAAATTAACTTCTCACTGCATTTTTTTTACGAATATTATAATTAAATAAAGCATATATGTTTATTATGTTCTAAACTAATTCATAGACGAGACAGTCTGTAAAGAGAAAGTACCGTCAATACCTACTGACAGCCATCGGGCCTGGAGACCACACTGCCTACTGTGAACGCGTTCTGGAATACATAATCATATTTCGTTCATAGAATCGGAAGTTAAGAACATAATTAACATTTATACTAGACCACCTATCCTGTGGCTTAACAAGATGAAGAATTTATTCTTAAAAAATATTCAGAACAAAAGTCTTTTTAATTAATTCTTCACACTTTTCTTTAATATAGGGTAAGTATCTTATTTTATGCATAGCTTACTAATGCGATATAAATATAAAATACAATACGCTTAAACCAATTTTATCGCTCTGAAGTTCGCACAAATAAAGTAGCGCGCAACGCGATTGGTCACTTCATTATCGTCAACCAATCACGTTGCGTAAATATCACGTGTACTAACTTCAGACACGCCGAATTATTTGAAGCGTAAATACTGTTTATTAGTTAGTTAAAAACTTAATTTAAAAATGTATTATTATCAATGTACATATAACAATTATATAAAAATTAAAACTCAAATAGCAATTTCCTTTCTTTTTTCAATTATAATATTAATATCATTAATCACGTAACTGTGATAGTTTATATAAATTTTTACATAACGTAAAACAATATCGCCAATTGGACTGGAACAGTAGCATATTTATCGCGAAACGAGTTCTTGCAAGTTATTCTACACACACGCGTAATAGATCACGTGCGAGATTATGGTACAAGAAAAATATGAAACAAAAACAAAAAAAATAATAAAGAAGTATGAAATGGAATCCTGGGCTTATTCCAGTGACTACATTCGTGGTTTTTAGTTTCCCCATAAAGTGTAGAAGTACCTTCAAAGTTCAATGTTTTACATTTTTATTTATAGAACTTTTACGTAATCTTTTTAGATTTTAGTGAAAAAAATCCCTTTAACCTATTTCAGGATTTAAGCTATAAATTAATAAATTGAAATACCATTAGACTATGTTACTTTCGTAGCTATAAAAATGAATATGGATAGAAATCGTATGTACAAATATTGTAATATAATATAATTATGTACATAATATTACGTTTAGATTAGGATGACTCTTTATTATCTTTTTATAATTAAAATATTAATCCACGCTCATATAACAAGTTATTTGAAAAGTCTCTACAAAAGATGCGACGCAGCAGGATTTCAACCCACACTCTTGGGTGTCGACCCAAACTGACTTATCAATTAAGCAACGTGTCTTAATTATTAATGTCTTATTTATTTTTAAATTTATATTGCATGCGAGTTTTCTTAAAGTAAGTGGCATCGGTATGTTCATGTTTTTAAAATGTTCATAAATATGGTTACTTTTTCCTAAATTAGAAATTAGGCTAACTATTTACTTTTACTATTTATAAACATATGTATTTAACAACAATTTTAAAAGAGTACCTATCGAGTTTAATGCCGGTTTTCTCGGTAGAATCTACATTCCGAACCGGTGGTAGCTTTTCATTAATTGAAATATTTTTTGTTTGTTTTGACGATTCAAAAGTGCTTCTAAAAGCCTACTTGAATAAAGTATATTTTAATTTTTATCTTACTTTCTTCTTTATTAAATTAAAATACCTTCTTAATATACATAGAAGTGTAAAATAATTTCAGACGGAATAATCTCGTCGATAATTGCCCGACAATAGGACAAGGGGAATCGTGAAACCAAATACATCAGTCAAATCGTTATAATACGTAGGAAGTTAATATTACGTTATCAAGAAAATGCTGATTAGAATCAGATTAACGTATAGTAACAGCGACATATAGGAAATCTGTAATCTGCTGGAGTTGAAGTATTGCTAGATACCTATTAATAGATAAATATATGAACACTTGTCCTGACTAAGCCGCTGGGGCTACAAACTTGAAATTTTGACAGTAGGTGCCTCTTAGGTTTTAAGCATCCACTAAGAAAGGGTTTTCCGATATTCGACCCCTACAAGAGCGAAAAGGGATAAAAACGTTCATTAGGGCAAATCTTATTCCGTGGTCGTATAACACATAATTATTAAAACAATACCCATAAGTTTTGATGCTTCTAATGAAATGTAAAACACAAAACGTAGTATTTTTACTAGTTAGCTGAATTGCTTTCATCAAATTCCAAACTATGTGCGAAATCGCGTGAAACTGCTAGTTCATAGATAAATAGACTCAACAACATTGTATCTTCGGCTCAGAGCTCTATAACACAACAACATTCTAGAATAATGACACCTCGCAAGCATGCAGGTGCGTAAAAAAATCCTCATTGTTACCCAGTCAATGGGCCGTCAGTGTTTTTGTCGTCATAAAGTCAACATCACGGACCATTTGCGGCCGCGGATTACGTGATTAAGTCATTAAGTCGTGTACATCTTTTGTTATGCGTGTTATCTATTGGGAACGATAATTAGGGTCAACTCGAAATGAAACGTTTCTGTAGTGACGTCGGGTAAATATTACATTGTTTATGTACGCCGTATTGGGTATATTACCTTGATATTTGTGTTGTGTTATTGGGTTTTTTTGTTTGTTGTTAAAATGTCATATTTTGACTCTTGTGTCGGTTTCCTTACTTAAATACGTGATGACTTGAAGTTAAAAATATTCTTAAAATTGCTGTAAGATTCAGTAACATAAGTATAATAAGGAAATTGAATGTTACTCGCGTGAAGTCACAGAAAGGGCGAGTTTAAACTAAAAAATATTCTTGCTTTTAAAAAGATGGAAAATTGCCGGTTTTTACATTCCCGTATCTGATTTAATAAAACCCGTAATACTATAATTATGCCGGTGTAATACTCTTCAAGTGTTAAGTAACAGCCTTTCAAGTTATACGGGAAACTAACGAGATAAATTATTAATTATAAACTTATAACCGTTATTTTATACCTAAATATAGTCAAGGCGGTCGCTGGCGCAATGATCACCGCGTTGCTTTAATTAATTTCATTATGATGCGCAAAAAAACGAACTGATAACTTCGGATTTTTAAATATTTCCTTAATACGAATAGTTGTCTTGGCGATATACGTGCATGCTTTATTTTAGGAATTAAAAGAAAAACACTTCTACAGTTATTTGAACTTTTTTGTCACCTAAGATAGTAAGAAATTGGACATATTATTCGTAATCAGTGGTACATTTCAGGCAATTATTAAGTTAAGATAGATCTCGAAACTATAGGTACGCATAGCTTATTAACGTGCTAAACCAGATGTCTCAGACGCAACAAATATTTTTATATTTACTTCAAAAGTACGATCAATGTCAATGTTTATATCGCAGGATTTTTTCGTACAATTTATACGTCGAGATTTCTTGATATTTGCGTAAAGTTCTATGTAAACTATGAGATGTACGACACCCGGAGACCAACATCAACCTTCACCATCAAGCTTGAAAGAGCTTAGTCTGAAAAAAGCTTTATATATTGCATTATATCCGTAAACGGTAAATATAATAAAAGAGTACCAATAACGCACCTCACGACGCACTGACAACTTAAGTACTACCACAGGTAAAACCAATGACAAATGACCTGTTATTACTTTCATAGCTACTTGACGTACATTCTAGCAGGCTTTTAAGTGCAGGCTGGTATTAGCATAAACGAGATTCATTATTTATGTGAAACAAAATGGACTCTATGTCGAGGCGATAGAGGCGTTTTTGACTAACTCGAAACAAGTTGAGCACATAACCGGCGCCCACCATTATATAATAATTGATCAGATTATTCTTAGGGCTGTTACTTTATCGCTACGGAAATTCAAATTTAAATTTAAGTGATGTACAGTATTATACGAGAACTAGCTGGTGCTCGCGACTTTGTCTGCGATGTTTGTGATGTCTACGTCATAGCAGCTTTATGTATGTCAAGTCTTAGCCTGATCGGTTGAAAGTTGACAAAGTTTCATACAAACTTTCATCCCCTATTTAATTCCCTTGGGGGTAGTATTAATCAAAAACCTATATTATTATTCTTAACGGATGACTACGTCATACATATAACTGCATCTCAAATTTCAGCTCGATCCATCCAATGGTTTTGACTGTGCGTTGATAGATCACTATGTCAGTCAGTCAGTCACCTTTGAGTTATATATATTATGATTAAATGAATTCTAATATGCATAAACGGCATTTTATTGCTTCATTTTTCTCTACGCTAGAAAAATATATCAACCTTCTCGTTATCAAAGGCGTTAAAGATATAAAATACTAGTATTTCCACTTCTAAAAGCGCAAATATGTTATTTGAATTAACCAGTTAAAATATTATTACTAATAGGATTTGTTTATTACTACTATAATTGTGTAAACAAGAATACAAATAATAATATTTTACGATAATTTGAAAAAAAGTGGCTAAGATCTTTCGTGCTAAATATTCTTAACAATCAAAACCATTAAGAAAATAATTTAATTAAGTTTCCCATTTAATGATAGAAAATGGCAACCCTAACGCGACAGAAAAAAAATCTCAAGGACAACGGTGAAGGGTATGCAAATATCCGGAATGGGTGTCAGGGTGAACACTATAATATTTTCATATTATACATTTATCAATTTTAACGCAATATTGAAAAACACGAACCACTGTTTTATGAAACAAATCATTATATTAAAGATATATTTTATTCAAACAGATAATGAAAGAATGACGACAAGTTGGCGCAGTGGTTATTGCAACCGATTGCAGCGCTAACGACCGAGGGTTCGTTTCCCATTCGCGACACACATCTGCGTAGGCAATAGGTCATAGGCCGTACGGATATTTCTCGCGGTTTGGTTGTTTGTACTGTATTTGTTTCCGGATCCCCGACAAAGGACCAGAGGACCTTGAATGGGCCGCGTTAACTGTGAAGTTAATCGATACCTCAATAACGTAATAGTTGATAAAATGCCTTACGATTTAAGTCCGTGTTCGATTAAGGTCATGTATCGTTGAACAAACTTTGTCTGAAGGTACATAATCCTTTGAAACGCAATCATATTTGAAATATATATATATATATATATATATATATATATATATATATTTGTTTAATTATGTAATTTATAATCAATTAAATACAGATTGAACAAGTTACACGAAAGCCATTTCCAAATCCTCTTTTATATACAATAAACATCACAACAGAAACACACATACATATTTAAAGTTGTCGATCGTTATCATTAGTGATAACGAGTTTGAAGTGCGATGATAATTCACAAGGACACTGTTTGTATATACGTATGACTAATATAAATAGGTATAAACGGGAACAAAACGCAAAAACATATAAGCTGAATGCAAATCTACTATTTTGATTATAGTTTATATATCTGTATAAATTGGCAAATTATCCAAAAGTCCATATATGTAAGTACATTTTACAGGAAGCACTAAAGGAGTAAAGATAGCTTTTTTCATGGCTTCATAAACAAATTAATACTTATATTTTAAAAGATCGATTATCGTTTTAAACAAAAACGAAATTAAAAAATTATTTTTATTAAGAACTAGCATTTGCTTGCGGAGTCGCTTGTGTTTATGTAGATTTTGTTACATTGAAATAAAACTATTTTAAACGGATTTCAATCGCGTATATTAATTATTTTTATCATCCCGACGTTTCGTTCGTGGTCACGGGTAGACTGTCTACGCTGCGTCGAACGCTGCAAAGTGCTCGAAACGTCGGGATGATAAAAATACTTAATATACGCGATTTAAATCCGTTTAAAATAGTTTTTATTTCAATGAATAATAATCGCGAAAATCTAAGACAACGATAGATTTTGATACGCTGGACCACTGTGTTTGTGTTGGTTTGTGTGCTATGTACTAGAAGTAATTACACTATACATATAACCTTCGCGCAAATGCTAACAATAACTTAACAAATTTTCATCGCAATCAAATTTACGGTATGGCAGCGAAAAAATATATGACCAAACAAACATTACTTTTTAAATTATTTTTAATACAAAAAAAAATCAAAAATTCTAAATATATATTGTTTTTAATGACGCCTAACTAGTGTGGAGTCGTTTGGTCTGCGAATTAAGGTATGGTTTTGTCATTAAATTTAATTAAGTTCAAATTAATTATCGTCATCACCGCTATCAGGTACTCGAGTGAACTTTTCTTATCACCAGACATTAATTAATCAATAATTATACAAATAAACCGTTTAAAACGCAATAGACTAAGGACCCGACTGAGCATTATCTACAAACTTAAAAGTAGGTCAAATGAATTATCTATATTATTATTGTGTATTAATTTATACATAGGGAAATAACATTAAATTATGGCACAGTCACGGTAAATTACTTTAACAATGTCACTGTTTGTTTTTACTCATGTCGGTTATAATCGTTCAAGATTTTCTTATCAGAATAAAGTTCTTTAACCATACTTTCAACCCTCTGTTTAACCCCTAAGGGATGGATTTTCAAAAAATCCTTTCTAGTGCACTTATGGCAATCAAGGAGCGTTTGTGCAAAATTTCATGTTTCAAAACTCAAAGATTTAGGCTCTGTGTTGATCAATCATTCAGTGAATATGACAGCCAGTCAATTTTGATTTTTATATATATAAATTAGCAAGCGTATAAGTGGAATCCTGTATATAATATATTTAAAACAACAGTCAAACAAAAAATCAAATTAATTACTTGAAACAAAAAAACGCATACCAAAAATTTCAGGAGGGGACTGGTACCTGCACCCCTCGGGAATCACGGACGGATGCTTTACCGAGTAACAGATGTGACGAATTTTTGGATTATGACATTACCGTATCTATTCCGCCGTAAATAATCGTGGCGTCATCGGTTACGAAATCTATACCGAGTTTAATATTATTTGATAACTTATTTTTAATCAATCAATTCTTGCCGATATCAAAACATATAATTAATTATTTCGTATTAATCCATTCAGAAGTTCTAGTTTCTTGGGATGGTGATGACATTTAGCTTGTAATAACGACATAAATGTTGTTTGTACGTCCGTAATGTGACTAAGGCCGTCTTTAACCTATTTTAACGTATTACTCTAGACACATTATATATATATATATATATATATATATATATATATATATATATATAAAGAGTAAAAAGGCGACAGTCCAGATTTAATCAGCTGTTACTTGTAGTAATTTACTGTCACATTAAACGATTTAAAAATCTACATTGATTGAATTATTATACCTATAATATTTTATAAAAGAGGCAAAATCATCAATCACTTCTCCAAAATCTGACAGGCAATATGAGCCCTTCATCCATAGTTAAGCAGTTGGCAATTTACCAGAGTGCCCAGTGGCAAAGGGGTCCTAAATGAAACACCACCGCAACCCTAGGGTTCCAAACCTTTAGTGAAAAATTAATAAAGTTCAATAATCGTCTTAATCTTACAGGATTTTAACAAGCAACTCAGTGGATCGAAATATCGAGACAGGAAAGACATGGGTCACTTGTGACACACGAACGCCGTGAAACACTTTCCATGTTACATAACAAAGCCAGATTTAATGCTATTTGAAGCCGGCAAGCTAGACTTGTTTAAATCATGCTAATCCACGGCGCTACTCTTGTTACTGTTTATATGACTTCCATTTTAAATATTCCGGGTTAAATATAGCAATACATAACGAAACAAAACATTATTAATATGTAAATGAATACTTACCTAATTTAAATATATATAACTTAGTGACTGACTGACATAGTGATCTATCAACTCATAGCTCAAATCACTCGACGGATCGGGCTGAAATTTGGCATTTGGTAAATATACGTAGGCATCCGCTAAGTAACGATTTTGATTAATTTTAACCCCAAGAGGATAAAATAGGGGATGAAAGTTTGTATGACACAATGATGTTGTAAATTTTAAGCCGATCGGGCTGAGGCTTTGCATGTATAAAGCTACTATGACGTAGGCATCACAGACGAAGTCGCGAGCACCAGCTAGTTATACATATATTAATGTTTATTATACGTTTTGGAAAATGTAGGCAAACTGCAGATTATTTACTTTTGCAACGAAGAGATAAAT
The DNA here is from genome assembly GCA_037950945.1 of Hypolimnas misippus. Taxonomy (NCBI): domain Eukaryota; kingdom Metazoa; phylum Arthropoda; class Insecta; order Lepidoptera; family Nymphalidae; genus Hypolimnas; species Hypolimnas misippus. The sequence continues at coordinate 13,075,610 of JBBEEQ010000024.1, read as the reverse complement.
AAAAAGACATTCTTCGCACTCCTCATCTAAGTCGGTCAAGAAATACGTGTCAGAAAAATTAATCCTGTTAAGAATAAATAACTAGTTGGTTCCCGCGACTTAATTTGCGTACAATTGTTGTGAATAGCTTTTTTTAGAAATTTTATTTCCTATTTCACCTTCAGGTTTTATTTTCACGACAAAGTCCTTCTCTGTCTAACCTATATCTATGTTAAAACCTACCAATATTTATTTAAAGAATTGAACGTGAAAATGGCACAGTTTCACATTAAAAATATAAATTATTATAATATAATATATTCAAACTTAACAAAAGCTTATATTGTTTATATTTCATAAAGATCATAAATATTAATACATATTTTGTTTTGTTATAATTTATTTAAATAAATTAAAAATAAAAATGATATCATCTTTTTCCGTTGCATAAGATTTAAGCCGAACTAACACGCAATACTAATAAACGAACAAACAACTTAGCCGAGCCATATCTGTGTAAATATTTGGTCTACAGGCCAGAGATTCTCAAAGGTGGCAGTACGGTCTCCCAGAGGACGTTGGAATGTTCTTGGGGGACGATAGTGAGTTCATAGGCTAATAAGACATTAGTGTCATCTAAATTTCCATACAATTAATATAAGAAATATTGGAAATTAAAACAGTATATAAAAAATATATTTTCGCTTCTGGCAATCATTACGATTAATAAGTACAGTAAGATTAATTATATTTCAACTTAACTTTTTTTATTGCAATGAAATATTAATAATAAAAATAAAGGTAGGACGGTTGTAAGATGTTAGAAAATTTATGTTTACAAAGGGGATAGTGGGCGGGATAGTTTGGGAAGCTATAATATGAAGTGTCACCGTTATTCTCACAAGCACGACTCGTGCTTTCCCATGCGCAGAACTGGCGCAAACTCTTACGCAACCTTCTAGAACTAGCTCAATTTATGACTACAATATATCACATTAAGCTTCTGTGATTGCACGAAACGACAGATTTATCATTGCGCTGGTATTTATGAAATTACTTTATGATTGAAATAAATAACGAATATACTGCAATCGTTAACGCAAACGGCAGAAATCTACTACGTTAACTTGAATTACGGAAAAAAAAAATTATCTGTACTAATATTATAAAGAGATCAAATTTATTTGTAAGCTTGTATGTAGAAGTTAATCTGTAAAACTACTGATCTGTTTTCAAAAAAAAAAAATTTGAGAGGGATAGCCATATCACATCATGCTACGACTCATATGAGCGAAGCAAAAGCCATAAATGCTAATAAAACCGCAACGGGCAGCCGATAACATTAATAAAACAGATTAAGGACTGTTTTTTTGAAAACAATTCTTGAAACATTTAAGAAATAAATGCAATTACATACATATTTCTTTTTTAATTTAATTTACGCACATAATTTAATTAAATAAAAGCATTCAAAGAAAAATCCTACAACTGTCTGTATTCATGTGTTATAGGTATCGTCTACTCTACGTCCAGACCTATTCACCAACCAGTAAAATATAATTGACGGAAAAATATAATATATCTCTGTTTATAAAATATCATATACCAGAAACGCACGTGCGTCAACAAGTCGAGTTCCTATGCTCCGTTACCGGGAACTCGCTTTTTTTATTACGAGAAAAAGTCCCAACAATATCGTAGCCGGAGCAAAAGTAAAACAAGTCGAAACAATAGCCGCGATATGTAAACAGTGAGTGTGGAACCGTGAACAATTCATCATTGAACGCAAACGTTGACTAAGCAGCTTAATATGCGAGGCAATATTTTTAATTGCGTTGCGAAAATAACATTATATTAAACGGCCCTTGGGCTCGAAGCGAAATCTAATTGTGTACTTAAACATTTAGCATAGAACGAAGTACAATTATTATACGATTTATTGTGTAATTTATAGCGATTAAAATCTAAATGAACTTAAAAAAACATATTGTACAACAGTCATCTAACTCTGTAACCTCTGTAAAAAAAAACGTTTAGTTTTTTTCGCAACTAGCACAGAATCATCATAATTATACGTTTTAAATGCACCCACTCACGTCCAAGTTTACTATTTCAATGCCAGTGAAAGTGGTCAAGCTCATGCGATGCGCTCGCGCAACTAATGCATAGACATTAACGCTGATGTCATAAAATATAAATTTATTCGTTTTTAATAACCGCATTGACATAAATAACATGTAAAATTATCGAAGTGTGCATTATAAACGTTTTAATCCCGACTGTGCTGACATTTAAGCGCGGTAGCTAAGAACTATCTCTGTGTTATTACTGAAGTCTATTACACAAGACGCATAGTCGTTAATCTCGTAATTTCATCTGGCAATTTCACATCAAAACACGACGGAGCCTTGACATTCACCTTTCTTCATCGGTTGTTTATGGCGAATTTCCGGTTGGGCGCGAAAGCTGTGACGTCACCGTCAATTGACAGCCGATTTCGTTTCGTGAAGTCGTGTTTACGTTTGGGCTGCGCGAGCGCAGATGCGGGCGAAAGTTGATTTTGAGAACGAAATGTAACTGTTACTAGGTTGTATAATTACAGACTATTTAAGTTGTATATATTTGCATAACATTTAGTTTTATTATAAATTTAACATCGTTTATCATCATCAAAAATTAATTTAAAGAATACGGCATTCGTTTTATTTGTTTTAGTAAATTTATTAAAATAATATTCAAATTTAAACATTTTACATTTGTTGTATATATTTATATACTATATTAACGTAAAAACTACCTACAATTTTTAAAATTTAAAACCCTTAATTCTTCGGTACTCTTCACCTCTCGTACAAACCAAAACCCACGCGGTAGAAGCCACAAAAACTCAACAAAAAAATTACCCCAACAAATTCAACATCTTCATATCATCCACTCAAGTAAAGTCACGGCCCCAGCTAGTCCGATACATTTTACGCCGCATCATCAGCACGATTACAGTTACCGAGCAAGTTCACGATCACAACTTTCAAAGAAAAAGTCAAGTTCCATTGTGACCCGCGGTAATGGATACCATATATGAGGATAGTAAAACATTTCAGATAGTCATCTCGTAAGAGAAAAATACTTCCCATTTTGTTTTTTTTTTTCTTTTTTAATTAAGTGAAACCGGTCCAATCTGGATTCGGGTTCCGCCCGAAACTAAGAATGATCGCACGAGGTTTTAAATAATGATAAATGTGTACATAAAAATGCAATTAATAAACTTAAAAATTCAATTCAATTCTTTGTTTAGTGGTTTTTAGGAAAACTTAAAAAATGTTAAATTTTTTAGTAATACGTAACTATATTATATTTTTTTTACTTAATTGAAATGTCAAAAGTTATCAGTCGCAAAGAAGTGTATTAAAACTAAAAGCCATAAACAAAAGAATTGAATTGAGAACTGTATTAAAATAACAATTTAAAAATCTAATAACATTTTTTGCAAATATTATTGTAACGGCTGATTTTTATTTTTACTCTTTTGATTCCGTTTAAAAGGTAAAAAAGTTGCTTATACATTTTTGATTTTGTGAGATATCGCGGTTTTTATCACTTTATTGATTTTTTTGTCTACTTTTTCAACTAAAAACTTTTGTCAACTTTTGTGTAAATAGAAAAGCATCAAGATGGTATACAAGATTAAATCTTTGAATGTCTTCAGCTTCAGAATATGTATAACTAGATGTGCTGTAAATTTGAGGAAAAATTCTACTAAAATTTGTTGCATACTTGCTACATTTTTTACCGATGCTCCGCTCCTGGTCATAGCGTGATGTTATATAGCCTATAACCTCCCTAATTAAATACACTATCTAACACAAAAATATTTTTTCAATTCGAACCAGTGTATTAGCTATATGTATTTATAATATTAATATAGACTTGTATTTAATTTTGTACTTTTATAAGGTATACTTTGACCAAGAAGTAAGATATACATATAAGGAAATAATCAACGTTGTGTGTTGTGTAAACGTTTTTCTCACAGAAGCCACTCAAAGCATTCTACTGTAATTGCAATAATGACACAAACCAACATCTCAGACAATGAACATAATAAGTTATTACTATTTGCTTGTTAAAGTTTTTTTCTGCGGAAAACTCGAGATCCCTTTCAATTTCAATCAATCAACGGAAGACGTGGAAGTTGGGAAACAGAAGCGAAGTCGTTGTATGGCGTCATTGATGATATTTGGATGCTGATAAGCAACAATAGGTCAACCTACAAGAAAACAATATTATTAATAGAATACATCAATATCTGTAACTTTGACTTTTTGTAGCATCCATATTTGAAGAACTTATTATTAGATAAAACTCTCTACTGGCCTATCTGCTATTAATTCATTATACTTTTTATTAAAATAGAAAAGAAAAGATGGATATATTTTCGTCTTCAAACAGATTTATTAAGAATAGATTTGACATCTTTAGACGCCATTTTCTCGAAATGAAGTCCGCGTGGCTTGACACAGTATTGCTTATCAGCGTCTATTTAGCAATGACATTGCCGAGTGTTGCTAAGCGAGACTCGAGTTGCCAAACAGACTAAAAACGGTAAACAACTACGTAACGAGATAAGACACGTCAATTGACACGATCAGCTGTGCTATCCGAAGCATGATACATAAACATCCAGACGAAATACTTAACTGAGATAGAGTTCTAGCCTAGTGACTACATCTCGTATACGGGCTGGCTACTCCTGGTAAATTTTTTAGTTACAGTATTTACTTGACAGTAAATTATATTACTTATTTAATGACAGTAAGGTCGAAAGCAATGAAAAACAACTTACGTAAATTTTTATGAAAGTTTGAGAGCATAACTTATAAGTGTAATTCTCACTTACTATTTTTAACGTTAGAAACATCAAGAGTAATCCAGTTTTGGGACCTACACTTTTTTGGATATCATGCACATATCGCTTTCAATGGTTATCAACAAAGCTATCATAACCAACCTTTTAAAAGGGTAAGTATTGCGTACATTTTACGTCAATTGTTTCGCAATTTTTACTCGCCACATCATTAATAAAATTTAAATGTACATTAAAGCAACAATGGTTAATAGCTACAGCTCCTGGTGTCTAATTCTCGTGAATAAATCACTGCATGTGGGCAGGTGAGTCGGCGCCGGCGCATATGCATATAGTTACGAGTTAACTAATGAATTCTAGTCCTTATAGCAATTGTTTTAGGATCAATTTTAGTTATTCGTTATAAGATAACGTGGTTAAGATTAAGAAATTATATTTTGTGTTAATACATTGTTCGTAAGCTTTGTTTGTATCGATATACCATGCAAGAGCAGAGCTATGAAACATGCTTTGTAGATATAAGTATATACGTTGATAAAATGAATGCGAAATTTGATCTTTAAATAAAGGTCGTTTCTTTTATGCTTAAATCGGCATGTTCCATTAATTTTATTACATTATTATAAATGTAGTCTTACTGATCATTTGTATGGGACTCGTGTCTGTACATCCAATACTTTTTTAAAGGCTTACCATTTTGTATTGTTATTAATATAGTGGCTTAAAATCTTTTAAAAATTTATAAAAAAGATAATATGTTATGTAAATATGTAGTCTTCAAACTAGTAGATGTATCGGTTATCATAAAAATTGTCATTGCTTACAGTTATACGTCATACTTCTCAGGTAAGGAAACTAAAATTTAATAATTATGTAATAGAGTAAACTGTATCTCGCTTTTCAGCGGCCAAGCAGACAAAGTCACAGTACAAGGCTCATATGACAAGTCATTTAACACTCGAAATTGAAAGGTCAGACGATTTTATTATATCTTTTAAGTATAGAAGACTCGGAGACGATAAGATTACTTCCGCCTTCTATAATTACCAATGATAGCTGAAGTTATTTTTTTTTAATCACAAAATTTAATTTCAATAGGATTTTTTATATTAAAAAAAACCAAGGTGGACCCCGATTAAAAGAGATCTCAATTATAAAGACAGACCTCGAATAGTAACTCGGACGGACCTCACGACGCCCCTGAAACGAAGACTCTGGAGAGGCAAGAGCCATTTAGAAATGGGATAGCTCACGAGGAAGAAGGATAAGAAATTCGATTAGAAAAATATTTTTTAACTGTTTTTAACTGTCAAAGACATCAAAATAATGATTAATCTCCACGTTTCAATTTAATACCATAATTTCAAAGTTTTTATTAAAGCAATATCGACTTAAAATATTTAAAAAAATGTAGTTATTAAAAATTAAATTCTCAAGTCTTACTTTTAAACCACAAAACAGTGTTAATTATTTTTTTGTATATTTTTCTTTTATATAGGTATGTGGTGTGGAATAAAAGAGCCTAAATCTAAAATATAACAAACAATCCTTAAAAAAAATCAAAAATATTAATTTATAGGAACTAATATTATAAAGAGAAAAAATTTTATATGAAAAACTATTTTCGCGTTAGACAATCCATTCATTGAGGAATGCTATAAGCTATATTACATAACACTACGATATATAGGAACAAAGCTAAAACCGTAAACACAAAGAAAACCGCGAGAGACAAGCTGAAAAAAAATAAACCCTTCAATCTTCAATTAAAAACCAATTGCAACAAATTGAATCGTTAACGTCCGATACAGTTGTCATTGTACATTAATAATTGCGAGTGAAAGTGTCCGGAGGAATCTCTGCTAATTATCACTTGAAAGAAATCACGAATCGTAATATTACAATATTTCCAAGAACCGTAACGTGCTAATGCATAAACATCGATCACGTTTTACGAGATTATTACGATCAATAATATTCCGAGGCGTATGTTTAGCATATCATTTGAATTTTTAAGAAGAAAAAATTTTAAAAGTGACATTATATTCGTTCAGGAATTTTATCCCATTATCACAGCGAGTAATCGTTATCATATAACAATAATTTTACACTACGATTGTTTATGATTTCTTGTCGTTAATTACGTATTAGTACAAAATCGTTCAAGGTACTTAGTTACCTACCTAGTTGATACAATAACAATACTCTGTTATAATTTAATATTGAATGTTCAGTTTTAAAATCTCTATAAAAGAATAAATACATAAATCGCTTATTTATTTAATATTTTAAATCAACTTCCACAATATGGAGGTTTTCAATTCGTCTTTAAGACAAAAATGTCTATTATGATACATTACAATAACAAGAATTTCAAATTGACTGTAATTAGAATATAGCTTTAATCTCTTGAAATCTAATTGTCTTGAAATATCGCTACAATAATAGTAGGTATCGGGAGCTGCGCGGGCGCACCTCCGAAGTGATAGCCGGTGTGAAACGGGGGCGCGTCGCACTCGCTTAATTGTCATTCATTTATCACGGCGTGACGTGCGTTAATTGCTCCACGGCTAATCAACCGAGTCGAGTGACCAATCAGCGTGTCATAATTCTGCGATGTTACTGGATATTATTACGATGTACATTGGACGGTTTGAAAAACATTTCCATTCGAACTCAGATATACTAAATTATACATCTAAAGCAGTTTACCTGAATGATAATGAGTAATCTCTTATATAACTTCTATCATTTATATGTATAACTGACCAGTAAATTGTACAGGTCTGTGTAATTTGTATATATTCTTGTTAGTAACTTAAACTAATCAGCTAGTACGTTAAATAATGATTATACATTTCGATTAACAATTTGTACAAAACAAAGTTATTATGCTTAACAAGTAAATGCATATACAAACCTCGATAGTTGTAATTTTGTTAGACTTCTACTGAAGATATTTACCTGAAACAGATAAAAAAAAACATAAGTAAAACGTTATAAAAACAAGAATGTAAAATATTTAAATTTTATTTAATTTAATTATTAAATGAATAAAAGCATTTAAAGATAAAGAACGGTTCAATGGCAATTGTATCTGTGTACAAAATGACCACGATGTTGACCCACCGGCCAATCACGGCTAATAAAAACAAATTAACATTTGATCAAACAGACGAACGAACAACGTGACACGACCAACTAGGTCAGGTCAATCATTCGGAGCACTTTCATTCGAAGCTAGTAACACAATAATAATCTTCAAACAAAACAGAATTATTAAAATCGAAGGTCGGAATTCCTTTATCAATGACATAAAATCAACTTTAGAAAAATATCGAATCATCTTCAATCGAGAACTATTCTTATTGTTGCGTTAATTGATGTATTGTCTCGGCTTTGGATAACAATAGAAATATAATAATTGATCATCGTTAGAGGGGCACATTTCGTAATGCATTCGATATCAATTGACAAGGGCGCAGCCGAGTGGGCCGCTAAAACGATTCGATTCGGCACAATATCGAGCAGCTCTTGCGCAATTAGGTTAATCGTTGTGAAGGACTTGACGCATATTTTAATAGACGAGAAAATTTTAATGCGAAATAATATTAGCTAATATTGATTTTATAAAACCACGTTAATAAAAAGGACAGTTGACAACAGATGTATAAAACGAGGAGTCCAGATTAACTTGTATGGAAACTTTATTAAGAAGAAAATGTTTATAAATAAGAATTCAAGCAATGCATGTAAGGTGAATTAAATCGCACGTGAATAGAATAGCATCGGTGTCGTGACAGGCATTGCGCCGGAATGATTGATAGAAGGCAAGGCGAGGCATGAAGAAAACGTACGCAATTCTGTAGATTCACGTTTTGTACAAAAAATAATGTATATTAAATCACCTATAGAAAATTCACAAACATTCAAGCGTTCTATGGTATTCTATGGGAGACGTGATGAAGTCGCTATAGTGTTATAGATGGTCTTTATTATTTCTTTAGTTATAAGGCTGTTTTTATCTTCGCTGATATATTACACTTTTTTAAACTTCAACTCAAGCGTTAAACTTCTCGAATATTCGAAAAGAAAAATAAAATTTTATATTGACATTACATTATATGATTTGATACTAATAACTTACATAATCTGTGCAAAATTATAACAAATGACCAACAGATGTCGCTACTTATAACGAAATTAAAATAAATAACATTTAATGTTTTATCAAGCCACTATCTATATTATACCTACATACACAATAAAAATATGGCCGTATCTGTACAACGTAACATATAATAATTATTTAAAGATAAACACGAGATAATATAAACATTTTTATATTGTTTTATTGTACGTTCTTACATCACTTGATACCAATTAGACGTACATACGCGTGTTGTATGTGTAACGTTTATACTACAAGCTCGTCAACTGTTTCGATGGCCCAAACGATAATCTCGCCAGATATACTCAGTCGCTAGCTGGTTGCTAGGCAACGTCGTCCAACTAACAAACATCGGAAAACTGTGCGCCAAAATCCATGAACTCATAACATATCTATAATCATATAATATCGTTGACTTCGCGAACATGCCCATGCGACGGTATTATTCCAGGAACTGTAAAACGTACCACAAAAAACTTCCATACTTAAGGAACACGAGAAATATGTCACGGACACAATTCTGTATTTGCAATAACCACATAAAAACCTATCCCGATAAATAAACCTAACGTTCAATACCAGAGTAACTCATCTTCTCGGAACAAAACGTCATAAAATGGCAAGTTTGCTCGGACACGATGAAACATGCATTATCATTATCAGTGTGTGGCGTAAAAAGTGCATCATGTCTCTGTGTTAGTGTTTTAAGAGAATTTTATATAAGAATAAAATGTGTGAACGTTTTACAATTATAATATTGTCGTTACGTATGTATAATGCTGTAAGTAAGTAAAATAAGTAACAGCCTGTTATTATCCCACAGCTGGGCAAAGGCCTCCTCTCCTATTAAGAAGAAGGTTTAGAGCAGAGTCCATCATGTTACTCCACTGTGGGTTGGCGGATATACATGTGTCAGAATTTCTCCCGGCACATACAGGTTTCCTCACGATGTTTTCCTTCACCGTCGAGCTCGAGATGAATTTAAACACAAATTTAGCACTTGAAAAATCAGTGGTGCTAGCCGCGGTTTGAACTCGCGATCATCGGTTGAGATCGTCGTATTCTAACCACTAGGCCATCTCGGCTGTATAAGGCTGATGATATTGACATTGAATTAAAACAGTACGATCGTTATACAAATGAGTCTTCTTCTTCTTTTCCCTGCCCTGTTCCCACTTTTATGTCAGCATATGTCCTTCTCTTCCACTCTCATCTATCTGCCGTTTTTTCAGCAGATACACCTTTCTTACTCGTATCACAGTTGACAATCCATTTATTTCTTCTTTGGTCTACCTTGACCGACATATCCATCAACAAGCTCCATCCGTCTCCATCCATCTAACGCTCTTCTTGTCACATGGCATTCATCCCTCCGCATAGCATGCTCATGCTAACCTGTTACACCTTATTTTGTCTATCACTGGCGCCATTTTTAATTTATTCGAATGAACCTTGTTGAGTATTAAATAATTAAAATTATTTCAGAGTTAGTATACCGAATTATCTATTAACGCTATCAGAGTTTACGTCAATAGCAACAGCATGCAACCGATACTTATCTCTTGCCTCTATTATTTATTATATAGCCAATTTGACTATTGCTCGTATACAGGCTGTCTCGACCAGGTCACTCACTCTTAAAGAAGATCGGCGTCAAGTAGTTAATATAGAGTCGGAAGCCTCCACCTCTCTTCTTTTTTAACCTGACAACGCATTTGTGGCATCTCTGATGCTGCAAATGTCCATAGAAGGTCGCGATCACTTAACATCAGCTGTCCTGCCTGCTCTTCTATCGGATAATAATCAGAAATTAATTTTCAATAAAGTTTCCCATAATTTAGTACACAAATCACTTTCGCAATTATAATATCACATAAATAAATTTGTCCTTCATACACATTAATAAATAACACAATGTTACAAAATTTCTAACGCCACAACACACAAACGTAGGACAGACATTATCGTCGTATTTATCTTCGATACACAATGTCTATTAAACCGCAGTATTTCACAACGAACGTATCGTATTAATTGGGACATGGTTTTTAATTATATCAATAATACATTCACATGACGACCGGTCGACTTCTAGTGGAGCCTCTCTGGGACCTTGACTCTTTTTGGCGCCTCTTATCACGATCGGATCGGTTTAGAACTCGAGTGATTGTCATGAAATGTCATGTAAAGGTCAATGTGTGAGTATATAAAATACATATTTTATATTTAATATAAAGCAGAAAGAATAATTTGTGTGTTTAGTTATATGTTTAAATTAATTAAGGAGCTTCGATCCAATTGATCCAAAAAAATTATCGTTAGATAGTTGATTTATTGAGGAAGGTTGTAAGGCTATATAACGTGGTGTTAAGATCTATAGGGCAATAAACATGTACCAATCTGGTAAATTATACACAAATACACGAAGCGAGACCAATAGGCTAATAGACACTAAATGGACGCTTGTGAAATCGCAGGACGTAAGTAGTTATATCATATTTTGATTCGCTAAAAAAAAATTACAAATCCTCTTTAAATTAATTTGACTCGATGTTATTTAAAGTATTATTTAATTTGACACTATTCATATCAGGCCGTTACAATAATACCAATTTAATACCCACTATGAAATCGACTTCACAAATGCGCAGGAGTGAAAAGCGGTTCGTGACCACCGCGTCACATGTCAGCGTGATGCCCACGTCCTTGTGCCAACTGTGCTAGTGTTGTGCCAAGAAATATCATGACCTAGTGTTGTAACCGATCTATACTATAACGTTTTAATTAAATAAATATCCATTGAGAAATCGAGAGTATTCGATAGAGATAAATGTTTATAATTAAAGGTCATATAGAATCATCATTGCGCGTTAAAATATTTTATATACGAGAAGAATTTAAATTTATTCAGACTAATGTCATTATTCGATTGAGGCGCATTTCAACGAGTAATATATAAACATAACACCTAATCGTTCGGCATATTAGGTCAAGATATACCACGCCGATCACATTCCATTGAAATCTACATTATATAATAACAACATTACTGACAAGCAAATACAATAATAATTTAAACACTATGACTAACTAGTGTCTCGACGCCCGCGCATCGCGAATTGGGTCGAATGCACTCGAACGTGCGCCGGCGCCGCACAGTTCGTGCGCAAACTGCAACCAGCCCGTAAGCTATTTGAGCTTCCGATTGGTTAAAAGCGTGACTTACGTCTTAAAGATTTAAAGCACTCATTAAGCGTACTTACCGCAAATATTTACTTCGAGAAACATTGAAGATACTCGATTGTATCAAGTTAAACGAAAATCCTTCCTCGTTTCTCTGTTTCGATAAGAAATGCGAAACATAAATACCTGAACCGTCGTAGAAGTCAAAGAAAAATGTTCAGCGATGTCTTCCTTGCCGCGTTTAACAAAATAAAGCCATTCATTCTCGTGATGAAAACGTATCGTTGAATGTCAAAGATATTATTCTTTCCATTTATGGTGGGTTTATAATAATAAATCTACAATTATCGCACTCTGTGACAATGTCAGGCGTGTCACAAAAGGCAACGGCGAAACAAACGTACCATCTCGTACGACAAAGACAATACGAAAACCATAAAGAGAGACGATTTAAATGATGACGATGATAACAATTTTAAAAGTAAATAACGACGTAGAGGCATTTCCGCAATTACCAGGGCGCCAGGGGTGACATCGGTTCTCGGTAAAGGTTAACTAGCGACATTATGTAGATTTTTACTTGTCAAACGGCAGAAAAAAAAGTGATGGGAAACGCGTGGAGATAGCGGCTCGCAAATCGTAATCACAGTTAGGTGTGTCTGCCGTCGGCCATTATAATCACTTCCGTTTACCGGATTGCAATATAAACGGTGGAGAAATTATTGCTGGTAGTTTTATGTTATCTGAATACAGTTAGAACAGCCTAGGTACAAGCCAAAGTTATTATGGTACATGCGATTATTGTTAGAACCTAATATGAATCTCAATGATAGAACAGTATAATATTTAGTACGTGATAAGATTGGGTATTGATATTGAATAGCATAATATTATTCAATGTACTTAAGGAACGACAAGTTGAAACAAGTCTATTTACAAGTAATGTTTACAAAGTACCCTGACTAGCCTTTTCTACTAAAGCAACATTGGCTAAAACTGCAACTGTGGGAGTATTGGAGTTTTAGCCAATGTCATAAATATCAATTATAAAAATTATCAATATTATTTATTTATTTATACTTCATTACTCACAAACGAAAAGAACATAAAATAAAAAAAAGAAATAACAATAATAAGAAAATGAAGATAATATAACTAAAAAAATTCGAACCGATTTACAAAAACTAAGTCCCGTTCAAGACGACAAGCCCCCAATATCAGCAGTAGTAGATAGTTAGTAAGGACACGATTAAGCTATGACGACAATCAAGCCACTGAACTCATAACACTAAATACGGTCTGGAAACAGGGTCGACACATCTGATCCATAAATCGATAGACAGGTGCACATTTCACGCTTTATTGAGCGATACAGAATAGATGGGCTGTACCGTAAGGGACCCGATTACGTCGCGAATAAATCGCGTGCGGACGCGCCGACGAATTAACGGTAACCCACCGAATTCGGTCGCACACTCGCATGTGTCAATTAAGGATAGATTGATCGACAAGAGCACGTTCATGGAGCACCGTGCGTCAATTATAGAGAAAACGATGGACTTATATCGGTCAAGGATATTGCATTGTTATTAACGAATGTAGATGAAAAAATCATTGCCACATATTCATTACTAACCAAAATTCCGTTTGTTTGAACTTTAGTCGTTTTTTTACTTACGCATTTAGAACGTTTTAATTTAAAGTTGGAAAAAACATTCTAAACGTACTCCTAAGGTACGTACATACCATTTTTTCAGTCCGCGGACATGTTCAAGTATGTTCAAAACTAGTCCTTATTGTCGATTGAAACGTTATTTATTGATCATTATACAAATATATTTGTCCTATTGATACATTATGACTATAGATCAATTATTTTAAAATACATTCAAGAATCACGATGATGTAAATTTTAAAAATAAGGAGTTTTGTAAAAATTCTTGGTAACAGGAAACAATCACTTTATTAATTCAACCGAAATAACTGTACACACGTACATCATGACTTCACGTGTAAACACAGTTATTATGTCAACTTTATTAAAAATCATAAAATGCAAGGATTGTCATTCTTTACAGGTACTTTTTAAACTTAAAAAAGTAGTTCTTTTTATTAATATTTTTTCTTGTTTCAAGCGTATTACTAACGAATGTTACTAAATAATTAGTGTCATTCTTAATTCTTTTGCCGACGGAAAAGAAGACAAACTAGTAAAAATCATGTTAGCAATGTTCAATAATCTATTTCCTAAATGTTTAATACGCAAGAATTCTGAGATGTTCTATGCGTCTCTAATAATTAAACACATTATTTGACTCACGTAGGATTCGTGATAAGACACAGCTCGACAATGAACTAACTGATGAGTACGAGGAAATAACAGACGGGACTTTCCAGAGCACTACAAATAATAAGAAAAATAATTCTCAAATATTAGCAAAACGTTATGAAATTGATAAAGAGCATAGCATCAGCAAGTCCCTTTCCAAGTAACTTGTCAAACCAACATCTCTATCATATTAATAAACTGCATTATCATTAAAGACCAATTCTACTACAATTAAACACGATTAAACAAAACTGGACTAGTTTTTAACTCTTCAACCCGACCATAAGCGTTCAAAACAGGTAATATTTTTAACAGCTGTTACCAAGGCCGTAGATGCATAAAAAATCTGGTATCTTTGTATCAACCACGTTTATGATAGAGTCTCCCATAGTCGATACAAAATTACAACTTTACCTAATTGTTTTGTTTCTCATCACGTATTACATATGGACATATCTTTGTGTCTCTCCAAGTTATCAATAATTAAATGATTTTAAACAAACATCTTTACCTATTTAAGTTTGAGAAAATATTTTTTGGGGTTCTTAGAACAACAAAAACTTCTTCTTTTCGTGTCGAAAGCAAATCAAACGACTCCATTCTAATAATTTACCACGCGGATTGCTTTCTCGGTGTATCATGTCTGTATCATGTCTTACCGTGTTCAGGTGTGAGGACAGGAAGAGCAGAATATAAGATGAATCCTATCCCTTGGGACTGCACCACACAAACATAAGCTGGAGTTATCTAAAAATCTCCTTAGACTTTGCTTTATTTCGGCCAATCAGAGTTCGTTACCGATTGACCATGACAAGTTGAAGGTAAGGGCACTGGTACCTTCCGATGGATTACCAAAAATTAACGAGTCCAACAAATAGTATACTACTCGATTATAAAATGCGATGTTGAATAAAAACTGATATTAAACATCAACATTACGTGCAGTAAAACAATTCGAAACGAACGTTATCCAGTCTAGATAAACACAAGATATTGACAGATGGCGTTCCTAGGCTGCAAGTGTTGTGCTCGACGGAACATGAATCATCTTCGCCTCTTGATCGTGACCACGTAATTTTCACTTAACAACTTAATGCACATCTCTTTGTACTAAATCATTTTATTGTAATTGTAGCGGATATTTTTAATAGTCGAAATAATTAAAGATGGATGAATAATCACATACTTAAATCGTATGCAAATTGCCTGGAACGGTATTTAAGTACGTTTTTGGCTATTTTATTGACGGTTGTGTTATTAAAATTCAATTTTCATTTCAAAAGATAAACGTTCGTCAGTTACCGAGGTGGATAAACTCTTCCGCTATGATTATTAAGATCGAGTAGATTTATGATGTCATATTCCCATTTAAGAATCAATGCCACGAAAGGGTTGAAATTAAAAATTATAAATGTAAAATAATATTCTGGTATATGTTCAAACATCAAACAGAATAGATCCAACTGCTGACCAGAATGAACCAAATATAAATAAATTACATTCAATATCATTCAAATAACAATATTGTTAGTGATTGTAAAAATAAATTAAGGATATACTGAAAATAAAAAAAGTAAATAATAGTAACTTCAACACAAGACCACCACATCAAGTATAACAACAATTTAACACTGCGGTTAACGGTACACATTACGATACCGTTACAAAGATATATCAAATTGTCTATCAGAACGAAACTTGCATCCTTAGAACAATCGCTGTCAACACAACTCGTTATAAAGGCTAGCCATGGGAACTTGATACGAAGACAGGCTCGCAACGGGACACGTTTATTCTCTTAAACAATGCACAACCAAAATAGGAAAACCATGCTCGTCAACTGCAAATCGCCACCTGTCGATGACCCCGAACAGTCAAGACTAACGGGCACCCCACCAAGTTGCGCATCCATTTATGTATGATCTCAGTCAGTCTACTCATTTAGAATCTTCTTTGGCAGAAAACGAGGATCATTTAAAGCTGGTGATGAGCATTCCCTAGCTCTTTGAATAAAGGTCGAGGGGTCGAGAGCACTACAGCGGCTAGTTTTCGACATCTATGCAGTATTAGACGCGGCTAGTGGGAAATGTGTGCCGAGTAACTGTTTGAACAAACATTGGCAATGATCGTCAAATTAAAGGCAGAATGCGAGTTCATTCTTCTGTATCTCGGATCTATGTACGCCGAACAGGTCGTAGATTTGCATTGTACCGCATGTACGTAATTGGCTCCGTCCCAATTACGGGACGAAACCTGCTGACGATCCGAACAAAACAACTCTGTACGTTATTCTAACATAAAACTCCTTAACTTTTTTGGTCAGTTTCTGATTATAATATGGCTTAGAATTGATCGAACTGAATTGAAATTCAGATAAGAAGATGTGAATATATGACGCTATAAAAGTATGGAAGCTAATGTTACTAGAGACATACATATATATAATAGTTCACAAATGAAGAATAGCTAGCAGCAACGGAGCGGAATGGTTGCAGGATCAATTAATAAAGAAACGAAAGACACCCACCTGCTCTAGACGGGAACTCGAGAAGTCTTTTCAAGACAATATTATGATAAATGACATGCAAGATCCGACTGCGATTATTTTCTACTGCGAGCCGCTTCCTTGGTATACCATTACAGTATCTATTAACCTTTCACATAGGACATCAGAGATATTTAGAACGATCGACATTAACATAAAATAATAAGATGTTGCCTTAACTTACGTATATTATTTACTGAAACGATTAGTTGGAGTAATGAAAAAATTAAAAAAATTAAATTATTAAAAAAATTTACGCAAAATAGTCGTAAATTAAACTTAAAGATTTAAATACAGCATTACTCGAATAAGTAAAGATACAATAATTGACCGTTCAATATGAAATTAATAATTATACAACATAAATAATGATAATAACAGGTTAACAATATGGACGCCGAATAAGGTTAAAACCGATCTCATCGATCGAGATGAAACATTTACGGTGACAAATTGGCCTATTCGGACTAAATAAAGCCACAAAGAACTGGAGTCCGTGTCGGGGATTGGAGGTCACACTTCTTACCTCGTTAACTCTGTGCTCAAAGCCAATAACTCAACGATTTAACGTGAGGTATTTTAATAAAATTAAACCCTGTAAACTTCCGTCTTTTAAATTAAACATTGTATCACTAGCAATTAATTTAACTTTGTAGCGATAAGTTTCACAATACGTCCAAAAACAAAAGTTTAAAAATTCTGACTAGTCCAACATGTATTTAAATCATTAATGAAATCAGTGAAATGAAGGCGTAAATCGTACTTTAGGACTTTTTCTTTTACCTGTGGCAAAACATTGCACGATTCTTCGTAATATACATAATTACACAAAAATGATACTATAAATGATTCCTTATTAACCGATATGAGATAGATTTTGCATTTTGAACAGGAAATCGTTTTAGTTAGGGAAAGGGATAATCATGGTGTTATATCAACCTAAAACACGTACAAGTAAATACGAACATAAGTTAAAATAAACAGGTCAATGCGTAAAACTCAATTTACAGAATTTAATAAATATGTTATTCCAATCGATTTAATCCTCCGCTGCTATTTCATAATTAACTTTGACCTGTGACATCGACCCGTGGATCAAATTGAATTCTCAATTCTACGATAATCGTATTATTTTTAATCTTACGTCCAAGGAATAAGGTTTAAAGTTACATGTCACACGTTAAATGGATAACGTTTCTACGACCTTCCGTGAAGATTACGAAAAACGATGCCACCGATGTCCCTAATCTTTGATTGTGCCCATTAACAACATACCACAAACACAGTAGGTGTAAAAATTACCAAAAAATAAAAGGGAAACTAGCGATTACGTAGCGTACGATCGTTTAACTTATTAGAATAGAAATCCTAATATTTATATTTTACTTAAGCTTTGTAGTTTATTTTGAACGACGACGCTGGAGGTCTATGCCATCCAAATATAAGTGTTTGTGAAGCGAAGGCGAAAAAACAGATCTCGGTACACAACTTGCCACCCACGTGGCGTTAGGTTTGACTCATTCCACAAATTCGTTAGGACATGTGTAAATGATCAGTAGATGTATGCGGAAGCGTTTAAACGCAATTTATTTGGCGTCCAATATAAAACATTCGTCTAAATTGATGAAAGCACTTTATAAGGATGTAATAGACCTCCCGCTGATGCACTAGAGTTGATTAATGGGACTCATATCGAAGAGAACGAGGTTCTGACTCTTTAACTTAATACAATGTAATAAAATCACGTTACAAATAAACATTTCAGATTTTGCATTAAAATAAAATATTAATTATTTTTATGAATGGTCTTACAAATTGGATAAATAATTTTTAGGTCACATCCTGCGTGCTTCCGTGCTCAATCGAGAGAACAGTTAAGTTATTTTAGGATTGATGGTTTTTTTTTGGTATTTGCTTATTTATTAAATTAATTTCTTTTATGCGTTTAAAATGACATACAAAAATAGACGCCAGAGTCCTGTACATTTTATAATGCAACAGTATCCGCGGATTACATGTGTCATATTATGCAAATCCGAGATGAAGGCTGACGGACGTGGAAGTCCATATACGGCAAAGAGCTTTTGGCTTAAATTTTATTGATTTTATAATTCATAACCATTTTAGCAATGTTGCAATTTGGAAAATAATTATGCAAATTTACTTAACTACGCTCAAAGTTACTTTGGTGTGGTGTTTTAACATTGAAGATTGAATGAATAAAAGTTTTATTTACACGCTACAATAGATCGTAAAAGACAAAGTTGAATGAGTTATATAAGACAGTATAAATGAAACTACAGGTGAATTCATATGTCCCTACATTAGTAATAAACCTATAGATACAATAGGCTACAGTACAATTTTACTCTAATAATTCACAAAAAGAATTATGGTTTTATATACATTATGTATTTAATTTTTTTTCAGTAGTCCGTCAAAAGTCCGAAAAAAAATCACAACTCCCAGTACGAGTAATGAAAACATAATTAGTATTCAACCACGTCAATTTTTAAACTTTAATTTTGTTTTTTGAATGTATTGTATATGGTATTTGTTATGAGAATATTTAATTCCGCAGTATGATTTAGAAAACATCGCGGACATGGATTCGATGAATGATTTATTGATCGAGGGGTGTGTGGGCGCCTCCCACGTGCTCGCTCGTATCGCTGTGCGAATGTTTACTCAAAACCATATTCGCACATTAATTAAAACGCGGCTCCTGTTATTGTGTTATTAATAACTATAAATCGCATGAATAATTTTCTTGACAATTATTGTTATTTGTATTTAAAAGATAAACTCGTATTTAACGTTGTTTTTATAGCGGTCGCTGCTTTGATAACATTCGATAAAAATACCCAATTATTCAGACTACGTGATTATTTATTTATCTTCCGTATTTTTCAACGTAATAAAAATAAATATACAAAAATATCCGTCGCCACCCATGGACATTTGCAACATCGGAGAAATCACAAATGCGTTGCCACCTTTAATAGGAACGAGGTATGAAGGAGAATTGGAAGTCAGAAAAGTAATGGGGGAGGTTCTCACAAAAAATACCTATATGTATATGTAAACGCCTTCGATAAATTTGGTTGGTCATTTAATTATTTCAAAACTGGAACACGTATCAAATAACGGCATTTTAAGGTGATATCAATAACGTTTTCTTATATTCGTACGAGGTTAAGCGTTAATACGATAAGTGTTATCCGTACTTTGTCTCGATTGAAAATCGTTAACTACCGATACATTTACGGCGGGCCACTTTCGGTACAACCGTTAAATCTCATTAATTCAGTCACCCAATTACATTCTTAATTTTATCTTGATTACACCACCGACGACTCGAATGATAAGTAATAAGAAGTGCGAACAGCCGCCGATTCTTAAATGAGGTAAAATTTGTTGATTTTAATATTGGGAACTTACGTCGTCCTTATCTGTACACCCTATTTATGTAAATTGTAAGGAACCTGCAAAATTCTTTAAAGTTCTTCACTTCATTTTGTTGCTTTCTTTGTATTTAGTTTTTTTTATTTTTTTTATAAAATGTTTTTTAATTTGAAGACTTAAAATATACATACATACATTTAAAATTTTGTTGTAATATTAAATAATAAACATATTATGCAGTCTCTTGAATTTACAATGTGATAACTAATGTTGTTTGAATTATGTATAGTATAATTAATTCCATTAATGCATAAATGTGGAACGAATTTAATGTATATTCCTTGCATATTAATGTGACCGACGAAAAATAAAACCAGATGCTAGGAAAGCAATTAAAACATTTCGCAATAACGGCGACCTTGTGACAAAATAACACTTAAACAAAGAGCGAACGCAGACAAATGACACGACACTCGAGCACCGCAGCGCGCATGCTGCGCAAACGCATTCCTGATTCGATGTGCGCACACGCACACAGCCAGCGCCCGTCGCGAAACAACACATACACGCTAGCGAAAATGAATATTCACACGATTAAACAACGAAATAATGAAGCCGATGGTCCTCTCATTCGTATTCCAGCAACTACGTGTAGTCGAAGCAAATTCAATTAGCAATATGGACGTGATGCCAGCGGAAGTTGTATTGTTTACACTCGAATGAGCAAATGACAATAACCCTTCGATATACAATGGTAGAATGCAGTTATCGTACTGTGAATATTTTATATCCTTTTTTATATATTTGTAGACTACCATATTTTCGAACGTCCTCTACAAAGAAAAAAAAAACGTGAAACGCGGATTTCATCTCATACGCTTGTGATAAATAGCGCAATAAAAATTCCAACGCAATGATCACAATCAAATCGTACCAATTAGTGGTAAAAAACGGCGAAAGGAGAAATCCGTAGCATTATCGGTAGTTTACGGAATTCAAACGAAAAGCATTGTTACGGTAGCATCGACTGAATTAGTCGGGGTTCACGATTTGTTCGCATCGAGTACGCGTAATGGCCGTGACCTCTCCACCGGGAGATATCACCGAGTGACCAGCCGCCAATCGCTTTCTTCTGACCCGCTTTTCTCAAACAATACTTCGGCAGCGCTCGTTCCGGTGCGAGAAAGTGTTCGATATGAAAACATTGATTTAAGAAAATACCGTCGAGAGTGAGTGCAGTTAAAACAAAAAATGAACATGTTACGATGAACGATGCGGAACGAATTTAGATGTAAATTTCTGATCTATTACCTATTTACAATATTATGATGTTTTTTTATTGCCTTAACGTAATGCTCTATGGATGGTATAATATCAGTTTTGTTACCAAATGCAATACAATTTAACGCTTTCTGGTGCAAAAGTACGATATAATACAAATTAAATGTCTATTCCGAGGGGTTCGACATAAATAAATCTTTAAAGGGAAGAGGAGCAGATGTTACGACCCCTTGTATGGGAGCATTTAGTAATGCGAATAGCAACACATCCGAGTGTCAGATTCGGCCGATGGAATAAGAATAATAATGTAGTACTGTATTGTCAATATGACACATTAAGACAAACGACTTTATTCCTTCTAAATGATCGAATCGACTAATTGATTGAGGATGCAAAAGATCCTAAACTGCGACGAAACAATGAAGGTCATAAATCACAGCTTCCTCCAAGTAATAGTAGCATCCTACAGAAACTTTGCGGTGGCAATCTTGCGCACTATCTAAATTGATGGTTTCCGGCGCACATTTGAACAGTGAATCTATCGTGCAGCTGTCTGCGTACGCGACACACTTCATTTGACGCTCCGCGTGTGCCCATAGAAAGTGACGCTTTGTCATAGACAACGCTGGCCCAAAATCGAACAAGCTTACAGTAGAAAGGGATAAAATATAGTTCTGAAGTTGTACATTTGGCGTGTCAGCATCTGCTCAAATAGTTTCATAACTCTGATCCGCATATTCCATTATGGGAATACCAGAAACGTTCACCGTACATTCATTGGTTATGGTCTTAAAATTTTAATTCCCTCGCATTTCGTCACCGATGTTACCATAATATAATCAGGGCAAGTACTCAATCGAATGTAATTTCCGGTCGCGTAATCATTTGAATACCGCTATATCGGGAACGAAATGAATATTCCACTAATCAGGTATCCAGGAAATTGAAACCGGCGATGGCGAATATAAACGACCTTTGCTATCCTGCGCTACCGTGCGGAATATAAATAGGTATCGTAAGTAAACAATGTCACCAGACGTCCATTAAGTCAATTAGAAACAAATAAAGATTCATTGAAGAAGGCGTGTAATTAAAATGTTTCAAAACTTGTAATTATGATCGTTTTACGTCTTTTAATAAATTGCCAGATTCAATTTAGTTACGTAAATGAAATGGTTGACGAAAACCCGAGATATCGAGTTACGCTTGTTAATCAAAGCAAAGACCGAAGGAAGACGCCTCGTTGACTTCAGCGGCAAAAAACTGTCTCTGGAGTGACGACACCCGGCCGATAGCCGACACTCCCCCTAATGGTCTTTTTACGGTACACACCACACGTTAACAACTTTCTGTGAGACCATTCCTAAACTATCCTACGAGGTTAATGACCTCTTTTGCGATGATTACGATGACTATTCTTGATATTTTCAAGGCGTACCTATGCTAATATTGAATTAGTCATCAGAAAAGGTAAATAAAATCTATTTTATTAATACCTCACGAAACGGCGACTATGACTCAGCGGCCACAGGATAATCGGTGAGATTTGTTATCGATTGCATCACCAGAGATGGAATGTTTTTTTTTTCATAAACCAAATCTTAATCTTTGGCAGACAGAACAATGAAGATCGAAACCGACGGATCAGTTGATAGACATTCCATTGACAAGCAGAACTTACAAAAAATTTAAACGCAACTACAATAGACAATAATTTTATATTATGAGTAGCGATATTGACCAGCTCATGTTCAGTGAATGAATCCTGTTAAAGATAAATTTCACTGTGCCCAAGTCCAAGAACAATAGGCGGAGAGGGAGGCCAAAATAAAGGTCATGGTTGTGGACGCCCATTAAATATTCATAGGCGCATTCGCATATTGTACATTAAAGACTACGTACAATTTTATTACGCTTGGTACAATAATAATATTTAATATATGGAAATTTAAAATTGTGAGACATTATCAATTTGAATTAATGTTATAGGAAAACAAATTTAACATTACAAAAAGTTATGTATAATACTTGTATATTTACGGCTATATTAATCTTCTTGGTAGAATTCACATTTCGAACCGGCAGTAGATTCACGTGGAAATGACTCGCTCGCTCGCTAAAAGCTTATTTTAATAAAATATATTTTAAGTTTCAGTTAATTTAAATGCTTAAATTTTATTAACATTAGAAAAAATATAAAATATTAAAAAGATACCATGTGAATACTGAAAAATGTAAAGATCTCTTATACTTGAACCACAGATCAGTTTGGGCGGAGCGCCGGCACAATTGTGCATGGTGTATGCTAATGTATTGTTTCTACAGGTGACCACCCCCGGCCCTGGCGACCATCTACAGAATATTGCGAATGCATTACAGAATTAAAATTACTTTCCTGATATTTAATAACGTGGGCGTGATGTTCTTTGTTACTAATCGTCGATATTTAATAATATGGCAGATAAAAATATGCAGCCGTTGGTGAGGAGCTATTCTATTGACGTCATTTTAATCATATTGTATTCTCGATTATTGTGTTACCACGCTCTGTTTATTTATCGACTTAAAGGAACCTCTTGAGTGATTTAATTAATTAAAATATAAAACAAAAAACAACATCGACGTACCGATTTTTAATTAACATCAGATGTAACCATTATTTCTCGCATACGCCAGTCTTTCACATTTCATCAGTGCAATATTGCTTCCATTAACGACATCGGAATGTCGGCGCAGTCCAAGTTTAACATCTACGCGTGGAACTGTCATAAATTAACATAATCCCGAGGACAAATGTCCAAACGTCGTATCCATTACACTTAAGCAAATAGCGTTCAGATTGCGCCAAGTAATCCTCGCTGATTGTGACGTATGGTATACAGATCTGCGTAGATTTCCCGCAGCGTCATCTACGACATTCCATTTCTTCGCTGGATTGAGCCATCCGGAGACGCAGGAGATTTACAACGGCGATAGAGAGCGCCCTTCCGCCGGGCTGATAAATAGCCTCTCTAATTATATTTACGCAGCGCCGGCCGACGTGCGATAAATCGTCTCCGAGGAATGCTAGAACAACGCGCGCGTTTACGGCCAATATAAGATAGTCATAAGATCCATCACCGCGGTCGCTCGGAATTAGGGGTGGTATAAAATCGTTTCTCTATCTCCGTCTGCTATTAGGCTATTCTTATTTACGGTCGTCCGTCAGCACGCAGTATGCGTTAGCGTTCCGTGGGGGCGAAACAAAACGAGTTAAATATAGTCGAATGTGTAAACATTCAGGATGCACGTGCCGCCCGATGTCCTAGGTCCTGACAGAGGATGAAAATACTCCGGAAGCGCACAATTAGAGCTGAGCGAGATGGGTGCGATCGGCTCGAGTCACTGAACTCCGCTCAAGGTTAGGAAAGGGAATCGACATCAAACACAGCGACAGCGAACCGCATCCATCAAGTGTTCAAACAATGAAATTGAGACACGTCAATATTAGCTCACTGTGAGGCCCCACTACTCGTCATAAAAGATTATTGAATTTGCGACTTAAGATAACGTAACGGCGATAAAGACGTTCATGTACCGATAATTATGAGTGCATATCAAACTCAGAATACGTTAATAATTTAATTAATTAGAACGAAAATCTTTTTTATTTACAGAGTCAGTCAGGACTTTCTAAATTTTTATGAGAATATTTAAATTAATCCGCTTTAGCAATAGGGTTCGATATTAATAATTTAACGACTTTAAATTAAATTTCACACGTCATGGCGTAATTTAAGGACGTGACCGAATTTCTCCATTTTCGGGAAAGCCCGAATCTTGCGTTGTTACATCACGTTATGACATTGTGATTCATGTCCAGTTCGCTTCGACAGCGATGCGGTCATCAAACTCCGGGTCACCCATAAACTTGTAGGATGACAACCGACACTCCCAGCAATTACCAATGCAATTGCAGTTTAAGAGTATAATTGTTATTAGTAATATATAAATTATTAATAGTAATTTTAAAGTAAAACAACATCTATTCGAAGAAAAAACATACTTAAAATGCTAAAAGATACATGGAATTTTATATGTAGATGAAGAAATATATTTTAGCACCTAAAATATTATTGACACACGATACGATCGCAGTCAATAACTCAACACTTGTTGAGAAAACTGATAAAATCTTGCAAGAGCATAGTTTGAATATATTTTTAAAAATATACCTAACTACGAGTATAAAGACATCGTTGTTTATGAAATTTAAGATGTTCTCTTATATAACTTGTGAACATAACTCAAAACAACAGATTGTATGCGTGAATAAACAGCGTAATCATAATTTATTACGGCAGGTTAAATCTTACCAGTAATTTCTTGTTCGAAACAGAATTAAGTGTTCCATGAGGTATCTATTACCACCCATATCTAGGCGCCGAAGGTCGGCTAGACTTTCGCTACGCAGCATGTACCTACATTATGCGAGTGGCCCAACCCGCGACGGAAAATCTAGTCGCCTACACGAACGCGGCGCGAATAAGCGATGCAAGCGACCGTCATATTACCATAGAGACAATCAAAAGTCAACACGGGAGCCATGTTGACATTGGCCTGCTGTTACACTCGGTTTTGTAACAGTATCAGAAGCCCGCATTCCGATGTTCGTCAGACGAGAGAAGCGATTGTTCTCGATCAGGCCATCGCCCACGTGTCTCCGTTGCGACAGTTGCACAACTCGCCCGCATTTCATTGCAGGTGAACATTCGCCCAACGAGCGGCCTTGTACGCGAAGGGCACGAACGTTGTCCGTTCCAGGGTGCCCGTGGAGCGGAACGATTGCGTTAAAAAACGCCGCCCTCGATATGTTGTATACGGTGTAACCATAAATTAGATAGCATCGGATAATCAGTCCTATCGAGTGGGGGACTATGATTTAGTGGCGAGGCCTTCTTAAGTGTTTTTTCTACGGATCTGTTTGAAAGTAAAAAAAAGTAGAAGCCTAATGTAAAAGTTATTTTTTTTTTCATGAGTGGGATATTCAAAGTAAAAGAACCACTCGACGCGTTGGCCTCGCTCGTGTTGCTACATACGTATCGAGTTTCGTTCCGCAAAGTCAAGATAACTGCAGGCCGAGACCCGCTGCATAGTTGCACACTGACTTTGAAACTCGCCTAGCCTTATTGTGTCCTCTTTTAGCCGTCAACTTATTTAAATAGGAAATGCGAGGTCGGATATAGAACCAAAATGACGTGGAAGTTTCCTCATGCCGTTACGATTAGTCATATGTTAGGATTCTCGCGGACCGGCGGTCGGTAGAGCTAAAAGCGGCGTTCTAATAATCGACATTATCTAAAATAGCCGCGTGACAAACGAAACCGAAAGTGATGCGTGATGCAACGGTCCCGAATTTAGCTGGTGCGGGCCAGGTCGGTGCATCGGCCGCGAGGCACGCTGGCGGGCGACGCGGCTGCCAAACCGCTGACATTTCGCATAATGACACGAATAAGATATTAGCGCGGATAGTTGCCGTGGAATCCATCTCAGGTATTCGGGGCGCGTGTCGAATCGATATAAGCCACTGAGAAGTCGAATACACGACGGTAACTTACGCTCGAATTATCCATACACACTGGACGGGCTGCGATAGGATTTAGCATAATTATGCGGTCGTAATGTGCGAAACGAGTTCAGACTTTATCACATGAATACGTGACACCACGATCGGATCACGAGTTGAAACTTGAGCGAAACATGAGACGTATACGTTCCTTTTTTAATGCATTACCTTAAAACACGCGTACGTCCTAAAGCTTCGATATAAACTTCAATTTATTAAATACCAAGAGATAGGAATGAGAGTAAAGTTTCAGGGGTGTCGACAGTGCGAAGGGCGTCGGTGACACGGCAGACGGGTCGGAGGTCCGGCCGCATTCCGCCGCCGCTTGAAAGTGAAACCGCTCCGACTGACCAGCCGTAGAAAGTCACCGATTACATCTGAGCTGTGGCGAGCAAAAACTGTTATCGATTCCCGGGAACCAGCCGCCCTGGGCGTCACAGATAGCCGAACTCCCATTTAACTAATCTTCGTTAAGTACAATTTCTCTTCGCCCGCCCCGGTTAGTAGCTTTGTAAGTTTATAAAATGTACTACCACTATTTCGAAATTGTCGACTAACACAGATCTACATAGTATGTGCATTTATACATTTTTATCACAACATAACGTTCCCATTATATTTTAATGATATCTATTTAAAGGGAAACGTTTAAAAAAAAGGTCCAATGACACTCGGCCTCATTAAAAGACAATTACTAAAAAGATAAGCTTGAAGACTGCGCTTATGAAAAACAATAACGTACTTGACACGACACTCAGTCACTAATTGCTATACGGAGATTTCCTGAAATGTCGCAATGTTTACAATTTTTACGAGGTTATATTTGAGTGTCACTAAGTAACAAGTATATATGAACCTAATTTTCGGTGACCGTTTACGACTGGGTTAAAAAAAATTACCGTTGACTCATACCAATTTAAAATATATCTATACTAATATTATAAAGAGGTCAAATTTGCTTAAGAGTTTGTATGTATATGGTAATCTCTAAAACTACTGCTCCAATTTGAAAAAATATTTATATGTTGGATAGCCCGTTTATTGAAGAAGGTTATAGAGTATACATCACGGTACGACTCATAGGAGCAAAACTCCGAAATTACTGAAACTAATTAAAAAATAATCTAAATGAACACGAACGAAGCCGCAAGTAAAAGCTTGTTACCGAAATATAATGGTAAATACCAATTACGAAGTAATTAATTTATATCCGGATACATGTCGAATTAATATCAAATACATATTATCGCTATACATATATTATATACATATGTATATTGTATAATGAAACTAACGGTATCGCGACTTCACATGGTTTTTTTAATTGATCGTGAGAAACATTAGGTACTATCTATACAAATAACAAAACACTTTTTAATCTTATGTGGAAGCTGAATGAGTTTGAGTGAAACTCTGTATAGTGGAATATCGGAGTTTAGTTAAATATAGTGGAATACCATAATTCACTTACACCTCTAAGTATACTCCGAAATTATATTTAGATCATATTAAAATCTTCAAACTGACTTCGCTGCGTTCATCTCCTTCAAGTTTTGTCTTTGCGACAAGCACTAAACTAAAGTACTCGTCACTGTCTTTCTCCAAGATTCAATTCATATCTATGCTAAAATTAATTAAAATTGGTTCAGCAGTTTAAAAGTCCTAACGTAACAAACAAATAGATTGACTATTACATATATAATATTAGTATTGATTCACTTTAATATATATCCTAATGTACTTCAAATCACAACTCACTATAATACAATCATCTAATTTGATACTACTTAATGACACACAAATGTCAATTGCGTTGATACGATAACGATTGAAGCCAAATGGGATACTAATGACCCTATTGTTTGGTAATTTGGACAAATTATTCGCAAGAATTCCTTGTTAATTCAAACTTTAAAATACTGGGTACAAGATTAGGGGTCATTCGAAAGGGGTTCGGATTCCTTAGGGTGTTGAACTGACAATATCGCACGCAAATTTTACTACTAAGAATGCGTTAAGTGACAAGGATTAGGGGATTCTAAGAAAATGTGACGTACGATGTTAAAAATATTCGAAACAGAAATCTTTCTCTTTCTTGGTGTATGTTTAAAGTTATAATCGTATAGCATGAACTATATAATTTAATATAATCATTACGAATAATCGTTTTTGGCTAAAAGGGGAGAAAGGGATACAGGAGACACAGAGATTTGACAACGATTTTTTTCAACGATATTATTTTTTTAAATAAGCGGATATTAGCCTAAAGTCAAAATTTCAACGTCATCAAACATTAAGTATTTCCCACTTAATAATATTTCCAATGTCTAATAGGTAAACGTTTTTTTCCTGTTCTATTATTCTAGATATCATATAACATATGAACTTTGATTTTATTGAGACTTAAAAAAAAATAATAGTATTACTAATAATATTATACCTACTGTTGTAATTTTTTATTTTAATACAGTGTAAAATAAAATTTTAAGTTAATTTTGATATTACACATACATATTAGTTCTAATAGTCACGCAAATTCACTTTAGCCATATTTAAAAAAAAAATCTTAAATAGGTTATCTACACTGTAAAGCACATTTCCGATTTATTCAGAATCAGGTCGTTCGCAATTTATCGCGTAAACACATTCCTGCTCGGAGAAATATTATCTAACATTATAAAATTCATGTAAACACTAACTGGGGCGGGTTCCTAATTTATTGCATATAATTAGCCACGTCAGTGTTAGCTGCTCTCATTGCTACACACGCATTTTAACGTAACGAAAACTAACGACACTTTGCCTTTAAGAAGGCTTAGCCAAGCTTATGATTAGACATTTTTTTTATGTTTCCCCGATTACTCAAAAACAGTTTAATCGATTTGGTTCCCTTTAGTTTTAAAATCAAATTAATTATAATAAAAACGTCTTTCGATTACTTTGAAGTCGATACTTTTTTTTTTTGAACTACAATTATTTTAGAGATTAAGGTTTCGTTAGGGGGATAAAAAAATTGGTATTCAATGACTTCAATGGTATAAGATTTAATGTATTTGGTTTTTTTACCTTTTAGTTTCAATAAAAAACG
The DNA here is from genome assembly GCA_037950945.1 of Hypolimnas misippus. Classification (NCBI taxonomy): domain Eukaryota; kingdom Metazoa; phylum Arthropoda; class Insecta; order Lepidoptera; family Nymphalidae; genus Hypolimnas; species Hypolimnas misippus. Next base: position 13,045,160 of record JBBEEQ010000024.1, on the reverse strand, counting down.
TTTTTTAAAGTTATACTATACACTACAAAGTAATACATATATGCCAAAATCATTACGCACTGTCGTGAAAAACATCTCTGAAAATATGTCTTGATAACATCTAGACTGATCAAAGCATTTGCCAATTGATAAACACTTGGTTAATTCCGAAGAGACACTGCGGACGTTTAGGGTTGTCAATAATAAAATAAAACTTTAAAAATAATAATGTTCTTCTAAACCTTCGCCCTTTACTGATCTGATAGAATGATTTAACATGTAAGCTATACCTTTAAAAATTTGTTAAAAACTACTTCTAATTTTGTTCAACATTTGATTAGATGCAAATGTACAACATTCTACCCAAAACACAATTTTTTTTTCATATAAATCGTGTTCCTTGCCTGTTGTGTCCGCCTTTTTTTCTCGCCTGGACGATACCCGATTCAATTGCTGCCCCCAACACGAGACCCCACGACCTTGCGTGCCGAGATACCGTGGAAAGATCCGTCGATCCATCACGTCGCATTCGCTTATCGACACTTACAAACCGGTATCGGATTTTTAAGAAATTCTTCCATTAATTCTAAACATGTCAAAGTCGGATTTCGCAAAGATTCACGTCGTTGGGCCAACGATTTATGTTTATCTAAAAAACACCAATGATTTTACTCGCTAATAACTTTGATTGATGATATTATTATTGTTTGTTTATGTTCATTTTAAGTTTGTGTTAAAATCCTTTTTGTACTCAGCGGTGAAAACAAAGCGAGGAAACTTACATATGTTGGGAGAAAATCTGACACATGTATTTACATTCGCCTCCGCGGCTTAGATTAAGATTTTAACCTTCTCCTCCATAGAAGACGAGGCCCAGCGGTAGGACACTTACGGGCTGTTACAATATATGTAAATATAAATTTTAAAAAATCTTATTTTTTATTCTTTGATCTTAAGAGTCATGCGGAGTTGTGATGTGATGTTTTGTGAGGATGCTTGGTTGTAAATCAACTATTTTGTTTATAATTTTTGTGGCCTGATGACGTGAAAGTCGAAATTAACCTAATGATAAGCTATCTGTAATAATTTTATTTTTGTTCTAAAGAATTAAAAAAAAAAACTTTTTTTAATCTGCATCTTGCAAGCTTGCTTATCACAATATCGATTTAAAATACAACGCTGCGATTGTTTATCTAATTCTCTGATAACGTTAATTACCTGTAATAATATCAAGAATTCTAAAAAAATTTCACGAAACACGCAGAAATAAAACAAATCTTTGCAACAAAGTAGAAAAATACTTTTACCTATAATTATAGAGTACACTCGTCTGTTCTTTTACGATTATTTTATTAATCAAAGAAAATCGATAGAATTTATTGCAATCGGACCAAACGGTATTAGAAACTCGATATTATTGTTTCGTATCGGATAGATTTACAATCGATTATTCGATAGAATCGAGCAACAACTCTATTTCATGATTTATCACCGCGTTTCACTTTCGCCCGGTACAAAAGTATTCATATAAATCAACCAGAATCAATTAATACGAAACCTTTAGGTTTTAATACTAAATGACTTTCGATCAAGTCTTCATCACTCACTTGTATAAAAATAAAAATCACTAAACACTTTTCCATTACTTTTTTAAATTGAAAATAAGTTTCTATTAAAAACTTCTTTAGTAATGTTTACTAAACATATTATAAAAAATGAAATAATTATGGAATTATCTCGGTGATTGATCACTTAACTTAGAACTATGCATTTTCAACAACCTCGCCCAAATATAATAACTTTTGATTCATGGATATTAATAATTATCTGTCTTAAAACCTATTTTTACTATTTTCCTATACTTCATTTACTAATTATACTACATACTTTTAGTATCAATTGTTTTATTTTCTAAATGAATAGGCTTTCTTTAATCGTTTTAATTGTTTCTCCCTATTTATCAATTGCATAAAGTCATTGCCATCTGACCTCCGCGACCCATTAGGGGCAATCAAGAAATACGCATAATCAGGCTAACGCTGATTAATCATACAATGTAGTGAGTTCAAACCAGTACATTGGAAACATAAACATACTCTATATGGAAACTTATCAACGACTAGGTATAGGTAGAATCTTACTATTTTAATATAATAGGATTCTATCTTTAACGGTCTCAAATTTAATGTACTTCAACGCGATCACAATACATACCATACTGGTCCGAAATATTAACTACATAAAAATGTACCGTGGTATGTACTTGTACGGTTATTATAAAAAAAAGATTAAGTTTTTTTTCCGTATTGTCGATAAACACCTCAGCCATAATGCCAAAATAGTTTACACACAAAATTTGTCGATAAAAAATCGTAAAACTTCGCAAAAAATTTTAAACTAGTTACATTAATATTCATCATTTCCTTTATTTCGTATATTCATTCAGTTAATGTAAATAATTGACTTAATTTATCTTTTATATACATATATATAAATAACTGGCAAATGAGCAGGCGGAACTCCTGGTCGCGAGTGATCACCGCGGCCCATGGACATTTTTCAGCTCCAGAGGAACCACAAATACGTTGCCAGCTTAAAGCAAGCATAAAGGATGAAAAGGAATAGGAAGTCATTAAAAGAATGGAAAAAGCTTCGTGCTCTCGCACTCACCGTACAAAACGCGGCTATATTAGTTACTTCACGCTGATCATTTATGAGTGAGGTACTGTCCCGGTCGAGCTAGTGTATCTTAGTAAATTAAGAGTTATCTTGTTAAAATAATTGTATAGACATTTTTATATGAAGCGAAGTTTTTTTTTTTATTGCGAATATGACAAAGACTACACTTATGATGCTTATATGTTCGTATTAATAAGTTAATGTCACTTCGTCTGGTAGGCTGGCAGCATCGAGGGGAAAAGTAGTTGGACATGTCGCCGTCGAGTACGCGACACCACAAACTCCGGCACACTTTCGCGTAAAGTGTATGATAAACTTTATAATATAATTTAATGTAATTTTATAAATCTATGGAAGCCGTAATAGCAAAAAAGGTAATAAAGTCCGTACAGAAAGCAACACGTAAATATTTTTAAGTTGAATAAAAACATATTTTTTTTTTATTATTAAAAAAAGTTCAATAAGCATATGTTAGGCACGAATATCAAATGTTTTATTTAAAAAAATACTCAAAATTGTTCGAAGATTAAAGAAATATTGAATAATCGAGCTGTTATTACCACTGTCTATGAAATTTCTCTGAAAGTGCATTCGCAAACAAATAAGTAGGATAATTTTAAAGAAGTTTCAAAGTTCACACTATTGCTTTTAAGTACCCTTTATTTTAAAGACATACGATCCAATTTATTTGTAAACTTTACAAAAATATTTTGTTTAGCTTAGTTATATGTTTACATTTTATAATTAAAGAAAATCAAAATATACTACTTAATTCAGAATAGCTTTTTATGCACATACCAAAGTTTATTTTTATTTTCAGTAAATTTATTGTCTCATATATAATAATTTGCATTCTAGCATTTCATTTATGTCAATGTAAGATACACTTAAGTATACCATGACAACATCAAATTTAAGTAAACATTATAATTTAAATCATAATAAAACTGGATGATAAATCTCATAATTAGTTTTTTTGTATTATAAAGAAATAGTTTCTCGATTGAGTTGTTTTTATTTCACGCTTCAAGTACTTCACGAGTTCTTTACAGACTATGTGCTATCTTAAATTATCAAGGTAGTCAGTACTCATCAGTCATCTTTATCAGGAATGCAGAGATAAACATTATAGCAAGCTTATTTCACAACGACATTGTAAATTATACACTTAAAACAATCACACACATACGCTATCTCACGTCCATGTGTGATGTAAAGTGCTGTAACAACACAACACACATACACGCTGATAGGTAACAGATATGTTCTATCAGCATTGGCCATGAATTGTTTCATAGTGTATTGAGGTAATAATTTTATTGTGTACTTTTTGTCTCTTATGTACCCACAAATGATTTTATTAAAAATAATTCTTGAGTTCAATAACATTTATAAAAACTTTGAAATTAAACATGTTCTCAATAACTTTGTACATATTTTTTTTTTTTGTTTACTTAAAAAAGTACCGCCGAAAAAGTTTGAAAAGTACACGTGACTTAAAGTTTGCAAACTATCTTACCTTGCGAAGGGTGTCTGTTCGACGTGGTAGACGTCTGTGATGGGCTCCGTACGCATGATGCTGCGGAGACGCTCCTCAGAGAGCTCCAGCAGTCCATCACTCGCCGTTTTGAAGTCAGACTTGGTTAAAGCACTCAAAACACTCATTTTCAACGTGTCGCGACTAACGACCCTTTAGCAACGAAAAATGCTCCAAAGTGTCACAAAACGAAACACAGTAGTACTTATACTCAACGAATACACTTATACGTTATAAAAGCATCAATTAGACCATAAGAAACATTTTAAATGCCTCCGATTTCTCAAAAGGTAACTGAATGCTCTCCCTTGTCATTGCGAGAAGCGGTTACGGTATCGAAGGCTCCAAGCTCCACAATAATTCGACACGATTAATAAACAAACGTTTGTTTCACTTCATTTTCTTTACGAAAAGTAATAAGACAATTTGTTTATTTACACACGCGTTTCGATAAAAACTTAAATTTGACAAACGCGGCAGGACAGCTGCGTATCGACGAGTCGACCGCACTTCGCCGTACACGTTTCTGTCGCTAGTGCTCGTCGCGGACTCTCGGCGGCCGATACTATTCAAATTCCGCTTCTGGCGAATGTCACTATTCCGTTGTTTCAAGTTCGAAAGTTGCACACTGTACGTCATCTAGGGTCATAAAGTTTCTCAACTTATTGCTAGATGTCACTACTGCCAAATCGTATTATGTTGCCAGATTAAAAAAAAAGACAACATCGTTGTCACTTAAATAATATTAAATTGAAATAAAATCTCTAAAATTAATTATCAACGTTATATATATATATTTTTTTCTAAATCAAATGATATTTAAGAATTTCTTTAGTTTTATAGCGACATCTATTGACAAAAGTTAAACGATGAAAATTTTGACTTGCTGTTTTCAACATTGACGATAGATGGCAATTATAGCATATTATAGGTATTATTAGTTATATAAATAGTCATATTTAACTTTTTTTTCTAAGAATATAATATGTATAAATTTATCGAATTTAAAGTTTTATGTACTCGACTGTTGCGCACCTCGTATTCAGACGTTAAGATTTACGTAAATGAACCTATACTCAATTTTAATATTAAATTTCATACCGTCAATTTATTGCTTTTTTGCAATTTAAAAATTTAGTCTAAAAATATGTCAGCTACATCTCATAATTAATTTACCAAATAACATATAAAAGTGTTAAAACTGTCTTTTAATTGATTTATTGAAAGAGGTGAAAATTGATTAAAATTTGAGATTAGCGAAAAAGTAATTCAGTTAAATCATATGCGTAACGTGATACATTTTGGTCATAGATGCAATAGACGTTAATAAATAAACGTGAGAAATTTAACTTCAAACACGTATAAATTGTTCAAATGTAATGTGATTTGTTGAGAAATAGCATAGTTTTACAATATTCATTCCGCTTTGAATGCCTATATACCTTAAATATTGAGTATATTAATTAAATTGCTAAATCGCCTTTAAAATATGTAAAAAAATTATTGACGAAACGCTTATAGACTCAACAAAACTTTATAAACTATTGCTATTTTAACGTTTATTGTTTCGAAATAGAAAGCTACCCTAGAAAAAAAGAATTGTCAAGTCTTCTTCACAGGCATAAAATATAGGGCCATTTTTTATTACTATAAAATAAATTTTATTGAATAAATGCCGTGTATGCGACAAACATACATATACAGACGTTGAAAAATTGGGTAAATATCGGCAAAGTTTAAAACTTATTTTGTTAATTTTTGTATAATACTAAACAATCTAGTGACATGATTATTTGAAAATGCAATATTTACGATTAACAACACATAAAATAAAAAGTCATAAAATCTCATAAAGCTATTTAATCGTTAGTCAAAAATAGTACAACGCAAAATTTCAAAAAGGTACATCTTATTGCGGTCTCACCCATGTGTTTTAAAAATTTTATTTATATAAATAATGATCACAATAAAATTATTTTAATAACTATTTACTTATTTTTATTTTTTTCCCAGTAAATTGTTATTAATTTTGTAAATAAGGCGGCACCAGGGTTGTTAATATTCTTGAAAAATTCTTCATTATCAAGCAGTGCCAGCCACTCCGCGCATCGAGGAAACCTGTTATTAGAATATTAGAAAATTAGTTAGGATTATGTAAATATACATTTTGGCAATGAAAAATAATTGTAGCGAGATGAGCGACTGCAAAATGAACGTATTGAAAATAATCACAAAAAGTAGGTTCAGATTCTTGATATAAGTTGTTCATAAATTAAAATTGAGTATTTTAAAACACATCTGCACTAAAAACTATCATTTTTTTACAATTTTATACTTAATCTATATAAATTAAAATTTATTCCGAAACCATTAATTAGATTGTGATAAAACTTTGATAGCGAGTTCTGGGTACACTCAAAAAGGTTCTTTGAAAAGTACATATACATTTTCAATAGTCAATTAATTAAAATAGTGAAATGTTCAGTCATTGTTGTACAATGTTCAATGATTGAATTAAAATTTGTACCAATTGTAGTACACTTCACCATTTACATTGCTTGTTTTATAAAAAAAAATCAAATTACCTGTTTTCATCAATCTTGCGGATAACTTGCATCGCAGTGGTAGTGGTTCCCAGCGAGAGGTCCGCTATGGTCAGGTGATTGGACGCTATGTACTTGTTATTTTGCAAGTACGCTTCTAAAACTGAATACGATTCGTCGATGTCATCTAACTGAGCGGGCGATGGTCCTTCGAGCCCGTGTAATAATGTTGGCAACTGAAATTGTTATGAAAGAGTCAACAATTACATTGTTTCATATTTATTATTTTCATTTTCGTTCTTTTTTTTTAAATTAAATTGAGCAATTTTAACTTTGAAGTGTGAAATAACCAATTCAATCAATTATAAATAACTTTTAGAATATGAAAGGAGATAATCATATTCAGTTTACATAATTTGTATAACATTATTTAAGTACCAAATCTCATATTTAAAATTTATTTTTTATAATTTAAATTAAATCAATAACAAATTATATATTTTTAATACAGTCCTATTATTTGATTATATATTGTCTAGATTCCTATTCCGCCATTTCAAATGTCAAAAATGCAAAGGTTGTGAAATTTCGGGAGCGCCAACTAGTGCAGACGAGTTTTTGCTCTCCACAAAATAATAAAAATGGCGTCTTGTGCAATAACATTTTGTAGAAACTATTCAGATAAAAAGGATAAAATAAAAATGTTTACATTCCAGCAATAACAATTGTCTTTTATGCATATTACATATTTTATGTATGATGCATAAATTGTTAAATTAATTATTAAATTTTTTTTTTTAATTTATGAAAACGATATTTTTCTAATCTGTGTTGACAATATAGTTGCATTCCATTTCCATTGGTCTGTCTATGTACTAATAAAAACATTTTCTGTCATACTACAAAAGACGCATTAAAACCATTTTGAACACGTGTCTAACTAAACAGTGTTTAAGATTTAAACATTGCTTAAAATATTATCAAAATTGCTTAATAAACTCATAAAAAAACTTATTGATAAAATGTTATACGTTACATTTGACAGCAAACATAGGTTGTAAACATCTATTAAACTCACTTAAACGTATATTAATCTATGTCTAAAGCATGTTTAACTCAAAACTGTCTTAGACGCGCGTTTAACGTCTGTTTAAATCTTTTGTAGTAAGGCAGTTTATGTTTAAATATTGAAATGCACAGTATACTAAATAAACAATTAATGTATATGCCCTTAATTAAGTTATACATAAGTGACTCACTACTTTCAATCGTAAAACTGACACCCCATTCTTTAGTCAAGCTATATAGTTTAGCAAAAAAATGTTTTTATAATACATTATTTAGTAAAAAAATAATTAAGTTTACTTTCCGTTACGTTTTCATCAGAACCCATGAATATTTTTGCTCAAGCCACAGCTTCAAAAGTAAATGTAACTTGTATATTTTTTGATAATATAACTGCTAAAATATATCAAAGATCATCCATATACCAAAATATTCAAAACTGTTCTAACACCTTTAAACTTGCATGCAGAAATTGCCCTATTTTAATTGTAAAATATTTTTATCTGACAACCCTTTGCACGCACACTAACGTAATGGCGCTAGTGTCAGGTTGCGAAAACGATACATAAAAATGTCAACGGTAGTATGAAGAGGCAGTTGTCTAGACAAAACTTAAACAAAGGTTCTTTTAATTGTTTTTAATTTGTCCTCTTAGTGGTCATGTAAATCCAAATTCGAATATTTACCGCAACAACTTTAAGCCTGTTGAAGAGGACCCCGGCATCGTAGAAGAGACACTGATCTATGATAGCCCTGCTCTGTACCTCGCTGGGATACAGCCTCTCTTGCTTGTCACCTCCGTATTTACCGAGGAGGTACTTCATTATTGCATGGCTGGAAAATAAAATTTATAAATTATCTATAAATAATGACTACCTGTCCTGGCTGACTGACTTTAACATCTGATACTTTTATACGAGAAATATTCACTAAAGAGTTTTGGAAATTTTACCCTAAGGGTATAAAATAAGGAATAAACGGATGTAAGGAAGTCTGCCATTTTAAAAGTTAAAAACACGAAATTTTATATGCATATGTCTGGATATAAATGCAATTGTATAGCTTTTTTCAGAACATTAGCCCTAAGAGGGTGAAGCCGAGGTGATCGCTCGCAGTTTTTATATTTTAGAATGTTATGTGAGTAATAATACCTTTCAGAAACTATGAAATCACCATCTTGAAGCACTGGAATAGTTCCCATGGGATTGATCTGAAAATTATTTTTTAGGTAATATACATTAAAAGTATTTGTTGATATATTTTTGCGTAAGATTTTGAAGTAATTCATAATAATCTCTTTAATCATTTTCCATCTACTGGTTAAAAAAATAGTTTAGTAAAAAGTCACATATGAGATTTTGTAAGCTTCCAAAAAATTAAAAATTCCGACTTGAACGAATTTTAAGTACATTTTTAAATGGTTACATGTCGGGAAACATGTAAACGTGAAGAATTCCAATTATTTCACACAAGTTTCCATGTGAAATTAAAATTTATAAATTACCTTCTTAAATTCGGGGGACTTGTGCTCCAACTTAAGCAGAGCTGGCTCCTTGTACTCGAACTTCAGTCCGAGTATCTCCCCGAGCATTAGAACAGCGTTTGATGGCGGGCTGGCGTCATGTTTGTATAGAAGAAGACGCGGCAGCCTCGACACTAAAAAAATAAGATAAAACTATCTCCTCTTAATCACTTTACAAGAAATATAAAGGATTTTAACCCTAGAACAGTGTATCCCATTAGTCAGTCGCGACATCAGAATAAAATACCGGGTCGCAACATTTCCGCCGTGTTTTAAAAATCATACCGTCTCTCGATCGACGCATCTTAAACCATCACTATCAAAATAGAATACTATACAAAACATTTGTTACATTTAATAAATGTGTATAATTTTATTTAAACATAAAGTAAAATAAGGTCCTAATGGAACCAGCTTGGGTTTAAAAGTATTAAATGGGTCACGAAGGGGTAGTAAGAAAGAAGAAAACACTGCTTTAAAAATATTTCACTCAACATTAAATTAAAGAAGAGATTTAAGAAGTATTTAATAAGTATCATTAAAGAAATGTCTAAAAGATTGTCCTAATGCCTAATTTTGTGTTCTGCGCAGCGTAATGCGCATAGTTCAGATCAACACACGTGAAGCCAGGACCCAGGTATAATAAACATAAATTCATACCTTCCTTAGCCATGGTAGGTCAAGCTTCTTTTGACTTCTTCTCAAAACGCTCTCTGTAAGTAGGTATATTGAAGTTATCGTAAAAAAATATAAAAATACCAAGTATTACATATTATAATACTATTATTTTATTAAATTTTTATACTAACTACTATTTACTAATGTGAATTAAATTCTGACAATAATAATTACATTACACTTTATGTATGCTGCATAATTGGACGCTGATAAGCAATACTGTGTCAAGCCACACGGACTTTATTTTTTAGAAAATGGCGTCTAAAGATGTCAAACCTACGCTTAACAAATTGGTTTGTAGATGTACATATCCATATTTACAATGAAAAGTTTTATCTCAGAATTAGTCTTTGTAATATATGAGATTATTTTATATTGCGAAATTTAGCACATACTTCAACAATCGAAACATTTAATTAAAGAACTTTTTTCCGTATTTATTTAGTTTAGATGACTTAAATTTTTTTAATAATGTTTAATAGATGATGCATTATCAAAATACACCAATATCTCCGAAATTGACTTTTTGTGGGTTGCCACATTATTGCTTATCAGCACCCAATTATGTTATATATATTCTTTATAACGAATCGCGAGAAAGATTAACAACAAAAACAATACTGTTAGAAATGTAATCTAAAACTATTTATTACTAAAATTAATTTTAGAATTGTTAAACATACCTGTACTATTGATAATGTTCAACCGTAAAATGATTTCCTATTTATAAATCAACAATAGTTTCATAATTATTAACACAAATCTTTTATCTCCGTCTTACTCATATATTTGTCTCTTTCATTACTTGATGTATTATCAAGTTACCTAGCTGGGTATTTCTGTATTAGCGTAACGATAAAAATTATACTATGTGATAGGATACAATTTTATCAACAAATTGTTAAAATATATATATATTCTTAATTTTTTTGGTCTTACCTAAAAGATCATGCCTTTACTAATAATGGCTGTAATATAAAGCGTTAGCGATAAGATAATGTGTAGATGGAAATCGCTAAAAAAGAATTGGACCAAATCATTATCAGCTATGAGGCCTATCAAGGTGAATGACTCAATTGGCATTATAATTATGTAATATACAATGTTAATACTAGTAAAGTCAATAAATATTATTATATAATTCTAGTTATATAATAGAAAAAATAATAGGAAAACTGTTAGTGAAATTCATTTTGTACAGGTTAAAATGTGAGCACCTACCGTCATAGTTTAGTTTTGCATACAAAATCAACATGTCTGACTATATTTCTTTATGGCAATGGGAAAGGGGGCTTGTCAAATCAAATCTTGGTTGGGGCTATACTTTGTCATGATAATCACTAAAACTTTTAAAATCGCACAATATTTTACCAATTAGCCATTAGGAATGAACGGATGCATTTGACTTACCCCCCCCCCCCCCCCCCCCGCCCCTCTTCTGGATCTACACAATTTTTATACATATATACAAGACTAGCTGTTTTTCGCGGTTTCACTCGCGTTTATAGTTACTGCTTCGCTCTTATGAGTCGTAGCGTGATGTAATATAGCATATAACCTTCCTCAATAAACGAGCTATTAAACGCAAAAAGATTTTCCTATCAGCAGTTTTAGAGATTACCCTTTACGGACAAACTTATAAAATATTCACAATATTACACAACACAAAAAATAATTGGAACCGGAGCTCAAAATAGACATAATAACATCAATAATATTGAGTCTTATCTATATACAAATCTAAATACAAAAAAAAAATAATATTTGTGTCTTTGTTCTGTATGCGCAAAACCATTTATCGGAGATTGAGATTGAGATAAAACTTTGGTAGGGTGTTATAGGAACGCTCACAAGGGTCCCTGGCCCAAAACATATGTATACTCTAGATGTCATTGCAATGCATGTTGGGCACAACTAGTCAATAAATAAAAATAGTAGAATATTTAATAATTTGCACAAAGTGACAACTGAACAACAAATCCTTAACCATTAACTTCCATTGAGGTAGAGCCAAGCTATAGCCTAAAGACTACAATTCGTATACGGGCTGGCTCGACCGGGGCAATACCTCACTCTGACAGAAGATCGGCAAGAAGCTCATATAGCTGCGTTTCTTAGGGTGAGAGAACTGGAAGCCTAATACCCACTATTCCTTTCCTTACTTCCTATTTCCTTTTACCATTTTTTTTAGCTGGCAACACATTTGTGACTTCTCCGGGTAGCAAATATCCATGGGTGGTGGTAAACACTTAACATCGTCTCGCCTGCTCGTTTGCCAGCTATTTTCTATATATAAAAAAATGCTTATTTCATAAAAATAATATAAAATTACCTGTCTCCATCAAGCTTGCGGATAACTTGCATCGCAGTGGTAGTGGTTCCCAGCGAGAGGTCCGCTATGGTCAGGTGATTGGGCGCTATGTACTTGTTATTTTGCAAGTACGCTTCTAAAACTGAATACGAATCGTCGATGTCATCTAACTGAGCGGGCGATGGTCCTTCGAGTCCGTGTAATAATGTTGGCTACTGAAATTGGTAAGAAAGAGGCGTTAATTACTTTGTTTTAGAATTATTATTATTGAGATTGCAATATATACTTATATTCGTGTAGCAGAATGAAAATGTATAATTTAATATGATTTGTTGGAGCATTGGCATTTATATAATAATATTAGAAGGTTTAATTTAACTCGCAATGTATGTATGTAACTACGTTGCAAATTAAATATTTTCAAATTATATGCATTGTTTTATTTTCTTCCTCATAATGGTAATTTAAATTCAAATTTGTATAGTTACCGCAACATTTTTAAGCCTGTTGAAGAGTACCCCGGCATCATAGAAGAGACACTGATCTACGATAGCTCAGCTTTGCACCTCGCTGGAATACAGCCTCTCTTGCTTGTCACCTCCGTATTTAGCGTGGAGTGTTTGCTTTGCTCCAGTCTTTGAAATAAAAAACTGGGACATCGCGTTGTTTTGCGACTTATTTTATACTTATCTTTATTATGTCGATATGCTTAACCTTTGAATATATATTTCTTCAAACCGTCTTTGACTATGTAACCTGTTAGATGGCTGATTTTGATTTAATTTTTTTCCGTGTTTAAATGGGCGCGTCTCTAGATGATTTAGATTCCCAATTGACCCCGGTAGGTGGCGCAATTATTGGAAAACATCTGTTTATTAATAAATATAACTTCATACCTTCTTTAGCCATTGTTGATAAAGCTTCTTTTGATTTCTTCTTAAAAATACTATCGAGCAGTATACTGTTTAAATGTTGAAATAAGAACGGTTTCCGTTAAAAACAGTTTCATGTGTGGTTATTGCAAAAATGATGGAAATACTAAGTATTAAATGTAGGTATTTCATTTTTATAATAACTTCTAATGATTAATACTAATTAAAATCTGACAATCATTTTTACTTCATGTGTGCTGCATAATTAACTTTATCAGGATTCACGAAAAAGATTATATTTATTTAAAAGAACAATGTTAAAAACGTTATCTAAAATTATTTATTAATAAAATTACCTTTCAAATTATCAAACATACCTGTACTATTATATTTGATAATATTCTACCATAAAATGATTTTCTATTTATAATTCAACAATAGTGTAATAATTATGAACACAAATCGTTTTTCTCCTTCTACTCAAATATTTGTCTCTTTCATTACTGATGTATTACAATGTTACTTACCAACCTGGAGATATTTTTGTGTTGGCGTAACGATAATAATTATACAATGCACTAATATATTATTTTATATACGTCGCAGCCAAATAGCTTAATAAGCCGACCAATTATTAACCTAGCCTCCTTACTATACAGCGCCGTTCAACCAGCTTCCTGAACGATATGCAGCCGTAGCGTTTTTTACAATATTTAATGAACTGACTAGTTGATGCTTAGGCCTTTTTTTAAATTTAACTACCAGTTTAGGATACAAGTCATTTGCAGCTTAGGCCATTCATACAACAAGGTCAAAATGTGAAAAAAGAAAAAGGATGAAATAGCTGACATTAGAAATTGTTTATTACACTATTTTAAAATATAATATATTGTTATTTAAAAATTAGAACCGAATCAACCAACCCAGACTTCTCCCAGTACTGGTCTGTTCTCCTAGCGTTTTGTCAAGGCAGAAAGGTTGCTCGCCTCGCAGCGCCGGAAACATTAATAACACTAATTGGTATTAAAAAGACCCTCAAAAAATTTAGCCACTATAACTCCAAGGAACTAAATTTAAATAAATAGACTAGGCATGCAGTTGAACGATGAATAGGCTAGGAAAGTAGTTAAACCATACTGTTCCAAGTCATTTGCCTAGATGAGTGATTTAAGTCTGAATATCATTCACGAAGCTAGTTGAACGGCGCCGTATAGAAAGAACGCTAGGTTGTTAATAGATCGGCTTTTTAAACTTTTTACCTGCGACATATACATGTTAATAAAAACGTTATTTAAAAAAAATATGTTTTCTTAATTTTTCTTTTGAATTTACCTAAAAGTATGATCACAGTTTCTAATAGTTGCTATGTCATTATATTGCGTAAACGATTAGATAATATTTTGATGGAAATCTAAATCTATAAAAGAACTGGACAAAATCATTATCAGCGATGAGGCCTATCAAGGTGAATGACTCAGCTGGCATTATAATTATGCAATATACTAAAATATACAATGTTAATACTAGAAATGTCAATAAAAGATTTCATGATTTAAATCTAGTCATGTTATAGGACAAATGTTAGAAACAAAATTATTAGAAACTTATTTTGTACTGGTTAAAATATTAGTACCTGCCATCTTAGTTCAATTTTGCACACAAAATTAACATACCTATTGCTTTTTTGCAATGGGAAAGAGGGCTTGGTCAGACCAAATTTTGGTTGAGGTTATGCTTATATAAGCATATATGGATGCTGATAAGCAATACTGTGTCAACCCACAAAAAGTTAAATTCGGAGATATTGGTGTATTTTGATGCTGCATCACCTATTTATCATTATTCAATAATAAATACAGTCATAGAAATTAAATAACCACGGTAAAAGTTTCTTAATTAAATGTTTTGAATTTCAAGGTACTTCCATATTTTGTACTTTATACAATAGTCTCATATATTTATTAAACTTTTTATGAAATAATATATTGAACATATCTGCCTGCTTTAAATTCATTATACCTTTTATCAAAAAAGAAAAGAAAATATGGATAAAAACTTATTCAACCTAACTTATAAAGAATAAGTTAGACATCTTTAGACGCCATTTTCTCAAAATGAAGTTCGTGTGGCTTGACACAGTATTGCTTATCAGCGTCCATATAGCTATGCTTTTTCATGATAAACACTAACTCTTAAAAAATTCACAATATTTCTTCAATTAGACAGATGCATTTTACCCTTACCATGCATTTAAGGGTTAAATACTAACAACTAGAAAAGAGCTGATAACCTTGAAACGTTTCAATAGATCTGCATAAATTATAGGATATATGTTTTTAACCGACTTCCGAAAAAGGAAGAGGTTACCAATTGGTTTTTAAATCGAAATAACTGGAATAAGTATGTCATTCGATAAAAGAAAATTACAATTTTTTGTTTTTAAATTCAGTTCTCTTATTTCATCTTTTAAAAGTCTTGTTTAATAAAAGGATAAACTATCATTTAAATAAGTTAACCCGTAGAATTACGATTAACTGGGTTATTATGCATGCTTACTATATAATATAATATAATATTTACCTTCATAAAATACACAAGTATACAAATATATACTACATTAAATTTGTGATCATTTTCAAAATAAAAGGACTTATTTATAAAAATAGTCTATTATATTACTTAGATTAGATTATATAAATATAGAATAGCCACAATCACGAACTTGGTGGAAAGAATTTATTAACAATATCAATGATCTTTCTGACTTCTTCCTCGGATAATCTTTCTTCACTTTCTTGTACAATCTGAAATCAGACAGAATATATTTTTATATTTCGTTGGGGATTGTGTACGACCATGTAGCTAGATTTTGTTTTATAACCATTATTGCATCAAATTTCATTATTGAATAATATAATTTAATATTTGGTTCAAATTTCGAATTTATAAGAAAAGCTAGATACACAGTTTTGCAGTATCAATATTCTTTCTTTTTCATGGATTACAGGACAGAAAAATAAATTTATGGAATTTATAATTCTCCTTCACCACCAAGATCAAGCTGAATTTTGAATATAAATAAGCATTGCAATAAATGTGGGATTTGTACCCATAATCAATGGTTAATATTCACAAACAATTACTAGTTACACAAAGCTTTCTTGGATCAATATTATAAATAAAGTAAAGTAACAGCCTGTAAATGTCTTGCTGCTGTGTGATGGCCTCCTCTCCTATTAAGAAGGTTTATAGCTTAAACGCTAATATACTGTGGGGCAGATATACATTTGTCAGATGTCCAGATGTAGGTCTCCTCACAATATTTTCTCAATATTATAATCAATAAATTTTAACTTACCAGTTGTATTTCTAATTCAGTCCTCGGAGGAGTGTTCACCATCATTAATTTCTCAGATTTTGTCAATTTGAAACCTTTCATAGCCTCTAGGAAATTTTTTATAGATTCTGCACTTTGATTTTTGCATTCTGTATCTTGTAAATAATGAACAGTCTAAAACAAAATAAAATATCATAAATTGATTTGGGGCAAGATTTACACTTGTACTTAAGTAAAAACACCTAATCATTATCAGTGTCTTATTTTTGACACTTACAGCTTTAGTAAAGCTACAGAGTCTTAGAGTTTCAGGGTAAAACTTAAAAGTATAATTCTCACATGAGGAAAGAAAATATTCAATGTAATAATAGAAATTGTTAAGTACAGGGAATGGGCAATTATTAAAGTAACAAAATATACTTTAAAAAAATATATATATACTCCTCAGTAGGTTACTAGCACTTATTATATATTAATCAAGCATTGATCTATAAATCTTGATATTGATTTCTGGGCGATACCACATTAACAATTTGGATGAAATTTTAGATAATACATTACTATTTAATTTATTTAGATAGCTATCATTACAGAGTTATTTACAGTTCTCAAAAGATTCGAATGACATTGAATGAAGCTTGATTGCCTAGACTAGTAAATAATTATTATAAATGTATTTTATTTATTCATTATAGTTTATTGCATAAAAAGGAAAATGTACAAAGGATGGATTTAACGCTTGAATCTTGAAAAAAGAATTATCCTTTATGTGGGAACTGCTATCTAACCAAATTAGCTTTTATATGGTCAATAGTAAAATGTGTTGTTTTACAATATTATTACAGTAAAAATATAAAATTTATAGGTACTTAAACGAATCTAAAAGTATAACCGCGATATGCTATATGTAATAATCTTAAAAAACTCGATAAAAATTAAATATTAAGTACCTCATATGTAACAGTCGCTAATGATCCTTCTCGTTTATGTTTCTTCTGGGTATTATCTTTCAGCTGTTGCAGAATCTGCATTACTTCATAGTTACATAAAAATGCTGCATTCGTTTTGATACTGAAAAATTAAACAAAAGTAATTATTTATAGTGACATATTTGTGTGATGTAAGAATATGGTGATATTTTTTGACTTGTATAGATTCTGGACGTAACAACGAGTAATGATTGTTTACAAAACAATAACACAAAAAAAACCTATATTTTAGCATACTTTCACGTGTTAATATAAGCTATACAATCAACAAGTCTTAAATTGTACACAAGCTATAAATTAAGTATGATACACTATGATTAAGGATATGAATTGCCAGACTACATTTAAAGTAAGTTAAATATCACATAAACTTACGTTTCCATTTTTCATATTTTTATTGAAGATTAACGATGAACATACAGGTTGCGCTTTAAAATATTATTTTGATTTTTGGATGTAGTCTCCAGTACAAATTATTACAAAAACGTAGATACGTTTTTATAGTAAAATGAAACAATAACTAGCAAATATTAAGATAATTTCGTATTTTCACATGAAAATTGAAAATGACACTGACAATCTTATTTTTCTTTTATACACTGACAATCAGCACCACTCGTCTATAGACAATGAAAATAAAAGATTAAGGTCATAAAGACACTATACACGTTGTTCAAAATAGAAATTGCATTATATAATTTCAGTGAGATGTTTTATCTAAAAATTCTATTTTATTAAACTAAAAATAAAACCTTTACAATAATGATTGTTGCTTTGTTTTTTTTTTAATTATATTAGAAAGTAAAATTAAATTTAACCTAATAGATTTTCTATCTTCAAAGCCAACTAGTACATATTTGATAGTCTTAATTTAACGGTAATTTACGTTTTTGTAACAAAATGTCTGTTTTAAAGTGTATTTTATACAACAGAAATATTATTAAAGCATTTTCTCCAATGCGAATACAAACATGTAATATAGCTCAAGAACATTTTACATCAGGTGTAGCAAAAGTTAAAATTCCTATAGACGCTCTTTATAATCATTATATTAATTTGACTTTACCAAAAGACAAAGTATTTACAACGTACGTCTGGATCGACGGAACTGGAATTAACTTGCGTTCAAAAGATCGCATTATCGATAAAGTGCCATGTGACTTACATATGGTGCCTAAATGGTCTTTTGATGGAAGTTCTACTGGTCAAGCTAAAATTAAAGACTCTGATACAATTTTAGTACCTTGTGGTATATATAGAGATCCATTTCGTTTAAGCCCTCACGTGATAGTTCTCTGTGAAACATTCCACGGCGATGGCATACCAACAGCAACAAACTACAGAGCAAATTGTGCAAAATTACTTAGCAAAATATCAGATCAAGAACCTTTATTCGGCATAGAACAAGAATATACAATATTTGATGCTGATTTGTGGCCTTTAGGATGGCCAAAATGCCGTGGTTTTCCTACAACTAAATCAAAATTATCGTATTGTGGTAACGGGGAACATGTTGCTGGAAGAGAAATCGTAGAATGTCACGCTAGGGCTTGTGTTTATTCTGGCATGGATTACGGAGGATATAATGCCGAGGTCATGAAAGGTTCTTGGGAATTTCAAGTAGGCACAACACTTGGTATTAAAGCTGCAGACGATTTATGGATCGGGCGATATTTATTAGTTAGGATAGCCGAACATTTTGGTAAGATTATCAGTTATCATCCCAAACCAATGGGCAAAGATCAACCAGGAATAGGATGTCATCACAATTTTAGTACAAAAAAAATGAGAGAAGATGGTGGTATAGTCGAAATAGAAAGAGTTTGTAAAATTTTATGTGACCAACATAAAAAATTTATAAAAAGTTATGGTCTTGCTGATGGAGAAGAAAATAGGAAAAGACTAACTGGAAAACACGAAACAGCACCCTTTGATACTTGTAGATGGGCAGTAGCTGATAGAGGAGCATCAATTAGAATTCAAAAGAGCGTTATGTCAAAGGGAAAAGGTTTTCTGGAAGACAGACGACCAGCTGGTGATTGTGATCCTTATAGAGTTTGTTCTCTTCTAGCAGAATGTGTTTAGTAAAAAAAATCTTGATTTTTATTCCAAGAAGATTGCTTATATAATTACACTGGCCGATATAATTGGCTGGAAATAATCCTTTTATAATAAATATGTTTTTATTTCATTGACGTCATTTTATTTTAAAAAAAGTATGTTTCGTGATAGAATTTCTGCACAGATTTTTTGAAGACATTTTTTTAATTTATAAATTTATAGTTTATATTAAAAATATTAAACTGTTCAAAAATGGAAAGTCTATTGAAATGTTTGACTATGTTGCAAAAACATACAAATGTACTCTCTATATCGAAAAGGTATATGCTTAAAGAATCTATTAACCATATTATGAATAAGAAGGTTATGGATAGATATATAAGATTACCTGTGCCCTGTAACAAGGTTTTGGCGACTTATTGTTGGATCGATGGATCAGGTATAAATATGAGATGTAAGGATAGAATTTTAAATTGTACTCCTCATAGCGCCGACGCAGCACCCGGGTGGGCCTTTGATGGCAGTTCTACGGGACAAGCTACTACCGCGAACTCTGACACTTCACTGAAACCATGCGCAGTGTATAAAGATCCATTTAGATTAGAGCCTCATGTACTTGTATTATGTGAAGTATACATGGGAGATGGTTCACCAGCTGCCACAAATCATAGAAAATTCTGTAATGATCTTTGCGAATTTCATAGAGCAGAAGAACCATGGTTCGGTCTGGAACAGGAGTATACAATGTTAGACGTTGACGGTTGGGGCTTGGGCTGGCCAAAGGGTGGTGGTTTTCCAGCTGTTAATTATGAATTCTCTTATTGCGGTATCGGAGCAAAGTATATAGCTGGGAGAGATATCTGTGAAGCTCATACCAAATGCTGTCTTTATGCTGGATGTGATTTTGAAGGTACAAATGCCGAGGTAATGTTTGCTTGCTGGGAATGGCAGATAGGAACAACTATTGGTATTAAAGCTCCAGATGATATGTGGATGTCGAGATATATAATGTCTCGAGTGTCTGAAGATTATGGTGTGGTTATTACATACCATCCAAAGCCCATGGGCCCGAAACATCCAGGGGTTGGAATGCATCACAATTTCAGTACAAAAAGAATGCGTTCTGATGGCGGTTATAAGTTTATTGAAGAGTGTATTAAAAAGTTAGAAAAAAATCATATGAAACATATGAAGAATTATGGAAATGACGAGCAAACTAACCGAATGCGTTTGTCTGGAAAATTCGAAACGGCTCCATTTGATAAGTTTTCATGGGGTATTGCGAATAGGAAGTCTTCTATTCGTCTGCAAAGAAACATTAAAGAAAAAGGAAAGGGTTTCATGGAAGACAGGCGACCAGCTGGAGATTGTGACCCCTATCTTGTTTGTGGATTGTTAATGGATACTTGTTTAGGTTCAGCGGGAAGCGGAGGTAGAGGAGGTAAATGTAAGTAAGTTTAACGTCAGGGTGTTAGTAAACATGTACATACGAGTGTTAGTAAATCTACATCTTGAAATTTGAAATCTAAAAGTGTACGCATATTTAAACATTTTCTTGTAAAAATTTCAAAATATATTTTTTTTTAAACAAATTCATTGTTTTTTAGTCAGTTTATTTTTGTGATTAAATCCTTATAAAAAAAATTATCCGTTTAATTTTTATTTGTAAAAATCGAATTTAGTCAAATCTTAGGTAAAGCTATCATCTTGCGAAAAATAACCTTTACATTTAGAATAATAAAAAAATATAGCATTAAAATACTACTTTAAAATAGTCTAAAGTAAATGCTCAAGATTTAAGTTCAATTTTTGCATGAATTTTAATTAAGAATGCTTATAAAAAACAAATGTCAATTTAATTTCCCAAAATTACTTTCAATTATGAACTTTAGTTTTGCATTTTGATTTTGCTACCAAATGGTCATCGATAAAAGTTATTGCTGTGAATTCCATATATTAGTAGCACGCAAACCACTTGTTTCATATGCGTGCCTAGGTAAGAACTCGTATTTCTATTGCATTCTCAATTTTTCAATAAAACATGCTCAAAAAATAAAAATATAATTAAAGGATCATTTACAAACAATCAAATTTTGCCAGAGAGCCGCACACAGCTGACGTATTCGGTTTACTTTATCTGGATAATTTCTGTATTTTAATGAATATAAATGAAAAAAATAAAATAAAAATAACCTTTTATTAATAATATTATTTATTAATATTAGTAACAAGTGATTTTATATGTATAGATAGTTCGAGTTTAATATTTGACTTGTGGTCCTTACATGTTTGTCTCTTACCTTTGCTTGACATGGTAGAAAAAAGTAACTTGACTATGTTTACCATAGACACTAAAAGTTAGAGTGCGGCCATTTTCATTCTTTTCTCTATTCTTGCCGTCATATGGCGTATTAGTGTGTTCGTTTGGCCGCCATATTAAATGAAATCAATAAAATAAGACAAAATGTCTCCTTACTAAGTGTGTGAAATTAATCCATTAACATCTAGTTTTTGTGTGATTAAAACATCAAGAGGATCATAATGGAGAATTCCTACGGTGTGGGAATTGATAATAGATATGCTCTTTTCTTGGACGATGAGTCCGATCCTCTTGATGCGATAAAAGCTCGAGAGCAAGCAAAAGAGCTCAAAAAAAAGACCAAAGAGGCGGAAAAAGAAAATAAGGGTAAACCCGAAATCAAACCTAAGGGCGCCAGTGTCGTCACGCGGAAGGGCATCAAGGAAACTCAAAATGTGAAGTCGCAGGAAAATAAACCTGGCGAACCACAAAAACCCAAGGGTCCACCGCGAACAAATGATCGGAATGTAGAGAGACCGCCGCCGAGACGCCGCGAGGAGCGTCCACAGAACGGAGCCGTCGAGGGCAAGGAGGGTGCTAGGCCCCTCCGCCGCGAATTCGGTGACCGAAGGCCTAACTTCGAGCGACGTAACTTCAGCGACAACCCGGAAGGAGGCGAACGCCGTGGACCTAGGCCTCCACGCGAACCACGTGACGGGCAACGTGGGCCCAGGCCGGGTTACGACGGTCGCGGAAAACGTGAGTTTGACAGGAGATCGGGCTCTGACAAGACGGGCGTCAAACCCGTCGACAAACGTGAAGGGGCCGGTCCCCACAACTGGGGCACGATCAAGGACGACTTAGACGAATTGAACAAAACCGGATCCGAGGGCGATGTTGCCGAGGAGAAGCCTGCGGACACCGCCGCTGCCGGGGACGCCCAGCAGCCCGAGCCCGAGCGCGCGCCGCCCGCCGAGGAGGAGCCGCGAGAGCTCACGCTCGACGAGTACAAGGCGCTGCGTAACGCTCAACGCATGGCGCCGCAGTACAACCTGCGCAAGGCCGGCGAGGGCGAGGACCTGAGTCAGTGGAAGAACCTGGTCATGCTCGAGAAGAAGAAGGAGGGCGGGGAAGACGACGACAGCGACGAAGAGTACGACATCGCCGACTACCCGCAGCGCGTGGGGCGGCAGAAGCGCGTGCTCGGCATCGAGTTCACGTTCAACGATAACTCACGACGCGGCGGTGCCGGCGGGCGCGGACGCGGTCGCGGGCGCGGACGCGGCGGACGCGGAATGCCGCGCGAGGAGCCGCCGCCGGTAGAGGAGCGGCCTGTGGCACGCAGCCAGGTCGCCCCACCGAAGGTGGACGACAACAAGGATTTCCCCTCTCTCAGCTAGACTCGCAGTGAGTCTCCGTTCTTCTCCCCTTTTGAAAGTACGATAGAGATACAAATTAAAAATTGTATGTACCGTTATTTTTGAAGTAAATATACAAAATATTTACAGAGGTGTGTATTATATTGCATTGAGTTTTAGTCATTTTTGACATACAGTCGTAGAGCCTGCGGGTGATGTGCAGAGTTTTAAAATTTTAAAAAAGAAGGGGATGCGATTTCTCTGTCGAGCTCCCGGTGATGCTCGGGTGTAAGGGAGGGGGAGGACAATCGTTTTAATTTTGCAAACACATAGCGACAGTAACGCATATATGAATCTATCATAACAGTAGCTTGTAATGTAATCACATCTGCTTACAACTTAACTTCGATGAGTTATTATATCCAATAAGTTTTACGACTCGCAGACTGTGACAATAATGGATTAACTCTGTCACAACTTAGCTTAGAATATTTGTGAAGAAAATAACCCATTGCATTTTGTATCACGAGTTTGTGTTGACAGATGCAGACTTTAAAACTGTAAATAGTTATAAATGTTTAAAAGATAAGGTCTTTAATAACAAGGTTGATTTTTGTTGTTACACAAACTTCTTGAAAAATAAACATTTTGTATGTGTGAATTTTGCTTCATTGTTATTATTTTCAAATTATTTTGCTGAATTTTATCCTTTGTTAGTACTTTTGTGTCTTATATTTCTTCCTCCTCCTTGCAACAATTATGTTAATTTATTTCAAATTTTACTGTTGATTTTTACTATTAGCAAGATCAAAAGTAAGATAAAGTATGTATTTCTGTAAACACAGATATTTCTTTAAGGGGTTAATTTATATAAACATTTATTTTACTTCAAGTCCAACAATAAATTTTTTACTTTGTTTCCGAGGCAGTTTAGACCACTTCCTTCTGATAAATATAAATAGAAATCAAACCACATTGTTATGTAAGTAATATTGTATATTGACACATCTGATCACTTTCACACAAAACAAGTTACTTAGAATATACTCATAATAAAACAATGTTCTACAGTAGTTAAATACCCAACATAATAGAACTATTACTTACAGAAATAAACATGAACTTACACAATGTAATTTACACAAAAACACAATAAATAATGTATTTACATTACATATGGAATCAAAATTAGTTTTACACCTGCTTCATTACATGACAATTAATACTTTACGATAATAATTTTGAGCATGTAACTCTTCGTATTAAGTTAATAAAATTTTAAGTTTATATAAATAATTGAGGAACATCAATATTAGCAAAATAATTCACGACATCCACATATGTCAATTATTATATTAATTACATAAATAGGTAAGAGTAACTACAGGGATGAACAAGCAATATTATTATTTCTGTTGCAACTTCTTTATTTATAAGCATATATTTATATTAGCTGACTAGGTAGCGCTATTCATTAATTTTAATAGCTTCTGTTTTAGCCAAATAAAGAGCATTGAGAGACGATCCCTTCTTTAATCTATTTGAATAATTTAAATGAAATATCGCCACGACGGTTACGATTGAAACGTAACCGATAAGACTGTTGTTCGAGCCGGAAAATTAATAAAAAAAATTATAAATTAGTGACGTAAAAGCGTAATAACTAAATATGGGACTTGAGCCCCGATTCACAGCCACAATATACTTCACTTACAATAAAAGCGTTTACAAAGTACAAACCTCGATAGATACGTGGCTAGCTTTATTGTTACAAGTCTGGCACACCTACATACTACGTACATATAGCAAATAGGTATAACTATCTCCGTTCGTCCCTCAACTATACAATCAATTGACTATTATTTACATAGACGACGAGTGATAATATACAGCCGCTAATGGGATTACAATCAACATCGACATTTATATTATATAATTTAAATGAAACGAGAGCGTCCCGTTTTTATTTATATTGGACTCTATGAAAAGGGTGGTTCATTCTATTCCAAAGGTGTTGGTTTCTTCGACGGCGAGCAGCAGCTTCTCGTGTAGCAGCTGGGGTGTGGGGTAGGGGGGGAGGTCGAGCCTGTTGAAGCAAGTGTGGGCTCGCGGGAGGGATTCTATGCGGCCCCAACGCTCGATGCAGAAGCGGCGCGGGCCGGTGGAGCCGCGCAGCGCTGAGAAACCTTCGTAGGGTATCGAGGACGTCCCCGTCACGAACTGGACGAGGCGGAGGCGCTGCTCATTTGTAAATCTGTAACAAATTTGTAAAAGATTATTTTTTTTGTTTTCGATTACCCAAATTACTATAAATATTATACTAATATAGATTTTGTTTTATTGTTTTTTGGGGTAAGAGCTATCCATAAATCACGTGATGTTTTTTTAGCAACTTTTTAAACCCTTTCTCCCCTAGTGGTGCACAGTAAGGTTTTTGTACTTAATACACGATATTTCAACAATCTCTAAATATTTTTGGTGACTTTTTCCCGAACCGCCCCCGCCCATCTTTTGGCCTCACATGATTATTAGACCCCGTAATCTTTGTAACTATTGGATCGATTTAAAAATTCTTCGATCCGAGTAACACAATTCTGGAAGGATATGCTCTGTATGTATAACATGTTTATATGTTGTATATTTTATGATATCTAGCTAATAATTACCAAATAAAATACAACGCATACCTATTCTAGTATTTTATATATTGAAAAATATTTGTTTTTACAAAAGTACTTTTGAATACAATTTTTTTTATCAGTTTGAGAACTTTGGTATACACAAGCCACATCCTTTTTGTTATCTTATACTTTATTATTATAAACGTGATTATGTTTATTATTATAAACGTGATTTAACTTTATAGATACTTCATAACAGAATTTAAATAACCAATTAAGAAATAAAAATTCTAAATCATTCTACAATGTTATAAGATATGGCCGCTATATAACATTTTAAAGTGTAAATTGTTACGCACGGAGAATACCATTTAGTTCATGTTCGTATTTTTCCACGTGGGAGTCGAACCCGCATTGAAACTATTTTAGTTGCTGAACTTAAACTGCAGTCGTCAGGTTTCATTGTACAATACGAACAACGATTATTAAACATACATTCATTTATTTAGATATTATGAATATAAAATCTTTGTCGTAAATTGAGACGGAATGTAATCTATGCCACTAGAAATCTTAGGTTCAGTATGAAATTGGAATTTTATCACGTAGGCTGAGATTTAAAATTAATAATTTTTTATAAAACCATAAGAGAATGTTTGTATTGTATGTGATTAACCGCTTAATCTAAGCTATTAGTTATATTCTATACGACGATATAACCCAAGAGAGGAGCGAGAATCTCGAACTTTCAAGGACGTGCTCAAATTGTTTGCGTGTAAAGTCGCGAAGTATATATAATAAAAAGACGTAAAAAATCCATGGCATGACTAAAATTACAGTAGTTTTTAAAGTAATTTATCCTTAAAAATAGTAAGTAGCCTAATTTAGATAAACATTGTGTACAACAATTATGTACATTATATAGGATATTATTTTATTTACGGAAACATTTTTATTTAACGTTAAATCAGTTTTGGGTCAATGCAATGGCGACAGTGCGAAGTCGACGATAATTTACACAAGCGAAGGTTATCGGTTACTTTCGATAACACTTGAAAGCAAAGTCAGCGCAAATAACTAACCAATCGCAATAAACACTACATGGTATGCATTCGTAAACAACATAAAATACATTGAATGCCCTCATTTTCTTTTATTAGTATTTCCTTTAAACGTGATTTTAATTTAAATACGTAAATTCTAAGTCTAATTAATTTAGAAATAAATTAGAAACTACTATTAAGTCTACCGTGAATATTATTATTAGAGTTTACTTTTCGTTAGGGGCATTCAAGGTCGCGTAAAAGACAAGTTCGCCCTAAAATTTTGAGTAGGTTGTTTTTGGATATTTTGTATTTCGTAATAAGAAGAACGACAATCTATTGAGACCATTTCAACGAGCCCGAAAACGAAACTTCTGCTGAAAGTGAGGACTTATCTATCTTACTAATTCCGGGTGATGCGGCAGCATCAGGTCAAGGTTATGCAACTATGTGTTAAGTTATCTCTGGGGTTCTAGTAACTAGTTTATTCGTAATTATGAATATATTTCTAAGAGTAAGGACGAGCAATCTATCGTAGAGAGAGGGAGGGTGCGTACTGCCGATATATAATAATAACTAACTGATCAACGAGCTACCATAGACAAAATACAGTATTATTTACTTTTATGATATATTCCTAACACTATGTTATTTCATTATCATTCATAGTATAAATAAAGTTCGAGTCGAAACCACTTGTTGTTGTTGGTCGGTCGTTGTTCGGAATCCTTTTGACAACTAGAGCTGATTACCTTCAAACGTGGACAGATCTTCATAAATTATAGCTAGGAACCATTTCGTTTCGCTTTCAAACAAAAAGTCCATTCGTTAGGGACAATGCCACAGATAAACACACAAATACACGTCAAATTTATAACACATATTTGGTTAGGAGCTAAAAATGGAATAAGGGTGTTTGAATACTGTATGAAAAAATATAATTGTAATTTTTTATATTATAATAGTTTTTGTCTGAAGTTATCGTCTAATCAAATATCTATATCGTTGTTTCTTAAAATTATTTACAAAAATTAATCGAGTTTATCTATGTTTCCATCTAATTGTGTAGTAAAATGCCAGACACGGATGTGATAGACGGAATATTAATTTTAAAGAATAACAAAATGCTTTTTCCAAGCAGAATAACTGGAAAGTCTTATCTTATTAAAATTGTCATATTCGCTCTTCGAATGACAATAAATATTAAATTTAAAATCTAATTAAGATAATTTTATCTAAATGACAATCGCTGAATGCTTATTTTCGGCAAGTCATCACTGTTAAGTTAATAAAAGATATACACAAAATACTTTGTAAAAATAACTGATTCTAAAGTTCAATAGGAAATAACATATAATGTATTATGAATTAATACATCATATTTCAAGTAAACAAAACGAAAAACCGAAATTTTATACAATATATAGGTAAAAAGCATCTTTTATCTATGGTACCCTGCAACCAGCCAGTCGCTAATTTTAAACAATACCAAAAATAATATTTCGCATGTAATACATTCCTATCGGTGCGGTGATCTAATCTTCTCTCTGTCATTTAAGAAAATATTTGTGTAATCATCTATTTAATTACTTTTGTCAATAACTTGCTCTTCCTTCAACAGCTTATACCGTCAGTATGTTATATATATACATATATACCAAGATACCTATACTAATAATTGCCCAAAAAACAGCCTGTAAAGCCATTATCGGGGTAAAGCATTTTCTAAATATCAATCAATCAACGCTTTATCAATAGTTTTTTATCTGTGTCTATGTCTTACGTCAAAAGTTCTTTACTTTTACAAATATTGATTAATGGCTTGCTGCCGTTGATAACTTATTCATATCAATAATAATAAAATGAAGTAACTACTTATCATTATCAATCGAAAAAATCAGCTACATGGTCTACATCTAATTCAAATTTTAAATATACTTTATTAAAGTAGGCATTTAAAGCGCCTTTCAATTTACAAATTAGTCTTTTGAATATAAACACCTATCGTTTTGGAATATATCAAGAAGAATCTAGATAGGTATTCTTTTCTGAATCATTTAATACTTCAGTGATACTAAAATAACATAGTTATGTAACCTTGACCTTATGCTGCAGTATCCCCTGGAATCAGCAGGAACGATAACTCCTCAACTTACAGTGGTATTTTGTTGAGATTTCTTGAAATTGCCTCAATGAATAGATTTAAAATTTTAGATTTTACTAGTGGCTCGCACCAAACATAAATTTATCACCTCCACTTCAACATGTTAGCCACATTGGCATATAAAATAACGCGAATATTACTTTAAAAATGACGGATTCCCATACAATCGTCCATATTTTAGCTTCTTGGAGTTGAAATTTCTAAAAATTTATTTTAAGTGAACGCTTGTAGCCTAAAAGTCACCAAACCCAGTGGTTTAGGCTCTGTCTTGATGAATCGACCAGTCAGAAGAAGTTAATATATATATGTAGGTGTCAACTGGGCATGTGTTAGACATTCATCACCGTTAACAGAATCTATATCAAAGGTAAATACTGACTAATTATTTTTAATAACAATTTTTTTTTTAGTTAAACCGTCGGACCTTGTAGATATACGTTTTTGCCTATACATTTATGAAAAATAAAAAACAAAAAAATATTTTTTTAACTTTGGCTTTAGTAGCGCTCTTACAATGTCCATCACGTGCCCACTTGATATCATATAGATTTAAAAAAAAAAAACAAGTCACCTGTCAATGGCCTGCCAGAAGCACAGGATGACGGGGTGCGCGTCGTGGTAGCCGCCGCGGTACTCGGTGTTGGCGCGCCAGTCCGCCACGTCCAGCTCGGGCGCGCCCGCGATCACCAGCTCCAGCTCGCGCGCGTCGAACGCGCCCACCAGCCGGGGGTCCACCACCTGGGGGAGGGGGGAATTAGTATTACTTTATATATAATTTAATTAATATATAATTTTTTTTTAATTTTTGTTGTATGTGATGTATTATATGTTTTTACTTTTTATTGTAAGAATTATTATTGTACAAAAGTATAACTTAGGTCAAATAAAACTATTGATATACAGGTATACATAGACATATTATCGCTGGAATTGGGGGTATATTAAGGAGAGATATTAAGGAGTTCTAAAATTTACATTTAAAAAACGAAAACCTTATCCAAATCGGATTTATGTTTTTTAAAGAATCCCTTTTTTTTAAGTCGGTTAAAAAAGAAAGAGATTGTTAATCCTACGGATTTTTTGTTTCGTATTTTCGAAATGATATTATATAGTTTAATTAAGATCCAATGGATTACTAAATTCATTTTGACTACTTTTTAGTGGGCATTCAAATCGACCTGTAAGTAACAGTTTATTTGCCAACTTATTCCATAGATAAAAGAAAAATCGGCTTATAATTTACACATTACTCTTTTAGTATATCTATCTAAAAATACTACTACAGAAACCAGCGGTTCGAACTGTAGATTAAAAAGAATTTTAACATAAACACATTAGTAAGTATATTTCGTATATGCTCGATTAGTATATTTCGGTTATTTTCATAGTATCATCTCCTATGGTTTGATGCTATGGGGTAGCGCTTCAGATGTTAATACAGTTTTTATTTTGCAAAAAAGAGCTATTCGTAGTATTTATAATTTAGGAGCTCGGGAATCCCTTCGAGATGTTTCTAGTAAAGTAGGTATACTAACGGTTGCGTCACAGTATATTTATAACAGTATTATACATATCCATACTAATATTGATTGTTTTGAGAGAAATAGTGACTCGCATTGTATTAACACAAAAAGAAAGGATAAACTCATAACACCAAGCTTTCGACTTCGCAAAGTAAGTGTTTCCTTTCTGGGGCAAGGTGTCCGTTTTTATAACACAATACCAAAGAAATTTTTGCAGTTGTCAATCAATAAGTTTAAATTGTATATTAAAAATTCTTTAATAGCTAAAGCATATTATTCTGTACAAGATTATATAGATGATAATAATGCATGGATTTAGTATAGATGAATTTCATACAGGATGTTTAATATAACAATTGTAATTTTTAAAATGTATATACTTAATAACACAATTTTAAAAGAGTACCTATCGAGTTTCTTGTCGGTTCTTCTCGGTAGAATCTACATTCCGAACCGGTGGTAGCTTTTCCTTAATTTAAGTACTTTTTGTTTATTTTGACGATTCAAAAGTGCTTTTAAAAGCCTACTTGAATAAAGTATTTTTTGATTGATTGATTGATTGATTGATTGAGTATGTATTATCTATTGTTTGTTTAAGTGTTTAACTCACCTCATGGAACCCTCGTACGAGCCACTCGCTCTGCTCCGCGACTCCTCTCTCCACCCGCCACCTCACAAGCCGTTCAAGATACTCCTTCTTGTTCCTCTCCGTCACGGGCACGTCCCGACCACCCGGCTTGAGCTCTCGTTCAAGGACTCTGCCATCCGCCAAGCGCTCTGACACCGCAAATGTGAGCTCCAGTGATGACACGCAGCGTGCCGACTGGAGGCAACGTTTATTTATTGTTAATTTAATGTTTATATTAAACTACCTCGTGGTGTGTGTAGCCTATAAACTTTAATAAAAATAACTATATGGCACAAAAAGGTTACTATAGATTACTACGGATATTATCGCTCCTATGAGTCGTAGTGTGATGTATTATAGCCTATAACCTTTCTTTAAAAACGGGCTATATGACGCAAAAATAATTTTGCAAATCGGATGAGTAGTTTCAAAGATTATCCCCTACATACATACGTACAAATTTACAAACAAATTTTACTTTTTTATAATATTAGTATAGTTATTTGCTGTCATATACTAACTGTACCTACTAGAATATATGTACATAAATAAATACAGATAATATTTTTTTTTATGAATCTGGTTATATCTATGATTCTCTATGATTTATGAAAATTTTCTTATAAAATATATAATCTAATATATATAATAATGTAATCTAATAATAAAATTTTTTCGATGTGCTCCTTCGTTATGTCCAAGATTTTTACAGTAACACTCATGAACATTTTAAATATGACCTTTAAATGATAGCTTAATTTTTTTTAAACCATAGACATCAATATATTCTTAAATAAACAATATTGTTTTAATGATTTACACTGATTAATATATCACCTCACCTGTAACCATCTCAGTGAAGCGGCAAACTGCGCATCGAGTGCATCAACATCTTCTAGTGCCGGAGGTAGGCGGAGAAGAGCGCGGTACAACGCTCGTGTGAACCACGCTTCGAGCAGATAACCGTGGACGAGGGCCAGGCCTAGCACGCGCCCGGAGAATCTGAACCTGGTGAAGAAAATAAAGGGTATAACGTTATTAAATGGAGAATAAAACGTTAGTAATTTTTTAATTCGTTATTAAGGTATATTGTCGGGGATAGTGCAAAACTGTATAACTAGCTTTCATTGTTGATAAAAAACAAGCTGGATAAAAATTAGATAATCGATATTTGTAAAAAAAATTCTTAAGATAATTTTAATATATTGTCGGTGACACTACAAATACATTACACTGCGTAATGGAAAATGCTCATAATGCCTTATTTTTATCAATAATGTTATTAATATTTGAAATTTAGGCTTTATAGGAAAAGCTAGATACGCGGTTTTGCAGTAAACCTGATGCTATATAGACACGCATTGGTCTATATATAGTGTTGCCATCCGTCCGGGTTTCCCGGATTTATCCTAGTTTAGAGGATCCAGGGAGCGTCCGGAGAAAATTTTATTTGGGTTTAAAAAAATTGCAAATGATTATTAAAACAATTTGTAACAAACTGTAATAAGTTTCTGTTTTGTTAGGTACATTTAAAATGATGACAAAAGATGACTAAATTTAATTTTACAATTTGAAAATAAATAAAATGGTGATTTATGTCATTTTCAACTGGTTTTGATTAATTTATATTTGTCATTTTAACTGACTATATTAAAAAAAAAACATGTTGACGTTGTCCGGGTTCTCGGCTCTAAATTCCGGGGTTTGTACGCGTCATGTCCCAGTTGTCAAATTTTAGAAATGGCAACCCTATCTATATAGCGTCAGGTCTATATTTGGGTATTTTTGAGCATATACAGTAATGTCTTCATCACGCATCACTATGTTTGTTACTCAGTAAAAGTATGATTTTGTGCCACGTAATAGTATCTTTTTATAACTGTACAATTTGAAACGAGTCAAATATTTCAATTTCTTAAAAATTTTATCCTTTGGTCAATTCGATTTTATGTATTCAATAACAACAACCAAGCTACGATATAAAATAATTAAAAAAAATTAACAACTATCCATTGTTTAGTTTTTTTTTTTGTTTTTCTACATAAAAAATTCGAAGAAACCATAACAAAAAGATCGCCATTTTAATTATCGAGAACAATAGACAACAAGATGGCGTCACAATTGAATCAAACGACATCAAGTTCCGAGATTTAGTTTCACATAAATTTCAAGCGTGACAGGTTAGCAAAAAAAGTTAAAAGCACCTGTGATTCGGTGAGTACGTATTTATTCTGCTTGTAACCAAATATTGGATGTAACGTGAGATTTTTGTGAGATTTTATAAAAACATACGCGGACACGCTAACGCAGCTTTGCTTATGAAGAATATTTCAAGGTCGAAAACGTAAATTTGATTATCTTAAATGTTTTAATGTATCTACCTTTTTTAATTAACTTTGTTTTTTTAACGCTTAAACGGACATATTTTAAAAAGTGTCACTTGGATACAGATAACAAAAACATCACAGATAACTAAAGTGCACTTTGATGACTTCATACTCAACTACTTGAAAAATAAATAAACACAATAGGTAGTAGCTTTAAAATGTATGTACAATTAAATAAACCTACATAGTAATAATAATAAAACACACAATAAACAAACACATATTTAATGACAATTATAAAGAGGGTATTAAAAAAATTGTTTACTAAATTATCTACCAGTTTTTTTACGTTACAGCCACTTCATTCAAATACAGTTAACGTATTTTTAGAAATTATTACAATATTTTTAATGATGTGATTTTTTAATGACGATGTACTAAAGCCGTAAATAACAATATATTCGATTAAAAAACTGATACCCCGTCGCTCTTATGGTGAACAACAACAAAACAATGAACGGAAGTCCATAGTTTGTGAATGACAATTAAAACGCACCATAATTGATTAAAAAAGTACATTGACCCTTTCGTCGCAATTGAAAGAATGTGATATAAAACGCATATAACCTTATCAATATACAAATGACTAGACCAATCACCTCGTTATGTTTTCATATTATTTTATTATCATTTATTTATAATTAGTTACTTTTGTAGTTTTAATTACGTAGGTACATTCTTGCATATTAAATGTTAAAATTTTTAACCGTTACGTTTGAAATTATGTAACGTTCGTATAATGTAATAGTATAATATTTATTAAATTAAAACCTGATTATTAACTGTAAAAATTCTTTGATTGCATGAGTTAAAATTTTTTAAAGCCCTTTATCAATTACTTAGGTTTTTTTCACTGTCAACAAAATCATTTTCTAGTATAAGTAGTATTGGAAATATTATTATATAAAAATTAAATAATATAGTTCTGAATATTGTCTAGTGTATGTAATATGTATTTGAAACGTATATTGCATCACGCTATCACGCGAAACAATAGAATAATCTTCCTTATCGTGTAATAACACGATATAAAGTATTTTTAACATGGGTGTGTCGCGTAGAACCTACTTAATCTGATAAAAATTTAACCTTGACTTAATGACTTAAAAACCCACCGAACAATATCAGTTGATATTTAATGATATTTTATTTTAATTTATAGTCTATATTTTTACCATTATTTACAATTTTTGTGAAATGTTACTGGCCGTTAGTAAAATGTATTAACGAAAAATATTAAAAAAAAAAACAATAAAATACTTCTTTCCGTGCCAACATCGTTTATTTGCAGGGACAATGCCACCTAATCTTATTATTCTTGTACTGATTGTTGGTCATTATCTATAATGACCGTGATTATGTTACTACTAGGCTCTAAGTGTACCTACGTGTAGTTTAAAATAGTCTCTGTTAAGGAATATTAAGTGTTCAAGCGCCTATCGACTTTTGATTGCTTTTAGCATATCGTGGTATATGCTTTTAAGATAGTGACGGGCTTTTAAGGCATCGATATCTTGAAAATAGTTAAAATATATTTCTTATCGATTAAAATAGACTGTGTAATAAGGTAAAGTATTGACTAAGTTGCTCCAAATAATAAACCAATCCATGTCTTTAATCAAAGTTACCACATATTTGAAGTAAAACTTACCATTCATGATGATTATCAACGAAAGCCGACATTGGGGACACGTGCACCGTGTAAGTGTCGTTTGCGGAGTACTCGAACAATCCATAGTACGGGTTGAACAGTTCCCTTGAAAGGAGGAAGAAGAACTCCCTGCTCGGACCTCCATAATCCAAGCCTTCTTCTCCATCCCAAAGCACGCAGAGTTTACCCTTCTGCAATTCTTTTTTGCTGCAGGACATAATGCGTCTAAATGCATCTTCTAGAAGATGATCCCTGCGTATATGTAATCTGTAAATATACATTGAACTTGCTGTAACATAATATAATTGAGCTAATCATACCTATTATAAATTCACTATTCTTCATAAAGCTGTAAAAATCTTATTGATACGCTTATAAGTTACGGAAATGTAGTGATCTACAGCTTGAATTGATTTCAAGTTTTTATCGACTTACTTTAACTTTCCTGGGCCCTGTCCATAGCCCTTGCTCTCGAGCTTCCTATAGAAAGCTCGTAATTTGGCTTCGAAGTCCCGCCGCTGAGGCGCGGGCGCACGGGTGCTCCGCGCGGCGGCCGGCGACGCTACGGGCGAGGGCTCGGCCGTCGCACACCCTGACGCCGGCACGTAGCTCATAATCTCCTGTTCAAAGAGGCTGTGGAAAAATAATAATGTTTAATACTCAAATTGATTTGCATTGTAAACTCTACTAACTATTTAGTTGAAAGGTTCGCTAACTCAACAGCCAGTTGCCAGACATGAGGCAGAAAATTTTATAGTTTTAAACCATGGTAATGGAAAATTAGTGTTTACGTAAAGAAAGTGTTTAATTAACTATTGTTAAAATTTTACTTTCTTAATACTGTCGTCATTAAAAAGTGATACGCCATTTGAAATTAACAAATTCACTTTCGTCCAACATCCGTAAAAATGGCGACGCCTTATTGTTTCACTTTTAATTTCGCACATTGCCTCTCACATAACCTTAACCGAAATGGGCACCGTCCGTAAATGTTTAATACCAAGAACGTGATTTTGTTCCTTAACATGTAAGTCGTAAAGGCTAATTTATAAAAAAAGGATGTCAGCGCGGATGCGCTTTTTATCTTACTAGGTTTACTAGAGCGAGGAGTATTAATATTATAATCACAGTGAGTGTTGGCGAAACCTTCATTTGTGGTAATGATTGTTAATAAATTTCCAGACTATTAATTGGTATCAATGAGTTAAACTTTAACATTTTTCAGTAGTAATAGTTAAGTTTTGAAAAATCGTAATCATTGAATAAGGTATTAACCAATGAAGCAATTTATAAAATCGATCTTTGGAGCTTTGATGTAGATCAAGTCTGCCAGCTCCAAAGATGTCTTTAACGCACAAATAAGGGTCACTGTTAATGGACATACTATTGAAACTTGAACATTAGATTGTTCACTTGTGAACTTCGCCAATTTTAGCCTAACAATAAACTCGTAAATTATTCTATATCTAATAAGGTTAGATTTGTAAGGAGATATAATAATGGAATTCATATGTTAGAAGTCATTTAACGTTACTATTATGGTATATGATAAATAGTAGAGATAGCGAGAAACGAAGAATTTAAAATTTCATTCCGATATAACACAGAAAATATTTATATCATGATGAAGAGCCAGCGCAGTTTTATTATTCCAAGAAATTTGGTTTTTAAATTACTTTTTTTTGGAGCCATGGTTCAAGCCGCGGGCAAAGCTAGTCCTAACTAATGTCCACAAAGTACGATGAACCGTATAGCGTGCCCAAAATGAAAGGAAAGTCCATATTAGACAGAGACAAAGCGACGTCTACGCTGCTAACCTATAATCGATTTGGGAAAGATTTAATGTCGCTCCGCCCTGCCGGTGTTCAACATGCCGTAATTAGAATAATGTAAACTGTATAAGCTATACATAAAAGATAGATCGCTTATCTGTCCACGTGTATTTCTGTAATCTTATCATAGAAATCTAAGCTAAAACAATTCCAGCAATCAAATTTTTATTCAGCTATTCTGAATATAAATGAGTGAACCTTTGTGATAATCATAAAAAGTCGTTGGACTTTTTGATTTCACTGAGTTATCTTCTTTGTTTTTTGATTTATTTGAATTTGTAAAATTTGTTTGTTCACAACATTTTGTTAGTAAAGTCTCACTGCTAACAAAAGATATCTATTTGGTCCTTGTATTATCTAAGCGTGATTGTATCTACACGAGCAGCAGTGCGTTCCAGAAATCATATTTATTGTTACTCAATTCTTGGCATGCACCCAAAAGATGTGTTTACGACCTTTGCATTAACACTTGCGGGTAATGTTTTTTCTTGCAATACAGTCACACTTGCACCAAATCTTGCTTCAATTTTGTAAGCTTAAGGCATGCTGTAAGATTCAAGCAATTTTTGTAACATCTTGCTATAAGCCGTAATTTTTGACCATCTTTCTAAAAACTACAACAATTTAGCTAACATTTTTTAAATGTTACATTTACTTTTGAATAGACTTTATCTCAAGGGTATCGATGATCTTATTATATTTGAACAAGTTCCAATGGAACCCATCCAAGTTGGAGCACAGAACCATTAGAAAAACACGGCAAATCGCTTACGATTACTTATGACCATGTGCATTATCTATTATAAATATTGTCAATCGTCAAACCTTTTGATTAATGACAATATTTTCGAATAAAGACAGTCACAATCTAAAACAAAAAATTTACTTTATATTCACGAAACTAAAAGCTGTTCCTAGTACATAAGAAAATCAATAACGCAAGGCTTTCTAATTCCGTGTCTCAGCGTTAACACGCTGAAAATTTTAAAAGGTTAAAAGGTGAATCGAACAACGTATATAGGTCAAAAGCTAAGTTGAATTCTAAATCAACATTTTCCGTCCAAGTGTGTTAAGTAACGTGGCAACGAAGGTAGACAAAACAAAACGAATTCAGAACATACACCTCAAACATTTCGACGAATTAAACTCGTATGATTTATTATTGTTCCTGTTATGGAGGCCATGGGTTCGCTATAGAAGTATGAATTAGGTGTCGTCAGTTCATTTCGTTGTAAATCATTATCCTTATATTTAAGTCGTTTAATTCTTTGAAAATTGATACATCAACAAAATTGTATTAACCGTGCTTTAATAATTAAATTCCATAGTTGTTTTGAATCAAACTTTCGTCCAAATTTTTTTAATTCCAAACCAATCCTCATCAAACGCCCCAAAACGCTTCCAAGTTTTTGAAACACAATAAAGAAATGTTGTATACATCAGTTTCGTTTTCCATTTTAAACGTATCACATAAGCCTATAACCAGAAAGAAACTTTCGTAAGCGCGTTTCCGACGCAAGGCCGCTTCCCGACACCGATGGATGGGAATGACCTAAAATTGCCTCGCTCAGATATTACTCGCAGTCGTTAGAAACGAGGTGGTACTCGTACGTTTGTTAGCGCTCGAGATACGAGTAAACGAGAAACAAAGATATACTTTCCGTTTTATATGATACAATTCTAAAGAGCTCGTCTACTTCAACGCATAATTTGTCCATAGGTATTTTTAGCCTAATACCTTCTAAGCCTTAGGATTTTTCATACTGTCATTGATTTTAATTTAAAAAATACCTCCTAAAATCAGTAAATTTTTGACGTTAGGTATTTCGTTAGGTATTACATCTCAACGCAAAATCAATATCAGCGTGAATAGAACGTAAGAAAAAAATCGTATTCATAATAATACCTTCTCCGTAGTCATTACATAAGCATCCGGCACATCCCAAACATATATCATTGTGATGCCACCAATCACCAAAATTTAATGACTATTGGAGGCATTCCCCTGTGGCCGAGAGCACGCGCGGCGCGTCCGTGCCCGCGGCTGTCCTAACCCTTCCGCCCATTGGAAAGACGTACTTATTATCAATTAACTAAAGTTTAAATTTACTTAAAATATTTTTTTATAGACAACAGGTGTCCGAACAGGCCGCGGGCAGGATCGGTGATAGTTTCCGAGATAACATTTCGCCCGATGCGAGA
Organism: Hypolimnas misippus; assembly: GCA_037950945.1. NCBI lineage: Eukaryota > Metazoa > Arthropoda > Insecta > Lepidoptera > Nymphalidae > Hypolimnas > Hypolimnas misippus. The sequence continues at coordinate 13,005,879 of JBBEEQ010000024.1, read as the reverse complement.
AGCTGACGTCTTGATTCTTCATCTGATCGAACATGACGCAGAGTTTTCTTCTATTGTAGTAGTAATTTAATTAAGCGCACCGTGTTCATGATCAATGGAGCCGACGGATTTATATTTTTAGTGACGTAATTTAATTTTAAACTTCCCTTTCTTCTAATCAATTTGAACATCCCTCGAGTGTATCGAAAGTATAGTTTTATATACACATAAAATCCTATTATGTAAAGACGTGTAAAATTATTTCAATTTTACAGTAGTCAATGAAAGTTTTCGCTTATGACGTAACAGTAATATAAAAGCTTTATATTCAGATGGCCTTCGATAAAAGGGACACAGTATTTACATTAAACATAAAATTGGACTCTAAAACGGTTACCCGCAAACCAGCAGGAAGGATGTTCATACACAAAGGATACCAGTCAAACACCTGCGGCAACGGGTATTTAACTTTTTGCGCGCCCTAATTGTTAATGCAAAACGTGTTACAATTCACCTACCACAGTTAATTTATTATTTTTTAACATGAAACAGATAATAAATATAATGACATTACTTCCTTGTACTCATATCGAATACGTATTAAAAAAAACTATAAAAATAGATTTTTCTTAAAAGTTTTCATTTCCAATCACGTCGTTTGTTATGAAAAATGCTCTTTTTGTAATAAAATATATTAGTAATAAAGTAGAAAACAAAACCATATTCACGTAGTTTTAATGTAATATCTATTCATATATATATAAATTAAAACTGACTCGCATATTCACTGACTGATCGATCAACGCATAGCCTAAACCGCTGGCTCTAGAAATATAAAATGCACAAACGTTCCTTAAATATTGTAAATGTACGTTAAAACGATTTTTGAAAATACAACCCCTAATGTAATGAGGGTTGAAAATTTGTTAGGTATCAAATCCCTAAGAATACGCGGGTAAGGCGGCGGGGAATTGCTAGTTTTGGTGTAAAGCAATAATTAGGGTCCGTCCTATTACCCATAATAATACGTAGCCGCGAGCCCTCGACGCCTAGTAAAGTTCCATCAATGACCAGAATAGATGTTATTTAGTGCTACCTTGCCTGCGGACTTTTGTAATTACTGCGCCATAAACATCGTGCAAGTTGACATATCTCTGGCGAGATTTTCAACGACGCGATCATAAATAAACAACAAAAAATAAAAAGAAGATATTGATGCTGATTAGCAATAATGTGTCAACCCATAAAAAATAAAATTCGGAGTTATTGATGTATTCTGACAATGCGTTGTGTATTTAATATTATTTAAAAAAAACTTTAGTCATAAAAACTAAATAAGTATCGATAGAAGTGTTTTTCATGTTTTGCTATATACAATAATCTCGTATATTTGAGAAACTTATTATTAGATACAACTTTTTATTTATATAACCTGCTTTTAATTCATAATACATTTTATCAAAATATAAAAGAAAAGATAGGTAGGCATAGGATATCCTATCCTAAAAGAGGATCCTTTTTTAAAAAGTGTATACTTTTTCAAAGAAAATTATAAATAATATGTTTGACATATTTAGACGCCATTTATCATTATATTATTCATCTTAAAAAGCCACATGGACTATTCCATGTGGCTTGACATAATGTTGCTTATCATCCAAATAACAATAAGGGCACTAAAATGTAAAAAATAGTACAATTGGGTTTAAAAGTTATCATATCTATTACAAAACTGTTTGAAGTCGACGCCAAGTTCTAGAAAAACATTAAATATTTCTTGTTTTGTCCATTACATACTTGGAATACTTGTGATATTTGTTTACATTGAATGAGAATAAGATATATCGCAAAGCTAAACATACATATGTAGGATTTGGCAACGACTTCAAAGAGTTTTATAGTAGTATATAAATCATCCTTTGTTAAAACGTTACCGAGAAATCTATGAAAATATATCAGAAAATGTACGCGTCAAAATAAAATCTATACTAACGTCAACAATACAAATTACTCAGTTAAAAAACTAACTTAGTAATAATCATATAAAAATCACAAATGAAATAAGAAATTGTTAATCCACACTTATATTATAAAGAGAAATGATTTGATTGTTTATTTACATTTAATAAGCTCCGAAACTACTAGAACGATATGGAAAATTATTTTTGCGTTGGTTAGCCCGTTTATTTAGGAAAGTTATATGCTATATTACATCACGCTACGATTCATAGGAGCGAAGCAGTAACCATAAAGATAGAAAACGCGAGGTGCCGCTAGTAGAGTTTAGCTGCCTACTAACTTAAGCTCGTATACAGGCTGGTTCGACGCGAGAGAAACCGCAAGATACAGCATAGCAACATAAACCATGAAAGACAATTTATTCTTTCCGAGATCACGTCCACAAGCGACGGCTAACAATCTAATTTTCCAACGTAACCTTTACTTAGTTATTTAAAATAAAAACACTAATATTTCAAGCAATATTAAAATTGACGCGTTGACATTGCTCCGACCTCACACAGAACGGAGCCGATACGTGTCCAATATTCCGCTAAATTACTTCCTAAGAGCATTGCTAACGAGAAAACAAAAGGGGGTATTGTTGTATTACATTCAAGAGCCTTGAAGCCACCTGTCGAATCACACTGAAAATTTCAATGACGTTTGTATAATTCGTTTAAATTACCCACATAAGTAATTTCGTCGTCTCGGTAAATACATTCTTTGTTAGGTATTTACAAAAGTTGTGTTCGCTTTGAATAAATTAACTCTTTGTGATTTTGTCTACTGTATAAGTTATACCAATTCTATCACTAGTATGAAAAACACCAAATGTATACCCAAAAATATTAGCTGACTCGGCGAACTTCGTATCGCCATAGAATCATTATATGTTGTGTAATAAACACGTGCCATAAAGTGTATGAGAAAATTATTTTTTCGTGAATTTTTTCCATATTTTAATAGGTATTCTGCAATGCGTTAGATAGCCTGTTTATTAAGGAATGCTATAAGCTATACTATAACACGCTACGACCAATAGGAGGGAAGCAGTAACCATAAACACGAGAAACCGCGAGGGGTAGCTAGTACTGATTAAATTGTAATCAAAGTGTAACGAAGATGCCGAATTATGCATTTTTTTTTAACTCAAAACTCTATTAAAACTCGCTCAAGGGCATGTAAAATTAGGCTTTGGATAATTACATTGTAATTAGCGATAGACAAAGTAGAATTTACATATAAATATGTCTGTTGAAGCTTGTTTTAGTGCAAGAATTGAGTGCCTTATCTTTGATAGGAAACTCATAAAAACAGAGGATATAAAATTAAGTAATGTTTGCTCTGACATAAAGCTGTTGAGTACTCACTAGCGAGTTCAATAAAATTTTTTACTCTATAATTTGTTTGTTAGATTTTATGACTGACCCATTGAATCGACTAATATGTATTAATATTATAAAGAGGTAAAATGTGTATTTAGGGGTAAATCTCTGAAACTATTGATCCGATTTACAAAATTCCTTTTGCGTTGGATAACCAGTTTATGATAAAGATTATAGGCTATTTATACGATTGATAAAAGCGAGACAGTAACTATAAACGCGACTGAAACCGCGAGGGACAGCTTGTGTAGTATTGAAATGCAAAGAAACAAATCTAAAGCGTTCGATAAAATATATCATACACTAGGAACAACCACATTTCTTTAATGACGAGTACACATTACGTCACAGGTAATATTTTTTTTCATATTTATGTCACAAAAGTAACGTTTTAAGTCCTAAGACTTAGACTATAAATGAATGTGTAATTAAGCTGTCTGCATATGGGGGTCAGGGTTGAGCGGTCCCGTGTCCCTCCCACACCATTGTGCTCGCTTCCTGCTGACACACGGCCCGTGTACACAATGACTCATATATTATATACTTTTTATTCATACAATTTAATAGAACATTTTACGTAAAGTTAATAAATAATACGAGCGTTAAATTTAATGCTTCGCATCTGGCGTTTTCTTCATGTATATGTGTACGAAATGTTAATGGTTGAATTATTTATTTATATTTATAGATGATAATTAAAAAAAAATAAACAAAATAGTTTTCACACCGTAATGACAATTTAGAAAAAAATGTAGCATGGAATTTCCAATTTAATCAGCACAAACAAAAAATATCGTAATGTAATTTTTTATAACTTAAAAAAAAACAATCATTAGCCTGATATTTCATATTAGTTGTACATATTTCGACCTTTCCATTATGACCGTGGCTATGTAATCTAAAACAATTTATTTATTAAGTTAACAAAGACAGAGATTATCTGCAAAAAAAATGTTAAAAATGTTCAACCACGCGAGCATTGTTGTGTAAATGAGCTGCATATATGCATACTTAATTATGTTGTCCGTCCGTCCGTTGCTGTAGAGACTGACGTGAATTTAATTTATTTGTCTACTATTATATAACCAAAATTATATTTCTGAGAAATATAAGCAATTGAATTTATGTTGTAATAATCTGTAATTAAAAGTTGCTTGTCATTAGTTGGCATTTATTTTTTTCTATTTAATTCGTCCTAATAGCAAAAGTTCAAACCCATACAGCTATTAACGAACCATTTCATTTTAGAATCTCATCAAAATGTTGACCCCTTTTTAGTTCTAATCATCTATAATTACTTTATTATTGCATTCGTAGTCGATAAATAATTCGTTAAGACCTTGAATCTGACTTTGTTTATTATGACGTGATCGTAATTCTTAATAGAGAAGCTAAAGCTATAACTATACATGGGTGCTGATAAGCAATAATGTGGCAACCCACAAAAAGTCTAATTTACAGATATTGATGTATTTTGAAAATACATTTTGTATTTAACATTATTCAAAAAAATTTCAAGCCATCTGAACTAAATAAGTTCGGAAAAAGTTTCTTAATTTGATGTTTAGAATATTGAGGTGTGTTTTATATTTTGGATTATACAATAATATCATATATTTGAAAAACTGATTAATAGATAAAACTTTATTATACCAATCTGTTTAATTCACTATACATTTTATCAAAATAGAAAAGAGAATATGGATAAATACGTCTTCATACAAATTTGTTAAGAATAGGCTTGATATCTTTAGACGCCATTTTCTCGAAATGAAGATTGTGAGGCTTGACACAGTAATAGTAATCAGCGTCCGCATAAATTACGTTTCATACTATTTGCTGTTAAAAATCTGTACCAATTTTTTAAGTTTGACAAGCACGTCAATTGACTTGTTTGCCCGAAGGTACTCGTATGTACTCTTGCCTTACTCAGTAGCAGAACTTATAACATATGCATTACATAAAACAATATTATATGGTATTGAATTTCTACCTTCGATAATATAAAAAATAAAAAATAAACAGTTACGATTACTATTAGTTTATAACATAATTATAATTCAAACACGCTTTAGTTACTACTTTTCGTATTCATTCGAACAGACTCTTCCTCTTAAAAGTCGGTTTAAAATAGTTAATAGCCTATTAATATTATTAAATAAAACACCTATCGAATCGTTAATTTCGCAGCACGAGCAAAAATCACAAATAACCCGAAAAAAGGTAAAAAAAACACATACCTAACATCTTTATGCAGCATAAAAATAATTTACGTCACTAACCTATCATTATTTCATAAAAAGGATCCACCTCAAACTTTTCAATTTACGAAAATCGGCCAAGGATAATTAGTGGGGAGAATAAGATTGATGATGAGCAAAAACTGAATCGAATGACGCCTGAATGAAATAACCTTTAATATCAGACAGCCTGGCTTTGTTTTGGATATTACAATCTTTATATGTATCTATACATTTTAATTTAGATAATAGATTGAAATTGATAGAATTGGCAAAATGAAGGAGCCGGAAGCCTAACCCTTAACCTAACCTAACGTCCGTTCATCAATTTTTAAAATTATTTGTAATTAAATCTTTTTGTTTTTTGTATATATATATATATATATATATATATATATATATATATATATATATATATATATATATATATATATATATATATATTGTACATATTTTATGCTTCGTAAATATACATTTAGGTATGTAAAACTTTATTTATTATTAAATAAAAATTAAATTATCATTAGTTTTTATTTTCATTTGTGTAGCCTTTGGTGCTGCAAATGCCCTTAAGCGGCGAAGATCACTTAACATTAAATTTTTATAAAATAAAATTGTCACATTTACACAAAAATTTGTCCTTTTCAACCCATTACTGATTCATTTGAACTTTTCGCATTACAGAGCCTCTGTTATCATAGTCTTAATAAGTTCAATGACCGATTGACGCGGCACTCCTGCAAATGACATCTTATTGGTCTGCTGTGACTAATGTCAATGTAACTATCAGTAAACTACGACACCAAGTCTGGGTATGTTATTAAAAATGATTATTTGAAAAATTCTCGTTAAAAGCTAAAAAGATATCTTGCTACATTGATGGATATCGAGGGTATAACAATACAAACAAATTTTGTACAACCTATAGCATCCAATATAAAATGAACTCCCAAATTAAGTAGGATAAAAAATTAAATAAATCGATACTTTTTTCGTGTACATACCAAAACCTATAGAAACCGCGAGTAGAATCAAGAATATCAACTATTTTTATAAAAGTTGCCGAGTGTCAAAGACTGATGCGTCACATAAAAATGCAAATATATTCAAATATGGAACACACCATGTTCCCAGTAGTTATAGTTGAACCTGTTTCCTACTGTTTCCATACCAGGCGCCAGGTTAGGGTACTAGATTGAATGTCAAGCCGCGTCCTACAATGCAGTCAACCTTGGGGCATCTGGACACACGAGAACCGTAGCCGCAACGTCATTCTTGACAACCTATCCTTTAGACGAGAATTACATTTATAAGTGGATTCTCGACCCCACCGATCAATTTCTATCGTGTTTTCTCCGTTCCACATGACATTGGCGAAATAACATGTGTCTAATGTGCAAAACTAAAAGCCATTAACTCATAAAAATTAATTTTATGAGCTTTGCTCTCAGACTTCCATAAAGATTGATATAAGGTGTTTGTCATTGCTTTACACTTAAAAGAATTTCCTGACAGTGACTTTATTTTTAACAGGCATACAAGAGTAGAACTTACAAATGTAATTCTCGTCTTACGAATAATGCTCAAATGTTTCTATTTTTCATTACATAATTATCACTTTTATATATAATGTAATTGGTATGTAATAATAAAAGATAATACAATAAAATATTTATATATCGTTGTTGATTTTTACGTTTTCCTCTTGATTAGACATATTAATTTATTTTGGGTACTTTTAGTCGCTATTAAACCGTAAAACATAAACACGTAAACGCTATCAAAATAAAATTTATTACTCCATTATAACTTATAGTGTTAAAGACATTTTTCAAATTAATATTGTAAAAATAACTTCGAAAACAGAGTCAGTCAATAATTTAAATTGTTACAAAAGTGATACTTGTAAAATTAAATCATTAAAACATTTAAAGTATAACGCTTACAGAAAGAAAAGACACAACAATAGTATTATACAGCGTGAAACTTTTCACGATCAATAAAAAACAATGAGCATAGGAAACAACGATTCTCCACACACGCTGTAATCCGTAACACGATGTTTGTCTTAAACCGAAATTTAATAGTAACAGGAATAAAACAACACGTCAAAATGACTCTTAACAACACAATCAAAAAGGACGAAATTCCCGTGTCAATTAAAAGTATTGTTTATCAAAGATCGGTCTGATCGACAATAGTCGTTCCCATATCGAACGAGTAGATAACCATTACGATCGGTCCATTACACTTTACGAGGTTTTGATTGGACCGAGTCTAACGATATGGGGGCACGAAAGGCACAGGTTGCGTTCGATTTATGACTATTATAAAACTTCAGTCGTGTCGTATCCATCGTTATTTAGAACCGATGGCGTTTGTAAATCACACCTCAACAAACCTACAGTTTGCTTTGCCGTTAATGGATACATTTAGGATGTAATTATCATCGCTCGTGGTCGGTGATAATGTGGATCTTAAATAACAATGAATGATTAATTTATTTTAAGTAACAAACACAAATAAACATTAATATTTTGAACGACATATCTAGCAATGATAATTTTAAACATAATTTTGTATCGTACATTGATTGAAAAATAGCATTATATTTTAAAATCTTCACAAACTTTCAATGATTTATTTTAAAACAATTAAAAAAATATTTAGATAATAAGATAAAACAAGACCTACATAACATTTCGTAATTACTCACTTGGGTATTTGGTATTTGCTCTCTAAAAGGACATAATTACTAGTAAATAAATAAATTGATATTTAACAACGTATTGTTAAAGTTATCGTACTTCGTTATCGCATTTTACAATATTTTAGGAATGATAGCTAATGTGTCCTTTCTTTCCCATACCGAGATAAGCGTTTAATAGGTAAACAGTATGTTTCATAGTCTGTTTAAAAAGTCCCTTAATGATGTCACTTCTATATACATTACGACTTTGTTTTTAGAACTAATTATTTTTGGAACGTAATCCGTATTAATATTACAAATGCAAAATTAACTTTCTTTGTTTGTTAAGTTTTGACGTGTACTGTATTTTGGGAAGATACTTTTTGCCTCGATACTAAAATGAGCACCGGTGGTGAAATAGGGAATAAAAGTTATTACACAGAGGAACTCCCGGGGACCTATTAGTGTGTATCATAATACGACGCATAGTAGTGAAGCGGTAATCATGAAAATTGCAGGATTGCTTTTATCAACCTACTTCAATAAGAAGGAGGTTCTCAATTCGAATGGTACGTTTATTCTATATAATATTTGTTGTAATTTTAAAATTCTTTTTGTTATTTCTTTGGATATAATTTCAGATTGGTTCCATAGTTTTATCAAAATCAGTTTAGTAGTTTGATTTTAAAATCAAAATAACTGAAAAATATCTGTATGTGTAATGTCATTTAACTAAACGAATTTATTTATTTTGCTTTGGAAGTCGGTTCGTTTTATAAAAATATCTTAATTATTATGTATGCATAATTTATAACAAATAATATTGCGAGAACAAATTTTACAAACGGATTAAATTTTTGCCGCATTTCGAGTTACGAAATCCAAAAAAACAATAGAACGGAAGCGGTACATTCTTTTTGGATTGAAAATTTTTTTCGCAACGCTAAAGTTGATTTCAATTGTTTTATTTTCCGAGCCACTGCGTTTGCAGGCCAATGATAAAAATCCGGACACATCAAAGACCAAGATATACTGGTCATCCTAATCTTCTACCTAAGTAAGAGCTCCTTTTGTCGGTGCTCTTTCTAAAAGCGTGTATTCTGTTCGCTATACAATACAACTCTTTCTTTTTTAAATAATAAAACGAATAGGTTTTATTTATGCTTGAAAAGTAAAAGTACACAATTATTTAAGTTTTAAAATGTCTTTATGTAGCTTAAGTACAAATGTGGCAATTTACGTTTTAAAAAATTTACGTCAATATTATGAAGAGTTTGTACGTATGTTGAACGCCGAAATCGCAGGTACTAGATTGCTTTAAAAATATAGATATTATAGACGGTCCAAAATTAAGAAATATAGGTAAACAATTACAATTTTTAACCGCATATAGTAACAGAGTAACTCATACAGGACGCTTAGCTAGTTTATAATAAAATCGTTTAACATCAACAATACGTTCCTTTGCATGTTTCACTTTACTCGTAACGTCCACTGTTAAACTGAAACGCGTAAATAGACAAACAGCTTTTATTGAAAACAACACAAAAGTCATAACACTAAAATCTATTTTAGACGCAGAAATAATTTCACAAGTCGTAAATGAAAAATTTGGTTCATTTTACATATATGAAGCGCGTTGTTACGAATAACAGAGGCCTTAATGTGAGTTACCACAAAAACACCCAATCATATCAAATAAAAAAAAGAATTTTGCCAATGAGAGGCGGGTCACTTGATATTAAGTGATTATACATAAACTTTACGCTGAGAATTACACTTTTACGTTTTACCATAGACACAAGTTTATACAGACGATAATAAAGCGTGGATTTAGCTACATTTCCTACAGAATGTTTAATATATAAACATTTGTAATTTTTAAATATATGTACTTATTAACAGAATATTAATTAGGATACTCTACCCATCGAGTTTCTTGCCGGTTCTTCTCGGTAGAATCTACATTCTACATCAATATAATCTTCATCAAGAATACATAAACGCTGGTATGACCGCGAAGGGCAGCTTGTCTATATCTATAGTAATATCATAAAGAGGATAAATTTACGAGGTAGGTAAATTCTGAAACCGATCCGATTAAATGAGGGAGGTAAATTCTGAAACTGATCCGATTAAAAAAAAATTGCGTTGGATAGCTCATTTATTGAGGAAGGTTATGGAATTTATTATATGATACATCACGCTACTCATATGAGCGAAACAGTAATCCTAAACACAAGTAAAACCGCGAGAAGTAGCTAGTCAAATATAAATACCGACTCAAAGTACCTCGGTAAATTTAATGTAAATTTTCCTAGAAGGAATACCACACGCCCACGTTTAACTTATCAATTTCCAGAATCAAATATGCTAGCTACTGTTTTGATACCAAACCAATGCAATTTAACATTTTATTTAATGTTTTAGACGTTTAATTTTAAAATTACTTAACGTTTAATTAGTTACTTAGTTATTCGTTTTTCATTGATTCTATCTTAAGGTTTTATTAATAAAAAATAATAGTTAATTTTTTTATTAGCCTTTATTTTATCTTTTACAATAACAAATTTTAATTTTCCCTATTTTCCCCTAGGAAGCACTGTAGGATTTCTCATGTGTTAACGAAAACGTTGCTTTATTAGTTGGACGCTGATAAGCAATAATGTGTTAAGCTTACGGATACCTACGGACTTTTTTTTGAGAAAATGACGTCTAAAGATTTCAAACCTATTTTTAATAAATTTGTTTAAGAATTATGTATCCATCTTTTCTCGTCTATTTTGATAAAATAGCACAAAAAATTAAAAGCAGATTAGTATTATAAATGGTTTTATCAAATAATAAGTTTTTAAAATATATGACATTATTGAATATTTTTAAATATAGAACATACTTCAATATTTGTTTTTAAATAATGTTAAATGCATGATGCATTATCAGAATGCATCAAAATTTCGAAATTGGAATTTTTGTGGGTTAACACATTATTGCTTATCAGCATCCAGTTAATCTGGTCACTGTTTCCGGTCTAAATCGCTCGGCTGATTTATTTGAGAATCGAATTTAATCGTGAACTTAATGTCTGCGTGATAAATGTTTGAACGAGAATTAACATTGAGCGCATAATTTAGGTTATCGAATTATTTTTTTATAATCTTTACATCAATGATAATAACTTATAATGTAACTTTATTTAATAAATGTATATATCAAGCAACATATTACTTGTTATATAAATTTAAATTATTTACTTATTCTCAGTACTTTACATTGTCGGATTTATTTTCGTATTAAATATAATTAGTATAATTTGTATGAAATAATATCCTTCCTTGTACGATTTCATATGTTTACTCTAAATATTCACGGACACTGATGATCTAATAAATCATTTCAGGGCAAAACAATTTACACGCACACTAGTAAAGAAAGTAATTTTAACACAGACCACCACACACTCCGATCGGAGTATTTTCGGCATATTCTGCCGATCTCGCATACTCCTATTTTTTTAAAGTTACTTATGTACTTCACAGTTATTAGCTTAAAATAAAAAATCAAAATTGGACGCTGATAAGCTGATAATACTATATTAAGCCACAAGGACGTCATTTTAAGAAAATGGCATCTAAAGATGTCAAAGATATTATTTATATTTTAGTTTGAAAAAGTATTTATCTCTCTTTTCTATTTTGATAAAATGTATTATGAATTAAAAGATTGATATAATAAAAAATTTGATCTAATAATAAGTTTCTCAAATATATAAGATTATTGTACCTATATAACAAAATATGAAACACCCTTTTCAATATTTGAAACATTAAAAAAAACTTTTTTCAATACTCATTTTAATTTTATGACTAGAATTTTTTTAATAATATTAAATACATAACGCTATGTCGGAATACACCAATATCTCCGAATTTGACTATTTCCGGGTTGACACATTATTGCAGAATACAATTATTGCTGGAATTTAACAAAAATTGTTTCGTAAAAATCTGTAATGTGCGGTCACTCGGAACATGAAGTAACTGCACCTCATAATGTTGTTTGAGAACAATTACATTTATCGTAGTTCGGAACCAAGGCTCCGTAAGCACACAATAACGTTTTATCATTAGTTGGTTGTTATACGTTTAATTATAAACAGCTTAATGCTAAGGACTCGTATTGTAATATTTTTTTGTGGTTTGCAGTATACAATAACAAGAACATTGAAATTATTTTAGATTATATAATACTTTTCCTCGCTTTAATGTAGATTTTGTTTAAAAATGTCGGTCGTAGGTTATATTATATGTATCTATGCCATATATATAATATAAGCTATGACCATCTAGAATAATGTACCTATCAAATGGTACCACAATTTTAAAATAGATTCAGTAGTTCCGGAGTTAAAAATCACTCCATTTTTATTAAATTATCTCTCTTCCAATAAATATTTTATAAATAAATAATGGCACTATTTGTTTAAAAAACTTCTGAAATATCTATTTTCTTCTCGAACTAAACTTGGAGCTTGCTATAAGGAGTTTCAATTCACTAAAAATAGTCGTAGTTATAAGAAACTTATTTTCAGACTTTCGATCAGCGAGGACGTGAACACTAGAAAATAGATAATAGAGATTTTATTGTTATTTTGCTTGAAAACCTTCTAATTTCTACGAATTAAGATTAAAATTTATATTAAAAATATGTGTTTTCAAACACTTTACAGTCCTGATTTTGAAAATATATTTTTTTAATTTATTAGCTATGAAAATTAAGTTGAGCTTAATCTAGTTTTAAATTCCAATATGATATGGGAAAAAAGTAATTATTTAAAATGAATCACAATAAAATAGAATCTTTAACGATTTCGTAACAAAATAAAATAATATATCGGTTATTATTTTTCGTTTAATACGTCTAGTTTTTCAATACGGCACTCAATTACAGCGAAAGCTCCCGACGGATGTTTATAATGACATAATAAGGGTGGCTCTAGCTCGGATAGAAATTTTCATGCAGAGAAATAATTTTAAAATGTATCCATACGTTTATAATAGCTTGTATTTTAATAAAGAGTATAACTGAGACTATTTATAGTATGTGAACTTCCGCTCATAGCTACGGATGAATAAATTATTTGTTCTAAACGAACGATTTTATTTGTGTTAAAATAAAAACATTATAATTATAAAAATGAAATGTTGCATTAAGTTCCTATCGATTAATTTATTTCGTGACCTTAAAGGTGAATGAATTAAAGGAGCCCATGTACAATTTTACTTTGCTAATATTAGTAATATCGGTTTAGAGATGATACTATTACTTGCAGTATTGAATTAAACTATTCTATACATATATATTCTTATCTCAATTATATGCCATAACATATAATATTAAAAAAAAAAACAATGAAATGAAAATTTATATCAATTAAAAAGTACATATATAAAAACCAATATGTTTAGTAACATAAATAAAAATAACGTATAAAGAATTAATTACGTATTGCATGACCCGTTTAAGGTACAGACAATAATGGAAGTACGAACTTCCGGCGCACGAAACTGTGCGAATAAACCGCTTGTTATAACGAAAAACAATAACCCGAATAACGCGGTCTCGTAATTATTGTATAACAATCGCAAGAGTGTGAGAGTGTAGGAAACGGATTGACATCGTAGGGCCATTAGGTTAGCGAGGCGAAAGCGCTCCAATGTACGTGCGAATAGATGCGCTTGCGCAACATATAATAGGCTTTTATTACGCCTCGTCGTACTTCAGTGGGCTGAGCGATAAATTGCTGTGATATGTTACACATAGTATGCTGGTTGAGTATAAATTAGATTAAACTGCGTATAAACGAAAGTTATTAAGTGATATTAAAAAAAGACCTTTTCAAAAGTTAAAAAAGTTTTACAAATTTTTTTCATGCTTCACTTCTAAGGGTAAACAGCAAAACGAAATATTCGTGCATACTATTATATTTTTTTCTTAACAATATTTGTTTTGTTAATAAAATATGGTATATGAATCAATAAACTTACAGACTGAAAACGACGCCGAACGTCTTGGATATGACCCCCATGGTCTTTTTCCAGCCCTTGATGATCTGGCGGCGGCGCGCCCCTCGGGGCGGCACCGCACGCGCACCTAGTTCCGCGTACGAGCTAATTTTGACGTCTTCCACAAACTGGGACACAACCCTTCATCACAGTTTCAGTCACACTTCACGAATAAGCTATCACGAAATCCGTATTCCATAATCCGATATAGCGTTCACCGAAAGGGACTCTCTACCTGCTCAGATCATTACAATACAATCCCTACTCATTCAATTGTCTTTTTCTGAAAGCGCATCACGAAATATTCGTAAGTATGGGACGTCGACTGTCGGAGTGGACACGTGCGCTCGCCGGCGTGGTGCGGACGCTACTGCCGTAGATTCTACGATGAGCCGCTACGCTCGCTACAGGGGTGGGTAATTGTAAGCTCGCTATGAATCACAATCCCGCTGTTTGCCTCCATTGGGTGCAATTACGTTGCTTTTGAATGACGTATACACGCTTCGGAGCTGTGTCGTTGCATGCGACGTTGTCGGGATCCGTTGTTCCGTTTCGCCTGGAGCCGTCGCGTGTGCTACCCGCCAACTTTAAGATGTCATTATTCTATTATCTACCTGACTTAAGAATAGTAATGAGATTTTTTAAAATATAAAAATGCTGCAGTTTGTATTTATAAAACAAATGGCTAAATTCAAATAACATTTTCAACATACAAACTACGAGTAAAATATTATTATTATTTTTATTTCGCACGTTTTTGTCACGGTTTTAGCTTGAGAAAAATCTAGTTGGACTAATGAAGTAATATTATTATTTTTTAATTATACATAATAATGTCATTTCTGAGATTGTAATTACATCGAGACGTCACAAGCCTAAGTAGGGAACTGACGTAGTGGACGCAAGGCCTAATATCCTTTTTAAGTAATACCACATAAAAAGAAACGGAAATTTATTAACTTCTTACGTTGGAAATTTTCCCTAATAAAAATTTTCCTCAGTTATCCTACTATAAAACTTTAAAATTACTTTTCCAGGAGCTAAATTATAATCACACTAGTTGCCCTCTTGCGCTTAATATAGCCTATACTTTCTTCAATAAATAGGCTATCGAAGTCAAAAATATTTTTTCTAATCAGATCAGTGATTTTAGAGATTACCCGCTACACATAAACTTACAAATATACAAACAAATTTTACTTCTTTAATATTCGAATATATAAAAGTTAATAGTACAGTAATAAGCATTTCTTTGCGCCCAGCCCGAGCTTTTAAAACTGCCCTCTTAAATTTTTTAATCCTTTCTGCCTATAACTAAAAATGACAACCTTCATAAAAAATATGTCATCGATAAACTACATCTTTATCACGCATGATCTAAAATTTGGTCCTAGTCGGATTACTTTTGGGCCCCTCCAAGGCGTGTGCCGTGCCTAGGCACCGCTGACACCGTTTTTTTTTACGTCACTGATAGCTAATAACAATATGTAAATGAGCCACTGCAAGACTACATTTCTTGCTAATGGAACGGCGACGGAGCTTAATCACCTAACCTTGCTAAAACGAGGACTGGAAGAATACTGATGTCTCACAATATCTTCATGTAGTTTTCCACGATGTTTGCTCTAAAATTCTTAATTCAAAATATACTTTATTCAAGTAGACTCTCACGAGCACTTTTGAATCATCAAAACAAAAGTTGAGAAAAAGAAATAAGGGTTCACAGTAACGGGAAGTTTCCACCGGATCAGAATGTAGATTCTACCAAGAAGAACCGTCAAGAAACTCGATGGCTATTCTTTTAAATGGTCACGGTAATAGGCACATACGTACAGACGTCACGCTGAAACTTTCGAGATTTATAATCCAAAACATGTCCCGACACTAAAACCTCTTTTAATCATCGAAAGAAGTAAAAACCTAATCCATTAAATATAATGTTAAATCTTACGTTATCATATGTGTTCATATTTATTCTCGGTTCATTTGTGCTATATATTAAAATTGCAGTACATAGGTTTTTGTGCATTGCGTGGTGTCGAGATGCGGTCATGACACAGTGACATCATAGACTGACTCACAACTATAATCAATGCAACATTTAAAAGTAATGTTTATCCTAAATTATTATTTTAAATTAACTAACTTGCCGCGACTTTATGTAACTTTATAGTATATAAAAGTGAAATGGTACTCATTGATTAATCACGAAATCTCAGAAACTTTATAAATCCTTATAGGGTGTAGTTTTTCGCTAAAAACGGATTTTACGAAACTCCTGCCCTAAGGGAGTAAAACTTTGGTTGGAAGTTTGTACGAAAGTCCTATGTTTATAAAGTAAGAGATTTAAGATTTTAAGTGTATGCTCTATAGACGGTGTGGAGGTATTCTAATAATGTATCTTTAGAAATCAACCCCCTTTTTTATAATGTGATGTGGTAAAAAACTACATTACACCCGTGCGAAGCCGGAGCGGATCGCTAGTTTTCTATAAATTTAGTTACTGTTTGTTACCTCAGAACTCTGTCATTTAATGACTTAGTTTATTATCACAAAATTTTATGATAAGTATTTAAACATAATTAGATAATCTCTGTAATAAAATGGTAACTTGTTGATCTATAAAAGGTTTCGAAGGTTAGACATTAAGAAAAAATTATATTTAGAATTAACAGACGAGTAAAGTTAGTGTAGATGTTTTTGTCTTCAAAATCAATTAAATTTAGTAAAGTATATAAAATAACAAAATGTCCCGCTGCTGGGCAAAGACCTCCTCTTCTAATAAACAGAAGGTTTAGAGCTGTATCCATCACGCTTCTCCTCACCTCCTCACCGCCGAGCACAAGATGAATTTAACCACAATTTTAGCAATTGAAAACTAGCCGGGTTTGAACCCGCCATCATCGGTTGAGATCGTGTTCTAACTATTAGGTGATCTCGGTTATTGGTTTTTTTAATCGTATCTTATGTACGGTATCGTTGTTGTACTGTTCATCCAATTGAAAATAAAAGTCAATTTGGTCGAACTTGCGAGAAGGATATAGGCATAATACAATTAATTTTCATTAGATGGCGCGTGTGTTGTGCCAGCCAGCTAGAAAAATAAGTTTTAAACGGTCTTTCGGCATCATAAAATCTACATTAACATGAGCAAAGCAGAAAAAAGCTAACATCACTAGTTATATTAAAATATTAATAATATGATGAATATTTTAAGGAACCGACGCCAAAAGCAAAGGTAATTTCGTTTACTTTAAAGTATTTACAAAATCGGTCCAGCCATTTTCGAGTAATTCGTGATTATAAATAAAAATCAAGACGAAATCTCCTCCTTTTTGGATGTCGGTTACGCAACGATGACATTTCGAGTGATTTACACAAAACCACGAATCGACTTATAGTTTTATTTATACACACTTATCGTCAATACAAAATCCAGGAATACGTACAAGACAAATTAAACCCATGACGAATAATTAACGTTTGTGTCAAAACGTTCTTCGAGGTAAGTACCGCCATGGTGACCACGACGACGTGACGACAACATGACGTCATACTGTCGTTATATATGGACGCTGATAAGCAATACTGTATCAACCCACACTGGCTTCATTTCGAGAAAATAGTGTCTAAAGATGTCAAAGCTATTCTTAATAAATGTGTTTGAAGAAGTATATATCCACCTTTTCTTTTCTATTTTGATAAAAAAGTATAATTAATTGAAGCTCATGGGTGTAATGAAAAGTTTTATCTAAAAATAAGTTTTTCAAACATATGAGATTATTGTATAAATTGAAAAATATTGGAACGCACTCGAAACTCTCAGCTATAAATTAGGAAACTTTTTTCATACTTATATAGTTTAGATGACTTCAATTTTTTTTAATAATGATAGATAGTTAACCAATTATCAAATTACATCAATACCTCCGAATTTTGACTTTATGTGGGTTAACACATTGTTGCTTATCAGCATCCATATATAATGCATCGTTAGAATATATAGTTAAAAAGGGAAATTATAAAACTGTAATAATTTTATCAACAAATAAACAGAGTAAAATACAGCAAGTGTTACAAAAAATTGTTATTTTAATAACAAAACAGTCTTATCTCCTGAATGATGTTTAATGGCTGGTATTACACTTATGAATAGTGATTATATCTGTTAAATACTAACAAGGATACAAATAGAGCACTAATAATAGCGACAATTACCGGTAAAATGAAAGAACATTAGGCACGTTTACATTAGTTTTTTTCCTATTTTTGTATTTGCAAAATCACAAATGAAAAATCGTGTTAATAACACTTTCATTCTTGTTGTTGCAATATTTTATTTTCGCACGGTCATTTATTTTCTTAAAACTAATCTATTTGATCTATATGTTAATAATGTATAACCTATTTTAATATATATATTTTTTATTTAAAACTGGGTAAAATTATATTTATATAATGTATACCTTTCCTACTTGAATCAAATATTGTTCACTATGTCATTGGTTTCAATTTTGTTTTTTATTTGTTAATTAAAATATATATTTTTTTAAATAAAAGTAGCCTAAGTTACTTTTTACAATATATCCATCTGTGATTGAAAGTTTCTTCAAAATCGGTCTAGCCGTTTCAAAGATTAGCCGAAAAAACTAGACAAACAGAAGAAAATTAAAAAAAATGTATTTTGATGTAAATACCGCATTTGATAAGCTGTTTAATTGAAATTGCAAACAGACACATCAATTTTATTTATTTATATAGATTCATCTTTTATATAACGCTGCGAGTGAATTGCGCTAATCACGGCGACTCGCGTGTCGGTAATAGGGACTGTGCCCGCTTCAGATCCATTGTGTCCTGGAAATTGGCACTACTTGATTCATACTATACACGATATTAAATAAACATGAAGGTAAGTGTTAAAAATTACTTCAACAGTAACATCGATTTTATTTAAGGTATGTCTCGTTTAACGGAAGTGTGTGTGAATACGAGGCGAGTCCGAACTCGGCGATGGTACATTCGAATAAACAAAAATTAAAACATTGAATGTATACGATATTATTATAAACTTATTGAATATTCTCAGCCGTTAAGGATATTTATAATTTATTGTATCTTTACTTGACTTTTTTTAGTAAAAAAACACATTTCGGAACAAAAATCACAAATTTTTAGATAATTACACTCGTTTAGTATTAACGTTTTCAATTATTTGAGAAATATATCTGATATACATCGCACTTAAAATGCTATTAATTAATTATCTAAACACATTAATTTGACACATATAATTATATAAGAAGCGATTAACAATTAAAATTTAAGAAATGCGTAAACGACTGTCTTGTTGCCTAATTATGTGTTCTGCGCAGCGTCATGCGTACAGTTCAGACAAACGCACTTACGTGTAATAATTTATACGTAATATCTTTTCTACTGTAGACCCAAATAAATTACACTTTTATGATTTTTAATTATTCTTAATGTATAATTATAGAGTAAATTCAAAAGTTTCACACATATCAGTTCCGTAGAAATTGAATCATACTGAAGCAGATGAAAATGTAACAAGAAATATAAATATTATTACTCAGTCCGTGCCTCAGATTATTGTTTGTGTATCGACTAATTGAAATTAAACATCTCGGACGAGGCCGGATCTATCGATTAACGAGTAATTCATCTACACTAACCTAAAGCTGAAGAGTTTTTTTGTTTGTACTGGCTTATCTTAGAAACATTGGACGATTTTTTTTTTCAAAGTAGAAAGTCTGTTAAGAAAGGTATAAAACATCATGCTACGATTTATAGGATCAAAGCAGTAACCGCAAAGGTCAATAAATCGAGCTAGTGCTAAGATTTGAATCAAATAAAACTGCGAGACACACACGACAATTCAAGTACTGAAACTGATCATTATAAAATGTTACATACACGTTTTCAGTGGTAGAGAAATGGACACAAAGGACTTTCTATCTATATTAATATTATAAAATAGATAAAATTTGTCTCTTTATAAGGTATGTAGAAGGTATAAGTTATGTCTAAAATTTCTTTTGTGTTAGATAGCCAGAAAATAAGTTATAGGCTGAATTACATCATGCTATCACTCATAGAAGTGAAGCAATAACCATAAGGGTGAGTAAAACCGCGAAGGGCAGCTACACTAAAAATAAAGTACCTTCTGTTTCCGTAGATAATAAAAATCACTTTTGGACGATCGTCGAGCATAAAAAACTGCACCATGAACGAAACTACAGACAAGAACAAGAACAAGACAAGAACATATGAAAAATAAAACAATTTTTTCTCAAGTCATCAGGCACATTGTTAATAGTTTTCATACATAGCTATATAGGCACAGGGCTCATTAAAATTCAACGCTGCGCCTAACACGTGCTCGTGTGTCGGTATACATCTCTTCATCTAAAGGACCCCTATGAGTTTTGACCCATTTACGTGGGATTCTTTTGTGTGAAATTTGCGTGATGTTGAAACTGTATACATTTAAGTAACTCTATATGTATAGAATTTATACGTTCTTAGAAATTGTGTTTATAATGAATATCGAATTTGGACAATCTTTTATTTTAAAAAGTAACCAACTATAATCGACCTGTTAGTCCGGAATTGTTAAAAATTCACATCGAATCTTAATCAAAATAAAATAGGAACATATATTTTTTAAAGAACGAAAAAAAATATTATAAGTGTCTTTGTGTAAGAGACACACAAAACCAAAATATCCGAAATAGGTACCTCTCCCTTTTGGAAGTACATTAAAAACATAACAACGTACAAAAAAAGTTTAGTTAAAAAATTAAATTCTTTGTTTACTTTTCTTTAGCTAATGTTACGACAGGTACACGTTAGAAAGATTTGTATTGTCATCGATATTGTGTTAGTTGGTAAAATAATAAACGTCACGACATCAGGAAATGATCGAATTTCGCTAAAATACTAAATTACAAGACGAATTGTGTCATGGTCTCAAAAACTGAATGGAATTAATAAACTTTGTCACTACGGAAACAAATTAAAAAAACGTAATTTTAGTATCCTAAGAATGCAGGTTTAAGTCCTGTTTTGAATGAAATTACGAATATTATAGTATCGATATTCTTCTATGTCAATAAAATTGTAAAGTCACCACAGACAGCAACCTGTTAACAGTAGCAAATCATAAAATGTGCGCACTTGCACACCGTCTTACTACAAACCCAGTTAAACTATCAGACGATAAGGGATCAGCAGTCTACAATGTAATTCGTCAGTGACATGCAATTACGCTGAAACTTCTAGATGCAACTTTTTCAGGTTTTTAGTTCAGTTTTAATATTTTGTATGATTATAATCTAGCATGATTTATTGTCGATTGAAGGTGTTATAGGAAAAAATATACGTTTATGTAATGAACCGAAATGGTCTAGTGATTAGAACTCGTCGATCTCAACCGATGATCGCGGGTTCAAACCCCGGCTAGCACCGCTTCAAGTGCTAAATTTGTGTTTGAATTCATCTGAAAACACGTTTCAAGTGCTAAATTTGTGTTTGAATTCATCTCGAGCTTGGCGGTGACGGAAAACATCGTGAGGACCTGCGTGTGCCGGGAAAAATTCTGACACATGTATATCCGCCAATCCGCAGTTGAGCAGCGTGATGGATTAAGCTCTATAGCCTTCTCCTTAATTGTGAGGAGGCCTATGCCCAGCAGTGGCAGTGGTTTATGTTATATATTATCACCATCGTTTGGTATAAAGTTATGGAAATACACATTCGTCAAAATAAAGTGTGGCTTAGAATTGCGATTATTGACTTGTAAATATTAAGTTATCGTAGGAAATAGATAAATTACCATTTCCATAAAAATCCTGACGTCAGAATCGGATATAGGTCGGATACATGTATGTACGATTGTACGTACATCGTCGAACAAATAATTATTTTTCATTATTCATAGAGTTTTCCCACAGTATTAGTCATAATAATTATTGCATAAACAAATTTATTATGTTTATAAACATCACTATCATTACGAACAATTTTACAATATATAAGTATTGAATCATAGCGAACAAATAACATGCAAATAGTGTAAATGTAGCCGTACTTGCATTTACATTAATCGATGTGTATTCGCTATGAACTTCAAAATGGCTAAAAAAACTATCATGAAATTAACGAAGCGGTCTTCCTCTACAGTTTGGTAACGATAGGACTAACAAAGTTTTTTTAGGTTTTTGATCACGACGGGTTCAGAATATTCATTTTATGTTGTTAGCATAAGGTATGTTGTTTGTATTATTATCGGTACAGAGCCATTACGAGCCATTAGTTCTAAAAATTTAAGTAACAGAAACGCATATGGATGAGTCACATGGAAATATTTCGATAATGCATCGTTTTAATATTATGATACTACATTGATATTCTAATACCCATAATATATATAAAAATTATTGTTTGTTTATTCGCTCGTATTTTTATTCTTTGTAGTTTCCATTTATACGATAACAATAAAACTTTGTCGAATTATTCTCTGCACTTTGGAGAATGTTAATACCTACAATTAATTGTCAGTAGGTGGCACTCGTGTCGTCGTCGGACAGAAAAATAAATACGTCTTATTTCTAATCGTCAGGCATACAAGCACGTTAATATCGCTGTCTTAGATTTTCGCGATTATTCAATTCAATTCTTTGGTTAATGGCTTTTAGTTGTGCCAATTAGACACATGTTATTTCGCCAGTGTCACGTGGGATGGAGAAGACACGATGGAGATTGATCGGTTTCGCGATTATTATTCATTGAAATAAAACTATTTTAAACGGATATAATCGCGTATATTAAGTTTTTTTATCATTCCGACGTTTCGAGCACTTTGCAGCGTTCGTGGTCATGGGTCAAGGTGACATTTGTCTATTTGAGGTTTTAGAAAATATTATTTACGACTACCGCCAACGGTTTCTTAGTTGGTATCTTGAATAACGTTCCGGTTACACGCAGAAGGCACTAATTTAAATCCGTTTAAAATAGTTTTATTTCAAATACGTTAATGTAGAAGCGAACGAAGCCGTAAGAAAAAGCCGCTAAAGGATTTTTGAAAATGCAAAATTTGTACGTAGAACTCAAAAGTGCCCGCGAACGAAACTGCAAGCAAATGCTTGTTAAATATATATAATAAGTGTTCAGGTTCGTATTATTTTATAGATAACGATATGACAGTTACAATTCACGGTCCGTTAGTATTAGACTTAATATTTATAGGATCGTACGAACCGTTCGTTATAATGATTCATAGCACATCACGCGTGCGCCGTTGCCTGGTTGTAATCTATTGCAATTAAAACTTAACTAACAAACATCTATCTCCTTCTTACATAGAATTGATATCAGTGCGTCTCTTTCTAGTATTCGCATTGAGATAATTATTATTTACTATTGTATTTTTAATATAAAACAAAAAAAAAATATACGAGGATACCCTGAACTTATTTTTTCTATGTAATCAAGTTTATAATTGATTAGTGGCCGTTTAAATAATCTCTTTTATTACCTTTTTAAAATGCATTAATGCAATCGTATTCTAAGCTTCCATTATTCTCATCATATATTAATTTTTGTATGCAATTATTCTAAAAATATAAGTTATAAAAAATAAAAAAGCGTCATAAAAAAATCATCACGTAACAGAGTATGCAATAAATACCCAATTTGATATATCATCATTTTTTGAAGTCGGATAATCTTTATAAATAAAAACCAATTTTTATATGTTTGTCTTCTATCCGTTCTAAAACCATTGATCGGATTGTAATTCTTGTAGATCTAAAACACTAGCCGTCCCTGGGGGTTTCACTCGCGTTTGGGATCACTGTTTCGCTCCTCTGAGTTGTAGCGTGATGTAATATAGTCTATAGAATTCCTCAATAAACTATCCAACACAAAAATATTTTTTCAATTTAAACCAGTAGTTCATTAGATTAGCGCGTTCAAACAAACAATTCAGCTTTATAATATTAGTAGGATAATCATTATTACATATAGATTTATCATTTTTGTATATATAAAACTTTTAGTAAGGTATTCTGAAGACGCCTAAGATGATTATTGTCTCAAAATAATTTACATAAATACTTTAGCTAGCATTGCAACGCACGCGAGGTACATCTAGTTTTTAATAAAAATCAATATCCACCCATCATAATAATATGTTTATCAGTAGTCAGTACCAGACAAGAGTGGACCAGAGCTGGCGAAGATAAACAATGTGCTAATACACTATTTCCATGTAGAATGCTAAGCCGCGTATGGGCTTCTAATCTCGGATGCGTCCGGACATCATTTGATTACGTGAATAATTTAATTACATTGTCACGATCGTTTCCTTTTACATCGACATATAAATCAACTGAATAAAAATATATATATTTTTTTTTCAGACATAACCTATAAATAATTTTAAATTTACATTATTACAAAAAATAAGATTATTAAATTATTATTTTTCTTTTATAATTAAATTATTAACAAATTTACAATACTAGAAGACTTTAAAAAATAAAAATGCGAATAAATAAATAACAATAATAAAATAAAATCGGATCATAAATATATAGTCTAAGTATTTTCTTTCCAGCATTGGTACGAGGACATGTCTATCAAGGAAATGCCGGAAGTAAAAACAGTCATATCTCGTAGAGAACATCTTCAGTATGGTGTTATATATATACATATAACTACATAAAAACCGTACTATATTCTAATGGGCCGTTGAGTGTGAAGCGATTTAAACCAATCTATACAGATGTTTGCCGTGAGGAGGATCGAACCCGCACCCATTACTGCTTTAGTCAATTGCAGTGACCTTAACCAAACGTCGTCTAGACCGTATTTGATTCATAATCATTTGTATTGTCTAAACCGGAAGTGTGTGAAGTTGTTACTTTTATAAATAAACAAGACTTATGTTATGTATGAAATATTATAAAAACGATTTAAAGAAAAAAATGTTATAAATGGATGCAGATAAGCAATAATGTGTCAACCCACAAAAAGTCAAATTTTGAGATATTGATGTATTTTGATACTACGTCACCTATTTAACATTATTCAAAAAAAATTCAAGTCATCTAAACTAAATAAGTATGGAAAAAAGTATCTTAACTCAATGTTTCGAATTTCAGGTGCGTTCCATATTTTGCAATTTATAAAATAATCTCAAATATTTAAAAACTTATTATTAGATAACATATTAAATAAATCTATCTGCTTCTGGTTCAATATACATTTTATCAAAATAGAAAAGAAAAGATGAATATATACGTCTTCAAACTAATTTATTAAGAATAGGTTTGACATCTTTAGACGCCATTTTCTCAAAATGAAGTATGTGTGGGTTGACACAGTATTGCTTATCAGCGTCCAAATATTATATCCTGTAATCGGGGACAGAAAAGTCTAACTTTTATTATAAATTTTAACTTTCAACCAAATATTAAATATCATTATTGATGAAAATAAGCATTATTCCGCGAGTTTTTTCTAAATTAGTTCCGAATGCTAATTCCGCTGTATCACGCGATCATATACGATATTTCACACTCGCGATTAAGATAAACCTAACGTACGCGACATTTGCTCATATCCTACAAGCCGGGTATAGAGCGAGTCAAAGAAATTAACATTGGAGTACTGCATGTATTAATATGCATGTACTCGGAAATCATTATTCTACAATAGAATTTAGAACAATCAGGGAAAAACATTAAAATCTTATAATCGTTTCAAATTGTTTTAATCACATAAAACAAGGCTAGTGCATTTTTCTGCCAATGTCGGATATAATTATTATTTATTACTATTTTCGCTCGCGGCCTCGCTGACGTTAATGTAGATTAAACACTCTTATCTACTTTCCCTTTCACATCTGTCTTTTGTCTCATTTATTCCATTCTTCCCACGCAACTAACATATATCATTCAAGTATAATCCTTACGTTCTCCTACATCTCGTCCGTCAGTCTTAATAATACATAAAATATTCTAATTACTGATACGACACGCGCTACTAACTGGAAGTTAACATTATTATAAGTGTGCAAGTGTAAACAATAAGTTGACAAACTTTCATCACATATAAATTAATATTTATATAACAGAAAACTGGCCACTTGCTCATTCTTAATACAATAAAAAAAAGAAATTAAAAAAAATACCAACACGCAACGTTGACAATACAAACGCCACTTCTCGGTTACAATGGTATGAGAAACATCAATAAATCAGTGCATCAATGATAATCGAGTCTAACCGACGAGTTAATTACTCCTCTGACCTACTGCGTTACGATTTATCAGAATAAATAGGTACTATTGGTATCAGGCGATTCTTGTAAACGTTCGTGTCGTAAGGTCATTTTGGGTCGTTCGTTTCAGGTAATAATCGAATACTACTGCTATTCTGCATTATACAATATAAGCAGCAATTTAAATTTGAACCAACAATTCAGTTTTTCTAGGGAATTCTATTAAAATATTTTAAAAGATCTGCCCCTCAAGGTTTTAATTTGCGTTTATGATTGCTGCTTCGCCCCTGTGAGTCGTAGCGTGATATAGCCTATTATAACCGTTCTCAATAAGCTGGCTATATGGATGCTTATATGCAATACTGTGTCAAGCCACACGGACTTCATTTTGAGAAAATAGCATCTAAAGATGTCAAACCTATTCTTAACAGATATGTTTGAAGAAGTATATTCTTTTTTTTTGATAAAGGGTATAATGAATAAAAGCATATTGATATATTTAATATATTATCAAATAAAAAGTTTTTCAAATATATAAGATTATTGTATAAATTGCAAAATATGGAACGCACTTGAAATTCGAAACAATTCATTAGGAAACTTTTTCCGTACTTTTATATGACCTTACATTTTTT
Source organism: Hypolimnas misippus (assembly GCA_037950945.1). NCBI lineage: Eukaryota > Metazoa > Arthropoda > Insecta > Lepidoptera > Nymphalidae > Hypolimnas > Hypolimnas misippus. The sequence goes on along the minus strand of JBBEEQ010000024.1, from coordinate 12,978,576 downwards.
TGAATATTGTTAAATAGGTAATGCAGTATCAAAATACATCAATATTTTAGAATTTGACTTTTTGTGGGTTGACACATTATTGATTATCAGCAGCCATCTAACTGAATGTTTTTTCAAATCGTATTAGTAGTTTCAGAGATTATCCTACATACAAACAAATTCTATCTCTTTTTAACATTAGTATAGATATAGATTACTCTACAGATGTAAACTATCAAATAAAAATAAAAATCAGCATAAATAACAATAAAAATCAGCTTACCATCTACTCATTACTGTTCCCAAATGTCAATGACCGTTTATACAAAAAAAATATAATTCTATTATTATATTATGACCCTATATTTTCCTTGAACAATATGAAACAAAGAGCTACGCTACAAAACAAATGTATGTAATTAGATGTTTAGGTCATTGAACTAGTTCGTAGTAAATAATAATTTATTGTATATATGTAGCTTTCTAGGTTGTTTTATATAAAATGAATTTTACGATACCGACATTGCTACTTCTAAGTGTTTCTAAACAAGGCATTAAAATAAAAATAACTCAAATGTTCAGTTTACGTTGAAATTGAAACTATATTTAACTTTGAATTTGTTACATCATCAATCTTTGTTTTTCACTCAAGGGGTGGAATGATACGCCCTCGCTGAATGCACACAGATTCAAGCGTCATAAGTTTTGACGTCAACAGTATCTGACGTAACGGTACGCAGAGGTTTAAATTTTTACTTTTCTCCTAGACTTCGTCATTTCCTCCCTCCTCCTGCTAAAGCCCCTCGCCCTATAAATGTTGACTGTTTATTAATGTTTGTGTTTAGTCCAATGTGTCCGTTTTTATGTAAATATATAAAAGTAATAAAGTTAATATATCTTAATTAAATTATAATTATTTATATAATGACGTGTATTTAATTTATTTAATTATATTCGTGTTGTTTTAGGTTAAGGACTATTAATAAAATTCACACTATTTTAAGGTGTTTTCCAAATTTAATTAAGGTTGAACACTCGACCGCACCGAACAATCTCCATCTTCCAAAATAAAGAAGAAGAACTTTTTACTTTATTTTTATTAGTTTTGAGTGTTTCGCTAAGGCTGTATGATTATACCAAATGGTTCAGAAGTGTATGACGCAATACTATAATTTAACTACAATCTTTTAAAAAAATAGCTCTTTGAACAAAATTACTTTTCCATTTCTTTTCATTTCGATTCGATCACCACTCACGACAAACGTCTTTATCGGACATACGCATTTTTGTTAGAATTATTTAGTTAATAATTCATATTAAACCTTTGTGCAAGTCTTATGTTAATATTTTAATTTCTTTTTAATATTGTTGGTTGCTATGTTTCAGTTCTTTCTTTATTTTATTTATTCCAAATTTATATTTCACACATTAACAATTTTTGTTTTTGTATATATATATGTATATATGATGCATATCTGTACTTACCGTTATATATCCGATAATGGGGGCCGTTGAGTGTGATTCGTTTATTATTTATTTATTATTAGCTTGCGTTTATTAGCTTGCATAATCATTCAATCATACCAGGGTCTGCTTTCTATTATAGTCCAGATATTGACGAGTTACTGATTTTTACACAGAGCGATTGCCACCTGACCTCCGCAACCCCTAAGGGCAAGCCAGTACCATTTAGACTAGAATAATTTCCCTACTACGAGTAACGATCATTATCAGGTGATTGTGATAACAACCGGGACCGACAGCTTTACGTGCTCTCCGAGGCACGGTGGGGAGGCCCACAAGGACAAACACCCGGACCTAGGAATAAATATGTATACAACTATAAATATCTGCCCATCTATCGAGGGGGCGAACCCACAACCGTCGGTGTTAGAGGTACATTCAGCACCACTACACCGAGCGGTCGTAATTAGCTTGCATAATAGTTATGATTATTGAAAAAATATTCTAGATATATTTAAAGGTGGTTAAGGGACTGTTTCACCGGTTACGGATAAAGTCCACGGTAGCTTTATCAGAACTTATTCACCTAAAAAACTGCAGTTTGTGGTTTCAAAGGTCTCGAAAAAATATAACATGGATACAGTTTTAAACAGAGATAAATTAGGAGTGTATTGAAACAATCAAATCATAAGTGTCAAATTTATAAGTAAATTTACTGGTGAAAGCGGAAAGATATATGAGCAAACCTTATTCGTTAGATATCGTTACATGTCGGATTTAAAACTTTACCAGGAACCGTTGAAACATTCCCTAAATACATTAGTTTTTATAAAGTACTAGCTGGTGCTCGCGACTACGTCTGCGATGTCTGTGATGTCTACGTCATAGGAGCTATATGCATGTAAAGTTTCAGTCCGATCGGTTTAAAATTGACAAAGTTTCATACAAACTTTCGTCCCCTATTTTATCCCCTTGGAGAATTAACCAAAATCCTTTCATAGCGGATGTCTACGTTATAACATCTACCTGAATACCAAATTTCATCCCGATCCGTCCAGTGGTTTGGACTGTGCGTTGATAGATCACTATGTCAGTTAGTAACCTTTGAGTTATATATATTTATATAACAAGAAATAACATACACCGGTCGCAAACAAAATTCAATAGCAAAACGTTATTTTTAATAGTAACAACACGAAACGTTTTAAATGCACTAGATGAATTCTATTTATAATAACATGGCGTTCTATTAATTACAGGAAAGCAACCTCACAATAGTCGCATCCTGATTAACTCGGCGCAGTCCGTCATTCGCGCTGTTTATTTGTTTTTATTAATCTTATTCACAACGGGCTTTGTTCGTGGCATTGAGTCTATAGTACATCATCTAATTTATAATTTCTTATTTTTTATACATAAATAGTATGCAAATGAAGCGGGATACCTGATGTTAAATGATCGTCACTGCCCATGGATATTTGCAGCATATTCCTATACTTAAGACGCTTTGTTATACGTGAAATACAATTTTGTTCATATCATATTTTGTTCTACAACGCCATTTGCAGTACTAATTCACAATATACGCTGTTTCAAGAAATTACAACAAACTCCACAGAGTATTGCAAAATTTACAAAGTCACACAGCCTCGTGTAAGGTGAAACTTTTTTATTGTATCAGGAGCATACTACTGCGCACACGCATCTCAAGTGTCGCTGTCACTCCGAGGCAGTCGATGGATCATCGGATGACAGGAATGAAAGCTGGTTCCAATATATTACCTTCTAATATTATTATTTGATTATTTTTAGCCGAAATGCATAAATAATTGACTTCACGTGATGGAATTATCAATTTTAGAATATAACTATAGAAACGTTATTTGCTTGTTTTTGTCACCCGGAATGCCGACAAGTTTGGACGACGTTGTCTAGCAACGAACTAGCGTAGATGTGTATGGGTCAATAAGTCAAACTTGTCAATGTTGGAAATGTATACAGATTTTTAATGTGAAATCGAATATCATTGGAATTTTTTATCCCAAGCAACAAAAAAAATTTCTTTGCAAAACGTATTCGGTTTATAATTAAGCTTTAAGTTTATATTTATTAAGTCACCTAAATTATGTAAAACTTGAAGATTTCGACCTAAAGTAGTAATCGCTAGGGATGATGATCAAAGATGAGACTATAAAGCGGTTATTCTCGATTATCGAGAAACATTTTTGATATAGAACATACGATTTTCTACATTTTATGTTCTATATTTTTCTTTTGCTAACCAAAGGTAGCGGCAGAGGTATCACTACAATGCGACAATATTGTCGTAACTATGACAGTTATCAAAGGAATACTATAACGGTTTTTGTCTTAAATGTTTTGTTGAACAAATTGTTGTTTTGGGTTTTTATTGCACCATTTCTAATAATGCACACTTTTACTTTCACCGAATCAGGATGAAAGGAATTGAGGACAATTGTTTTTGTGTCTTTATGTCGTACAATTGAGCCATTTAGCTCAAAGGGGTATTTTCAATGGCGTTCATTAGGGTTCTTTGCTCTGATTCTCGATATAATTATTATCTACATCTAAACTAAAATGTAACTGTTAATAATGTCTCTCTGTGCACGTATAACGTTAAAATAGTTATAATGATTTTTTTGACACAGTTGTGAATTATGTCGGATACTTAATGACATATACTGATATAAAAAAGCTATTAATATTTTTTATATAAAAATATCTGCAATAAAAGTCAAGAATATAACTTTATTAAGTTACTTTTGAATAAACTTATTTAGGTACTTTAAATTAAACTTTTGCTTAACTGCTGATAAAATAAATTAACGAATACGATAAGATACCATAGTTTTATTATCATTGATATAACTTTCCTTAAGAGAGAGTATTATTAATTTATCGTAATAAATAATATGGATGCTAAATAATATAAAACGAATTCATCTCCGACAATCGTAATTTGTATGCAATATCGTAGCGTTATCCTGCCAGCGGGTGCGCGGGCGCATCTACCTGCGCATGATCGACCGTAAAACGTACCGTTACACGGAAAAAAGGTTTAAGCGGATCATAATAAAGGTTCCGTAGCCTTTTTTGAGTGTTACTAAGAATAAAATAAATTTTACTAAACACGTGATCTCATTTTGTATTATAATAAATCGTTAAGAAATAATTGTCACTTTGATGTATATATTAGTATTTTTATGAAAAGAAATACGTAACGATAGCTTGGTATATAAAATAATCTTTTTTAAAAATGAGTTTTTATATCAATATACATTATTATAGCTTCATTTGACATGTTTACCTTTATTAAAATCGATATACACCCACACAAAATTATTTCAATACATTAATTATTCGCTCGGGTTCTTTAATTAATGACTTCACAACGGCAATAGTAATTAATAATTTTCCTTGTTCATGGTTACTGCTAAGAAAAACAAAAACTCGATCACGAGGTCTGTCTATAAGTTGTTTATGTCGAAACGAGTGAATTTAACTTATATCGTTTTTTTAATATGCAATATAAGAAACAAAATGTTTATTGTAAAGTCATCTCTTATTACTTACTACTTTAATAACTTAGTAATATTTATATTATTGAAAATTATTATTTTATTATTTTATTTATTTAAATGCTTTATTGTATAATATTCAATATTAACAAAAGGCGGGCTTAACGCTACTTTATTTTCTAAGAATATTAGGATGTACAAGAGAGATCGATGTAGGTGTACAATAAAACATATAATACAATATAATATATATTAAGTAACATAAATGAAAATATCATAATAAATACTACTAAATAGTTATAGAAAACAACATATTTTCTATAATTTATAAGATACTCGTACGTTATCCAATTAACCTTATTTGTTTATAAGGCAGTACGTGTTCTGTTTTTATAAAAAACATACTTCGATGTATTTCATAGTCTTATGACAAGAATTAGCAAGTAAATAAAATACGAACAAAAAATTCAAATACCCGATGTGTTAAAGTTATTAAATAAACGGAACCCAGAAACCATAATTCGATCGCGTGTACCACCTGGTAAGGTCTATGACGTGCCATCACAGATTTAAATGAACTTTCATATAATAAAGTATATTTGAGCTCCATTTGTTAGCACGGGGTAAGATTACCTACTGACCTATTACGTAGGAGAAATGGTATATTAATCATAGCTATTGCACGGTAAGAGATGAGACGCGTTTTTGATGCTTATTTCAATGAATGTAAAGGTTATTATTGTATGAATAATATGTATGGTTCGTCGATGTCTTATTACGGGATATTAAATGTGAAATTACAACAGATGTTCCTTTAAATATAGATTCGGTACACATTCGATTCCCTGCAGATTGATTCGATGGTTATGGTGAAGTTACTACATGTAGAGGTTGTAGAATGTAGAGTCTCTAGCCGTGTAAGTATTGAAAAGGTAAGAATAGAATAAGTGCAGTATTGTTCTTATTACAAGTATAGTCAATTTAGGCGTTAGTTTAGAACTTGTTATAAATGTGATGAAAAAAACACTACAAGAATAATGTAGATACTTACTAGTATTATCACGATAAAAAAAATGAACAATGTTTTCCACTGAACGTGAAAAGTTTCATCAGAAGATGATACCAACCCTAAATCTTCTTGGACAAGTTTAAAGTCTTTGGTAAAGAGGTATTATAAACTAATTATAAATATATTTTATTAAGTATCACGTTCTTCGAAATAAAATAGACATTAGCTGCCTTACTACAAAAGATTTACATAAACAGACGTTTTGAGTTAAACATGCTTTAGATATAAATTAACATACGTGTAAGTGAGTTAAATAGATGTCTAAAACCTATTTCAACTGTCAAATGTAACGTTTAACATTTTATCAATAAGTTTTTTTATGAGTTTATTCGCTGTTAAGCAATTTAGATAATATTTTAAGCAATGTTTAATTTTTAAACACTGTTTAGCTAGACGCGTGTTGAACATGGATTTAATGCGTCTTTTGTAGTATGACAGTAGTTATTTTAAAATATCAAATTAATTTTTTGTAGAAGAAAATGTAAAAAATTGCATGAACTTTAATAATATACTCCTATTTTGTATGACGGTAACATGTTATAGGCTTGAAGTATACTTCACATCCCAATAGAGACACAAAAAAATATTATAAACTTATCCTTTTACTAAAATTCCGTTACCATTTAACAAAAGACACGCCAATTATATAGAAAATACACCAGATGCACATGAAATGACAGCTGAAAACAAATACTAAACCATTCAAACTATTTTGACCCTTATCACAGTGACATAAACATTATTATTGCATGAAAATTTAGTTCTACGAAAGCTGTTAAGGATACGTAATGCACCTGCGCATTTGTCCTCACAATAAATGCATTTTGCGGTGAATCTTTTATTTATAGTGTGGGAAATGTACGCGCGAATAAGATTTTTTGCTGAGTAAAAACGGGTTCGTCGTGACATAATACGAGATCAACACCCGAGCCCATACACGCGTCCCTTTGATGAGCTTATATTGTTCTTTAGAATACGATACAATTTCAAACAGTGTATGTACTTGGAGAAAGACTCGGGGACATAGATGTTAATGTAAAACTAACAATTTGATATGTGCATTTCAACAAAAATTTAATAATAAATACGATTCATTACATTGTCTATAATTAAAATGTTTACAAGGCTTTTTAAAAGGCTAACGTTTAAGTTTTAAAAATATTATAATAAAACTGCATGTGTTTAAAATATATTTCCTGAAGAAAAAGAGAATGAGTGAAACTTTAAAAAATACGATCTTAAAATATTGTCTATGGTAGATAGCTATCAATTTAGATAGATTTGCGTTACGTCCACATCTCTCGCTGTATTTAAATTTGCCAACATCCAAGCGAAATAATTTTTAATATCAAAATAGTTCGTCTTAAATATATAAGAAATAAAATAACGTTAGAAATAGACCTATATTCCTGCTGGGCAAAGCGTGTCAACGAGGCGAGGAGACGATCAAAGGAACATCTGATTGAAAATATCACATTCAACTTTAGTTTCGTTTCATCCGGCGTGAAACGTTTAAATAGAACTCGAGAAATGTCAAAGGGTAATTTAGATACTGATTTTAAATTCATCTCAAGCTCGGCGGTGAAGGAAAATATCGTAAGGAAACGCAATGGTGCAGCCTGGTGAATTAAGCTGTAATATCTTCTCCTTAATAGAAAGAGACCTTTGCCCAGCAGTAAGACATTAACAGGTTGTTACTTTACAATTTGTATATAATTCCAATTCCAATTTAGAGTAAGAATTTATTTCCATAAACAAAACTACAATAATATCTAAATAATGTTTCGTTAAAAAATCGTAATACAGGATTACAAAATGATTAATTGCGAAATTCGCACCTTAGCTTCAAATAAATAACGCCCCGGGTTGGCACTAATAACCAAAAGAAAAGATCGTATTTTAGTGTCGTTTATGTCCTTTCATGTTTTATTTAGTTTTATCAACTACCCTGTAGTATATATAAAAGATACAGCAAATTTTATTATAATCACAAATTATATCAAACATATTCATAATTTCCGACTCAAATTCGACCAAGCAAACGTTATTTACGAAAATGTTGTTTAAAGGTTTGAAAGGAAACATTTGGCAAGTTTCTTCCGTGAATTGAACTGGGATCCAAGAACGGTTTCTGTTTACTTCATAAAACGCGGGAAGGATTGTTGTACGCGATGGAAATAGCGACGCCAGTGCGCAAAAATAGCTGCCAACGCGGCGCAAGCGCATCCCATTGTGGTACTCCGAACTGACGGCAACTGTTTGTTTCAAATGTACACAGAGCTTATATTTGTACCCAATTCTGATAACGTATGTACCATATTCTTGAGTCACAGGTACACCTCGAAGTTTATTTATTAACACCGTTTGATTGATAAAGTGTAATTATAAAGAAGAGGTCAAACAAAAATAGCCTTTTACGTTTGTTGACCTAAAGGTTTGAATACACTTACGAGACTACACGAACATAAAGTTACGGTAAGACAGAATCATCGCGAAGTCAGCGAGTGAAAAGTGTCTTTGTTGAATTTAGTTCTCTTGGATAGACAGATGTGGCTCTAGCTTAACATAACTCCATATTCCCTTTGATATAACACAATTGTTTTATTATGTTTAATGTTTATATCGAAGCCACTTAAAAATGATAATTTTAACCTAGCTTGTTCTACGAAGCGTGATCAATGAAATTCATAAAGGTCGAAAATCTACGGATCGATGGGTACAAGGCATCATTGCGTAGTAATTTTTACGAAATGTAAATACTAAAAAAATATTGTACAATCTACATAGGTCTAGTGTGTTGGCACTCGAAAATATACGTGCGATCAAACAACTCGAAAACGTTCAAATTCATGGTCATAATTGAATTAACTTCACTTAAGGAATTTTGAAAAATTAATATAAAGTGCATAAAATAATATACATAAAATTGCTACTTTAGCTATAAGGCCGCCTTTTGTACATTGTTACTTTTTTGTATCAATTTTCTGTGTGTTTTGTTTGGTGTACAATAAAGACTATTCATTCATTCATTCATTCATACAATAATCAATATGAATATTAAAATCGGACGTTAGTAACGCAAGTGCATCCGATTTTGAAATCATTGTTCTTACTCATCATTACACGGTTCGTAAATCGAGCGTTAAATGATACCTTTCGGTGATCTTTCGAACTGAAGTTGAGCCTAGCTGTAGCCTACTGACTACAGTTCGAATACAGGTTGACTCGACCAGGACAGTACCTCACTCTCACAGAAGATCGGCGAGAAATAGCTCATATAGCTGCGTTTCGTACAAAGAGTGAGAGAGCCGGAAACCGAACGCCATCCCCAATGCCTTTTCTTACTTCCTAGTACCTTACATCTTTTATTAAGTTGGCAACGCATTTGCGGCTCCTCTGGTACTGCCAATGTCAATGGGCGGAGGTGATATGGACGCTGATAAGCAATAATGTGTCAAGCCACACGAACTTTATTTTCAGAAAATGGCGTCTAAAGATGTCAAAACTATATTTTGATAAATGAAAGATTGATATATGTAATATTTTATCTAATAAAAAGTTTTAAAAATATTTAAGATTATTGTAAAAATTGTAAAATATGGAACGCACTTGAAATTTAAAACAATAAATTAAGAAACTTTTTTCATACTTATTTAATTTAGATGCCATGAAATTTAGTAATGTTAAATAGATCACCTATTATGCATGCAGTATGAGAATACATCAATATCTTCGAATTTGACTTCTTGTGAGTTAACACATTATTATTAGCATCCATATATCAAGTGTCCCATCTGCCCATTTTCCAGGTATTTTTAAAATAAATATAAAAACATATAACAAATAAATATTCACAGTTTCAAAAACAAAACCATGATGGTTATAAAAGTAGATAAAAAACAATCAATCTTTTTTGCCTGCTTCTGTATCTGACCTTGCGTACAATGTAACAACTTGATAAAACTTAAGCATTTAATCATTCACATTACAGAATATCAATACAAAAAAAAATATTTTTATTACTATATCTGTAAGTTTAAAAAAGGTGGTAGCATTTATTTCAATTCGAAAATTAAAAATTTACATTGTCAAATATTTTCAAAGGAATTTTTTATTTGCTCAAATTGTTTCAAGTGTTACATGATTGAGTGGAATCGGAAAACATACTCAAAGAGTTTTGAGTTACTTCGACATTTGAACGTGATAAATGTCGTTCCGTCATCAATTCTTCAACAAGTACAATTAAGTTGAGTGTTCCAAGTGTTAATATCAGTTTAGTTCATAGAATCTTATTGTTTGTTCAATGGTTAAGTAGTTCAATTAAAGAGAACATTTTGAAAGGTAATTTATTTGTACAATAACTTATATACTGTAAAGTGTCTGAAGTAAAAAATATATATTTATTTTTTAAGAAATGCTAGGAAGATCATTCGTCGACATACGATAGAACAGTTAAGCATTATTTATCACATTTTTAATATAACGCAGACAGAGATACGAGCTTCAACATGTATAACAAATACCGTACTAAGTGAAGAGGTTCTCAAAATAAAACATTTCCTTTTCAATCCAATTTTCATTAAATTTATTGCAATGTCGTGCCAAGTGGGTTAATGCTCGGAGCGGAGCGGGATTGTGTCAGTGCCCGCACGCCCCTATAGTGCCCAATCAGATTAATTGCGAAACCCTCCAGTCCATCAATTAGATATCCAGAAGCCTTACGTAGTGTACATGCATAAAATTAATATAACCTATTAATTGTTTTTGAAAACAATAATTGCGACTAAAAATGATTCATTCGTCATTATTATCAACATGGACTAAGATATTTTACAAAATATATTTGTTACTCTCACCGCACAAAAATGTACATATAACATAGTAAACCATAGAAGTAAAATTTAATTTCAATAGTTTTAATTAACGAAGTAAAATTAAAAAACTGAACCGATTTTTTCCATAACAGCGACGCAAGAGCTGATAATTCAGGAATCTCTAAACGAAAAATACGTAATACACCAGTTGTAAAAATATGTACGAACTTTATTCTTTTTAAAAAAGTAATTATTTGATACGTTGAAGAGTGGTCGAGAACAAATTATCGACGTTTTAAGTGGAAGTCAATGACGTGCGAAAATCAATGAAAACTGTCGATAATTTTATTATCGACGTTTGTTTACTTTATCGATCGAATGAACTCATTTTTGCTTCCCTAATAATTTCACAATATTTATCACTTTTTGTTAATGCTGTTCTCGATAAAATTACGTACAGTAGTGTGCATACCTTGACCAAATCAAGAACTAAAGGTTATACATTAAAATTATATGTTTAAAGATGTTGTTACTTATAAGAACATTTTTTTTATTTACTGTTCTACGCTTGTAACTCTATATACTTTCACACATACTTTTACTTTTTAATATTTTACAAAAATTTGAATTTCGAATCTTGTGAGACTCTCACGATTAAGATATTAGGTAGTACTTCTTCATATTTTATATACCTAATAGAAATAATTGTAACATGGGTTTTTATATTCAACATAATCTCAATAATTTACTATGTCTTTTAACTTATTGCGATTCATAACTGTTTAAAGCGACTACAGATTATAATCTAAAAAAAAATCAGTCTAAGTATTATACTTAAACATATTTTAAAGGCCTCTATCAAGATAACTCCGATGAGATACCTTATTCATTAATTCGAGCCATGTCAAGGACTTCAATAAGTTGTGAAGATACTGAAACAATACAATTATTATGAACACGTGATTGAGTTAAACACTTGTTTTACCCACAACATAGTTTTTGTTATTATACTGAGCGAGTTAAAACTCGTCTTTTAAATTACGAGTATAATTACGCAGAGTATACAAGAAACCTTAATGTGAATGCGAATTTTTAACTAATGAAATAATGTATACTAATATAATATAATTAAGAGAGAAGTAAACTTCGGAGCCACTAAATCTATGTTAATAATTATGATATCGTCTGAAATGTATATCATTTTAGCTGATCATGTGCATATATTTTATATATTCAAAGGTTATTAATAATATTTCTATTGTATGTATATTTTATTTCCTGCATAAATTAATAGGTGACCCGTGTGAAAATTTCGCAGCGTTAGTAATTAGCATGTAGTACTTAAAACCTACATATTTTAAATGTAAACGTTAATTTTGCGATATCTACTGCAATTTCGTGATAAGAGCGAAAAATAATCCTGAAAAGTGTGAATCAAATATTAATTATGCAGTATTAAGGTGAAGATATACTCGTAGGGATCGACATCAATGTGAGGAGTGTATTGCTATGGGATTGTACGATTTCGATGAATAAAAATAATAGTTGAATGAATAATAATCATTGAGCTTTCTAGGCCGAAGCATTACTTCAGACTATACATCAACAGTCTTCTAAAAATGTTATCAATACATAATGTTTATAGATCTTTTTTCTAATTTGAATGAAAGACTTTAAACATACAATACTAAGTGTAATGGAATATCCCAATTCCCAATAGTTTTTCATCGTCCGCTCCGATGTCATCGAGTATAAACAATAAATACAAATTTCAATTATGAATCATCTCCGTGTATAATGTTACCAGTATTGAGATCATCGTGTTGCAAAATATTAAGTTATATTTGTTAATAAATATTACGTGTAAGCACATGAGCTTGCAGTCGCTTTCAATAAACTGTTTTTCGTAACTTTATAGTACACTAGCTGTCCCTTGCGGTGTCACTCGCGTTTATGGTTACTGCTTCGTTCCTATGAGACGTAGCGTGATGCAATATAGCCTATAGCCTTCTTCAATAAATAAACTATCTAACACAAAAATAATTTTTCAATTCTAACCAGTAGTATTTTATTATGAATAATTGCAGACAGATAAGTGAATTCAATTCGAACTAGGTTACAACACGCCTCTCAAAAAACTCTGGATACACCATGCCTTTAGTACCTATACATGTGTATTTCGTATAATATTTACAATTTTCCTATTTCCCTGATTCTATAAAACCAATTATGTTGTAAAAGTAAAATACAATTTTTATTTTCTATCTAAATACAATAAATTTTACGATAGTTCATTACAAACTGCAAATAGGCATCTAAAATGATTGTCAGTATTATCTAAAACCGAAATAATCCGTTAATGTTAGACTTAACCCATATTTAGATGCTGATAGACAATAATGTGTCATAACTACGCAGAAAAGTTTCTTAATTTAATGTTTCGAATTTCATACTTATTATATTATAAATAAATATATTTTCTTATTTTACCACTCTGTTTTTAATACACTCTACTTCAAACTAATTTATTAAGAAGAGATTTGACATCTTTAGACATCATTTTCTTGAAATGAAGTCCTTGTGGCTTGACACAGTATTGCTTATCAGCGTCCATTTGTAGAATAGGCAAATCAAGGTGGGTTAAGTCGAGATGATGCTGCAGTGTTAGCGACGGCTCGCGTGGCAACTACAGATATCATCTTAAACGCACGCGACCATTGTTCACACGACGGTGTGGGGTCACTCGGAACGGGAGCGGTGAAGCGAGAAATTACACCAGGATTAGAATCATTGTAATTAGTAACTTGACACTGTTCTTATTTAAGTTCGCTTATGTTAATCGAGATTTTATATCGTAGTTAATTCAAATCGAATCGAAATGTAATTAGGGTTCCGTAGTAAAAAACGGTACCCTTATAGTTTCGCCATGTCCGTCTGTCTGTCCGTCTGTCTGTCTGTCTGTCTGTCTGTCTGTCTGTCTGTCCGCGGCTTTGCTCCGAAACCCTGTAAGAAAGCTGTAATTCGGTATGAGTATACATATGAATTACGCCGAGAAAGTCGTACAATAAAATCTTAAAAATATTTTTTTTCAGGGTGTCTTCCCTATGTGTTAAGAGAGATCAAAAATTTTTTTTCTCATTTATCCCATGTTGTGGGGTATCGTTAGATAGGTCTTTTAAAAATGTTATAGGTGTGGAAAAACCATTTTTCCGAACGCCGAACTGTTTCCGAAATATTAAGCTTTGAAGTGTCAATTTTTCTTAGAGTCAAGTGTCCCCCCCCCCTCTACCCACTAAACTCCTGCGTCTAAAATATGAAAAAATTCACGATAGTAGTACATATAATGAATTTAAAATGAAAATTATCACGCTATGTGGGTTCTTATGGTTATCGAGTTATAGATGATCTAAGTAAAAATAAATATTTCACTTTTTAACGCATCACATTATGTAAATATTAATAATTTTAAATTAATATATGAATTTAAATGAATAAATAAATAAATATTTCATAAGTTTAAATTAAAATAAAATATAAAATAAAATATAAAATAAGGTATAAAACAATGTGTCAATAAAACATGTCGCGAGTGATTCTGAATCGCGCTTATGAAGTTTTAAACCAAATCTCCATAGATTTCATAGGCGCTAATCAGGAACGAAAATTATCGGCGCTAAGTATATTTTACAAGTGTTACAATAATAAATAATCGACGAACATATAAAGTTCAAAATCGTTAGTATAATTCACATTCAAACATTCATTTTACATTAAAAATATTTTAGTCTCGAAATATAAAGAGAAATTAAATATAATTTTATAATAATAAAAGGTTTAAAATTGTAAGTAAGTATATTGTATAAACTGACTTAAAAAAGGAAATTCCCAGTTCGTCGTAAACTTACGAAAATAGGTACTCGAAGATTGCTTGACCGATCTTGACAATTCTGACAACTACGGAACCCTACATTGTGCGTGGCCCGACACGCACTTGGCTGATTTTTTTTTTACTTTTGATCGATTCGAATAATCTATTGTTTATTCGGCTTACAGTTTCTCATAATCGAACGAAACAAAATGTATGTTAATTTTTGCAAGAGACATGTATCTAATCATCTCTAAGAACTCTGTTATATTTTC
The DNA here is from genome assembly GCA_037950945.1 of Hypolimnas misippus. Taxonomy (NCBI): domain Eukaryota; kingdom Metazoa; phylum Arthropoda; class Insecta; order Lepidoptera; family Nymphalidae; genus Hypolimnas; species Hypolimnas misippus. Next base: position 12,963,571 of record JBBEEQ010000024.1, on the reverse strand, counting down.
TCTATCTATATCTATATCAAAATTAGTGCCGCGTTCCTAACTCATCATAACTCGACTCCAGATTCGCGCGTGGTACAGTCGTGCGAACAACTCTTAAAACATTGATTGTATATGATTTTGTAATAAACTTATTGAGTATTCTTAACAGTTACAAGGCATTTATAATCTATTTATCTTTATAAGACTAATTTGTTAAATAAAAACATTCCGGAACAAAAATCACGATCAACTATTTGAAAAACACATCAGATATAAATTGCACTAAAAACTGCTATTATTTAATGATTTAATCACATTAATTTGACGATGTAATTAATAATTTAAATCAAAGAAATGTCTAAACGACTGTCCTAGTACCTAATTATGTGTTCTGCGAAGCGTAATTCGAATAGTTCAGACCATGACACTTACATGGATCGAGGTATACCAAATGTTATATTGCAGTACTATAAAACTCATAGAAGTGACTAAGAGACACTTCCGTTCGTAAATGTATAATTTTCCATCGCATTCGTCATGTAATTGCTACACTCTATGGTATTGTAATTGGATGACGTGACCATTTGACAATATAATTATCTCTTGATGCAAAGATACTTTTTGCGGCGCCATTTTGAACTTGAACAATAAGTTGTTATTTTAGAAAAACTTAAACTAAACTCGAAATATTATGTTGGAAATTTTTAAATATTACTTTTTTTACCGTATAGTGTATATTTACTTTCGCGCAAAAACCTAATTTTCTAAAATAAAAAGTAGCCTAAATTTAAGTCTCATTCAATCGATTTAGCTGCTTTGGACATTATCAGAAACTAACAGACAGACACACGAACAAAAATATTAAAAATTGATTTTTGTTCGATATAAGTACTTGCTGTGATACATTTATACTGTTATTTTGACATTAAAAATGTGACACTTCAATATATAGTAATTTATTTGTACAGCACTATAGGCGATAGATAAACATAACACAATTAAAGGGATTTCTTATATGGGAATTTTAGACTATAATATACTTATCTCAATCACTAAATCCACAAAGAGGATGTAATCACAAAAGCCGCACAATAACCGGTAAAATTCCATTACGATCTAAGTTACCGTATAGTAATTTTCAATCTAATGAATCACAAATAAGCATTAATGGAAAGTCACTATCGAAATCGTCCGTGCGAAGCTCTTATAAGGCTTCGGAGTAACTTTCCGTAAAGGTTTCCGCTCGAGTATGGCTTTTACGTACTTATATCTCATTATCTGTGGATCTTGTTAATGACGTCATATCTTCGTAGATTATTTCTGAATTATGGATTAACTTAGAAATTACTAAAAACTAACTGTAACTCGAGGTTTCGCTCGCGTTCATGGTTACTACTTCGCGCCTAAGAGTATGACGAGCAGGAAGTAATATAACCTATAACCTTCCAAACGGTCAAAAAACGGATTATCCAACGCAAAAAGAATCAATCAAATCCGATCAGTGGTTACAAAGATTACCCCCTACATACAAACTTACAAACAAATTTAACCTTTTTATAATATTAATATTGAAGAATAGACGAGATGATCCTCGCAACTTCATATGCATAAAAACTTTCATCCCTCTTTGTACTTCTTCAAGTCTTATTTTTGCAACACAAAGCCTAATTTATCACTATAAGAAAATTAAATTAAATCTATACTTATATTATAAAGTTGAAGTTTGCTTGTTTGATTGTGTGCTTGAACGCGCTAATCTCAGGAACTACTGGTCCGATTTGAAAAATTCTTTCAGTGTTAGATAGTCCATTTATCGAGGAAGGCTATAGGCTATTTATTATCACGCTAAGATCAAAAGGAGCGGAGCATGAATGAAGGATGTTTCAAAATCGTGAAAATTTTTCCTATTGAGAGAGCTTACGCTGCGTGCGCTGCGTAAACGGTTAAAGTTTCGCAAAAGTCATATATGACAGAATTGTTCCCCTTTAACAGTTCTAAAAATAAGTCCGCGACAGCATATGTCTATCTTTTAAAGTTAGCTCACTACAACCTTTTTTATGCGAACCAAATTTGTTCTAAAATAATGCATTACTAGCCCAAAGTAACTATTCCACGCGGACGAAGTCGTGGGCGGAAGCTAGTAGTTAATAAAATTAGTTCAGCGGTGCATGCGCGTAAACGTATATATTAGAATGGATAATTTGATTGGTAATAAGCATGTAGCAACAAAGTATTTTTTAATTACAATAATATACGTATAAAGTACGAAAAATACTCGAATGGAACGAATCTTTATCTATTCATAGTATATCTGAGTTTTAAGCGTGAGATCACGAATTATTATGAATTTTAGGCTAGGTTTAGACATATGCGAATATATAAATGACTGTTATCTATCCTAAAAATGTCAAAAAGATAAATAAATAGAAAGATAATCGACTTTATTTAATGTATAAACGTATATTCTAACTAATAAGCTTTTGATACATACGCAACGATTTATAAAGATTTTTTATCTTTAGAAATCGTTGCGTATATAGTTCCAAATCCAAATTCCAAAATTTCATTTAAAAAAAAATTAATGTGACTTCTCATCAGAAAGAGATTTACTTCAACTTAATCTTATAGAACACTTGGACGCTGATAAGCAATACTGTTTCAAGACACACGGATTCCATTTTGACAAAATGGTGTATTAAGCTGTCAAACCTACTCTTTATAAATTTGTTTAGAAAAGTATATATCCATCGAATTAAAGCATAGTGGTATCATGAAAAATTTTATCAAATAATAAGTTTTTCAAAAATATGAAATTATTATATATTACAACACACTTCAATATTCGAAATGGTAAATTAAGAATTTTTTCCGTATTTACTTAGTTTAAATTACTTGAAAATGTTCTGTTATAAGCTATCTTAAATACGTCATTATCAGAATACATATTTTTTTCCAAATTTGAATTTTTGTTAGTTAACACATTATTGCTTATCAACATTCATCACATTAGGTCATAGCACAAGATAAGGCCCTCCCTTCCTTAAGTTCCTGCTGCATACGACTCGTTCAACTTCGAATGTGTGGCGCAGGACGTAATTCCAAGAACGAAACATAACCGCAGTTCAACGGAACTCGTAAAGTATTTTAGTGATGACATTTTCTATAAGCTGTCAAAACGTCCATTAATAATAAATACAAAGTGGTGTATGGGAAGCGATAAGGAACTGTCATAATAAAAGTCGATTTACTGTTTAGCGTTCTACATCAAAATGAGGCTCCGTGTTTAGATTTTAGACTACCATGACAATCTTTTTCCTAAGTCCGTGTTATTTTAAATGTCAGAAATTCGATATTCGATTTTGGAAATCATAGATATGTATTTAACTTTTTGATTAAACGAAACTGTCACAATGTATCTATCTTTACTTTTATTAAATAAGCTTAGTTTTTTAATAAAGTTAAATGAAATGTACCAACATTTTAATTTTATCTTTATTGCTTGAAATAGTGCCGTATCGTAATTTTTGTAATAATTTTTACACAAAACAAAGTCGCTTCCTGCTATCTGTACGCTTAGACATTTTAATTACGCAACGGATTTTAATGCGTTTCAATAAACAGAGAAAGTTATATATGTTCTCTCGATAAAAAGAAAGCAATTTCAAGAGGAAATAAAGCTTTCCAGGATAAATAAAATAGACAATTTACATTACATTTAATGAAAGAAGCCCTTGCATAGATTTGAAACGAATTAATAATAGATATTTTAAATACATAATTTTATTAAATTTTTAGGTTAATTCTTAGGGGTGTGTTTTTGTGTACAGCACATGTATCTGTACTTTGATGCCATTAAATATAACATTGTACCTTTGCGAAGCCGGGGCAGCGCCTGTAGCAATTAAGGTACAAAACAGTAACATTTTAAAAGTATTTATCGAATTCAAAAGTTACAACAGCCGGGATCTGCCAAGGGAAAAACATATTTCTCACCAGAGTACATAATTAGACGCGGGTCTATATCGGTCGAACGGAGAACGTTTACACGTCGTAAATGAGAGATGACTCCACTGACCCCATTATCGGTTTAGATTTTACCTAAATAAATCTCACGGGATTACGTTTCAATTTATATTGGGAGATTTTGATATTTTAACCTACTACGGTAAAGATGATGATAATAAATTTATATTAAATTTATATACAAATATCGTGTCTATAGTTTTAATATTTGTTTATTTATACAATAAAAATATAACAATAATAAAATTGTCAATTTTAGAAGCAATGGTAAGATAGGCTTATTAGGTAGCTTAGGTAGAGTGTTAAAAAGTCCGATTTTGAAAAAAAGTACTTAAAAGTACATATATCATTTTGATTTTATATCTACGAAATGTAAAAGAAGTTAAAAAACACGTGAAGATGTAGCTCAGATCGTTCATGATAGAGTATTTAATTTGATTTTAAATAAAAACAAAATACTAGGCTGTATGATGTATAACCTTTACTTAAAGAAAACTATAAGGTGAAAAAGGTAGGTCGTGGTTCCCGCCTTTTTTCAGAAGTTATAGTCACGTTATATAAAATAGTGCAATTCAATAAAAAAATTCAGATAATTTTCTGCTTCTATAAAAATATAAAGAGTGAGCATATATTTTATTTTTACGTAAATAATATATTTTGATATGCATGTGAAAATTCGTGTATTGTAATGAAGACTATCGTAGTTGAAGATAAAAGCATACGTTCCAATATATATAAGTATGTAAGCTTATGTGTTACTGTAGTTGCAAAACCTAGAATACGAAACAAGAGATCTGATCTGCCCTTACTTACCATATTTGTTATTATAAGCGCGTTCCATTCGATAGAAATCATAGGTTCAAATTATTCCTCGGCACTCAGACGCCAGTATACCAGAGTTTGTTATATACTAAGAAGCGCAGGTGCAAGCTTTGCATATAAAGATGCGATGGACGAGAGATAACCGCATTAGGAGATGTTGTCGTACATTTCTCCGTTATCTTTGTAATACATATACTAGTAACATAGTATGGAACAAAGTAAAACGCATTTTACTGTTTGTTTGAATATGTCTCGAATAGAGCAGAAATCTGCGTGCCTCATAACATAAAGCGTTTGAGGTAGTACTATACATTCAACATGGAATATAAACAATTTCATATATATTTGTTAATTAATGTAATAAATTAAATTCCTTGCGATTTCTATATAAAGTACTGCCATTTTCTATAGTGATTTTAGATGTAAGAAAAAAATTCTGTGTTAACTTTCATGATACGTGTTGATTTTCTGGGCTAATTCGAAACTCCTTAACTATTTTTTTGAAATAACATTTATATATAATTTAATGTTTACCTTTTTACTTCAAATTAAATTCTTGCAATAACCTAATAAAAATACCTTCTTATATAATTTTTTTTTTTTTTTAGATGATTCATTTTTGTTTATGGAGCAATAAACAAAACTGAATCTTCTTATATAATTGTTTTCAGACCAAATTTATATTTTATTTTATATTTGCTAGTTAATTAATAAAATCAACGATTTTAATGAAACTCTATTTAATTAAGATTGCTAGAAAACGAATTAATTCAATTTACTTTTGAGCGGCAGTATTAACTGGATAAGTTAAATAAACACGACATTATTCTCCGTACCAGAAGCTGTAAACTCTCAATGGGTTGCATTTAAGGTTAATAGTTCCTCAGTTAAAAGCTATGTCGACACATATAATAAAACTAGTAATATTGTCTGTGTATAAAATATTTATTAAAAATTATAAATCATTGTATGAAGTCTTGTAAAAATTATATGATACTGATTTTAATGAATTTATTTTAATGAATTTTCATGTATCTAGCAACGTTGTAGTTCTGAGTGTTATTGTAGGTCTTGATTTTATTTCATTTAGCTTATGATATTTTTATTCTTTCGAAATTTCCATTATCTATATGAATAGACTGTATAAGGACATAACCCTACTAAAACCCTATCTAAAACGAGTGACAACATATATCGAAACATATCAATAGATACAAATAACGATCGTTTAATATTAGAGTATATTCAGGGACACTTACGACTTTTGAAAAAGTAATCAAACAAATTAAATATTTTTATTTCTATATAAACAGAATAGCAGGCATGTACCTATACAGAGTGATTAATTCAGATGGGTCAGTAGGAGGAAATGTGAAAATATGAGAACTAAAGAAATTTGTTGAAAGGATATCAAATAATGCAGTATTTTTTAAATAAAGTAATGTACCTTTTCTTAACTTCATAATCAGTGACATGATTCAACAAACTCGTAATTTCTTGTTTCAGATTTCTCCCATCTAACCCATCTGAATGAATCATCCTGTACATTATACATGTATAGTTCTAGCGTACAACTTGTATAGTTTAAGAGATGTCGACTCGACTTGATTGGTTAATGTTGTATTGTAACTTTAATTATAGACATCCGTTGTTTTAGCGTTTAGTCGTGTTTGCAATTATTGCAACTAGATTGTTTCTTTAAAAGTAGAGATTTAAATGGATAACACTGTAAACAGCGATGCATACGCATAATCTATGATTTTATATATAGCTTTTTTTTAAATAAATTTTATTATTTTTATATGATTTAGATCGAAAACAAAATATATATAATAGAACTTTCACAGGGAGGCAGAAAAGTTTATAAGAATTATCTTTTAACTCAGGAATAATAGAAATCACGCAACAAAAAAAAACTTTAAAAAGTAGATATTTTTTTTTATAATTTCTAACCGAAATCAACGCTCACGAACGCGCAATCTTTAGCTAGTCAAAAACGTTATAAATACTAAACAATTTCAAGACGTTTCATAAAAATAACTATATACCTCTTAGCAATTTATCGCATACAAGAAAACTTCAACAAAAAACTGTAACAATGTCACTAAACAACATCGACGTTTAAATTAATTTGCAATCATTAAATACGACCGGATTAAACCGGTTTGTTCCAGTTATTCCGATGGGAATAACGTTTTTTAATTTCACTTTACTGTAGGTGAAGTTATTGTATTCTTATTATAGTACGACCTGCTGCGTAACTTTGTTTGCGTGGACATTTAATATGGATATACAATTTTTTGCAACCATTTCTCGAAACGAAAAGGCTTATACCTCAATAATTAACACAAATAGACTACCTATTATAGATTACAACCTTTGATTCAAGTCTTTATATGGTTTTACATTCTTTATTATTAAATTACAAATCTTAAAGATATATATACAGACACATATCTTAAGCAGTTTTATTCATATAGAAATATGTATATAACTAATCGTTTTTATTGCTAATCGTTGTTAGAATAATTAGCGTCGAAAAAGTAGTCTCGGTTAACATTGTATTCAAAATGTTGATTAAATGTTTTAACTAAAACTAATTTTCAGTTATTCTTATTATTTATTTATATGTTATTTTTATATAGAGTGATTAGATGAAAAAAGCTTTCATTGTTCTAATTTCAATTGATTTAATAATTTTTAGTATTCTTTGTAATGTTTTAAGTTTTACAAATTAAATTTAAAACAATATTCTCATACAACAAAAAAATGAATATAAAACAGAATAATATAAATATCAGATTTCACAATAATTTAAAAATTCTGATTTCATGTATTGCCACAAGATATTATTGTTTATCGTGGGAATCGAAAATAATAATTTAAATACGTTGTTTAATTACGCTAAAGTACCTAATAAATATATTTAAATTTATAACGTAAAAAAATACAGTGGAAGAACACGGAACAAAAAAAAATATACGAAATAATACAAAATCGTAACCATTTTCGATTTTCCATAACTACATATGTATAATATAGTCATCATTAATAGAGAAACATTTTTATTTTTATGTATTTAATACAATTGTGCCATTACATAAATGTATATGATAAAAAATATATATTTTTATGATACCCAAAACTTCAGAGTTAGATCTAACATGACGCGCTCGTAAAAAGTACCAACAGTATTCAATACTATTGTCCATAAGCTGGTAATTTTATGAATTAATGGAACAGTTTAAAAATGTAAATATGGGGTAACAACCAAGTAATTACGGAAAATATAATTTTATGCTCTAAAAATTTATTCGACAATACGAAATGAAGCCTTTAATTAAATAAGTAATTGGAACGTGTGAATAAACTGTACGCGTTCAATGCAAGTACAGCCCGTGTTCTACTAGGTCGGGCTGACACACGATCGTCCTAATAAGTGTCGTATCGTATACAACGTGACGCATAATCAGAGATGATTAAACATCGTCTATGATATTTTATCATTTAGATTGTATAGTGTAATAAAATAATTATTTCGATTTTGAGTATGCTGTATAAATAATATGTTATATATTGTGTTTTTTAGTTTGTGTAAGGCTGTTTTCAAGTTGGTTTTAAAGTGCTTTTAAATAGTCAGTATACAAATAATTCTTTTAGATATAACGGCGCCGCTAGTTTAATGTATTACTTAAAATAAAAACTTTCTGAAAAAAAAATTAACCGCCTTCGAAAATAAAACAAGTAAGCTAAAAATTAAAAAATAAATGTTTTCTACGACATTTCGAAATCAGTTCCCAGTAAAACATTTTACGAGTTAGATATACACCAAAAACACTTTTCTTTTCACTGATTTTGATATCAGTCCACAATCCGCGGAGAATTCAGTGAACAATCATATATAAGAAAAATACAGAACACACAACCTCCCCCGTTTCGGAAGTCGGTTAACAAGACTCACCTCAGTAAACAGGTGAGTTGCACGTCGTTCTGGAAGCGAGCGAGCGCGGGCGCGCCCTCTACGCGAACAGCGTTCACTTTGTCACGGAGCGACGCGCCGCAGCCGCCGCAGCGCTCCTTGAGTATCGAGAGGATGTTCGGTTGGCGAAGGAATGCTATGACCTGGGAACGAAATTAATGTTAGTCTATACTAATATTATAAAGAGTTAAAATTTGTTTGTAAGTTTGTATGTATACACTATTTTTCTTCACTTGACTTATTTGGAAACAATATTCAGAACGAAAATAACGACTTTTAAAAATCATTTTTCATTTTCATTTTTCATTAAAAAAAGGATTCAGTTCAATCATTCAATAGATAATTTCTCATTTCTAACTCTTACGCGTGGTTATTACTACGCCATATTTTTCTGCTAAATAAGACAATTAAAGAAAAATGGGCTATAGAGGGAAAATAGAGTCGGATAGCCCGTTTATTGAGGAAAGTTTTAGACTATATTATATCACGATTCGCCTAATAGGAGCGAAGCAGTAACCATAAAGGTGAGTAAGAGCGCTAGGAGCAGCTTTTATTGTATAAGGCGATATTCTCTTGTAAGTTATGATTATGCTTTCAAAATAACATAAAGTGTTTATTATTGCTTTTACATCTGAAAGTGCTTGCTGGAGGCGGATCTTCTGTTTTTTTGGTAGATTTAATTAACATCAAAGAAGGGAATTTACCCTAATTAAAATGATGACTAATAAAATTCCTAATCTTAAAAATCTTTTTATACAGGATAAATTTCTTAAGTAGTATTATTTGTAAAAAGTAAAAACCTAGTCTAAAAATGAATCCGGTGCATTTATATTAAAGGTAAAAAGCTATTAGCTAGCCTAAAATAATTCTATAATGAATCGAGAAAATATTGAAACGGGTAGCGCCATCTAGTTGTAAAGCAGAAAACACTTTATAGTTATAAGAAAAGCACTTGCCAGAAATAAATTTTTACGAAAATTTAAATAATCCTATTTAATATGTTTCAATTTTGAATACATACCATTCGCTTAATCTGCAGTATTTCTTGTACTTCTATCGATGTATAAGTTTTAACAAAATAAAATATTTTATAGATTTTGTTATCTTTTGACAGAATTGTGACTTGCAGCGCCATCTATTACTGTATTGAGAAAACTAGTTGTTTTCTCCATAATATTTGATATTAATTACCCGATTGACCAACTAAATTAAAATTACCTACAAAATATTGTCACTCGTATTAAACATTATATACAATTTCAACCAAGCCGTAAAATCACAATTAACATTAAATAATAAACACTTAATGTTAATAATAAGAAATACTCATTTGTTAAGTGTAAATAATACATTTACCTTATCATTATAGGCGACGGGTATCTCTTGCTGTATGTGCTGAGGATACACATCCGACGAAGATATGGGCGGCCTCGGCGGAGGTGTGGGCGCCTGTGAGTAAACCACACTTATAAGCAATATTAACCATTTATTTCTATCCCATAAAGAAGCAAAACATAAAATAATTAACACACTAAGAAAAAAAAATATACACACACTTGTAAATACCCGACTACAAAACAGTTCTTTTTCTTAACAGAAAATCAAAATCACTTATGACGTCGTGAGACACTTCTAAATATTTACCAATAGATGGCACCACACTTGCCGAAATCGCTTATTTATGTCACTCATTTTTTGTTAAGTAGTCGGGTTTCAAAAATATATAAACACATCAATAAACGAAAAAAGAATATTAAACCAAATGCATATACTACATGTTGTAAAACTAATAATTCGAACGTGCAAAATAAATGCTACAATCCACGTCACAACAGATAACAGCGTGCAAAATAAGACAAACGTAAAGAAAATCCATGCTTTGGAAATAATCAGCCAGGTGTCCACAATACACGGTATGCAAGGTCACCTTGGGCTATCTCGGATTAACATCCAAATTTGGTAATTATTACATAAATATTGAAATGTCATAAAAAAAAATCGTAATATTATTTAAAACTGTACTGAATTAATTTTATATCTTATTTCAACTCATTTTTTTTTGCAACATTATATAATATTATAATAAGAAAAAAAAAAAATATCTGAGGTTAAATGAACGTTTTTTTTTTCCAAACATTAAATCTGGATGGCCCAAAATCCCTTTACAATACAACTACAACCCACTAAGGCCGAACCTGGTCGGGCATAATGGGCCGTCTCCTCGGAGGCAGTAGTGGGGAGAAGGGCCCGGCCTGCGGAGCTCGCGGCAGCCTCGGATCGATGAACGTTGTACGACGCATCACGTGGTCCACAAAGAAACGCTGTTGGACATTGGGCGATCGAGAAATTGTATAGCAGCAACGGACTTAGGCTTAGATCCATGGCAGAATTCAATTATGCCCAATTTGCTTATCAAATCCGGATAGCATGATGTTCTATATAACTAAAACTCGTCCGGCTGAATCTTATCGGGAATAAGGGGCCTCGCGGCAGACGCGGTTCGATAATTGTCAAGCATTGCATCACGTGGTCCACAAAGAAACGCTGATGGACATTGGTCGATCGAGAAATTGTACAGCAGCAACGAATTTAGGCTTAGATACATGGCAAAATACATTTGTCTAACTCTTTTATTATACATATATAACTACAACCCGTTGAGACCGAATCTGTTCAGAAATAAGAGGCCTCGTGGCAAATAAACAATTATGTCCAATCCGCTTCTGATATCCGGATACCAAAAATCTGCAAGAACAACCCACGTTCAAATTGGTTGGGCATAGCGTCGTGCAGCGCATCACGTGGTCAACATAATAACGCTCTCGGACAATAGGTGATCAAGATATACTATAGCAGCTATAAATTTAGGTTCAGGTGTATAATAAAAAATGCCCAAACCGATAGCACAAGATCCCACGAAATGCATCTACAATCCGCTAAAACCTTATAAGCCGTCTCCTTAGAGCCAGCAGCGAGAAGAAATAGAACATAGAACTATGAAAATCATGCGATTTTTCACGTGGACCACAAATAAACGCTCTTATACACAAAATTTTTAAGGCAAGGAAAATTCCAATTTCATTAGTTAGATATTATATTTTAATGGTTACGCAGCAAAATCTATTGCTGTTGTTGTTTTACGGATTTAGGCCTTAATGTTTCAGCTAAAACTGGCCAGAATTTTTAAAGTAAAATATCGAAATTTTGAAGGCCCGAGCAATTCTAAATTGATTGAATGAAATGTAGAACAATATTTTATTACTTGTTCGCTTGTCTTTACGCCGTATAGGTATAAAAATTTTAATGACTAATAATTTTACTTTCATAAAATAATTTTTATTATTAAACCTACGCCGCAAAAAAAAAAACCTAAATTCGTTACTGCTGTCGAGTTAAATTTTTAAGAGGTCGTACAAAGATATGTTTTCTCATAAAAATGATTACTTAAGTAACTATTTTTATCGCTTACTTCTTCGTAAAAGAATATTAAATCAATACCAAGAGCACGGATACGATATACTAATTATTAATAGCGCGTATTTTATCCTTAAATTAATTTACAATTATCGTTAGTAGTGAAAAACTAGAAAACTATTCATTGATCAAGATAATGTTTACCTTTCCATTTCGGTCCAGCTTCGAATCCCATCCCAAAGGTAAATCCCGATCGGTCTCACTGAACATATTGACGAGTGCGACCAAATCTCTGTTGTGTTGGTATCGTTCGAAGGATGATGTGTCTCGCCGGATCTTTGATATCATATGTTTGAGCGTTGAATTGCAGTTGTACAGCGATGACGCTTCCTGGAGATAGAAAGATAGATTCATATCATTTAATGATGGAGTAATAAGATAAAATATTTGTTGTTATAGATATGTTACATTTCGTGTCTGTCTGTTTAACGTTAAAAATTGACAACATTCCCAACTTTGACAAGCTTGTCAGATGATTTATTGATTTATTGAAAAGGGTATAAAAATATGTATATTACAAAAAAGTGGACGCCAAAATTCGTGACTTTATATGATATCTATAGTTACTTAATATTATGGTGTTCTACCGCCAAAGAACTAGTCTGTTCCAGAGGCTGTCTAATTGCTATTGCAAAATATGTACCTTACTCTAAAACTCTGTAATTTAAGACTTAAGAGCCATCTTATTACTTTGATAGATATTGATTGGCCAAGTTCTCTTTAATACCAATGTTAGAGCTAAACTTATTTAAATTAACCTTTCATATTTGCCTTCTTATTAACCGGAAAAATAATAATATTCCAACAACATACTCAAACCAAGAAATAAGAAAATATACCAAAAATAAAAAGTTGACATTAATTTTGATATATGTAAATAGTTATATTCTTTCTTAAATCCTACCCTACCTATTATAATTATTTTTTAAGAAAATATTTTCTTAATCTGTCAAAACTTACCAAGTTCATGTGCAATATGGAATAGAAGTCTGGTCTAGCTAGAAATTCAGCGGCTGGATGCGGAGCGTGGGGAACTTGGGATTCAAGTGGACGTGAAGTACTAGCCGCTGGAGGGGGTGACGAACTCGCCCCACGCTCTTCTTCGCCTAGCTGAGTTCTGGTCATTGTACGACGAATTGATTGGTATCTGAAAAATAGATTTTAAGTGGTCATGAGATATGGTCATTTTTTAAATTATCCAAACGTAATACACGTTTGGATGATTTATAGTAATAATGTTGAACAATTTCATTTGTAGGTTTGCTTGTTAGAACATAGCATTTTTCTATTTCTAACACTTGGATAAAACGTCTTTTAATTATATTACGTTTTCGAAGGATCAAGGAAAATATTAAAATCCGGTAAACATACATTGGTTGCTGTTCAACGATAGAATAAAATAAAAACAAACAGTTAGTACATATATGTATATATTATTTTTATAAATAGTTAATAGTACATTACTTTAAAACTAGTACAGGTTATTTACCTTCTATCTAATTGCCTCCTTTGTACTTCTGGTGCGGGTGATCTAGGTGCACATCCATTTGCTGCGGGACGTTGCCAAGTCGTCGTCCTATTGATGTGGTCGATATAAAACACACGACCATGACTATCCATGCGTGCTTCCCAACCTGAAATGCAAGAATTTTCATAAATAAAAATGTTCTGTTTACAATTTGAATTTTCATAATACAAATGTCATATACTTACCAGGAGGCAATGGCTCTTCGCATTCGATTATTCCGCCAATCATATTGGCAGGAAAATCTCCAGTTAAAGCCATTTGTCTTGATGCCCTTTCCGGTATTGAGGGTAGTCTTATGCCCGCCATATGCCTTAAAGGCGTCGGTGATGCGACAGCGTTATCGTTATCGTCGCCATCATCAACTGGCTGCGGCCTCCTCAGTACAACATCATCGGGCGGTCCAGCGTGAACTATTGTAAAATGATTACTATTCATAAATTCGAGGTTCGGAGATCTTATCTCTGATGTCCTCAATTCATTTGTAAACTCAACCATTTCAAAGTTTTCGTGCACTCTGTTTTCTGAATTCTGTATCGGTGGAGGATGTAAGTCAGGAGGCGGTAATGGCCTTGGCCTCCGTGCATGATGAGTTGGTGTCGGCGGACACTGCGGGACAGGTGATCCAGCTAAAGCTGCAACACGTGTCAATACTCTTGGATGCGGTCTCATAGGACTATCTGGAGTATCTTTTGAAACATTTGTTTTATTTGGTGAATGTTTGGGAGTACTTTCGCATCCGAGACTTTTTAATAGATGTCGGGGTAGACTTGAATGTTTTGGGGTCGAACTATCACAAGAATATTTTCGATTCATTATCATAGTCCCTACACTTGGCATTTTATTGGTTTCATCTACAGGTGAAGTTGAATGCGAAGAATTGCAAGAACTTGGGTCATTAGGACTACTATTTCCATCTCGATCCCCAGCTCTGCTAGGTCCGTCAATATGAGAAGAATTTAAAAATGCGGTCATCATAGTTGGAGTCGCACGACCTGAACTTTGTCTAGTTAAAGGTTTATGGCCCTTTAAAACCGTTATTTCTTTCTCTTCGACTTGATTTCTGTTATCATCCTCAAAGTCTTGATGATTACTAATATCATTGAGGAATGTGTGTTGAGCCTTTTCTTCCGATTTAGCATGATTTGGAGTTGAATGAAAACTTTCCGTCCCATTCTTGTCTTTTCTTGCGAACGTTGTGGTTATATAATTGTCTGGACCTATATCTTTTATAAACATTACATTATTCTTACTTACGCTTTGCGCACTATCAGGTACATCGTTTGTTTTCTTATCGTCAACTAATTTAGATACCTTCATAGAGACAGATTCACACAAGCTGCCATCGGTCTCAGGTGTCGCTAGAGGTGCGACATTCTGACATTCTCGTAAAAAGCTAGCAGTCGAAGATATCGGTGCCTGGGCACCATTGTAAAACTCTCCGGGCTTAAAGTCATTAATATTTCCTTGTAGCACAGCGGAGTTTGCAATATTATTATCAGTAAAAAATTGTTCATCAGTGTCTATTAGTTCAAAAGTAAAAGCATCCTCAGGCTTTGTTAATTTTTTTGGCTTACGGTGCCTCTGTACAATCGGAGGTAAAGCGTGCATCCTCTCTAAAGGTTTATGTGACTGTCTAGGTGGCAGTGGCGGTACTGGAGATTTTTGAGCATCATTTGGCACATTAGCACCTTCGACATCATACACAAACTTCATTATTTTGCACGGATTCTGAGGTGACCATATCTTATAATATTCCGTATCGGGTGACGTGGGAGATTCAAATCCGATGTTCATATTTGTTTTTTTCTTTACTCCATTTAAGGATTGTCCACCACCGGTATCCACGGGCGGTGGACATTTCTTTTTCACACCTGACGATGTTGGCTTACATTCAAGCGCATTTCGAGATTCACTATTTACAGAATGAGATTCATTACTATTACTAACTAGAGATTTGCTAGGATCACATTTTGTTTGTTCGAGATTCAAAGTCCCACTAGTTTCTAAAGCGCTAATTGAGCATTTATTGACGTTCTCGCTAAGATGCTTGATGTCCTGGCTCGTACTGACGAGTTCGACTCGAGGTGTATTTTCCGAGTTCATTTCAAAGCTCTCATTGTGGTATGAGAAGGGTGATACCTGATCACCACTTCTCTTTCTCGAGATGCCTTCTTTAAGTCGCGACGGCAGCTTTTTGAGATCAACTTTGAATCGCGGCGGGAGCGATGACGACTCCGCAAGGCATTCGTCTTCTTCGCCATTGTAATAGCGAAAGCAGAGGAGCTGTTCACAATCTGAAAAGCATACAATGAGTACGTTAGGGACATGAAAACACTAGTCATAAAATAAAAAAGAATGTTTTAGTATCTGAATAATTACCTTCATAAGGTTGATTGGGCTCATCAAGCAGCCACATTATATGGCCAGTGTCGCATCCGGTCGCCGGCACGAGCCTGACGATACCGGCGATGCTCGGGGTCTCTGTAAACAGGCGTAATAAAAAATTATCGCACTGCCATTTATCATCGATCGTTAAAGTACGACATGACGTAAAGACTTAAGAATTTATTTTGTAATCGTAACCACTGTATGAGTAAATAACTTTAGAAAAATATTTGTTTAGCTTTTATATTTAGATAGTAATCAAGATGCATTTAAAAAAAAGAGGGATAAAACTTATTTAACGCCGACAAGTCCCAAAAAGAAGAAGTCGGTGCAGGTGCAAAGAACTTAATGCTAAAATAAAAGTAAACAAATGGCCCGCGACCAAGCAGCAGCAATCGCGCCGAGACGAACCCTTCCATTTTTTATCTAACAAAAATCAATGTGTAGGATGTGCAGTTCGGCGCTGGCGCATCACAAATTATGCGCCAGACGTAATCACCGGATGCGGGAGTCGTCCGCACATTTAATGCGAAATAATCGAAGCCACCGAATTGCCAGTTAATTGGGAAAACATGGCCATAAATAGCGCCAAGACAAATTGATTCCGCAAAAAGACCGCTGCCCCAACCCGGGCATTACCATATTTTGATTGGACTAAAATATGAGCGGACAGTAAACATCTTCCTGCCGTTGATTAAGTGTTCGACACGATCGTAAATATTGACCGTAGTGAAAATGTTTACATCAAACACTCGACTTATTTTCAACCACGTAGCCCGAGTATAGAGTGAAATATTACAACAATATCTGGCACGGAAATGGAAGAGGGAACGGCTTTTTCGATTCGGCTGCACGGGATGGATATATCGCAGAAATCTTGGGCCTGTTTCCGTTCTGTAATAATACCACAGTCGAATCGACTTTCCGTGATCAATGACAGCCATTACGTTTTTTTTGTTGTTACTACCTATTTGTAACGAGCTCTAATTTGTAGTTAAACACACAGCATACGAGAACTGAAAATTGTTTAATGGCAGTCATTTCCTCAGTCGTTAAGTCGTTTTACTTGTAAACGAGGCTAAAGATTACTGATAATGAATCAGCAATATTTTACGAGACGCTGATATTTATGTAAATGTATTTTTTAATCGGACATCAAATTAAAATTTATTATCGCAGAAAAAACTAAATAGTTTTAAAAATGGAATATCAATGTGATCAACGGCTGTGTAACCGGAGCAGCTAGTCGACAATGACGGTGGTGGTGACGACACGCGTGACACAGAGGGCGTCTATTTCCGTCGGTGACGCAACATCCGCACACTTCCGGCCGCAGGATATGGGAGGAGATACGACGCGACGAGATCATCTGATGTACTTCCGCGAGATTTGCAATATTGGAAAAATAATATGGTACTAATAGTGATATTAAACATGTAGGTGCTCAATGAATTATTACTTGTGTTATAAAAAATGGAAATAATACGATAACAACATTAACTAGAATTCTCTAAATGTAATAATGAAAGCGAAATACAGCTACTGTATTTTAGTAATATGAGGTAACTCCGAGTTTCAAGTTTATTGATTCTTATTAGATTAATTCACTTACTTAAAAAAATCTCACACTCACTCCCTCTTCAAAACACGCTAACGATTATTGATATTCTGTTGAGAAAAAATGTATGACTAAACTCCTTTCCGCTTATTTTTCAGTGGAACGAACGACTACTTCGAAAAAAAGTTACCGTCTGACAGTATCTAAAGGAAACATATGTTAATCGTGGAGCTTCCCCGAAGCAAAGCTGAGGAATGTAGTTGAGATTTTTTCGAATATAGAATTCGACGAATACCACGTTTTCGCAGAAAAATATGTTTGATTATTAGTAATAAGTTTATTACTAACTAGCTACTTAGCTAGCGGTACTTATACTACCCCGTACTGTGTACACATATATATAATTCGCGAAGTTATTATGCCGGACCACCTTGTAAACGATATTTTTTATTTATGGAACAGCAATTTGTCCTTATCGGTACCGTGACATACACGTTATATGCATGATGATGAGTGCGTTATTGAAACTTGAAAGCTCACCAAACAAACTCACATTCGTATTTACAACATAAATAAGAATTGGGTTAACCAAAATCATTATAAGTTTATAATTATAAACAAACGCATACATCGTAAGGTATCTATATAAGAGAAAGTCGATAATAATAATCGTTACCTAACGCTATGATCGTTCTAGTTTACAATAAACCGTATGCGCTGCCTTCTATAGAGGCCTGTAATTATGACCGCGCCATGACAATCGAAGAATGTGTCACGCCAATAGTCATTTGGCGGAAGTACGTAGTTAAAACAAAATACGGTCATTTCGAGCCCCGCTTAGTTCAACGCCTACGACACTACTGTTTTAGACGTTTTTACACACTGTGATATCTTTTTAAGTGGGCCCCTTGATGACGGTGATGGTGACTTCAAACACATAGCAGCTTTAACGAGATCGTTATATATGAACCGTCGATATTAGATGATGAGTTTTTACGATAGATATCAAATGACAAGCAAATTATTTAATGTATTAAATTGCACGACGATAATCAAATTCAAAATATACTTTATTCAAAACAGGCTTTTTAAAACATTTTTAAATTGTTAATTTACGAATAAATTGTTTTAGATTTTTTATAAAAGAATAATCACAGATTATATTTCATAATCTATTTTATTAATACATAAATGTTACGTCCAAAATGAGTATAGGTAAATATATGAAGTATTATAATAGTTTACAAAAAAATATAAATATATATATATATATATATATATATACATACATACGAAGTCAAGTAATATTATTAATCAACGGAAACCATGCGGGTGGTTTTAAAAGAGTTGACTGTGGGCGAGTTATCATAAATCGATTATCAACAAGTGGGGCGATACCCGTTTTGAAATGAGTTTAAATTTATTGTCATCGACGTCAGACATCTGGTACGTAGACAAGAAAGTCACGTTCCTATCCACAAAACGCGGTATTCTAAGCACTTAAGTATATCCGTCTCAAAATAACATTTGGACGACAGGAAACGCGAGTTTAAAGGGGTCGAGCCGATGACAGACCCCCATTAGCGACGTGACGATTTGACAGCTTCACGAGGTTGTTAGAGAATGTTGACGTGTGACTGAATATCTTCACTGAGTTTCACACGATTACGATAGAATCCCTGTATTAACTGCCCTCCCAATAGACGTGATGAGGGATGAGCCACAGATACTCTGGTTTGAAAGAAATAGAAGTAAGTAAGGATATCGACATCGTAAAGCTCTTTGTACGAGCCTATTATTATTGCCTAAATAAGATCCTGTATGGTATCATCACATCACATTACATCTATGTAATTCTCTGTCCCAAAATTTACTATAAAATTTATTATTTTTAATTTTTATAAATATATAAATAAAACAACGACACAAAAACATTTCTTAAAAATATAAGTATTTTATTTTATTGAATCGGATGATTTCGTTTTTATATTTAACGCACTTTAAGAATTATAATAAACACTAAATATTAACATTAATAAAACGGTCACATCAATTTTATATATTTTTAACACCACAGAGTCAACATGTCTGTGAAGGTGTAATTTATTTAAACAATGAAAATAATATATTCATTCATTTCACACACATTTTTATTATCAAAATCGTTGGACCAAGTGCAGACGCTTTTTAAAATTCCTCTCCATTCATTCCCAGACATTAAGGACCGGTTAATTTTACGAGTGTGGACCACTTAAAATTCCACGGTGCGAACACAAATCGTACCGGAAATTTAAAATTCAAAAACGAAACAATACACATTTGCACCTTTGCGTAAGCTGTAAATTTCTTTCGCCACAAGGTGAGTATTACATACAAGTTTTTTTTTATTACAAGCAATAGATACATGCAATTTGGCGCGTGGACTTTGAATGTTGTATTTTTTTTTATTTGTTCCTTTTATATTAGTCCGTATTGACTTCAAAAATGTAGAAAATGTATTAATTTCGACGCGTAATATATTTTTGGATTTCTATTGATACATTATTTACTAACAGTATGTTCTATACTCATCACATTGAAAACAATACTTGAGTCCAAAAAAAATACAAACTTCTATAAACTAAATCTAGTCCAATGAGGACCTAACCCATGACCATTAGTGTTAAAGTAAATTGGTAGTTACCACTGCGACAAACCATCTGCTAGCAATTATATGTACATGAAATTGAACAGTCAAGACACCCTTTAATTAATTTAAGGATAACATATGTATGTTGAATTATTTCGTCGTAACTTCATAATTACTTGATGCGTCCTTAATTTTTTTTTCTTTCTAAATTTAACCCTCTCCGCAGAGTTTGTGTGTACGTTTTGATACTTCTGCTGTAAATTTGTGAAGCGTTGTTTAAAAATGAGTGTTTGCAAAAATAAGTGAATAGTTCTTTTTGTCCCCATTTAAATAAGTTTTATCTAGTTTCAAAATTTCTCAACATTCATTTTACGATCTGACATCGATAGCAATAAAATGTATTTCAGTTAGAGGCAGGACCACTTACTTACTTTTATGAAAACTATAACTTTAAGGGTTCTTGCGATTGCGGCCTGAAATAAAATTTTTGGGAGCTTCCCTAAACTTATTCTTCTATGACTTATAGCGTCTTAATATTCTGTAATCTCTGGGAGCTTCTCGTGTTAACACATCCTCTGCTAATACATATTCTTCCATAGCTAATACCGTCCTTACTACACCTTTATTCACGAAGGTTTTGTACAATCATAGCAATCCACTCATGTTATCCATATCCGTTGGACGGGTTTCCTAATAAAGACGTCGAAGCAGGCGCCCGTTATCACCTTGTTTAGTCTATACTGATATGGCAAGCCAATAACTCTACCTATTATATAAAAGAGAAATCTTAAATGACTTCATTCACACCAATAAATGGTGAATGAAATAATAGAAAAAGGAATGTCGAAATACAATACAATTTTTTTTTGGTTCACGGTATAACTTTTAGCAAAATATACGGATGCTACGTCTCGAACTGTCAATCTCAAACGTAATTAAGAAAGTACTTTATGTTAACACGACACTTATTAGAGAATTAAACTTAAGTAGTGTCTGAGCATTTGACCTAATATGTGTGTAATCATAGCATTTCATAGTTTCGCATAGTGTTATTATGCTTAACCTGCTTTAGGAATTTCCATATAAAATTAGAAAAACAACACTTATTGTTACATCACAAAAATATACCTACCTCAATATTCTAGTTTCAACCTTTTCGATATTACAAAGAGTAAAAAAAATAAAGTCAGGTAAAAAACGTACTCACCACAGACATTTTTATTCTTATTTATAATCCTCTTAAGAGCCCATACTCCACTATCATTTTAGTGAATGAAAATAAACTACATTCTCAATTTGAGATGTTAAGCTATGATCGGCGCCGGCGCACGTGGGCGGCATGGCACGAGCGCACTCCGTAATATCACTCCGTTTACACACCACCGGATAAAAAAAACTAGATTACCATCACATAAAAATATAATATTCAAAATTAGAACCATCAAATATATTTTTATAATTTTTTTAAAAATAACAAACGCGAAATTTTAATGATTTCGAATCTAGAATTTAATATATATCCCGGATAAATATAAATACTGTGTATGGTAGTTTTTATTCCGGAAACTACGATGGATATCAATCCATCGTAGTTTTCGGAATAATCATCAGATAATGATTATAACTAAGGGAATACCCATTGCATAAGTGACGAGTATTTGACGTAGTGTTTTATGCAACTTGCTGCTTTGTTAATCGTTAGTAGGCTGATGCATAACTGATGATGACTAGAACACTTGCTTTTGCTTAAAGATTCGATCGTGTTACTAAAGATTTTGTCCATCAACTAGTTAGGATAAGGATATATCCTAATATAATAAAGAAACGAATCTACTTGGCCTGGGCGTTTGTTTGATTTTTTAGACTCACGATAAAGTATTTACTAGAAAACATCATTGATACCTTTATGTATATTTTTTATCCCACCCAATTTCAAACTTGCGACCTAAAAGTGAGTTTGATAAAGAGAACTAAATCGAATTTAAAGGTTAGCAATACTTACAAAACAATAATTGAGTAGGAATGATAACGGCCATATGTAAACGAGTCATATCTTGTTCGGTCGGTCAATTAGATTCAGCCATAACAACAACTGTCAATTATAGGTGCCAACAGTTCACTGATAAACATCATAATGCGACTAGTCATGTCATTGTTATATTAATGCAATAATGTTGCTTCCTTTCTCACGAAATGATTAAGTTTAATAAGGATTTTCTGATAATTTCTATAATGCCATACTTGAGAAAATAAAATTGAAAATCATCTTCATAGAAATTGCAAGACCGCAAAACGCAGAAATCTGCAACGCTCGGGTAATACTCCTCGGTATTCTGTTAATTAAGCTTTCTCAGTGAATGTAGTAATTAAATTTTTATTGATTTAAAAATTAAGAAAGTGTTCATGTTACAACAAATATCAAAATTCTGAACAAATGGTGATGGCGAAATCAAACAACGTAATAAGTTTACGCCGATAACAAATAGTGACTACGACTAAAATTTCATAATTAGCATTACATTTTGTGTTACAGAGCAAGTTTCTAAGTACAGTATTTAAATTAGCATTGTATCGATTACTACATGCGGCCCGTTGAATGAACACGGCCACGTAGTGGGGGTCCATTCATATTGCGCACGCGCATCGATCGCGACCTCGCCCGCGCCCGCGCCGCGACCGCGCTCATACAGCGCCGCCACCACAGACTCGTGTGTCAGATTACTCGTGTCATAATCATAAATTACACAATCTCGTCATCCGTCATAATGTCAATGAACTGAGAAGAATGCATTCACGCACAGATTTCGATAATTCGTTTCAAATTATTACCACTCATCTTTATAATCTGCTCATATTAGCTGCGGATAGTAATTAAAACGTCATTCTAATGTCAATATAAATCTACACCTACATTGTTTAATAAGTTTTGAATTTGTTTAAAGAAAAACATGCGACTAAAATGTGAATTAAATCGAACAGTCCTATTAGGAAAGTTTTGTATTTCAAAAGATGAGAAAAACATAAAAACTAGAATAGTTAAACTCATAATAGATACTCTAGATTCTAGAGTAAAACCTTTAATTATAGCCGCCGGTCGAAGACGAGGCGGGTAGTAAATTGAATTACATTCTACTGAATTTGAAATCTCACTCCAACAATTAAGCCAATTTGAACGTCTCTTTATGCTTCGTTAAATTAATTCAAATGAAATGGATAACAAATAGTCAAGTTGAGTGAATTAGGTAAGTGCTAATATTTGCGGACACCTACATCCGCCAACCTGTCGCATACCTACCACTAATGCCAAGCTTTACAAGTCAATACGCTCCCACGAACAGACAAATAGAATATTTAAGAGGACTTAAGAAAATCATTGACCACTGGATTATAATATAGCGATTTTCAATCCGTCTGATTTATAACACAAGATGACAAGATGTGTCTATTTATACCTGACTGAATAAAAGAACGAATAACCTGACTGAATAAACGAAGAAATCTTCTCTTAGCAATTTTAAATAAGTCAAAAATTTAAAACATTTGTCTATACACCTTTTATGTGGCCTTAAAAAACGGCAAGCGCGTAGCAAAGTGTGCATTAAATATTTCTATTCCAAAATATTGTTTGTAGATTTGTCTGTTTACGAATTTCAAAGGACTCATTAGCTGTCGCTAGTAAGACTAATAAAAATGAGTACAGTGTAAGCTAATATTATAGCTGTGGTGGATTTACTAGCAAGCTGATTAATCTGGAACATAGGGCGCAAAATTTTAGGAGCGGCAAATTTGAGGTTTTAATGTCTTAACAAAAATTCTCACTTCAAAAAGATTTATACTTATAAAACCAAATGTTAGTAGGCCCACATGAACAATTCAGCATATAATGTGTTTCAACACTTATATATTTTTTTACATTTTGCGTAGTCGCGTTTGGTTGCGATGCGGGAACGAAGAGATATGTATTATCAGAATATGATTGTTAACTAGGGCATCGAATTGTAGGGGTCAGTAGGGTCAGGAAAATTTGAATAGCCTACTGACGGCAAAAAATAGCCTGCAAGGCGGCAAATGTGTAAATCCGCCAATATTTTATAGAACTATAAATAATCATTATTCCGTGATTCCGGACTTGTAATAATGTCCTACACCAATGGTAAAGAAACAATCTCTATATTTTAATCAAAGGTACAAGAATTTTGTAAGCATTATTCACGTCGACTAATATTTAATACCGGACATGAGAATAGTTCCGCTTCATGCATTAGTGCAATATATAATTATCCATATTAACATAAGCCATCGCCTCACCTCTAATGCATTACGAACGAATGAAACAAAAGGTCAAGGATTTATGGTTGAGCTGAAAGTACGGAAATAGTTATACTCATTGAAAAGTGTATGGAATAAATTATTTGCTGTATAAAACCATTTATGAGACAATTCGTTCGAACATAAAACGTTAATTGTGTTATAAATGTCAATGTATTTTAAATTTAATTTAACAAGCTTTACCGTGTTATAATTACGAAGTAACTAAAACTTATATATCAAATGTCAAAAGGATAAAATTTACCAATGCAGAGAAAGGCTACTTTTTTAAATTTATATCTTTCGGCATATTAGAAATTTGATGAGGTCATATAGTGTATAGCGTTTTGTCCTGATGCGAACCTTATATTTACTCGTTTATCAAAATCTATTAGGACTTTTAGGCTTTAGGTGATAACGCGATACAAAAAAAGTGTAAATACTTTAAGTTCCGATTGGATAGTTAGTTTTATTACGTTTCGCCAATACATTCATAATGATTAAAGTCAATGTACCATTGGAATGTTTACTGTTGAAGGTGCGTCTTCGCGTCACGTAGATCAGCTCGATCGTCATGCGTATCAAGCCCATTGGCACGCTACTGCCATTATCGATTATACCACATCATAACCGTTTCGCGCTCTTGCGGGTAACGTACCTATAGCTGTTATTTCTTTTGTGTTCTAGCAACTTAAATTATTACTGTACTTATCATTTATAGATATATTTTCTCTAACAATCTTCAATTCTTATCTCGTTCTACCTAAAATCGACGATCCCATCTAATAAAATCACTGAACAGAATCTACAAAAACATTTCCATAATAATGCCATTGTTCCCGCAAAACAGAATCCGTGAGGAATTTTAGATTTATGAGAATCATCACATAGGGTAATATAAATTCTAATAGCGTAGTGCTTTCAATGTGCTAATACTAGTACGCAGGTAGAATCAGGATTCCGTCAGCGGCATGCAAAAGCATAACTAGCATCAGACAAGAACCGGGACGAACGACCTCGATGTTCGCGTAATGAATACAAAACATCCCAAACGCACGATCGAACTGTGTGCCCAAAAATATAGAGTAAAAGTAAAGCTAAAAACAAAATTGTAACAGAACATTTTTGGCCTGTTTATTCTACCGTTATTAATTGTCAAACGTAGCAAATTTGGCGTGTCGAAACTTTCGAGCGTCCCAACGTTAAATCAATGTAGTCCAAAGTACCACCGGTCATGACAAATCGAATTCTCGCACGCACTTCCTGCATCGAAATCATCGACAAAGTACGTACTTAGTTATAAGTAGATAATTTAAAGGTATTTGAACAATATGAATGTGATTAATAGTTACCAACTATTGACCACTATTCGGAAATGTCAAAGGGTCTTCTTTAAGAATATCCGTTTCGATTTCAGGTTAATTCATAATGGAATGCTGTTCGCCGTTCTTACGTTTCGAACCTTCTAGATTATTTTATATTTTTTAGAAACATATACATCCTTACTGGAAAATAAAGTTTATACACGCGTTGGTAATAAGAAAGGAATCAATATTTCTTAATATTATAATTTTACAACGAAATTAAACAAATATATTTAAAGAAAATTGAACTATTAAAATTTGCGAAAAATGGCACTTTAGACAATGTCTATTGTATAGTACAAACAATACAACAAAGAGTGCACTGAGAACAAAACCGAGATAAAAGTTGATGAAATGTGTGAGAAATGATTCTATCTCCACAATTGTTTATAAGAATAATTTCACAAGATTTACCTAAGTAGAACAATGCGATATAAAGCATAAATGTGATTTTAACGAACAGAAATACCACTATCTATTATAAAAAGAGTACCGCAGCCGCATATGTTTTTATGTTTGAGCTAACCTCAAAATGTTCTAAATGTATTTTGATCAAGTTATGAAAACATGCATTTAACGTTATAATTATAGGCCGACAAAAACAATAAGAATAACTCAACTGTTTTGTTCCGTATTACTCATTAAAAAAAAATATGGCAGAAAATTCTTAGACCACTGAGGTACACTAAAGTTTAAAGTTTATCAGGTACACTATATTTAAAAATTCGTAATTCCAAATGAAATTCAATCTTAATTTTAAATCAAGTTTCTTAACTTCACATAAAATATACACCAAAAATTATCTTCTCAACGCTTAAAACCTTATGAATTGGATGTCAAAAAATCGAGCGACGTTGATACCAAATCGGTGGGTGGCCAAAATGATATAATTACGGTGGGCCTTGAGGAGTTTCTTCGATAATTTTATTTCTCAATCGTGCGCAATTTTAATGCAAAATCGTATCTTTTTCTTACAGCTTTCCCGTTTAGGTAGTCAGAGATAAGAGGCATAAATTAGTTTAACAGTTTCATATTCCAAGCGGCTCGGGTAACGGAATAAGCTGTACTGAGTAAGTGGAGCGTTGCATTCTCACATGATAAGTACCGCTGTTTGCGTTGTCTACGCAAGGGAACTGATTTATCTTTTTGCAATTCACTTCCGTTGTCAGTGTGTATCGTGAGAAAAACAAGCACCATTATCAGTCGGTCCTGCTAATTAGAGATAGCTTTCCCAGCATTTACTTTAGCGCAGCCAATGTATGGTCTAATTTGTTCTATTTCTTTGCTGATAATGAGACTCATTGCTGTGGTTACTTGAGAAGTGGACGGGCCATTGAGTGTTACACAAGAACAACTAAGAGAAACCTAAAATTTCTACTTATCAACTTATAATAATAAATTTAAATAAATGTAGCAAGGAATAATCAAATTTTACATACATATGTATTATTTATCAGACAAACCGGTTAATTTAATTATATCTCATAGGCCTATATTTGGCAACAGGACCGGATAAATATATATATATATATATTTATTTACAAACACGATATCCAAACGCAATTTGCTGTTGTAACATGATGATTGGACATGCGAAAGGTGGAGCACGCAATGTCCGTAAACCTATCAAGCTCGACCCTTCGTGTAACGGTCTCGAAGCAAGGACTCGGGTTACCAACATCATGTTCTCCGATATCTTCGTAGGAAGTAAGTCATATGGCTAATATATTGCCGGAGAAGGAGACACATAAGAGATGATAAGAAGGCAAAGCGTAGCATATTTCAAGTCGAGGACAGGTTACTACACGCAATGCGCACGTAATTTTGCGCTATGACAGTCGAATATGACTAAATCGTATCATTAACATTGCTTAAGTTGAATTATTTTGTAAATAGTCAAATGACACCGATATTTTATGTAAATGTTTGCGGGTCAATGTACGACGTAATATGATGTTATAATGTCTTTTATCGCTTTCGAGACATGAAAATAAAACGAGCTATAAAAGTCGCATGGACATGAGTAACTTTTAATTTGATATCTGTCACGATCGCTGATTAATTGGTACTTTAGATATGATTCATGAATGTGAGACAGATAAATTAATTTTGACCTTTAAACGGACATTAAAAAGGGTGTCCAACAAAAAAAGAACGCTGTTAAACATGTCAATACATTTGAATTATTATTTAAAAATCAATTCGATAAAAAAAAATAGCTGGAAAAGGTTTGCGGATATGCAGGTACGCTTTTATTCGAAGCAAGCGCTATGCGGGCACAATTTATCAATCACTGACAGAACTTTAGAAACATGACCAGCGCTGAATTTGCAATTAAGCCTACAAATTTATTTTTACCTTTAAATGGAAATAGAAATTTATTGAGAACTATAAACAATTTACTTACATACAAATTTATACCAATTAATTCGTATAAATCTAAAATATATACCACTGATGGAAAAAGAAATTAAATATCTATATTTTCCATGAAAAGTGCCACGACAACCATTAAGGTTCACGCGGTTATGTGTATCGATGTTATTTAATTCCAAGGACGGTATTGCCATAGCGTACTCCAGCGAGGCACCAATTTACATAGCCAGCGGCCGGAAGTCAAGCGGTACGTCCAAGTGGACACGTGTCTGAATTGTTACATGGACGTTTGTAGACCGACCTTGGCTGACCACCATCCACGGCAGTTCAATCTTTACCATAAGTAGCCTCAGAATGTAATAACACCAGATTACTATTCAACATCTTAAACCGGATATCTTCTGTATCCTGTGTTTATAAACTGATATAATTGCGAATCCGCTATGTAACTTTAAATAGATCCAACGATCGAAATATCTCAAATAAATATGTAAGGTTTAATTTCCCGTAAAGCTATTTAGTATCTCTTTTTTTATTTTAAATATATTGAAGTCACCACCTTCATACCCTACTGTAGTTAATTGTTTAACGCATTAAACAAATAAAAACAATCCGGTTTTGTTACCAAAAATTCTATGATAAATTTTCTTTTAAACATTTTCGTATGCAGTAACTAATTGTCTAGTGATCTAGACCAGACGTCTAGGCACACAATTCGATACATCGTCACATCCGGCCCGCTGTTGCGCAAGCAGTGGCTATGGGCATTGTATGCAAAGTGTCCATGTTCCACCGAATACTGACTCAACCGTGCTAACGGTAAGTGTAAATTAGCTGTTCATGCACAAAAATAATTCGCAAATTCACTTTGTAAGTAAAATATTTGCAATTTTACCTTCTAAGTTCAAACGGCAAGCGATGTTAATGTTTCGAAATCATACTACAATAAATAAGGCCTGAACAAATTTGTTTTTCACAGGATCGTTTCGATATTGATTCAAAGAAGCAGCACAAATCACTAAGCAAATATACAAACTGACAAATCTTTTCGACCATCCGGCTCGTATTTTCTATTGTCAAAACGGTTCTCCATTTAACCGATTAGTTACTTCCGGATGCACACGACGTAATACGATTAAAACGGACGTGCAGCAAAAACTATACAAAAAGTTAAATCACACGTGAGCTAAAAGAAATGATGTTTATATAACAACGGAAAAATACAGTAGCCCTTTGAAATATACGCCGCTCAGCGATATCAAGTGAAATAAAAGAATTTTTAACATCCGTCGTTATTTCTGCTTCTTGATCCAAGTTAATAGTTAACTCAAAATATTGGCGATATAAAACCTGTTGCATACTTACATAGGATATTCTATTTTACTTTTTTTTAACGACATAAATGTTCGATTGTCATAAATGATTGGCTTTGAAATATTACAAAATTAAAAATACTATATTAACAAATTAATACGTCTTCATCTGCCGGCAGCTCGAGAAGCCGCCTCGTGTGAAACAAATCCTGACCGGCACCGGACATCCGTCTTTGTCGATATTCCCGTTCTACATCAAAGGGAACTATGGAATTTAAACGATTTGCAACCTTAATTTGAGAGTTAAAGAGGCTATGTTAGCGTCACTGATAATGCCAATCATTCAAATGCCCTAATACATCTTGCCACTAAAATATACTTGAATTGCAGTAGGCGCGGCCAGATGAATAGCGAACGAGGAAATATTTGGTTACAAAATAATTATTGTTAAAAGCAATAAACAAAATATACCCAAGGAGTCAAGGAACATAGGTCAATAACAATATTAAACAATAAGATGATAAACGAAACTACTACCTATTTACTTTGTGAAGTGAAACCAGAAGAGGTCGTGATGAACCTAATGACCATCTTTACCTGAAACAAACAAGAAAATAAATTCAAGCGTCTGAATGTCGAGAATACAGAAATAGACAATGATATTAAATTTGTCACTTGGTACATTTGAGTGGTCACTAACGCAAACCGTAGGCGTCGCCCACGTCGACTCGGTTTCCGCCGCGGACTTGGAAGAGACTTTTTCCCATGTAACACTCCCATCACATACCGGCTTCTTTTAGCTGGATAATAGATCATACTTTAAAGCCTTAGTCAAATAACATTCGCTTTATAATTCTATTTGATGCAGTCGATTAGTTATAAGAAACATTGACCTTGGTCGAGGTCTCACGGAGCGGACGTCGACGGTCGTAAAATAAAAACGGCTCTCAGCACAAAGACTAACAGACAGACGGCCATAATATATGGCGAGACGTTCACACGATTGACGGCCGATAGGTCCTCAGTCAGAGCGCTGGCATCCGGCATTCAAGGTGACACGGCCCATCCTTGCAGATCCGGCCCACAAAGGCAATATTATCAGTAAAACAATAGACACGTTAAGACTGAAAGGCAAGTCAACCCATAAAATAGATACAATTTTACAGCCATTCCCTAACCAGCGAAGTCCTAAGACATTTTAATGGCTGTCCCGAGATGTATATTATATAAATATAGAATTACTTTAATGTAAACATTCCAAATCATTCTACATACTAATTTCATGACGCAAATATCTAATGAAAACTAATTACGAGCATACCTCAAAATTGCCTCGAATTTAACGGCCGGTGGATATTATTCATTGATTATAATAAATAGCACTTGAGCAACACATCGTTGACAGCGAATCGAATTGTTGTCCGTGTGCGGTAGAATGTCATTAAATCGAATTAGAGCGCACCACCGGCAGCCTGCGCCCGCGCAGTTCGTCGACCGATCGCCCACCGCTCATTTTGCTTATTGATCTTATTCAATCGATCCTTCGTGATTGATAAACCATATCGTGGGTGTGACAGCAGTCCAAACGTATTAAGAGCATCTAAGGAATTCGTCAATGTGTAAAGCTCGAATACACCTATTATGGCCTACGCTTGTCCAATGATATGTGACGTTACAGTCTGTTCCAGCCACAGGGTTTTTTCTTGCGTAGGGTGAGGTATAAAACGTGGTGTAGGTTGCAAGGTGGAGGCGGTGATGGAACAGCGTATATAACTGCTTATACTTACAGTTACTTACAGTCCTACACGAGTTCACCTTTATTAGTAAAAAATAGTTTCGTAAAATATAGCGTGCATATTAGAGCCATGTTCAAAATAATATAACAAAGTTTGTTTACGTTGACGTTCATTAAATAATAGTTTTTCATTCCATATAATATATTTACCCTATGAATAGCGTGTATATATTGTTTTAAGAATCAAGTAATTAGGCTCAAATTGAAACATACGTATGATAAAACATAATCTTTAGGATCTATTCGACAATTTTAGATCTCTTAACAAAACCCAAACATGACGAGACAAAATCACTTCTTAAACAATATCTTCTAGTGTTCATCTCATAGAGGCAATCTTAATTCAAGATCTGGATGTCATCCAAGGAGACAATTTATGACAATAGAAGCTTTTATAACATTTTTACAGACTATCGTTTGATTTTACTAACCTTCCTCACAATTACTACATATGTAAAATATATGCACATGGTTTCTTTAAATATACTTGTATAACGTATATATAATATAATAAACTAGCTGGTGCTCGCGACATCGTCTGCGATGTCTATGATGCCTACGTCGGTGTAGCTTTATGAATGCAAAGTCTAAGCCCAATCGGCTGAAAATTGACAAAGTTTCATCCCATATTTTATCCCCGTGGGGGTAGAATTAATCAAAAGCCTAGCGGATACCTATGGCATAACATTTACCTGCATGCCAAATTTTAGCCCGATCCGTCCAGTGGATTATGCTGTGCGTTGATAGACCACTATGTCAATCAGTCAGTCACCTTTGAATTATATATATTTAGATGTCTGATAAAAAACCCATTTGTACAATACAGCACTGGCCATAAACATTACTATTAACATACATAATCAAGTATGATTTGTAGTTTTATCAAAAACGTTACTTTAGTTGAACGCATTGCAAAAATCATTACATCTACAACGAAACTCTCGTATATTCCGAAGCAATAGCACTTACATAATCTTCATGACTAAACGGGAAGTAAATAATGTCATGTCGAAGAGTAAGTTTTACGTAAAATTATAATTCCCACTCACTATTGGAAATGTAATCGTAACAACGATAGTCCATTTGTAATTCAAACTCGTATTGTGTATAAATTGTCTACATTGATAGTTTAGATGTAAATCGAAAACATTTTCTTTCGATATTATGCTTTTGACCAATTAATACATGGCAAAATTATCAATTACTAGTAAACTTTTTCTTACAATTGATCAATCTATTTGGTCTAATGATGCATACATAATGCCGTGAATTAAATAAAAATATATGTAATGTTATCACTGGGGTCTAGTCTAGTCTTTAGTTTACATCTCGTTATGAATATATTTGTAAGAGCCAGGACGAGTAACTAACTAACCTAACCTAACCTATCCTAGAGAGGGAGTGAAGGTACTGACGATAAATATTAGTAACCAACTAACCAACGAGATACCGTAGACAAAATATAATATATATTTATTTTCATGATATATTCCTAACAATATAAAATTAATTGAAAAGTATACTACGAGGTATCTCCAGTTTATTTCAGCTAAAAAAAGCAGAAAGACCAGCAAGCCATTTACTGGTCCTAATCAGGCACAAGGCAAACGGAAACACTAACACCGACGCAGTCGCCTTCTCGCGTTTGGAGATAGTTTTATATGTAGATAAATTTCTTAAAATTATGATTTTGATTTTATTTTCGTAATACCCAGAAATAACAGCAAAATACAAACCAGTCCATTCACTCAAATATGATGACAAGAATTTTATAACAAAACTTTTCATCGTAATAGAAACCGTTGATTTTTTAAAGATACATATATCCAGAATTGGTATTTGCAATGAATTTAAATGCTAACGGAATATCAGATAAAAATCTTAATAACTTAAATAAAATCACAAAATACTTGTTACTTTAAAAAATCAATCTCCGTAAAATCAATAAAAAACACGTGTGTTAGTTAGAAACCGGTTTTGATAACAGGAAGAATTCTTACAACATATTTGTCAATGTCGTTCTGTACCTCATGATCAAAATTATTATGAGTAGAAGTGATTTCTAAAGTTTTAGTTACGAAATCATAAATATGAATATAGCAAAATTAAGCGTCCTAGTCTTTTGACACGCTTTTTTTAGTAAGAGGTATAGTATTATAAGGTAGCTTAAAAAACGATATTTTATTATGCGAAAAAAACACTTCGTCAACATGCATACGGCTTAGTTTTGCAATCAAAAATGTACCCCAAAGCTTATATCAGACTAAGGATCTAATCCTTAAACATTATGCATGGAAACGTTGACCATTTTACCTTTTAAAGGAATGGACGATATCCAGGGGTGTGTTAAAAGATAAATTAAATTGCTGACATTGGATTTACGATCAATGAAAAATTCGCGATTTCGAAAACATAGGTTATATAGGATGGTTTTGGTTTGCTGAAAGTGTGTTTATAGCATCCGCTTTCCTGCCGTATACCGACGAAAATACCGTTACGCCCGCACAACTAAACTCCATTGATTTACATACGCAAATCATGACGAATTGCCCACAATGCACGTCCTAAATACGCCGCTGCGTCTCCGATTTATCAAAATTATGTCTATTCGTTTCTTAGAAACACTCTTAAGATGCTTTACGCAATTAGACTGTTGGTACCTTAAAACACTGGGTTTTTATCTATGAGAAATATCTAATGATATAGAGAATATGGTTCATATTTTGATTAATAATCGCCATTCTTAGATGTTTTTTTAATTAATTTATTTTTCATTAGAAATATCAGAATTAAATTTATAACAGTAAAACCAATGAGAAAATGTGCTAAAGATTACGTATATAATTATGTATGTAAAAATATAACCTTTGATAATTTTAATTATGTAGAAAGTCGTAAAAGAAAGGATTTAAATAAATAAGAAAAAAAAAAACTAATGGTGAGATTTGAAAAAATTTAACACTCGTTAGCGCATCCGGTGAATTACGATTGCATTCGATTCTTTTTGTACAGAGTTCGAACGTAAAAAAGAAACAAATCGAAAGTACAGCACAGGACACAGAAACGAAGAGTATCCTGTCGCCAGAGGCGAGGGAAGGAGGCAGGCATCCATGAATGGCCCTAACGAACTCGCTGGCCTTGGTAGGACGGCCCGCCGACCCGCCTCGGACACGCGCCGAGCCGCGAGAAGCAATGGATACATATTATGGATGTCACAAAATGACCTCGATGTTCTAACCCATTCAGAGAATTTCAATATTATAAACAAAATTCATTTGGAACACTACAAATTTCAAATATGATAACTCTTCAACGGAACACATAGCTGTACATTGCAATTTCCACTTCAATAATTAAAACAGTTTTAATTAACACCAAGAGAACCATGCCGTACAAAACTATGCAACAACACAACAGGAAACGTATAGCTCTTGCATTAAACATATAACTATAATCACATACGCGGTAAACATCTCATTCACAATCCTTTGATTGAGACTGAATGAGTGACGTGCTCTGTGTATACAATTCGCCGCGTAACAGGAAGTTAAACGAGTCCACCTATATCAAGGACGTTAATATTAAAACTGGATTTAAAACGTTAATCACACAGTATGTAATGAAACATTTCTCCGTAGCATTTTGACGTTAGAAAGTTCTCGATTTTTTTCAAAAATTATAAAACGTATAAAATTTTTTAAAAAGATTTAGAAGATTTAAAGTTAATAAAACACCGAAACTCATTAAGCAAACTAAGAGAAGTATCATAAGAAGGGTTATTTTTGGTTAGCAGAGAGTTGACTTGCTCGTGAAAATAATAGCTGGCCATTTTCTCCACCCACTCGCGCTACATTAAAGATGGGCAACAAAACGATTTATAAGTGTTCTCGACTTCGTGACCACAACTTAGAATATATGATCAAACTCGACAATGATTCGACCTTGAAAGAATAACGACACGCTAACCCAATTTAAGACGTGCCTGCGCGTGCCTTCGAGATATTATGAGATGTTTGGTTTTAAAACATCTGGTTCTATAAGTTGTTCCCGTTTAATCATGTTCTACATAATATATATTTATAAATATGACATTTTTTCTAGAACAAGCATTTATGTTTTTAATACATAGGTGTATTTAATTATATTTATATCAGTACAAGTCTGTTTTCTATAATAAAAATACGACCTCTACGAATTCAGTATTAATAGAATTATCTATTTATGGGGTACTAAGATTTTACCAAAACAGTAATTTAAAAACTGCCTATCAATTTTTTTAAGCTTAGATTTGCGTTCTATATATTATTTTCTGCATTGTAAATAACAATTACAAACAACAGCATTCCTACATTTATTGATTTAATAATAGAACCAACACGTGCATTTGCATCACAAATCTCAAGAACCTTTAACTACTTCTCTTGGTAAATAAAAACCGCAAGCTAACTCCTTACTTCCCTGTTTGCACGTGTAAATACATCTTCGTCTAAAACCTCAAGAACACGTCCTTATTGCTTTAGCAAACTATATATATATAATGGCTGAGATAATATCCAATTCCTCCAGATCTCTATAGGTATATATCTCAGTAATTTGCTTTATCTAATATGAAACAAAATCGAATCATAAATACAATTACTCAAACAAATTAAATGTAATAAAAGTAATGAGATTACAATAAGGCAATTTATTGCATTTAAAAGTATTCTTTCGTATAGAATAATTAAGGTTTTATGGGTTCTTGGTTGTAACAATGCTCCGTTCCCAAGTTGAAGTGTGAACGTTGAGAGGCATCATGATAAAAACTCATATTATAAATTAAATAATAAAATAGAAACAGAAAACATTATTTTATATGACACTCTTGATTTACTTATAGTTACTGATAGTCAGTAAAGGAAGAGGGGTCAACTCGTGATCTATCATCGACGGTCGCTCTAAGCACGAATTCTAAATTTTACTACAACAGAGTAGAATACCAATGACATTACTGTTTTGTATCGGTTAATTTACAACCACAGATCCGTGAAAGGACGTTAACCTGGTTCGGTAGAGGTCTCAATAGTCGGACTAGGATTTAGCAATCTGATCACAGCAGGGATCTGCGTTCTGAAAACAGAATAAGATGTAGGGACTTGAAGACTTCCTGACTCACGAACAATGCCTCATTATAGTGCTGTGTTACCAATAACTGAACTGAGGAAGTCGATATCTATTCGCAAGGCACAATAGATGAGCGATATCCGAACCTCATTACTGGTACTCGTTTCCGTTGGCGATTTACACGCAAGGCACTTTACTGGGTTGACCAAGCTTATTATGTAATGGACGATCGCAACTAATTGATTAGTGATTTAATTTAAATCGATTGTTGTCTATTATGAACTTGAATAAATTGAAAGTACTAATCAGATATCACATGCACAACGAGTATTATTATGTGATCAATTATAGTTTTTATTTAAAATAAATATTAACATCAGTATTTTAGGTATATGTGGCTTAATTTATTCTTCTAAGGTCCGTAATTGTTTCAATATAATTATATTAATTATAATAATTGTTAAGTGATAAATGCTTATGAATTAACGTGTCGAAAACTGAGTAACTAGCTACAGTCGTCCCGTAAACACAACTGGCCTTGAGGGACGCGTGTTTACGAATGTTAAATGCTTTGGCAAAACACTATAAAATAGCAAAATTTATAATAGAATTTTATACGCTAGTATATGTGCATTTAAAAATTTGATATTGTATATGATACTTGTTTATAAACTAACTTTGATCATGCCACCAAAAATCTTAACCTAATATTAATCTAAAAGATTAGCTCTGAAAGATCGGCCTGTTTTTAAAAATAGATTTTGCAATGAAAACACACAATTTGTTCTGTTGTTCTAAATTCAAATAAAAAAACAGATTCAATCAAAATAATGAAAGACAGATTTATTACTCAAGATGCGTTATAAATAAAATACTAAATAAATTAAACATTTACACATATACATACACCAAATAAAAATTCATTTGCTACATAAATAATAAATAGTGAAACATACTACTTCAGACCAAGTAAATGATAGCACTAAATATTCAAAGGACGTCAGATCTCCCAGGGCTACCAGCGTTCGATCGTCTTATTGTCGCAAACGCGCATGTGTTGCAGGTCAAGACCTAGATATCCTAGGTCAAGCATTATGCACATGTAGTCGATATATACTTGAGTATACAGAAATATTCTGCTTAGACACTATTTGTTTTCACAGAGGTTACATATAATTACTGTTAAATAAATATCGTGTTAATTAAATACATTTTATAAAAGTGTTTAAATTTACAAAAAAAATATGTATCTTAGAAAAACGAAACGGAAGCCACAGCTAAATAATACAAAACATTACCAATCCTTTATTTCGTTCTCTCAACACGTATAGCTTTCTCATAAAGTGGACACCGCAGCCGTTACGTAAACTATGGCAAAATCAAATACAATATCCGTAAGGCAAGTAAAACAAACAGAACGTGAGGATCCTTAGAGCAGTGATCCGTGCGGGCAATACGCAGGACATAAAAAGAGCAAACAAGATTTGTTATGTGCAAACATTGTAGTTATCTCGGCGGTTCAACCTTTATCTGTGAACCTCCTACGCCGCACGTAGTGGCACAAGAGATGAGCGTGCACAGCGCGGCAAACATTTGCCATGTCAATATTTGTCACGAGCCCCCGCGATTGCGAGACCTCCCTACGGCATTTTCATCACGCACGCGAACCTTTATTGAAATCGACATCTCTTTGTAAATATTTATCGTAAATAAACATTTTAAAAGCTTAAAATTTTCTTTAAAGATATCGGATAAATAAAACGACCGAGATAAGTTGAAAAGGAAACGTTTCCAGATCAGTAACCTTAAAAGCAAATCATAAAATTATATGTTCAAATTCTAGCAATAAAGAACTCGCCTGAGTAAACTCTTGGTCGCTGTTTTAATGAATATATTTTAACAGGGCAGTACAGCGTACGGCGGAAAACGCATAATGACTTCCGTTGGCCAGACGACGAAAAACATCGAAAATAAAACTACGTAGCTGACTAAGATCGGCTGATAGTCCTCCGATCAGATACATTTTTAATTTAACAAAAAGACTGCTCTCAGACTCACATACCATAGAGAAACATGTTTTGTGTCGAGGATTTTATCTATACAAATTGATGTACCTTCTACACATGAATAAAACAGTAAAGGCCTTTTAGTTGATTACATAAAGTACAGCTATTGAAGTAATTTTGACGTACCCATTGCATATTTGATTAGGAGTTTAGAGGACATAAAAAGCAGAGTCTCGTTATCTACCTACTCTATCAACGCCGATGATCTCTTGGTTTAGATTTTATCATTAAGATAGTCATGAATTAGACTTAATTTAGACGGATTAAACTTTTAACGTCAGGTTTATTGTCCTGTGTTTATTTATAAATTTTAATCACATTAAATTTCAGTTGAATTTGAGCAAAACGAGATAAGAATTTCAACGTTGTTATTATATTAATAAAATATGTTAATCTAAACCTTTTCATATTTGCATCAGTTAAAAATAAGTTGTTGTTTTAAAACAGACATACTATATAAAAGGAAACGAGCTACATTTTTTTTAATTAAGTAATTTTGAAAATAACAGACGAAATTTTAATAAAAGAAAATTTTTTCAAATATTTTGTATCAACAAACAAGTCGACATAAACCCAAGAGACTAAAACGATATGGAGTGAGCCAAACATTAATCATAAATAATTGCTCCGTCTATTACATTAATATCAGTAAATTCTCTATAATTATAAAACATCAGATCAGATAAACCGATTACTATGCCCTTATAATTACGGACACACGTGTCTAGTGATGCTCGCATCGTGATTTAACGACAGCTGCATACCAAGTCGCCGTTTCTCCATTAATCAACTACCTTTTAATTGATTAAGGAAATCAGACGAATAATCGTCCCACCGTTAATCCTTGAATCACCATGCGCCAACCTAACAAGAGAACTAAGTCGTTACGTCCTTTCGGTTTTTAATTATACTAACTCTTTGATCCTTTACACCAAAATGAAGTATAGTATATACTGTTTACTTATGTAGGTATGGATCATTATTTTCATTTTTTTTAATAATTGCATAAGTTTACAAAGCCGAGCATAACTACAAACACTTCTACGAAATAGCATCGCAGGTTGTTTACAATTGCAAAATTGAGGAAAATAGCCGAAGGAAATATCAAGATAATAACGCGCCTTGCTTGGGTGTATTACGCATCGAGACGGAATGTATCTTTTGATTTATGTGAATGTATAAGAATCTGCAATTTCAAAGAAGCTTTGATGACGACGACGTAATACGTAGTTAGCGGAGGCGCGGTACACTGACCATAAGTATGAATAAGTAGAAATAATGGATACAGTCACAGTCTGAAGCTTCGTCATGGGAACATGAAGTTCGAATTATAAATCTAAACGAAGATGTAATAAATGGCCACGGCTAGTGAATTCTTTGGTACAATAATATAATAACGTGGGAAGGTTAATTATTAAAAAATATAATTTGATCCTGAACAATGAACAGGATTACTCATTACAACAAAGGTTCACTAAAATTACATATTCAAGGAAATAATAAATATCAACTCACCAAAAAGTTATAATTTATATACTAAATACTAAATTTATTTAAATAAATCAAAATTGTGTACAACAAAACATTTCTTAGACAAGACGACTTTTATTAATGGGAATAAAATTTAAAAATATTACTTGTCAACGATCAAATGAAATCAATAGAACATCCGATTGAACATACATAAAATTCGCAAAAACAATAATCCAGCACCAGAAGCCGTAGTTAATTAAGCCGTAGGTCGAAGTGACAAGAAATCAGAAACAATATATAGTCACGTTTCATAAAACCCGCGCATTGTTTGCTGATAACAATAAGAATTAATTTGAACAAATAATCCTGCTCAGGTCTACCATAACCGTAACAATAGATCAAAGAGCGCGCGCGTTGTTATATCTGCATTTAATTGGATATCAGACCATTTAAGGAATATTTAGCCGCATGTTTTGATCCCGACATGTCGCTGATGTCGCGAGAAAGGAAGTCGAGTAGGGACGAGAGGCGGCTACACGATATCCCTTTTACGCGGACCAATTAACGGACACCGATGGACCGGATGTACGTACACACAAGCATTAGCACCTTCACCCTCCTTTAATCTTTTTATGTGCACACTAAATTGTCTTGGGAAAATTTACTGCACCCACGGCAAATTTAGTTTCAAGAGCCTTTTTTTTTTAATTAAAGTAGCAGACCGTTTTATTAACATTTTACATTTGCATTCAAATTTTACTTCGCGTACAAGTTCCGTGTAAATTTATCATATACTAAAGTCTATTTAAAGCAACGTAATATACATTTCCTGCTATAAAACGTTTTACAAATATAATATCTTAAAGTTTATCCGAGATGTTTGGCGAAGGTTGAAAGCGTTAAACCGTTTTACGAGACCGGACCAATTTTAGATACGCCAATATTTCAATACATATCACAAACTGTTATTGCATAATCACCTGTCCTTGGCTCAGTTGGTCCATTCATAGCTTCATTGAGATTATAGCCATGCAAACTTAGGTGCAATTGTATTCAGCATGCGTATCACGCTCTTATGAGCAAAGGACACGTCTTAATGGGACGACCATTACGGCTGACGAAGGAACTTTGAGCAACGCTACGAAATATAATAAGCCTTCTGTTTATAGACAATGTATCTACGCACTTGTCGCTTCTTGCATGTTTTCGTCTCTGATATTTATAAAAAAAAAAACCAATGGAAAGCAAATTAATTAACATAATTTTAATGACAACTAATTTCAATTTCATGTGCAAAAACTTAAGTATTCTTAATTTTAGTTAAAAGTCGTTGAAAGAATCTCTGTTTATTATTAGTACCTTTTCAAACCGGAAACGCAACGCCCGTGCCAACAATTACGAGACGGTATGGCGAACGTATGTTACTTCCGTCTTCGCCTGAATGATTCCCACCCCAGTTTAAGGGCTGATCCGGAAGGGACAAAATTTAATAAGCTTAAAAAGTCAACCGTACCTTTGTTCCGGATCTGACTTCCGCTTATTTGTTAATTGTAAAAATTTGAATACTAGTACCGGTTAGTAAATCAATAGTTACACAGCAATACTTGTATTCAGGTAAGTTGCTCTCCAAGAAATCTGAGGTATCGTTCTCACGGTTGGAGCTATTTTCTCAAGTGTTAAGATTTATTTCAGACGACTCTTATCGACGATTTCTTTCCGTGAAGTTTGTAGATATTAAATTTTATAGACTTTCACCCTGAGAACTCTTTCATTTCTACCAAGGCATAATATTTTTTAACTATAATAGCTATGCTACTTTTCATTAAATGCATAACTTATTTGAGTATACTTTTATCCCATATAAAGAATATCTACATTTATGCTTTTTATTAACCACGACTATCATGCTGAGTTTCATTTAAAATTTATTCAGTAGTTTACTTGTAATACATGTCTGTCTATACAGAAGGATATGAATGTTTTATTGATGTCATTTCAAACCATAAAGAATTGTAGTGATGTTAAATTTTACGATCAATCCTTCTGAAATTATCCTGGTAAGGTAGGTATACCTTACTATAATTATACTTTTACATTAGTATATATACTATACAAATTTCAACAAATACTATAAATGAATTGGTATAAAACAAGTTAATGGAAGATAAGAACAGAAGTGGCCGATTTATGAAATATAAACAACCTTAAAGAGGGTGCGTATGACGGTGCGCGGACGCAAACCGGCCGATCTTATAAACTTCGAAGAT
This sequence comes from Hypolimnas misippus, assembly GCA_037950945.1. NCBI lineage: Eukaryota > Metazoa > Arthropoda > Insecta > Lepidoptera > Nymphalidae > Hypolimnas > Hypolimnas misippus. The sequence continues at coordinate 12,921,129 of JBBEEQ010000024.1, read as the reverse complement.
AATTTATCGTTTCCTCTCCGTGTTTCGCCTTTGAACAATGCTAAAGTGTTAAGAAACTCTTTTTAAGATACAGTAAAATTGGATCGGTTTATTGAAAAAATATAAGAATAGATTTGTACAAAGAAAATGTTTGGGAACAAAATATACTATGTAGGAAATTATTAAGATGATTTTTATGTGTTATACAAAGTTTTTTGTCAAGATGTTTAGCAAAAAACGTAATCAAGATTATTGATAATCCTCTTGTTAATTGGTGTAATTTCTATTGTTTCAAATCATAATTATCCTCTAATGAAAAGCGCTTTATAATGACGAGTAGCAACACGTGTGAAGCAGCCATCATTTTATTACTATAGAGAAATCCTCTAATCTCTCCCGAGAAATAGGAGGTTACTGACTCAGTTGCCTCAATTCTTTAGATTGCTAATATTATGAGTGTTTAAGGTGTAAGATGTTTATATATTTTTATTTATTTATTCAACTTTATTTCACACAAATTAGTACTGAAAAAAGGAAGGTATAACGAAACATAATTCAATTTATGTTCATTCATTTAAAATTATATTATATATGTATAGTTACTGCTTCGCTCCTATGAGTTATAGCGTGATGTAATTATGCCAATAACCTTCCAGAATCCTTTGAATATTCAACGCAAAAATACAATCGTTAAATACAATCGAAAAAACATACAAAACTTACAAACAAATTTTACCTAAATATTTAATAGAACAAATTATCACTAAAATGCCATGAACAAATGAACATTGCCTCTTTAAAATCAGCCGACAAGGATGGAGAAAAAGCATTCTGGGCTTGTATCATAAATCTGTGCCAATTAACACAGTAGGCATCAAAGTCGCAAAACCTAAAGCAAATAAGCATAATGAAACGTTAAACGATCTTTAATTCAATCAGGACCAGCTGAAGGTATTTGGAAATGTAAGACAAAGCATTCCAATAAAAAGGAATTTTTTAGATAAGAAATCTCTTAACGAAGTCGAAACGCAATTAGACATCTCGTAAGAGTCAATCGAAACAGCGGGATCCCTCCGGCCATGTTTCTTGGTACGGCGTCGTGGGAAGAGTTCCCATATTTCTTTCCCTTTACGTGATAGTTTTAATAAAGAAAACATGACATTAATTAAAGAAAATACTGATTAAATACAAGCAGCACTAGTCTCCAACAGAGCTACAGAACGAATAACTGCAGTCTGAATGAATACCGACAATGCAACAGAATTATGCAACTTTGCAGAATAACGATTTCGCCGCTTAATTGTCAATGTGATGTATACTTAACGCAACGTACATTGCATGATAATTGCTTTAATCAATTAACCTATATGGTAAGAGATATCGTAACACAATGCCTGCAATCACATAAGAAATGTGATGAAATATAATACTCTGTATGCTTGTAAAATAACACATTAGGTGTCTTCGTTCAAGAACACGATTAAATATAGTTTTTTTTATTGTTTTATTTTGACACTCAGAAATTGCGTTTATAAAATGTATAAAGTGTATTATGTAATTTGATTAAAAATCATAAATAGCTTTTCCATTGTGTGCAAAGAGACGATTATTTTCAAATTTATTTTTAATAACACCTTTTAATGTGAAATATAAACGTGCCATATTTACACAATAGGACAGACACTCATATGTATACTATCTATGTGACTGCTAGGTATGTTTTGCTTGTTTGAACAGATCACTATATATGTATCCCATTCTTAATATATGATTCGATGAAGATCATACGATGCCTTAAAATGCACGTTAATTCGTTGATTCCGCCGTTATCTTTATGTATCTCCGATAATACCCATTAATTTTAAATAGGAGAATTATTCTAATCAATCGATTTACTGGTTCATCTATTTAAGCCATCAACTAACTTACGTGCACTTTAAAACCATCTAACGTATTATTCTTGAAGTCTAGTACTTATTTTACTTAAATACGGTTCAAAATAAAGATTCTAAGAAGAAACTACAAAATCATTTCGTACACAATCCGTTACACTAGACAATCCAAAGACCATAATTACTTATAAGTTGAGTAACAAAACCAACAGAGTATTTATTTAATTATTATATTTACAGCCGCGTCAAGCCATATCTAACCGGAGATGTGTAATAAATTTATCTGGAAAGTGATCATTGGAAAATTATAATATTAAAATTAAAAGCGGATACAGACTTCTCAATTAAAACATCTCTAATGCGCGTAGTAGAGAGAAACGATACCATTTTCGAAACAGCTTCCTTCTTAGATAAGACTTCAGTTTTATAAACAGTTGCAACTTTGTCTAAATGCTGATTATTCTTTAAGACGACAACACAAACTATCAATGGTTGTATTAACTGTATAAAAATCATTTTAAATACATTAAAAAATATTAATTTATAATTTTAATCGACTTCGAAAAAGGAGGAGGTTTTATATCAGCTGTAGGTATGTTTTTTTTTGTTTGTTCACCGATTTCGAAACTCTTCAAACATTATAAGCACGCATATACCAATATAGGTATTTTTGATATTAACTCGTGTATTTGTTCTCGGAAAGTCACATTTGGTGAAGTGGTACTGATGATGAAGATCCGATTCGATTACTTCAATATTATTGATAAGCAATTTTTGCTCATCACAATTCACGTGATAAACTAGACCTGATGGTACAGCATCAGAAGAACTCCTAAATAATTACCAACACTGCACCGAGAAACCAAGATTAAAGGTATAAATTAAAAAAATTAAAAAATAAATTATTTGGTGCCAGTAAATAACACGAAAAAGGTTTTACTTGCCACTGGTTTCGAATGTTTTATTTGGCACCGACTTCGAAATGTTGTAGAAAATATTTTTTTTTAACTTTTTAGTTTACTTGTTTCGTTTTCGAAGTCGTTTTTATTTAAAGTTTTTATGTTGGCATTATAATATCATATTATTCGTCCTAAGGAATATTTAGCAATATATACATAATTATTTGCCGAATTCAAAAATCATCCCTTATAGTTGTGTTAATACCCCCTATTAAAGTATACTGAACTGCTAGTAACTAAATAAAATCTGAAAATTTTTTTTACAAAAACATTGATTTCTACATTTTTTCTGCAATTTCTCAAAATAATACCTAACTTAGAGGTAACTCCTGTCCCCATTACCCCTCTGGATCCGCGCTTGATAGATAAGCATGGTCTCATAATCATATATAGCACAGCATCACGGACAGTATAGCCACTATCAACTGTCGGACGGCGTCGTTCGACGGAAATTAAATCGACACGCCCTCAATTCTTGCCGACACCGCGTCCACTGTACTGCGCTCCTGATGCGTTTATTTCATTAATTTCTTTTAATACATCTTGATTGACTTAATAGCGCTCGGGTTGTGTAATTACATTATGTATTTTACATATAGTAAGTATTTAGAGCTACTTTGGTGGCATTTTATTATAGTTACTAATAAGTAAACTGTCGACGATATTGAATATATTTCGATACCTCCCACGTAAGTTGTTGTAACCCCAAAATTACAATTTTACGGTAGAGCACTTTTAATCCGTTTTAGTTTGAAAGTTACAACAAAATTCGCCTTTTTTCGGGCGTATTTTGTTGTAACTTTCCTTGAAAAAAAAAAAGATTTTTGGTATTTTTTCACTTTGAATGCATTAAGCAATGCAAATTCGTGTAGTATTCAGTAAAAACGCTAACTGCAATTTTGTGGCTTACAATAACTTACGTGGGAGGTATCGATTTGTTTAAAGACCTTATAGAATCAATAAAGAAAGTTTACGAATTTTAGTAGACGGCATGTGTACCAAAATTTTACTGAAATTTGGTATTGTGATGTTAATATAAATTTTTCAATGAATAACTAAAAAAAAAATTGTTCCCATGTTCAACGTGCAAGCAAGTATAGGAGCTTAAATACATATATAAAATAAATTCAATCATAAGAGTCACAGTTGATTTAACTTAAAGAAAACTTTCCGCTTTTTTGCTCAGATTGCTATCCAAACTCGTTTAAGGTATTCTTACGTAACTTTGTAATATACAGACACACTGAAATGATTAATAAATCTTATTAAAAACCTGGCTTCTGGCCGCAGATTCAACGCATGAGTGTCGATTTATCACAAAAAAAGTAAAAGATGTTTGCAAAAAAATAGGAACATTAATTTGTTAAGAAGTTCTAAAGAATCTTTTTTTGAAATTCAAAACTTATTGAACTTTTAAAATTATGATTTGCGAATTCATAACGCGGTTGCAAATATACACAAAAACAAATATAAATAACTTAAATTCAGTTTCTTTGCAAATTCAAAAACCAATAACATGAATAGTCTGAGGCATTGAATATTACAGCAAAATTATCACAAACTCACATTTATCAAGAAAAATACTTGGACCACACAAGGAATCATCAGCAAAATTTTATTACCCAGAAAGGCCATAATCATTTCCCAAGGTGCCATTTATTGCGAATAAAAAATGACAAACTTATTCATACCATCGAGAAAACGCATAAAGTAGATAAGAACTAATAGATATTGGATTCCATTTTCCAATATATTTCTTTCGCCTCCGTATAAATAATCGTTAGTTCGCAAAAAGGCAGTATCTAAAGTAGTTAGTGTAATAAAGTAATACCATCATAATGGAATGAGATGGAGTGTTGGAGTGAGGCGTGTCAATTTAATATCCGCCGGTGGCCCGCCATGATGGATGGCAATTTTATTAACCCTATGGCCGGACGTGCGTCGACTTTACGATTTAACGTGAGGTAGCAATTTCCTAAGAAAGTTTAGATGACTTTTTATTTTGATGGCAGTTACAATTTTAGGAATGCATATTCAATTCCTGGTTTTGTTCTTAATGTTTAATACATTGTATATATTTGAGGTGTTAAACTTTCTACCTATATTCGTTAGTAAATTTTTGAAAAAATATATAAAACAGTTGCACTAACAATTACAATGTCAGTTGATTCGGTTGAGAGAATATAATATGATACTAGTCAACAATATTTAAACTAACAACTTGTTTAAATAGGAGCAAGGGTAAATTATGTTGAACATCAAAAAGTTAAGGATTACATAGTTGAGAACAAGCTTATGCAAGAAACTTCTCTTAGAACAAATTATTACATAGTTTTAACCGTTTAATTAATCTAAATATTATAAAGTCCTTATAAATCAGAAAACCATTCTCATAACAGCATAATGAAAAATCGTAAAATTTTCCAAATGGGTATCGCTAGACATAATCTACCATCAACGCCATAACCAACCATTTAGTTAGAGTAAACTGGTGTAAATATAAATCGAGTTTCATTTTACATGAAATGCACGAACATAACTAGATAAACCGCGTTGTTTAATAGGGTGTCGCATCACAAGGTGATCGATACGCTCGCCAACAATAGTGGTCTCATCAATTTCAAAGGTATACGGGCGCAATCGTTTGCATGAAAAAGTTGCGAATCGTTCCCAGGTAGTTCGACGTTAGCGCCTTTTAAATGGCCCATTGTATCGGCGCCTAGGCTGCTTTTAGTTTTTATAAATAAGCGAAAAGCATCTGTCCACTTTTAGAAGTTTGTGTACAGCCAGCAACAAGTTTCTCACAGTTTCGACTTGAAAGCAGACAGTTTTAGAACACTGAAACTATGAATTGTTGTTATCTGTAATTTCTTCTATTGTCCGTTTGTTAGCTTTTCGTTCATAACTACCCACTATTTCATTTGATGGTTGTTTATTTTTTGATTCGTAATCATCTTTTCTGATTTAGATGTTGTTATATACCCATTACTTTCTAATAACTTATAACATTATTTGAACTGAGATTATACGAAAATATATTTACTATAATTATCAGTGCTATGTGACAAACAGGTAATGTATTTAAATTGTTATCAAAAATTAACTCAAGCGATCGCTAATTAAATAATATATTGGAAATAACTTTCCGTTTTATAAAGTACCGCCACTACGAACAGACTTTAATTGTGTTGTATTAAGAATTGTGAGAAATCTGTTATACGTCAATAAAAATTTAAATATTTTACACGTCAGAAGCAAAACCGCGATGTAAATTAGCCTATTATGCGTAGATACACAAGTAACTCGTTTTAGGTCCACATGAGATCATATAGGAGCCACTTTAGTAGAGTTTTATCGTTAGCTTAACGAATTAAGTAATAGCACAAGCTTAATAAATGCTTGTGAAAGTATTACCCACTAACACCTACAGTAATCATCCAAATAAAACGTGCCCGATATCGAAGAAGACTTGACGGCGTACTACATGCACCATATTTGTAATTACGTGGGCACCACCTACAGTACAGCCCACTGTCGTATTTTTCATTGAACCTAGCCTACGTGTCACCAAACTAGATATAATAGACTAGCCTTCGCAGCTATAGACAGATAATTCGCTTTTAATTACTTACCTAATAAGTAGAGTGATGACTTTCGCAAAAGCCGGTTTACGCGTGTCTGGGGTACGTCCTCCGTTCACCAGAGACAACGCACGGGGTAGTATTCTCCTTGATTGTAATAAAAACTATAACACAAATACTCGCGTTTTCGAATTTCGATCCGTCAAAATTCAAAATAGGAACATGCGCTCGCGTGGCGAAGCGGTGCTCGTTGCGACTGAGCGTGAGCGTCGAGGCACGCGCCGGTGGGGACTTCATTCACAAACCGAGTGGCGGGGCGGCGGCGCGCGGGGCCTGCTATGCTCATTCATGCGACCACCGAGGCGTGGTGACCTGTACATTGCTCAGTGCGACGCTATCATCCACTGCACACGAAACCATGAACCATGCAACTCGACTTTCCGTCGCCACACCGGTTTGCAGAAATCCCAATTTCATAAATATCATTGCCAACAATCGATTCGACAACAACGCACTTTTGGTGTCGTACGTTGCAGTCGTGACACGAATACGAATGCAGAATCGGCGAAAGTCGGGTGAAATTCGAGAGTTGTATTATAAATGTAACGGAAGTACTTGCCTACATAAATAATAAAACAATGGCATAAAAAAAAAGGATTCACGTTAAAATTTCAAGAGTATATAAACTCTTTAAAATTAAGAAATCCAAAAATATTATGAGATTATAACTGACACTATTACTCTTATTTACGTTTGAGCCGTTTATTTCAAGAGAAGTCTGATGAAGTGCATAAGTTGAGAAAAGTATAAGATTCTAGAAAGCTTTAGAATAAAACTATCTGATGTTTAAAAAGTAAAAGAAAGTAAAAACACCTTTAACCTTAAAAGATTATTACCGACCCCGTTACAGACCGGTGTTAGTAATATACTATTTTGAACGATATGTCAATTAAAATCTATGCTACCTCATTGATTACTGGCTTCATGGCAACTAAACCTAAAAAAAATGGCTAAACAAGGAAATTACAAGCAACTTCTGGTGAAAGGTATACAGAGGCTTATATAACGGACTGGTAGTCGCGTGCCCAACGTCGCTCTCCTCTGCTTTGTTTCTCGATGTAGCAAATATGGTATTCGATTATCTTTCAAAGATAACAACAGTTTATTACGAATAACTTACGTCCCTAGCGTATCGTCATTTACAAAGTCGTCGCTTTAGTTGTTAGTCACTTTAACTAATTTACCTTGTACCTTTTAATATTTCGTTATATATTCATTTTAAAATGTATATTTTTCATTAATTATAATAATTATTTTTATTATATCATACCTATAAACATTAAAGATACTTACGACTTAGTTTTATTTGGTCTTGATGGCGGTAATCTTGAACTTGAAAATCGACGTTCGAAAAATGTCAATGAACAATCGTTAAGATCGCAAAAATAATAAAAAACAAGGACCACCGTCTGATTCAGCTCCATTTTACTGCTAATAAAACGGTGTGTCAAGTAATAAAAGCTATCAATTTGCAGTGTATCGATGCGGGAGCCTGCGCGGGCGCACAATTAAATGCACGTAGGCGTAGATTGCACTTTCTTGAACTTTAAGAAATCGTTGACTCCATTAACAAAAACATTAAGCCTCTACTTATTTTTTTACAATCGCAACATTAATAAAAGATCTCCTTTTAAATGTAAATGGTTCATTACGATTCTAATTTTTTTTAAGCTTACTGAGTCAGAACACTTAGATGATCATAACATAAAAATAATACCGTCGCATCACAAGTCTTTAGACGATTAGATTAAATCAGTGATAATATTCAAGTCTTCCTTATAAGTGTATCCAATTCCTTTTTTAGCCGAAGTTGTTATAGAACATTTGCAACGTATTTTCTCCTAAATGAACTCTTCAGTACATACGGTTCCATTCAACATTACGAAGATATTTCAAGCAAGTGAAGCGATGTTATCAAAAGGGTGGGGAGCTTCCTGTTTTCAATTAATGCAACAAGCTCGCATAGTACAGTTACAACCAACTTACTTGGGGCCAAGAAACGTTATATTCAGCAAAAACTTCGGAGCGGTACGATGTCGTTTTTGTGCAAAAAACTCTATAGAATATTCTAGCAAAAACTAATACACATTTACTGAGTAAACATCAGCAAACAATCGTGCTTTCTTACTTTACGTTAAATTAGCGGATTGTGATATCATCTCAAATGCATCCGTAAATTAACCTTTCCAATTAATTTATAATTTAGTATTTCTAATTATATAATAAGATTATACTACTATAACCAAATTTTTACTAGTTCCGTGACCAAGGAGGGTAATGTTTATCGCATGCATGTTTGTATGAATGTAAATAATATGATAATATATAAGTACATACATATATAATTCCGATCTATTGTAATCCTGTGGCCTAAACGGCTTGACCGAGTTTGAGGAATATGTTTTCTTTCACCGCCGAGCTCGAGATGAATTTAAACACAAAATTTAGCACTTAAAAAATCAGCGGTGTTAGTCGGGGTTTGAACCCGCGATTACCGATTGAGATCGACGTGTTCTAACCACTAGGCCATCTCGGCTTTCAATTAATTAATTAATATCGATAGAATTCTTATACCATCCCCGTCGATATGGACTGGCTGTAATCTATGCAGTTGTGATTTTAATACGTTTTATTATACATGTTAAATACCTTTCCTTCTTGTATATTGTGTTAACTATGTCTATAGTTATAAATTATGACGTTGTTAATGTATACCATTTAATAATTAGTTTATGATAAAAGAGAGTATTCTGAAAATTGGACTTTAATATCGTGAACGTAATTTTCAGATAATTTTGTCAGTGTTGTTTACGTTTTATTATTTCTTGTGAGTATAATATATTGTATTATTTTTATTAAATAAATATTCTGATATTTTTGAACATGAAATTATCTGGCAGTTCGGAATAAATATGATAATATAATCGGTATAATACAGAACCATCGTTTCTATACAAAGTACTTAAACTTATGTGAAGAAAACTTAATGTGTCAAATAAATATGTTTCACAGTTAGTTACCGCTAAAGTTATAAAAATTAATAATTAACGATAATATGCTAAAGTCGGTTTTTATTGTACGAGATTCAGTAATAATTATTTCATTAAATACTATCGCGTTTCAATTGAATTGATTTTACGTAAAGATATATGGTATAAATCTCAATTTAATTAAACACGCGTCTATTTTTTACTTACCTGTATAGCATAACGCCACGTAGTCCTTCGACGTCGCCGTCCCTTCCGCCAAGTTCCATGACACGCGGAGCTTCGATACCTCCTTCGTCCAGAGGATCGATCCCTTAGGACCCCTTGCAGTGTCCTTCTTCTCGTCTACGCTACTCAGACTCTCCTTACTAATGGCACTTCCGTCTTCATTGGCACAGGCTTCCTCGTTTTCGTCCCTATCTTCCACCACACACTCACACGTTCTCTCTGTACACACGACATTCTCGGTTCGTTCACTTTGCGCACAATTCCCGTCATGTTCCTCTGACATGACTTACCGGCGACTCACTCTAGCATCTTCGACTGCAACTAAAATAAGGCTTTCACGGTTTTGTCGAGTTTAAATCGAAATAACCTAACAATCATCAGCTTTAACGAAGACTAAATTAAATTACGTTCGTCGCGATGTGAGATACGTTGTAAGAGAAAGAAGTGTTATCATATGAGAGACAGGGGGTGTAGTGGGGGCGTAGCGACGTCGCGACGCCAGCCCGGCCGGCGCCGGTAAACCTACTGACGCCTAATGCGTCTATTCACTTGCTAGCCAAGTGCAATCTGAATTATAAACCAATTCATTGTCTTAATTCATACTGAAATTTTATGAAATTAATAATAATATGTTAATCTCAATTTTCAAAAAAAAATATGAGTCAACAACAATGCTATGCAAAAAAATTAATGAATTTAATATGTTAAGGAATACATTTAAGAATGTTTTATTTCAAAATAAAATGTAACAATAGATTTTTTATTTTTTTCTCATCGTTTATCAGAGTCCGCATTGTTCTATGTGTGACTCCATTAATTAGTTATTCTCACGAATAAAGAATATTTTAATTAATGCATCATATCCAGTTCAAATGTTTCCTTTCTCATTACTTCTAATATTTTGTTATAATTTTTAACTAATTATTTAATGTTAATGAGCAAGTGTCTTTATACTTAATAAAGCAATTAAAATATCACAATAATTCTTTTAAGGTATCCAGAATTGTGTAATATAATAATATTCTTTTTTTACTAAGGCATCATCATAATAAGGAATTATATTTAACACAAGTCAAAATAATCATTTGATTGAAGAAAATATTTTTTATAATTTTCTTTATCAACTATAAAATTTTTAAAAAGTTAATTTAATATTAACCAGACTTTCTGTTTTCAACAAAACTATGTTGTATAATTATAAATAAGGTTTTTTTTTTTTAATAATAATAAGTTCATATGGAAGCTTAAGTTTTGTAATGTTAAAGTATATAACTTTTGTATGCAATAAGCTTCTATACTTCCTTGTGATGTATTTTTTATAGAAATATTAAAATATAATAGGTTTAAAGTCAGAAATATGGACTGGAATAATATGAGCAAGGATTAATAAAAAAAAAGCCATTTCACGACACATTAAAAAAATAGAGAGTAAATGCATATCTTCCTATATATATAAACTTGAAATGAGATATTGTACGATAATATTCAATCTGGTATCAGTCAATAAAATTTTTAACTAATAATCAATAATTTCGTCAATAACCAAATAAAAACAACACCTTATTTAGATGAAAAACGTATGAAATATATAATAATACGTAATCATTTGTATAAAACTAGAACCACTTTATCAAACTACATACACTTCTATGACGAGTTCTTTAAAATTTTCACTGAAATCACTATTTTATTTCATTTTTATGATAGTATTTCAAAAATCTTCATCTCCGTATTTGCTACTGCAGTCCTTGTTCCCATTGACGTCGCACAAACAGGATACGCTATCACAACCAATCACGAAGCGTAGAAAACCTGCAGGAAGATCCGGATTGGCCGTAAATTCTCTCGGGGTTACTAATTTTCTGCGGATGACAGTCAATTCTATTGAACTTGACATTTAGAATTTTATAACGTCAATGTCATGTTAGATACGTTTAGGATTAAATATTTTTGAAAACATTATTAGATATTTTAAAGAGTAAAATAAGAGGAGTAAATGTTTAGATACTATGTTATTTATATTCAAACGATACATTTTTAACTACTTTTTAACTATTCGTTTATTTAAATTGCGTTTTATTCCTTGTAACTTCAATATAATAATTTATGAACATAGTTTTAAAACCGAGATTTGTTTATAATAGGTTTTTTCATTGTCTGACAGTCTTGGTTTGACTTGTCATTGGATCTTGAAATTTAAAAATTGCTATTAGACGCTTCACACAAATTGAATCTATTTCTCAATAATATAACAATAAAATGACTTCCATGCCATCAGACTCTGAATCAAATGTTAGTGGATTTATAAGATACAGCGATAAAGATTTCAAACATCTTTATACGTCCATGATAGAGGTATGTATCGTAATAAGAATTAGGTTTTTTTAAAGTATTTTCATACTGTATATATATTCAATAAATTTATTAAATTAATAATAATTTTTAATTAACATCTTTACTAAGTATTTTTACAATCGAGTTCCTCAGCATATTAAATACATGTATTTCATTTATCTTTTATCAATTTTCAGAATATGGAGATTATCAACCAAGATCTGTTACAAGTTGAAAAGAACATGAAAAATATTGTACAGCAGTCGGGTCCTCTAGAAAGCCAACTGTCAGCCCTATTACAATCCCTGCCAAAACAAAACCTTAACCTGCCTATGGAGACTGAATAAAATTTTATGTAACATTTACATGTGTAGCACTTAAACCTATTTTTTGTTAAAAATCTTTTAAAATAATATATTTCAAGTGATTATGTTGATATACTCTAGTTCAATAGTTTTTGAAATATATCAAATCACTATTGTTGTTAAGCTGTGACTTAGGGATGTTTAATTTTATTGTAATATAAGGTTATCAATTTTATAAGTATACTGTACAATTAAGTTTCTTTTATTAAAGCTATAATATATTGTATTAGGGTATTATGTAAGTTTATTATTTTAAATGACACTTCATAATGTAATAAAGTTGATTTCTCCCGACTTTAATTTTCTATTGCTCATTTTTATTTCTTTTAAATATGTCAAATTATTATTTTCTCTGTGATCAATCTATCTATCAAAAAAAGTTGTTATTGTGTCATTAAATTATTGAAAAGTCAATTAGATTAAAAATATATTTTTTTTTATATAGTTATTGCAAAAAGATTTTCAGTTTGAAATTAATTGTGTAAAAAGAAAGCTACAAAGTTAAAAACAGTTTCATCTGTAATATTAACCCTTAATAAGGACAATGACAACTATTAATACAAGAGCGAAATCGCCAACCCGAACTGAGGCTATTGCTAAAGCCCTTAAACCTGGACCCATTTTTAACACAGGTGTTCTGTTAGGTAAGGATATAAGATTTCAGAGTTATGAAAAGCTTGCAATTATTTTTTCTACTATTTATTACTTTTTTTTTAATCCTAAGGGAACTGGGTAGAAGACAGAATCGAGTGCCCTAAACAAGGAACACTGTATTTTCCTCCCAAAGAAAATATAGATTATGAAAAGTTAAAGCCAGAATCAAGACAACCTGACTTTCGATTTAACAAGTTACACAATCTAAAGGTTTTGAATTAAAAAGTTATTAATTAAATCTAACACAAAGGGACACTCCCTTATATTATATTTGAAATTATTTATAAGTATAGCTAGCTTTTGCTTGCGACTTTGCACGCGTTAATGTAGATTTTATTATTCTAGATGACTTTCAAAAACTTATTTTTTTGTCTGGCCATTACGACTTATTAGTCCGGGTTCCCTGGCCTATTTTTTCACTTGATTAGTAACAAGCTAATTTTCCGTGAGTAGCTTCGTTTCAATGAGACGCCCAACTTTTTCCTGTGCGAAAATTCTCGATTGTGGTAGGTGACAGGGGTAGCAGGAATAAAAGATGTTGACTTGATGATTCTCATAAATTTATTACTAACTGGATTTTTTTTTGTAAAATCTAATGATAATAATCTAAATTATTCGAAAACATTTTTGTCCTACAAAATGTATGGTTTCATCAAAATGTCCCCCTCCTTCGAACATGTATCGATAACAAGGTCATCAAAAATAATTGCTAACCAGCTGATTTATTTTTTTTTACTTCGTTAATATGTATATAATCTAACAGTTATATTGTCCTACAAATTGCATGGTACGTTATCCCGGTCCTACGCTCGAAAATAGTAATACAGATCCATGATATTAAAATAATTACTATCAAGCCAAATCTTCGTGAATAGCATCGTTTCTATAAGACGCCCAACATTTTCCTATGGAAAATTCTCGATTGTGGTAGGTAACAGGGGTAGCAGAGATAAAAGATGTTGATTTGATGATTCTCAAAAATTTATTAGTAACTGGATTTTTTTCCGTTAAATCTAATAATAATAATCTACATTATTCAAAAAAATTTTTGTCCTACAAAATGTATGGTTTGATCGAAGAGTCCTCCTTCTTTCAACCTGTATCGATAACGAGGTCATCAAAAATGATTGCTAACCAGCTGATTTTTATTTTTTTACTTACTTAATAATTATATAATGTAACAGTTACATTGTCCTACAATTTGCGTGGTACGTTATCCTGGTCCTCCAATTGAATCTATATTTAAAATTCATGAAATTAACAAGCAAATTATTATCTGTATTTCGTTACTACAGCGGTAATCATGCGCAGAGCATACATATTTTTCTACCAATTTTTATAAAAAATAAAGTTATTTAAATTTTAAAAAACATGTTATCACTGTATTTTTACCCTAACATTTAAATTCTTGGGAATTTTAAGTTATTCAATGGTCGAAACTCGCAAAAAATGGGACATAATTCCTTATTGGTTGAAACGCGAACCATCTTCATTTATTATTGACCAATTTTGAAAATAAAAATTAGAAAAGATGGTAGACCTTGCAGGCCGTCCCTGTAACTTCCCGCTATTCCCATACCTAAGTGCTTGGATTTCGTTTATTACCCTGTTTTTGAGCTCTGCGAGCTCAAAACTATAAATAGTACATTATTTTGACCTCTCCGTGCTCAATACAAGAGCTGCTCTATGCTTTTGAGCTCTTTGAGCTCAACAGTCTGATAACAGTTTCATAAAGTACAATTTATGTAAATTTAAATTGCCATAACTTTTGAATGAATCAACCGATTTTCACTCGATTGGTGGCCATCGATGTTATTTTTCAAGTCCTGTGGAAGACTCAAAAACACCTATTGATCATATGAAAATTTTCGAAATAATTTGAAAAAAATCAATTTTTTAGATTTCTTTCGTTCACGATAACTCACAAACGAATCAACCGATTTTGATTTGGTTTGCGGCAAATCGACGTGGTTTTACAAGGTTGAGAGCTGATTAGTTGTTGGAATTGATTGGCTAAGCTATTTAAAAGTTAGTTTGAAAAAAACCACATTTGAAAAATTTATTTTTTTAGTTTTTTTTGAGATTTCTCAAAATCTAAAGAATGAAATTGGTCCAAATCATATTAAAAATCTAAGTTCAAACAAAACCTTTCGAATGACACCAATTTTTACTAAATTGATCTAGCCGTTCAAAAGTTATAAGGGAGTTACATACTCACACACACACACACACACAGGCATAGTCACACCCTCGCGGGAATGGTCACGGAAGCTTCCTAGGACCCCGAAACATTGAGATCTGATTAAAACTCGATTTTTGCAAAACGGGGTAAAACCAATAACTTCCCGATTTTTAGAAAATTGTTAATTTTCTTAGCGGGAAGTTAAAAATATTTGAGAGTCTTGAAGTTAGTTACGATTTCTTATTGGTTGAAATTCATTTGCATGCACTTTTTAAATTTCTAGAGTTACAAATAGGAAAACGAAAAAATGGCAATTATTGTAGGACTAGTAATAGATACCTGTTTTTTTGTAGGACATTGTTTCATTTGGGCAGAGAACACACTAATCTATTATGTAATATTTTTGTCCTACAGTTAGTAATGAAAAAGATGGTCTTGTGGTATTAACCATTTCGGAGTGTAGGACCGGGATAACGTACCATGCAATTTGTAGGACAATATAACTGTTAGATTATATACATATTAACGAAGTAAAAAAAAATAAATCAGCTGGTTAGCAATTATTTTTGATGACCTTGTTATCGATACATGTTCGAAGGAGGGGGACATTTTGATGAAACCATACATTTTGTAGGACAAAAGTGTTTTAGAATAATTTAGATTATTATCATTAGATTTTACAAAAAAAAATCCAGTTAGTAATAAATTTGTGAGAATCATTAAGTCAACATCTTTTATTCCTGCTACCCCTGTCACCTACCACAATCGAGAATTTTCGCACAGGAAAAAGTTGGGCGTCTCATTGAAACGAAGCTACTCACGGAAAATTAGCTTGTTACTAATCAAGTGAAAAAATAGGCCAGGGAACCCGGACTATATGCGCCACCTACTGGAAGTTGATTGTATTATGCTTATAATCTTGAAAGTACAATTAATAATAATTTGGTAAAATTCTATTGCAAATGGATGAATAATCAATAAATTGGTTGTGTAGCTATATTTTTAATTGTTATGTTGGTAAAACAGAAATGCTAATTGCAAACCCAAAAAAGCAACTGGAATCGTATTTCATAGTGATTTAGAGAATGACGCAACAAAAAATTTGGCTCTGTTTCAATAAAATTCGTATAGTGGACTGTGCTGTCTGGCTTCATGAATAAAGTCAATAAATAAACTTAACATTATAGGGAAACGTTATATTTATAGAACCTATGTGTTATTAATATACTAGATCAAAAGATAAGGTACCTAAACCAATCCTTATATGGACACTGATAAGCAATAATGTGTCAAGCCACACGATCTTCTTTGTGAGAAAATGGCATCTAAAGATGCCAAATCTATTCTTAATAAATTTGTTTGAATAATTATTTATCTATATTTTCTTTTCTTTTTTGATAAAAGGTATAATGAATTAAGACCATTTTGATATATCCAATTTATTATTTAATAAAAAGTTTTTTAAATATATGAGATTATTGTATAAATTACAAAATATGAAACGACCCTGAAATTCGAAGCAATTAATTAAGAAAAAATTTTCCATAGTTATTTAGTGGATATGGAGTCGTTCAAGTATTACGTAAGCACCAAGAGGGGGTGGGGGGGGTCTCTGTTTTGCTTATTTTGGATTACATGGGGGGTAGAGGGGTCTAGATGATGATTACGTCATCGTTAGTTATTTACATTTTTTCGGGGATTCCTGCAAATAATATATATGCGTAGGCACTCGCTTTGAGAGCTGATTAGGGGAATTACCGCAGATCAGGTTTCATGGACTGAAGACTGTTAATGTGTACCAAAAATATACTTTGTTTGTTATGTTCTTTATTTCTGATTATATATTTTTGTCCCTTATTCTATGTGTATCAGTAAAACGTAATATTTTCATGAATTTTCCTATTTAAAAAATGACAATATAAAAAACATTTATAACTAAAAATGTTTACGTAAGCATAGGGGGAGGGGGTAACTGCTATGCTTACTTTTGATGACAAGGGGAGCGGGGGGGTAAAAAATGGTAAGAAATCTGCTTACGTAATACTTGAACGGCCCCTATGACTTTATTTTTTATTGAATAATTTTAAATATGTGATGCAGTATTAAAATACATCAATATATCCAAATTTCATTTTTTGTGGGTTGACACATTATTGCTTATTAGCATCCATTTAGGAAGTCTTAATATTAAATTATTTTCTAAAAATTTACAGTTAGAAAATTACGTTTAACGACAATTAGGCACAGTAGGGACTGCAACAGTTACAGTGCGTCGCAAGTTCGATTACCGTTCGTGACAAATTATGATTTATATTGACCATACGAAAATTTGTAGGCGTTAGGACATTTGGTCTGTTTTTTTTAATTGACACAAAATTTAAGGCTAAGATAATTTATTATACAATTATATTAGCTTGTTATATTTATTGGACTGAGTCAAGTCAGCTGAGGGTAGCAGGCTTAAATCGTATTGTGTCGTAATCTTTTATATAACTTTCATATTTACCTCAGATTGTAAATTATTGTGTTTTTAAACCTCGGTCGTATTTCTTTTGTCATTATCATTATCATCAAATCTATTCGTAATATTATAAAACTAAAGAGTTTGATTGTTTGTTTGTTTAAACGCGCTAATCTCAGGATCTACTGGTTCAAATTGAAAAATTCTTTTTCTGTTAGATAATTTATTTATTGAGGAAGGCTACAGGCTATATTACATCACGCTACGCCTCATAGGAGAAAAGCAGTCACCGCTAGTTATACCGCGAGAATAAACGCGAGTGGAACCACGAAGGGCAGCTAGTTTCAATAATTTTTTTTTTTTAATGTACAGGGTAATGTGCAATCAATAATCAAACACGACAGTCACGAATCCTGTGGTAATTTTGCAACTGTAACGGACTTGGTGTATAATGTGTTACCAAAGCCTCTTTGTGGTCCTAGTATGCGCTATTACAAGAGAAGTGCGCATCAGTTCTATCCACAACCAGATCTTACTAAATGTTACGTACGTACTTATGACTTAAACATCTTTTGGATTGTTACCTAAAACATAAAAAAATATAACTGATTTTTTGTATATACTTACATATTAAACTAGAGTTTATTTTTAACACTCTAATCGTGGAACTAGCTAGCAGATTTCATTTTATATTTTACATTATCAATGAAAATTTAATGACATAAAAGATCACGTTATTAATGATCGAGTACCGTAAATTTAACGAGGTAATTCATGAAGTACTTTACGCAACGCAAGTAATTTATAACGAATTTTTATTTTTGTAATTTAATAATTAAACATATGTATATAAATTTTAAAATATTTATTGCCATATAACATAACTAGGGTAATACAACGGAATGGGGCTTAAAAAAGAGTCTCGAACACGAGTGGGCATGCACTGATGTCTCGGACTATTCATCAACCCTTTACGAGGATACCTATGTGCCTCCCATGCCCCATCAGTACTTACAGCGCTGTGAAAGAAAAGCGCGAAATTCGTAAGTTACTAATTGTTAGTTTTTTGCATTTTCATTTTAATGAGATTTAGGTATATATTTTTTTTTTAAGTAACAGACATCAAAAGCAAATATATAATTTCATTTACTTGGATAGCATACATATTCCGGTTAATATAATTTTAAAATGAAACTATTTAACCGATTTGAATAAAAATTATATGGGACCAATGTGAAAGTAAATAAACCCATTAAAATAAAAATTAAATAAAAATTTTCAAATTCGCTTAAGAAATTACAGAGTTTTGACGTAAGAAACTTTTCAAAAAATATTACTCTGTGAATTAAGGACCTCCAAAATCAAAATATACTTTATTCAAATAGACTTTTACAAGCACTTTAGAATCATCAGAAATCTTCCGCTCTTAGTATATATTTTATATTTTTATAATAATATCGGTCGTGTTGCAACACGACTCGCGATGATTGTACTGTGTTATTACTTCTTAGTTAAATAAATTTTGTGCTGGCGTGGAAACCTACTATGCAAATGTCGTATCGCCAGATGGACGTTTAATTTTCGATCTTAATTTTTTAAATGTAAAGAAATAGGTACTGTAGGTAACCGGATTTTGTAACATAATGGTTGTTGTTAAAGACTAGCACGACAATTTGCTAATAATTGTTTTGCTTATTTCTTTATTTTTCTTATTCAAAATATAATGACAGTATTATAAACTTGTTTTATATAAGAAAACAACAATATAGTTGATGTTTATATCTTTTATTTCAGGAGCTTCACAAAAAGTTTTCACTATAAGATGACAAAATCAAAACAATGATAACATCAAGAATCATTTTTTTTTTCACTTTTTGCAAAAATTACTAGTCTTTTAATATCACATTTTGTTCGAGATAGGACAGTGACGTCCATATAAAAATTGTAACAATACAATAATTCTTAATGCTTTCATATCGCCGTCACCTGGCACCAACACGAGATCAGCAAATGGACTTACAACTAAGTTCACTCAATAGTTACAACTAATAACCACTTAAAATCTAATGTATGTGACATAACTTAACAAGATTCCTTAACGTAATGGCAGTTTATGAAAATTTAGTAAAAACGATCGAAGAATAAAAAAAGGAAAAAATTCATTAGTCAAAGGAAGGGCTAAGTCAATCTGACTAGCAGTTGAGCATTAGCGAGACGTGAAAGAATTGTCTGGAGGCAATTTGATCAGTCTGGACCCACCAGGGGCTTTGAACATACTGCTAGGTACATACTGTTGTGCAAAGACATTCTGAGACACAAATGTCTGAGCAAATCTTGGCTGAGGTATTTGAACATGACTGTTGTACTGCATTTGAGGAAATACTGGGGTACTTATTGGCGTGAAAGGAGGATGAGGGTTAAAATTATTCATGTTACAATTTTGGAAACGATCTAGGAGTAATGGCTTTTCTGGTTCACCACAAATTGACTCTTCTCGCGATGGGGGTTGAGAGAAGATATTACGTTGGTTCATGCTTGATGCTTGTGACTCAAACCCCGAACTTTGACTAGAAGATCTACTTCCATTAACATTGAATATCTGTCGTTCACCCTCTGTACCCCAATACCCTCCTGCAACCCACGAAGTACCATGCCCTAATTTACTAGGCGATATAAGAGGTCTAGCCCGATTCAAAGGAGTAGGGGCTACAAAATTTGGTGAGGCAGTGAATTTACGTAAGGCAAATACTGGATTAATTTTAGAACTCTTCTTCTTAGGACTACTTATACACAAGGAACTTATACTTTCATCTAAATCTGAATCCGATTCATCCTTAATTATCTTTTGATATTTATTGAATGAAGGTTTTATGAAAACGGAATCGGATAATGAATTTGGGCTACTACTCATTACTGAATTTACACTGAATGTTGAATTTAATTTAGGTTTACTCCAAATACTGTCGTTTCTTGGTGTAAATGATCTACCATTGACCAGACTGTTACTCAAGGGGTTGATAGTTTCATTGGAGGATTCTGTGAAATTATTCAAACCAAATTTACTGAGAGACACATCATCATCGGTATCCAAAGATATATTATCTTCTTCGTCAATAATTCTTTTTGGTGACCCATTTGCCAAGTTCTTCAGTTTCTTTGGTGTGATATTCTTTCTTGTAATTGTTTTAACAGTCTTATTGTTCATGTTTCTATAAACAAGCGACACTGCCAGAGTGCTTGATAGCTGAAATATATAATAAAAACATTTTTAACTCAATTTTTTATTATTTAATACTTTTTTATCTTGACTATATACTTACTTTAATTAAGCTCATTATAATTGGATCTGTTCTCAAATATACATGTCCTATGGAAGTCGTAACAAATATAGACCACAAGAGGTCGATAATAATGCTATATTTTGTCTTGTTAATATTCCAAAAATGTCCTATAATTTGTATAAAACATACAAAGCTCCCTAAAGCTTTCTGCGTCAAATCATTTAGTCCAGAGTTAAAGCTTGTAAATATGTCTATATCTATAGCATTATTTATGTCAATAAATTGTTTTTCTAATGATGGGAATGTGAGTAATGTCTTCATTTTAACTATAGAAATAATTCTGTCTATGAGACTGTAAAATATAACTTTTATATTATATACTGTACTAGATAAATTCTTATGTTTCAAAGCAATTTCGTGGCATTCAATCACTATCAGAACAACAAGTACTCCTGCTATTAATCTAGATGTAGTGTTTATAATTTTTTTCATTAATTCATTTTGTTTCTCTTTCTTAACTTTACTCTTCTCTGGCGTCCTCATTTCTAAGAGCTTAGAACCCAATAAGGTTTCCTTTTCTTTATGTAATTTCATTTGGAGTACTTTTTTGCAAGGGCTACATAATTTGTAGGCTTTTTCCAGTTGATTCCTGTGAAGATAAATTAGTTCTATCTTATAAAATTACTTAAATGAATAATGTTTAGTCTTTAAGACTTTCCACATTTTAACTGTCAATAATATTACCTAATTCATTTTCGTCTAAATTGCTAATGTGTTAAAACTGTTGAAAATTTTATTGTAGCAACAAATGATAATGATTGTTTAAACAAGATAGGGAGATAATGCGGTAGATAGCCTAAAATCAACTTCTAATTATCTACTGTGAACTCAAAAATATTTAAAAGTAAATTACTTAACAAAAACTACCAGTGTTACCTGTACATGTCAATTTCTTCATCATATCTATTTTCATTCATAGGAACAAAATTTGCAAGTTGTGTCACCTTGAGCTGTTGGTTTATATTACACATTTTGCAGAGGCCATTTTTAGGCGGGCTTCTTTGGAACGATTTCGGACTTTTGGAAACATATTCACTTGTCGTACTTAAAACTTTATTGTAGTCACCGTCCTATAAAATATATATTTTATTTATTAAACATCGAAGAAAATAGGATAACCTTGACATTCGTGTTATCTTTATAAAAAAAGTTGTACCTTTGTAAAGCCATTGTACTGTTCGCATTTTGGACACGTCCAACTATTACGTTCGATGAACTTTACCCAAACATTTCTATTACAAAACCAACAGTTCACTCTCCAAGGCAGCGTCGATCTAGATCAAGAAAATTTAGTATTATAAGTTTTTTTTTTATCAGGCGGGAAAGTATCATAACCTAACAGAACTTACCGCAAATTATACAGAAGTTTTAACAGTAATAATGTACACAAAATTGTAGGTATTGTAATAAGTGCGTATTCCATTACATGAGGAAATTTCATTTTTGGTCAAGTTTTGTTATATATTTTATAAAATCATATCTCTATTTCTTAACCTAAAAATACACGACACCCACCCACCATCACTACAACACGACAGATAATTAAAATTTTTAGTTCTGAGCAATATTGCTTCTAACTTTGTATGAGATCTCAATTTTAAATTTACTACAAGATAATATATTTATTTATTGAAATTAAAATATTTAAGAATTTAAGAATTTACTTTAAAATAATTAAGAACACTTTATGTATAAAAATATGTTATAAATACAAAAAAAAAATCTAAGTATCTACTTCGAATGTTCTATGTCAAAGTCAAAGACACATGTTTTGCTATTGACTTGCAATTGCAATTTTAAATCGGTGATGTTGTAAAAAATTGGTTAATGAGAAAAGACATAGTTTTTACAGTATAAGTGTATGCAATTTTTTTAATTCATAAATCAAAATCATTAAACAAATACTTGATCAAAATGGGTTCAGATACAGATGTTTTGTATTTATGCAACTTCGATGTTCAATTAAATGATTCAGGTAGGATCAAGTTTTTCTAAATAATAAATTTTTCATAAAAAATTTCAAATTATAATATATATTATTAAAAAATGTTTTAGATTCAGTAATTACCAAGAACTTGTGGTCTGGGCAGTGGTTATTAGAAGATTCTAATTTATGTAAACAAATAATAAATAATGGAGTGGACGTAGACATTATAGCAAACAACCTCAAAAATGGTCAGGATGATAATAAAATGTTGGACAATATTTTACAAACAGCAATTAGTTCTTTTTTAACATTTTGTGAACGAAATTGGAATCCACATCCTGAGGAATTAAATTTGGAAAAATATTTCGGTATTGAATGGCCTAAAAGTTTAGATGCATCTGTTCTTTTACAGAGGGACTCAGAGCCTTTGTACACTAATATCTTGTATCCTGAACTATTATATTTTTCTTCACAAATTTTCTCAGCACTTTATTCCTTCAACCCGAGTCTAGTGAGTAAAAGTCTCTTTTCCAATTGCTAACAACTTAACATAAAATATAATATTGTACTAATACATAAATAATATCAAACCATTTTACAATTCATATTAATATGCTGATAGTTTTTGTATATCTTATTTTAGTTACATCTGTGGTGGTGTTTCCGTAGTAAAGTCACACATCAAAGAGCACTAGAGGACAACAGTGCTACTCTTTACAATGAACTAGAACTTATGATAGCTAAACTGTACAATGAATCACAGACATTGGAGAATAACAGGCTTAAAATCCTACTGTACGCGGAAATAGCCCAGACCTATTTATTGTATGGGAGAGTACAAAAAGTAGATGAATATCTATCAAAAGCTAGAGAGCTGGCTGGATTGAAATTGGAATTAACAGGTATTGATAATTGTTTAAGTATATATTATGTACTTTTCCTAAATAAATAAATATTTTAATTAGTGATTTAAAATGAAGTTATTTGTATTTTGTGCCTGTACCAAATCTATAATATTGTTTTCCTATCCTCAAGGGTTTCTGGAAGAGACCATTTTAAGAGATAAGATTTCCTATGTACACATACTTTCATATATATCATTATATTAGTTTAAGGTACATAAATAATAACAAATAAAATAAATAACAATTAAGCATCATCAGTAAATCATCATCAGCAATTAATTAATTAATAACAATATAATTCTTTTTGTAAAAAAATCTTTAATAATAAATGTCCAATGAGAGGTAAATAAGTTGTAAATCAATGTTTCAGGTATTCTAGGCAAGCGTACAAAGTTTCAACAAGAAGCATTAGCTCAACTTGCACTATCTAGTAAGTTAGATGAAGAAGTGGAAAGGCCATCAGCTGAGCAGAGTCACGGGAGCTCAGACCTTCCGAAAGATATAGAATTAGATGATGATGTGAGATTGAATAAGATTCAATTTAATGAAAAAATCATGCAGGCAGAACTGCCGAGCTTGGAACAAACTCTTTGTTTATTGACTGTGTTAGTATAATGTATTTTTTTATCTGTATAAGTAATTTTAGGATTTAATCTTCTATTGCATTTATGGCTCTAATTTTTTTTTTCAGCTTTTGTAAATGCTCATATTTTATTAATCTTGGATATCACTATTTATCTTCAAATAATGTCTTAGTACCCATCATATAATTTTATTTCATGTTCTATATAATTCATGCAGTAGAGAGTTAACATCTAGGATGCTGTGTGTTATAAAAGTTATGGTTACTATTATGTACAGAAAAGCTATACAATTTAAATACTATATCCATTTAATCATACATATTTTAGTTAAATTTATGTCTAAATATATCAAGAATTCTATATATACTTTTATTAATTGTATTCTACTCAATACTTAATGTAAAATATATGTATAGAAATATTATCTACATTTATGTTTGTTACTATAAAATTATAACTAATAAAAATGACTAACTAGATCATCATCTGGACAGTGAAACAGCTTCTACAACATATCAAGTCTCACCCAATAGTCATTCTGATTAACAATGTGTAACTATTTTCAGTCAATATCTACAAAAATCGCAACCTAAAGATGACCTGATGACTGAGGAGCTACAACCGTATATAGAAGCTGTGTTAACCCAGAAGAAAGGGCCTTGGTCCACCCGAGTAGCTGCTTTGTTAATAAGATGCAAGCTTGAGGCCAGTCATAAGAGAACTGTTGAAAGAGCAATGTTGCAATGTGAGACTATTGTCAATGATAAGACGGGTGTTGCTAATACTAGCAGGTAAAATCACAATAATCTTTTAAAATTATTTCTGTAGATTCTTTTGTACATAAAAATAGTACCTATTTGGTACTTAAGTGTAAATATAACATTCTTTTCTTACTTTTTTGGTTGGAAGAATATGATATAATAACACCCTAGTTAAAATTATTATTTGTAACGTAGAAATGAATATCCTGACTTTAATATAAATATGTTGTATGTATTAATTAACAATTCAAATTCTATCATGAAATAAATAAAAGTAATACACTTAAAAATGTTTAAAAATTAATACATCACATTTAAAAATAAATATTTTAAGAACTCATTATCTTTTTGGGTACAAAATGAGAATATTATAACCATAAAATTTTGACCATTATAAAATTTTTAAGAATCTTAATTGAATTTTTGATTTCTGTATAAAGACTGTTTAATAAACGAAAAATATATTTTTTACAGGTTATCCTATCTATGGGCAACCGGTATATCTCCATCCTGGACCTGGAGGCAGCAGCTGGCTGACTTGTACTTGAGTCTAGGTCTCGTGAAGGCAGCTCTCGAGGAGTACCAGAAATTGCAATTGTGGGAGGATGTTATTGTGTGCTACACCATGTTACAGTTACGACATAAGGTATTAATTTATATTATACCTTTTATCAAATATAAAAGAAAATAGATATATATTTCTTCAAACTAATTTATTAAGAATAGGTTTGACATGTATAAATGCCATTTTCTCAAAATGAAGTCAGTGTGGCATGACATAGTATTGCTTATCAGCCGCCATATATCAACTTACATTTGAACGCTGTTAAGCAATACTGTGTCAAGCCACACAAACTTAATTTGAGTAATGGTGTCTAAAGATGTCAAACCTATTCTTAATCAATTTGTTTGAATAAGTATTTATGCATATTTTCTTTTCTTTTTTGATAAAAGGTATAATGAACTAAAAGCAGGTTGATATATTTAATGTATTATCTAATAAAAAGTTTTTTTTTGTAAATATATGAGATTATTATATAAATTACAAAATAAGGAACAACCTTGAAATTCGAAACAATTAATCAAGAATTTTTTTCTACTCTATTTAGATTATATGACTTCACTTTTTAATGAATAATGTTAAATATGTGATGCAGTATCTAAATACATCAATATCTCCTATAGCACTTTTTGTGGGTTGGCTTATCAGCATCCATTTATAATGCATATTTGCTATTACGCCATGTCTCTTTTCTATTTTAGGCAGCGGAGGTGATACAGCAACAGATTGATATTGAACCAACTGTGAAATTGTACTGCCTTCTTGGAGACGCTACAGGTATATTATAGTATTACATTTTCAATTGCTGTATATCCATATTAATATTAATACGAAAGTAACTTTGTCTCTTTGTAAAGAGATGAATGATGAGAATCTAAGATAAGGATATAGGCTTTTTGTGGTGAAAACAAAATGTGGAGGGAGTGAAATAAGAAGTGGGAATCTTTAATTCTTGAAATACAATTGCTATTTAATTCAATCTGTATCGATCACAGAAAAGTAGATAACAGGATGCTTAAAATAATTTAGTAAGCAGTTTTCATTAATTTAAGTTGGGTTGTATTAAAAAAAATAAAGTATCCACTCATTTGAACGAATATATTTTTTCTCAATAGATGATGTGAACTGCTACGCTAAAGCGTGGGAATTTTCAAACTGTAAAAGCAGCCGAGCCCAGAGACACTGGGGTAATTTCCTCTTTGATCACAAGAAGTATGATGAATGTATACCGCATTACGAAAAGTCGGTCGAAATTAATTCTATACAAGAAAGTGTTTGGTTGAGATTGGGGTAAGTTTCATTTTTAATTTTGACATAATATAAACTAATTCAATGAGAATTACTTTAAAAGACTTTAGTTACAAAAAAATATTACGCAAAGTATAATTATTATTTTGTACATACACTATTTTATTTTTAAATTCTTATTTTATTTATTGTGAATGTTTTTTTATTTATTTTAACTACCTTCCAAAAAAGGGAGGTTTTCAATTAATTGGGGAGATTTTTTTGTATGTTCTACTTTTACTCAAAAATAGCTTGACCGATTTGGTTGGCTTTTCTTGTTTGAAAGGCTGTACTGCATTGGCCCTAAAATTTTTATCAAAATGAATAAAGTAAATTGATTTTACAATCGAAATAACTGAAATAAATATGTCAATCAAGTAAACGAAATACATATTTTGTTTCTTTTGAAGTTGGTACCCCTTTTTTTAAAGTCTTGTTATTACGTCTATTTATTATTTATAGCTTGTTATTTTTGTAGTTTTGCAGCATTAGAAACCGAGAATTGGGAATTATCAGCTAAAGCTTACAGAATGTATACATACTTGCAGCCAAATACATTTGAGGCTTGGAATAATTTAGCCAAAGTGTATGTGAAACAAGGAGACAAAAACCGTGCATATAGAGCTTTGATGGAGGCGTTAAGATTCAATTATGACAATTGGAAGGTAAGTTAATTTATGTTATTGTAAAACTTTTAGTGTCTGTATTATACTAAGATTACGGGACCATTTTTTTATGTTTTAATATTTTATGATTAAATATAAAATCTGTTAGGGATTTAAATATTTAAAAGTTTCATTAAAAGATACACAAACGTTAACATTGAATTTTTGGCTTAAGGTTTGTTTATCTAGCTTAGAGTGGCATGAAGCCTCCCTCAAAATATACTCTTATTTCATAATAAAATTTTAAATCTGACCACTAATTTCTGAGATTAGTGAAATCAAACACTTCTATTTTATGATACTAGTGTAAATAATCTATATTGAATATATTTTTAGCTATGGGAAAATGTAATAATAGTGAGCATGGATACTGGACATTTCGAAGACGTTATCCGAAGCGTTCATAGACTACTTGATATCAAAAATAAGTTCGAAGATATCGAGGTTCTTTCGCTATTTACGAAAGCAATTGTTCAAGACTGCAAAGATGCGGATGGAAACAGTGCTGCCAGGTTAAAAAAATAATATTCATTTGTTAATATTATCTGTTATAATAATTTGCTTGTGGAATCGGTTGCGTTGTAGATTTTGTTATGCATAGAAATAGTACTATTTTTCTGAATTAAAGGTACATTATAGTAATTAAGTAAATTGAATATGAAAAGGGAACAACAAATAAACTTACATTCAAATTTTTAATATTAATTTAAATTGTCTTTTAATTTTATTGATATTTTTTTGTATAGGTTAAGAAAACGAGCTCTTGAAATGTTTGGAAGAATTACGTCAATACATCAGAATAAGCCCGAAATATGGCAGCTGTATTCGGATATAAGTCCGACATATTTGTTAAAAGCCCAGAGATTGTTGAAGGCTTATAAAGGATTTACACAGGTAAACATAACTTATTATTAAAAAAAATTACATTTATTTATTTACATTTTAATACTAATTAAATATATAAATAATTTCTTTAGTAATAAAGGTATTATAATATTAACATAACACAAAAATAGAACAAACTAAACACATTTGAAATTTTAAGTAAAATAAGTATTTACTCTTTAATATTTCAATTATGTCGATATAAAAAACAATATACATGATATTATTTAATAATTACAATGTAATAGTAGTATAATAATTAATAAGTAACAGATTTTTTTATTCCTTTTTTAGAGTGGTAACTGGTCCAACAGCCCTGAAACTTGTTTAAAAGTATTGGAATTAACAGAACTTCTTCTCGACTATAGCTTAAAAGCAAGGCAGGAAGCAGAAGAGAAAGATATTCTTCAAGCAAACCAACAGTTGTCCTCTGCCCGTCTTACTGGACAAGCAGTTATACGAGCCGCAGAGAAACAAGATTGGCCTGAAACTCAAACTCTACTTGCAACATTAAAAGAATTATTTAATAATGTTACTGAATATATGAAATCTGTCATGTGAATATTTGTTTTATTCTCTAATTGAGATATTTGTCCACTGGTGTCCAATAATAATATTTAAAATTTGTTTTATGTCAACTTTTACATTTTTTATTTATTATGTGACTTCACTTTGATGATTATATTTTTGGTTATCATTGTTTTTTTAAGTTTAATATCAAATTTTCTACGCTTTTCGAATAAGTCTGAAATTATGATTATATTATAAATTTTTATGTGTAATGAATTTATAATTTTCTAGAATAGTTTTTTTAAATCTGGCAATTCTATTTTAGCGTTTTGTTTGGTCTAATTTACAATATAAAATCGAGTAACTACAAATTATTCCTTATACAAGTGGTTTATAAAAACTGGTTTTTGAAAAATTAAAAACGTACTATTTTGTTTAAATAATTATTAATTACATAATAAAATATAATAATTTTCTTAATTTAATAATCAGTTTTATACAGTAATAGTAATGCAAAAACAAAACGGATTATGACGTTTATCGATGTCAATGAAACTGGGAGTATGTGAGTTGTGGAAATAAAAATAGTGGTAAATAAATTAAATTATAATGAAAAGTCTATTGTAAATATTTAATTAACGCTTGAATATGGCGACTGCGAACGAGGAGGAAGTTCTAGAAGGCTTTCTTTGCCCAATTTGCAAAGCAGATTTAAAATCGGCGAGTCAACTTACGAGCCACTTCGAAAGCCTTCACCAAGAAGAACAAGATGTTCTAAAATCTCTAAAGGATATATTTGGTAGAGCGAAGAAAATTATATTAAACACAGATGACACGGACTTGAAAGAGACATTTGATCGCGCATTAAAGTTGAATTCCCAAGAATACTACTATCCAATCGAAGAGCAGACAGTAGGTGTATCCAGAAGTTCGACTGATTATTTCAAGGCTGTGCGTTCCGCGAGATTGGAGAGATATGCTATTGAGACTAATAAATTATTAATAAGACTGGATAAGTTAGTGTGTAATATGCCTAGTGACCCTAACCAAAGGAAGCAATATGAACAGGAAGTGAGTAATCATCCTTTATTAGTTTTTGGTAATATTTCATCAAATTGTAGCCAGCATCTATTATAAAATTATAGTATGCATTTTGTATGTTAGTAACGGGTAGTGTTCTCTCACTCTTAGAATTGTTTTATCCAAAAGTCATTAATTCTCTACTGTGTAATAAAAATTATAATTATAATCGTTGTAAATGTTTCTTTTAATAAACTAAAACTATATTACTGTGAAAGTCATACTTTCTAGCTTGATCCACTTTCATTATTCTTGTTATAGATATAAATAAATGTAAACATTAAACTGTAAATTTTCATTACAGTATTGATTAAAGCTTTAAATATATTATTATTTTGCACTATGTGATTCTGTGTTAAAATTACCTTTGATAGATTACTTTATTTTAAAAGATGATTAAATCATTTAAGAATGTAATTTTTTTTTATTGGTTTTGACATTACATAAGACTTAATTATTGTGTTTGTATTATCTTTAATTGTTAGTGCTATAAAGGTTTTTATCAACTTAAAAATATTTAAATAATTTTTTAGATTGTACCATGGTTAGACGGTTCATCAGTGAAGCTTTGTCCCAACTGCGCTAAAGCATTCAGTTTAACGAGAAGAAAACACCACTGCAGATTGTGTGGATCTATTCTCTGCCATGACTGCTCGGTGTTTCTAGATTTAAATATAGCAAGTGAGTAATAGTTATATAATTTTTTTATATTCAATGCATATTTAATTCTTTACACATTTTTTAATGTCATTACATTTTTAATTTTTTTTATTATATTGAATTGTCAAAAGTTTTGTTAGTCATTTCGTTTTTTTAATATTTATAAGAGGCTACACCTACAAAAATAATTCTATTTTCAAAAATTCATTACATGCAAGAAATAACTAAAACAAACAAAATTTTTTTAAAAATATATCTCTATTATTTTAGAAGCTATAGTTGATCCATCCATACCCCAAACATCACAAGCTGAAGAAGTCAATGAGAAGAATGGTATGCGTCTCTGTGAACACTGTTATAATTTAATTGAGTTGCGGAAACAAGTTCAAGAAAACAGAAATGCTAAAACTGTTCTCATGATGGCCTACGATCAGATGAGGAGCTTGATGGACCAGGCTAAGCCTGCTGTGGCCATGTATGAAAAGGTATATTATTGTATAATCATTTTTTTTTTTTAATTTAAAAAAAAAGGTAACTAAAACCTTATTACTTATTACCATATAACAACACTAGCGGCCCGCCCCGGCTTCGCACGGGTACATACTCACACACACACGCGCATACACACATACACCCTTCTTTTTTGCGTCGGGTTTAAAAAAAAAGTAAAATTATAAAGGAAGTTTGAATTTTTTTTAATGATTTTTTTTTATTCATAGTTTTTCTTAATGTACTCGCGGCACTTTATTTTATTACATAGATTCTCCCCCGTACCCCAGTGACGCTTACATGGAGCCTACATCGCATGCTGGCTAGCTGCGCGCGGTGAGCGGCAACCACGCGACTTTTTTCTAATACTTGCATTTTTAAACTCGTGATATCTTCCGAACGAAATGTCCGAATTGAATAATTCAAAAAGTGATGAAAAGGTATTGAAGCCGTCATGAATATAAAGTAATTTATTTATTTTGATAAGGCTTAATACCAAGGTACAAATAAAGAGCCTTTTCAAGCAGCGGCATATAAATTAAATTTTTAGAACAAAAAACCGCTTACTGTGACATAACTATAATATTTAGACATATGCTGTCGTGACACTTTTTGTAGATAATGATGAGTTCTGCAAAGTCGTAGTAAATGATTTTGTTCTATCATCAATAGTTTTCGCAGCGCACGCGACGTAAGGAATTTTTCAGGTCATTTTTTTACACCTTGGGTTACATAATTAGAGTTTTGGTAAGGATCCCTATTTTTTTTTTTAAATATAATATAGCCTATGTTACTCGGGGATAATGTAGCTTTCCAAAGGTGAAAAAATTTTTGAAATCGGTCCAATAGTTTCGGAGCCTATTCATTACAAACAAACAAATCTTTCCTCTTTATAATATTAGTATAGATTTCCTTTTAATTAAATATACTACCAAATTTTTCTAAACAAAATTTCTGAAATATATTATTAAATGAAATATTTCTGTTAGATAAAGACAATTATATTTTACAACTTTATGTTACATTCATGCTATTTGACGTGAATTATTTTATATTGTTAACAATGTCTAACTTTGATACATTCGTCAATTGACGTGTTGGCTCAAAGATACTCTCGCCTGTCATTAGCTGGTTGGTAGGCAACGTCATCCAAAGTGCTCATCATTTTGAGTGTCAAAATCTATTTTATTATCATATATAATTTAAATGAAAATTGAAAATTGAAATTCTCTTTTTATTTTTATTTTTCAGATGTGTCAAAGTCTATTCGATGGAGAAACAACATACAACCTGTCAGATGTCAACGCAATGCGCGGGCGCATCGGCAAGCTGGCGGAGGGTATCGATCTGCTCAGCAAACAGATAGCTGCCTTTCCAGTCGACCCAGGCACAAGACAAGCAAAGCTACAGAATTCAATTAGACAAGCAGCTTCACATTACATTAAGGTAATTAAAAAAAGATGTTTTACAATGTCATGTCACAGATAATAAACAAAATTTACTATTTTTGTTTTTCTTTTCTGTTTACTCTTTTTTTTTATCGGTGAAATATGAAAATTGGTATATTTGCAATGCTTATATTAAATAGTCAAACAGAATACACAGCATTGATGATGCAAATACAATTCATTAGTAAATGAACTTTATCAAAAATAAAAAAATATATGAAAAAAAAACCAAAAACTATTTTATAAGCATTTTTTTTGTCTATTCTACAGGAAGATCTATTATCACTGCGAAAGTTACCAACAGAAGCACAGATAGATGAAGTGCGCAGACAAAGGTACGAACGCGCGCAAAAGCAGATACAATTGGAAAGAGAGAGAACAGAGAGAGAGAGAAAGAGACGGGACGAGGTGGAGTCCAGCAGCAGTCGGGTTGAAGTTAACAATCATGATGATGATAATCCTCTGCTAGAGCAAATGAACATCATACGAGGTTATATAAAGGAGGCTAGAAAAGAATTGAGGTTTGAGGAGGTAATATTTACACATTTTTGTTTTAATTTTTCTGTAAAAAATCTATTTTGAAAGCAATTTTCCTTATTTGTGTACCAATATGACATAATTTTTAAAGAGTTTATGTAAAATCTCTATCGCTAGTAGATAAAATTACAGGTAAAAAGAAACGACAGAATGTTAAAATTGGTTGATAGGAGACTAATAGTCGTTTTTTTAAAGAAGCCCATTCATACCTGTGTTCTTTAGCCATAAACAATGATATTTACCACTTAATGGTTGCTAGGCAATGTCGACCGAACTGGTTGGCATTCTGGGTGCCAAAATCCATGAGCTTTTAATATATCCATATAATATTACAAAATGCATATAACTGAGTATAACGGGTGAGAGTATCTTTCGCCAACAAGTTAATTGACGAGCTTCTCAAAGATGGAAATGGATACAGATTTGAAATGTCAAATCGTATGAGCATAATATATAGGTATAAATAATCAATGATCGTTAATTCCATTTTAAGTTTTTTATTTGATTAAAGTTTTAATACTGAATTATTAAAGCGTTAACGTATGTGTGTTCATTTCAGGTGGAGATATTAGAAACAAACCTCAAGGAGTTGAAGAAAGAATATCACCTACAAAAGCTCTCAAACAAGTCCTAGTCATTTCCATTACATGTTTAATATATTGTATCACAAGCACATTTTGTATTTAAATTATTAATATTATTATTATTAATTCTTATATTCTCTTGTAGATGTAAGAATAAAGAATTGGAAGTTATAAATTTATCTTTTATTTTTTTGCATTCAACCTATTCACATAAATATAATGTAGTCCATAAAATACTCACTAAGAATAAATTACCAAATTAGGTTATTTATAATTCTATTCTATGTTCTGTAACAGCTTTTGAAACAACGAAATATTTGGCACATATCTTGTAAAATTATTGACCAAATTTTTCCCTAAATTTCTCTAACTTTTCCAACTGTCGCAACAACTGCGGGCGAGTGCATATAGCCCTTTTTATTGTCTCGTCTAACAACTTCTTTTGATAGAACGGAGGTATCGGCGTGTCTTCCAAATGGAACGTGTACACTCGACCTTGTGTATCTCCAACAAATACATTATCACCTGAAGGAGAAAATTTGATATACGTTAGAACAGTTTGCCCTGAAAAAGTGTATTCTGCACACGGCATATGAGTCTTCCTACGAAGGTCCCATATGGACAGAACATTCCCACTAGCGGAAATTAGGAGTGTTGAATTGATTGGACAAAATGCTATATCGTAAACAGCTGTAGGGCACATCATTGTTAGAATCACATCATCCATCCCTTCTATCCAAAGTCTAATCGCGTTATCAGCGCCACACGACGCTAATAAAGTCTCCATGAAAGGGGAGAATTGTATACTATAAATTGGACCGGCATGAGCCCGAAACACATCCATGTGTTGGTTTAAATAGTGCGTGGAACATTTGTGAATACAACCTTCGTCAGTACCGACTAAATAAATGTGTTCCACTTTCGGGTGCCACTTCATGCACAATGCTGCTGGATATCTTGTAATGGGAACGTCCTCTTTGACACATTGCCTTGGCGCTTCTATTCCTTTCATTTTACCCTCAACAGTAGATATGCGCATCAATGGTGTGCATATAAAATCATGAGTTTTCGTGCTAGTGAATTTGTTTATCCTTCCATCTTGACAAGTCGTAATAACGTATTGACTTTCCTTGTCAATCGTACGCCAACTTGCCGTCCATATTGGTTCAAAACAGGGATTAGTGTCCCGTTTGCTCTTGGCGATGATCTTGACCGAATACGACGTGACATCTAAAATTAACACATCACCATTTGCAAATCCACATGCCAGCCAGTTTGGATTTTTTTCCGAAAAGGCTACCGATGTTAGAGGATCTTGAAAATGGTATATTCTTTCAGGTTTGCAAGGATTTTTCGTACACCAGATGCATAATAATCCAGTGTGATGTTCAGAGTAAGTAAACTTCCCATGAGCGACGGCTAAAATATTTTTATTTTTGGGGTTGAAAGAAATACTTGTTATTGGTCTATTTTGTGATTCTTCGCACTCTAATGTCCACAGTGGTTTCATTGTATAAACATAAACTAAATCTAAAGAAAGAGGATCTATTCTGATAAGACCTCGAAACTTTTTTTGTGCATTCGAATATTCTAATGAGGCCAGAACTCGCTCCGTTAATAGAACTGCGTCTAAAAATTGTGGTGTGCTTAATATTTGCTCAATCGTTTTTTCTTTATTTTCCGTTAATGTATCCAACATTATTTTCTTTTTGCGCAATAAAGCAGGCGCGGCAGATTGGTACATCACCATTTCATCCGGCTTCTCTTCCGCTTTTACCCTCGCCAGACGAGCATAAGTATCATGCATGTCCCACATCGATGCAAATGCAATAGCATTTTTCTTCTGTGGCCTTACAGCAAGTGTGTGTCTAGTTTGTGTTACACATTCCTTAGTTTGCGTCTCCTCTGTTACCATTTTTCGGTTTTTACCTTTACCAACCGTTATATACTGGTAAAATTCATTTTCTTCTTCTACTGCAATACCCTCTGGCGTACCCTTTTCGTACGAGAAACTGGGAAGTTCGAATAGAAAACATGTTTCCGTTTCCTTCAAGACTATTAAGATTTCTGGAGGATATGACATAATGGATTTCGCTTTAGGTAAATAGAAAGCAGAAGGTGCTATTTCTAAATCTTGTTGGTCGGACGTAAATCCCTCTTCTGTGTTCGATGTGTGATCGATATGAATGTCGTCAAGGGATATCGTAGTCGCGTAAACTTTCATACCCATGTCGGCGGCAGATTTTGATTTAGCCTTAGAGTCCTTGAAAACTATTTCGCTGCGGGCTCTTGGTTTGTTTTCAAACGCAGCGTGTGAGAATGTGTCTTCCATTGTAACATAATCGGGATCGACGATGTTGTCAGGGGTACAATCAATATCGTCTACAACAATTCTATATATTTCTCGTTTTTCCATAAAATTGGTAGCTTTACTCGCTCTGGATGCTGAATCTGAAACGCTTGCTTTCGACGGCTCTGTGGTAGAATTGGAATTTCGATCTAATGAAGATTCGTGAGACATTTTATACATCACGCTTTTATTAACTTAAATAATACACAATTGTTAAAAATATACAAATAAAATTCAATTTGATGATTAATTCTAAGTAATATTTGTCATAATTGATGCATTTATGTCAAATCCATCAATCGACCGATTATTTAAAAAATATAATTAGTATAATAGAATAAAGAACAATAATATTGTTGATTATCCATAAAATATTAAGCATGGTATTGCAAAACATTAACAGCAACATAATTTAAACGTGTTTTTTTTTAATTTTGTTGTGTACTTCGCTCATTTTTATATAAAAAAAAATAATAAGACACTGAATTATTTATGAAGATCCTTTTTTATAAAATCAAGTTGCTGCGCCCGGCACTTAATTTCCGTTCCGTTCGTAATTGACAAAAAATATAAATTATTATTATACGGAAAATGAATCAAGCAAATTGTTCAATTTTTTCATTATTTTTTTTATAATAATTTAATAAAACGATTTAAAGAACCTAAAAACGCAAAAAGTAAAAAAATACTTAATTATAGTCGCAAAACTATCTTAATAGAGATATCTTATCGCCACCCATGAAATATACGTATTATTGAAATGTTTCGGTGGTCAACCCTGGTATTTTTCATGTAATCCACTTTACTAAATGATACTCTCTGAAAGCAGATGCTTTACATGTTGAAAACACTCAAATCGATGTATACATGCATAATAGTAGTCAAAATTCTTTAATTCCTCATGGACCCCATCACATCAACTGTGTTTTGATAAAAATGTCAACAAACTGGAAAAAATCTTTCAAATTAATAATATAAAATTGTAAAACAACCCTATATTCATTGAGACCTTTTCAACGAGTCCCAACATAATACTTCTGCTGTAACTTACTGAGTTATGTATTATGACGATTCCAGATGATGCTGTGTTATCTGGTCAAGGTTGCGGAACTAAATTATTTGAATATATTTATAGTATAGTATATTACGAGTCGATTAGACCTAAAGAAGTTGCTCAGTTCCTTCCAACAGCTGATAACCTTCAAACATCTAAACAGATTTTCATAAGTTATAGCTAAAATTGCACCACCTAGATTTCATCAGCTTAAAACAAGAAAACCCTCAAAATCGGTCCTTTCATTAAGGAGTTACGGTGCCATAGACAGACACACTCTTTTTAGTCGAGGTCAATACATGATAATTTTAAATCCTATCGAGCACCTTCTTATTTTGAAATTGTTTATAATTCCGCCATCCTCCCGTTATAGTTTCATTATACGTAAAAACATTAATAAAAAAAATCATTTTATTAAATAGTTCATAAACCCAAGATCAGTCAATGGTTCGATGATGTAAACGTTTATTATTATTACCTCATTAAAGGCAATATTAACTCTCCGCTTGAACATATAATCAAGCATAATGTATATCTACCGAGCCAGTCTATAATAAAACGAGATAATGTAAGGTTGGGGAGACGCCATGACAGTGAGAAGTGTAGCATATCGCACACGATGTCGTCTCGCTTTGTGAAGCGTGATTCCGCCTCCAAGAGTTCAACGGTTCTTTACTTATGAGTAGGTACTTATCCTTGACAGTGCCTCGATTAACTAGACTTAACTAGAGAATAGATTATTCAATTATTTATTATCTGTTAATGTTTATGGTTAATAGTAAATTGGATATTTGTTAAATTAATTTTATAACGATACTTTCGCGTGTAATTAAATAGGGACATATTCTTAGAATTAAATGTAATAAATGGTACGTTATAAATAATTAAACGTTTTGAGTAAAATCAATAAAAAATAGTTTCTAATTGTAACAAGTTTAGCTAATTAAAAATATCTAAAACTCGACTGCTTAACAAGACCAATTGCAGTCGGCAATACCGTCTCAAAAGCCTATAAGTGAGAATTGTTACTAATTAACTTTAATTCGTTATAGTTCCTAAATAGTAATTCTAATTGAAAAACGATATGAGGAACCCAAAAAGTGGTTTTTATATACCTATTAAACGATATAGTACACTTAGTATAATTAGTCGACTTTTATTTTTTCCTTTTCACATTATAGCGTCCAAAATCGGCCATTTTGATTTTTCCAAATTTCTATACTTTCTTTGACATATTATATCCATCGTGACGAATCGAACTACGTTTTATTTATCAAAATCGGCCCACGCTTTTGGTCTAAATAGTGCCACAAAGGTACAAACCTACATACATAAAAAATTGGCTGATAAACACATTACCCTCCTTTGCTTCGCGCTATCGGCTAAAGAGTAAAAAGTTTTTTCGAAATTATTATAAAATTCGTCACACCAGCCAGTTTAGTCAAGTAACCTTTACGTGAATACTTTTTGAATACCTACATCAAGGTGTAGGTACAAGGTACTGCCTTCCTAAACGAATAGCTCGTATAATACATATATTTAGAATACATTAAGGTCCATGTATCATTTACATGAAAAAATCAACCAAACGCTTAACATGAAAACAACACCCAACCTTAATTACAAGACCCTCGCCTTTTTAGGTTCTACGACATTTTCATTAGTGACTAATTTGCAATGAGTAATTCGCCCTTTGTCCGAGTTTAAACACCCCGTGACGATACCGGCGTGTGAGACGGAGCGTGACGTAAACGGAGTTGCATTAGCTGCGCGGGCGCGTGCCGGCCCACACCGTCATCTGGTGTTATCATGAAGAAGATTTTCAGAAAGTTTAGAGATAGTAAGTTTGATTATTTTGTTGCACTGCACCTCATTATCATTTATGCACGCCTATTTAAAGTTGTGATACGTGACCATAAAATTGCATTAAGTTAGGATATTTTCGGTAATAAATGTGCTTAATTGTTTTAAATGTTAATCGTTATCCCACGCTGAGGTACCCACTGCTTGTGGTACTTAAAATCGTGAGACGTTTATAGATAATATTGAGAAACAATTTAATGGGAATTACGCTGTTTTATTTTTTTTAATTATGTTTAATTTTATTTCATCGTTAAAATAAAACATTAATGATATATTCTATCTTTTGTAAAAATAAACGCAAAGACTATATTTAGACCACTAAGTTTACTCTTAATGCAGTTTCGGAAATGATTCAGACAATAGATAAGTTTTTCTACAAGAATCCGGTTAATAAACACCTTGCATTATTTTTTTTTAAAGTAACAAAATCTTTCTTGGAAAAATTAACATGATATCCTCAACGAAACGCTTAACAGTTGCAACTATAATAGTTCCGTGTACCGTGTGTTTTATTTAAAAGTATATACAATTGGATATATATAATTTTACCAATCTATTATTATTGCCATTTTCTATACCGATCTTATTTTTATAATAGGCTGAATTATGTACATAGAATATGTTAAATATTACATTATAATTATTATAATTATACTAATCTATTCATTATATACGTGTATTAAATATGTGCCCAAACTTCAGACATTAAATAACAGAAGAAACAGATATATTAATATCTTTTATTTCAATTATTCATCTTGTATTTGCTTCCGTATAATATATGTTATTCCTGCACGTTATGCTAGTATAATTATGCTGTAACAATTTTACAATTATATTATTAATTATACCAGGTCTGTATTTAGTGGAGGACAATAGGGGCTAAAATCCTAAAGCCGTTCCAAGAGACGAGCACTCTTACCGCTGAGATTATTCATATTTAAATAAAATCATGGGAGCCTTTATTTATTTAGAAATAAATTATATAAAATATCTATAAAATCGAATTCAATTCTTCTAAAACTTTATTCCGCCAAGGCGTCCAAACCATCAAATCCGGGCTTGACAATTTACGCGAGCTGTACTTAAACAATTTCTCGACCAATCGAAGAGTATCTTGCGCGTGTTAGTCCAATTTATGCATTTTTGCGTAACTCCTCTTGCTTGTCCACGAATATTACAGCGTCATATATCTCAGAGTTTATCGGTTCAATGGCTAGCTCGTAATACACGTTGTGTGTCCCGCGTCAGATGCTATCTTAGAGAGGAGTTAATTTCTGCGCTTGAGCCGCGCCGCCTACGTAACGTCGTATGCGCATGCGTAGCACGATGTATCGTAATTACCATCTCCTTACAGAATGGATGGAAATAATAAGCCGCGTGTAACGAATATGTTATGTTTTAAATTGAGCTTGTTTAATAACTAAGCTTAGGTGTTTATAATAATGACTTCGTAATAGTTTAATTATATATTTATAAATATATACATAATAATCACATGACATATAAAAGATTTTAAATAACCATCCATGTATCGTATCTACCCGCGCACGGTGAAGGGTTCTCTAGGTGTCTGTCTCAATATACGGACTGCCATAAATTTGCATGGTTCATAAACTATATCTCCTACCTGTTTTAACAACTTCATCTAACTTATTTCCGATGGAATTTGTACGAACTTCTTCAAATACATTTTATGTGTTTGTCGACTATTGATAGTTAAGTTGTAAAACATACTTAGCTGTGATAGTTTTCTTTCCGCATCTTGTTCTTACAAACATTAACACTTTATAGCTTAATATTTTGCTAACGGATCCTAAAATTAAGAAATGGTTTTCCCTAAACGACCTATCCGAAGACACACAAAGGGATAGAGGAGTAAAAAAATTTCGTCTGCACTAAGTGTGGTGTGATATCCTAAAAATATATTCTTCAACACTTTATTTTATCAATTTATCAGAGTGATTAATATGTAAGTTCACGAGAAATTACAGTTTCATAGTTACTAAGAATCTCTGCGAAAAGACGTGAATAGACAGACAGACCAGATCCTAGCCATGTAGCTGAATCTTTTAGTTGTTGATCTAGATCTTATGAAAACCACTCGAGTCTGAGTACAAAGTTCCCAAAAATGTACACACTTAAACAGAGATCGGGAGTTTTATAGCAATCAATTAAAAGAAAAAAAGATAAGTCCAAAAGGTTTTTAATCGGAAATAATAAATTTATATAAATCCTTGATTATTTAAAAGCTCAAGCTACTGAGATGTCTTACGCACGATATAACTGTATTTTAAGTTACAAAATATTCGCGATAAAATAAAGTAGGTGAAATCGTGATCGGGAAGGCTCAGTGTAATTTCGGAATTCCTTCAACGCGGGAACGCGACATGCGCGGGCGCAGGGCGACTGGACACGAAGCGAGAGGTCGCGGGGTCGCCTGCGCAGACTCGCCCCGCCTCCCTAATTGCCGCGCCCCACGCAAATAATTTTTAGAGCTCCGTATTATAAGAACAGGACGGACTAAAACCATAATAATTATAAACTCGTGTAGTCTTAGTAAAAAATGCTCACCGCAGTTAACAAATAACCCTGTTAATAATTATACTTTAATGAGTCCTTTGTTATTTTTATCTGGAAAGTTTTCCGGGAGTTTTATTTTAATCGGTGATCATATAATTTTTTACATGGTGTTCTTTTCGAATTTCCATTTTGCCACCTTGTTTATTTTCTACTAATCCCTATAATATTTAAGTAACGAATAATAATAAATGTAATTTTAGAAAAAAAGAAATCGCGTAACAAATAGCCTTTGTTTATATAGCGAATGTTGTAAAGTTTACTAAGTTTTAATTGAAGTTTCTCTTTAATGTATATCTATACTAATAATAAAATTCTAACGGGTCGCTGTCTGTACATGGGAGATATATGAAAAGAAATAATATTGGGGGCCGTTACCAACGCAATAGAACCAAAGTAAAGCTCTTTTCGTGGGAAGCACCACAAACTATCGCCTTGCTTTGCAAGAGACATGCCAAGCGAAAGAATGCTTGGCATGTCTCCTCGATGCGAACGTCGCGGGCACAGCTAGTACTTAAATATATTTTAATTTATAAATAATCTTGTAATTTAAAAAATCGCAGTTAAAGTGTTAAGTTTATTGCTTCAGAAAAGGTAATATACGGAATTCTTTATGCACGGGATATCTCGCGCACAACTGGTTCGTTATCCGCACTATCCAGCGCGATCTCGCTCCTCCTTGACCTTAAATTATTTCGTGTAATATTTTTTTTCTTAAATTTAAAAGGAATTCCGCGATGATTCCGCTTTCACGATAACATCGCTACGTCGAATTGTTAATGATAGCCCCGTAAACGTAAAAACGTAATAATTACGGTGGATAGCTGCGTGAATAGTTTAATGTTGAATATTATTCGTTCGTTCGTTTTATCATTTATATGGATATCATTTATAAGGATAATTCGTTTAGGGAGCCTTATTTTTGTATATGTTCCCTGATTACTCATAAACGGCTTGACCGATTTGGTTATTGTTTTTTTTTTATGAAGGTTGTATACTCTCATTAAAATAATGGATTTTGAAATTTGATTTTTAAATTTAAAAAAAAAAAACTAGAATTAGTATGTCATCAAAACAAATGAAATAGCATAAGTAATATAGCACTAGTTGTCCCTTGCGGTTTCACTCGCGTTTATGGGTTCTGCTTCGCTCCTATGAGTTGTAGCGTGATGTAATATATTACATCACGCTACAACTCATAGGAGCGAATATTTTATTTATTGAGGAGGGCTATAGTCTATAGACTATAGCCCTCCTCAATAAATAAAATATCTAACACAACAATAATTTTTCAATTCGAACCAGTGGTTCCTGAGATAATCGCGTTCAAACAAACAAACTCATCGGCTTTATAATATTACAATAGATTAAAAAATTACTAAAGTACTTAATCAGAAGATCTGTCCAGAGCTAAATAAATATTGTATCTAAAGAATCTAAACAACAAATCCGGTCACTTTGAAACATGTTTCAAAAATTCATTTTCTAGTCCTATTGTACGCGATGTGAGTCGCATTCTTTTAAAATTGCATTCCTCTGAAGACACGGTAATAACCTATGCAAGATTATATAATCTACGATTCCGTGATGACCGCGTTCAGCGATATGTAGCGAATTGACGCAATATTTCATTCTTTTGAAAATACCAATATTTTTTCATATAAATCATTTTTTTTCTAGCTTTAAAAATAATCTTTCTTTAACCTCAAAGTTATTTAAATTGATTAACAAAAGAATGCTTACGGCGAAAGAAGGAAAATTGAATTCAGAATTATTATCATGAGTAGTTATAAAATTAATGATATTTTGTAACTATCGATATTTTAAGTTTATACATGACGTTATAAAATCTGTATCTATTTCCCACTTTGACAAGCTCGTCTGACTGATGGCCCAAAAAAATTTTCGCTTAGCATACTCAGTCGCTAGCTGGTCG
Source organism: Hypolimnas misippus (assembly GCA_037950945.1). NCBI lineage: Eukaryota > Metazoa > Arthropoda > Insecta > Lepidoptera > Nymphalidae > Hypolimnas > Hypolimnas misippus. The sequence goes on along the minus strand of JBBEEQ010000024.1, from coordinate 12,877,439 downwards.
CTAGGCAACGTTGTCCAAAGTGTTATTTTGGGTGCCAAAATCCATACGCTTCTAACATGTATGTATAATTATGTAACATAACATTATAAAAAATATTTTTTATTTCAGTCATTTACATACTTTAACGTAGTTAATTATAATTTACAATAATAAATAGTCGCTATTTAAAAATGGCTTTTTTTTGTCAATTTTTAAAATTAGAATAAAAAATTGTATCTAGTAATTCAGAATCTGTACGTATCTGTCGTATTCACAACATTTGTCACCGGCCGCGTCCGTGGCAAATCTGGTGATTACTTATTCGTCACAGTTTCAGGCTATTTGCGAGTTTCGACATCACGTATGTTCTACTGACCTTAACTTCGCTTTCTATTGTTGTGAAGTTTTTGAAAACTAACCGCGGAAGCACCGAAGAAAATCGGCAGCTATTTTCTCTTTAATGCTTATGTAACTTATTGTCGTTAAAAAGTAAACTTAATATGATTTTGTTAAAAAGTCAACAACATTTCTCCGACGTGGCTACGTCCAATTTTTGGAAAAAACTTTGTAAATATATTCTTTGACGTTTCCTTCGGCGAGATATAACCTTATAAATGTAGAATTGCTTTACACCTGAAAGAATTTACTGCTAGTGTCATTACTTTTGACAGCAACAGCTTTCGTAAGGTTGCCTTTTATAAGGTAAATGTTACCAGGTTTATATCAATTACGTTATCAGTCAATTACCAGGTTTATATCAATTGAGAGTAAAATTTACGAGTACAAATGTAATTCTCGCCTGATTTAATTTTAAAATAAGTAAAAGGTCCCGCTATCCCCAACTGACGCCTAAAAATTTATAAAAATTAATACTTTTGACAATTTTAAATTAATTGAAATTATAACTACAATGGCAACTGAAAAACGTTATATGACATCACGAATATAATATGGCAGGCGTGCCATTTTAAACATCTATCTCAACGTATTGAGTTCTACATAAATGTTTTCCTATTTTATGTAAAATCAACAAGTCGTACCTAAAATAAAACCAAAAAAAGTAAATTATGAAAGTTTTCCTTTCTAAATTTTAAACAATTTACTTTCACTGAGCAGAATACTTCAATGTTTAGCCGCGGCCTAGCATTATTTTCGTGCTGTCAGCGCACGCGCAACCCGAGCGCGTTCTCACGGTGCAATTATTGGCTGCCTACACTTACCCCTAATTTCATCCTGTAGCCAGCCTACCTGTACGTACAACGCGCCCGCGCACTATTACGTAATTGTTCGTTAATGTTCCGATAATGGGACCTGTTTATTATTGCCCTTTTGCATGTAAATTTAAAGTGTAACTACAACGATCAACCTTCCTATTAATGAACTTTGATTACGCTAATCTATATTTCTCCTAGCTATAAAATAAGTCATTATCATTTTATTTTAATCAATATTTGTATGGCCCTTGATTCTAATTCGTTCATATTATTTTATAATAAATAAAAACAGTTTAATTAAAATATCACATAATGTACATCATTTGGTTTATATGTATATTAAAAAAAACTTTATCGATTTTATGTCAATGGTAAGATTCGGCGAAAATTCATGTTCTAAGAAAGTCCAAAATAAAACTAAATTACTGAGATTGTGCGATACGAATTCCGAATTTATTGATTATAAACTTAAAGCACGCCATAAATAGTTAAACAAAATGAATGATTATAATTTTACAATTATAATACCATTGAAAATTTGTTTATCGAAGCGGAAAATCTTTGAAAAAATCGCGTAAATATAATGTTACCATCTAATTTGTGAAGGCGTTGCTAACAAATAGTCGATGGGTTTAACTTTTTAATTTTTTGATAATGATCTTACTACGAAACGTGGGCTGGGCTTTATGGCACAGTCAATATGAATTATTGTTAAAATATTTTTTAAGATATCGTGCTACGCTATGGCTTGTGCTATTTAAAATTTTTCATGTTTTTTTTATTATTTTCTAATGCTAATATTGTGGACGAGAGGCCTGTCGGTTTACATGAAATAATCTTAAATTAGAAAATCGAAATATCGTACAAAATTAACTTATAACGACTAATCTAAGAATTTAAAATAATTCCGCACCACACAAAACCGCATGTGTTAAAAAGTGACAAAAAAACATTTTCAATCCTACCAACGCGTAATGCATACATCGCGCTGTGAAGATATTTCCGATTTCAGCGTAAGTTTTTACAGCTTTAAAAGCTTTGTCGTTGACAAGGCGTGAAAACATCACAAAGCGCGGCGCAGGCGCACGAGCGTGTCACTATGTCAGGAATCCGTCCGGGCCGCAGGGAATGCTAAGGATTCACGATCGCCGAAAACGTGCGTGCATCGGCGTGACACTCGTGTGTACGAGCCTGTCACGTCGTTCAATCGCCAATGAGAATATAATTACTGTTTATTCAACCGTTCATTGTCACGATTAATGCTTCAAACAGGTATTTGGGTATAAACGATTTAAACAATATATACAACCCTAAGGCTTTCGCGAAAACATCCTTGTCCAACGGTTGCTTTGTAAGAAGGCGTATATGACAAAATAAATCTTGGTTTGTTATATAAATATCAATTATTATTTCTCGTATTACGAAAAATAAGCTTTTTGAAATAAAACACAAATATAATACCTATAACAACAAGAAAATTAAAAATGTAATTAAACATTCACGAAAGTAAAATGTCAAAATTTTAAGTTAAAATTTAGGCATTTCTTTTAATTACTGAGTTACAAAAAGCGGTAAAAATAATATAGAAATATGAGATATTGTAGACGTAGTATTAAAAAAATACTTAAATAGTGATTTTTCACAATTTTTACAAGCCCCTATTTTCGAAACCAAGTGATTTTTACTAATATTTTTGTCATAATTATGACCGAGAGTCCTGAACTATAACTCTCTTTTCGTTAATCGCCTTTCGGGATAGTCTGTGTAAGTTGAATCTGTATAAAAGATTTTAAATTTATATACATAATTATGTTATAATTTTGATACAAACGTTGTATTAGCTTATTCTATTAAATGTTTTGTAAGAGCACTCGACTAAACTAACCTAGTGATAGAAAAGGAAATTTATAAAACATACTTTTTAAGTATTCAAAATACTAGATTAAACAATCGCTGTAATAAAATAAAAATAAACACGTCGTACTGCATAATTTGCAAAAGTCTGTCGCTTTATATGTCACAGCTGGGCCACAAACTAACCAAGTGCGCGAAATAACCGCCAAAACGTCCAAAAGTTGCGGGTTAACCGACCGTTTCACTTTCCAATTTCAAGGAACGTTACCGATATTATTGTGGTCAATCTTCTCGTTGGTCAATGTTGTACAAAATACAAGTGTAGATAACATTTTAAGTATTATATATTTTTTTGATGGCGTAACGCAAAGGCATAATGCGTCGGATTAAAACAACAGTTAGTGAGATTTTATTAAATGTTACAATGTTTTCTGAAATTGTTACTTATACATATCGATTTTAGAAATGTGTAAGTGGTTTTCTCTGTCAGTTTGTTTGTTTATTATGTTTTCACGCTGAAATCGTTCAACCAATTTTTTAGGGATTGGACTTTGAAAAACATTTACTTAGTAACACGAAAATAAAACAAAAAAAGGATAAAACAGAGGAAATTTCTACGCAAAGTAGAACGGACTAACAGAAGTAACAAGTTTTAACGATTACAATACGAATTATTGTATCAATCAATATATATTGACTGATAAAATAATTAATATTAATAATTAATAAATTGCGTTTCATTCTTTTAATAAAGGATTTGATACAGATGAAAAATAATAAAATTATTAAAAATGATGTGGTAGTTAAAATAGTTAGCTGGTTACAAGGTTATTACTCTTAAAAAATGGTAATAGGATCTAGTAAAATAAAAATAAACATTTTTATCTGTTGACTATACACTGCGTAGAGATGAAGTCCCTTTAACGCTTCTAATTATTGAAAAGTTAAAACAAAGGGATTATTCAAACACAGGTGTGGAATGCCTCAAGGGTCTAATTTGAAGAGGTGAAGCACTAAAATGCCTTAACGAGTGAACAACGAAGAATGTGTACATGGACTTATCACCAAAGTATAAAGGTGATAAAATTCATGTCTATGTTTAAATATTGATAAAAGACGACCAAAAATTAATTTCGCCTTAAACTTTTGCCTTTACATTTTAATTTAAAAATTTCGGTAATCAAACATCACATCTCTCAACAGTTAAAATGATTAAAACTAGCTTTCGTTCTATTTATTGTAATTTAAAAAATGGTGCACAAATAAATGTTCAAGGAGTACAAAAATTACAAAATTCTACGTCTAATCGTTTTTTAGTTATGGAATAAAAGTACCTATCGTTCACACATCTGTATGTTTTATTTAAGTCTGTACTTAGGAGCGATGGTAATCTTAAAACGCATTTTTTTTTGCAAATGTAACATGAAAAATCTTGGCACCAGGAAGTAAAGTTTTGACTTCACATATACGTTTTTATAACTGAATTCAAGGTATAACTCATAATAGCTTCGTCGATATTCTCATGCGAGAAAGCTTTGACCAGACCTAATGAACAATAATAATAAGTGTAGATAAATAACAACGTAGATATGGTCGTTCATCTAAATTAAGAGTACCATCATAATGAATGTTCGTGACCGACGGCTTTACGGGGAGCGTATCCTGAGGCATTCGGTGTTCGCATGCGCCCGCGCAGCCGTGAGAATGTGCCGAGATTTTTAAGGCTTGATGTATGAAACCGCGAGAGGGTTCGGTTTCATGTGTTATGAAAACTGTGCAGTTACAAGCTTGCAACGTTTATTGAAAAGAGTGAATTGTTTCTCTTGTTAATTACTTTTATTTTAGCTTTGTATATTTTTATTCAATAAAATGCAATATATTATTCAATAATTTTTTATTAATGTGTCGAAATATTGTACAAAATAAAAACATTACCCGTGTTTATTAAATGATTACTTTTATTGAATATATATAAAATAATATCACCGCGGATACTGCAAAACTACGTATCTAGCATTTTATTTCGTTTACATTTGTAACTAATATTAGATTACATTATTGATAAAAATAAGGTCTTAGGAGCATTTTCCATTACACCGTGTATTGTATATGTAGTGTCACAAAAGATATAATCGATATACATATAATTTTCACCTAGCTTGATTTTTACCAATAATGATATTTAACATTTTATTCAAAAATGGAGCTTTTGTAAAAGATAGCTACGGGGTGTTACCTATTATTTGTGTTACTTTAATTACATATACATATATGTATATGTATATATAATTAAAGTAACACAAATAATAGGTTTATATATAACAATATTAAAATAATTTTACTCATTTTCCACTTACTTTGTATTCCTTAATGAAAATAAGGCGAAAAAGAAAAAAGAGATTCTTAATTTTCGTTTCGGGGAGGGGGTGGTTCATAAGTCCAAAAAGATAAACTGGTTTTTATCCGGGCTCTACGCAGTAAGATGATATAATTCTAAATTTTATTCAGTTTGAATTTTTCTAAACAATTGTTATTGCCATTTTTTCAATACACTAAGTATAAGTAAGTCGTATACTAAGGAGGAGGGGGGCTCTCCCTTCTATACATCCATGCATTGTTATCAATGTTATGTTATTACGTTATCAGCTACGGTGAATTGATATAATTTTAGCGACTTTTACTTTTACGCGAAGGCTCTACGTGCCGTAGCTTACGCGTGGGGTGACGAATTTCACCACTATCGTCCAGTCAGACACGAGAATCGACGGTGAACGGTCACCGTTCGTAGACGGTAATCGAAATATCGTAATTTCTTCCGAAGTTTGTGACATAATATATTCGTGACTTCATAAGTAGCGAATAATGTACGTTAATAAGAAACATTTTTTCAATGTTTTTTTTTTATATGTATAAATTATTACTATTAATTTAAATAATAATAAAAAAGTTAAGTTTTATGCGTTAAAAATAATTTTTTTGTGTAAATATTAAAATACTAATCGTTAAAACATGTGTAAAAATTTTAATCGACTTTTGAAATAATAGGATTTTTTTAATTTAAAATATACCTACGTGTGAAACAAAAAAATATAAAATAAACATTTAGTAGTGTTTTGTTATCAGAACATTCACTTCCGGGTAATAAGTGTTGTGTTAATTTTTGCAGAAATTACGTTCAAAGACTTGCCGCCGCCATATCGGGAAAATGAGGATGACATTATTAATCCTGAGAATAATGGACTACAGGCTGCGGTAAGATATTTATACAAATTCAAATAGGGGTCAGATTAAGTTGAAATTATCAATCATAGGTCTCCACGTATGGATACTGATAAGCAGTGATATGTCAACCCACAAAAAGTAACATTTAGAGACTTTGATGTATTCTGACAATGAATTTCGTATTTAACATTATACATATATCAGTGTTCATATATTGATTTTTTTTTTCTAAAACGGCTATAAATAATATACCCTAGCTTAATCAAAGTTTAGCATAAAATTGTTTATACAGGATAAGTTTTTGTATTTAATTATTATGAGCGACTCATAAATATTAATATTTTTTATTTACGCACTGTTTGGCCGCGATTTCATTCGACTAACTATACATTAAGTATTTTTCATTTCAACCAAGAGTAATTTTGATCTAATATCCTGCAGTTTCATTAAATTCCTCTTGTGTTCTTTTATTTCTACTATGTTATATATTCTATTATATACTTTTAATTCAATTGAAATAAAATTTTAAAGAAATATCATCGATATTAAAGATAAAATTAAATAAGTGTTTAATAATTATATTTAGAATGTATGTAAGGTATAATAAGATACTAAAAATTACTAAAATTAAATTCCAGAATCCACCAACATGCGAAATAGTGGACTTGCTAGCAAATTGCAAAATAACGACCGAAGCAATCGACGAATCCGAAGTTGAGTACGCCGAAATAGAAGAAATGGGAACTTGGCATTCCACGCCATTGGCACATCGTCATAAACCCAAGATATCCCTAACATGGGTCCTAAAAGATAATATAAAGAAAGCAGAAAAGAAATGCGAAGATAAGACATTTGGTTACAAAGACAGACCAAAATATGATGATAAAAAATGTGTTAAAGAAAGAATCGTGGGACGTAATGAGTATTATAATAATATGAGGTTTAAAAGCGCTTGCGACGAGTTTAATGGTGAAGCGTCATATTCAGACACTAGTGTCGGCTCTGACGAATACGTTAGAAGGAAACATAGACACAGGCATAGGAGAAGAAAGAAAAGCAGCAAGTTCGGATACGATATACGAGATCTGGATACTTTTCTGAGTGAGGTAACTTACATTTATGTATGTTAAAAATACGAAGTAAAAAATAAATCCAAGTCGTTCTAAAAAACGTATAAAAAACAGTGCACAGAGAACCTATTGCTTTTTTAAGTCTTAAAATATAGAAGTGATAAATTTTTCGGTTTTTATATTGCAAAATCCTAATATTGTTTTCTATAGAACATAATAAGCAACACTTTAACGTCTATTAACGATGTGTTTATAACTAAATTTTACAACAATTTTCATTATAAAAAATGTCAATAAAACGCATTTCTTACATTAACATATTTTTTTTATTGGGCTTAATTTCTAAAGTCTTATTTTGATTTCGCATAATCATACGTATGATGTAACTTAAGCACGAAGTGCCGGGTTAATTAGTTAAAAATTAAAGAATTCCAAATAAAATATACCGCTTTAAAGAAAATAATTAAAGGTTTTTTAATTTACGACTGAAGCCGTCCATCACTCTTTTTGCTGCATTGCAATCATTACCGAATCTTAATTATTAAGAAAGTATCACTTCAATTTCGCAACATTGTGTTCGTTTAAGGTCATAACCTTTTCTTATTGGGAACTTTATGAAGAAAAATTATGTAATTTTTGTATATACCGAAATATGATGCGAATTCCTTTCGAAATTTTAACTCGATTTATAAATTGGTAAGCCGTGAAATCCGCGCGAAATTGTTCGAGGTATAAATTGCACGTCATTTGCGAAAATTTTTAAAGGTATAACACGGGGCATGGATTTTTGAGGTTTAATGATTATCCCTTTGCAATTTAATCTTAGTAAACGATTCTAGATTTTACTGCATACATCTTACAGTTCTTTATCTTGTAACCAATCGTAATGGGAGTTAAATCGTTGGAGCCATTCATCAATGCATTTTATTTAAACAAAGATATATTGTAAGGTTAAACGATTATGTGATTGCACCAGCGCGTTTTGTAAGGCAATATGATATTATGTGGGAAGCGGAGAAATTACTCGATAAAACTGAGGTGATATTTCTGTGACCTTTGCGTAGTGCTATTGACAAGTTGACAGGATGAGTTATTCGTAATTTGAGTTTGGTTAAATATTAATATCAATACATAAATGAGATATCATTACAGTTATTTAAATAGGTATATTCATTTAACAATTGAATTAATGAATTTGTATTTAAGTAATTTAAAAAAACTGACATAACTTTAATAAGACTTTGTATATTTATATAAGTGATTATTTAACAGAATATAATTGTAAAGCTTTTGAATTTGCTATCTGATGTGGTATACGAATGAATTTATAAACTATATTTTCGTCAGTTCGATTCCCGCCATTGGGCCATATTATTATATTTGGTGGTAGCTTTAAAAAAAATCTAAAACAATTGTTTAAGAAAGCCTATTTCAATTAAGTTTATTTCTAATTTCTTACTTCAAGTCTCTAATGTGTGTTGAGCGTACTATGTAAAATAAATAAAATTGAAGTGTCTGTTTATAACTTCAATTTAACAGCTTGTAACTAAATGAAATGAAAGTATATACGTTACATCAAAAACACAATTTTAAAATTTTTGTCTGCCTGTCTGTCTGTTCCGATTAATTTTGAACCGATTTTGACGGACTTTTACTCACAAATAGCTAATGTTATGAGGAGTAAATGAGAATATTTTTAAGTTTTATGGTTGTTATTTATTTTATGTGGAAACCTGCCTATCTACCTGTTACTGTTTCTGTCTACATTTATTCTTTCTCGGGTATACTGGAAGAAATCTCTTCTAGGGATAAGTATCCCTATATATCTTAGCAATAAGTTTCCAAATAATAGCAACTCGTAATCGTTTCAATACTTTGTCAGTCGCGTTAATTCTAGGAAATAGACAGAAGTAATTAGTTTCAAATTTCAATTAAGTAATAGATAGAGACATTTTACGTAACTTTAGTTCGAATTCTGAAAGACTTCGAATCACGGCACGCTAAGTTTCGATAGTATCGAAGCGAACTACTTATTGCTAGTCTGTGACAACAATTTCCAGGCATTAAGCATATCTGATTTTACCCGTGCCTGCGTAATTTACCCGTACATGTATTTTGGCGCCAATTTTTACCTGGTAGAACGTCATCTTGCTCATCATAGACCTGATCCTACCACCATTGATTTTAAAATTTATGGAGCAAAGATCCTATATAACTAAGTCAGTTAAAAATAAGACTTTATATCTATGTTTTAAATAATTAAAAAAAAACTGTTTTAATATTATTAATTACAAAGTTGTCTTACTTTATTTTTTATTATTAGCAAAAATTAAACGTAACTTTTTTTTTTTAATTCCAGGCTTCAATAGACCGTCCAGGCAATATTCCAGTAGTCATAGCCTTTCCAACTACCCTCTATCAGACTCAAAAGGGTCTCCAACGAGAGCTTACCTTGCCGTTAGGTACAGTGGTGAACGCAGTATTTAAGAACCAGCAGTGGCTCTATGCGCAAACACCACATGGGGATGAGGGCTATGTAATGTATAGCTCTTGCTTGCCGTTGGGAATATTACCTAATAGGTAAGAATTTAGGTTTTTATTAAAAAATAGATACTAATATATCTTTTATTATTACTGGGCAAAGGTGGCGATTTATGGAGAAGGTTAAGAGCTTCATTCGCCATGGAGCAGCATAATTACGTTAACGTCTGTACACGTGCAAAATTTCTTTACATACAGATTTCCTCACTATATTTTCCTTAATCACAAAATATGAAATTTAAAATATTTTAGCTTCAAAAAACTAAACCTTGTTTGCTAGGATTCAAGACTCAATTGAGATCATGTCGTAACCACTAAGTCATCGCGGGTCAATTGTTTGTTATATTTATTATAACATATGTATTTACTTATTACATATTTACTTAATATAATAAAACCTTTATTTTAATCAGGTCATCTCTTCAAAAGAAAACTCCATGCTGGGAAAGCAGCACCGACATATACCCGCGTCCATGCGGCAATCTCACAGATAACGAAAAAGAACAACTCCGTAGCAGAACTCGTTCAGAAAGCAGATACCGTCCAAAAAGCAGACGACAGAAAATATCCTGCGCGGAAAAAGACTTCGACAATTTATATTTGAAATCTAAATCTGTATCGTCTAATTTGGATAAAATTCAAGATAAAGAAAATTGTGAATTTAAAGCTAAATGTGAAAGACAAACGTTGGTGGTCGTGAATAGTGACTATAAGGGGGCAGTTTTTAATAGAACGGTGTCGGTTAAAAAAGGGGAGGTTGTGGTTTTAATGCAAGGTGGGGGGGAGACGGATGTGGACTTAGAATGGTTCTATGTGAAGAAGAGGGATGGCAACCATGGGTTCATACCCGCTGCTATTGCTGGACATGGTTACATTTAGAAAATTCTGTCACATTTTTTTTTATTTTTAGTCTGTTTATGAAAAGTTGGTTTGGATGGATTCGATTTTAAATTGTACAAGTTTACTTTACTTTTTGTAAAAAAATAACTTAAAAGGAATTATTATAGAAGTACTTCATTAATTTTCATAAAAATATGTCATTTGAAATTTTATTAAGAATATATTAATGTTGCATTTACTAAATGTGTAAGGATATTTTTGTTGAAATAAACTAAACTCTGTTAAAAGGCGTGTTTAATTAATCAATTTTTCGTCTTAATAATTTTTTAAGTTAAATTTAAGAAAACACAATATTTGATATAAAATTCCATTTATTACGAAAGATAGTGACTTAAAAATTATCTAAAATGCAAAACTTGGTCTCTATAGTTAAAGGATGTACACAGATCTATCTCAGGGCTGGAACCGGCTATAGCCAAAACTTTATTAGGGCTAGTTCTTAGCACAGCTGAATATACTGTGGTTGCTGAGACTGGCAGCTCAACTCTTACTTCTCCAGAATAACTTAACTGGTACAAATGTTTGGCAGCACCGCCAGCAAACACGCAGTCATCTTGGAAAAACGACACATGTATGCCATGATCGGGTATATTAAATACTGTTACAGCATCAAGAGATCGTAAATGCCATAAAGAAAGTCTTGGTCCACCGCCGCATACCTGAAATAAGTATGCAACACTCTTTAAAATGTAAGCTAATAAGATATGGTGGAACTATTACATTAACATGAAACGAAACTCTCAGATAAGCTAGGAGTACTCCTTAATATATTTCACACAGTATTTCTAATTGTTGATCCTATTTTCACCTTTGCTATGCTATGTTATATTTTTTTTATTACATATTTCTTAGATGAAATTTCACAATAATATTATCAACAATCCACAACCTGTTAGACATTGTTATCTGTTACATCAGAATTTTATTCAATGAATTACATTTGTAAGTTTTACTCTCAAGAGCATTATGAAACCATCCTCAGTAACAGATGTTATAACTAGTTATGAAAGCTGTAAATGTTAAAGCGAGTGTGACACGAAATATGTAAATCTTTATGAAAGTCTAAAAGCAAAACCCATAAATGTAATTCTCGCATATATAAAAAAAGCCAATGTAGCTCCCTCTATCTATCTATAGTCTATTTGTCTTGTCTTTAGTTGGTAACAATAACTCTAATGATAATCACAAATTTTCAAACAATTTGTTTTCATTTTAAATTTTCATTTAAAAAATGATTTAGTTCAATCATTCAATTGGTAATTTCTTATCTTTTCTTAATTGTGGGTAGAAATACGACATATTTGGAATAATACAAGTTAAGAAAAAAAGACTATACTATATTTTAAAGAGAAAAATGCTACATCAACAATATACATACAAAAAAATTATCATGTTAAGAGTTCACATATACTCTTAACAAGTACACTTACAATCCAATCATCACTCAATGCTGCTGCACCCACCCACTTGCCTATATCAGGTCTAGCCACTTTACTGTTGGTGTGTGGTTCAATTTTGTTATAAGAATTCTTTACTCGCAAATCCCAGAGTAACACTGAACCATCCTCACTTGCAGAGATCAATTGCTGTCCACTGTAAATAATTTTTAATTGTAACATTCATTACTAAAAAATCATAATTAAGAAACAGGTTAAATCAATTTTGTTTTTTTTATGAGACCAAAATAGTCATCATTTTCATTAAGCCCGGTAATGAGCTTAATGTGTTACAAATAATAGAATTTCAATCATGTAAGAGTTATTAATTTATCATAATTACATCTATTCTACATTAGCCTGTCTAAGACATTATACTATGAATAAAATAAAAAATCAATGCTACCAATAAAACAACTGACAAATATTATTAATAATAAACAAAAATACTTACTGGCTGTGTATGCTATGGACGAAGTCAGTATGTCCTTCATATGTAGACACTAATCTACCATCTTCCAAATTGTATGCATAAACCTTATTGTCACCACAACCTGCATACAATTTTCCCTCCTCTTCTTTATACCATAGACAATTTATATCGCATTTTTCAATAAGAGAATGTGATTGAATTTTAATAGTCCATGAAGGTTTAGATAATTTTGAATTTAGAATGACCTTCCAATCCCAACCTGATATTTCATTGACTGTGCCAGCGATTAAAAATTTGTCTGTAGTAGCTAAGCTGCATATTTGATTCTCAGAATCTAATGAATGAATATGTTTTGGTTTGTTATAATCTGATGTGAGCAGTTCTACCACGGGATTAAAGATATTATCCAAACTGTGAATAAATATTCCATTTCAAAATTAATTTCATTCAACTTAAGATCTTCAATTATTAAAAAAAAATTACTTACTCAAAAACAGCTAGTTGGCCATAAATATTACCGGCAACCAGATACTTTCCACACGGTGAAAATGTTTGGCAAAGCACTGTATTATATAACATTTTATTCAGCATTTTGAAATTATGATTTTGTTGTGTAATTATCTAAGTAATTACTGATATAATCCTTATTATGTTTACATAAACATCTACTCGTTAACAATTTTAGCTCACAAACACAAACATAACCTTTTTATTTTGACAATAGTAATTTCATGACTTAGTGACACTATTTTTTTTTATTAACTTGTTTTATGGCCCTGGGTTCGAGCCCTTTTGAGACTCATAGTGACATTAATGTAAAAAATGTTGCCAAATAGATATATTTTATTAACATTCAAAATAACCACGATTTTTATAAAGTTTTAATTGTTTAAGTTTTTTTTTTTTTTCAATTAGTAAAATGTGTAAAAATGAGTATACAACTCAAAACTAGATTATATATGCATAAATCGAAACTACCTTTTCTCAAAGATATAAATAATTTCCAAACGGAGAATTATATTAAACGAATAGACAATGTTATCCATAAACAATAAAAATTAAAGACGGACGCAAAAAATCAAAACCTTTCAGCCAAGATGGACGTGTATTTAAAGTGCAAAAATTACTAATCTATTCGTTACCTATTGGTGAGATATTTTAAGCTTGACCTACTTTTTATCGTAGAGTATATAGGCGAAAGAATTTATGTAAAAAGTGTGGTGCTTAATGCAGTGCTAATTTTGCCTACGTATTGAAAGGCACGACGTAGATTGTGACAATAATTCGACTAATTATTATTTCGTTTTAGATTATAATTAAGCGCCAAAATGTATAATGGTATTGGTTTGACAACGCCTAGAGGTTCAGGAACGAATGGATATGTCCAAAGGAATTGGGCTTCAGTGCGAAAAACCAAAGATTCGGTGAATTATCGTACTGAAGACGATATCGCGAAACTCGATTGTGCGTCAAATAAACAACCTAACCGCGAAATACTTGATCATGAGAGGAAAAGAAAAATAGAGGTGAAATGTGCTGAACTAGAGGACACTCTAGAAGAACAGGGGTAAGTGAATTAATATCACAAAAATGTATATAAACAATTAAAACTATTATAACCTAAAAATAATCAGTTTTATGTAGAGGTAAATGTACAAATTTGTTGAAATACAAAATTGTATATAATCACATTACACAACATGAAATGTTAGCTTGAAGTTATTATATCAGTATAAAATTAATGCGGCTTTAACTTGCTAATGTGGTATATATTTAAATAGTTTAATGTTTTTTAAAAAGTAATATTTTGAAAGACATTTATTGGGATTATCTTTTTATTTTATCTTTTGTCTATATAGTTTATATATATTATTTAAGAAACATATCATATAAAATAAAAATTTATTTCCTGTGTTTCACAAAATAAAGAATAAATTTTCTTTTAATTCTAATCTAAATAAATAAAAATATAACTTAAAAATGACTGACTGACTGACATAGTGATCTATCAACGCACAGCCCGAATCACTGGATGGATTGGGCTAAAATATGGCATGCAGGTAGATGTTATGTAGGCATCCGCTAAGAATGGATTTTGAATAATTATACCACCAAGGTGATAAAAAAGGGGATGAAAGTTTGTATTAAACTTTGTCAATTTTAAAACGATTGGGCTGAGACTTAGCATGTATAAATCTATTTGACATAGGCTTCAATCATTGCAGAGGAAGTCACGAGCATCAGCTAGTCATGTAATACAAGTCGTAGAAAAACCACATTTAAGTCACATTTTTATAAAATTAGTAATTATAGCACTATACAATAATAAAACTCATGAATTTGACACCTAGAATTATTTGAAATTTATAAAAAAAACGTCTACTTAATAATGACATTTATTTGTGTTGTGTGTAAATCTACTTGAATAAAAATTAAATTTTGTTTAGGAACCTATAACATTATAGAGGTTAAAAAATACTAAATGTAACAATAATTAAACATACAAATAAAGACAAACAAAGCTTGCTTATTGTGTAACTTTTAGACTGGATATTCTAATTACTTTAACTAGAAGATAAATAACTTAAAAATATAAAAAAAAACTGATCTGCTCAAAAACATGTTACAAATATTATGGACTTATTATGTAACTTTCCATCTGTGTAAGAAGTTTTGAAATTAGATAAGCAGTATTGGAGATTGGTGTTTCCCACATAATCGAAGTCAATCAACATCAAAATGTACTTTATTCTAGAGGGCTTTTACAATCACTTTTGAATTGTCAAAACAAACAAAACATAATAAAATTAATTAAAAGTTACCGCTGGTTCGGAATTTAGATACCAAGAAGATCCCGTAAGAATTGCGATAGGTACTTTTTAAAAATTTTTGTTAATACATACATTTATAAATTACAAATATGTATATTAAATATCCTGTATGGATATAGCTCTACCCAGCTATACGAAAATCATACATTATTATATTTTTTGTTCCAATGGACATTCTGGATAATATATGTCACTCCCACAAGTGAGACAATTTAACGACAGAAAAAGTTTAGGCAATACATACATAACATACATTAATATGCTTGAAAAATGTAACTGGCCTTAGGCAGTGGGTCATAATAAACAATCACCAAACAATTCCATGGATAGACTTTTTAGTATAATAAATTGATCATATTATAATAAAACATGGTTAAATTATGCTCGGTTTATATAAACATTCACAATTTATGAGTATTGGAAACCCCATCAGACTAATGGCAAGTGTTTGTATTTATAAACCGTCTAATATCAGTGCTTGTATGTGACTCCTAATTTATAATTTTGTTTGTATAAAATTCTTTTAAAATATATTTTAATGGATATTCTATTTAAATCCTTACTAACTTATACCTAAAACAATTGCAATTATTATTACAGTTATTATTATTTTTTTGTTGTAACCTAAAGACCTAACATATTAACAGGCAAATTGTAACTAAAAAAATAATAAAATACTCGTATCGTAACTGTGTTACAGCTGTAAAATTAATTCCTGATAAGCTATTGCAATAAAGTAAATCTTATTTGAATTTAACTGCTTTTACTATAAAATCGAAATCAATATATGCTTTATTAGTCTCCGCCTGTGGTTTGACTTGCATGATATGTATATAATCAGAAGCGTGTATATTATTCTAATGTATAAGCTATAACTTTTTAAAGTTTCATTAAAATCTTTTTAGTAGTTTATTGGTGAACAAGGAACAAACATCTACCCTCTCATAATTTTGCATTTATAATAGTATTATATAATATATATTATAGTAGTAAGATTAAAGTGGGCTTTTATATTCTTTGACTTATTATTTTATGATACAATACAAAACTCCTTTTTATGGGACATTTCATGGGATCCACATATTACTTCGTGTGAAGAAGAAAACTTTATATAAGAGAAATGAGTAAAAAATAAGTCTTGGTATAATAACCAATTATTTTTACATATACTTTAGTATGTGTAAAAAAACTTAGTAATTACTCTATATATTTATTGCAGTATTTTAGTAATAATAATTTAATTTAAACATGCTGTATGAAAACTGAAAAATTATCTTTTTTCTATATAATCTTTTAAAACGTAATAAATTATCACTATAGCAAAGTATTATGTCTTTCTATGATTTTTATCCGAAATGCAATTTTAATTTTTATTACATAAAAAATAAAAATTATATATATTTTTTTAGAAAACGTGTTCTCAATATTTTGACATTTTAAATTAACTAGTTACGACTAAATTTCGATTCATTTACATGATAAATACGATATAACGTTTTATAGTTCCAGTAATTCATATTGAAACAAGAACATATACACCGAAAACATTAAAGAAAAAAATAGTTAACATGTTAATCGAATTCACACTTGACCGGGTACAAGTTAACATGTGCGTAATCACGTGCTATATCGATTAAGAAAAAAAAAATCATTGGATACTTTGTCGTGACTCCCCTACAATACCCACCCTCTATAGGGCAACAGCCCCTGCGCACGAGTCCGATCAATAATTCCTTACATTCCCTTCACTGTTTTAAACCATTCACCATTCCCGACTCGTTCAGTTAGCAGCCGCACGCCGCGAGCGTCTTATCGCATTTTTTTATTGTTTTCAAAAATTAATTCCGTGATTACAACACCGTATCATGCATTGGTAGGTTTTAGTATTATGCCGGCCGTTTGCGGTATTATTTCTAGATTTCGATTACATTCGCCGTACGACTTGCGCTGCGTCAGACGCGCGATACTCGCGGTTTTTATTTTAAAATAATCTTCATATTTTAAATTATTTCATCGTTAAGTTTTTTTTGTGTATTCTCTATTACTATAGTATCAATTGAAAGAGATTCGCTGTCGTTAATGAGGTCCGTTTTAGAAGGATCTAGGAAATAAAATAGCCATTTCTACAATTTCACCAGCCAGGAAAGATCACGTACCAAGAAAGACATTCAACCGAAATACGATCTTTTCGTGCAGTCGGTTGAGAATATAATGAGTGTCTCTTTGGTATGGTTACGCAGGTTGCCCAAGGAGGAGATAGCGGCTCGTGTCGCGGCTTTCAGAGCGAAGCTAGCGGAGACAGGGAGCGGCGATAAAGACGTCCCGAGGGACGAATTCGGAAGAGTTGCGTAAGTATTTGTTTAACTTACTAGTTTTATACGTATAACTAAGACTTAAAAAAATGTATCGATTTAAAACGCAAACTACTGCATCGATTTTGATGAAAATTATAAAACCTGAAAATCTACTATTTGAAATAAAAAAAATTAATAATAAATGAAATAATAAAATAAAAGTATATAATAGAAAATAATTTTCAAAATCTGTCAAGAAATGACGGTATTCTAGGGTAACAAACATAGAAAATACGAAATAAGATTATCTTTATTTGAAATCGGTGAAATATTAGATCACATTCCGAAAATTCCGTTCTATTGTTATTCGATTCACACTTGGACGATTTTCATTATGTGTTAGAGATATAGGAATATCGGATATAACTAATACATGTTTCTATGAAAATATCAATTATGGACGGAATTATTCTTGGTAGTAGTCCCGTTGACTTTTGGTTTGGTCTGAGCCCTACTAACGATCGATTTACTATTTTAAATTGATTTAAAAAGACACTAAATTGGATTAAGATTAACGCATATAAATCTAGATAGTATTCACTGATCCGAAGGTCAGTTCTGCGTATGTTTTCATACGGTTAGTTAATTTAAAAAATCCGTTTTGTTGTTCCATTAAATTGCGAGCAATACAAACGAATAATTGGTTAATATTTTAAGTCACAACTAACTATCATCCGTGACTTCCTATGAGCATTTTTTCCAACTCACTTGACACTTATCTATATATTATGAACCAGCTGTTTTTCACGGTTTTACTTCCGTTTATGGTTGCTGCTTTACCGCTTTGAGTTGTAGCATGATGTAATATAGCCTTATAACCTTCGTCATTTCTCAGGCTATCGAACGTAAAAACAATTTTTTCAATCGAATCAGTACTTTCAGAGATTAGACATCATTATATATACAAAATTACGAATATACAAACAATTATTTCTTTATAATATTAGTATGATTATTGAAACGATTATGAAATAACGATATATACATGTGTTTTTACCAGGGTCGCGTATATTGTCGTCTAATTAACCACGAAGCTGAAACGATTAAACGTGAATTGTTAAGCAAAATTCTTATAGAATGATATAGTTATCATTCTTGTTAGTACAAGCGTTTAAGGTTTTATTACTTATTGGAATTAAAACGCCTTTTTTTTAATATTGCAGATGTATTTTTTTTTTCATAAAAATTGATACAAACACGTATATTTTTTCGTATATTTATTTATACTTTAAAAATACTTGATTTTCAATGAGGCATTTTTACGTCAGAGTTTTTGTGGGATCGAAATTTGGAATTGTAACCAAGATTTTTAAGGCTCTGTCATGAAAAAAAGGTCAATAAAGTTAAAAAATATATTTTGATTAATATTAATTGAAATGAATAAGGAATTGATATTTATATTAGTCAATTTCAATAAAGATATTCGTTATTTGCCAAAGTGAATCGTTGTTTGTTTGTTTGTTTGTAGAGCGTCACTATTGGTCCAAAAAAAAATCACTAATAGAAAGCTACGCTATTCCGAAAGAATATGGGCTACATAGGATGTCAAAATTAATAATTTTACATTCTCTTTTTTTTTTGAACGTCAAGAAAATCTTAATAAATCTACCATGGTTTCGAAAATGTTTAACCGCAGACCTGAAAAGAATCTCAGTGGGACTTTATTTATTTTTTAATGATGTATGTTTTTTTATACAGTTCTTTCATATCTAACTGAAACTGCACGTAGGTTGAATATCGGTGCAGTCGCGTTTAGTATCCATTATTTGTTTTTATCGTACATGCATAAAAACAATTAGCTAGCTAGGAAATTATTGGAAAATCAATTTATTCGCTCACTGGTTGGTAATTGGAAGCATTTTTATCGCGTTAAATACCTAAAACTTTATCTTTTTGTTTTAAAATAAATATTGATTTAGGAAAAACCATTTTAATCAAACTTAAATGGGACTTTCTTAGGTCATGTTTATTTTGAACCGACTTTAAAAAGGAGGTGACTTTTCGGGGATTTTTTTATATGTTCTCGGATAACTCGATAAATTTGACAGACTTGATTAATTCCATTTTTGTTTAAAAGGTTATACTCTCCCATTGGTCCGATAGAATTTTTATCAAAATCGGTTCAGTGATTTGGTTTTAAAATCGGAATAACTGAAATAAGTATATCATCAAAGAAAACATTTTTATGTATTTTAGATTTAAAGTCAGCAGGAATTCCTTGAACCCTTTTTAAAATGTCCCGTTGAAGAATCGTTGGTTTAACGATTCTAATATTAAAATATTCGATATACCACCGATCCACCGAGATATTTATATATTAATCCCTCGCAGTTCCGCATCCGTGGTATATTAAAAATATTACCTACACAAATATATTTTCATTTTGCCGGGCTATATTTCGTCCGTCCTCAATCAGCCAAAGCTAACAATATTACTTCTCCATATTATTAGTATATAATATGCAAGTACTATACATGGACGCTGATAAGCGATACTGTGTCAAGCCACACGGACTTCATTATGGGGAAAATGGCGTATAAAGATGTCAAACCTAGTCTTGATAAATTTGTTTGAAGATGTATATATCCATCTTTTACTATCTTATTAGATGATAGGTTAACGAATTAAATGCACTTTGGTGCAATGAAAAGTTTTATCTAATAATATGTTTTTCTAATACATAAGATTTTTTTATATTTAGAATGGACCACTCTTCTATATTCGAAACATTGCATTAATGAACTTTTAAGTTTAGATGACTTCAAAATTTTTTAAATATTATTGAATACGTAACGTATTATCAGAATACATGAATATCTCCGAGTTTGACTTTTTTGTGGGTTGACACATTATTGCTTATCAGTATCCACATATTAATTACTTCGTGGATCAAAGCTGCATTCGTTGTATAGTCCGGCGGAAATCGACGTTGTTTTTTACTATGTAAAAAAGACGAAATAGAGAAAAAAAATAAGACCTAGGTTGTAGTAAATCGCTTCACATAAGAGCGTAAGAGATTATATAGCGAAATAAGCACGTAGTAAGCCATTTTTAAAAGTGTTCTCGTATTGAGGGCGTTGCCGAGATGAGCCTTTTGTTTCGAAACTCGGGTATTGCAGACATATTTATAGTAAGAGTACAAATAGTAAGACTTACAAAATATGTACTTAACTTTAAAATAAGACTCTAAAAATAGGGAAATCGACTTCTAAATCAAAATACGTATTTTCATTTGCTTGTATGATATATTTATTACAGTTATTTTGATTTTGAAACCGAACTGCTGAACCGATTTTGATTAAACTTTTATGGGACCAATCTTAGAAGGTATATTCTTTCAAACAAAAATACACAAAAAAAGCTCGCGACGAATTGAGAACCTCCTTCTTTTTGGAAGTCGGTCAAAAAAGGAACCGACTTCAAAGATCAAAATATGTTATTTATTTTACTGAAAGTTGAAAAATGTTAAGAAAAACTAATTTGTACTGTAAATTAACAGTGTTTAAATATTTAATTCTATACGTTTTAATAATTACGTTAAAGAGCGTGAATTCGTTTCGTGTCTGTGAGCGCATCACGCAGACTGAAATATAAATCAAGTAATATCTCGGTAAAAGTCTAGTCATTCTAAGCTATATTTAATGACAACGTGAGCACGGGAAGTCACAATATATTTCTTACATTATTTAAATTATAACGCCACACAGACGAACTTGTTGATATCAGCTAGGTTGGAAAATATATAATGTGACTTTTTTAATGGTAAATGGTCGGAAAAAAAAAACATAAATATGTGCAATTTTTTTTTACATATATATATCGAATACGGATTTCATGGAATCGTAGTTGGTCCCTCATATAAATACTTTTTAATGCGAATATTTTAATCGTAAACGATTTCCTCTCGTTCGAAGTCAAATTCATTCTGTTTGTCATTTTGGTTGAAAAAAAAAACTACTAAACCGATTATGATAAAAATTCTATGGGACCTAACTGAAAATATACACAAAATTTCGATGTTCGGAGGTAACAAATGTACAAGAAAAAAAACATACACTACGAATCCTTCTTTTTTGAAGTCGGTTAATAATAAGCCATAGGGTCAAGATATAGCGCACACGCTACGCGTTGCAAAGGGTCCTGTATCGATCGCGTCCACCCCTGGCTTACCCCTCGCGAGGGCATTTTAACATTACACCCAGCCCCGTAACAGCTTGCTAAGTACTACTTTAAATTATGTAGTCTATGCATAACAATGAACTGATAGATTTTGTTTGAGATTGGAGTTGTTTGGTTAATTATTTTCGATTTTATGATTTTAGCTTAAAATTTTTCTACGTTCGTTGTCAAATTATTATAGTTATGTATATACAAATTGATATTTTTAATTGGACGTGAATGGTTAAATCCAAAACTATAAGGTTTAGGGAAATACATTTAAAAGAGTCTTTTTAGACTAAAAAAACTATTTTTTTTTAAATTAACCACCATTTAAGAAAAATATTTTCGCACGTTTTTCCTAAATATATTATGATATGTAATTTTAACACCATAGAATGAACCGTGATAAATATCCGATAGAAATATATATTTCATTTCAGTGTGTCATGAAAATTTACATTGTACTGTAATAAAATTTTCATTTTAATATCAATATTATGTATGTTGCAAGTTTGATAAAAAACATACACAAAAAGAAATTAAATTGAATGTATTTTGCTTCCTTATTAATTTCTTTGTTAGTGCTAATTTTCTGGACGCTTATGTTCATAAAAGCTAATAAACAACGAATTTTATAAATTACCGTCTATATAACGGAAATAATGAGTCCGCCATTTTGGTTTTATAACCTCGTAAAAATAAAACTCCGTAGTAACCACAGCTTGGTTAAGACAAAACAATACAACTCGTCGACTAAAATCCATTTAGTTGTTATTGGAATACTTCGAAGGTATGAAGAATTCCAGATAAATTCTCATTATCCACATATGGGTGAAAAGTATAACCCTGTCGTGCTGTCGAGTAAAAGTTACGATTAATTTTAATTTTGAATGCGATGTGTAACAACACTATTCACATTTTAAAAGTATATTTAGTTCCATTATTCATATCTTAATTTAATTTAATGTTTTGGAATAATGATGTTTCGTTAGTAAAAAAATAGCTACTAAACGCACCACACTTGTCGTAAAAAATTTGACACTTCTTTTTTTTATATTTTTATTTACGAAAACACCGCGTTTTCGTAAACAATAATTAATTATATCACACAAAGGAGTCTCATTAAGCAAACCGACTCCAAATGAGTCAGAGTATAAAATTTATGCTTCAACGCACCTTTTCATTGCCTATATATTACCTTTTGTTGTTTCTTTTCATTCTTTCACAGGTTTTATTTTGTTTTCTCTAAACGACGAACTTTTCTTTTTTTTTTTCTTTTAAAAATTGAAACATAAAT
Organism: Hypolimnas misippus; assembly: GCA_037950945.1. Taxonomy (NCBI): domain Eukaryota; kingdom Metazoa; phylum Arthropoda; class Insecta; order Lepidoptera; family Nymphalidae; genus Hypolimnas; species Hypolimnas misippus. The sequence continues at coordinate 12,854,147 of JBBEEQ010000024.1, read as the reverse complement.
AATATGGGTCGTTTTGCTTGAATGTCTATAATATAAATGTTTGTATACACGTTATTGACTTTTTTTTTATTACGAATTTTCAGTCGACTAATAGTTTAGTTACATATTTAATCTGTATGATGTTTTTCGCTAGTACATAAATTATTTTGATTTAGAACGGTAAATACGTGTGAAGTCTTTGAAATAAAACAAAAATTTTCAAAAAATGTTTACCAACTAGCGGTGATAGCCTTTCTTCCGCACACTCGCTGATTTTTAGTCGTCTGAATCAAGCGATGGCTGACTAAATGGTCGGCGAAAAGAAAAATCTGTGTTCTGTGGGAGATTTAATCGTCCGTATGCGAAACTCACGTGGAAAAAGCAGCCATTTATCATTGGAAAAAGAAACATTGCATAATTTTGTAAAACGAATTTATCAAAACATTTGATATAAACACTGTCAAGACGTAAATCTTGGTAATTGGCATAGTTCCCTAATCACATGCAATAATTATATTTAACACATCACCCTAACATAATTAATGGCGACTCAACATATTAATATGAAACTAGGTCTGGATCTAACCCATAACAATCGTTGTGGTCTTGTCGCTTGTTGGTCCCAGAAACCTAAATTTTCCTTTTTAAGTAAGTATAGGGGATGTTTTTTGTGCATTATTTTATTTTAAAATCTTTTATAACAGTGTAGAAGTTAGAACCTGTATATACTTCCTGCCAAATAAAGTTAACTATGCTTGTCTTCGTAAGTCTTTCTGTTATCCCTTAAATTTGCGTTTTCCTTGATTGGAAAAATGTAAGTAATGTTTAATTTATTAAAAAGTAAGAAAAATAAACTAACGTTTAAAATTAAATTTACTTATTCGGCTGACTACACTAATTTTATAACCATAATATCATAACCTCATTTGTATAATTTTATCCGCCAACCCGCAGTGGAGCAGCGCGGTGGATTAAGCTCAAACCCTTCTCCCTAATAGGAGAGGAGGCCTTTGCCCAGCAGTGGGATATGTACAGGCTGTTACTTTACTTTACTTATTTACTTTTATTTGTATAATAGAATAATCTTATTTATAAAATAAAAAAATGTATAAAATATTATACACATATTCGGGAACACTTACATGTTTTTTAAAAATTTCAGTCTGCATTTAAGAGTTAAATATGATTATTTTGCCCAGTACTTGATTAAACAAACATTAAAAACAATTTTGTATAAGTTATTATCCTTTGCAATTTTATTATTTTGATCGTTTATTTAAATACAGTCATAATTTTACTGTGCAAGAAAATAAAATACTCCAAACGGTTCGTGCCAGATCAATTTTTTCGTCTATTAGATAGAAGAATACGTACCTTAATTTTTCACGCTGTTCAACTACGGATTGGAAAATGTACCCTTTCACCTCCAAGCAGGAGATAATTTATTTTGTTTTTATGCAAATCGTTTTTAAAAATTCATATAAAATAAGTATATGATACTCATACAGATAACGTATGTTTTGTGACCTAGATAAAAAAAGAAAACGCAACGACACATGTAAATATTTATATAGAAATATAAAAGCAACACCCTTGGAGACAGGTGAAGTATTCCAAAGAGCCCTTGGCCTGAAAGGTCAAGATTTTCTTCACTCTAAAGAAAATAGAAACGCCTTATTTCACCTCACGTACTTGTTGACATTTTCACACAAAAGTCCATAAACTTCAGAAGAAAACCTTCGACCCTTACAGTAAATTCTAATTAAATTGCTACTTGAATAGGTTTTAAATTGAAAAGGTAGTAGGTGTATTATTCGCCCAGTTCAAAGTTGAGCGTTCGTTATCAAGTCCTCATTCCTGGGCCTAGTAGAGGCTAACTTGGTTAAAGTTGGTTCATTCACAATTTTGTTTTATGTAAATGTAATACAAGACTAGAAATTCTAAAGCTTTCTGTATAAATAGTGAGTTCAATATTTCGTATCGCCGTGTACCAGTGTAAAATATTCAGCATTGGCGAATTCAAGACCTTATTCCGAAATCAGGGGCTAACTTGATCCAAAATTGATTCGATCGTTTTACTATTTTTACCCGACTGCCCGACGTAAGGGAGGGTGATGAGTTTATCAGTATGTGGGTTTGTATCTTTATGGCACTATTTAGACTAAACGCGTGGGACGATTTTGATAAATGACACGTTGTTTAATTAGTCATAATAGCGCGAATGTCATAGAAAGTATAATAATTTGGAAAAATCAACACCGATTATAGAAGCTATGATGTGAAAAAGAACAAAATGATAATCGACGAGCTGTGTTAAGTGGGATATCGTTGAATACGTATTTAAAAATCATTCTTAGGTTTCTTATATAATATTTCAGTCACAATTTACGTTTAGAATCTATAAAGATTAAAAGTTGGTAAGTAACGATTCTCTATTGACTTATTACGCAGTCGGGTTTTGATTTTTCAGTTAATTACTTATCTTTATTTTTTCTATAAGTTATACTTTTTTTCACGAACATAAAAAAGAAAAGATATGAATTATAATTTTTTTCTTTTCAAATATATGTACCTCGGTACGTGAGTGAACCAATTCACTTAACAAAGTCACAATGAAAAGTACTCTATTTTGAGAAAGGGGACGCCCACCGGATCTGAACGGATGTTTAGATCGAATGAGGAGTCTATTTCACAGGTCAACTGCGTGAATCTCGTTGCACTCTGGAGAAGATTATTACTCTTTAGCTAACTGCGTAGGGCAAACAGGGTTATAGGTTTCGTGAAGCTGTAGACTTTTTTGATACTAGCACTCTGCTCGCGATTTCGTCCGTGTAATTCAGTTACATCGCGCCCCCTTTTACATCGACCGTGCACTTTTTCGGTATTAAAAGTAGACGATGTCATTTAAAAGGATGAACACTACATACACTAAAATTTTATAGCAATCTGTTTAGTAGTTTTTGATTTCTTTTATAAACATGCATACAAAAATACAAAATCTTTTCTCAAAGCGTCCCAATGGCTATGATTTGAAGCAATGATATGTACTCGATATCGATTGGTCTTAACTGTGAGTTGGTTATCGGCTCGTTTTTTTTAACAATGACAATAGTAATTTATTTTTAGTGTTTGTATCAGAGTTGTTTTGTCTTTTTTTTGTAATATAATTATTTACATTATGAAATGACCAGCGGATTCAAGTCTCAAAAACTCGTTTTTTAGTATTTGATCAATGCTCCAATTCGACTTCCTTAATCGCGTCCTGATATCTTTAAAATAATTACAAATGAAATGAGGACTGTAATGTGTAGTAGTTAGTATATTATACCTTTAGATCAAAGACGTTAACATTCACGAAGACAGATATCGGAGACATTACGCTGTAATTAATTAGACATAACACGAAATCGTATAATCTAATTTGACAAGTGAAATTTATAATTGAATTAACAACGCCCTGTCTCCCAAACGCCAGGCGACCGAGCTAGGGCTGCTATTTTGTTATTCTGGGTCAATTTTTTATGATCTATCTATTCTTTTTACTCTTAAGGTTGTCTTTATGAGATGATTATTAGTGATAATATATATGGGTACTGATAAACAATAATGTGTCAACCCACATTAAGTGAAATTCGGAGATATTGGTGTATTTTGATACTGCATCACATATTTAATATTATTCGATAAAAAATAAATTCATATAAACTAAATAAGTACAGAAAAAAGTTTCCTTGTTAATTGTTTCGAATTTCAAGCTCGTTTCTTATTTTGTAATTTATACAATAATCTCATATATTTAAAAACTTTTTATTAGATAATATATTAAATACATCAACCTGTTTTTAAATAATTATACCTTTTATGAAAAAATAAAAGAAAATATTGATAAATATTAGATTCAAACAAACTTATTAAGACCAGGGTTTGACATTTAGACGCCATCTTCTCAAATGAAGTTCGTGTGGCTTGACACAGTATTGCTTATCAGCATTCATATATACTCTTGTTTTGTTTCTTACTATTTTGTCAACTTAAAAATGTGTGCAATAAAAAAGTTTATCTATCTGAAAGGAACATTTACTAGGCACTTGGAAAACTAAAACTTTTTTTTAGGAAAAATATTTTCTATACCTATGTAAAAAAAATGTAGCCGATTTTACTGAAACCATTTCGTTGGTGGCACGTGTAGTATGCGTACCTTTTACTAAGGCCGAATTAATCGCATATCAAAAGAAAATCTTACAACGTTTAAGGAATTACCAGATTGTCAAAATACCAAATATTTACATGCATGAAGGTTCTCGTTTTTAATGGACTTTTTAAGACCATGTCAATACTATAAACAGTTATTTATCTCGAATCACGTGCAATCGCAATACGATCATCACAACGTAACACAATAACAAAAACATTAGTTACAAGTCTGGCAAGTCGAATAGGTTTTAAGAATAAAATTCTTAAAAAAAGCCGATACTAGAAAACGCAAGTATCCGGATTACGTCTAAAGATAAACGTAGACACTTACACGAAAATGGCACATTAGCGTTTGGCAACTGTTCATATCAATCTTAATTCCAAAATAAATTCTCAAACCGCGAGCCAGGGATGCTTGAAGTAACGTAACGCCTATCTCGAGTGTATCGTGTTAATATACACGGGTTACGTCAAATGGATCTTCAAATTATACTCCGATAATGCTGGATGATTAAGTCGAATTAACAAAATTTATTGATATAATATTATCGTTATTTTGATGGTATTACAATTCGAAATACAAACCGTTAAAAATTATCTACTTAAGCTACCGCTAAATATACGTTAAATATAAAGCGTGAATTACATTTGTAAGTTTTACTCTGTTAATTGACAAAACAACTCTGTTAATTAGTAAGAGTTACATTGGTAAACTTACGAAAGCTGTGACTGTCTAAAATAAAGTTACTGACAGGGAAGGTGTAAAGCGATGACAAACTACTTATGTAAATTTTTATGAAAGTCTCAGAGAAAAATTTACAAATGTTATTCTTGTCTTAGAATACGGAAATTAGGCGTTTTAAAAATTTTATCATAAAGGATCAGGAGGCATGAATCTACATTTCACTCACACACTGGTTTTTAAATAAATTACTAAACGATTTAAAAAAAAGCTTTCTCGTCCGTCGATTCTATTCTGGTAGTAATCTTATTGACCAAAAAACCTTACTAATAAAAACACGCTAATAACAAGTAGCGCATATATTTCCTTCTAACTTGCCGCTTAAATAATCACTACAAAAGGATGAAAACATTACTTTTACAAGTTTAATAGAAGTTCATTAAAATGTATGTATTCTAATTTTAATACTTATTGCTACTTGAACAAATCTACGAAAATTTTTTTGACGATATCTCAATAAATATATATTTTAAACGCTTTTTTAATGTTAAGTAGGTTTAGGTATTGCTATAAATGCACAAACATAGATAGTTACCTAGATTAACGCTCTAAATCAAACGTAAAATAAACTCTAAATAAACTCGAAAAGCTGTCATTAGAGAAAACATCGTATCGACAACAAAATTTTTATTTATAAAATTCTAACATTGGACATTTTATTACAAATAGCGAGGACTAAATTTAGCCTCTACTACGTTTCAAATTGGAATCTTCCCTTGCTTAAAGCGTAATTGGCCTTTGTGATTCCACGAAGCGTCGCTCGGAGACACGTTGTTTGCGCAGGGTGCGCGCGTCGTACTTCCTGTTATTTCGCCAGTAGCGCCGCCGGGCCGCCGCCGGCCGGACTACCATGTAACCTCACGCCCCACGCCTTTGCAAGTCTTCCAGCGGTAACACCGCGTTAGCATAGTCTTAGTTTTAAGTAACCAAGTCTTCCACTAGATTAAGTTAGTATTTAAGATGCAACGTGGCCGAGCGTCGCGACGCGAGCACAACAATCGTTTAGTATTCGAAAGGCTATGGCGCGGAACGTTCCAAGCGGTGCTGGCCGATCCACAACGTAGGCCGCGCGCCTCCTCCCATGACCCTAATCCGGACTTGACGGTCGAACCCGTTCAGAGCACCTCCACCATACACGACCCGCTAGAACCAGCCCTCAGAACCATTCTCGAGGGACTCAGGAGCTGCTGCTGTCGATGCAATTGTACTCAAAATCGCAACAACGTTAACAACAATTTGCAGGTCTGTCTCTCCAATGCCGAGGAGAGGAAGTCCATGCGATCTGTCATAAGGTGTGCATATATTTTTATCGTGAGCTAGATTGTAATCGCGTTCTCTAACAATTTACACAGAAGTAAATAGGTACGCGTACGGAAATACTGTAATTGGATTTTAAACGATTTCACACTTGATTACGATAAACAATATTCGTTACTAGCTTTACGTTTTTATTATGGAATACATTTCTTGTAATTTTATATCAACAATGATTTATGTATGCCGAATTAATTTGCAATTTCCCTATTTTTAGCGCACTTAGGTGCTATTCATCAGGTAAATATCTATTAATTTAGTTTCAAGCTTCCTAAATAGAGCCTGTGTTATGTAATAGCGTATTGAAATGGCAAACCGAAACTCAATACGTATTTTAATTATACGACAATTTAAAACCTGACCACGAATTAAAAAAAAATATTTAAAAAACCTGTCATATTTTTGCAATATGTCGGCCATCTTGAAAATTCGATGTTTTTCAGCGTGCGCGAAACTCACGCAGTAGCAGAAGCACAGCAAGAGAAGAATGCGCGACTTAGGGACGCGTTCGGTATATCACCGCGATTCGTGGAGGGTACCAGTTTGGACCCTGAACGGAGGGCGAGGGACGAGGCTCAGAGGTATCCCCTCGTGAGGACACCGAGCCACGAGAGGGAGGAACGGGACACGCATGTGACGAAGAAGAAAAAGAAAAGAAGGTGATTATATTTTTTAAACAATATTATTGGTTGTATGCGTTGTAAAAATAAACAATATTAAAATGTTTATTCCCAGTCCTATTACTCTTATACGTTTTCTTAGACTTTCATAAAGATTTATATAAATTGTTTGTTATTGCTTTATCTCTGAAAAAATTACTATCAGTAACTTATTTCTAATACACTCACTCCTTTTGTAAGGCCAACTAGAAAAATGTTACCAGATTACAGAGTTTTTTTTATATCAGTTACGAGAGTAAAACTTACAAATATAATTCTCCCCTGAAAAATAGTCTTATAAATATATAAATATGTATTGTCAAGGTACACGCAGAAATTTTCGGATGTAATATATGTATATAAAGTAAGCAATGTTAAGTACTTAAGATATAAATTTTGTGATAATTTAATGACGACCCAGCAACAATTTGGTAAAATGTAAAAAGGCGTGTAAGGTATTCGAAGCCATTTAAAATATTTGAATTAAATAAAGTCGTCATTGCTTGGCACTTTCGGTTTATTATTTTACATTTATAAAACATCTGCGATAATAGTCCTTATTGTATAATTATATTGCAGCGCATCACCGGAAGCGAAAAAATCGAAGAAGAAAAAATCTAAAAAGAATAAAAAAGAGAAGTAAGTTATATATTTTTTTAGCTATTTATTATTTTCGCAATTTTTTTTGTGACTCGACTTTTCATAGATTTTTTTTATTTTAATTAGCCAGGTGACGCTTCAGTTGACTAGAAGGCGAGTATATTGATCATGTCGGTTTTCATTTTAACTACATTTAAATTTTAATTATAAATTTTTGTAAATTTAATAATTTCAGTCAAAGGAAAATGTTGTGGAGATACATACGTAGGTATGGTATATGTTAGATAGTTACTTTAATAACATTTTATATATAGGATTACATAAGAGAAAAAAAATAGAATTATATACTTTAATTTTTTTTTTATTTTTAGTTTTAGAATTTTGTGTGATGAGTCATTACTAAAATTATCTATATAGATGTACACGTAAGCGAATGAAATTTATATTGCTTATATTTAATTGTTGTATTTGTTTTAACTTTGCCGAATTCCACTAAAATAAAAAGCTAATTTTAAAATGATTATCGATTTATGTTTGAAATGTTACCGAACAAACATTTCGAACACTCTTTCAAAAACTTTACCTGATTTAATTTTATTACAAAATCATTCCATTCAATAAATACACACTCTATTTTTAATTTTTTTTTTGCAAAAAAAAACATAATAATTCAAGATCGATTTGGTTCATGACTCACAACTATTTATATAAATAACTTTGTAGAAAAATAACAATTCATAATTGGCAAATGTCATTAACAATAAATGTTTTATTTTCACAGCTGTATTTGACTGTGGTAAAATTTATATAATAATTTATTAAAGAAGATTCTTACGAAAAAAAAGAATAACATTGAGATAACCATAACGCGTGGACATATTTTATAGTCTTTTTTTCTTTAGTTGACTTATTTAGTAACAATACTCGGAAAGAAAAACATGAAATTTCGAAGATAATTTTTCATTACAAAAAATGATTCATTTCAATCATCCGACCGATAATTTCTCACCTCTGATTCTCATGCGTGGTTCGAAGTATTCGATATTTGTCTGCTAAATAAAACAAGTAAAGAATTATAGGCTATACGTATACAAGGGCCTTGAATTAGTCTGAATTCTAATTCACAATCTCCCACAGACAAGAGTCCAGCAAGAAGAAGAAGAAGCGCTCGAAGTCACCGAACACAGAGAGTTCCAGCAGTTCGGAGGCAGCTGACACCGAATCCAGCTCAGAGGATGAACGACAGAAGAAAAAGAAGGTAAATATTGAGCCTTAACACGAAATGCCTTAACCTTAGCCGTTTTGAGAGTAGGACTCGCCATATTCAAAGATTGTGTTTTATTTCAACGAATTCCGTCTAGTTTTAAAAGCTTTGATTGGCCTATTTTTAATATGAAATAGATTTTTTTCTTTCGTTTGATGGTTTACCTGAAACTAAGCCAATATAAGCATTCATTAGCTAAATACAAACAGATCTGCTTCACGTTTAATTTATAACATTGGAAGTTTTTTTCCCGATTTTTCGATTTATTATAATTTGTGTCATTGTACCCAAGACATAATCTTTGAATTGTACGTAAATTTTATAGTTAATACTGTCTTGTAAGTTGTAAGGGTAGATATGGGAATTTTAGGGTGTATGAGTGTTTAATACTTTTTAGTTTCTTCGGGGTATATCTTAATCACAACTACACTGACCTATCACGAGACCTTACTCAGATGCCTCCTTTAGAATCTGATATCAATAGCCAGTATAGCACACCGCTTTCTTTTTTCAATCTAAGTAAGAGAATCGATCTGATTAAAACTAAATTTTGCACAATCCTCTGCCTACAAATGTGAATTTTAAGACTTTTTTTATACAATGAAATTTCTCGACACATCCCTATCTTTTATGCATTCGTCGTGAGCTGTGACTATTATGTAGAAATCACTATTTTGTTTTGCGTCATTTTACCATTTTATATACCCCCAGCTTCTAACTTTTATTGCTAAATATACCCATACATTTCGATTATTTTAATGGGTAGCGTTTGTACGAATGGGTGATAAATTTTATATCTGGTTGTGGATATTGTCGTTTTACTTCATTTTGTTTTTACTTTGTTTTCTTTTTCTGTAAATACAAGAAATAGACAGTAAAAATTATCTGTTTAACTGTGCATCATTTCATAGGATAGCCATCTTTATCTGAAGAAATAACGTATACTGTAAGTATATCACAAAACAATAACACTCAGTAAGAACACTGTTAGGTGAAAACTAAAATAATACGTGTTAAATTTGGTATTGCATTTTGAAGTAAATTTGTGACTAACTATATATTATATAAGATTACAACATGGGCGATTGTCAGGGTCTTAATTGTGCACAGTTTAAAAATGCATGGTTTTTGTAGTACTTTAAAACAGATGGTGGTATCGCTATTTGAAACGCGTTATGCCCTTGATGTGTATAGAAAAACGTGCTTTATGTTATCGTGATATCGTGAATTTAAAAAGTGAATATAAAATATTTATGGCTTCGATTTACCTTCGATGTAAATTGCTTGCATTGATGTGCACTAAACTTGGTCCTTCGTGCCGGACAAGCACGTTTTTGTACCGCACATGGTTTAATGTCCACTTTGATTGTTTTATATAACAATGTAACTAATCCATAACATTCTCCCTCTTCTCATTGACTCAAAACTTATTAAGGATGCTCCACATGTTTAAATGGTATACACTACCGCCACCGTTTGTTAAATAAGGTACGTCACAGAGTTATATTACATTGATTTTGTGTAATACATGTATTTATGTATTTAAGTATCTTTGAAAAAAAAATAAAATATGTTTACACTGTAATGCGTTGATAAACTTAGAAAATATTGTGTAAAAAGGAGTATATGCACTAGTGCCAAGTCCTTTATTGTTTTATTTTTATACAATATTTTTAGACTTATCTAACATCGTCGAGAGTGTTATGGATAATTTTTATAATAAATAAGTACAAAAAGAACTAACAATTCGTCCATAAAGTTTTTTTATCAATACTTGCTTTCGTGAGTAGCTTTTTTTATGTAAACAAAAAAAAAAGTTTAAGTTGATGCCTCAAATTATTTTTATATTGTTCCATATAGAAGTGCATGTGTTAAATATTTTATGTTTTTATTTTTATAGAATTCTTTCAACCGCGAGACAAACATTCTCGTAAACTGAAGGATTTCTTTTTGTTTTAGTGAATACATTTTTAGTTGCCATAACCACTAGACTTCTTGTATTGGCACTGGTGTTAATTGCCTATTCGTATAATTCGGATTTTCATGTATCGTTATTGATTTTTAAACAGAAAAAGTCGAGTAGCAGACGACGTGCCAGCGGTGCACCATCGAGCCGTGAAAGGTAATACATATTATTTATTAAAAAAATATATAATTTATATCTTAAGTGGAATGTTTAAAAAAATACATTAACCGTGTTTGCTTATTACAGCTCGCCAGTTAGGCAGATAAAAGAAAAACAGTTGGAACGTCCAAATGATTTTCAAGAGAATAATATTCGTAAAAAGAATCGCGACCGTGAAGAACGCTATCAGAGACATGATGATTCCGCCAGAAACGCGCGCCATATAGATTCCAATAGACGGAGAGATGAGAGAAGTCGATCAGTGGAACGAAGGTCTTCACCAGAATACAGGAGGAGAGAAGAACGTCGCTCACCAACGTATAAACAAAAGTCATACGTAGAGAAACCGGATAGGAGAAGAGAACCATCTAGAGATGAGCCAGAAAGAGCAAGAGTTTCTAAACAATCAAAACGTGACCGTCAACGATCTCCTTCCGAATCAGACAAGGAAGAACCGCCTCAGAGGAAATCTGACAAAAAAGATAGAAGATTACCACGAGAACCTAGTGAATCTCCGCCACCAGAAAAAAGACGACGAAAGAGCCTATCACCAAATATTAGAAAGAGAGAAGAAAATCAATACAGTAGGAGAGAAAGATCAAGAGAGGAAGTTCGACCACATAAAGAAAATAAAAGACCAAGAAGAAGTGAGTCTCCCGAGTATAGAAGTCGACGTAATGATGATTACCGTAAGCCCGACGAAGAATACGAAAAGAGACATAAAACTGATAACGAAAGGTACTATAAAGAAAGTCGAAACGAAGCATCGAAACGTAGAAGGTATAGAAGCTTGTCAAGAGAAAAACGGGAATCTTCTAAGGAGCTTCGAGAAAGATCTCCTGTAAGTAAATATAAGAAGAGAGACTCTCGTAAAGAGCCGGAGACGTATTACAAGAATGTTAGAGCTGAACAGTCTGCTTCCTCTGATTCTGAAAAAGAGACTTCTCAAAGACAGAAAGACTCTAAAGTATCTAATAACAAATCTCGTCATAATAAAGAAAAGAACGATTCTCCATTACGAGAGAAACGAAGACGGAGTCCTTCAATAGAAAATACGAGAGATGACACTCCCGATCGGAGAACAGTTGAACGCAAGGCAGAAAAAAATAAATCTAGTTCGAGGCAAGTAGAAAATAAAAGAGAAGAAAGTAAAATGCAAAAGAAATCCCCAACGCCCGTTGAGAAACCGCGACGAAGGATATCACACAGCAGATCGAGATCGACTTCAGTAGAAAGAAGAAATTCAAAAAGAGAAAAACAAAAAAGTAACACACCAAACGTGAAATCTAAAGTAGTGGTTGAACGACGAATTTCACCCCCAGAACAGAAAGATAGAAACGAAAAGGAACGAAGCGTTCGCAAAGAATCTCATAAAGGTCGTTCGAGATCGCGCAGTAAAGACCGCAGTCGGAGTACTTCGAGTCTCAGTTATTCACCAGCACGGCGCAGCCCTGAACGATATCGTGATATCATAGAAAAATTACCCGAGAAAGATAAAAGAAAATACATTAAGTCACCATCAGATCTACAGCCGAAGAAAAAGAAAATTAAAGAGGTAGCTGAAAAGTTTAAACCGAAGGCAGTATGCATGAGGAGTTCGTCCAGTGAAAATGACGATTCTGAGGATGATTTTCTAAGACTAGATGATCGAGCTCGTCAAGAAGAATTGGATCTTAAAGAATTGAATAGGTTAAAAGAAAAGTTAGCTCAAATGGCTAAAGCTTCTATAGAGAGAAAGAGAAACGAAGAGGCGAATGGTCCCTCGACATCTAACGCTACTCGCGAAGAAATGCCGGCAGAAGAAAATAATCGTGAAGAAAATAAACGCGAGGAGAATAAGCGCGAAGAAAATAAACGCGAAGAGAATAAACCCGAAGAAAACAAACGCGAAGAGAATAAGCGCGAAGAAAATAAACGTGAGGATAATAAGCGCGAAGAAAATAAGCGTGAAGAAAATAAGCGCGAAGAAAATAAGCGTGAAGAAAACAAACGCGAAGAAAACAAATCTAAAAATAATAGTCCAGTCGTAGTAGAAGATGTGGAAACGCCAAAAGTTACTAATAAGAGTCCGGAAAAGGTTCCAACTCCTAAAAAGGATAGTCCAGTGAACGTTGAAAGTTCTCCCGAAGCCAAGAAGCGCGATAGGAGTCAGTCTCGGGGCAGTTGGTCGCATTCAACTCGACGATCGAGATCGAAAACGCGATCGCGAGCCAAGTCGTCGCGATCGCGATCGCGTTCCAGATCCCGATCGCGATCACCGTCTAGATCTTCGCGTTCGAGATCTCGATCCTACTCTCGATCTTCAAGGTAAGAAGAAAAAAAATAATATTTTAATTCTCGTCGGAAAATAATAATAAGGATTTGTTTATCGTTCAAATTCTTGAATATTCTATATCTTCTTTCAAAGTGACCGAATTCAAAATCTGTATGAACTAGTTAGCTGAGTTATTAATTAAAATTAAGTATCATTTAATTCTGTAGTTCATAATCTATGATTTTGAAAAAGAAAACTAATCTATCAACATTAAAGTCTGTATAAACGGCCGAATTTCCAAGTATAAAAAGTTTTTTGCGTTTTATGATAAAAAATGTGAATATTTAAATTAAATTACTTTATTTATTATTTATTAAGCGCGCGATGTGAACTTCTTAAATTAACGACGTAGAAAAAAGCAACTACTTCAAAGACCATTTTGACACATCCGCTTATCTTCCTTAGTACATAAAATCAATATTTTGCTAAAACAATGTTTTGAAAACGACGTAAACTAATATACTACACTTTAATTTTATATTTACTTTTAAAAGTGAATAGTCAAAAGACATTACATTCATTATCCTCAAATTCATTTTCTAAGTCTTCTTCTTTAGGTCACCTGTATATGCCATTAACAATACCTCTTGTATTAATATTTCCAGGCGTTCCCGTTCGAGTCGGTCCAGTTCATACAGTAGCAGAAGTTCGTCTAGATCGTCGCGCAGCTCATCTCGTTCTTCGCGATCGTCTCGGTAGGTTTAATAATAGATAAAAACATCGTTAGTAAGCGTTTTGAATGGAAACAAAATGTGTTATATATAATTTTTATTTACTTTTTGGTATTAAATAATGATGTTAAATAACTATATATGGATTTCCAACTTTGAAAAGTTCGTTATTTGTCTTATTGGCCCAAACATACTTTCGCCTATCGTTAGCTGGTTGCTAGGGAACATCGTCCAAAGTGGATGCCAAAACATGGATGAGCTGATAACAAATCTGTCGTTATATAATATCGTTATAACTGAATACATTCCGTTTACATTCAAAATGACTTACAAATAAAATAGGTTATATAAGTACATTATAAAAATATATATTGAAATTAACGTAAGATTTCGATTTTTCCTACTTCGAAAATAAAACGCGATGCATGCGATACGTACCACGTACACGTGATACAGAACAATGACGGGCGTGTACGCCGATTACCGTAGATCGAGCGGATCGCGATCGCGATCGCCTTCGATACCTCGTCGCGCTGGATCACCGAGCTTCTTGGATAGGAGGCGCATCACGAGGTACTAGACGAGTGCTTTTGACGTTTGAACCGAAATGGCGGCGTTATTTTTTTTTTAATTTTGCGCTCCGGATAGAATTCCGTTAGGGAGTTCAATTGTCATTCAGTGTTGAAAACTAATTGTGATTTTTGTAGTGATTTCCTTTTTTTCTTCTATTACTAATGATACTTTTCTCAAATTAGATTTTTCACTTTAATATCGAACTGGGGTTATATTGCTCAATTATTTAGCTATTATTATTTTTTCTTATAAATAATTATTGTAAGCTCGATCGATTTTTAAATTGTTTAAAAAATATTTTTATTTATTTCGCACTAGGGAGAAACAAGTCGTAAGCAATTAATATTTAAACAAACATCAAAAGCACTGTATTCGTTAGGGCGTGTACATAGCGTTGAAAACGATGTTTATAGCGCAATCTAATTCTTATAAATGTCGTCATCATCGTATTTTGACAGTTGTTTTAACATGTTTTGTGTGCCGCTTGTCTGGTAATATTATAGTGGGCTTAATTTATTTATTTATCTAATGCCGTTCGAAGATGTATTTTTTGGTAGCTTATTAAAAATCTATAACCAATGGACCTGTAACTTGACGATTTGAAAGTGCTTTAATAAGTCTATTTGAATAAAGTATATTTTAAATTTGAATTTGAAAAATTTACTAACTTTAAAAAAGGCAGTGCTTTTAACTTAAGAATTATTCATGAATTAGTGAAATTTTATAACTATGATATCTTATAATCATAGTTTTGAACTTTAAAAATCTGTGCAAATTTCCACAATTGGACTATGAGCCGGTAGCTAGGTAACGACATCTACTGTTCGAACAGTGCAATGACATTTGTGTGCTAAAATAATATAGATATGTATCTATAATGTATTTACAAAATACATCTTCGTTTGGCTTTCTTTTTTTTATTTGCTGTCATGTTACATGTTATTTTTTGTTTTTTTTTTTTTTTTAGAAAAAAGTCACGAAATTCTAGCACGAGTTCAGAAGACACAAGTAGTGATTCAGATTAGTGAAGTGCTAGTAATATTAACATAAGTAATGTGTATTTTCATCCATATTACATATCATAAAAAAATCCACGTAGTTTCGTATTAAATTCTCAATACATTACGTATTTGTATAAAAGATGGACTAATTTATACCTAAATCATAATTTAAAACGTAAAATTTGTTTCCATACATTTTAATATTGTAATCATACAAATTGCTTTCAATAATTTTAACTGGGCGACATTAACATAGCAATGTTTTTAATTAATACTGATTTTTTTGACTGAATACTAACCAGGGTGTTATATTTTTAAGTTGATGAAAATAACTGTTATTTTAATCAAAAAGGAATTCTTTGTAACATTAATGTTGCGATCTCGTTAATATAATTAATAATTATAATCAATAAAAAATTGTAATAACATCTTGAGTACAGTATAGTTATGAGATTTTTTTTCTTCCATAGCGCGCCCATATTAGATCTCACGTACACGTCAAAGAAATACAAGTATCGGAGAAGATGAGCTAAATGTAGATTAAAAAATATATTGTCAATATTACACGTAATGCAAGCAACGCCAGATGTAGAAGTGCTATCTTTAAGGACATTTCAAGTGTGTTTTATGTTTTAATTTTGTGTTATCACATTAAAGTTTATTGTAAATTTATTATTTTGTTTTATTTTTTTTTTTAATTTTTGCATGGTAGTCTAAATTCATGGATTTCACTTATGAACAATTAGCGCATGTTGATGATCGCCATTCAAAGGTAAGCTTTTATTGTTTTTATTTAGCAGCTGTATTTAGAACCAATTTATATTTTATCTATATATATATTCTTTCCTTTTTACTGCCTTTTTTTCTTAGTAACAAAAAAGGTAAATTAATATATATCTTGCTAAAAGAATTTAACCTGTCATATATATGAAAATATATTTTTAAATTATAACTAACGCAGTCAACAGTTTATTATTTGCATGTTTAACTCGACGCATTATAATATTTTCATTCCAAGTGTTTAAAACACTAACATAAAATTTACTAACAAAATAACAGTGCCCGAAAACGCCCAATTCCATATCGTCGGCCGACGCCGTCTACTCCCTCGAGCCGCAGTTACAACAGCAGCAAGTCATCTCAAAGAAGTTGGTCGCGATCCCCTCGCCTCGAACGCGAATGAAAAAAAAAACAAAATCAATATGGCAGCCGACAGACTATTAATAAATAAAGATAATTTATCATAGTTACTACCGAACCATTTATTTTGTACATGTTTACAATTGTCACGTACTTTTTTTCTTACGCTAGCTTGAATATTTATGGCAATTGTAAATTAATTTGTGAAGATAAGGTGAAATAAAATTAACTTTGAACGTTTGCAATTTGTCAGTTCTATTTTGAGAGAGTAAATTTAAAATAGTGGTAGACTGCCTATTGATAATAAAATTAGATTAAAAAATAATGATGTAGATGTTGTAAATTGTATTCTTTTCTTAGGGAATGGAATACATTTTCGATGAAGTCTTGATATTTGTAATGAAATCGTTAGATTTCGTTGTGGCGTTTCATAATTTTCTAGACTTAAATATTAAAAAAAGTTGGTAATCAGTACCTGTCAAATATTCTTATATAAAAAAAAATATACATCAAATTATTTAACTACTTACGTAATATTTCATTTACAATCATAATTTTAAGTAGATAAATTTCATATAATCTCTTATTCTCTAGTCATTATTTAATCGATATTAATTTATTATCACATTTTGTAAATAATTGCTTACTTATTTATTTCAAACTTAATTTTAAAATACATTGGTGACGTTAAGTAACAGAGCTAGTCCTTGTTTTAATTTTGTTACTATTTATTTATTTTTCGTTATTAATTTATTTGAAAGTTTGAATAAACACAAAAACAATAATATATTCTAGTCTCGATGATATTTATAAAAAGTAGAATAATGTGCAATATACTTATTGAAATTATATTTACACTATTTATTAATTTTGGTTTCTAGTCATTATTTAATCTTTTATTTTTAATATACAGAAATTTATCATAATTTGTAATCAGATATTGTTTTTTTTATATTAAGTAAGTTCAGACAAGGGGATTGATTCGGTCTGTCGGATTCAACCGTCAACTTGCATTTACGAGAGTAAAACTTACCTAGTGTAGTTCTAGCCTTATAGTTGACGAAAATCATAACGGTCACACCCGTAATTGCGAGTTGACGGTTAAACCCAATAGATGGAATTAGTTATCCTTAGAACATCTTATATAAAACGTGTATTTGTATTAAGCCTTTTTATTTTTTTTTCTCATTATTTAAGAAATTTTTTGTCATTATCTGTGCATTCTAATACCCATATATTTATTAAAAATCCGATTTTGGCGTAATATTGTAATCATAGGTGTAGGTTATCTTATTTTATTGTAATTATTAAGATACTTCATGTTATAAAAGCAATAAATGGAACGAGACGATACTAGGATAATACTCATGAACAGTTAATAAATATAATTTTATTAATAACAATAATTGTAAAAATAGAGCAAAGATTTATTTCTTAACGCTAAAGCTAACGTAATCGTCGATTTGACCTCGGCCATTATTAAATTTATAGTATACAAACAGTAATAATTATAACGAAATTTCATAGGTTTTTGCTGTTGTCAAATAAAATACATAAATATTAAAATGTTTTTTATTCCATTGCTCTGTAGATAGTATTAAAAACGGAATGTAAAAATTCTCACAACACACGCAACACATTTATTTATTTTTTAAGTCTTGCAAAAAAAAATATAAATATTTAAAACTTTATTATAGGCATCTAAGAAGATGTTTGAATAAAGAACTTTAGTTTTAAAATATTTTATTAAATTCATGATATGAAAAATATTTTCACGTTACACTAATATCACGATTATATTCTCAAAAAGAAATATAAAAATACAATTTCATATATATAAATGCCGCTTTAACAAATAACTAGCGGAGATAAAAATACTATAAAATCCCCGATTATATAATTCACTTATCGAACTTATCTTCCATCACCATATTGGTAAAAAATGTTTATATTGAACATATAAATATTTATTCCTTCTTCTGAGTCTGTTGCCGTCTCTTGGACGCAATGAACATCGCCCATCCGAAGCCAACGAAATTCATAAACAAGACTCTCAGCTGAAACAAGGAAAAATTATTTTAATTATAGAAAAGGAAAAACGATCAAATAATACCCAAGTTAGTTGTTACATTCGAATTTAAATCGAATGATTCCATTTCATGACATCTTTCATATATAATTATTATTGCAAAATACGTAATAAGGAACATGACCTTTGTGCTTGTTGCTGATATATATTTGTAATATTTCGTAAGTCGAGATATTTTAAGTAAATAGTTAATCATATCATAAATGACAATATGAAAAGACTGATAGTTGTTTGTCGCAGCGATCATATAAGTCAACTGGTTGACGTCAGTGCTGGGATCGATTTTTGCGCTTATGAATAAGCATTTAAAAAAATAGATATTTTCTGTGATCTGGCTGTAGTCATATGCCGACATAATGTCTTTTCAATATTTAATACAGGCTAACATAAAAAAATAATTCTACTTCTAAGACTTTAAATACAATAAATAATGATGACTTTTTTAAGGAAATATAAACTTGTTTACTAGATGGGTTTTCACATTGTGTAGAATATAAGCATGATTAATATCACCTACAATACAAAAATATTATCATTATAGAAACATTTTTATATTTTATCAAAATTTATATAAAAGAAACTAGGTATAATGTTGAAACCATTAAAATAAATACATTAAAAAAAGTGAACATAACTCACCATGGGTGGTATAAACGCTATGTTGATGACTTGGAAGAGGGTTAACCATTTCCAATTGGCTTCTAAGACAGTGAAGTATAATGCATTCACCTGCTTTAGAGCAGCTTTATGGTTTTTGCCTTCAAATCTAGCTAATGTATACAAGGAAAATGCTTGCATAAACGGTGTAAAAATAAGCCTCTCAAATATAAGTTTCTTTGCTAACGGAAAAGCTGAGGATTCCTGTGGAAATACTCTTTCTATGAACTCATAGAAATAGTGAGGGATGGTGCCACCAAACACTAACCTGAAGAATAAAGCATTATTTAGTTTAATTTAGTTTGCACAGTTAGAAAACGACACATTTATAGGAATATTGGCCTGTGCAGAGGTTTTTGTTTGTGGAGGCATTAAATGAAATGAACTGTCACATAATAAGACCAGAGAGCTTAAGTTCGGAAGATGTGCATCTTTTTTTTAGTCCCTCATGTGTGTGTGATTCAATACTAAATTGTTTATTTCAATAGACCCACAAGGATAGAGAATTATCTGCGCAAACCTTAAAAATAAATGGTGTATAATTATATTTATTTTTAAATTTATCTAATTTTGCGACTATTCAATAAACAAAGTATAACAAATTAATGATATCTAGTAAAAAAAAACAATATTGTCATATGAGCCTTCATCAGTCATCAATTGTCAACAAGGGGTGTACAGATTATTGTGAATGTAAGTTATTAATGACTACTACTATGTTGATTAATTAATTAATAATCATAATACATTCAACTTATTACCTATTATAGAATGTAATTAAATGAGTTCACTTATCATCAGGAGATGCTAGAATTATTGAATAATGTAAAAAAATATGAAAATATTCTTGGTATTACTCTTACCCGTATAAACCAAATGCTAGAACAGGATCAAGCCTTATACTATCACCAGAAATTAACTGTGACGCGATGCTGCCAGCGGAGCCGACGACGCAACTTAAAAGGAATATATTGTTTTAATAAATGACCTTTGAACTGGCGCTAATTGCAAAAAAGATATCCTCTGGTTAAATCACTAATTTTATAACAGGTTTAAACTTACCTTGTTATCGCTTTCGTTTTAATTGGATGTATATACAAATTCTGCAGATACGATGCAACAAGATTCATTACTGGTTTTGATAAAGACATTGTTTAATTAACACAAACTTTTCCTCACAAAATATATCTTAACTATTCTTATTAAATATTTATCCGCGTCGCACAGTTTCAGAGGCTAGTGACTTTAATCAAAGTTTAATTTGATAATGCTATCATTTATCACTAACTGGCAAGAGATTATTTATTTGTCAAAAAGCAATTATAATAAAAATACTTGGGGACCTAAAGATAACACAATACTATGATTATATTTGACATTTAAATTCGAAGCTTTGACTTTTGTTATCAACTGTACAGAGTATAACTATAATACTGCCACTGCCACACATGCGAATATGTAAAAGAGTATATATAATAACTGCGTAAGATTATGATATAAATTATAAATTGCAAAATATGGAACGCACCTGAAATTCGAAACATTGAGTTAAGATGCTTTTTTCCACACTTATTTAGTTTAGATGCCTTGAAAATGTTTTGAATAATGTTAAATAGGTGATGCAGTATAAAAATACATCAAAATCTCCGAATTTCACTTTTTGTGGGTTGACATATTATTGCTTATCATCATCCAATTATAGGTAATTGTTAAAAATGCTAAAAAAATTGTTATAAATAATTACAAACGCTAAAATATGCTTTAATAAAGTTATAATTTTGGCTGTTTGATAAAATAGCTAAACTTTAAATTAAAGTAAAACTTAGCTTTTTATGAAAAAAATAAAAATAAAACAAGATTGAATGTTATTTGCTAAATTCATTTATTATAAAATCTTTCATTATTTACAAATTTACCTAACATTATATTACAACCAATATGAAAGCGTGAAACATCTAACTATAATGCAGTCAAAAACAAAAAATACCATTAGACTATTAAGCTAGCCAGTAGCATATTTGGTTCAAAAAATTAAAATAATTATCAATATATTAGTAAAATTATGTTTTAATATACTTTATCATAAGTCTGTTATTATAAAATTTATTTATAAGAAATACATTATGTTAAAAATGTAGTACTTTAAAGAATGCAAAACAATTGTTAATTTTTTTTTTTGAAAAGCACACTCCAGTAATTTAGAGTGTGCTATTAACTTTTAGCTTCCATTGAAAAGCTTATCTAATTGCATTTGTAAATTGTGTGACGTAACAGCGGGAGTGTCTGGTGGTTCTATGTTACGGTGTTTGACTAATGGTGTGTTTAGAAAATTCATCTTTTCTTTCATTTGCATGTACATGTTCAAAGCTTTGTCGTTATTCTTAGTTGGAGTCTGCATTCCATCGGATACATTTGGCATTGACTTATAAATAACTTTTTTTCTCAGACACATGTTTTTCTTCGGTATTTTGTATGATGGTGATTTAACTTTTATAACTGAGGGTCTGCTCAGAACGGGACTTATTTCAGGGCTTGCTTCTTTATTCTCAACCTTTACTTGAACCAATGTCTCGTCCTTTTCACTCACAAATTTCTGCATTCTCTTCTCGTTTATGAGTTTTCTCACTGATTGCAATGACTTCAACTGTGATTCTTTAATATGGTTCAATGTTTTGATGCCATTTTCAATCATTTTGATGTTCTTCTCCGTTTGTTTCTCCACTTCTAATAAATCGTCTAGTTCTGTACTCGTTTTATCATTTGTTACTGTCGCTTTATTCAACATATCACAAAGGGATACTATAACACTTTCTTCTCTCTTATTTTCATTATTTACAGACATTTTTTCAAAACACATAATTGTGTCATTGTAGACAGCTGAACTATCATCGTCAGCAGTATGATTAAAGAATTCCTGAACATTTCTGTACTCCTTGAAAGGGGTTGATACAGGCGGGGAGACTTCTGCTATATTTTCTAAAGTGGATTCTTCTGTTAGCTTTTTCGTTTTCTCTTCTATATCATTTATTTCTTTTTCTCTCTCAAGGAAACTGGCATCGCTGTTAGATTTAAATGACATATTGGAAATGGGTGTTTCAGGTTTAGTAGGGATAAGTTTCTTGTGGTTGTAGGGCTTTGGTGCAGCCATCTTCTTGTTTAAATTGGCTATATACGAATTATTCTCTTTGTTAATATGTTGCTGAAGGGTCAAACGATTTTTAGGAAGTTTATTTGATATTACAGGTGTTTCTGGTATATTACATATTCCACTAATTCTTACGCTGGTTTTACCTAAAAAATAAAATCAAGATTTTTGTTAAAGTATAGACATAAATTAAAATTATTATATTATTAAAATATATATTATTTACTTTGAATGTGAAGTGATTTTTTAGCTCTTGATTCTGGTTTTGGAAATTTTGGTGTTTCAGATGTCACCATCGTTGTTCTTGTAGTTGGTGGCTGTAAAAACTAAACATTTTAATATATATGATGCAATGTTTCTTAATTGTTCCATTATAATGATTTTTAGTATATAACTAATTAATAACTTTCTGGATCATTATGTTAGCTTTTTGGTTTTAAATTAATGTTTGTTCATTATAATAGTAAGAAATTTATTCTCAAACTAGATGGATAACAATATTATAGAGTTATACAGTAATTATTTCTAGATTAAAAATTTTAGCACACTTATAAAATGCATAATATTATTTTACTTTGGGTTTTGGCTGAAAATTGAGGACTTTTCTGACAGAATTGTATTTCATTTGTCCATCGGCTGTGTGACTTTTATTTTTGTTTTCTAGTTTTACCGATGAGTTCCAATTCCTTTTTTTCATAGAAGCAGTGGGTTGGGCAAATTTTCTTGGTGATTGTACTCTCAATGCTGAAAATCAAAAATAATATCTTAAATCCTTACTTTTTATGTTAAATCACATTATCTGTATACATGTATTGACTATGCAACATAGACACAAAAATAATTTAATTACAAAAATATAAAAAAATATGATGAATGAATGTTATGAAAAATTAATTAAAAGAAATAAATTTATTTTCATATTTATGTGTATATGAAATTATTTACCAATTAAAACAAAATTGGTTACTCCAATTTCTTGTATCCATTTACTAAGTGAAAATGTTACAAAAAATATTTTAAAGCTATGTTTTTGGAGCTAAATAATTTTAACAAAAACACAAACCTAATATATCAGCTCTCATTTCCGCAATAGTCATTGGTTTTATAACTTTTTCAGCAGTCCGAGATTGCACCATTGTAGGTCGTGGTTGCTTTTTCGCCGTAAGAGTTTGAACTGCATCCTTTGATAATATACCTTGTGAATACAAATAACAAATACAATAAATAACATACTTCATTAATAGCTAAAGCGATTACTTTATTTCATTATGTCACAAAACATTTAAAAAATAACAATGAATAACATAATAAAAATTTGATTAATGATTTAATTTGAACACTAATAAAACGTATTTCAACGCACCACATAGTCCAGGTAACAATTCCGCCATGGTTTTAGGCTGTGTAATAGACTTATTTTTCACTGCAGAATCCATTTTTGATAGTTTAATGTTATTTATCTAAAAATAAAGAATTAATCACATTGATTACAAACAAAACTTTTTCAAATCGACCATTTCGAGCAACTGTCATAATGGCCGTTGGGTTTTACATTTTACGCAGCATTGTAATAAAATATTGTTAAAAACACATTCCTACAAATATTTTTTTTTACATTTACATTTTTAATGAATATAAAATAATCAAATAATAACAATATTTTTTATTCAATTCTCTACAACAAATTCAATTTCTACGACAAAAATAATGTATAATGATGAATAGCTTCGCTTAATCTGTATACTTATCTTGACAAGTTGACATGTTGCTATCATAGTATCGAATTATCAATCGGTCGTTGACATATTTTTGATAGTGACTTGCATAGGGTAAAAGTTATCGGCGTACAATTTGTGCAGTTAATTCTTTGCTGTAAAGTAATTAAAGATTTTATTTTATTATCTACAAAATGGTTACACAGATAAATATCAAGGGCTATGATGAATTTGTAAAATACGCAGAAACTATTGACAGAAATGGTCCGCCTGTTGTATTTTACTTTAGCGGGTCGAAATTACCTGACGGTAACAGTTGGTGCCCTGATTGCGTAGAAGGTAATATCATGAACTTCTTAATAGTAATTACTCAGCTATTATTTGTAAGTTCTAATGCTGGCCATCAATTCAAAATCAATTAAACAAAGTCAATCGAATTCTACATTTTGTTTGAATGATATTCTCGATATTATTATCTCGTTTATATTAATTATGTAAATCAGATTTTTAGAATATAGGCGTGAGCTTTAGTTTTCATTGGTAGGAAATTTCTGTACAAATATATGTGCAGAGAAATGGTGCTACATTAAAACTATTAAATTATTTTTAATTAAAATTTAACATAATATTAAACTGACATATAATAATTTAATGCAATAAATATATAGTTTGTGATTAAAACTAAGTTAATAGTATTTGAAACAACAACTTAAACAATTATTTACGCCATATGCCACAAGAAGTCATCCTGTATTACTTATTAAGAAAAATATTATAAAAAAATTGTATTTCTACAACTTGAGAATTAACTGGGGTGTTATGGGGGTTTCCCCATAAATTCCCCATTAATTTCATGACAATGCAAATTTAAGCTCGCCTGAATATATTATAAACATGAAAATATAAAGTTTGTTTATTAAAAACCTCTTCTAATCATGCATGACATGTAATGACATCCAATTTTTGACATTGGAAGTTAAAATTTTAAACCAAAGGACATAATTTGTCATTATTTATTTAGAGAAAATATGCCAAAAAGCAAAGTAATATTCCATACACTGAATAACTATGACGAGTTCATAAAATATGTTGAAAACATAAAAACAAAGAAGAGACAAATTTATTTTCTATTCACTGGTAGTAAAAAAGAGAATGGTAGAAGTTGGTGCATTTACTGTCAAATGGGTATTCATTTCATTTACGAAAGATAAATGAAATTTTATTTAACAACAATTAGATGTTTCGTCGTGTGAAAAGAATGGCATACTTTATCATATCTTTTCTATGTTTATTATAGTAATATTTGACAAATGTGTTGTGCTTGGGAGAGTTTTTCTTGACCTAAACAATTTGTATTTTGTAGTAATTTCTATTGATGAAAGAGTTACCAATATTTTATTATAACAACATTTGCAAGTTGTCTAAAACATAATCACAAAAATCTTTAATTTTCATAAAAGAAACGTACATCATTCTAAAAACTTTTTTTTAAGTTAATAAGTTACATAACATATTTTTAGCTCAGGTCAGCTGTCCCTGCAGTTTGACTTAATTTTACAGTCGCTCAGGCAGGATACAAATGTAAGGAAAGATAAACAAAAATAACAAAATTTTTAAATTAGAGTGGTACACCTTGAAATGGGCACATTCAAACATACTTTATTTTTAAAAGTACAGATTTGGTTTTAAAATTTCAGCTGAACCGGTGGTGAAGGCGTTTTTGAATGAACTTAATAAAAATATTATATTTGTATATGTGGATGTTGGAGAACGAGAATAGTAAGTGTTTAAAAATTGAGATAAATATTATTTATGTACTTTATTAAAATAAACTGATCGAAATCACCCTTAAATAAAAATTTTATCTCTTTAAACAAGCTCTGTAGTAATAATATAGTAATAATATAAACAGTGTTGCGAGGAAATCAGCTTATAAATTTAATTTGCTATGATCCTATAAAGTTTGTTTTATTTTCAGTTGGAAAGATAGAGCTTGTCCCTTTAGAACTGATGTCCGATCTAAGTTAATGGTTATACCCACTTTAATCAAATGGAAGGGTGTGCAAAGACTAGAAGGCTCTCAGTGTGGTCAGCGAGACTTGTTACAAATGTTGTTTGAAGATGATGATTGAGTTTTTGATTGATGATTTTTTTCCATTTAGCATATACATACCATTTAAAATATTTAAAAAATGTGTGTATTAAAAGCAGTATATATTTGATGTAAATATTTTTATGTAAGAATATAATCTTTAATAAAGATTTTTGAAAATATTTTAGGGTTTTTATTTAAAAACTAAAAATATTAAAAACAATTTTACTTTCTTCATATATGAAGAATGATTTATATAAAAATTTTCAATAATGTCATTAAACTATTTGATTGCGTACTCGCTGCGTAAATTTTTATAGTATATAATTTTATTGTTTTAATTAATTTTTTTACCAGAAGAACAAGACATCAAAAGTAATTTATTAAGGTATATGATATGAAATAAAAAGACATTAAAAGTATACAGTCTATAATAAAATTTTAGTAGAAAACTTATAGGTAAATATCAAAGTTACATATTAATTTCGATAACAGTAAAATTCTTTATATACTATTCTATCAAAGCAGTAACAATTTTTTCATAGAGATCTTACATAGAATAAGTTGTGATATTATGCTCACATACAGTTTATTAAAATATAATATTGCAAATAATAAATCTAATATTCTGTTTCCATACATAATAAAATAGATATCAGATAGAATGCATATAAAGTTCACCCAATATTTTCAAATAATTTCTAAGTACTTAATGTTCGAAATTTAAATATAAACAATAATTAACACCATGAATACATCAAAATTGATACGATTGTAATTGTACATTAAAGTAAAAAAAATATTAAAGGACAAGTCAAACTAAGCCAAATAACGAGTTGCAGGATAAGATTTAAACAAGGCAATATCAATTTTCTTTACTGGATACATCCCTCGTTTCCTTATGTTATTCATATGTTTTGGGATTTCTAAAGTATTTAATAGTAATAGTAACTATCTGTGAGAAAAAAAACAAGCTTGCAATAAATTTGATTTTCCCGCGTAAATTTTGCTTTACGTAATAATTTGCACCAATTTGAACACTTTAAATAACAAGCAAAGAAATCGCGCTTAAAATGATTCACTTCAGTTCAACTAATCCTTAATGCCTTATTTTTTGACTGTAATAATTAACATCTACACATTATTTTGGAATGTTACCTACATTCCAAAATAATGTGTAGATGTTAATTATGCATGTATTAATATTTATTGTTATTATGATAATATTACCCCTTCAAATAAGTTCTTACAAATATATTCCTTACGTAATTTAATTGTACTAGTCACGTTAAAACAATCTATCAATATTATTCACGTAGCCCAAGCTACGTTAACAATAATTATTAGCAAATTAAATAAAACTATTTGTTTTCAGATATGTTAAAATAAAACCTTCCCGTCTAATTGTTGCAGTTCTATAAATATTATTTTCAGTGCTTTTTAATCATAAACATAGCCTTCACTGTGATATTAAGTAATATTACATATATATTTTATTGAATATTTAATAAATTATAGATCATCTACGATAACATGCCTCTCCAAAAGTACATAATATAAGAACTATTTGTAAAGATAGCTCCACATCTTTTAAAAACTATGTGTGTAGAGAGGGCCATGTTACCTTAGTCGATCTATACATTGATCATCATTAGGCGAGAATTACACATTTAAGTTTTGCTCTCAGAATATAGAATTTAGTGTCAGTGCCTTATTTTTGACATTAAATTTTTTGTAACTATTTGTAACGTATCCGTTACTAGGTTACAGGGTTGTTTTATATCGCTCTCAAGAATAAAACATACAAAAGTAATTCTCGCTTGATAATGACCCTAAACTAAACTTTTATAAATCACACCATACTAACTATCACAGAATATACATCTCACTCTTCTATAATTATACTAAAAATCATGTACCGAAATCTTGAGCAAATAATAACTTTAAGCGTATGTAAGTGTCAATTACCAGAATATTCAACAAAAACCGTAATAAAACATTTTTAAATTACAATTTAAGAACTTGTAAATACAATTTTTAGCTTTGTACATGTCTTTCTATAATTAAAATAAATGTGATAGTGTGTTTTGTTTTGGCTAAGTAAACGTACTAGCGATAGTGGCGTCACCTAGCGTTAGCGGCACTTAGCAAATGGTAAAAATAATATTGATGTAGTTTGTCACGTTTATGCACACCATTCTTTGTGATTGGTTGCAAAGAAATTGACAGTCCCCATTATACTGAACACCCTTCGAAGAGAAGTGTCTATGGGATTCAAGCTCCTTCAAATTAATTTAGCATTCTATTTTTTGCAAAACACACTATTAACCCATTGTTAAAAAATTGGTGTACTTATTAGAGGTTCTAGTGTATATCTTCTAAAAAAGCTTATCATTAAAACCAAAACCTTGAATAGACTATTGGTCAAGCACTCCATAGCGAAATCCTGGTTCCGCCACTGCCCCTTTATCTGTTTTACCCATATTACTCAATTAAAGAGGTTACTAGGTATTCTATTAAATAAAAATATACAGCAATTGTACTTTATTTTGTCAATATTTTTTAACGCCCATTTACTACCCTTTTTTAAATTTGTTTGTCATGGTTGTTGTATTAAGCCTCATTCGCATTAGTTACAGGTTCATCTGGACTATCGTTGAGATTAAGGTCTCTAGTAGGAATTGTTATTATTATATCGTAGAATATCTTCTTATTTCGTAGGAATGAACTTTTGTTGTCAAATATTACGGAATCTGTGGAATAAAAAACAATTGTCAGAAAATTAATTTTAAGTCGAAATAAAATGTATAGATAGATGTTTTAATTACA
Organism: Hypolimnas misippus; assembly: GCA_037950945.1. Classification (NCBI taxonomy): domain Eukaryota; kingdom Metazoa; phylum Arthropoda; class Insecta; order Lepidoptera; family Nymphalidae; genus Hypolimnas; species Hypolimnas misippus. The sequence continues at coordinate 12,825,044 of JBBEEQ010000024.1, read as the reverse complement.
AAAACTTCAAATTATTAAAGTTATATTTTTAAAATATGATATTTAAAATTTAAGTTTTACGCATTAAAGTGTAATTTGTAACTATTTTCTGCCAGTTTTAGCCACTTTTTATAAATGATAATATATATATTATAAGTTCATAGAATTTGGCACTCAGAATGTCGACCACTTTGGACGACGTTGCCTAGCGACTAACTAGCAACCGTATGACAGGCGAGAGTATCTTTGAGTCAACAGGTCATTTGACAAATTTGTCAAAGTTGGAAATAAGTACAGATTTGATTTTGATGTTATCAAATATTATGAACGTAACAAATCTATAGTAATCCAATATCAATGCTTTATGTAAAAATGAAATCTAATATAATTCACTTAAACATAAGAAAATACTAGAAAAAGCAATTTCTAATTAACAAATAATACTAGAAATTTCTTACATGTAGCTGGTCCGGTAACTGGTAACACTCCCACCTCGATCGGACCCTCGGTGACTTTCTTTGGTCCGTGTACTAAACTCTCATTGCCGTCTTCATCTTTCCTCTTTATAGAAAACTTAATGTCATGACTGTCTACGCCAATTTCCCATCTGAAATGTGCACACTGTTAGCTAAGTACAGATTTCTTATTATAATATTTTATATGCAGGTGAGTTATAAAGATGTATTGGGTTTTTAGATTTAGATATTTTTACCCGACTGCGCGACGTATGTATGTGGGTTTGTACATTTGTGGCACTATTTAGACCGAAAGCGTGGGCTGATTTTGATATCGTTTGATACGTCGTAACGGTGTGTCATAGAATTGAAAAGAATTTGAAAACATCAAAATAGCCGATTTTCGACGCCATAATGTGAAAAAAAAATTGAAAATTGACAAACTATATCAAGTGTGGTATCGCTGAATACATATTTAATAATCATTTTAAGATTTCTTTTATAATTCAATCAGAATTATCGTTTAGAATCTATAACGATTTAAAGTTATTTAGTAACGATTCTCACTTATAGGCTTTTAGACAGAACTGCTGACTGCAGATAGTCTGTTTACGCAGTCGGGTTTTTGATTTTTGAGATTAATTATTTGTGTTGTAATAAAGTGTAAATTATTTAGTAATACCATTCCGTGTAGTTTGGAGGTTGGTCATAGAGAATGTTCATTAAAATGACTTAAATACTTACTGCCTTACTACAAAAGATTTAAACAGGCGTTAAACGCGTGCTTAAAAAATCCATACTACAAATCCGCGTCTAAAGACAGTTTTGAGTTAAACATGCTTTAGATATAGATTAATATACGTTTAAATGGGTTTAATACATGTTTAAAACTTATTTTAGCTGTCAAATGTATTTTTTTTATGAGTTTATTCGCTGTTAAACATTTTAGATAATATTTTAAGCAATGCTTAATTTTTAAACACTGTTTAGCTAAACACGTGTTCAACATGCGTCTTTTGTAGTATGACAGTTAGATTTTAAAATGAAAATACCTGGAAAATTTTGTTATTTAAGTAAACAATTTTACGTATTTTGCTTTTAAAGTCGATTTTCTTATTTAAAAAGGTTTTATAATAAAACTTACTTCAAAACGCTCTCATTGTCAGCACAGAGCAGGTCGACGACGTGTTTGTCTCCAGTCTTTACGGTCACTTTTGTGTACTCCTTTTCATTGTCAGCTACTACGTTTTTCGCGTAATATTTCTTTGGTACTTTACCTCCAGGCTTTACCTGAACGTAAAGAAATACGCATAAATTTTATAAAAAATATCATTACATTGATAATTTAATAATACGTTTATATAAAAAAAAAATATTTATTCCTAAAATACATTGTATGTTAAAAATGATACGCTTATTACAAAGCCCATTAAAATTTTTTACTACACGTCTTATTTGTCTGTATGTTTATATTTTACATAACTTGTTCAATTTTGCCCAATTACATACATTTTATAAAGGATTTTTACACGAATCGATCTGTTTCTCTGTTTATATAAAATGTTTTTTTTTTTTATTAAAAATAATGTTAAATAAAAATATTTTTGTTTGTTTAAATTCTAATAATGTACATAAAAATATGATAATTTTTGAAATATCTTTATGCTGAACATAAATTTTAGTATTTAGAAATAACCCAGTGGATATAACAGCATGTTTAAATCACAATAAACTAACATGACGGGTAAGTCCTCTTTTCCTTCTCTGTTTAACGAGAGAATACACTGCTCACATAAGAGACAATTACAGATTCAGTGCATGACATTGCGCAGAACACAAAATTAGGCACCAGGACAGTCGTTTAGACATTTCTTTAATTTTAATTATTTAATGCTCCTTATAGAATTGTATACGTCAAATAAATGTTTTTATATAATTAATTAATAGCATTTTAGTGCAATTTATATCGATGTATTTCTCCAATAGTTGAAAACATTAATATTGAACGAGTGTAATTATTCGGAAATTTGTGACTATTGTTCCGCGATGTGTTTAATTACTAAATTAAATCAAGTAAAGATATAATAAATTATAAATGTATTTTAACGGTTGAGAATATTTATAACAATATCATATATATACATTCAATGTTTTAAATCTTGTTTACTCGACCGTACCCTACGCGATTTCGGACTCGCTTCGTATTCAGACCGACATACTTTCGTGAAACGAGGTATACTAATAATAATACCTAAGCTGGAAGTGAAACTGCATAGATCTATCCTAATCAAACGTTTAACATTCGAATCTATTCGAATGATTTCATCAAATATAAACGCTTAATAACTATAAATAATACGTGACCATAGATAATAGTTTTTTAATCTATTATACTTACAAGAGAACTGCATCTTGGATCACCATTCTCATCAATCATGGTGCCACCGAAGTGTACTGGCAGTTGATCCTTATCCACCATCGTCAAGACTTGAGCTTGCCATTTCTTTGTATCGCTACCATAGATGCGAATCTTAGATATCGTGTATTCGTGCATGAATTTCTTGATCACGGAAAACGCTAACGAAAATACTTTTGGAGCTGAAAATAATATTTTGGGTTGATTATTATTGTGTTTACATTTTTTAAGCGACTTTTTAAAAATATTTTTATTATAAAAATATATAAGCGATAATGTACAAAGATGTTATTTAAATCTATGCTATGCTATTTATCGTTACTTTTGTAATGATGAAATCAATTAATTAAAACAAATCAATCAAAATCTATTTAGATTTTTGTACTTGCAATAAAAAAAAAAACGAAATACAAAATATAACAACCGTCCAAAAAGGACTTGTATCCAGAGCATAAAAATTAAAAAAATAATTCAAAAGTACTGGTCGTCGCCCATTTATATGACTTCACTCCCGCTCGGCATAAGAATAAACATTTAAAAACAAGCTTAAAGTTGTAATATTTAGGTACATTTTACAAAACAAAAATTAATAATAGAAGTGAATTATCATTTTAAAATGTACCTAAATAATACTACTTTAAGCTTGTTCTTGAATGTTCAATTTTTAATGCGCGTGAGTGGGATCTTGTAAATGGGCGACTACCTTTACCATTAAAATATTAACGAAACTCACCATTAACAACGTAACAAATCTTCAATATTTCTGGATAATTCGCTTCGTATATCTGTAACAGTGAAACGACCAGTTCTGCAGCTGGCTTCCATGCGTATTGACGCATGTTGAACCCTTCCAAATCGAAGATTACTGTCACCTGAAATATTATCAAAAACACATTAATTTAAAAATAGATCCGAGATGACCTAATGTGAATGACATAATTTAAAAAATTATAGAATTGCCTTCTCTGTAGAAAGAGATGAAATGAGTTCAGTGACAATATCTGTCTTTTTTTAACAAAGTAACAAGCCTAAGGTAATGGTAACAGTGATATGACATGATCATTTAGAATGCTGGAAAGAGACAACTATTGTCATCGTATTTGTTGCTCTCTTTCGTACTCTCTCAACTATTTTTTTTTCACAGAGCGCTATGAGATGTCTTGTACATATTATGCCCTGTATATGCTTTTATGTCTATGGTTACAAAAATAATAAAATATAAAAATAAAAAACTCTGAGTTTTCAAGTGCAAATTTTTTGTTTCAAATTAGAAAAACTGCCGAATAGGGAAACATCGTGAGGTCAAAATTTGACACATGTATGTATCTACCAATTCGCATTGGAGCAGTGTGATGGGATTAAGTTCCTTATCTTCTCTTTAATAGAAGATATTTTGAATTTTATATTAGACGAAGGATCGACAAAAATAAAAGAACAAAATGTTTTTTTTTTTACCTTAAGCGCATTAGGACCATGGGTGATAGCTTGCTTCCTGGCGATGTCGAGATAATTCTCTAAGACTCGCAACACCATCCGTATGAACTCAGTCCGAGTCACAGAGTGCAACATGCCCCATATATCCAGACCCACGAACGGGACTATTACCACTGTAATAAAAAAATGTAAAAATTTAAAAAGGCTTGCTCTTGGGACATAGTTTACGAGATTCAAACAACAACTCTTAAATTTTATTTAATTATTTGCTTAATGGTTATGTCAATTAAAACGATTTGTACATGAAATTGCTGCAAATGGTCACGTTCGTACTTTGACGTCGTTAACGAATCACCATTAACCAAAACTGTTGGCGCAAGGACCCAGCATTGTAATTTAATTACAATATCTATACTAATATAACATAAATACTTATAAAGCATAGATTTATTATACTACTAGCATTCCGTACGCGACTTCGTCTTTGTGGAATTCGATTATATTGCACTGCTGTTTATACATATTCATTACCTTGTATTTTTCGAGATTAAAACTAGCCTGTCCTTTCAACGGAAGTAAACTACTTTCCTGTAAAATCCTTTTTATAATATTAATATATATTATGATGGTAGAGACAAAATTAAATCCATTCACTGACTTTCGTATCAAGCGTGCATATAGACATAAATAAAAAAAAAACATTATTTTTGCTTCTAAAGCGATAATATTCGACGATAAATCTTTCTAAAAATAATTTATGAACAGACAGATACCGTTAGTTTTATTATAGATTTACAGTTACATTAAAACACTCGCCTGGTGACCCTTCTTTGTCGAAACCGGTACTGCCGCTTGGCAAGTAAGTTTCTAACACTTCCGGCGCCTGCCATGATGCAAGCGTTGTGTCTACTCCCCATTTTTCGCGCCATTTCATCGACTGAAATAAAAAAAGTGATTATCATTAAACTTAATAAAACATCTGTTATTGTGAATGTAATAAAGAAACAAAAAATAATTATCTATTAAAAAAAACTCCCGAATGTACTCATAACCTCACGGCTGCACCTCATTCGCTAATATTTTTTTCGTTATGTATAAAATTTTACTGTCAGGATGAGGTTTGTAAAGAAGAAAAGTTTTGAAAAAATGTACGCAAAAGTGATAATTGCCTAAAACTGAAAATTTTAAAAACCCCGATAATTTATTCATTGACAGCATGTCAATGAGCGACGATACCTCTGCTGTAGGTTAGTGTGGTGTTGTGTTTCCTGCTGATCCTGCTGCAGCGTCAGACCAACAATTTCATAATTTTGCATAGTTATATTGCACGCATAGGTGTTGAAAATTGTAGGTCACACATGTTTTAAAATAAATTAAATACTTATTGTGAATCTAATATTCCTACCGCAGCTAAGAAGAAAAGAGCTCATGATCTTGAAATGGCTGCCCGATTTTGGGAAGTTAATTTAGAACACGCCTAAGAACCATCGCTGGAAAATCCTCTTTCAAGTTAAAAACTGCATCCAAATCGGTTTACCCGTTTCGGACCCACAGACAGACATAGCGATCAAACTTATAACATTCCTCTTTTTGCGTCAGGAAGGTTTAAAAATATGGTTTAAAAAATTATCACAAAAAAGTGAATAAATCATAATTAGTTGATTCAGATAAGGAATACTTTAATTGTATTACTAGGTACTTATATATACTAAATAGTGATCACAAAGATAGGATCAGATCTAGAGAAATGCAAGGCAGGCCAAACCTAGGGTCTTACAAAGGAGCTTCACAAAATGATCTCGTTTAGATAAAAAACTTTAAGAACGAAACATTATCATACATATTAACCGTTTTTTGCCAACTTCCAAAAATTGAGATTCTCTATGCTTTTTTTATGTTCATCGATACTCGAAAACGTATATTTATATCACCAAAACGTATATATAAAGTATCACAAATCAATTACATGAACGTAAACTAATTTCCTTATTTTGCTATTGAAATGAGTTCTCCTTTGTTTAAAGTCAAGTAAGTATATATACCATTCTTTTGTATTTGACATAGGTATAATACAGCTGCCATTATTGTTTTCTTAGAAACAAAATGCACATTATGTTTTGATTCCGTTTATTATTATCACACATAATATTTATCAAAAACTACCCTTTTTATTCTCTGTTAAAGGCTGGATTTAGTTTGTCTTGAAAAATATTATGTGTGTGTGGTTCCAGAAATGATTCAGAGTTTTTGTTTAAATATTTAAGTAACTTTATTACGGATTTTTGCAAGCAAATGCTTTAATTAAGAGTTGCATGCCAAATAAAAACGCAGTCGCAATTTGATTACAGATTTTAAGTACTCTGCAAAAAGACTGATATATATAAAAATGTAACCTTCATGATCACTTAATACCTAACTTTTTATACCTTGTACAGGTAAAGAACAAGAAAGCTAATTATAGAGTTCGTTTACTTGTCCTTCATTTTAGTATAACCTTTTTGTAGCAAAAAACTGGTCAATCCAGCTCTAAGGACCTACTTGGCTGGCCTGAAATAGTGGAAATGTCTATATGAAATCTTAATTTATATTATTAATTAAGAAAATACGAAATTCAAAACATATTTATGATTGTCTTTGAACGTTCTTATTATTTTTGACAATTATTTTTTGCTTGTTTCAAATATTAGGAATTCAGAATATAAATTCTTGAGGCCGTCCTTAGTGTAGGAAGTACAAATCAGTAAAATAGAAAAATCAAATACATTCAGAACCTTTGTACTTACAATGTTTTTTCCAAGGTTAACGACTACGGTAATTATTACAAAATATGGTTTTTAATGTATAATTGTGTGACCCTTTACGTCAATTTAGTAGAAGTGCATTATAAAAAGTAAGGTTCTTACTTTTTAATGACAGACGGTTTAAAATGTAATTAAATTAAATTCTTAGGTTAATGCATTTAAGTTATGCCAAGTTTAAAATGTAAGTAAGTTGTTTACACAAACGTCAAAATGAATTCCGATATTTTTTTTACAATATATTTTTGCTTTGACAAGTATTAACTGTTTAATAGTTATAAAAGTTGTATTTTAATGACTGAATTTAGTTTAATTATTGATATTTAACCTTGTTGAACGTTGTAAAATGTAAGTTTATTTTTATCGTTTATACTCTGTTATAACTTTAACGAAACGGTCTATATCATTAATTAAAAACGTAATAAAGAAAAATCTTACGTCTCTGAGCATTTTTTCTGCGGCTTCTGGATTCCATTGTCTGGCTGTAAACAAAAAATATTACGTATGAGGAACAAAAAATAAACAATTAAATCGTAACGTTTTAAGAAAAATCTTCCTTTCAATAAAAATAATCTATTAGTTATGTTGATGCGAGACGGTCATTCATTACCGAGAGAAACCGTAAAAAACTTACACACGTATAGCTCTAGATTGTAATTATTTCTGAACTATGTCTTATGGTCTGAGAAGGAAGGCAGTCGGGATGACCTAAAACTTCCGTACGCACCAGCGAGGAGTGTGGAGAGGGCAAGACCACGCCTTTTCTTGTTCAAGCAGGGGAAATAAAAAAAATACCCGATTCCTTGGGGGGAGTCGGGTTTATGGCAATTTACATCCACTAAAATCTCGGCGATGTCCTGACGAGAAATGGAAAAGCCTTGGAATCGCTTGCGCATGCGCATCCGCTGCTTTTCCTGGGCGACGATCCGCTCGTGGCTGGTAGAGCTCGTTTTGGGGAACAAAGTGAATACCACACCTTGCCCTCCTTTTGTTTAGTCGACTGTACCATACGCGAATTTGAACTCACCTCGTATTCAGACTTACGTGAAACACGCTATACACTATCCAAATTTTATTTAATACAAACCGAAATCGATAGGTGAAACTGTAGGACAAAAATTGTTCTTAAATATAATAATCTCCTTTACATAATATATTTACGTATTAGTATATAATATTTATTCAAATTAAACTCAAATGGTAACCGCATTAATAATGAGCATAATTAATTTTTATGTACTTTTTGTGTTTACGAATAAATGGTCGAAATATATTTGCGTCCGTAAAAATACCGCGTAAGTACCTACTTCACACGAATGCATTTCAATGCCAATGTTGAATTTACTTAACCTCATTACTACTTGTACGCTCTATTATGTAAACAAACCGATCTAGCGCGAGTCGAACTCGCGCTTCGAAGGTTCTGTATAACGTTGTATTTTTTTTTTTAAATTGAAACCTTTCGCTTGATTCACACTTTATCAATTATTATAGCAATACGCCGCGACTTCGCACGTGTGCAATGTAGTTTTTTACGGTTACATTACAAATCTTTGACATCACTTTAGACCAGTAGAAAGTGCTCAGAACAGAAGACATAAAGCGACGAGTTGATAACAGGCAACGTCATTCTATCAAACCAAAACAAGACACGAGATGGTCTCGTTGGTGGTCTCGTGGCATCTCCGGGTGTGGAACCCTAAAAATACCGTGCTTAATGAGTTCTTATGATTTACAAGTACATTTTTGTTAAGACTTATGTATATACTAGCTGTGCCCGCGACTTCGTTCGCGTGGATAACAGAATGCTTGGCATGTCTCCTGCAAAGCAAAGTTATAATAGTCTGCGGTCAACAAAGCAGACACTAACTCAGATACGGTATTCCTCCACGGTTTTTACAATAAATGTTGAAGAAAAGTGTTTTGTGCTAATCTTTAAAATTTCAACTTTAAAACAGTATGTTCCCGCCAAAGTTCTTCTTATAAATATAGAATATATATTCTCCTTATATATCGGGTGACTTTTTTAACTGAGCTTTATAGGCCAAATCCAGAACTATAAGGAATCGCGAAAAATACGTAAAGTAGTCTCGTGTCCGATTTTGAGAAATCTAAAACTGCATCATAAGTTTTTTTTGATTTCATGATTCTCTTGGTCAGGAATAGAACCCACTAATTTTGAAAAAAGAAAACATTATTACCTTTTTTTTTTGTTTACACAGGGGAAATCTTCGAAAAGATACCCGATTCCTGGGGGGGAGATCGGGTTATGTGGAGATTTATACCCACTAAAACCCCTGCGATGGTCTTTCTCAGCACGGAAATGGAGAGGCCTCGGGATCGCTTGCGCATGCGCATCCGCTGCTCCTCCCGTGCGACGCTCCGCTCGTGGCTGGCGGAGCTCGTCTCAGGAGGGCAAAGTCTAATATTGCCCTCCCCGCACCCCTCGCTGGCGCGTACGGCAGTTCGAGGCCATCCCGACTGCCGTCCTCCTCGTGGCCGTATGAAAACGGATGCGCGGGACCTCCATCTCACGCACCCACGGCCCGAGGGCGCGCCGTATTTATTCTGCCCCGGGCACTGGGGCTAGGAGGCCGGAAGGACGACGCCTCGGTCGTCCTCGTCGGGCGGGATCGGCCCTCTCCCGGGCCCGCCCTGCTATCTCCTTCTGGACCATGACGGTCTCACAGAAGGAGACTACGGCCTCCCACGCCGATTCCCTGCGGAACATCGCCGACACGACTGCTCGCAGGGAGAGATCTCGCCCGATCTTCTGGACCAAGACCTGCCTTTCGGCGGCCCACGCGGGACACGCCGCCAGCGTATGCTGGGCAGTGTCTCGGTCCGCACCGATTATTACGACCTAATAGTGTGATAGAATGTGCCATTTGTTTTGATCCCCGTCACCTACTCCGTTACCTAGGTAGGTTTAGATAATTCTTAATATGATGAATCAATTTATTGAAAATCTACATTTCACTGGACTCGGCTATTGTACTCACCCGCTATTAGCGTTACCCGTTCCCGTTATGATTTTAAAATTTTTCTTTTAGGTATGATCGTTTTTTTGATGAACTACTAAAGATTTAATTAATGCATGAATTTGATAGAATTTTGTAAAAAATTAGCCTTTTCTTTTTTTGGAGGTTAACTTTATACCATTACCTCCCCAAAGTTGATCCTTCAAATATGTCACTGTATTAGATAATGCAATAATACAGAATGCTAATTTTTGCAAAATCACCGTGTTCGTTTCTGGCTAGGAAAACTTATTTTTCAAAAAACTAATGATATAGTTTTAGTTTTTATCTAAATCGGCTCTGTGACTCCTTTAATTATTATTTTTCGCTATTGCTTATATAGTTTCGGATTTGATGTATCATATCCAGTATAAAAAATACCAGTAAATATATATTTTTTTTTAATTATTATATTTATATAATATATATTTTCCCTATTTGAATCAGATGTTGTTCACTATTTCATTGGTTTCAATTTTGGTCCTTATTACATTGGCTTTCTGCTAGTGAAAGTTTCGTCAAAACAACAAAAATTTTAAAATTGGATATTTTGTTGTCAGTACCGTGTATACTTTCATATGCATTTATTAAAAAATTCAAACAGACACATCAATTTTATTCATTTGTATAGATGTATAAGGACATCTATACAAATCCTTCTTAAATTGGAAATTGTTCACTATTTTATCGGTTTCTACAATATTTTGTTATCGCGTAATTCTCTGTTTTACTTATTCATTAAAATAAATACATATTTTTCAATAAAAGTAGCCCAAGTTAATACTTATAATATTAGCTGTCCATTAATCACGTTACGTTTTAAAGAACTTTTTAGACTTTGTGACATTTCGTAATTTTTTTCTTCCATTCCCCTCTTCCTCCTCTGGGCCTCATTAATATAGGTTTGAAATATGGGATTAATAGACATTCCCTAACTGCGAGTGAAAGTCCCATCAAATTTGATTCAGCTGTTTCAGAGATTAGTCGTAAGAAACAGACTGATGGACAAAAAATTTAAAAATTATTTTTTTATTATGTAAATAGTGTATATACTTTCATGCATTTCGTGAAAAGTCCAAAATAATGTTCGACGTAATTTATTTATAAACCGATTGAAATGAAACAAACACAAAATGTTAACTGAAGCTTACTTCAATATATTAATGACCATACATTAAATCGGATAAGCCGTTTCTGAGATAACGCACAGATAAACAAACTGACAAAAATTGTAACGTAAAGGCTCCCAATAATATATTTTTTCTATATATCTTTCATGTACAGACAGCGACCCGTTAGAATTTTTTTATATATATAGATTAAAAAATATCTAAAATAGAAGTACGCCTAAGTCACTTCTTATAATATTTGCTAACTGCAAGTAAAAGGACCATCAAAATCGGTTCAGCCGTTTCAGAGATTACTCGGAACAAACAGATAGACAGACAGACTGACAGACAAAAAATTTAAAAAAATGTATTTTTTTATGTAAGTACTGTATATACTTTCATGCATTTAGTGAAAAGCACAAAATAATGTTCGATGTGAACCCTTAAATTGACATAACTTTTTTATTTATGAACCGATTGACATGAAACAAACCCTAAATGTTAAGTGAAGCTTACCACAACATATTAGTGAAAACCGCATCTAAATCGGATAAGCCGTTTCTGAGATTAGCGTGCACAAACGCACAGATAAACAGACAAACAGACAAACAGACAAACAGACAAACAGACAAACAGATAAGAATTCTAAAAATCTTTGTTTTGGGTTCTATTGCGTTGGTAAAGGCCCCCAGTAAGATTTTTTTTCATATATCTTCCATGTACAGACAGCGACCCGCTAGAATTTTATTATTAGTATAGATGTATATATAAATACCAAACAAAATAAAATAATTATTTAAAATATTTTATTTAGTGCGCGTAATTTTTAATCGATAAATATGTATATAGTTATAGATTTTAGCCTGTCCTTCATTTGTTTTTATATATAGCGTTCGTATTTTACTTTACTTCGTAATTAACATATCCTTATGTAATACCTAATTTATTTAGTGAGCAGTATTCTAATAAAAAATATAATATAATTCATTCTAAATGAATTATAGACATTTGATTGTTTTTAGTTATATGTAAGCTTATAGCCGATTAATGAATTCTTATATAATTATGTAGTTACTTTTGATATCAGTATAAACAGTAGTAATAGTATAAAAAATAACGATTTTTTATGTAGTTAAAGTTAAAAAAAAATGTATTTCTTCTCTTTTATAGAAAGTTTTTGTCCGCGTTTCGTTTCATTTGTTTGTTATTAGATGTTTTTCTTAACGATTCTGTTATAATGTCGTTGATACAATTGAGCTTTCACTCGTAATGAGAATATAACGATACAAATAAACAAGATTGAGGTGTCTGTTTCTAATTTAATAGTAATAGTTTTTAACTAAATGCATATGAACATATTTATACGGTATACACGGTACCGTATTTTCATTTTTCATTTATCATTTTTTTTTTAATTTTTGTTTGTCTGTCTGTGTGTATGTTCCGCCTATTCTCTGAAACGGCTATACCGATTTTGACGGGACTTTCACTTACAGCTAATGTTATAAGAAGTAACTGAGGCAGCTTTTATTTTAAAAATTTCATTTAATAAATCGTTAAGAGGATCATCTAAACATTATTTAAATATAATTTTCCCTCAAGTCAACGCAGGTAAAACCGCGGGGCAAAGCTACTTTTAAATAAACGCGAGCATTTGATCGAAGAGCTTCAAAAAAGCAATTTGTGAGCACTTATAAGCGTTTGCTGTTAATGATTTCTCATGTTACTTTGCAACTAAAAAAGTTTTTATTTTGATTGATGGGAAGTTATAGATGCGTTCACGTATTAGCCGCGTTTGTTTTTCCATTTGATGTTTCTCTTAACACCATTCTGTTAGGCGTGAATTACATTTGTACATTCTAACCGTAACTGATATAACACTCTGTAACCTAGTAACAGATACGTCGTAAGTAGTTACGAAAGCTGTGCCCGTCTATAGTCTATTTTTCTTTACTGGTCTCATTTGGTGACATTATCCGAATCGAAAATCACAAATTTTCTAAATCGTTGTCTTAGATTTTCGCGATTATTATTCATTGTAATAAAACTATTTTAAACGGATTTAAATCGCGTATATTAAGTATTTTTATCATCCCGACGTTTCGAGCACTTTGCAGCGTTCGTGGTCACGGGTAGACTAAGGTGACATTTGTCTATTTGGCAACATCTTGAAGCGAGCTTCGATTAAAACCATCGATAAGCCTCATAAGAAAGTGAGCCAGTTCTTGATAGTCAAGAGTAATATTCCTTTACAGACTGCGGGTGTATACAAACTCGAATGCGATTGTGGTTTATCTTACATAGGCCAAACAAAGAAAAGCATCGGTACGAGGGTCAAGGTCATATTGTTCATTTTAATTTGTCATTCTAAAAATTGATTCAGTTTAATTATTCGATCGATAATTTCTCACCTCTAACTCTTATGTGTGGTGATGAAATACGCCATGTTTGACTGCTAAATGGAACAAGTAAAATAAAATAGACTATACAATAAAGTACTGTTACTAAATACATTCAGGTGTAAAGTAATTAAAAACAACTTATGTAAATATTTATAAAAGTCTGAGAGCAAAACTTATAAGTGTAATCGTCGCCTTATAACTGCTCTGATGCTGATATAATTGAGCTTTCACTATGAGCATTATGCGAGAATTATACTCATAAGGTAGTCTCAAACATGCATAAAAATTTACGTAAGTAATTTCTCATTGCTTTACACCTGAAAGAATTTACTATCTATGTCACATTTTTTTTGTTATTGGCAGCTTTCGTTATTTTATCAAGGTGTTAGCAACCAGGGAAGTACCTCACTCTTGCGGAAGATCGGCGTAGAGTAGCTACGTTTCGTGTGTTCCTATCCTCCTTCTTGATCCCTTTCATTCCTTATTCCTATTAAGCTGAATTTTTCGTTATATTTGTTGTTTTATTTGATATCTACTCGTGTATATTTAATATTAATATTAATTTATACTATATAATTAAAACGTAACTAGCTGGCCGAACTTTGTTCGCGAATCACGGAAAAATTGTATTGGTACAGCTTTATCTTAAACTAGCTGCCCCTCGCAGTTTCACTCGCGTTTATAGTTACTGCTTCGCTCCTATGAGTCGTAGCGTGATTTAATATAGCCTACAGCTTTCCTCGATAAATAAACTATCTAACACAAAAAAAAAATTTCATCTACAGATTAAGATGCAATAATTATAGCAAAAAAATCGATGGAACAGTCGAAAATTAGTAAAATCGAAGTTGGTAAATTAAGGTGGTAGGTATGACGAAAATTACCGGGTCATATAGTCAACATAAATTATAATCAACATTCCAATGTCATTTACATTCTCTGGGTTAATGGCACGTGAAAATGTCGGTGAAATATTAAACAACAATAGACAATAGGGTCGTCGGAAACTTCGTTTGACGTCACATGCACTTATATGTCAAAACTTATGTATAAATTATATTTGAATATATTCCATACATAAAAATATTTATTTGGTTTGAATTATGGTAATATATTTAGTATAATGACAAAACTGGTATAGGATTATTATCTTATATGTATATGCTTTTAATGGAAATTTTTGTCTTGGTACTATAGCATTGCAATTCCAACTAAATGTTGACACAACCCATATACTTAAAGATCTGCTGAATAAATGATGATTATCTATATATTAATGTGTAAAACTTTGTACGTGTATGTGTACGTGTAAAAGAGAAATGTTAATATATATATATATTTGTTATAATCCATAAAATAATATTAAATCAAAAAATATTACATACACTATCATGAATTTCTTGAAGGGTTAGATCTCCAAAAACGTCTCTATGAGCGGAAGTTCAACAAGCTTTGCTCCCGACTTCATCGCAGACGCAGTTGGACGCACATAAGCAATAATGTATCAAACCATAAAAAGTTAAATTCGGAGTTATTTATGTATTGTGATAGTGCGTCAAGTGTTTAACATTATCCAAAAAAAATGTTAAGTATTTAAGCAAAATAAGTACAGAAATATGTTTTTTAATTATTGTTTCGAAAATTAAAGTGTGTTTGATATTTTGCAATATCGAATAATCATCAAATAAATATTTTTTTGAAAAGTTATTTTTAGATAAAACTTATTTTTTATAATAATATGTTTTTAATTCATTATACTTTTTATCAAAATAGAAAACAACAGATGGGTATACTTCGTCAAATTTTATAAAGAATAGATTAAGAATAGGTTTGACATCTTTAGACTCTATTTTCTCAAAATGAAATCCGTGTAGCTTGACATGGTATTGCTTAACAGCGTCCAGTTTCAGGTATATTCAGACTAAAATGCGCTGAATATTGTTTTTATTCCAGTTTTATTTCGAAAAGCACAAATTGAATAGATTTAAATTTGGTATCTATTTTTTGCAATATAATATTTTTTTAAGGTTTATGTAATTTTTAAGGTTCCGTACCAAAATGATGTCTGACCGTCCGTCGGTCTGTCCAAGAATAGTATCTTATGAACCGTAATAAATAGAGAGTTAAAATTTTCACGGAGTTTAAATTTTTGCTTTACCAACAAATAATATAAATCGTTCAAATTCCAGTCGGACATCAAAAATTTTAACATTTCGTTATAACGCCCTCTTATTTCTTTTATAATGATATTTATGAGGTTGTAAGAGCATGTAGAACCTTCGTATGCGAATCCAACTCGGCTTTGTCCGAATTTTTCCTTTAATAATGTCAGAAAAACAAAACAATTTTTATATTCAATGAATAATTTTATAAAAAGTAATTCTTACCTCTAAGCCATCTCAGTAAAAAATGATCATTGTGTTCCGGCTTTAAGATGTCTTTAACGCTCCTTCGAAACTGAAACAAACAAAAAATATAAATGATTAAATTAGCAACATTTTCGTTATATATCTAAATATAGCCACAATTAGAATTAAACAAAAAATCATTCTTATTGAAATATTCAACAATTTTCTCACCAAAGGTTTTCAGAAGTCAAACGGGTCGTTGCTAAGCAATTTTATTGACAAATCGACATTGTTACATGGTGAAAATTGTTCGCATTTGAGCAATCTTGTCAGCAGTGTACAGTTTGGAAATCAGTTTTATTGTTTATAATAGATAACATATTATATAGATTTTTTATTTATAATAATGGCGGAGGGCGATAACATATCTACATATAGTGTTGATGGGGGTCAAGATACAGTTGGACTTCCTCGTATCGTGATGGTAACTGAAGGGTCAGATACTTCAGCTTCTTCAGCATCGTCTACGTCTTCATCTGAAGACAATTGGGCTGATCTAATCAAATCATCAGAAATACCACCCGAATATTGGCACATTCAGAAATTAGTTAAATATATGAAGGCAGGTAACCAAACCGCTACAATGGTAGCATTGTCTTGTTTAAAAGACCATGATCTCACTATAGAGGTAAATCAGAGAGCGATTCAAGAAATTGGTGGTTTAGAACTTTTAGTTAATTTACTGGAAACCAGAGATTTATGCTGCATCTTGGGAGGTTTAGCAGTACTTAGAGACATAACGCCGAATATTGAAATTCGGAAGAAGGTAACCGATCTAGGAGCAATTCCGTTATTGGTTGGCCTATTGTCAGATCCGGCGAGAGATGTCCAAATTCTAGCAGCAGAGACAATTGCAAATTTGGGCAGGATACGTAAAAGTAGAAAATTTTGTAGAAAATTTGGTGGGATACCGAAGTTAATAGATTTATTGGACATCAAAGAAAGGTAAGTGAAATGTGTTTATATTATGTCTTCAAAATGGTCACACTTAAATGATGAAATAAATGTATTTTTAGATATATTATAACACCAAAGGAGGATTTAAATCAAGACGAGTTACAGTTCCTTGACATAGCACGTGCTGGTGCTAAAGCTTTATGGTCGATGTCTTCATCGCAAAGAAATCGCGAAGCGATGAGGAAATATGGCATGATTCCTCTTATCGCACGGATACTCAAGACCGTTCACTTGGACGTGGCTGTACCGGCTGTTGGGCTTTTACAATTGTGCGCTAATGAAACGTCCTTCCAACTTGCTATACAGACCGAAAAGATGGTCGATGATTTGATAAAACACTTGGCGAACGAGGACAAGGACTTGAAGGTATCGTTAAACAGTAATTGCATGACCTTCGTTCCTCATATATTTATGAAGTACGTCTTTTACCTGCTTTGTATTATATTTGATTGCTAAATACTAGCTGAAGTAGTATTTTATGAATCTCAATATTCAATTAAATTTTGGGATTTTTGTATAATTTAATGAAATTAATGTTATGCAAGATGCGCTATTTAATAATTATTAATTAAGCTAAATATATATCACGTTGCAGACGTACTGCAGTCTAGTGATTTATAAATGCGCTAGTGACGCTATTACGAGAGACATGATACGCGAAGCAGGGGGCCTTGAACTGTTGGTAGAAGCGGCTCAAGATTTCACAAACAGAGCAAATAAACCTCTAATGGCTGCTGTTACTGGAGCTCTCTGGAAATGTGCTAACAGTGAAGCGAGTGTAAAGAGATTAGATCATCTTGGAGCTGTTCCAATTTTGGTTAAACTCTTAGACGATGAAAACGACGGGGTTCTCACTAACGTGGCGGGGGCTCTGGCCGAGTGTGCAAAGTATCCGCCTAATCGTGATAAGATTCGAGCAGCTGGTGGGATTCCGATGCTTAGTAAGTAAATAGAAGCCAAAAGAAAGAATAGTCATTATTTAATTTACTTATTCATGAAGATTCTAAATCTATCTTTAATTTTCATTTCTTATTTGGACTATCCCGTTTTTGCTTTTGATAATCACCAAATCTCACCAAAGTTGTCTGTTA
This sequence comes from Hypolimnas misippus, assembly GCA_037950945.1. Taxonomy (NCBI): domain Eukaryota; kingdom Metazoa; phylum Arthropoda; class Insecta; order Lepidoptera; family Nymphalidae; genus Hypolimnas; species Hypolimnas misippus. The sequence goes on along the minus strand of JBBEEQ010000024.1, from coordinate 12,806,975 downwards.
GGGATTGTTTTAGTAATAAGAACGCGTATGTAATCTCTTTATTATGTTATTATCCTTAATTTTATTGTGTAATGACCTGTAAACAAGTAATTTTTAATATATTCTTTGTTTACATTTTACAGTACATCATTTGAACAACACCCATAAGCCGTTACTAGAAAACGTACCGCTGGTACTAATGGAGTGCGCTAGAGAGCAAAGCTGTATGACAGAAATTGATGAATTGGATGGCGTAAGGCTCATTTGGTCGTTACTGAAAAATGATTCTAAGAAAGTGCAAACGAACGCAGCGCTCGCCTTGAGTCCATGCGTTCAAAACGCAACGGATTCTGGAGAAATGGTTAGATCATTCGTAGGGGCTTTGGAGCTGACCGTGGATTTGTTGGATTCAGATGACCATAACGTCTTATCTGCGGTCTGCGCAGCGATAGCGACAATCGCCCGCGATCACGAAAACTTAGCTGTAATATCAGATCACGGTGTCGTAGCGAAACTTTCGAAACTTGGTGAGTATGAAATTACTTACTTTTTAATTGCGTTTACGTTATGAAAATTGTGATACTTTTGTTTCGTTTTCATTAGAATATCGCGTTTGATCATCGTATAAACGGAAATCGTTTTTAGTAGTTGTAATTGGTATAGTTGGATTGTGAAATTCTAAATTTGAAATCATAAAAATTCGTGTTCGATCAACACGTATGTGGTATGTAAAAAGAAGTAAAATAATAACCGATTAACTACTTTTAGTTGTCAAGTTTTAAATTCTAATATAAGACTTTAAAAAAAAAAGGATTCCCGTTTTTAAAAGCAAAATACATAATTCGTTTACTCGAATGACATACTTTACATTTCCGTTATTTTGATTTTAAAACCACACTACTTAACCGATTTTGATAGAAATTCTATGGGACTTATTATAAAAGACCTTTTAAACAAAAGAAAAAAAAAGAATTTGTAAATACATAAAGAAAAGTCCCCAACCAATTGAGAGCCTCTATTTTGGAAATTCGACATCAAATGAAATATATCCTGCAACAAATGCACTTAAAAATACTGGAGACGAGAAGACTGTAGATCTAAGAATAATGCGATGGCTTCCAGGCTGTCTCAATATATTTTACGTATTGTAATCAATCTTGACGTTGTTAAAAAAAAAATAACAAAAGTCCCGCTGAGTTTCTATCGCGGTTTCTCAGGCCTGAGGTTATACTTTTCCGAAACCGTGGTAGATTCATTTTCTTGACGTTCAAAAAGAGAATGTAAATTCCTACTTTATATAAAAATATTTTGATTTTAATTTTCTTAATTTTCCTAATTAGCACGTTACTTAAAAATGGTGTTCATTTTTAGTCAAGATATTAAACAATTACATACTTATTGCTAAAATATTGTTTGTATAATAATAAAGTGCTGTAATAAATTAACTTAATCTAATTTGAACTCAATTATATATTCAAAACAACATCCTAAAAATGATTACGTTCCTAAAATAAAAAATACAAAAATAAAATTGACAGTTTTTCATTAATTTACATCGTTTTTAATTTAAACGACAATCATTGATTTCAGACGTTTATCTGCTTATTATGCATTGATTTATCAAGAAAATAATATAAGGAAACTATTTGATATTATAGCTTAAACATAATGCAATTAATTATCGTGGCAGACGGAGGTCGCTTAATCTATACAAGCTTTATTTAGTTTGCGATTCGAACTCATGCAAGAAAGACTTTTGTACTAATACATATAAACCATCATACATTTAATAGAATTATTTTATACTTTTCAGTTCAATTATTTCATTTTTGAATTCGATTTTATTTCTTTTAAAGTGTTTAAGTAAAAATAAAATAAGAGAGTCACTGTGAAATTATACACAATATGTAAAATTATGTTAAGTCCGATTCGCGCTTGACTTTCTTTTATTGTTTGAGGTTGTGACGCAGCATTAGAAATATAGGTACATTCTGTGAAAATTTCAAATGTCCACCCATTACGGCTTTTAAACACAGCCCGTTGTCGGACGGACGGACGGACTGACAGACAGACACACGAACGGACAGCAGAGGCTTAGTAATATAAGGTCTAAATTAATAGTACTAAGAGTCCTAATTAAATAGGGTCTCATATGGTATCGTTAGCACTTTTCTGGCACGTAATCCTAAAAAATTTAAATAAACACTCAATTAAATCTTAATACATCCATCAGTATTCAGTAAAGTGTAAGTTATGTCAGATACGTTTCATACTTAATATTTATATGAAAACTATATCAGCCTGCGTATTGCAGTATAAGTATTATTTTACTGAAATGATTTGAGATAGCTTACGGTATCTATACGGTACGGTACGGTATATATAACTCAAAGGTGACTGACTGACTGAATAACATAGTGATCTTTCAACCCACAGCCCAAACCACTTGATGGATCGGGCTGAAATTTGGCATGCAGGTAGATTTTATGACGTAGGCATCTGCTAAGAAAGGACTTTAATTAATTCTACTCCCAAGGGGATAAAATAAGGGATGAAAATTGATATAAAACTTTGTCAATTTATGAACCGATCTGAGACTTTGCACGCATATAGTTTAGACATCACAGAATCGCATACAAAGTGGCGAACACCAGCTAGTTGAGAATAATTTTAGACATCCGTAATGTAATATTGAATTGTATACCTAAAGTTATGTAAATATTATGTACTAGCGATTAACATCCGCTCAGGGCCTCGCATGTTATGTGAATAATAACATAAAATTAAAAAAAAAACGTCAATCTATTTATTGAGACCGTTTCAACGAGTCCCGCTTTTACCGTAAGTTGATAAGGAGTTGTACATCCTGCTGATTCCACATAATGCTGCAGCAACCGGGCCGGAGACTCTTTATTATTTTACAAGTGTATTATTTTACAAGTGTAGTTCTCGCCTAATAAATATTATTTGAATTAATATTGAATTAATGTAACACAGTACGATGAATTTAACCAAACAATAATTAAAGTCATATTTTTTGCCGTTCTGACGCGCTTGGTCGTAAGACGTTACAGATCCGTGCAGCAAATTGCTTACAGTGGTGCTAGCTTCCTTATTAGTATAATAATAATGATATTATCATTATTCTTTATGTATTTACGATTCAAAAGTGCTCGTGAGAGCCTACTTGAATAAAGTATATTGCGATTTTTTTGAGTAATTAAAAGAGTTTGGTTCTTTTTACCCGACTGCGCGACGCAAAAGCTAATGTGTTTGTCACTCTATGTGTTTGTGTATGTGGGTTTGTACATTTGAAGCGCGTTTGGTTGAAATAGTTTTCAACCAAATGCGTAGGTACAAATTTTATAAATGACACGGCGTTTAATTTGTTCAAATGTCACCGAAAAAATTGCCGATTTTGGACCTCAGAGTAAAAAGGAAAAAAAAAAGAAAATCGTCGCACTATGTCATTGAATTGGTATTTTAAAATCATTTTCTAGTTTTTCATATCATTTTTCAATCAGAATTACCGTCTAGGATCTATAACGATTTAAAATTGGTTAGTAAACATTTTCACTTATAGGTTATTAGCCGGAACTGATATTGGTCTTGTAACAGTCGGGATTGGTTTTATAATTAATTTAATATTATTACAATCTCTATTTATTTCTTAACAACAGTGAGCACAACTGACGATCACCTCCGTGCTAACCTCGGCGTCGCGATCGCGTACTGCTGCGATTGGGCGCAGAACCGACAGGAGTTCGGCAAGCGCGGAGCCATCACTCCCCTCGTCAACTACATGACGTCACGTGACCCGAGTGTCCATAGAGCGACCGCGCTGGCGTTGTACCATCTCTCCTTCTATTCCATCAACTGCGTCACTATGCATGCGGTGAGTTGTTTATTTAAAATATTCATACCAATAAATCTGTAAAATGCGTCAGATTCACGCTTGGTCGGTTTTTATTATTGGTTAGTTAGGTTAGTACTGCCTCGCTAAAGGAGGTGACGGATGGGGAACGAGAAGTGTACGCTCTCGCAGACCCGATACGTAAGAGACAACCAGGGGAAAGGAGACGGCTTTATGCGCACCTTCTCCCTTCGTCATAAAATAATCTACTGGAAGCATCAACTATCCCACACCACCAGGCCGGAAGAGTTCTTTTGATGCCTGGGAGCACAACTCCTAACCAAATGTAAGCTAGCTTTCTTGTTGAAAAGTTTCTCTGAATTGATTAGATTGTCGGGTGTTTTTTTTTTTGAAAATATCGATTTTATTATTTACTTTTACGTATGAATTTACTAAAAGTATCTTACACAAATATAAATATATATGCTTAAAAATAAATACACAAAAAGCTTCAGGCTGCCGTTCTGAAGGGATCAGCTTAGACTTTATTTTAATAATAAGTTTTTATGTGAATTCCTATTTTTTTTATTATTAATTTTTTACGTCAGTTTAAAGTTTACTTACCTCTTGCCTTGTGCATACTATACATAAATTTATAAATTATATTATATAAAGACACGTTTCCTATTTTTTTTGTTATAAATTTTGTATCAACTTTATAGACTAACATTCTGAAATAAAAATAATCTATTTTAAACTTCCTAATGATAATTAGTGTAGAGGTATATAGCATTGATTAGTTTTTGTGACTTTTTTATTAATATTTATTAATATCTTTAACAGAATTAAAATTTATTAAATGTTAAGTAAATTAATAGTTAATTATATATAAGTTAACTAGCTGTCTCTTACGGTTTCACTCGCGTTTATGGTTACTGCTTCGCTGTGGAATATAGTCTATAGTCTTCCTCAATAAATAAACAATCTAACACAAAAATAATTTTTCAATTCGATCCACTAGTTCCTGAGATAAGCGCGTTACACTATAGTAAGTAGCTGACCCAGCAGATATTTTTCCATCGTTCGAGACAATGTATTAGTGTGTATAAGTGTGTTTGTCTGTGGCACCGTAGCTCTTTAAAGCATGGCTCAATTCTGATGCATTTTTTTTGTTTGCAAGCTAATATAATCTAGATGGTTCTTTGCTATAATTTTTAAAGATCTTTTCAGACGTGTAAAGATTATCACTTCTTTTCTAGACGTTAAAATGATCTAAGCAACGTCTACTGGTCCAACCGACTTGAAATTTAGTGAACTATGAATGATTTTAAAATAACGTAGTTGCGTAACCTTGACCTTATGCTGCAGCATCACTTGGAATCAGCAGGATACACAACTCCTCACCAATTTACAACAGAAGTATCTCAATGAATGAATTGACGGAGTTTTTTTTAATTCTCAATTTTATTTTATTTATCTATATAACATCAGATAAAGAAATAGGTTAGTCTTATTATATGTGGTAACTCTTGTTCTAGAAATACTCGTACGGGAGTTCATTACCCTCACCAGAACAATGTCAACCATCATTATTGTTAAGCTCTGTGAGTCTGTTATTGTTGCGAACCTTTTACATGGGAACAGAGTACAATAAAGCCTTAACATTAGGTCGAACAGATAATGGTATGGAACCTTATATTGCCAATGGAATTATGGTCAGAACGATTTTATTGCCATTGTTCTTTGGGCTATGTGGAGATCGTCGAACTATTTTCAGCCAATCATAACGCTTGCTAAGGTATTCATTTTGGGACAAACTACGTCAGTCTTTATTGTGGTAGAGCCTACTCATTATAGCTCATATAAGGTTTGGCTGAACCGGGGCAGCATCTCAATCTCACAGAAGATTGGCGTAAAGTTGCTAACATAGCTGTGTTTTGTATGGTGAATGAGAGAGCCAGAAGCCTATAAGCCTATTCCATTTCTTACTCCCTATTTCTTTTCATCCCTTAACCTTTTGAGCTGGTAACGCGTTTGCGGCTTTTCTGGTGCTGCAAATGTCTATGGGTGGCGATGATAACTTAACATCAGGTGTCCCGCCTACTCGTTTCTTAGCTACTTTTCATTAAAAAAAGTCTTTGTCCTTGACAATCGCCATTTAAAGCAACTAATATTTAGCGATTACTAATGTTAGCTAATGCCACCATCGTACACAGCCAATGTACATAGTACACTGGCTACTTATACTTTCAATTGCTTACTATTTTTGGGCGAGAATAACATTTGTCAGTTCTACTCTAGAGAGCGGTATAAAACAACTCTATATAGTAACAGACACGTCGTAAGTAGTTACGAAAGCTGTAAATGTCATAATTAAGACAATGACAATACATTCTTTTCGGTGTAAAGCAATGAGAAATAACTTATGTAAATCTTTAAAGTGAGAGTAAAACGTATAAATGTGATTCTCGCTTTTACAAAAATTCTTACAAAAATAACTCTAAAATTAAATTTAAAATTTTTGTTTTTTTTTTCCTCGACTACTCATTCATACCATACTCGCAATAATTAAGAAATAAACAATACATCCGACTTTAAAAGCAAAGCATACGTAATTTCATTCACTTGGATGACAACTTCTTCCACTTACTTTAATTTAAGAATCAAACGACGGACCGGATTTTGATAAAAAATCTTTGAAACCAATCTAAAGTATACTCTTTCAAATGAAAACAAAAATCAAAATCAGTTAAGAAACGACAGTTTTCTCAGGTAACAAACATTAAAAAACCATACACTAGGAAATTGACCTACTCCTTTTTGAAGTCGGTTGAAAAGTAGCCTACAGATATTAATCAAATAATGACAAGTATATAATGTAAATATAAGTAAATATAAATGACCTTATATTTTTGTACCATCATTATGATTTTGTGATTTGTTTTTTTCGTTCTGGTGTAATTCGTTAGCACTAAGAGCAGTTTCTAATATTATACGTAATAAAGAATTGATTCGTCCAGAAATTTCTATGATTATGAAAGATTTCACTTAATACATTGCGAAATCGGGCATGGTTCAGTGGATTGAATAAACATAGTGCATCTTAATTGAAGGCTAGAAGAAATAATTTTAGACTCGACTTTTTTGAATAGTGTGTTTACGCTGAATGTCGTAATTGTTAATGTAGGACAACATCGCAATATTACCAGAAGTATTGGGGTAGCAAGAGTTTTATTCTTGGAAAGATTAAAAGATTAGGGAAAATTGATTTGCATTTTTGCTGGGATTTACCATTTTTTCCCTGAAGCAAGAGGCGTGCCCATTTCCCTGGTTTTTCGACTGAGACGAGAATATGTTGAATAAATTCAGAAACATTTTTGGATATATGGGTCACTTGCTGTCCCTTGCGGTGTCACTCGCGTTTATGGTGACTGCTTCGCTTCTATGAGTCATGGCTTTATGTGATATAGTCTATAGCTTTACCCAAAAAATAATCTATCTAACACGAAAAGATTTTTTTCATTCGAACCAGTAGTTCCTGAGATTAGCGCGTTCAAACAAACAAACAAATTCTTCAGCATTATAATATTATATATATAGATTAATAAACACCTGCTCTAAGCTTTAAACTTCACTGGTAATTCTTCATTACGATCAACGTATTAGAATAAATTAAAAATATAAATTGGCTAACAATGAAGCCCGACAGAAATTGGTCACTTTTCCCTACGATTTTGGAACCATTTCTTTTCACAAAAACCTTGTCCCGACAATCACAAACACGCTAAAAACAGAATTAGTCAATCAGTATAGCTGTGCTAAAGTTATGCACTTAGATACAGTCAGCAATTGTAAAGTAGAAATAGCAGCCTGTAAGAGTCCCACTGCTGGGCAAAACCTCCTCTCCTAATAAGTTAAAGATTTCAGAGCTTAATCCACCACGCTGCTCCACTGCGGGTTGGCGGACACATGTATGTCATAATTTCTACCGGTACATCCAGGTTTGCTCACGATGTTTTTCTTCACCATAGAGCACTAGATATATTTAAGCACAAAAGCATTTCGCCAGTTGATTTTATGTATATATATTACTATAGGTGTCCATATGGAAGTCACCTTTTAGTTTTCACAGTTTCGCTTCTTGCTTGTGATTAATATTATTTGAATACAACAAACACAATACATTCGATTCCGTGTAACTGCAGTCTTTATATCCATATCTAAAGTTTTTGACATTAACAAAGTTATGTAAGCAATTATGTATTTGATGCAAATGTTCACAATTGGTTACGGATGTTGCACTGTAAAAAAATTTAGCCATTATTTATATTGACAAAACGAAAGTGTTTTCGTAAAATTGTTACCTTCTAACGATGATTTTGCAATCATTAAAACTACCAGTAAATCAACGTTCTTCTAATAACGAATTTTTTTACAAAAAAGTTGAACGAATATAAGTTATTTATACTGAATGAATTCAAGTTTGATTAGAAGAGATTCAGATGGGGAGTAAATTGCAATGCAACTAAACGTAATGGAATCCTTAGTCCACCCACTTGCTAGATAAATAACTTCAGCAGTGTAGAAGTAATACTACAATTAACTAACACCACAATTGTAAAGCTTCATGCAGACCTGCCGTGACCTAATTTGCAAGAAGTGCATCCATCCGGACGCCATATTCAGGGATACGGCAAACTCCACAATCACTTTATACTCAAAAATGTTCATAATATATTTTCTAAATTTTGCGTCCTAGAAATATGGTAGTAAAAGGATGAAAAGAGTGCCAATTGAATAATACAATTCATATGTTTAGAACATCTAACGCAGTAGTTTTCGATCAAATTTTTTGTAAAGTAAAGCTTTGTTGCTTAGTTATGGAATGTTTACTTGGACTGGACTTATAGTGGGGGTGGCATTTTAGGTTTTACATGCGGTCGCAATACGGCTAGCTGGCTTCATATATTCTTGCTGTACCGATAATTACCATATTCACACTTCTCATACATTTATCTCATTCTCCTTCTTGAGTCATGTGCTGGCGACGGATTTGATGCCAATCGTTTCCTATTGACCTATTCTGGTTCCCACATCTTATCTCCATCGCTTGATTATTATCGTCTAAAGAAGGTAATGATTCTAATCCAATGCAACGTTTATCTTTGCTGAGTGATGACATACATCGGTATTTTGAATTCATTAGTTGTTTCAAGAGTTAATATAATCGTAACACGCGACTATAATAATTATTAAAATCACCTGCATTTAAGTTAGGGTTGCCAGATGGCCAGGAAATCCGGGATTCAGTCTTGTCTCGTGTCCAGGGATTATAATGTCTCGGATTCAGAACACCCACTTGTTTTTTTACAGAAAGGTTCTTTTAAATTATAGCTGTGTCTTTAATGTGGGTAAAAAGACAGTAAATTTTTAGTTATTTTTAATCAATAAATGGAATACAAGAAATATTCTTTCTTAAACAGATTTGAAGATAAATATTAATCCTCCTTTACAAATGTTCTGCGTTTTTAAATATTTGTCAATCATTTTTCTCTGAAATACATTTGATCTGTCGAAAATGACTAAACAATTGTTTTTTTTTGTTTCTTTATGTTATGCAATAGTATATTAATTAACTAGTAGAATTGTCCCAGAATTGATAAAATTGAATCTGACAACCCTAATTCTAATCGTTATGTGAATGTGTGTGGGTTTTTCTCTTTTTTTGTAATATCAATGACTTGAGCAATTAATATAATAAGTACCTATAATTAGAACAATAAGAGGTCTTTTATCGGTATAAACTGAAGTTCTTAAGCTTTGTAAAACAAGTCTTTGAATAGTTAGCAATTCTGTAAAATTTTCTTTACAGAACTCTAACTAAAACTAACATTGCCATTCAGTTTAAAATAAAACTTCGTTTAAAATAAATCCATTAATCATGTTTTTCTTATTTGTAAGGCGAGAATTACACTTATAAGTTTTGCTCTCCGACTTTCATAAATATTTACATAAGTTGTTTGTCATTGATTTCCACCTGAAAGAATTTATTGTCAGTGCCTTATTTTGACACTTACAGCTTTCGTAACTATTTAAATTGGAACTGTAGGAGAGTTGTTTTATATCAGCTACGAGAGTAAAACTTACAAATGTGATTTTCTCCTAATAGGAAATTAAATCAGAAAACAAACAAATTTAAAATATAATTGTCGGGTTGAAATTAAGAAATATAGGTTGGGTTGCTGCGTGTCTATTTCCTAAGCTTAAATGGCTTGAAGAATTTTAACATATGACGTAACTTTAACTTTAGATTCGATTTAGCTAATTGTGAGAGTGACATTTACTTACAATTTTTTAACATAGACCAGTTATATTTTCTAATAATGTTTTGAAGCGTGAAAATAAGTTTTTAATTTTCTTTTTCCAGGCTGGTGTAGTGCAATTCCTGCTGGAAACGATAGGCTCCAAGGACCCTATACTCCAAGAAGCATCAGCCGGGTGTCTGTGTAATATACGCAAACTGGCGCTAGCGACGGAGAAGATTAAATTGAAACAATAAATTATATAACAAGAATATAATACAATTGTCTTGTTTTACTTATAATTGAAAGTAGTGTTTTTTCGGCTGGTAATGTTATATTTATGACAAGCGCCTACCGCTGCTCCTACTACCCGCGATTTCGTTACGTATGATCAGAATATGTTCCGACTCGTTTGACACTTATTGTTCTAAATTGGTTGATTCACTCAAAATATAATTATAAACTATAGCTTGTGAATTGCTGTTGTAATGTATAAGCTATTCTGTATAAGTAATTCCATAATTAAGACTCCATAATTATTAAAAGATAAAGCAAACAACTTAAAAAACTAAATATTAATTAAATTAAATCCATTAAGTATGATTTTTTCATTTAATAAAAATAACACTTAGGATAACACTTATATCAGTTACTTCGATTGTAAAACCAAAATAATGAACTGATTTTGATAAAAATTGTATAAGACCAATCTAATAAAGAAGAATTTTCAAAATCGGTTAAGAAATGATGGAGTTCTAGCGTAATTAACATAAAATAACCATAAACTACGAACTAAGAGCCTCCTCCTTTTTGAAGTCGGTTGAAAATCCGTGTAAATTTTTTGCGCTAAAGAGTCCAAATTTTCATATATTTTTATAAACTAACTACAATAGTAGGATAATTGTATTTTATGTTTGCTAAAATGAAAATTAAATACTTGTTTTTAATTACAACGATTGTTACAAACGTTAAAATAAATAAAATAAACTAAAACAATAGTCCGTGAAAAAGTAATATTAAAAATAAAAATACGTGTTAATATGATTTATGTTGTTTAAATTTTATTATAATAAAAATATTAATCCACGCTATTTTACTGTAAACAATTTTAACAGTTATAATAAATGAATAATTATAAAATGAATATAATCCTTGATAAAAAGTAAACTGAGTAGCGTTTACACAATAATTATAGATACGATTAATTACGAAAAATAAATTGTTTAATTAATTTCAAGACATATGATTAAGGTTTGATTTCATTCGAGATTTATACTTGTCAGTTTCGCTTCTAGTAAAGTTGGACTATGATGAGCAATATTGTGTCAAGCCCTACGGGCCTCTTGTTAAGAAAATAGCGTCTAAAGATATCAAACCAATTTTTATTTAAAGAAGTATACATACATCTTTTCCTTTTTATTTTGATAAAAGGTATAATGGATTGTAAGCAGATTGAAATATTTAATGTATTATCTAATAATAAGTTTTTTAAAGATTTAATATTTTTGTATAAATTGCAAAATATGGAACGCACTTCAATATTCTAAACATTCAATTAAGAAACTTTATTACGTACATATTTAGTTTAGATGACTTGAAATTTTTTTGAATAATGTTAAATAGGTGAGGCAGTATATCCGAATTTGACTTTTTGTGGGTTGACACATTATTGCTTATCAGCATCCAATTATAAGTTATAATTTCGTTTTATATTATTACGATACTAATCGTTAATCATGTATAATTCGAAAATCGAATTTATAAAACACTACCTGTCTCTTGCGGTTTTACTCGCGTTTATGGTTACTGCTTCGCTTGTATAATTCGTTGCGTGATTTAATATAGCCTATAACCTTCCTCAATAAACGGGCTAACCAACGCAAAAATATTATTCAAATCGGTCTTGTGATTTCAGAACCTTTTCGATACCAACAAACAAAAAATCAAAACTTTCCTCTTGATTAGTGGTTATAGAATAATAAAATAAATAATTTCGAGGTTTTTAATAATTTAAATCGTTAAAGGGTTTTTAGGTAACTATAATAATTTTATTAATTTTATGTAGAAACAAAGACCATGAAAAAATGATTGTTAAATGTAAATGTTCAAAGATTATGATTTAAAGTACTACGAGCTGTTGTTTGACTTGCGCAAGCGCACCGCGATCGCGCTCTCAGCTCCTTGACCTTGCTCAGCATATTTTGCAATATTTTACCATTAAAATGTTTTAAGTAGATAAAAAAAATATTTACTTATTTAATATTTTCTCAAAATATGCTACTGATTACAGTTATACATATATAAAATATGTATCGTTTAAAACTGAGGTCCAGAAATATGCCAACACTAAGAGTTTGAATATGGAACCAATTAGCTATGCAAATCGTATTAAAGTTACGAACATAAAAAAGGGAAAAAAATTATAGTAAATATATAACAAAGATTAAAAAAATAAACGGACTTCAAAATTTTATACAATTTTATTTGTTTGGATAAAATAGTAATTCTAGTTATTATGATTTAGAAACTAAATCACTGAACCTGATATAAATTCTATCGAACCAATCTGAATGTGTACATTTACGAAAATATATACGAAATCAGTAAATAAATGACTTTGTTCTGAGTGAAATAAATGTCATACGTCATTCTCGAAAAAACACGAAAATGGCTCAGTTTAATTTGCGTTGTGTTTACTCAAACACTAGTATTGCTAATTGGCCATTACTTTAGAAAAATATAAAATTAAGTTGAACCCTAAAGACTAGCCTCAAAATCATAACGGATTGTTTTGTATGAAAATTGCCACATCGGTTTGATTACGGCTTATAAAGGGATACAATTAAATCAATTTTAGGTGATACAAAGTACATGTAATCATCTAGTCATAAAATAAAAAGTAACTAACTAAACTCTATTTTTATTTATTTATCTTATTTAGCAGATAAAGATGGCGAATTACACATAAGAGTTAGATAAGAAATTATCGATTGAATGATTGAACTGAATCATTTTGTATAATGGAAAATTGTAATGTAAGAAAAAAATTCGTGACTTTCGTTCGGGGTATTGTTACCAAATAAAGACAAATCAAGAAAAATAGACTAAATCTATATTGTAATTAACATACTGTTTGAGTATTTTTACCTGTAATATCTATACTAATATTATAATATATAGTTTAATGTTAAGTTTGTATGTAGGGGTAATCTCTGAAATTACTGATCTGATTTGGAAAAGTCTTCTAGCGTGTGATAGCCTGTTTATTGAAGAAGGTTATAGGCTATATTACATCACGCTATGACTCATAGGAGCGAAATCATAAACGCGAGTGAAACCGTGAAGAGCAGCTAGTTATTTAGATTATCTTTATAAACATATTACCACCATTCTTGAATTCTTTTGAGATCACTCAAAAATATTCCAAAATGGTGATCAAATAACTTTTTATTCGTGGTTTAGCTTTCATACAATTTAGAAAGAGACAAAATTTTAATAGTCTCCGTATCTTAATTATTGCAATGGTATTTGACTACGAATATCGATTCTCGATTGAAAAATATTTTGTTAAAGTATAAAGGATAGAGTTCTAATTAGGCTGAGGTCGTAAATTTTGTAAATAATATATAATATAATTTTTTATCAACGAATTCTTATGTTTTAATTTTTAAATCTTGACAATCTTGACTTCTCAATGACACTAAATTCACTTACAAGGCGATATTTATATTTCTCGCGGGGAACTTGTTTGGGAGGAGGGTATTATTTAAGCCGAATATTTAACGGTTAGGTTATATAGATTTTTCCCTTTTAAAGCAAAGGCATACGTGATACATGAAGCAAAGCAGTATGAAATTTCGCACACTTTTGTTTACTAGCGAAACCTCTCGGTTTCACTCGCTTTTAACATAGGTCTTTCATACAAAGTTTCAACCCTTGTTTTAACACATTAGGGGTCGAATTTCGCAAAATCCTGTCTTAGTGAGCACCTACGTCCTAAAAAGAACCCTTATACAAAATTTAAAATCCTTAGCACTCGTAGTTTCTGAAATTTCGTGAGTCGTGAGTGAGTGACCTTTCGCTTTTATATATACAGGGTTACAGGGTAATAAGTCACGATCCTTTTAAAGGGTTATAGTTCAGGACAATAGCTATCAAATGACCCCCAAAATGCTTATACAAAAGTGTATCGTTTTCGAGTTATTAATTTTTTAATATTTTTTTTATTTAAAGGATGTTTAAGATTCGAAAATTCAATAAAAAAAAATCAACGTATTTTCCCTATTTTTTTTTTGTATTTCTTGCTAGGGTACATCCTAGTTAATAATAACCACTTATAAAACAAAAACAATCTTCAAGCATTTTTAAATTACAGATCCAAAACTGTACAACTTTTCGATTTTTAATTTTGATTCCTTAAGTTACTCGCAATTTTTTTGTAAAAATCACTATGGCTCTTATCGTGCGGATCATTTTAAAAACATCTGCGTTTCCTTAGCTATCCATCGGTACATAAAAAGTACAGTAACAATCATAAACTCAGGAGAAAATTAGATAACAAAGAGACCAGGTAGGAAATTTTAAGAAATGCTATTGTTAAGAAATTAAATCTGGATCAAAGACAAAAGGACCTCAATGCAAAGATTATTTTTAATAGGGGTAATAGGTAAAAAAGGAGAGATAAACCAGAGCTGTTTGTGGAAGACGTTTAGATTTTTACCGATTTATGCAACACTGTGATGCAGAAAATCCCAATATTTGAGAAAAATTTTATGGACAGACGAGTCAAAGTTTGACAAAGATGGTATTACTAACTACCACAATATTCGATATTGGTCTCAAAAAGACCAGGGAAACCCTCACAAAAAGCGATTAAGCGATTTTAGATATAGAGGAGTGTGGAATGCTAATATATTAAAAAAGTAGCTGGTGGTCGCGACTTCGTCTGCGCAGGAGCAGTTTTGACGATAATGGCTTACACACACATAAAAGATAGATGTGTGCTGTCACGGCTTTTTTGTAGAAATATTCAAGGTAAACATTTTCATTGTACATTACACAGGTTTTTCTAGCGCACGCCAGAATACCTCGCAGATGGCAAGACTTTTTCCTAAATATTTGAATGTTTACTTTTTACTTTATATTTTGTGCAATTCAATGGAATTTATCAAAATCCTTTCTTAGTGGGATACGTCATAGTAGCTTTATGTATGCAAAGCCTCAGCCCGGTCGGTTTAAAATTGACAAAGTTCCATACAAATTTTCAAACCCTATTTTATCCCCTTGGGAGTAGAATTAATCAAAATCCTTAACGGATGTCTACATCATATACCTGCATGCCAAATTTCAGCCCGATCCGTCCAGTGGTTGGGGCTGTGCGTTGATAGACCACTATGTCAGTCAGTCACCTTTGAGTTATATATATTTAGATACATTACATACACTACCACGAATTATACACACACACGCATATTTACTTTTTTGTTTATTTTCAAACTTATAATTTATATTAATTATGGTCGAATTTCGAACATCGGGCGACCACTAGTATGTATAAAAACGTCACATTGAAATCTTTATTAGTGTAAATTTCTAATTATTTTAATGAGAAATCAAATATAATATATAAAATCAAAATCAAAATCAAAATATGCTTTATTCAAGTAGGCTTTTACAAGCACTATTGAATCGTCAATGCAAAAACAAAAGAAAACAAATCACTAATTAATTAATTAATTTACCACCGGTTCGGAATGTAGATTCTACCGAGAAAAACCAGCAAGAAACTCGATAGTTACTCTTTTTAAAAGTTTTACAATGGGTACATACATTTATGAGTTGCAAATATATTAAATACCCTGTGTGAATCCAGCTTATACTAAATCCAAGCATCTTTATCATCTATATAAACTTGAACAGCATAATATGCTTTAGCTACTAAAGATTTTTTAATATGTAGTTTAAATTTCGTTTTTATATACTGTAACATTTTCTGCGGAATTTTATTATAAAAACGAATACCTTGCCCCAAGAAGGTAACATTGACTTTGCGGAGTCAAAACTTCGGCGTAATAATGTGAGGGAGTTTCGAGAGTCAGATATACAGGAAAAGATATACCCATAGAGTGTCAACGTTACGAGCAAAATTTACCAGTAACTGGTTAGGTGAACCTTTTGATCTTTTGTTTACTACATAAATTCTTTTACATATATTATCTATACTAATATAATAACGAAAAAGCTAATTTAGTACGTAAGACGTAAACTCCGGAATCATTTAATATATTTTATGTTGGTACATTTTGTAAGGTAGTTTATATAGATGGTCATAGTCTACATTTTATGTTTATGTATGTATTATTTTAAAACAAAATCTATATTATTGTAAGCAAAGCCGCGAACAAGAGCTAGTTTCTAGATAAAAATCGACTACAAGTCTGGGTCTTGATTCCACGTCGATAAAAGTTCAGAATCAATGTTTATATATGCGTCACCTTTGCGCTTGGTAGTTTTTTCAGGCGACCTTGTGGTGAGACTTGTTATATAAATTAGGAATTATCGGGGGTATTGACCGCGTTAGGCATAGCGTACTAATGTTTTGATGGATTTTAATAGCATTATGAAGACAGTGAGTTAAACTGAAGGTTATATTGGAACCAAAAATGCCGTACAGAACAGATACTGCTAAACTATTATTATCTCTACAAAGATTGTGCTATTTGACGTTGAAAAATCTATTTCAAACTTTGACAAACTATGGGAACAATGGGAAATGTAGAATATATCTTTTTAGACAAAAAAAGAATTGACTAAAATGATCCAGCCGTTTCGAATAATCAGAGACCATAAATTTAAAAAAAATTCCCGGCGAATTTAGACTCCTACTTTTGGAAGCCAGTTAAAAATATCATTGGAGTTTTCTACTATTGTATTACCTAGAAGTATTTTCGGTGGGCAATTGTTTACATGAATTATGAATGTAATTTAGCAATTAATTTTGACAAGCCACACGGAGTTCAGTTTTAGAAAATGGCGTCTAAAACTGTCAAACCTATTCTCAATAAAGTTGTTTAATGAAGTATGTATTCATCTTTTCTTTTCTAATAAATAATTAGTCTTCTTATAAATAATTAGTCTTTCAAATTTATGAGATTATTGTATATGGCAAAGTATAGAACATACTTCAATATTAGAAACAATAAATTAAGATAACTTTTTCTGTACCTAAATAATAGGTTAGATGACTTGAAATTTTTTGGATAATGTTAAAAACGTGACGCATTATCAGGATACATCAAAATATCCAAACTTAATTTTTTGTCTGTTGACACATTATTGCTTATCAGCATCCATTTATATTATCGCCTCTGACATTGTAGTTTGAGGGAAAAAGATATTTAATGATAAATCCGGCGTCAATATCAAATTATCTATCATTAAGGGGCAACATTAAATTATACGAGATAAATAATACAAAGTTACATAGTTACAATGTTAAAACTAATAAAACTGAGATAATTATAATATACTCGTAAAGGTCATAAAATTTTATTTGACCAATAGAAAATCGTGCTTAAAATGTTAGACAACATGGCGTTGGTAAGATATATAGTATATAATTATGTCTTTATATTATACGTATGTAGGATTCGATTCGGTTTAATAATAGAATTTCAATAAAATTGTTTTTATGGTGTTAATATACGTACGAAATTAAAAATAGGTTTTAATGTATGTTTGTAATTAGATTTTTAATAAAAATAATTATGATGTTATATTTTCAAATAAAATATTTATAACATAACCGGTTAAACTTCGTTCCATCGCCATGTATTAAAAGTAATCTGGTGCAGCATTTCACTTCCAGTAATATTGAAATTTACTGCAGGAGTGCAATGAAATATTATAAAATAAGTTACACAATACAAAACATATACATACACATTTAAAATCAACAGTATTATATAATAAACACATTTACAATTAACCATTCACTTAATTGATTTGTGTGGCAATAAAAAAAATAACTAAAAAAACTGGTCAAGTGCGAGTAGGACTCGCGCACCGAGGGTTCCGTACAAACTTATAGAAATCTATATAAGACTAACCCATCTACGCCATTTGTGGTCTTCATCATCAGTTCCAACATAAGTTACTATCAAAAATACCTAAATCGGTATACGCTTGCCTATAATATTTGAGGAGTTCCCTCAATTTCTCCAGGATCCCATCATCTGATCCTGACCTGAAGACAATGGGAACACCTTGGAAGTATACCTTTTCAAACAGAGAAAAAATTTTGAAAATCGGTACCCAAATGGCGGCGTAATCGGCGAACCAACATAAAAAAAAATTAAATACAAGATCGAATTGAAAACACTCCTTTTTAGAAGTCGCTTAAATATAATCAAATATAATTAAATATTATGTAAATATGGATCACGTCCCAAAAACTATTTTGAAACTACTTAGGAGCACTTTAATTTAAAACACGATCATGGATGCAATCCATGGAAACACAAAATTTTATTTTAAGTACTAATACACCTTATACTTTCAAAAAAGCAAAGTTATAGCGCGATTCAGGATACACCCAGCGCCATCTCTTGACAATTTCAATGAACTAACTTGTTGACTTGGACATTAACAACATAATTATATTATATTTTATTCTCGTTTTATTTTTATTTATATTCTTCTACACTCCACTACCCCTGCACTACGTTCGTAAAATATTTAGATTTACATTATCAATCAAAATATCGAAATATATATTAGTGTTGCCAAGACGAAAATAATTAGTTCTTACTTCGAACAAAACTAATTGTTTATTTATAAATAACTAATTATTTTATTACTAATAACCAGAAGACTTATACATATGTGTAGATAAAGAAGTAAATTAAATAACTCGATCTGTTTGAATTTAATTTTAAAATTTTCGTACTAAGTCAATACGAGTACTTAAATCAAATCGCGTGAAGCTCTTATATTGAATGTTAATTACGTAATGACGTTATAAATCGACGATAAAACTTTTAAATGAAAAGTTTATTTTATAATTTTTAGCGCGTTTAAATAATAATTAAAATAAAATTTTTTATTAATCGAGCAGAATTATATCACAGTTAATGTCATAATGTTGTAATAGATGGCATTAGCTGTACGCTGCATCGCGCTATCATTTTGTTAGCTGCGATATATAGATTGCATTGCGTTGTTTATAAAAGTTTGCTGCTTTTTAATGTTTTTGTATTGATACAAATTTCTTCTCAGTGTTTGTAAAATTGTTTTTTTGACCATGGTCAACTTCTATGTTAATTTGTTACAAGTACATATAATTTTAATTCTAAGATTAATATATTTTCCGCTTGATCAATTTACAACTTGATACATTTACGCGTTCCTGAGAAAAAGGTTGAAAGACACACGTATAGACTGACAGACACACGAACAGAAATTTACACTTTTCGGATTTTTTCCTTTATGTATACTAAAGGACCTTGCTCCTGGCCAAATTTCATAATGCTTGGTCAATGGGAAGTACCCTATAGGTTTTGATTCCCTTACGAAAACGTTAAAAACGCTATCATACTTAAAATATGTGATATAAATGACCGTATCTTTTGATTGCGTTAACTTAGAAGTTCGATTTTGTCACAGCTCTTAGTAATTACAACTCTGAGTACTTGACGTTGATAAAAATTTGTTACCTTCACGCGTTTCTGAGAAAAAGGTTGAAAGACAAACTTACAAACAGACAAACATACATACAAAAATTTACAGTTTTCAGATTTTTTCCTTTATTTGTACTATAAGATCTTACTTCTTGGCAAATTTCATCGTGCTAGGTCAATGGGAAGTACCCTATAGGTTTTGATTCCCTTGCGAAAACGCTAAAATGGTCAAAATATACGACATATTTTCCATTATCTTTTGATTGCGTTGACTTAGAACTTTAATATTTTCACGGCCGCATGTCATCGTAGACTTGAGTATATGATATTAATTTCAACATGATACGTCTATGCATTTCTGAGAAAAAAGGGTTGACATCCCGACAGACAGACAGACAGACAGACAGACAGACAGACAGACAGACAGACAGACAGACAGACAGACAGACAGACGGACAACAAAGTGATCCTACAAGGGTTCCGTTTTTCCTTTTAAGGTACGGAACCCTAAAAAAGAGATAAAATTTTTTAAACCAAAAACTTGTTTATTTATAAAAGTGAAAAATTATTTAAGAAAATTAAAATTTATAACGAAACATGAATTACAACTTTTGCTTTCATGTTAAATGCTTTTGCGCTTATGGGCTGTGACGCGTACGGAGGCCTCGAACTCGTGTGCACTTGGCCTACATACTCATACAAATCTCAATACACATTACCTGTTCATAATTTATGATATAACTTTGCATTTAACATCATGAAATTGAAAAAAAATTAAAAAAAAGACTGATTTTTTTTTTATTTTTGACATACAGACCATTTTAACAAGCCCCAAGACTTCTGCTCTGAGTTCGTGTGGAGTTATGTATCCTACAGAGTGTATCCTGCTCCTTTCAATAACTATAAAAGAGCTGATAACCTTCAAACTTCTGATATTCATAAATTATAGCTAATAACCATCTCGATTACATCACTTTTCAAACAGAAAAAAAAACCGCAACAAATTCGGTCAATTCGTTAACAGACAACTTTAAACTTATAACACCCCTCTTTTTGGATAGAGGGTAAAAATTACAAAATAAGACTTCTGTAATATAAAAAATTGCGGATTCCGTACCTATCGCAATTTGTATCCTGTCTTTCGTCACAATTGACAGACACGTTGGCGCAGTGGTCATTGTATTTGACTGTAGCGCTAACGGTCGCGGGATCGATCCCCGCTCATGGCAAATGTCTGTATTAGCCATACGGATGTTTTTCGTGATCTGGGTGTTTGTGTTAGTGTTGTGTATATTTCCGGACCCCCGACACAAGGTCACAAGATCTTAATGGCCGTTGAGTGCGATGCGTTTATTTATTTAATTAAGACAAATTTAACAACACGTTATACGTACAACTGGTAAAAATCCAGAAAGCCGTTGGAACTTGTAATTAGAATTTTATGTGGCCGGTGTAAGCTTGTATACCTGTGCCCTTAAAAAAATGTAAAACTATATTATTCTCACAATAAAATAGACACCACTATTAATATAAATCTATCATCGAAAAACTAAATTTTTGTCATGCATAATCTAAAATTTGGTTCTAATCTGGTAATTTTTGCGCTCCTCCAGGATCTGCGTCCTGGACACCGCTAGCATGGCTCTGTTTACGGCACTTGCTTAAGAGCGAAAAAATTGATATATCGCTGGTTTGCAAGAATATCGTACTAACTCAAAATTCTAACAAATAGAACTAAGTATGTCAAAAGACCATAAATCTTTGATGTTTTATCATGAAAAGAGTTGCGATGATGAATTTTCTTTAAATCAATAAAGTTATAACATCAAGGGTTCGTTTAAATTTTGCAGCTATGCACCAACACATTAATAAAGAAATTTAAAAACCCCATTCCCTAAAATTTATTATTTTTAGTTGCATCGATATTCTTGAAAAGCAGCGATATGTAAATTATACCTAAACTAAATCTTCGAGAATTTTTGAATAATTGAAATTAATTTATAATAAAAGAGTCATAAAATGCGAGGCTGTATATAGATGGACTTTTTTATGAATGAATACATTTTTTATTATATTTATGGCTAGCGAACCGATCCCGCTCCGCAGGCCTATATGAAGGTTAGCGAGGTTATTTTCAATGCAAATATTAAAAGTTTAAGTGACCTTTGCGCGAAAAGGCATACTTTTATAATTAGGTGACGAAAATCATTATTATTTTTAATATAGTATACATAAAATAAAGCCTATGACCATCAGTAATAATAAAACTTACAAATGGTAAAATAACTGATAAATAAGGCTCAGATAAACCAGATATCATAGACACAAATATACGAAATAGCTCTTTATTTATTTTAGCTATACCTTAATATTAGTACCTATAGAGCTATTTATAGATTAAGCGCAAACGTTATAACTAATAATTCGTGGAAATATCTTAAAGATAAAAAACTAAATATGACATTTATGATTAGGTGTTACTTCCTGTAAAACTTCTTATATATTTTTTAAGTTTTTTGTAACTTTACGTTTTAATTCGATATCGTTAAAAGGCATCTTACGGTCTGCGTAGATTGAAAACGGCACGGTGAATTATTTTGTCTTTATCTGTACTAATAGTAT
Source organism: Hypolimnas misippus (assembly GCA_037950945.1). NCBI lineage: Eukaryota > Metazoa > Arthropoda > Insecta > Lepidoptera > Nymphalidae > Hypolimnas > Hypolimnas misippus. The sequence goes on along the minus strand of JBBEEQ010000024.1, from coordinate 12,784,542 downwards.
AAAGAGGTAAATTTTGTTTGTAAATTTATATATTTGTATGTACGGGGGTATTCTTTGAAAAAAACTGATCTATCTTCAAGAATCTTTATCGTTGGCTATATTACATCACGCTACGACTCATAGGAGCGAAGTAGTAAACATAAATCGTAACCGCGACTGGTAGCTAGTCCAACATAAATTTATACGTAAGCAATGGTAACAAGGTACAAATTCCAATATTTAAGGAACAAACGTCTGACGATGTTTAATACCGTGGTTATGTACGAATTTACATTAAATAAAGAAAAAAATACTTCGCCCTGCCCTCCTTGATGTGGCCATTAATAGTCTTATCCGAAAGTTAATGTTTAAATCTGCAAAACTACTGAGAAATTCTGCTGTCCACCGGTCGGTCTTCAAAAAAAAGATTAAAAAATATATGGAAAAGATTTTAAACCCGACTCTCTGCGTGATCATGTTTGTTGTAAGAAATATTTATTTTAAGATAATTATTTTTAAAAGCTTTTGTAATTGTTGTGGGTATGTCGAAATTATTAAAAAATATTAATTAGGTCAATGTTTAAGTAATATTATTTTTTTGTATATTGCCAACATATTCATTATTTTCACCTGAGGTTACCTAAGAGATTAAACACGATCTCTTTTAATTTTGCAATATTCCTATATTTACTTACATAAATTATATTGTTAGCGACCCGTCCCGGCTTCAAATGGATCACTAATTAAAAAAGTGCACGTCAGTACTCAAAACATGTTATTTTATATCCAAATTTCCGAGTTTTTCGGATTTTACAAAATTTTGTTTGATACAATAACGATTATAGTCTATTTTACTTGACTTGTCTTTATTTGGTAATAATACCCTGAACGAAAATCAGGAAATTTCGAACGATTTTTGTCATTATAATTTTACATTATAAAAATGATTCAGTTCAATCATTCAATCGATAACGATTTATCTAACTCTTACGAGTGGCTAGAAATACGCCATGTTTATCTGCTAAATAAGACAAGTTAAAAAAAATAGACTATACAAACAAATAAAATATCTATTCAATCGGTTGAGCCGTTTTCAAATGACAATCTAAGGCGAGAATTACACATATAAGTTTTGCTTTCTGATTTTCATAAAAATTTACATAAGTTGTTTGTTATTACTTTACACCTAATAGAATTTATTAATTAGAAATTAGATCCAAGTTACGTTTCCATGAAAACTCTACGGACATTTAAATAATTGGAAGATTAGCCAGAACCATTTCAAACAGATATACGTATACACACAAATACAAAGTAAAATGAATGTACTCTATATATGTAGATTCCAAAGCTTTATTATGTAATATAAATGAGAAATAACGTTTAGATATATTCTGTTTCTACCATGGTCCGAATGTGCCGGAGTATTGAACTTAGGTGATAACCTATTAATAATATTATTATTTAATTAATTAATGTCAATTAGTCTATAGTATTTATTAAACTTATTTAATAATATACATAGTGTTTATAGCGATATTTTTGTTGTTCTAGAGAAGAAATGCGTTGCCAGTCTTATCTATATTACACTAGTTGAACCAGGAAAAGCTTTGTACCGCCTTAGAATTTAACTTATTATTGGTCGTTCGTAAAATGATTTTTTTTCATAACTTTTTTTTATTTCCGATGTTTTAAATAATCGAAGACCTTAAAAATCTGTTCGAGAACGACTTTTGAGTTATAAATGGTGTAACGAACCCGGCTTTGTTTAATATGTTATATAAATTATATAGATTATAAATGTGAAAGTAACTCAGTCTGTCTGACTTGACTGTTTTATGAATCGATTCCAAAAAAGGAGATTCGTAATGCGTAACGTATTTTTTATATGTTTGTTATCACATAACCCCGTTTTTTTTTTTAATTTTTAACCAATTTTAATTATTCTTATTTATTTTGAAAGGATATACTTTCAGATTGGTTTCACCGAATTGGTTTTGAAATCGAAAAAATTGTTAAATTTGTCGTGTAAGTTAACGAATGTACTTATTTCATTTTTGTAGTTAATTCTCTTTTTAATCTTTGGTATACACTCAGGGCCAAACTAATCTAAGTGCCGTCCTTTCTTTTTTTTTCGCTGGGGAATGCATTTACGCATCCCGCCTAGAAAGTTAGACGGGTATGTGGGACTCCTGCTGTGACATAGAGCACCAGACTACCCACTAAAACCCAGCGGTACCCTAATCGTCTTTGTTGGTCGCCCCGGGATCGCTGACGCATGCTACCGTGACGCCCCGACGGTCAGCTTGCTAATGCAGGCATCTTCGTCTAGAGAGTATTCACGGGTACCGAGAACACTCTCGCCACTTTGTGACAAGCGTTAAGCCTGTCTTTTCCGCTCGAATTACAGCGGAGGGAGGAGATTCGCATAGCGACGTCTTCTTTCCCCCGGTCGCCGTTCGCAGAAGGTGACCATCGCCGCCCAGCCCCTCTCACTATCGAGCATGGCATTGATTACGTTTGATAGTGAGAGGTCTCCACCTATAATCGTCATTAGGGCGTGACGCTGAGCTCTCCAAGCGACGCATTCACTTAGAGTGTGGTACGCGGAGTCCTCAAGCACACCACACTCGTGGCAAGCCGGCGATAATTCTCTTCTCGCAATCTGGTGCAGGTACTTACCGAAGCAACCGTGCCCGGTAAGCACCTGCGTCAGCCTGTATGTCAAATGACCGTGCTGCCTTGTGACCCAACGATCCAAGTGCGGGCGAATCGCCTCCACTGTCGCTATGCCAGCTGTGGGAGACCCCAAGTCTTCTTTCCACCTACGGCGCTGCTTGGGCAAGAACCCTGATCATCTTCCCTACTACTATTGGTGGACGCTCACCTCTCGCTCTTGCATCCACCCGGATCTAAGTGCCGTCCTGGAGCATAGTGAAAAATGCCTCTTTACGCTACCAATGTAAATTTAGTAGTAAAAAGCACTTTTTAAAAATAAAGAAGAAAGTTTAGTAAAGTATAATAATTTGTAATTGAAAATCTTTTTGCTGTCTTAGAAAATTTGCCGCTCCATTGGCCCCCATTGTCCATATAGCAACCAGTATTCCAGCGCATTATATACTATAAATTACGTAAAATCACTGCAAATAACCGTACATACACAGATTTTGACGCCAGCGAGTCACCATTAACGTCGCTATAGTAAGGACTCACTATAGCGACGTTAATGGTGATCACAATAAATTTTAAGTGTGAACTACTCGTTACGATATTGATTGACAAGTTGCGACAGTGTAAATAAACGCATAACTTTGCATCATATCGCGCGTTGCATGTAAATTAACTTTCTATAATGACAAACTTAAGTCGACAATTACATCTGTAAGTTTTACTCTTGTAATTGATATAAAAACCACTCTATAAGCTGGTAACAGATATCTAATAAATAGTTACGAAAGCTGTGTATATTAAAATCTAACTCCATCTGGTGGTTTCGCGCGGTTACTGCTTCGCTCCTGTGAGTCGTAGCGTAATGTAATATAGCATATACATAATCTTTCTCAATAAATGAGCTAACCAACAAAAACATTCTTTTTAATCGGATGAGTAGTTTCAGAGGTTACCCCCTAGATATAATATTACAGAAGACGAAATTCAACACTTTATAATATTAGTTTAGATAAGGCACTGCCAGTATTTTCTCTCAGCAATGAAAAACAGTTTACGTAATCCTTTATGAACGTCTGAGGGCAAAACTTATAAGTGTAATTCTCGCCTTAGTAAAAGCTTATTACCAAATCTTTTACTATTGATACGTTGAAGGCCACGTGCAATATGACAAATCAAATATGTATTTCTAATTATGGGGTTATGTATCTAACCTAAACAAATCGCCAATCGGACAAGCCGTTATCGAAAAATATATGAAATAAAAGAAACATTACACACACAAACACAATATCGTGTGTTTAACACACACATATATACTCTTTTCTTTATTTTTAAAGGCTGTGATCAAATTGAGAAAAGTTTACCTGTAGTCAATTTTGAAATTGGTTGAAAATTTAACTACGGTCAAATTAAGACCACTAGTTTTATTAAATTCAGAAACACAATAGCATGTAAAATTATAAAATCATAGCAAAAACTAATTAGATATTTATCCTTTGTGTATCATAATTTTAAAGTGTGTTTAATGTTATCAGCAGTGGTTATCAATTTACAAGCGACTAAACGATCGAATGAGATTCATATCAAATGTGCATTATATTGTTTAATGTAACTCTGCGCAACTTCTGTTGTTAATAAAGAGGTAAAATTAGTTTGTTTGTATGTGGGTAATCTTTGTAACTGCTGATCCGATTCAAAAAATTGCGTTAAATGGCCTTGAGAAAGGTAATAGACTACATTACATCAAGGAACGACTCATTGGAGCGGAGCAGTAACCATAAACGTGAGAAAAACCACGAGGGTACGCTAGTATATGCATAATACAGACGTAATTTGTTTGTAGCAGTTTTTATGTAGGTTTAAAAAATATTTTGGCGTAAAATAATCAATTTAATAAGATGATAGGCTATATTACATCACGCTACGACTTATTGGAGCGAAGCTGTAACCATAAACGCGAGTGAAACCGCGAGGGTCCGCTAGTATACAGAGGTAAAATTTGTTTATACGGAAGTTTGTTTGTAGCAGTTTGTATGTAGGTTTAAAAAATATTTTGGTGTAAAATAATCGATTTAATAAGATGATAGGCTATATTACATCACGCTACGACTTATTGGAGCGAAGCTGTAACCATAAACGCGAGTGAAACCGCGAGGGTCCGCTAGTATACAGAGGTAAAATTTGTTTATATGGAAGTTTGTTTGTAGCAGTTTGTATGTAGGTTTAAAAAAATATTTTGGCGTAAAATAATCGATTTAATAAGATGATAGGCTATATTACATCACGCTACGACTTATTGGAGCGAAGCTGTAACCATAAACGCGAGTGAAATCGCGAGGGTCCGCTAGTACACAGAGGTAAAATTTGTTTATACGTAAGTTTGTTTGTAGCAGTTTGTATGTAGGTTTAAAAAAATATTTTGGCGTAAAATAATCAATTTAATAAGATAATAGGCTATATTACATCACGCTACGACTCATAACAGCAAATGTTTGTTTATTTGCTATGCTTACTCCGAATTTTAAAGCGAGCATTATGAAATCACGTATGTTGTCAGGAGTATAAAAACGAGCTAACTGTATTTAATTCAGAAGTATCTTTCACATCCAAATGTTTCGAACATTTTCCACTTATCGACTTCAAAAAAGAAGGAATTTCAAAATTCGTTCAGTAATTGCGTATTTGGCTTTTGAAGTCGGTTATTTTTTTTTAATCTTGGTTGCACGAACGCTACTATAGCTTTAATATGGGAAGGGCCCGTCCAAGAGCAGGATCCGAAGAGGGAGGTTGTAAGTCCAAAATGTCCAAAAATAAACTAGTTTTTATCCGCGCAATACGCAGTCAGATAGCATTATGTTAAATGGTAATCTCACTGATTTAGAAAAAACATAAACCATTGTCATTGCTATTCGTTTAATAAAATAAGTAAGTCGTATACTTAGTAGGGGGAGGGTTCCGGACCCCCTAAACCCTCTCCTCTTTATAATATGGCCATGTTTGGTTGTATATGTGTAAGAAAAATATGAAAGTTAGAAAATACCAAGTCAGCATTATATCATTTACGTTAAAATATATACTTAGCATATAATAATTCCTACAAGATTGTTAGATGATGGACTTGTTTGACGATTACTAATAACTAGCTCTTGGTTCTGATTGTAAAATGTGACACTCGTAAAGCCATTAAATATATATTGCGTTAACTATTATTATCGTAAAACTAAGATGGCGCAAACTTGTCTACTCCTACCACAATGTTGCAATCTTGAAACTTACATGACATTAATATGATATAGAGTTCAAAAGGGAATACTTTTAAAGCATTATTTTTATTACGCTAACTATTTTTCTCAACTTTATTATCTAAAGTAAAGAAAAAAAAACCGAAAATTATATACCTAATTTGGTAAATACGTAGAAACGTGGATAACACAAAAAATTATATTATTTGGCAGTACAGAGTCGGTGCGTGAATCTTAATTGTTATTTTTTTTATTTTACTTTAAATAATTTAAGAATATTAGGTAGATAATTTAAATGTTCCAGCAAAAACCGTTTCTAAAGAAACAAAAAAAATTGTTTTTGGTGCGAATATTTTTTGCAGGTACTAATTAATATACGTTAAGAAACTGGAAATGGATGCGTTTATAACTAAATGAACTCTTGGTTAAAGATAATTACGGAAATATGACAAGAAAATGGAAAGTTGCGTGTGCGCCGCCTGTCGCAAATCCTTGTCTTTTACAACTGTTGCTCAATTTAAGGCATTCTATTTTAATATCACACGACATATATTTTTAAGACCGAAGGTTATATTAAATAAGTTAATTATTTTCATGAAGGACGATTGCGCCATCTTGATATGTAATTAAGTTACAGTAAGAATGTATTTATTTTTTTTTTTTAGCCAATTGCTTTTTCATTAATTAAATCCATTACGTCAATTCCATACAATGTAGTCTAAACAGTCAATTGTTATTCTTAACATTGTCTGCCTTTACCGGCGAGTCGAACGCTACCAAGATAGGGCACTTAGTAATTTGTACGCAGCTAACGTACTCTTGTAATGCAATGTTGAAAAGACTTCGTTACATACTCGTACTAGCTTTTTCTTGTGGGTTTTTCTGTATTCCACACTTCGTCAATCTCAAACCCTGTAGAAATCAAATTTTAATTATTTTATTGTTTCCAATATGAAGTGTGCTCAATATTTTGAAATATGCATTAATCTAATATATTTAAAAAACGTATTATTAGATTGATCTTTATATTAAACCAATTTACTTTTGATTCATTATACCTTTTATCAAAATAAAAACTGGTCAAGTGCGAGAAGGACTCGCGCACCGAGGGTTCCGTACAGACTTATAGAAATCTATATAAGACTAACCCATCTACGCCATTTGTGGTCTTCATCATCAGTTCCAACATAAGTTACTATCAAAAATACCTAAATCGGTATACGCTTGCCTATAATATTTGAGGAGTTCCCTCAATTTCTCCAGGATCCCATCATCTGATCCTGACCTGAAGACAATGGGACCACCTTGGAAGTATACCTTTTCAAACAAAAAAAAAATTTGAAAATCGGTACCCAAATGGCGAACAAACATAAAAAAAAATTAAATACAAGGTCGAATTGAAAACGCTCCTTTTTAGAAGTCGCTTAAATATAATCAAATATTATGTAAATATGGATCACGTCCCAAAGACTATTTTGAAACTACTTAGGAGCACTTTAATTTAAAACACAATCATGGATGCAATCCATGGAAACACAAAATTTTATTTTAAGTACTAATACACCTTATACTTTCAAAAAGGCAAAGTTATAGCGCGATTCAGGATACACCCAGTGCCATCTCTTGACAATTTCAATGAACTAACCTGTTGACTTTGACATTAACAACATAATTATATTATATTTTATTCTCGTTTTATTTTTATTTATATTCTACTACACTCCACTACCCCTGCACTACGTTCGTAAAATATTTAGATTTACATTATCAATCAAAATATCAAATATATATTAGTGTTGCCAAGATGAAAATAATTAGTCCTTAATTCGAACAAAACCAATTGTTTATTTATAAATAACTAATTATATTACTTATAACCAAAAGACTTATATGTGTAGATAAATAAGTAAATTAAATAACTCGATCTGTTTGAATTTAATTTAAAAATTTTCGTACTAAGTCAATACGAGTACTTAAATCAAATCGCGTGAAGCTCTTATATTGAATGTTAATTACGTAATGACGTTATAAATCAACGATAAAACTTTTAAATGAAAAGTTTATTTTATTATTTTTAGCGCGTTTTAATAATAATTAAAATAAAAATTTTTATTAATCGAGCAGAATTATATCACAGTTAATGTCATAATGTTGTAATAGATGGCATTAGCTGTACGCTGCATCGCGCTATCATTTTGTTAGCTGCGATATATAGATTGCATTGCGTTGTTTATAAAGGTTTGCTGCTTTTTAATGTTTTCGTATTGATACAAATTTCTTCTTAGTGTTTGTAAAATTGTTTTTTGACCATGGTCAACTTCTATGTTAATTTGTTACAAGTACATATAATTTTAATTCTAAGATTAATATATTTTCCGCTTGATCAATTTACAACTTGATACATTTACGCGTTCCTGAGAAAAAGGTTGAATGACAGACGTACAGACTGACAGACACACGAACAGAAATTTACAGTTTTCGGATTTTTTCCTTTATGTATACTAAAGGACCTTACTCCTGGCCAAATTTCATAATGCTTGGTCAATGGGAAGTACCCTATAGGTTTTGATTTCCTTGCGAAAACGTTAAAAACGCTATCATACTTAAAATATGTGATATAAATGACCGTATCTTTTGATTGCGTTAACTTAGAAGTTTGATTTTTTCACAGCTCTTAGTAATTACAACTCTGAGTACTTGACGTTGATAAAAATTTGCTACCTTCACGTGTTTCTGAGAAAAAGGTTGAAAGACAAACTTACAAACAGACAAACATACATACAAAAATTTACAGTTTTCAGATTTTTTCCTTTATTTGTACCATAAGATCTTACTTCTTGCCAAATTTCATCGGGCTAGGTCAATGGGAAGTACCCTATAGGTTTTGATTCCCTTGCGAAAACGCTAAAATGGTCAAAATATACGACATATTTTCCATTATCTTTTGATTGCGTTGACTTAGAACTTTAATATTTTCACGGCCGCATGTCATCGTAGACTTGAGTATATGATATTAATTTCAACATGATACGTCTATGCATTTCTGAGAAAAAAGGGTTGACATCCCGACAGACAGACAGACAGACAGACAGACAGACAGACAGACAGACAGACAGACAGACAGACAGACAGACAGACAGACAGACAGACAGACAGACGGACAACAAAGTGATCCTATAAGGGTTCCGTTTTTCCTTTTAAGGTACGGAACCCTAAAAATGAGAAGATGGACATAAATATCTTCAAATTTGTTAAGAATAGGTTACACATTTTTAAACGCCATTTTCTCAAAATTATGTCCGTAGACGTAGTGTTGTGTGGGGTTATCAACGTCCAATTATGGTTCGGGTTCGCAAGAAAACACTGTTGAAGTACATTAATTTATGTCTCTAAACTAGTGTAAAAATCATTGTTAGCAACAGATTGTCGCGTTTGACTAATGACGAGTCATCCATCATTCCATATTCCTGACGTAACAACTATTATTTTGATATTATAGAAAATGTTATATAACAGTGAACAAATTTGATTCGTTTATAAACGCAGGAACTGTATGTAATGCCTTTTTTACTTCTCTATGATTATATTATGAATGTAACCGATTTTAAATCATTGAAATGGTTACTCTTTGCTACGATTACATGAACGAAAGTGATTTGATGTCATTGCTGTTGTCCATTTTTAAATGGTAGAACCCGGGCTCTGATATAGTCAGTGCATTACAACTAGATGTATTCAACAACAGTATCGTATCTAGGTTGGCTCAACCGAGGCAGTAACACACTCACAGAAAATCGGCTTAAAGTAGATGATATAGCTTTCGTATGGTGAGTGAGAGAGTCGGAATCCCCTTCCCCAACCATTTCCTTACTTTCTATTATTTTACATCCCTTATTATTTTTTAAACTAGCAATTTATGTGTAGCTCGTCTAGTGCTGCAAATATTCAATAGCATTGGCATCAGGTGAATCGCTTGCTCACTTGCCCCCTGTTATTAAAGAAAAATTAAAAAGTTCCAATTCGGATATTTATCGGATCTTAATAAAATGTATGTATGGTATTCCACGTACCCTAAATAATAAGAATAAATCATTAAAATCTATATATTGCATAACAAAAAAAAACAGTCCAATTGAGAAACTTTGTTTTCGAGGTTATATTTGTTATATATGGTATGTCATGGTTAAACTTAGTTAGTTTTTAATCATTTTATAATTCGTAATCATTTAAAATATATTTTAAATAAATAATAATTAGCGTGTTGCCAGACAAAAAAAACAATAAAGTATATAAATCGATTTAAATATTCTCTATTTTTGACTTATTTTAAAAGATTGTGTATTTTCTAAATTGTAATTCATTATGTGAATTAAAAACTATCATTATATCAAGATTTTATTACTATAATTTTATTGCCGTTTATATAAGTTCTTTCAGCTCTGAGAGATGAGAAATGGCAATTACAATATTAATATTTCTTCAGAAATAATTTATGGCTGCGATTATTAATGTTTTGCTTAGGGTTGCCAAATATATAGAATATTATTAAAAAAACTGATATGTTTTTTATACGTTAACTTTAAACGTTTGTAATAATATTTAACACGAACGAAATATGATTATTATACCATGGATAAATTAGTATCTTTTTCGTATACACAAAATAATTTCAAAATTGTTTACAAAACCGATTCAAATTAGGTCGACTGATCTTGGTCTCTAATCCTACATCGTTTTGTGAAGTTGAACCCTTAAACGTATACTGTCATACTACTACATACTACAAAAGACGCATTAAAACCATGTTGAACGCGTGTCTAGCTAAACAGTGTTTAAAAATTAAACATTGTTTAAAATATTATATAAATTGCTTAACAGCCAATAAACTCATAAAAAAACTTATTGATAAACTGTTATACGCTACATTTAACAGCAAAAATAGGTTCTAAACATGTATTAAACTCACTTAAACGTATATTAATCTATATCTAAACCATATTTAACTCAAAACTGTGCTTAGACGCGGATTTGTAGTATGGATGTTTTAAACACGCGTTTAACGTCTGTTTAAATCTTTTGTAGTAAGGCAGATAATGTCTTAAAAGTTAAACGCTTATTACAAAGTTAATTAAAACATGAACTAAATGTTTCGTTTGGCTGTATGTTTATATTTTACATGACTGGTAATTACATACTATTTTTTACTATTACTTCATGAATGGTTAGTCTGTTCATATATACATATATATTTTATCGATGAAATAAAAAAAAATACACAAAGGAAAGAGGGCAGTGCACTAGCAGCTCTGATTTATTTCCCATGAGCAGAAGAACTCTACTTTCGATAGGGCCAAATATGAACAGAATTGAAAAGGTAACTTATTTATTACGGCTTTTCTAGTCGTTGATACAATTAATAATTGGGTTCATTTATAATGTGTCTAGTAAAATAAAATACTTTATCTGGAATTGGGGTATCGACAACAATCCGTAACATCATGGGCGTATATGTGCAATCTATAGCTAAACCCGTAAAATTAATATATGGCCTTCGTAATAATCTGCGATATTATGTATTTAATGATTTTCTTGTTGAAGTATTTCATTTGAACTATAGCTATATAATGACTTTCATGTTAATGTTATTGTGCCTCTTTCCACATGTTTTATAATTGGTCATATGGGCAAAGGTTGCTTGGATGAGACACTTTAGTGAAAAGGTTACCGGTTGCATTTTATGCAACTTTAACTCTTACTTGCGTATCAATCCAAGTTCGATTAAGTCAAATGTCCTTTCGAACCGATTGTAGTTAAATAATCAAAAAATGAATTATAAATACAAGTCGACTTTACAACAGTCAAAACACTACTACAATGTTTATGTAGCTATATGTACAGACATTACAAATATATTAGCCAAAATGGATTCTAGTTAAAATTGATATTTTATTTTGTTTATATTTCATTCGGTAACAATTTCTTTTTTTCGCAAAAATAAACGTAAAATATAACCGAAATTTTTACTCAATTCGCAACCCTAGTTAACCGTAACATGCATTAGATTTAAGTGAGAGGTAACTTTCATAACATTCACAATTACAGAGCTCTTTGAATCATGAATATTCTACCGAAATGAAAAAAGTTTAAAAAGTATAGCGTTATGTAATGATTTAGTTAATTGTTTCGGTGTAACGTTTCATATAGGTTTAATAAAATCGTAAAGAGTGTCTGTATGACATAATATCCAATAAATAATAAAGGTTAATCACAGGGAGCGTATTTAATTGTAACAGATAAAATAGGTTTTTTCTTGACAAATTGTTTAAATGTATACATATTTTTATATTATGCTTAAATACTTTTTTCTCATAATACTTTTTCATTCCTTTAGAATGTTCTTCATGTCTTCTAATTTCTGGGTTCTAAATGTCGTTAATTACAAATGATGTATAGTCAATATATTGTATCTATTGTGTATATTATACAATTGTATTTTTTTTTTCATGATTACTTCTGTTATTACGCACGAGGATCGTGTATGTACATACCGTATCAGTGAGAAAATTTCTAGAACTATTAACAGAAATTACATAAATTATCATTTAATCCGACTTTGTCTAATCGTAAAATCACTTTTCAATAAATTACGGAATAATTGAATTATTAAGTCCAATGTTAGATAACGAATGATTATATTTTTTTAATACATTTTTATTGAAACTAATCATAATATTTCATACTTTATTTTCGTTTTATTTATGAAAGAGTCATAAAAATAATGAAGTGAAAGTAAGTGGGTGAACTTTGGTAAAGGTCGGGTTTGATTCTCGTCGTGACAAATATAGAGCAGATTTTTCATTATATAATACTATCGACCCGCCGCGGCTTCGCACCTGTGCAATGTAGTTTTTTACAACATCACATTTCAAATCTATATAACAATATGCATATTTTATTATATTTAAACCTTCCTCTTAAATCACTCTGTTTAACGATGAAAACCGCATTCAAATCCGTTGCGTAATTTAAGAGATCTAAGCGCACAGACGGGGGGAAGCGACTTTGTTTTATACTACGTAAAGATGTGTGTAAATCGAGGCTGGAAAGAAAAAGGTAATCACGTATTGTAATATTTCTGTACCTACAGAAAGAATAGAAAGAACTGATTTTGTATGTGGAAAGTCCGGAACCAATGAAACTATTTTAAAAATTATGATACCATTCATTTTATGTATAAATACGTATTATTTTAAAAAAATCTACATGAACGCGAGCAAAATCTAGAGTTATTATAAAAAGAAAAATAATTTTGTTATGTAAAGTAAGATATTACGTGTATGTTAGAGACATTTAAAATTTTATATAACTGAAAACTACTAATATATACTATACTATGGGATATAAATTATAAAGAGTAACTGCACCGTCACACGTAGGTGATTACTTCAAACGACTTCATTACAGTGTTTGTCGTTCTTCCTTTAGCCCAATACTTAGTACATCATTTAATGTTTCGTATTTAAACAATAATATTATTCTTGCCATTACTTATAATCATCCGTAATCACGTTACCTTGACGAAACCACGATCAGTTTAAAACAATATTATCCTTCTGTGGATGAAATATTTTAGTAAAATCAACCTTGTATATTATCTCAAGGAGGAAGTTGGAAGTGTAAGATACAATATTTACATGAAATACACGGGATACAGGATGTATATACGTATTTTTTTTTAATATTGTTTCGTTGACATTAAATATTTATTTTAAAAATAAAATTAAAAAAAACTTAAATGAAACAGATTTTTTTTTACAAAGTACCTTTTTAATTTTTAATACTGATTCTGACAAAGAATTTACAATATCCAACAAATTGTTCTTAAGACCTTGTATACAAACAGAAAATTTACATTATATAATTTTAAAAAACATAATTTGAATTATGAAATGAATGAATAATTAACGAAGATTTTACATAGAAAAACAAAGATTACTATAGTTTTAAGTGATAAACAGGTTGACAAATGATTATGCGGTATTTATTGTCTGAGATCAAGAACTATTAAAATCCCTTTATTTGCAATTCAATGAATACTATAATTAACACTCGTAACTACACACAATTTCAAAAACATTGAGTGAGGTTGTTTAATGAAATCAATGTAATGTATTTTATTTATTTCCTATTTATGTTTTTATATTCTGAATTCTATCGTCAAATCAAAAACACACGATAGTTGATGACCCTTTCGTTCTACAATAACTATTGTATTGCTGTACTGTGTAGTTATTGTTATATAAAATTATATAAAACTAATGTGTGGATAAATTTTTCACCTTCAGCGAAATGGCCAAGCCACGTATTTTGACTAAGGTATACAGTTTGTAAAGTTAGGTCTTGTAGAGTTAGAATGTTGGCTCTACACGAGATCTGATAACTTTTGACAGTGCGAGTCATATAGTCTTGTCTTAGCAACATTTTACATTTTTTTTTTTTTTTTGGTGGGATACCTTTAATGTGGGATACCTTTTGGGGGTGTAAGAAAGCCGATTGTAGGCGTGCACAACAAATATATCCATAAACATCTATCAAAAAAAAAATTAAACGAATATTATATACTATATACAGACGAATACATACATACCTTAAAAAATATATGAATAAAATATAGTCATAATAGTTGAAACATAAATCCTTTTATACGGGGAAGAAAGTAATTTAGACAACAGAATCGCGTGAAGGAGCTCTTCTAACAGATTCAGGCAAAGTGTTCCACAGACGAGCAGCAACAAGTGAAAAGGAGTACGACATGAATCCAGATTTAGGGGAAGGTATGGATAGTGTGAGTAATTCAGAAGAACGTAGAGATCTGTAATGGGAAGAGGATAGAAGAGAAAATTTTGAAGATAAATACGTAGGAGCGTTAGGGTCAGTTTTCATAAAGGTTGACAAACCATCCGCATTTTCCTAATGTTCCTGGTGTCTTGTAGCGACAGTAATGATTTAATATGAGGTGAAATTGTCTGCTTGTTTGACCCTTTAAAACAAAGATAAGAGAAAGAACAACTGCAACAACAAGACAACTCTCAAAGTCACGATACATATTAACACTATTCAATTTACTTTGTATTCTTATATAAAAAAAACTTATATTTAGAACTGTTGTAATATCAAACTACATATTTTGAGTGTAATATTGGTGCCATAATAAATATTTATTAATTTTTAGGGTTCCGTACCTTAAAAGGAAAAACGGAACCCTTATAGGATCACTTTGTTGTCCGTCTGTCTGTCTGTCTGTCTGTCTGTCTGTCTGTCTGTCTGTCGGGATGTCAACCCTTTTTTCTCAGAAATGCATAGACGTATCATGTTGAAATTAATATCATATACTCAAGTCTACGATGACATGCGGTCGTGAAAATATTAAAGTTCTAAGTCAACGCAATCAAAAGATAATGGAAAATATGTCGTATATTTTGACCATTTTAGCGTTTTCGCAAGGCAATCAAAACCTATAGGGTACTTCCCATTGACCTAGCACGATGAAATTTGGCAAGAAGTAAGATTTTATGGTACAAATAAAGGAAAAAATCTGAAAACTGTAAATTTTTGTATGTATGTTTGTCTGTTTGTAAGTTTGTCTTTCAACCTTTTTCTCAGAAACGCGTGAAGGTAACAAATTTTTATCAACGTCAAGTACTCAGAGTTGTAATTACTAAGAGCTGTGAATAAATCAAACTTCTAAGTTTACGCAATTACAAGATACGGTCATTTATATCACATATTTTAAGTATGATAGCGTTTTTAACGTTTTCGCAAGGGAATCAAAACCTATAGGGTACTTCCCATTGACCAAGCATTATGAAATTTGGCCAGGAGCTAGGTCCTTTAGTATACATAAAGGAAAAAATCCGAAAACTGTAAATTTCTGTTCGTGTGTCAGTCTGTACGTCTGTCTTTCAACCTTTTTCTCAGGAACGCGTAAATATATCAAGTTGTAAATTGATCAAGCGGAAAATATATTAATAGTCCGGGTTCCCTGGCCTATTTTTTCACTTGATTAGTAACAAGCTAATTTTCCGTGAGTAGCTTCGTTTCAATGAGACGCCCAACTTTTTCCTATGTGAAAATTCTCGATTGTGGTAGGTAACAGGGGTAGCCTGCTAGTTGTCTCTGTTGTTGTGTTGTAGTGTTAAGTCTCATAGAAACGATGCTATTCACGAAGATTTGGCTTGATAGTAATTATTTTAATATCATGGATCTGTATTACTATTTTCGAGGGTAGGACCGGGATAACGTACCATGCAATTTGTAGGACACTATAACTGTTAGATTATATAAATATTAACTAAGTAAAAAAAAATCAGCTGGTTAGCAATCATTTTTGATGACCTTGTTTTCGATACATGTTGGAAGGAGGGGGACATTTTGATGAAACCACAGGACAAAATTTTTTTCGAATAATTTAGATAATTATCATTAGATTTTACAAAAAAATCCAGTTAGTAATAAATTTGTGAGAATCATCAAGTCAACATCTTTTATTCCTGCTACCCCTGTTACCTACCACTATCGAGAATTTCCGCACAGGAAAAAGTTGGGCGTCTCATTGAAACGAAGCTACTCACGAAAAATTAGCTTGTTACTAATCAAGTGAAAAAATAGGCCAGGGAACCCGGACTATAATCTTAGAATTAAAATTATATGTACTTGTAACAAATTAACATAGAAGTTGACCATGGTCAAAAAAACAATTTTACAAACACTGAGAAGAAATTTGTATCAATACGAAAACATTAAAAAGCAGCAAACCTTTATAAACAACGCAATGCAATCTATATATCGCAGCTAACAAAATGATAGCGCGATGCAGCGTACAGCTAATGCCATCTATTACAACATTATGACATTAACTGTGATATAATTCTGCTCGATTAATAAAAATTTTTATTTCAATTATTATTTAAACGCGCTAAAAATTATAAAATAAACTTTACATTTAAAAGTTTTATCGTCGATTTATAACGTCATTACGTAATCAACATTCAATATAAGAGCTTCACGCGATTTGATTTAAGTTCTCGTATTGACTTAGTACGAAAATTTTAAAATTAAATTCAAACAGATCGAGTTATTTAATTTACTTATTTATCTACACATATAAGTCTTCTGGTTATTAGTAATATAATTAGTTATTTATAAATAAACAATTAGTTTTGTTCGAGTTAAGGACTAATTATTTTCGTCTTGGCAACACTAATATATATTTCGATATTTTGATTGATAATGTAAATCTAAATATTTTACGAACGTAGTGCAGGGCTAGTGGAGTGTAGTAGAATATAAATAAAAATAAAACGAGAATAAAATATAATATAATTATGTTGTTAATGTCAAAGTCAACAAGTTAGTTCATTGAAATTGTCAAGAGATGGCGCTAGGTGTATCCTGAATCGCGCTATAACTTTTTTTTTTTTTGATAATACATCTTGTATTAGTACTTAAAATAAAATTTTGTGTTTCCATGGATTGCATCCATGATCGTGTTTTAAATTAAAGTGCTCCTAAGTAGTTTCAAAATAGTTTTTGGGACGTGATCCATATTTACATAATATTTGATTATATTTAAGCGACTTCTAAAAAGGAGTGTTTTCAATTCGACCTTGTATTTAATTTTTTTTTTATGTTTGTTCGCCGATTACGCCGCCATTTGGGTACCGATTTTCAAAATTTTTTTTTTGTTTAAAAAGGTATACTTCCAAGGTGGTCCCATTGTCTTCAGGTCAGGATCAGATGATGGGATCCTGGAGAAATTGAGGGAACTCCTCAAATATTATAGGCAAGCGTATACCGATTTAGGTATTTTTGATAGTAACTTATGTTGGAACTGATGATGAAGACCACAAATGGCGTAGATGGGTTAGTCTTATATAGATTTCTATAAGTTTGTACGGAACCCTCGGTGCGCGAGTCCTACTCGCACTTGACCAGTTTTATTAAGGAGTAATATTATACCTACTGTTCATAATAGTTTTTATTTGTTTCCGATTTCTTTGCCAACTCGTATTTTTACCGCTCGCGCTGCTGTGTTCAAAAAATAGCGCCGAAAACAATTTTAGGCAACTTATCTTTCCTACTCTTTTTACGATAATAATAGTTTTGTTATAAATTAAAGTATGTAATAACCATTTTTTTTGTAAATTTTTTTGCTCAAAAACTTCCATTATCCAACATCCTAACTGCCGTAAATTACGTATCTTTATAAAAACAGGGATATATTTAATTGAAATAAAAAACGAAAATTACGAAGCGCTGCAGAGCGTTACTTATATATAATTTTTATTTCTGCGCAACAGCGAATCAAATGATTTCCATTAAGAAGGTTTAATGGAAACTTACCGGCTTATTCGTATGGAAATTTGAATAACGTTACTAAGATATCGAGTCAAATATTTAGATTATGTAATTGAATCACAACTGATGGCGTTATATGACTTTATATAATACTATAGCTAGCTGTGTTATCGTACTAACTATAAATATCCATTATTATTAAGAAAAATAGAGACTTAAACATATATTTACATTTTATGATAATCACTATACGAATCATGTTCGTGAGGAATGGCGATGTGAATTACTTATATAAGTATTAAAATTGCGATTCCGATTCTCAAGTTAAAAATGCTCCAGTCCTTTTGTTACCAGTGAAAGCATCATCTATATAGATATGTACCTATATACAACGAAGACATGTTAGTTACATCATTTATAACTCAACGGTTGGGCCGATTTTTATGATTAATTTGTTTATTCTTTTTGATTTGTCTCTGCATTTTACAATAAAATTTATGAAGAAAATTGTCTATGGAATGGATAATAAGTTAACACAACATTTATTGGTTCAGAGGCGGTACGAAGTTCGCCATGTAATCATACTAAACCTTTCTTAATAATCGAGCTATATGACGCAGATTTTTTTTTTAAGTTGACAAAATTGTAATTTGAAAGACAATAAACGAATCAATTAAAAAAATAATATAATATAACTTTCCATCGACCTTCATATGGTTGTTTAAATAGTATTAATGGATTATTAATGACATGTAATTAGAATGTTACGATCTATTTGAAATTTCTTTATACATATAGAACAAATTAATTTTTCGAAAAATACAATAATATATGCAATACAATAATATATATTTACAATAATATATGCTGATAAGCAGTAATGTGTCAACCCACAAAATTCGGAAATATTGATGTATTGTATTATTACATCATGGATTTAACTTTTTCAAAAAATGTTCAAGTCATCTAAAGTAAATAAATACGGAAAAAAGTTGTCTTATTAAATGTTTCAAATATTGAGGTGTGTGCCATATTTAGCAATAAAAAATAATCTCATATATCAGAAAAACTTATTATTGGATAAAACTTTTCATTATACCAATATGCTTTTAATTCATTATTCATTTTACCAAAATAGAAATGAAAAGATGGAACAAATTTGTTGAGAATAGGTTTGATATCTTTAGACGCTATTTTCTCAAAATGAAGTCCGTGTGGCTTGACACATTATTGCTTATCAGCGCCCATATATCAACGATGTCTATATGTATGTTTCTTATGGATTTCAAAACTGCTGGATCTATTTTGATGTAATTTTTCTTCAGATTAACACAGAAGGTGATGTTGCGAGGTTTGGTAGTGATCGAATTAAGAAAATATTCTTATTTAGAGCATATAGAGACATTGTTACGGTACTCTATGGTACTTGATATAGATCGAAAGTACGTTATATATAAATTTGGATAGTGTTTCTTAAGTACTTTCCTGATTACCTTCGCGACCTTGGAAGGTGTTGGTATGTAGTTCATATCTCAATTCAATTCAATTCTTTGGTTTATGGCTTTTAGTTGTGCCAATTAGGCACATGTTATTTCGCCAATGTCACGTGGAATAGAGAAAACACGATGGAGATTGACCAGTGGGGAATTCATATCTCACCTTCCTAAACTAATACTATTTCTTTTTCAACATGGTGGCAAAAACCTTCACAGATAAAAAATATACTAAATAATCATAGTCAGCTTTTGGTAATGTAAAATTAAAAATTCTAATAAATTATAAAACATAATTCTATCGTCATAAAATTGGTATAAGAAACCGCAGAAAAAACAATGATTTAATTATAGATATCATCTATATATTTTTTAAATGATATATATGATACCTATAAGACAAAAAAAAATCGGTACTGGGCAAGTTTAATTTTTAAACGACTTATAAAAAAAGGAGGTTCTCAATTCGTCGGGGACTTTTTTTTATTTGTTCACCGATTATATTTAGATGTATTTTTTTTTGCTTGAAAGGTTATACGTACTCTCCCATAAGTCCTATAGAATTTTCAATCGATTTAATAGTTTGGTTTTTAAATCAAATTAACTCAAATAAGTATTTATCCGAGTGAACAAAATCTCTTCATTAAGGCTCCATACCCGAGGGATGCCAACTGGATCCTATTACTAAACCTCCGAAGTCCGTCAGTCAGTGGGCTCTCATGAACTGTAATAGGTGGAGTTTGACATTTGGGATGGAATGGGATTGGGAACAATGAAATGGAGTTGGAGAACAAATGGGATTGGGACCTACTAGTGTGGAGTCCTATGTACATCTCGAGCATCGCAAACTTCGTTTTACATTGAGATGCCAGACCAATTAACTCTCTGAGCGATCGATAAGACCATTTTCGGAAAGACGGCTTAGACAGTTCAGTTTTTTTTTATCACAATTACTTGGGATAACCATTACTAGAAATCAAATAGCCTAGCATAAATTACCACACACGTTTTTAAATTATTAGTTATATTATATTTTTTAAATTGGTCTGACTATTTTGCGTACCGGCAAAGATATTTTAAGTTTCCTGGTGTGTCTAGTAATAATGACGCACTATATATGAATATTTATAAACTAGACTTGTCTTTCTAAGTTTTTCAAGTTGTCGTGTAAAATATTGTGTCAAAGACCTTGAACAAGTATAAAAGAACACATAACTCGTAAGTAATGCACTTTACATGTAATTTATTATGACCTCTTGCTCTCAGCTATAGCCATTGGAAATGGAACAATGGTACAGAAAACAAATATATCAGTCAATTGCAAGCTATAGAAATTTTTTATAGAAATTCTGTCTATTTTAATGGGGCATATTCGTCATATGACGAATTAGCCCCATTAAAAATAGACACAATTTTGCACTTAGCATTTGTCATGTCATTAACTCTGTTATCTTGTTAAATAATAAAAGAAGAAACGTTTAGGCGGACATTATCTTGTGTTTACGCTACTTACATTTCTAGTCGTCTCCATCATTTGATTCCTAAAAATGTTATAGCTAAAATCTGTTATAACATTTTAAAATGTATACAATTATTATTATTAAAATATTCCTATTTTTAATGTTTCGTTTCCTATTTGATATATTACTATTTAATAATTTAAATCAAAGAAATATCTAAACGACTGTCCTTATACTTAATTTTGTGTTCTGCTCAAAGTTTAGACTATTAGTTGAAATCGAGGTATAACACTTCTTTTATCAGCTCTAGCCCAACTGATTACATTGAAACTTTATTCAGAACCTATTTCAATCAATTTATTAATGAATAATGATTTTCTTTGTCCATTCAAAATGCCATTTCTATTTTTGGCGCGTCTGTAAGTGTTATCAATGTTGTGAATTAATACATCTTTACCATCTGCATTTTAATATTATAGAGATGCATGCATGATATTTATTGTATTAGTATTTCGTCGTATTATTTGTTAATAACTATTATCTATATTAAAAAGTCGAAAAAAAAAAGTATAATAAAACTCATTTTAGTTAAATATACCTACACTTTTACGTGCTTTTATAGATAAATAAGTCGATTAATTTAAAATCCTTACCGGAAAACTTTAAAGATACTTAATGTGAAACAATTTTTTTTTTCAATATTTGTTAATTAACTGGGAAAAGGAATTGAATAGGACTATAAGAATAAATTGGCATTTAAAGATTTCAATATTTTTTTTATTTTATTTTACGTTCAAGTTCATCTGTAGGCTTCATTTAAATATTAATTAAGATTCCATTTTTAACTTTTTGTTACAAGAACTAGAAACAAGTACAAAGTACATGACAATTGTCAATAGCGTTCGGAAATTCGCAGAAATTAACTACTTTATTAAAATAATAAAAATGCATTAATGAATAATTTATTTATCGCATTATTTTACATATATACGGAAATATATCACATAAGGAATGTTTGACATTTATCTCTGAAAAATAAAGTGAATATATTAATAAAACATACCTTCATCAAAGCAAAACGTTGATCGTCATCAATGCCGACAACTGTGTTAGATACGGGAGCCATTTCACTTCAAAGTTTTTCGTCACAAAACACTAAAATCGTTACTAAACGAAATGAACAAACGTGTGGCTTGTGCGCGCGCGAAACCGTCAATGTTTCATTGACACACTGCGATTAAAACGTGATGACTAGTCACTCTAGATTTGGTGGGAGCTCTTGGTAAACAATCGACGTTCCGTGTTCCAGCGCTTGCGTTTTATTCACATCGGCTCAAAGCATGCGCGGTGTAGCGCCAAAAATTCTCCATTACATGCCAAACCGAATAGGTTAACTAAGTTAACAATTTACTTTCACTTGTATATGGAAAATAGACTTGTTTTCATTTATTCTAAACTAACCTGCTTTTACTATTTATAATAAATAAAATATAAGATCAGTACGTAGATAAGTAGTCAAAATTTATTATTTTTATTAAAAAACATACATAACAACATACATTATTAAAAAAGTTCAAGTTTTACCTTTTATGATGGTACAGAAACTTTCATGTGTGTTCAACTCACACTTGATCAGTTTTTATTTCATAAGTAATTTTATGACTATTACTATTGAGCCAGGTAAAATAAATAATTGATAAATTCAATTTAGTAATTAAATGTTTTTTTTTATAATGGAATAAATAAAAAATGTATTCAGTTCTAAAAAAAACATTTAATAAAAATTTATTTTTATTTAAATATTATTCAGTACATTTATCATAGATTAAAATTCACTTCATAATTGTAAACACAACACCTCCCCGTTCTGGTTCCTCATCAAGCACTTCCTTATCACTCCCCTCTGGATCGGAGTCATCAGATCTTGTATCATCACTGTCGGCCCTATAACTTCCAAATTTCGTGGTGTCATGTGGAAGTTCTGCCATTTTAATACTTGTCCGAGCTAAGAGTTTCTCTGCAGCATGCTGCACTTCTATTTCTTTCAAATGTTTATTGTGCTCTTGTTGTAGTTTCAGCGACTCTTCTAAACTTAAAGTTTTTGCTGGACCGTGAATAATAGGTGGTGGTGTTGCCGCTGTAACTTCCCAGTATTTGTTTCTTTTTCTAAGTATTTCTTTTACTGGCTTATGAACATCTGATATCGTAGTTTTATATGGTTTAAATTGGCCTGTCACTTTTGGCTTTACATTGACCTCTGTTTTTTCAACTATCTTTTTGACTATTGGAATTTCTCCAATGCTTATAAGATCTTCTGGGGTTATCGATGGTTTGTCGGGCTGTATAACCTTAACTTTTTTCTCTTGGGCTGTACTTTGACTGAGTATGTGTAAGACATCCTCTGGTTCACTGTCATCATCGGAATCTAGATATGTGTTTTGATTTTTTTTAACTTTACCTTCCCATTCTACATTTGCTATTGTGTCTTTGTCGATATTATTGATCTTCATGTTACTAAATAGGTGACAGGTTTGTTCCTCATCCTGTTTAACTTTTAATTCTATTTCAATCTTATCGAATAAAATACGTATCTTCTCTCCCTTATCGGCAAGTTTATTAATAAAAGATTTGTTGTTTAAGAGCTTTAACTGACGATCTCGAAGGTCTAACAATTCTGGTATAGTTTTGTTTGACAAATTTTCGATTTTCCCATCAATTTCACTCTTAGGAGGTGGCGGCAAAAAACCCGGAATTTTTTTATTTATCTTTTTCATGGTTTGAATTACGGTCATATTTAGGACAGAACATTAACAAGATACCTTATTGGATTGAGTTTAATTCTAATTTTATTACTGATAGTGAAGATTGTTTTCAAGTACACCAATATAGGAAAAATATTATGATGTGATTAATGCAGTTATGAGTCACTTTGACAGTTTGTCATTGTCACAGACAAATTTACTACTTATAAAAATTATATATTTAAAAAAATAGCCCATTCACGACAGGACGATCTGAGGATTATCTCATACTCAGTCTGATCTCATAAATCTGTGATGGTTTTGAACCAACCTCAAAAAAGATAGGTTCTATATTTGACTGTATATTATTTATGTTTGTTCACTGATTTCTTTGCCAATTATGGACCGATTTTAATTATTTTTAATGTTATAGTATAATTCCTGGTTGGTTATTAAACAAAATAGCTATTGTATCATTAGGACAGAAAAAAATACAAAAAAAATTATAAACATATAAACTAAAAAATAAAAAGTGTTACTTGATACTGACGTCGGATGTAATATCTATTAACTAGCTGATGCTTGCGACGTCTGATGCGTCATAGTAGCTTTATGCATGCAAAGTCTTAGCCCAATCGGTTTAAAACTGACAAACTTTCATTCCCTATTATATCCCCTCGGGGGTAGAATTAATCAAAATCTTTTCTTAGCAAATGCATACGTCATAACATTTATCTGCATGCTAAATTTCAGCCCGATCCGTCCAGTGGTTTGGGCTGTGCGTTGATAGATCACTATGTCAGTCAGTCAGTTATATATATTTAGATTATTTTGTTACTGATACCTTGATTTTCACTACATTGCTGCATTGTGGATATCACAAACAAAGATTCCTGATAGAGTTCCGATATGTAACATTGTCCAGAAAAAAATTGTTGTTTATTAGGTTTATAAGTTCCAAAGTAACTATCGTCGACTTTTTCAGTCACCGCAGAAACTGGCCCTAAGTAGACATAACTTTCAATTTCTATGCTGATTATCTTTAAAAAGTAAATTTATGCTATTCTTATAATTCACTTAATAAGTAAAACTGATTAAAATAAACCTTTAAAAATTGTGGGTTCTTATGTTTTTTGGCTTTTGTCGACTAACTTTCAAGTTTCAATAAACTATGACAAATATATTTAGTGGTTATATACTTTTTATAGATAAACGTAAGGTCAATTATAGGATAATATCTTATTATTATGTGTCTTTGTAATTTCAATTCAATTCTTTGGTTAATGACTTCTAGTTGTGATCGACAATCGACAGAGTAATATTTCCAAGTCATTTTTGACAAAAGTATTCAATTCAATTCTTTAGTTAATGGCTTTTAGTTGTGCCAATTAGACACATGTTATTTCGCCAATGTCACGTGGAATGGAGAAGACACGATGGAGATTGATCGGTGGAAACAAAACTATTAATTATCTTTAACACGTCTTTCGTTGCTGTTAATTCTAAACCAGAAAACAGAAAGTCTTTAGAAATGCATAAGGACAATTTTATCAAATTACCAAATTTCTATTCACCCCACGATTTCTGTTAGCCCGTGTGTTACGATTATTATTGGAATATTTTATAATCTGTAACAATCATAGACAAGTAAAATGTCAAATGTATCGATGATAATGCCAATCCAGAAGATTACGGAAGCCTCTCAATCGTTTAGTATTTTGTCTTTTTATATTAATAGTACATATTTTATCATAGCGTAAATTATTTCTTAAAATAAAGTAAAACGAAACATTGGAAACTGTTTTAGATATAAAGGAAAAGAATTGAGTGTTTAGAATGTGTAAATCTTTCTTATATTAGCATATATAATTACAGCGTTTTTTACTAATAAATCATGGAAGACGGGACGGTATGTACTTACATAGTTACCAAAATAAACTTTTAAAGCATCGATGAGTATATGAAGTATAATAACACACTTCAAACCATTTATTACTCTAAATTATGTCCGCGCGAAATTTGGCGAGAGTACCAGCAACATTTCCCGTTTGAAGAGAAGTGATTAAAGAAATGAAAATGTTTAAGTTTCTATATTTTGTAAATATTGTAATTCTATTTTCAAAAAATGTACAGTAGTCAACTTTTTAAGGTACCTTTACATTTGGAGCCAGTACAGCAGAGGGAGGCCTGCGACAAGAGACTATGGATAGGAAATTTGGATCTCCGAGTTAATGAGTATGTTATATTATAAAATTCATGAATATTACAACAATATTCTGTGCTAATCTAATTACCCAATAATATTTAAAAAAATCTTGTCTTAATGAAAGAATCACGAAAAGATATCAGTTATGTCTTTTTTACTATTATTATTTAAAAAGTAATTTGACCATGCAATGCACTTTAAAAGATTCCTGTCAGATTTATTTATGCTATGTGATTTTCATTACAACAATACATTTTTTAACCATGGTTATTTCAAAAATACATTTAAAGTTACTTTCCTTGATCACTCGATTAAACTATACCTTTTTTCATTACTGGTATCAATTACTGAAAATGGTTCGCGTGTACGGCAACATCGAGAAGTTTGACATGCTGTTCCACCGGAGTGGCCCAAATGCTGGGCAACCAAGAGGATTTGCATTCGTCACATATAAGCTGAAGCAAGACGCAATAAATGCAATGAATTCATTAAATGGTCAGCTTCTGGGAATGAAGAGGATATCTGTGAAATTTGCGAAAAATACTTCTGTGAGTTTCTCTTTGTTTCTTCTTTTTACTTTGATGAAAAATTTTTATGCTACGTAAGAAACCCAGTATATTGATTTGCATTTTGTTAATAATTAGTTACTTTTAATCTCTACAAAACCCAGCCATTAAATATTTGCAAGTTAGTTGTGATTTTGTATCAAAACCTTATACTTTTTCTATTTCAGGAAGATCATGATAAACCAAAACCTGAACTCGGAATAGCAGCTTTAAGTGGAGTGAAAACAGAGCTTAAACTTAGCAAGAAAACGGCCATCCAGTCCATCGAAGCCAAACTTAAGATGATGGAAAACATGAAAGCCGGAGACGATTTCGTTATTAATAAATTAGCAGCTAATGAAACACCAATAATTGCTCAATATCAAACAAAGCAACATCAACCACCCAATAAAACAATCAGTTCATTTAAAAGACGACACCCATATCATAAAAAAAGATAAAATAAACATAATATTTACTTTCTTTACTGTGAATGCTTAATATTCTCAATAACTTGTTCTCCTCGAATCTAACTTAATTAAAACAATTTTACCGAATAATCGACTTTTTAAAGCAATAATTATTCGTTTTGATCTATTACTCAGTAGAATTAAAATGTTAGCATTGGGTATTTATACCAAATGCAATTTGTATTAATTTAAATTTATTAAATAATTAGATGTTAAAACGATATTTTTACAAATGCTAAGCGGTATATTAGTGTGGAAAGTTTATGCGCTTTAGCTCTGTTTAGAGGGCCTGTAGAATTTAGACTCGGCTGATGTGTAATCAGGTTCTTAACTAATATGAAATCAACCAATAAGGGGGAACATTTACATCTTCATCAATGCCCTTAAATTTTATGGGTATGTTATATTAGTTTTATTAATATTTTATTTTCATTTTCCTATTTACTTTTAAGATTTAAGTGTTGCATATGCCTGTCATAGTACACCACACACAATAAGATTGCAGAATTGTATAATGCTGATACAACATTGTATCTCATCAATAAATAATTTCCTAGTTAACGGGTCTTGGAATTAATCGCGTTTGAACTTGTAAAGAAAATAGACACACCCAAAAGATTTTTTTACCAAGGTAGGCTAAACAGGCTAAAGTTTAGAGGATTCAATGTTCGTCATATTTTTTAAGAACCTGTCTACACTATAAAATAGAAAGTCATGTATGGGCTGTTAGTGAGTTGTGATGTTAACAGTATTCAATTAATATTTATTCTCTTTAAGCCTAATTTATAGCACGAAATAAGTGGCATTAAAATATACTTCACGATATTAATTTCATGACATTGGGTTTCACAATGATATAAAATTATTGCACGGATTGTAAAATTTGTTGTTTGTAAGTCATGAAATCAATTCCACTAATTTCGTAATATAAATTGGATCGTAAAGTTAGACCACTTTTGAGATTAAGAATAATGCCCTTGGTGTTCATTAGCTAGATGTTGGGTGTTTATTAATGAAGTAATATTTTGTGGCTATAGTTTATAAAATTAAAAAAAAAAGAACAATTGTAAATAAAATCAGAAATTGAATAAATAATTTTATTAAAGTAATAAGGTTTTTACAGTATCATGTTTCCTTCATCTTATCACATAGTGTTTATGTTGATCAAGTTAAATATTTTACATATTATAATATGAAAAGCAAGAAATATACTATAATTCTTTTATTTCTGTACGTAAGGCATTGAAAATAAGAGAACATTTGCCGAAGTAAAATAAACAAAAAAACAACCCACACAGGCGGACAATATAAATGTACTATAACAATTTATAATGTAAAAATTTATGAAATAAAAAACTTGTCATTTAAGCTAAATTTGAACAATTTTATCTATGAATAAAGGGATAATAATCACTTTGTAAATGCCTCGTACATTTAATGACAATAATTCAGTACTAGTAATTTTTCATACTAGTATGTATAAAGTCATTATTAATATAATCATTTGCTTCATTTTTATTAACTTTCAAAGTTCTACATTAATATACTCTCACTGGTTTTGAATCCTGGAGATATACAATTAGATAAAGATGTTGCTCGTTTTTGAGAAGGACTGGGTAGTAAGTAGTCGTCATCTTCGGCTTCTAATTTCCGTTTCAAACTCGTGTACTGGGTTTCATCATCACCATCTTTGAAGACATCTTTATATTCCATGCACAGTGGCCAAATAATTTTACCAGACCTGTTAAAAATATAAAATAATATAATAAATAAAATAATATTTTGTTAAGATAGTATAATTTAAAATTTGCCTTATCTACTAACTCTTAAAATGTATTAGAAAATATATTTTTTTGAAATAATGGATGGCTAAATATAAATTTATAAGGAATAGCGACAAATACTCAGTCTAGCGACAAAGGCCCTAGGACAAGGTACCAAAAACTGCAAAAAAGTCATGTGTATATTCAATTTATTATATTCCCTACACATGAATTAAGATTTATTTATTATGTACAAATACTTACACAGGCAATGTATACGGGTCGTATGGAAACCATTCGTCGTATTTCTGACCCATGTTCTGTAGAGAAAGTCTTGAATTCTTCTCTATGATAGCCTGGCAGTAGACAACTTGATGAGATCTCGTTACCGAGGAGAAAGCTCGGGTGACTTGAGGCGGACACGTTTTCAGAGGATTCAGTGAACATGTCACCAGACGAGGTAAGTTTAATGACTCGACGAAGTTTAAACCTGAAAATTATGATTAAATTTAATAAATAAATTAATATATCATTTTGTGCCTTATTATATGACAACTTCGTTTTCAGAAGACAGTTCGTTTCGCAGAAGACAGACAGACAAAGTTACTATCGCTTTTATAATAGTAGTATAGATTTTTACTAATCAAGAATATATAAGAAATATCAAGAATATATAAATATGTTAAACACATACATCACATCAACTTTTGTTCTTGTTTTAAATATTTTTTTTCAAAGTTGTTTAATAATTTTTAGATTGCAAAGACTTATTACCGTAATATTAAAATAATTTGTAACAAAATAACAGCTTTTTACTGAACATTTACATGGTACTTATACCGAAATACAATTTTTAAAAGTTTTGTTGTTCTACTAATAATCATAAACAACCAAAGGGCTGGACGAATGATAACGATTTCACTGTCAAATATTATAAGGAATAACTAAAGCTTTTTTTATGCTAGAAGAGTTATGTTGCTGAAAAAAAACCTAAAACACTTGAAATTGTTCGTCACGGGGTTAGTAGCCAATATGAAATATAAAAATATACTCACTTTCTTTAGTCATAAACAGATAATGATTTTTAAATGCAACCAAATAGAAAATAGCGTGGCATATCGCATGGAAAGCCCCATGGACCTTCGTATTATCTGCCACCGTAGATTCCTGTGTGGCTGTGATATAAGAATGACACCATTCTGCCATTGTCTTCAAATAGTGGATTAATCTAGAATTCGACACTCGTACACATCTTGCCAGTAATCCTGCCAAGTGACTGGCAGCGGTTCTTCTTGTTGCCAATGCCCCCGGCCCAAGTCCATGTAAGCCGGCAGCTACTATCCATAAGTTTGTGAACACTCTATCAGCACATTGCTGGTTTATAGATATTGAGTATAATAAAAGAAATTGGACATGTCTGTAAAAAAAAATATTATATTAATCAATTGAAAAAATAATCTTTTACAAATAATTCATAGTTCAATAATGTTGTGAAAATATGATATCTTTTATGTTCACTTCTTCTGAAAAATGTCTGGTTAATTTTTATCATAATTGTTATGAAAATTTACTGGAACCGTTTAATATTTATTACTTTGAATATGATAAACTAGCTTTTACTTGTGGTTTCCATTGGGGTAATCTAAAGTTTGTTATGATTCTAAAATTTCTTTTTCTATCCCTCAAGCGCAGTATTTTTGTCTGTGTCATAGGTACTCTATTTCCTATCTAATCATTTACTGAAATTTTATGATAATCAGTAAAGCAGTGAAAGCGAAAATAAACAAATGACTATTCATATTTAAAATATTGCAATATATTACATTTTCTATAAGCATTTTTCTTTCCTACATATAGTTTGGCTGGGGTGACGAAATGGACACGCAATTCTGTTTATCCTCCTTAAGGTGGATACTTTGGGATGAGTAAAAGGAATCATCCGTTGTTTTTCTATAATGTATTATGTTTAATATTAATATATTATGCTTACCTAATACCATGAGTCGGTAATATAACTCTTTCAAACACATTGCACATAATATTAAGCACCGGGTCCCTTTCATCCCCCAACCAGTAAAGCATTTCTAACATACAATGGTCTAGCGTCTCGCTGACTTCATCTTTTTCATCCACCTCCATTTCAAATATTGTATCTTGAACTTTATTCTTGTCTCGATCGACTATATTGGCATCCATGTCTACCATTCTGAAAATTTATATAAAAAATTATTCAAATGCACATTGCATGCTTAGTATTAAAGAATCAAAATTAAAAATGCCTCTAAAGAAAGTTAGCAGTTTTGTTATAAGTCTAGTCTAGTCTCAATTTATTGAGTGGTTCACAATGTACGATTTTGAAAAAGAAAAATAATGGTTCTATTAACATCTAACGATTTTAAATTCTAAATAAATGTCCGAATTGCACAGTAGAAATTGTTTTTCGATTTCCCAATAATATGAATTTTTGAATTAGGTCACTTTAATACTAAGCTTGTGACATATCAACCCTAATGTATAATTAACCCTGAGATTATGAAATAGACCAGCAGCAGCTTGGTTGTGGTACAAAAAGCAATTTCATAAAATTTAAGCAATTTCATAAAATTTAATTTTAAAAGCTATTTTACATATCTGTAGGAACTTTGGAATAAAAAAATTATAAAAAACATTCATTTATTAAATTTTTATTCATAATTTAAAATTATTTTCAAGTTTCTCAGACACAAATATATGTAAACTGATGTTCTGATTATAGAATTAGATGAATTTTAAGATGTTATTATTTATAAATTAGAAAAACCAATCTTTTGTATAATATGTAAGTCATTCTGGATTTTTAAAAGATCAGTTGATTTTGATGAAACAGGAATTTGCAGAGTTTATAGGTTACTTTTTAATGGTTACATCATAAATATTAAACAAAAAAGGTCTCCGATGCAAAAATTTGTAGATATAATTCATTTTGTTTTTAAAATTGTTCATCAAAAATTGTCTTTAAATGTATAAGCAATATTTGGATTTTTTTTAAAAAGGTAATTAGGTTGTTAATATTTCTTATAGAAATTCATGAGTTATGTAAAATAATAGTAATAAAGTAAACATTCAACTTAAAAAAGAAGATAATAATCTTGTGAAAACATGCGCTTACTTGTTGACAATGGTTGTCATAATTTGCTCGGTGAGCGAAGGTATGTATTTACTCATCCATATCAAGTTGTGAATATAGGCTCTGTTTGCGAAGCACCCAGCTTTGTAGTAGGGAAATTGTTCTATAACCGTTTGCATAAGAAGATCACTGGTCCTGAAATATATTTTGTGATATTTTTAATTAATTCATTCATTCAATCAGTCCTTTTGTCTATGAGCTGATGAGTGAAAAAACATAACAATATTCCCTATTAGGAATATCTACAAAGTAAAGTTTGTTCATTGTAATATAATTAATTATAGCATCTATCAGTATTATGCACAATATATTTTGCTAATTTTACAAATAAGCATAAAATTGATATATATTATTATTATCTGAACCAAACCTTTTTTTAAATTCTTTTACATAAATAGGAAGCCAATATATATATATTTATATGAGCTTACAAGATCCAATGTTTCATTCAATTCAATGTAACACATTTTATATTTCATGTTCACTTGACCCAAACATGTTTAAATAAAGGATCAATATGTAAATACTAATATTGTTTCTTAATTTCAACTGAGACAATTAATTTCATTGTGAGACAATTAATTTCATGCATGAATCAGGGATTAGTGTTTAAGAAGTTTATATTAAAAATTTTTTTTTTTATCAAAAGAGACTCAAATGTTATGTAGCATATTTCATTAAACATTAAATACAAATCATTATTAATTGTTAATTCATTTATACACAATGTAATTAAAAAATTGCAACTTTGTTGTATACCTTTAAAAATGCATAATTTTATAAACAACATTGTGAGTCAATAATATACATATAATCAATAAAATATATGGTATATTATTTTTTAGTATAGATAAAATTTTTAAATTATTATTAATTGGTGCGCTCCTGTAAAGTTGCTAATTTTCACTTTGTGTTAGAACTTAAGTGACAAAATTTATTTTTAATTATTAAATAAATATTTTAAAAAAGTAATCATTGAGGACTTACATAGGCATAACTGCAACAATTTGAGCAATTATTGAATGAATGTTTGACCATTTTGATACTATATCTTGTGGTGGCTCGCCTTTCCAGTTTTCACCTTCAGCTATAAAAATGACAGATTTTATAGAAAAAAAACTATATTTACTCATGAAATGTAATGTATGTAAATAAATCATAATACATTAATATTGTGAAAAAGGGTATATAAATAAATATAAACATGATATTCACAATAACATATTGCACAATATTATGATAGTAAATGATTGCAAACAAAGTACATACTATTACACATTATTTTGAAAAACTTTG
This sequence comes from Hypolimnas misippus, assembly GCA_037950945.1. Classification (NCBI taxonomy): domain Eukaryota; kingdom Metazoa; phylum Arthropoda; class Insecta; order Lepidoptera; family Nymphalidae; genus Hypolimnas; species Hypolimnas misippus. The sequence continues at coordinate 12,751,154 of JBBEEQ010000024.1, read as the reverse complement.
ATTCAGTATTAAAAAATTGAGAATTTTATCAATTCCACACTCACCTTTAAATAACTTAACTAAGGATGTCATTAGTTTTGGACAGTGGTAAGTATGAGCGGTCACGAGGCTTATGGTAAATCTGCTGTATATTTCTACTAAGCTTTCTTCCCGACTCGCCCACTCAACACAATACAATGCATCAAGAAATGGCTTCAATTCCCTACCTAATAGGACTACACAAGATGAACAGTCTTCAAACAAAATTCTAAAATTGTCATCATTCAATGGACAATCTCTCAAAACATTTAACAATTCATTGTACGGTCCACAGTTTCCATCTCTTATATAACTGAGTAAAATCTGCTCTATTTGATTCTTCTTAAAACTTATCTTCATTCGCGCTATAGCGGCCTGTCTGTCAAGCGTTTTACGCATCAAGGATGCGACACTTTTCTGTGTTGCGACCGCCATTATTTTTTGAGATCAGATGATAATGTCTTCAAAAAAGCAACAATTTCAGGCTGCCGTAGCAATTCGGCCTTTTTATGATTTAAAACTTCTCGTAATACGTTGCTGCTGTCGTCGATGAGCGTTGTGTGTGGATTTTGCTCAAAACTAGTACTCGGTTTGCTGTAACTCACTGTCGGTTCTGCGATTTCGATACTTCTCTTGTCTTTTAGATATGACTGTAACTTTTCTAAAACAATTTTACTATCTCCTTCTTTTTTTTCGGAACTATAACCTTCTTTGGACATCGCATAACGTAGTATTCACATTGTACCTACAGTTTATTTACGTAAGCCGTATAATATTTATATGTAATTTTAATAGTAAAAACAGTGAATTCAACCAATGGTTAATAAGTTTAAGGTTTTTTTTTTTAAACCAAAACAGAACACGTGCACAATTTTAATGCGCGCAACTTGTTGACATAATTTTATCATATGTGCATATCTGTCAATGAAGCTGACATTTATTTCAACATGGTTCGACGTTTCAATCAAACGGGATACTTGTACTAGCAAATAAAAAATACAGTTTTTGACCGATTGTTAGTGTCTTATTTTGTAGTAGCAACATTTTTATTTATATCTGTGGTCTCTCTCACTCAATTTCTCATTTTATTTTTCTCAATGAGTTTGGGAGGGGTAGAATGCGTGTGTACGTCCTATTCCGGATATAAAGTTTATTTTATTATTATCAGTTCGTATTAAGTGCAACATTAAAAATGTGTACATCATAGACGTTATATACAGTGTTTACGAATGCTTCTTTAGTATTTGCCTTTTGTGTAAGTGTCGATAATCATGCAAAATGGCCAACGATCTGTGGTCATGTACCTGTTGTACCGAGGCTCTGACTTGCTGGTTGCGTCTCAAGCTATCGCCCGAGGAGATCGAGCAGAGGTACAGAAGCAAAGAGATCGACAGAATACTTGAGAAAGATAAACAGACGCTACGGCGGCAGGTTAAATTATTGCTACTCGGCGCTGGTGAAAGCGGAAAATCAACATTCCTGAAACAGATGAGGATAATACACAAAGTGAAGTTCGAGCCGGAACTAGTGCGCGAATACCAGCATGTGATATATCAGAACATTGTGAAGGGCATACAAGTGTTAGTGGACGCGCGGGATAAGCTCGCGATACCTTGGGAAAACCCGAGAAATTTGGACATCGGTCAGCAAGCATTGCATTTCAACAGTACGGCTTCGCTGGACAGCCGACTGTTCATGCATTATGCACCGCATATACACTCGCTGTGGTTAGACAGAGCCATAAAGAGGGCCTACGACAGGCGGAGAGAATTTCAATTGGTGAGTACTACAATGTTACCCAATGTTTGTCATGTAAACAAAACTCATGTAATAGTTTCCTTTGTGTTATCCATTTAGTTTTCTGCTGGGGTTTAAACAGTGATTAATTTATTATTACAATAATATTGTATGGTCATTGTTTTGTTGATTGAGGACCTTAATCACTCATATTGATAGCAGTAAGGTGAATTAATTATTAATTACTGTGTCAATTAATTTAAGTTAATTAAAAAGGGTTAAAGAGAAAGATATTTAAAAGCTTTTTTACTAAATTTGTAAACAGAAAACAATGATTATAATTAGTAAAATAAATATAATTTGAATAAAAATAAAATATAAGTCATTTATTTATTTAACACACACACAATAACATTTTGTATGTGTCATGGAATACTTATAATTCTCTCTAGGTATTTGCATTTTGTTAAAAATTATTGAGGTTAAAGCAATTGACACTTGATTCGATTCATAAATTACACAATTATTACTGATCAATGAACCTTGTTCCATCTTCTTAATAAGATTGTAACACTGCTTGACCAACAATGCTCAACCTCAACTGTAGGGACTGGTAAAATGAAATTTGGGTGAGCTATAGTTTTCATTAGTAGGAAATTGGTAAAAATATATGTGGGGTGGAATGTGATAAAAAATTTTTGCATTTCGGCAAATTGAGAGTTTACTGGGATGTTAAAGCCCCCTTCTCCCCACATAAATTTTTTCACCAATTTCCTGCTAATGAAAACTAAAGATCACCCTGAAATTTACTGTTAATTTGTTACATAATAAGGTAAAATGGTGCTGATTGATATAGGCTTTTCTGAAATTCATCTTATCTTCTGGTACTTAATTAAAACTGTAACACTGACAAAGATTAAGTACAGTCTACAATAGCGGCTATAGACATGAAATGTTGTATAGGATTTTCTACTACAATATATATATATATATAGATTTTTAAAATTTCATCATCTTAAATAAGGAATGAAAATTAGTATAAAGTTTGAGTGTGCTTACAGGGACAGTTGGGTGTGCTTATAGGGACTACCATTTATCAATATTATTCATTTAAGATACTTGTCTGGTATGATTTAAATCAGTGCTATTTAAATAAATCAAGTTTTATTAATTCTATTAACTTTTACTGCACTTTGGTATTTAGAGTTCCCTCTTTTCATTTTCTATAATGAAAATTTGTTGTGTTTTTTAAATTACTCACTTCAGTAAATGCAGATTTGGAAAATAATACTCAGATATACATAAAATATAGCTCGTAATAATAAATCTTCCATTTGATCACCTCACAAATCACAATCACAAACATCCCTGATTGTTGTTCTGTTGTACTGATCTACATTATAACTCTTGTGTTAATCTCTTGCTATTCCACCCACCGGGTAAGCAGGGATTTGATAATCATCTGTGTCATTTTATTAAATAGATTTTAATTACTATTTCCAAAATACATTTTATTTTTATTGTTATACATATAAAAATATACTTTCTTATATCAGTCATACATATTATGTAATAAAAATAATATAAAATAATTGAAAACAGTCAATCTTAATAGTCAAGTCTTAATAATATCTTGAGAGCAATAACTTCGGTATCAAAGTAGGCAGCATATTGGCAACATAAGCCATGCATAGAATTCCTATTCAGAATGGTGTGATGATTATCAATAGGCCAGCTATTCTATCGCCTATTTACATATTACTTAGGTCTGTAGTATTGTAATCTACAAATAAAAATGTTAAGTAGATGTTGCTTTTGGTATCCGCATTTATGAACTCAAGTCTGGGTTGTTTTCTGATGGTTTACAATCTTCCTCAATCAACTTAACGAAAATTTTTATTTTTAATTCAATTGGTAGATTCTGACTTAGGGGTCGAACAAATAAACTAAAGAATTTGTTAGTTTTATATGAATTAATAGACTAGAGATGAAGTAATTGTTTGTATTTTTTATTTTTATTTTAATGAAAAGTACTGGACAGAAGTCCTTTACAGCTGCACTAAAGTTAAAAGATAAACACAGTGTTGCTATAGCAAATATAAAAAAAATACTAACTTGGGCGCTTAGTTTTATTACTAAAGCAGATTATGTTTATTACGTCATCATATATAAATGAAATAATTGTAATTGCGCTTCTTATCTCGTTGGATTAGTCACAGACGTTGCGTCATGCGTTACGCTTGCAAGGTTTCGAACACATGATGCCTGTAAGCAATACCTGAACTTGTCGATTTTAGACTGGGAATTTAAGACTATACATAGTTCTTGTTCTAAATTTGAAAGTTACATCTACTCATATTCACTTTTGTTTTTTTATAATGTCGATTTTAATATCGTTCTAAAATTGACATTCAGGTGTTAATGTAATGTTAATAACCTCTACGAGATCAAATGTGTGTTGCCATTTTATTTGTGTCACCGTATTTGTGAGGAATTTGAAACGGATATACATTAACCCGTCAAGATGATTGACATCCGAATTTAGTTCTTAATTTTAAAAGATAATGATAGCCTAGTTATATTCACAATCTGATTGGAACTTAGTTAAATAATTAAGATCTATAGGAGTTGGGGAGATGATAAGTGCGAGTAGTTTTCGTCATGACCCTTATTGAAGTACGTTAGTGAGGTAAAACGCTTGAATTAAAAAATCGGCAATTAAATATCAAGTTATGAATGGTAAATGCCGTGTTATGTTCTAATTATGTTTTATCATCACAGTAGCGTTAACACCGAATTATTTAATTTCAGGTCGCATAACTATGTGATGTCATATTAAAATTTGTTATAACACATAAAAGTTACTATGGAATAAATACACTCCCTCTTTTTTGGCGTGTTATTAAGTCAAACTCAACCGATCTAATATAATTATAATTATTAAGTACGGAGTTTAACCTTTAAACACGTTACGGAACATTAAATGTAAATTAAGAGCGAATTTCCACGATTTTGTACGTTCGATAAAAAGTTACAATTAAATAGACACATCATTCCGTACACAATGGTGTTTGTAATCAAGTGTGGAATAAATTTTATGTACGTGCCAAAAGAACCTCCGTTTTGGTAGTCAAGTCGATTTAAATAAAATAATGCGAGTTTTCCTCCTTCATTATTTTGTACAAAGTAAACGTATATGATTAATATTATAATTTTAGTAATTTTGAGGGTAGTTATAAGAAAATCTTTAAATTTTGCGAAAAAATTAAAATTGAAAAAACATGTTTATACTTAATCTTATGAATAAAATACAGGCCATTCGTAATATGGAAAATGTTGAATTAAAAATACCATTTCTTCAATTGGTTATTTTTTTATTATATTACGAAGAAAGATTATATTATTAAGATTTTTAGGTCTGCTTTGTTGCAAACAAAGCAGAAATAAAAATCATAAATCGTTTCTTTAATCGATGACACGGCCTGGTGGTCTACCAATAATCTATGTGTGCAGACTTAGTGTTAATGTAATTTTTTTTACGTTATGAAAAAAAAAAACTTTATTTTATTTTTACTTGGCAACACTAACACATTATTTCCTACATTTGAAGATCAAAGATCTTTCCAATGCAAGAAATGTACATGTACTCCAAGGATAGAAAAACATTGTCTGTATTACCTGCAAACTCCCGCGCAGCTCGTAAACGTCGGTCTGGAGAAATATGTGTTATAATATGCTAAAATTTGTTACTTGTTCAGCTACCTGCATTTCGTTTAATATAAATAAATCGGATTACGTGCGAATAGCAGCAAACCAATGGTTCTGTATGGAATTTATAATATTGTTATTCATAATTTGTTTCCGGTGTTATTTTAATTTAAATAAATACGAAAGTGTCGGTTTCTATTAAAAAAGTACTGTTAACATAGAAATGGAAAATTATTTAGTTTTTGTTTCTTAAAATGATACCTACTAAGATGTATGAAATGATCGTATTCTTTATAATTACTTAAATCCCAGTTCATGTGAAGTGCACCGTTTAAAAATGTATCCTTTTGTTTGAAATTAGTTTTGTAACAAAAGGAATATTTTATTGTCTTTCTGTCTCTCGGGTAGGAGTTTAAATTTGCTCTGGGATTGCAAGTCAGGGTTGTTAGAATGTTGACCTTTGTGCTATAAAATCTAATATTTGATTTAAAATAGAAAGAGTAGCGTGTGCCGTGAATATAATTTATTAAGATACAGTTTTGTACAATGTCATAGAAACTAGCGTGCCAGTTGTAAAAGTAGATCGTGCTAAATGATTAGTTGAAGTGTAATGGCTCCACTACACGACGGTGTAGCGTAATGGAAAACTGCAGCGGCCCACAATGTTGATGGAACTTATGGGGCAAAAACGTGGCCAATGGCCTACCATCGGAATAGCAGAAAATACGTTATTATATGTATATGGAATAGTAATTGGCGGCGGTAGAGAGTGGTACAAAGGGCATGTTACTTAAAACGTCTAGTCTCGTCTTGAAATCTGGAGCTCCTCAATTTTAGAATTTCATCACAGGAAAAATATATTGGATCTTCTAGATTTAAGCGATGCTAAAATCATAGCTAGCTTCTTTCTGTGCTAAGGTTTGTAAAGTCCAATAGTAGTAGTCCAAGAGTAATTAAGAGGCTATTGAATTTAAATAAGTTTGACAAAATTTTTTTTGGTAAAAATTTGAGTCTTCTAGAATACTTCGTATGAACAAAATTAAAAATGAAAATCAATATGTGAAGATAGCATGACTTCACTTTGTCTATATTTAGTAATAAAATATAATTTAGTGTAATGTATTTAGTAAAAAATTAAAACTATTCCTGTTCTAAACCCTGGTAAACGATAGAATAATTTTAGACGCAATGCGGTAGTTGCAAAATCGAATCTGCATTCATTAAGAGTTTAAAACTACGGCGTGGTCGATATGAATATTAAGCCACGGGAACTGGAGTGGCAAAAGTGACATTTAAAGAAAATCGGCTATGGTCTACAACATAATACCGTACCCAAAATATATTTTTCTATCCACATAGATCGTACACGCATATAAAAATCAATTATCGTGCATTTATTTTTTAAAAACTCGAAAATTGTTCGACTGATTGCAATAATTTTTGTTTCTTTATGTTCGCCTCAATATTGAGATGGTTTAAGAAAAAAGAAAATTAGAAAAAACACAAAGAAACAGTCGATGATTCTACCGAATATTATTAAATAATTTAACTGTTGTCTATTAAAGTTTGTGAATATTAAACAAAGGTCACTCTGTTTTATAAGAAAACCATACCAGTATTGTATCTTAGGACAGGCGTTTTTGAAATGATAGGTCATAGTTTCACATGGCCTCATAGGAAGCTGATATATCATTTACGTACGTGTCATATATTAAAATATTTCATTAAAATAAATTAAATGGAGGAATGATTGGTTGAAAATGTTTTTAGTAATTTCTGGTAATTGAATTTAAAAGTTTGTGACTGAGTGTGTATAATTGTTACTTCAGTAACGGTTTAACGAATTTAAGCGAAATTCGGAGTAAAGATAGATTAGGAATAGAAAACCAGAGGCTATTTTTGAGTGAAAATTCCACTATATGTGGATAATAGCATTTTCTACAGTCACTGCCACTGTCGCATTACATTTTATAAATTCAAACTAGAATCATGTATCATAAATATCCTATCTTTAAAAGATTTCTGCGAGTATCGTTAATTAAAATTAAAAAAATAAATTACATGTTCTAAAATAGACCGGTCTGAGTTTTTTCCCCTTAATTTAAGCCAAGAATTCTAAGAAGTTTAGTCTAATTTATGCAGTTGTATGGGTTCGAAGGCGAAAACATAGGGTTTTGTAATTGACGGTACCGTTTCTTGGAATCTTGTTAACATGTTGTTAAAGAGTATATCTTCCGGACAAATATTTATAAAATATACACTATACTAGCTGACGTTGTCTTGTCTAAATTTAAGAATTACTCATAGTTATTTTTCTATTCATCCGGAACGGTGGGAGAGGTACTGTAGGTCCTTTTCTGTACCACTGACAACATGTACTGTGAACTAGGGATAGGGGAATTAAGAACAATGGGGATAGCTCTTTATATGCCATCAAATAATTATTCGACTTAAGATTATTTTTTGGTTCTATTTTAAAATATGTATTTATAACTTAGTTTTCTACTACATCACATAACAAATCTTTGAATTGTCGAATTTTCTCAACGATAATATGCATGTATTAAATATATAAAACATCGTCTGGAATCACTTGGTTTATTGATGAAAATCGAATTAAAATCGTCGCGTAGTATAAAAGATCTAAGCGTACAGACGACAGGAAGTGACTTTGTTTTATACTACGAGAAGATATCTTTCACAATTATACTACAACCATATTTTGCTGTAATTTTTATGAGAACAGGAATACTGAATCATGATTAAAGTAATAAGACTAGGCTAAATGTTGTATTTCATCAAACTGCAAAATCATAGAAATCATTAAAATGTTTTTTATTAAACCGTGACCATGAAAACCTTAATCGTCCAATAACAGAAGCCTTTATTTATGATTATTGAAAGAACATGCGTAATTCTTATTACGGCAGTGTTGTATCATTCTCGTACTCTATCATTAAGTACGGGTATAATGTATGCGCAGGACTATACCACGATAATAACCCATCCGCATGATTTCATAGCTTGTCGTTTTATAATCGTTTTTCTATTTGTTGAAAATGATTCAGTTTGTTTGGAATTTATTTATGTATTTTATACTAGACATGAGTCTGATAGGACTTCCAATCGGCGATATGGTAAATGGATGAATTCCTTTTATTTCGTTATTTATTTCATCGCCGAAGGGCCAAAACTTAATTACAATCGAAAAAAATCATAATGCGACGTTGCGTCTTGATTTTTAAGCGACTTCAAAAAAAGGAGTCTTCTCAATTCGACCGTATATATATATATATATTTTTTTTATGTTTGTTCGCCGATTACTCCGCCGTTTGTGGACCGATTTTCAAAATTTTTTTTTGTTTGTTAATGTGACGTCTTACATGGGCGATCTAATGCGAATAAAATTGCGTTCACATGCGAATTTAAAGCGATGCGGCACCATGCGATGGCTTGTTCTGCGTGCACGCGAATCGCCCTGTTCTGAATTACCTAGAAATTTTCGAAAATTTAGAAACTACTTCCAACATTATGAACTAAAAATAACGACTTCAGTAACTACATACATAGGTTGTATCGACAAAGTTCGCACAAAAACATCAAATTAAATGAAGACGTTCGCGACATCTCGCGCCGCGCCGTACGGCTCGCTGCGTTCTTTTGGTAACTTTCAAACAATTATGTATAATGTTCGCGCCGCGCTGTGTCGCATCGCGTTCGCTTACGACCGTTTTAATGTTTTAATGTTTCAAGGCTTCGTAATGTGTGTTAGGCGATAAATTGAAAAAAAAAACATTTCATATTGCTCACTAATATCAAGAAATCCAGTATGAACTTTCGTGCGTCCAGACTTATCGGTTCAGGTCGTGCGTTGTCTGTCTGTCTGCGCTAGAGCTTTATTATGTATGCATAACAGTTGGAATTGATGAAGTAACAAGTTTTATAAATGATGGTAATACGTTAATAAACCTGTTTTGTATCCATTTTGCCCGATCTACATACATAATGATATGAGATACGAGCGAGTCATTAAACTTTTGACTAATTTCGTATCAATTTCGAATTAATGACTTGAATTACGTATTTCTCTGTCGGTTTTATTAACATTATTTGTCTATCTATAGGATCATAACTAACACCGTAACACATGTTTTAAATGCGATTATTTTGATTATTTTAACGTTCGATATTTTTCTCATTTCATTATTATCAGCTGTTAAAGTAAAAGATCTCTGAAACTTACAATTGGTAAACTTAAAAAAAGAGTAATCATTTATGTATAATATAAAAAATAAGAAAAAGATTCAAGGATATCTATTGGCATTACGTTGTTTGTCGTAGTAAAATAACACCTAAATTTTTCAATTATTTCCTAAAATTTTTGTTAAGCCATGCCCAAGCCTTGTAATCTTGAAATTGTAAAACTTCCTGAATATTAATGAAGTGGTTTTCGTATTTATGTAAAATAATATTTTGTTATACAAATGTGATCACTAATAATGCATTAAGTAGATGCGTCTTAGTTGGTCATACGAGTTTGGACATGCTGAATTTGAATTACACCAATTATTAAACAGGAAAGAGGTCATTTAGACATGGAACAAAGGGTCTCTTTAATCTCAACCATTCTAACCAAGAAGTTAATTTATTGAATATACAGAATATAAGATTTCCCAATTTAAATTGATTTAAAATCCGGACGACTGGTAGACAAAGTGGTCATTGCAATTCTCTGCTATGCTAACGGCCGCGGTTTCTATTCGCCATGCGGATTTTTGTTGTATTTTGTGTATTTGGTCCGGACATCCGAAACGGAACTGCTTTCAGTACATCTAATACGAGTTTTAATAGTTTATGATGACGTTATTTTTAATCATTTTTTCATACATAGATAAGTACAAAAATAGTAAAGTAAAGTAGTTAGAGCCTACCTATTGCCTCTTTACTACAGTTCGTATACCGGCTGGCTCGACTGGAACAGTACCTCACTCTCGCTAAACAATTAAGTAGATAATATAGCTGCCTTACGGTGAGAGAGCCGGAAGCCTAACCCACACGTATATTCCTTTCCTTACTATCATCCCTTATTGCTTTCATTTTAAGCTCTGGTGCTGCAAATGTCCATGAAAGTATATCTTGAGACTAAAGAATTCAAACAAACACAAAAACTGTTCAGCTTTATTAGTAGAAATAAAAAATAAGTTATTAGTGTTTTATATAAATGTTAATTATTGGTATAAAAATAAGTTTAATTTATTTTAAATTCCAACAAAGAGTGCAACTAATGCGTGCGCATTTACACCTTGCTCGTGAAATGTCGTTACGACTTAAGTTTATCGTCTTTGTTTCGAAATTAATGATTCATCACGTAAAATTCTGTTTGGTAATACAATCTATGATTTCCAACTATAGATAAGATTTTTATCTTTTAAATGTCTGAATTTATTGAATGCTGGTTTCACTTTTGATGATCGAAGCGGTTATTAGGGCTTAATTATGACAATTAGGAGAAGAACCTATTCTGGAACAAAGAATGCTCTGATATCATAGTAACGACATTGACCAGCTATTAACCCTATAGTTAGTAACTTACTGTATGTTAAATATATATACCAGTTAAAACAATGTGCACGCTATAAATGAAGGTTTTTTTTTTAACTAAAATTTATATTGGAAATACAAAAGGTTGAATTTGATCAAATCGCTTAGATTTCGGTCCTTGTTGAAGTGTTTACTGCCTTTGAATTGATCGTGAACCATTTCGTGCCATACCATGTGGAGTTATGGTGTCCACTTCAATTTGATAAGGCTCACCTTAATATACATTATTAAATAAAAAAAGTTGAAATTGCTCAAACCAATAAAGGTTATGCGTCTTAACATCGATGTTATAATAGGAGCATATGGGTTTAATAGAGAACATCCTGCTTTTTTTAATTTGTGTAGAAACTAGTCTATTTTAAACGAATAATCAGACGTAAGTCCTGCTTAAATCCATTCACGATTTCTAAATTTATGTTCGGGTTTTAGTCCATTAAACATCCTCTTGACATAATTTCTCACTTTTTTAGTATATGTACGGATTTTTTAAATAAAAATATACGTAAAAGTAATGCAGGATTTTAATGCAAATATCATTACATATTTTATCTATATTATTTTATTCGATTTTGGTTTATTTTCGTCCGTGGATCATTATTTATCAAGTATGAGCGATGTTTGTATTAAGTGCCCTTGATTAAACATCACTTCTTCATTTCGAAAATTCTTGGAGGATAACTGTGTATTTTTCTTTCAAAGTTAGTATTATCAGTTTCGCGAAAATTTCCCTCAGTCGTTGTTGAAAACAGGAAAAGCGTTTCAACCGTTGGCGTTGATAAGATTGTTTTAATTGTATTTTATCAGAAATACTCGTCGCAAATAAAGGCTTTATGTTTACCTATTCACCGTATCGTCGTTAAAATTCCATTTACTAAACAAATTTCGCATGATAAGTTTTTCTTTTAATTTTACCAGTTACTCTAATGGCATATTTTTGTTTGTTTTATTTTTTTTCTTACAAGTAATTTGAGAACTTCATCTAAATTTGTAAAAGGAAATTCTTTACATATGTTTAAACATGTTGAAATATTTATCCTTGTTATTTTCCTTATACAAGAAAACACTTACAAGATTAAAAAAAATGAAGTAATCTATTGTTATAGACTGTGATGATATAAGACTCATTTCAGCGTTTTTATTTCACTTTAAAATGAAAATTTATAATGTATGAAATATATAAGTACTTTGAAGAACTTAAGAATTGTATACGTTTTTATGTTTAACGGTTCAACATACCTACACATACAAAATATTTGCATCACAGTGTCAAAATCATAACGTTTGATACGCGGTGCAGTTACGTGACGCACTAGATCGGTGACTGGTAGTTTTGGACCGTGTTTGGAGCGTCACTTTTCATTGTGATCGTTGATCCAACTCGGGTTGTAGGTGTGACCTCATCAACATGACATCCTTTATTGCCTTAAATGCTTGCTTTATTATACTTAACATCTTAAATTATTCTACCATTTTCTTTGTCTCACTTCCAATGAAATTTATTATGCAAATGTTTGTTTTCTTTCCACCGGTACGGTTTTACTTCAATAAATATCGACAAATTTGTTTAACTCAACGTTTCCTTTGTATAAATATTGTTCAGTCAACAAAGATACATTAGATAAATAGGTATGTCGTACGCAGAGATGAATCTGAATGAATTGAAGGCTGAATAAGATGGTATTCAATGAAATGCGTTGTAAGCTCGAACGGTTTCGAGTTCATTCAATTTATTTTTGCTCATTTAGGCTAATAGTCTTGTTCTAGAATTTTAACCGTATGCTGTTTATTGTGCGTCTAATATGTTAGTTTAAGCTTAAATCATAGGTACGCAGATTGATAATGTTAGTATCGCATGAAAAGGATAGTAAAACTTTGAAACGAATTTTCCAGATCAATTTAAAAGTAAATATTTATTGGGAAGTCAGTTTTAACCTGGAAGAAGATTATTAATTAAGAAATATACCACCGAAGCTCGTGTTCCATATTTCAAATTTTGCTAGAATTACTGTATTTGCAATTTATTTGAGCTCGTTTTATGTCCTAAATATTCACGCACGCTACTGAGACGTTCACAATACTCGTTTCTTGTCAAAAATTATTCACAGAAAAGGTGCTGTCGAATGTTTTATTGTTTCAATCTTGGAAGTCATTATATTTTTGGAAGTTTAAGGTTAATGCTGTCCTGCAATTTGTTGAATGTCACAAATAAAAATTCTTTCGCAAGTAATGTCACTTGAATCTCGTTTACCTACAAACGTGTTAATGTGCGCATTTATCTTTGCTTGCGTGTAAAGTAAGTCAGTCGTTTTGGCTTCAATCGTCTCTGGAGCTGGTATTGATTTTCATGAACGTTGCATGTTACGTGCCAGACATTTCAGGACAAACGACTTGCTATCGTGTTTCATAGTTTTACTAGCTGAAACTTTGTCTGTGTAGTGTGGCACATTGTAATATCGATAAAATGACAATGTACCTTATATTCAGGATACTTTTGGTCATTCGTCATTGATAAAAGTAATAGTATGATGCAAAAAAGCTTAATTTGATATTTTCAGAAGTTTTGATTTTGAATTTATAGGATGTCCGAATTGAAGTGCCATTTCTTATAGAAATATTATAATATGAAGAAGCAGAATGAGATTTTTTTTACAGTTTACCCCTTAAAAAATTACTAAATTTCAGATGGTTTATGTGTTTTTTTATGTTCTAAAAATTAAATGAAACATATTTCGTTTCCAGAGTGACTCGGTGAGCTATTTCTTCGGGGAGTTGGAGCGTATAGCGCGGCCGGACTACGTGCCCTCTCATCAAGACATCCTACACTGCCGGAAAGCCACGAAGGGCATCACGGAGTGTACCATAAACATTAACAACGTGCCATTCGTATTCGTCGATGTCGGTGGACAACGGACACAGAGACAGAAATGGACGCAGTGCTTCGATTCCGTCACGTCGATACTGTTCCTAGTATCGTCTTCGGAGTTCGATCAGGTCCTGTCGGAAGATAGGTATGGTTCCATTTCATTTGTCTTTGGTTTTTATTAATGATTATTCATATAGTGCTCATGGAATAGAACAATTTTAATTTTGTGGGCCCGTGACAATGATTAATGATGACAATGTAATAATTAGTGTATGTTTAAAATTGTTTTATTCCAATGTTACTTTGAAGACTATAAGAGAGATAAGTTGCCGACTTTTGGACGATTCCAATATTTACTTATTATTAACGTCTATTCTAATATATTAAAAATACTGGTTATGTTTATGATTTTCGAACCAGAATTGTTTCTGAACTGTAAACATACTTTTAACATTTGACATCTTACAATATATGAATAAAACCCACGTGTTTAACCAGCATAAATAATACCTGCACAATAGTTGACTAATGCGTCAAAAATGTGGCAATTTCGTAGAAAACGATAAAATGCTTGCGTTTTTATTTTGGTTACTTATAAAAATACCTGCGCTTATAATGCTTTTATAGTTTTTCGTCTAATTGTGTTTTTCTGTAGTAGACTTTGTTCCATCATTGAATTTATAGTTTTAATTATTTAAAATATGTAATGTATCATATTGGTATTCACAATCAAAACGATTATGAATTGCTAATCCGCATCCGCACCAGGCAACTGGTCGTGCAATACTATCAATTGGACTGCAGTGTCGGTCATACTAATTACCCATCTGTCTTAAATCACGTCTGTTTATCTCTTAAGATACGTAGTTTTATTTATTATTCATAGAATTCATATGTGATAACAATTAATTAGTATTCATATAAAATAGTCGATTTTTTTTCTAATTTTAGTTAGTTGCAGGCGTTTCTTATAATTTATAAACCTTGACGAAAAAAGGAGGTTCTCATAAGATTGACGTCTGTATCTGTGTGTTTGGCTGTTTGTGGCATCGTAGAATTCTAACGAAGGGACTAATTTTGATGCGGTAATTTTTTTGTTTGAAGACTGATGTAATCGGAAGTATTTTGAGCTATAATTTATAAAGCTCTGTTGTGTCTGATCGAATCAAAATTTAGTATACTATGATTTCAATTATTCTTAAACAACAAATTTACGTAACCTTGACCTGATGGTATACCATCACCTGGAAACAACAGGATACATAACTCCTCACTAACTTACAGCAGAAGCATCGTATTGGGGCTCGTTGAAATGGTCTCAATGAATAGATAGTCGGGGTTTATACTAAAATTTTCAATTTTAGATTATTGAATTATACCTCTTGTATCATTGAAAAATTATTTATTCGTTCAGTAGAATGTAAAATTAAAAAAAAAAAAGTTTTGATTAGGTAAGTCGATCGCGGTCACTAAGAGAGGCATTCTACTGAATGTTATTTAGAATTGTTGTAACTTCTAGTTTTGCTTCTAGTTTTGCCTCTCTTATTGATTGCGATCGACTTATCTAATCAATTTTTTTTATATTTTGTGCAAGAAGGAAGTCTGTCAAAAGAAGTCGTGTTGCGTCCAAATATTTGATAGTACATTGACTAAGAGTCGAATATATTAAATTTTAAAAATAGCGCTATAGATCATCTATAAAATTATATCAATAACATCGTTC
The DNA here is from genome assembly GCA_037950945.1 of Hypolimnas misippus. NCBI lineage: Eukaryota > Metazoa > Arthropoda > Insecta > Lepidoptera > Nymphalidae > Hypolimnas > Hypolimnas misippus. Next base: position 12,735,504 of record JBBEEQ010000024.1, on the reverse strand, counting down.
GAGTTTATTTAAACATTCCCAATATGCAGTAACTAAAATCTAAACTAAATATAATTATCACATTCGTTTCGTTCGACTGTTTTTCTAACTTTTGCCATTAATATTTTTATTGGCGCGTAAATATATTTTCGGTTATGGCGTCGTAAATAGAAGATAAAAAGTCCCTTCATCAAAGTGATACCATGGGCCTGTTCGACCGCACTCTTAAGTTACGTTATATTTTAAATATAGGCAGGTATGTGGAGTGAGATAAAATGTGGGCAAGTCGATTCGATTACGAAAGCCGAGTGTCACAGATTATCTGTGACTAATCGGGAAATATTCAAATGGAGACATCAGTGATATGATTTACGAATGGATTTAGGTTCTTTTTTTAAATTGAATCGATTATTTAAAGCCGTATTCGATTTAATTTATTTAAGATGCAATTGTAATTAGATGCTTTAAAATATTTGTAATTGATAGTCAGTTCAAGACTTTTTAAAAAAAGTGTAACCGACTTCTAATGCAAAATAAGTAATTTCGTTTACTTGAATGACGTACTTATTCATTTGTTTTGATTTTATTGATTGAACCAAAAATCCTGAACCGATTTTGATGAAAATTCTATTAGTCTAACCGGAGAGTACCTATATCCTTTTAAAGAAATAAAGAATTAACGAAATCGATGCAGCCGTTTTTGAGTAAATCTTGATCATACATGAAAAAAGTCACCGACACATTGAAAACCTCCTCTTTTTGGAGGTCCGTTAAAATTATTATTTTGTAATATTAATTTGTCAATGTTTTCAATGTCATTAAATCATTCCCTCCTAAAATTAGAAGATAGTTATCTTAAGAAGTTTGTTTTTTCTTTTGACATTCCTTTGCCTGTTTAAGCGAATGCTAATAAAACCACAGTTATTTTTTGCATCATCGCTCGTGTCCAATTAGCTCACTCATAGGTTGTAAAATTAACAATATTACACAGTACACACTTCCTTCTTTTAATATAAATTCTGAGTTTAAAAAATCAAATAAAAAAAAAACTTTATTCAAGTAGGCTCTTACGAGCACTTTTGAATCGTCATACATGAAAATAACAAAAAAAAATTACATAAATAATGAAGCTACCACCGGTTCGGAACGCAGATTCTACCGAGAAGAACCGGCAAGAAACTCGATAGAAACAGCAAAACTGTTAATTTAATATAAGTAACGTAAAACTTAAAAAATAAAAAAGTTAATACCTAAATGTGATGATAATTTGTCATTTTACGAATCTACATATGAATACGTGAAGCAAAAACTTTTGTACATATCCTTAGAAAATTGCGCGGACGGAAGAACCTGACATTTCGCACACTTATAGATTACATAGAAAATACTAATATTGCATTCCTTAACGCGGACGCGCTAATGCTATATTCTGCTATTTTTAGGGTTCCGTACCTTAAAAGGAAAAACGGAACCCTTATAGGATCACTTTGTTGTCCGTCCGTCTGTCTGTCTGTCTGTCTGTCTGTCTGTCTGTCTGTCTGTCTGTCTGTCTGTCTGTCTGTCTGTCTGTCTGTCTGTCGGGATGTCAACCCTTTTTTCTCAGAAATGCATAGACGTATCATGTTGAAATTAATATCATATACTCAAGTCTACGATGACATGCGGCCGTGAAAATATTAAAGTTCTAAGTCAACGCAATCAAAAGATAATGGAAAATATGTCGTATATTTTGACCATTTTAGCGTTTTCGCAAGGAAATCAAAACCTATAGGGTACTTCCCATTGACCTGGCACGATGAAATTTGGCAAGAAGTAAGATCTTATGGTACAAATAAAGGAAAAAATCTGAAAACTGTAAATTTTTGTATGTATGTTTGTCTGTTTGTAAGTTTGTCTTTCAACCTTTTTCTCAGAAACGCGTGAAGGTAACAAATTTTTATCAACGTCAAGTACTCAGAGTTGTAATTACTAAGAGCTGTGAAAAAATCAAACTTCTAAGTTAACGCAATCAAAAGATACGGTCATTTATATCACATATTTTAAGTATGATAGCGTTTTTAACGTTTTCGTAAGGGAATCAAAACCTATAGGGTACTTCCCATTGACCAAGCATTATGAAATTTGGCCAGGAGCAAGGTCTTTTAGTATACATAAAGGAAAAAATCCGAAAACTGTAAATTTCTGTTCGTGTGTCTGTCAGTCTGTACGTCTGTCTTTCAACCTTTTTCTCAGGAACGCGTAAATGTATCAAGTTGTAAATTGATCAAGCGGAAAATATATTAATCTTAGAATTAAAATTATATGTACTTGTAACAAATTAACATAAAAGTTGACCATGGTCAAAAAAACAATTTTACAAACACTGAGAAGAAATTTGTATCAATACGAAAACATTAAAAAGCAGCAAACCTTTATAAACAACGCAATGCAATCTATATATCGCAGCTAACAAAATGATAGCGCGATGCAGCGTACAGCTAATGCCATCTATTACAACATTATGACATTAACTGTGATATAATTCTGCTCGATTAATAACAATTTTTATTTTAATTATTATTTAAACGCGCTAAAAATTATAAAATAAACTTTTCATTTAAAAGTTTTATCGTCGATTTATAACGTCATTACGTAATTAACATTCAATATAAGAGCTTCACGCGATTTGATTTAAGTACTCGTATTGACTTAGTACGAAAATTTAAAAATTAAATTCAAACAGATCGAGTTATTTAATTTACTTATATATCTATACTAATAATAAAATTCTAGCGGGTCACTGTCTGTACATGGAAGATATATGAAAAAAAATCTTACTGGGGGCCTTTACCAACGCAATAGAACCCAAAACAAAGATTTTTAGAATTCTTATCTGTTTGTCTGTTTGTCTGTTTGTCTGTTTGTCTGTTTGTCTGTTTATCTGTGCGTTTGTGCACGCTAATCTCAGAAACGGCTTATCCAATTTAGATGCGGTTTTCACTAATATATTGTGGTAAGCTTCACTTAACATTTAGGGTTTGTTTCATGTCAATGGGTTCATAAATAAAAAAGTTATGTCAATTTAAGGGTTCACGTTGAACATTATTTTGTACTTTTCACTAAATGCATGAAAGTATATACAGTACTTATATCAAAAAATACATTTTTAAATTTTTGTCGGTCAGTCTGTCTGTCTATCTGTTTGTTCCAACTAATCTTTAAAACGGCTGAACCAATTTTGATGGTACTTTAACTTGCAGTTAGCAATTGTTATAAGGAGTGACTTAGGCTTACTTCTATTTTAGATATTTTTAATCTATACATATAAAAAAAAAATTCTAACGGGTCGCTGTCTGTACATAGAAGATATATAAAAAACAAATTATTTGGGCCTTTACATACGCAATAGAACCCAAAACAATAATTGTTAGAATTTTTGTCTGTTTGTCTGTTTATCAGTGCGTTTGCGCCCGCTAATCTCAGAAACGGCTTATCCGATTTAGATGTGGTTTTCATTCATACTGCAGTAAGGTTCACTTAACATTTGGTGTTTATTTCATTTCAATCGATTCATAAAAAAAAGTTATGTCAATTTAAGGGTTCACGTCGAACAGTATTTTATGCTTTTCACTAAATGCATAAAAGTATATACAGTACTTACATCAAAAAATGATTTTTTAAATTTTTTGTCTGTCAGTCTGTTTCTTACGACTAATCTCTGAAACAGCTGAATCAAATTTGATGGGACTTTCACAAGCAATTAGGGGATGTCCATTAATCACGTGAGGTCCAGAAAGGGAGAGGAGATGGAAGAAGAAATTCATGAAATATTACAAAGTCTAAAAAGTTCTTCAAAACATGACGTATTTAATGGACAGCCCCTATACCTAATATTGTAAGGATTAACTTTAGCTACTTTTTTAATATATTTATTTTAATGAATAAAAGTAAAAAAGAGAATTACGCTATAACAAAATATTGTAGAAACCAATAAAATAGTGAACAATTTCCGATTTAAGAAGGGAAGGTATAAAAATAAATAAAATTGATGTGTCTGTTTGTAATTTTAAATAAATGCATATTAAAGTATACACGGGACTTACAACAAAATTACCAATCTTAAAATTTTTGTCTGTCTTTCTGTCACTCAATTTTTTTCGGCTAATATCTGAAACAGCTGGACCGATTTTGACGAAACTTTCACTGGCAGAAAGCTAATGTAATAAGGAACAAAATTGAAACCAATGAAATAGTGAACAACATCTAATTCAAATAGGGAAGATATGTGTATATTATATAAATATAATAATTTGGAAAATAATATATTTACTGGGTAATTTTTTTACTGGATATGATAGACCAAATCCGAAACTATAAGCAATAGCAAAAAATAATTAAAGGAGTAACAGAGCCGATTTTAATAAAAACTAAAACTATTTCATTAGTTTTTTTTAAAATAAATTCTCCTAGCTAGAAACGAAAACGTTGATTTTGGAAAAAATTAACATTCTGTATCATTGCATCATCTGATACTGTCACATATTATAAGAATCAACTTCAGAGAGGTATTAGTATGTAGTTAACTGCAACAAAAAGAAAGGGCAAATTTTTTACAAAATTCTATCAAATTCATACATTAATTAAATCTTTTGTAATTCTTCAAACAAACCATTATACCTAAAAGTGAAATTTTTAAGTTATAACGGGATGCTGTAAGACTAATAGCGGGTGGGTACAATAGCCGAGTCCAGTGAAATGTAAATTTTCAATAAATTGATTCATCTTTTTAGGAATTATCTAAACCTACTTAAGTAACGGAGTAGGTGACGGGGACCAAAACAAACGTCACATTTTATCTACTTTGTATAGCTTTATGTAAGCTTTATGAAAAAATAGACAAACATAAAAGAAGTTACTGTGAGTTATTCATTTTATATATTTTTGATTGTATTCTTTACACTTTTCCTTACTTTAGTAGGTGACTAGCATTTTGATGCAAATAAACAAATCGTTTGAAGTAATGCAGACTTTTTTTCTAAACTTACCGGGAAGCGTGATTTAACCCACATATTTGATTATGTATATTTGATGTATGTATACAGAATCGATTACTTAACTTCTAATTCATGTATAGATTTAATGTTATTTTGTTAAAAAATAAATCTTTTCCTTTAATTTGTCTCTTACTATTACTATCCAAAAGTTTATTCTTACAAGTGACACTATTAGGTAGGAGGTGCAATAATACAGAATGTATTTTTTTAATTAGTGGGTTCAATTCCAGGTCAGGAGAATCATGAAATAAAAAAAACTTATGATGCAGTTTTAGATTTCTCAAAATCGGACACGAGACTCCTTTAAGTATTTTTCGCGATTCCTTAAAGTTCCGGATATGGCCTATTAAGTCCAGTTAAAAAAGTCACCCGATAGGTATATAATACATTATATAACATTTATAGTGAAAACCGTGGAGGAATACCGTATCTGAATTAGAGTCTGCTTATAAATACAACCAGAAAGTTCCCAAATCCAAAGTAAGAAGCTCCTTTCTTGAGCAGCACCGCAGACTATTATAACCTTGCTTTGCAGGAGACATGCCAAGCATTCTGTAATCCACGCGAACGAAGTCGCGGGCACAGCTAGTCTACACATATAAGTCTTCTGGTTATTAGTAATATAATTAGTTATTTATAAATAAACAATTAGTTTTGTTCGAATTAAGGACTAATTATTTTCGTCTTGGCAATACTAATATATATTTCGATATTTTGATTGATAATGTAAATCTAAATATTTTACGAACGTAGTGCAGGGGTAGTGGAGTGTAGTAGAATATAAATAAAAATAAAACGATAATAAAATATAATATAATTATGTTGTTAATGCCAAAGTCAACAAGTTAGTTCATTGAAATTGTCAAGAGATGGCGCTAGGTGTATCTTGAATCGCGCTATAACTTTTTTTTTGAAAGTATAAGTTGTATTAGTACTTAAAATAAAATTTTGTGTTTCCATGGATTGCATCCATGATCGTGTTTTAAATTAAAGTGCTCCTAAGTAGTTTCAAAATAGTTTTTGGGACGTGATCCATATTTACATAATATTTGATTATATTTAAGCGACTTCTAAAAAGGAGTGTTTTCAATTCGACCTTGTATTTAATTTTTTTTTATGTTTGTTCGCCGATTACGCCGCCATTTGGGTACCGATTTTCAAATTTTTTTTATTTTGAAAAGGTATACTTCCAAGGTGGTCCCATTGTCTTCAGGTCAGGATCAGATGATGGGAACCTGGAGAAATTGAGGGAACTCCTCAAATATTATAGGCAAGCGTATACCGATTTAGGTATTTTTGATAGTAACTTATGTTGGAACTGATGATGAAGACCACAAATGGCGTAGATGGGTTAGTCTTATGTAGATTTCTATAAGTTTGTACGGAACCCTCGGTGCGCGAGTCCTACTCGCACTTGACCAGTTTTTTTAAATTATGCATTAAAAATATAATAAATCAATAAAAAATATTCATATACTACCACGTATTTGACATAGATACACATATATTTATTGTTAGTCTGTGGTCAAATTAAGAATAGATTATGGTTTATAAATATAAAAAAAAGTGATGACTCCTGAATTTATACTGATAGAATATACCACGAAGCTGTACACTTAATAAGCAGTAGTAATTTTGATAAGTGGTATATAACTGATGACGTAAGAAGGTTGTCACGCAATTCAGCGTGATAAATAGGTCAAGACTTATAGCGAAATTCCTCTCCATATGACATAGTGACGTAGTGGACGTTAGTCCCCGTCGATATAAACGCATCTTCTCTCTGGTTCCACTAAAATACGTATTTTATGAACAAGGCTTTAATTTGACTGTCCTTCACGGAGTTTAATTAATATATAATGTGTTGGGACGCGCACACTTACCCCCTACACCACCACGGCCATTAAAAAAATGTTTTACAGTTTTTATTCAGTCACCAAAATGATAATACATATGAGCTATATGTTTTTTGGTCACATAAATTTATCAAAAATAAAAATTACAAAAAAAAAATTATAACCGCCAATTTTTTTAATTGCCTGCAATTCCTGGCATGATCGCCATCTGATGTTATTATAAAATACGTGTTTATTTGACGATGGCTTTAATCTGAGTGTACCGTGTAATGTAATATTTAAAAAAAAAAAATTATATAATATTTTACTAATTTAATGTATTTTTTAATTTTATAAAAAATAGCATTCGTCGCTTCTCTATATAAACTATAAGAAAGCGAAATTTCATTCTCCGTCCGCGCAATTTTCTTAAAAAGGACTACAAATATTTTTTTGCTTCACGTATTAATGTATAGATGTGTTGGAAGGCGCACACTTACATACTACATCTCGTTTTAATCTTCCAGTGCAGTGTATTAATAATAACACGTGAACAGGCACAGGCATAGAAAAAAAAATCAACATCCGGGAAATTTATATCAAGGTTGCACGCTCAGTGCTACATAGTCATTATTTTCGGTTAAATTCGCACCGCTTTACCGTTGGTCGTTGGTCGTGTCGAATATGTCATAGTTTTTTAGCTGTATAGTTTAGCGTTAGATGTTTCGCAGCTATTCCGTTCTTTGGTTTCGGTTTTTATTGATACTTCTTAGTCGTGCGATGAGGATGTTTGTTTTGTAAAATATTTGGTTGATGACCTTGGTAAAGAGATTTTTCTTTTAAATTTTTTTTTCGGTTGAAACTTTATTATCTGTAATAATATTATAAAGAGGTTAAATTTATTTGTAAGTTTGTGTGTAGGACGTAATCTCTGAAACTACTGATCCGATTAAAAAAGAAATCTTTATACGTTGTACAGCTTAAGGATTCGGACTATATTACATTACGTTACGACTTATAGGAATAAAGCCATAAACACGAGTGAAATCGGAAGGGTCTAAATAACTTTGTCACAAAAATTTCCAAAGTATTATACATATAACATATATATATTTTTTTATAAATTTTTTTATAAATTTAATAAATTAAATCCAAAACTTACAAATTAACAAGTTAATAGCGAAGCATACATAAATATAAATTGCGATTTTTATACTATTTAAACTTTAGAGATAGTGATATTGAAATTACACATGGTTTGGCATTAATTTTCGATTTTCGTATGTTACAGGAAAACGAATCGTCTCGAGGAAGCGCTGAACATCTTCGACACAATCGTGAACAACGTCAACTTCAAAGGCATATCGATAATACTATTCCTGAACAAGTCCGATTTGCTCGCGAAGAAAGTGGCCAGTAAAGAGACCGACATACGCTGGTTCTACCCACAATTCACAGGCGACCCTCACAACTTGAGAGACGTGCAAATGTTCTTGCTCAATATGTTCGCGAACGTTCGGAGGGAACCAAAGACAACGCTTTATCATCACTTCACGACGGCCATAGACACGCATAACATAGAGGTCGTTTTCAATTCGGTCAAAGACACGATTCTCAATCGTAATCTAGAATCTCTCATGCTACAGTGACGTGGCTTGACGCTACGGACATTTTGGATTGTGATAGACTATTTTTTTTTAATAATAAAGGTGTTATTATACTTGTATAATAAAGTCGCTTTAAATATGCAAATTGCGAAGGTAAAATCTTTACATGGCGTAAAGTTTGAAAAAACTGTAACCCGACTTCGTTAATATAAAATATAAAATAATTCCGTCATAGAAAATTTTGATAAAATTTATATAGCCTATATCACCCGGGGCATTATTACGAAACTTTTGATAGCTCATTCTTTAAAATCGGTTTAATAGTTAAGGCGCTACGGTGGAACATACATACATATATGTATAAACTGCCAATATCATTACCCTTCCTTTTCACTTCGCCGTAATCGGGTAAAAATAGTTGGCAAACGAGAAGACGGGATACCTGATTTTGTATGATATCGCCATAGATGCCATTGCCAGGTTGAAAAGGAACGGGAAGGAAGGAAGGTAGGAAATGAATGGGGGAGAGGGCTTTCGGCTCTCTCACTCACCGTACGAAACGCTGTATTAGCTACATCACGTGGATTTTCTGCGAGAGTGAGGTACTGCCCCGGTCGAGCCAGCCCGTATACGTAGTCAGTTGGCTACAGCTAGGCTCCATTTCAGTAAAAAAACTTTAGACAATACAGAATTCCCTATTTCCCCTTCTTCTAGATGATTTTTTTTCTATTATTCCTGCTTCTGTTGTTGCGTTAGACACTTAAAAGACAAAAGAAAACGTGATTTTTTTTATTTATTAGGTCTCGCCGATGGCCTACTTTCTGTAGTATGTAAATTTCTCACGATACGTTTACCGAATGCGTGTTCGGTGATCAATGTATAGTCTTATCATATTGTAATGATAAATTTTGTATATCAGTTTATTTATGACCAAAAATGTAGATTTTGCACACACTATTCTAACGAACACTTTTTGATAAATTTATGCATGTATCAGCGCTTTGTGGATTGTGTTCAACAAAGTTTTAGAGCTAGATGACGTATTGGTATATGTTTAGAGACGATTTTGTATTTTATTATCTATAACTAGTGTTGTATATTTCAATGAATATATCATACTAGATGGCAGCACTGGTACTATAAATTTAGTTATTTTAGAGAGATTTTAATAATAATAAATGGTATAAAGTTTCGAAACCCATTCTCATATCAATGTTATAATATGCTTGATTGAGGTGTATTTAATTAAATCACTACCTTTTTTTTATTTAAAGATCTCCAATAAGTTACATATTATATGTCTATTAGTAAAAATGATATGTGTGCTCCTTTAAATACAGTAAACCACAGTTTGCTCATGTAACACATTATATCAAAAATATTTTATTATTAAAAATATGGTCCGAAGATATTCTCGTTTCTCGTATTTAATAACTTGCTGGTTGCTAGGCAACGTCGTCCAAAGCGAGCGGCAGTCTGGGTGCCAAATCCACAAACTTATATACTTATCAATAGTTTTATTATTGAATTCAAAATCAGATTAAATAGTAAATAGTCACGGTGCTGCTCTCTAGAATATTATAATTATAATATAAAACACCAAGTCTTTAGTAAATGGAAAATAGATTTATCCAGTATCGTCTTGAAATATATCCATATATATCACCGTAGTGACTTTTACTGCCATTAATCGGTTTTCGAGGTCGTTTAATCGAATAAATCGAATTGTTTAATTGTATAGGTAATTTACGAATGACAAATTGATATAGGACTGTAAAACGGTATTAAATTAAAAACAAAATGGTTTCGGTTAACGTAAAAATGTGGGTTTATTTAATTGGTTAAAAAATATATTTTCAAGATATATCTTCTTTGAAATCTAGAAGTAAATTAATGTTGCTCAAAATATACTTTTTAACATTAAATTATTCCATTTTTTAATATATTTTTATCTGTGACAAATAAACCCATCAATTCTATTTTAATCTGTCATCTCGTATAAGCTGAGTCCACAAATATAATATGTAGTGATGTGGAAGCACGCATGTTGCAAGTACATTCGTAAGTACATAGACACAATCGATTCTCAAGACTTATTCGATCCCCTTTAGGGAGTAAAATGTACATAGAACTGTGATTATGAACTTATGTAGGCTGTAAACAGCAACGAAGTGTTTTACGAGCACATAGATAAAAAAAATATGAATAAAGGAACTTTTCGTCTCAAAAATTGCCGCTCAATATACCATAATATTAGGGCACGTTTAGATGTTTTCTTTTCAAAAATTTATATCAGGTTTTGTATAATCTATATTTCATTAATTGTGTGAAATTTCGACTGTCCGTTGGTTCAAAAATATATAATTTGATTATTGAATTTCAACTTATAACGTTCATATTAGACAATCTTCTGATGAAAAGTATTTTTTTGAAAATTTCACGATGCAATAGTCGAGTATTTGAGCTATCCTATTTCTAAGTATTTATAATTTTCAATGATTTTTTTGAATTCAGTGAGACATGCAGCTAAACTTCCCGCTTTCGACTTCTATACAGTTTTCTTCACCGATTAGGCATACAATGTTCCGTCCTTTGACGCACCATTTCAATCTTACAATATCTATCATAATGAATAAAAAAATTTTCGTACGATATTAAATGGGCACAAATAAGTATAAAATCTGATTGAATATTGTTTATTATTTTAGTGCATAATTTTCGATCATAATAATTATACTCATTTAGTTGGTTAAACTGTCATAAGCTTTAGTTTATTTATTAATATTTCGATAATTTTAGAATTTTTAAGATGGAATCATTTATTTATTTTGTGTACATTTTTTTATATTATACATATGAATGGTTTATCTGAGGCTTTATATGTAAATAAATATACTTTAGTGTATCTTGTAACGGTTCAATTGATTATTTTCTAATGAATGAACCCCTTTTTTATTTTTCGTTTAATATGTGTTAAGTGATATGTTTGCATTTAATTCTGCTGTTGAATCATAAAAATTGATAATTGGTGATAAATATGGTTATTTAAAAAAGAATGGCGCGAAACGTCCTTGCATTTTTGATGTACAAATTGCGCAGATTTTGTAAGTTCAAAATTCACGCCTAATTATATAAGAAAAGTAAATAAATTACCGAAAATTAATGTTAAGCTGGTTAATTTTTTATAACTAATAAAAAATGCATACACAATTTTGGTATACTGACACTTTATATTAATGGAAAATTGATTAGTGGATATAATACATACGACTGAATAATATTGAGCAATTTATGAATATAATTTGTTTTGATAGTATATATCCATTGTTTCGCCATTGTTTTTTTTATAATAGAAAATTATTTGTGTATATATATATAAAAATTTAAAATCTTTGTACCGTTTTATATTATACCAAGAAATTAATCATGTTTTCAATTTCTTGTTCTGATTTTGTATCAGATTTATAAAATCGTGCTTGTATGAAGAAATGTCAATGGAATTAAAAGGAATATTTCTGTTCTTAAGTATGTTTGGAATTTAATAGATCAAGGTCATATAGAGTATACAATAGTGCGTTACGTATGAACAAATAACATTGAAGCTACCAAAGAGATGGATTAATTTATTTACAATTAGCCATAGATAAAAAAAAAACAATTAAATATTTTTGTTAAATTCGAATATTAAAATATCTAACGATACAATAATAATTCACCAGTCCCGTATTTGCAAGCCAAAATAAAGTTATGTAATGTTTATAGAAAAGCCAAAATGTACGGAAATTCTTTAAACAACTGATTAATATTCGATATTTTGACTTTTCTATATATAAATTGTTTAAACGCCATACAACTTTGTATAGTTCTTAAAAATTTTTTATTTAAAAATGGAAAGAAACTCCACAATAGTCGATGCTCAAAATTCAGATTTTATAAGACTTAGCTGAACTTTCAGGGCTCAAAATCAAAAACCCTAGATAAAAACCAACATTAGTGTAATTCAACTATTCTATCTTTTATATTGAATAAATATTTATATAGAAAGGGCAAATATAATTTAAATGGCAGTAATGTATTAGTTTGAAAAGGATGAGTCGATTTTTATAATTTCAAATCTATTTGTCGCTTTGTGATAATGATCTTTTTAAAACACAAACAATGTATGATTAAATGCAATGAAATATAAGCAATACATGATTGAAATTAATTTAATTAAAATATTAATGTGTAATTTAATTAAATTTAATTATGATTATAATATTACGTTATCTGTACCTTATCTATAGAATAAAAATGTAAATATTATCTGTGACTTACATTAGAGTATCTATAGTGATTTTAATGTAAGTAGGAGATGCGTGATTTTAAATTGAAAAAATATAAAATTGGTGATAATTATTTTACGTTTTTTGTATGAATTCGTATAAAAATGAATAACTTCTTAATTTCAATATTGAATAAATTAAAATATATCAAGATATAGACTAAATCAGTCCAAGCTTATGGATATTGTAATTAATTTTTTATCTGTGCAAATAAATCTCGTAATAAAATAATTATAATATATTATTATGCAGCATATTGTAAAGTTGTTCTATTTGTATAATATTTCCTGTAAAATCTTTGATCTGCTTATTGTTATTTTTAGTTAAATGCACATTTTTATACTTTTATAAAAATTATATACATGAAACGCTTTAGGGTTGCCATATGCGGGTTTCAAAATGTATGTGATTGTGTAAAATTAATAGTTCAACATTTTATGTTTTCATAAATTATATTCATCTCATTATTTTGATACTCGTATGTGGTGTTTATTTTTGTACAAATGAATAAGCATCGTATATATTTGTAATTTAATTAAATAATTTGAAATAGAAAACATGTAGGGCGGTAAAGGTATATAGTAAGTTCGGAAAATGGGTCTCAATGTAGCGACTAAGTCGAGGCAATGTGATAGGCTGATTGATGTTGTATATATTGTGATTATTATTCACTACAATATAAAACCTAATATTTTTACGTATTAAAAATTCAAAACTTATGACCTAACATGGGTACTTAAAATAGGTTTTCATTATTTTGGAACTTAATTAAGATCACTTGTGGCTGTACGGTGTAATACCTTTGCCATTTTACCTGTAGGAAAAAATAGTATCTTTTCGGTTTTATTTGTAGTGAATACAAAACGCAATATTATTAGTTGTAAATGCCGTGGGTGCCAATTCTTATATTGCTTGAAAAAAATCCAATAATGAATGTTTATTTAAATAACGGTATGCTGTTTGTAGGAATAGCGATAGCTCACGAGGCTGAGTAACTGGTTATAGTAGTTGTACGTTACGGATGTTTTAAGGTATGCTATGTCGTATACACTCATGTTATCGTATGCTAGAGTGTTGACAATATCTTTTGGAATTCCTCTATATTTTGTATACAGCCCAATATTTATTGTACAGTGTAATAAAATACCATGCATGTATATTTGTGTGTTTTATTTTGATAATAGATACGGTTTTTTTAATTTTGGTAATTGAAAGATGATATGTCTTATTGTGTCAGACATGTTGAGTCATATATGCAGTTTGGTCATAGATTAATGACAATGTACCCACATGGAAATACTCGTTTGACTGGAAAACTGAAATATCTAGTTTTGGGATTATTATTGGGACAAGTAAATACTTTTATATTAGTATTTACAATTTAAAATGTTTAAAAACTACGAGAAGCTGTTTGTTGGAATATTTTGCATTTCGTTCGGAATCTGGATCAAATGATATGTCGGGACAATTTAGAATGATTCTGACCATCTAGCTCAAATTATATGATTTTGAACTCCCTTTTGTATTAAACGCAACGCAACAAGAGGTGTTATAAGTTTGACGTATGCATTTGCGTGTCTGCCTGAATGAACCCATTTTGATGCGTTTTTTATTTGCTGATCTAATTCCGATAGTTCTTAGCTATAATTTATGAAGATCTGGTCAGACGTGTCAAGGTTTCAGCCCCCATTGGTGTTGTACTGGTCTAATCTACTTGAAATTTACTATACTGGGATATAATATTAACATAGTTTCGTGACTTTGACCTGATTCTGCAGTATTTTTTAGAAGTAGTGGACTACACAACTCCTTACCAACTTACAGCTGATTATTATGTTGGGATTCTTTGAAATGATCTCATTCAGTAGACTTGATGAGTTTTTTGTAATTTTCAATTTTATCTTATAAAAATAACGGGCAGATAGGATCTGATTTGAAATGATCATTGCCGTTCATGATCATATACTCCAGAGTGTTAAGTTATCTCCGGGGTTCTAGTTACTAGTTTATTTGTAATTATGAATATATTTCTGAGAGTAAAGACGAGCAATCTATCCTAGAGAGAGGGAGGGTGCGTTCTGCCGATATATAATAATAACTAACTGATCAACGAGCTACCATAGACAAAATACAGTATGTACAGTACTTTAATGATATATTCCTAACACAGAGGAGTCCCAATTGCGTTGCCAGATAAAAAAGTGACAAGACAGGTAGGGGTATTTGTAGTAAGGAAAGGAATGTGAGAGGATGGCTTTATTGGCTACTTTACGCTGATTTTATGTGAGAGTGTGATACCCGAGCCGAAGTCCGTATACGACCTGTAGTCAGTGGGCTGCAATTCTACATAGTAACCCCTCAGTTCGTAATTCAACCTGCGCGTCAGCTCCAAGAAACCAGATGACTTTAGAAGTGTATTTTCCTAGTACTAAAACTGTTTGTAACGTTAGTCATTTGTTTCTAAATGTTATAGAATTTTTTACAAAATGAACTAATTACTATGCAACATTTTTAAGATTGTTGCGTTGGCGTTTTTTGACATAGATAATCAGGGCTCTGAAGTCTGACAAAATCTAAATTACGGCGAGCGAACGTCCAAAAGCCTTTATTTCGTCAAGATATACACAATGGGGTATCTCACGAAGATTTCCTCTGCGAAAAAAAGGTTTATTTTGATAGTTGATATAACTAATCATTTTCATTCCTATATAATATCGATTTAGATAATATAGCATTATTCATTATTATATTATTATTTATAATCGTTTATTATATAACATTACGATATATAGGGGCTAAATAGTAATTGTGAATAGGACGGGTACCTAATCTGTTTTTTTGTTTGCATATTTGTTACAATTTAACAAGTAAACTGCTAGACCAATTTTGTTGAACGGTGGCACTGATATAGACTCGACCTTGAGAAGAGCATAAGTTATTTTTTGTCATGTGACAAAACTTGAAGAGGGTGCAATAGGGGATGAAATCACGAATATTTAATTAGAATATCCATCATTTCAAAAATATTCCTATACAGACGAAGAAGCGGGGAACAACTAGTTTTCTATAAAGCTTTACTTGGAAAATATTAAATTTTATAGCAAAGACATTAATGGCCGTAAAAGGAATAGCAGTTTAAAAATCAAGCTATAAATTTACGATAAACACCGTTTACATTTAATCTAAGAAATGGGCAATGAAAGAATGTTCTAAAACATCCAGATTTATGCGTGTTGCTACATGTGGATCTTGCTTGTTACACAGGGTCATAAGCTCTGTGGATACCTTTATTTTCTACAAGCTAACTAATTACACAATTTTGCTGCGTTTTAGCACGTAATGGCATAAAATCTGATTCCGTTAGACGTAGTTTGCTCACTTGTTTGTTTGCGATTAAAAACATGGATATGGCATTATTTAAATCATTTTTTTTTAATCTTAAAATAATAAAGCTGTAGCCATATTGGTATATATACATATTGACTCCAGCCCGCGCACGGGTTGACAAAACCAGGGCAGTATCACATTCACAAAAAATCGACGTGAACTAGTTATTTTTTACTTTCTGCTTTCTTCTAATATTTTTTTTTAAAGTTAGTAACGTATTTGTGGCTCAGGTACTGCAAATGTTCTTTCTCGTGTGCTTTATTTCTTTTCACAAATTAAAAAAAAAAGGTTACAAAACGCGATATAATGTTCTATGTGTACTTCAACGACGTATATCTTCTTATAAATATTTGCTGTAGAAAATGTATAAAAAAAAACTATTTCTGAATTGATAGATTGTTAACAAAGAAAAAAAATCACACCCACGCAAAATTTACGCCATATTTTAAATCCACGAATACTTGCTGTAAAATAAAATACAATATTTATAGTGATACAGTACGAGCGAACGCTATCAGCTGACAGTCAGACATTTATACACAATGATATGGGTCGGAATATAAACTCGATCCGGGCTATATTAAAATCGTAGTTTACATAACTTGTGATTCTGTCGGATTTTATTCGGCGGTTAGTCTAAAATATTTATGACCGCCGCAGGGTTCGGGCTGAACTCACAAATCTCCTATTCACATGAAGATGTAGGTTCAGATTTGTTTAAGCATTAAAAAAAAATAAATATAAAGGATTTTATTTTCACAAAAAGGTATTGAGATACACGTGTAATAGATCTACATATCGTCGCTTCAATTCTAAGATAATTCAGACTTTCATAATGACTTACAAAAGTTTTTGTCATTGCTTTTTACCTGAAAGAATTAACTTTCAGTGTTATTTTCGACAGCCACATCTTCCATAAGGTTGCGTAGGTAACTGTTAGGTACCAGGTTACAGAGTTGTTTTATATCAAATATGAAAGAAAAACTCAAAAAAAGTACCTTATTGTGGCTTAAAACGACGTAAACAAGAACGGAAAAACTACATAATCTTAAATAAACCATTATTAATATTTTTAATTTGATATACACTTTAACGTCGAAGTGTGATAATTTAGTATTTATTAGGTATAACTAGCTGTCTGGACATGCGTTGCAATGCCACCTACATATAAAGATTTTTTGGGCCAGGCAGGGTGCCATGAGTGTTCCAAGATAATACTACCAAAATTTCAAAAATTTGTTTTGGAACGCATAGAAGATAAACATACAAAACTTGGTTTTTATTTACATAGATTTATTACACTTTTAGATAAGACTATTAGTAACACACACGTGAACAGTTGGTAGGATTGAACACGAAATAGCTCACCAGTATGCGTACGGAAACCACACACGTCCGCGGCGTGAAATTGAGTTATCCTCAAACAAAATAAATGGGTTTAACGGCTATGAACATTCTGGTAATTTACACGAGATAATAAGGAACAATGTATTATCGTATATAACTGAGAAAATTAGAAACAAAATAAGAATTAGAAGGAAGTGTTTTTGATTTTTTTTGTTTATTATTTCCATTAAGAAAGGATATGAGTATTTTATTGATTTAGACCGATTATGATGATGTCAAATGTATTTATTAAGAAAAATTTTTGTTAGATATTTATTCCTTTTACGGACACGGTTTTATATAGTATTCATATATTTTTTAAATTTGTACTTTACATAAGACATTTTTAGAATCTATACTATGCTTTATTATTTGATTTTAAAATAAAACTTTAAGTGACACATTCATATAAAAAATATTCACAGACTATAAAACTATATGTCAACTACATATTTCAAGAAATCACGACCACGTTAAATACTGGCCATAATTTGGTCAATATTCCAGGGATGCGAGCAAAACTTTGATTAGTGGTTTTGTGAGGGTATTTTTTTCGAGCACGTCCATCCTTATGTGGACTGAATATAAATAAGCGTACGTGATGCGTTAACATACATTTGTTTGGCATTAGTCGGATACATATGGTATGTAAAAAATTAAAAAACGAAAACGAAGCTTGAGTATAATGTGAAAATAACGACGTATTACTTGCTAAAAACGTGTTTTGGCGTTTAATTATCATTAAAAGTTGTGATACTTATTGTTTTTTAAATGTTTAAAAAGTATGTATCTATGGTTGTGAGCAATAAAAAAATATATTTAATAGTCACACCGCAATGTCTCTATGTTTATTATAAAAACATTATTCACAGAAAAATCCTAAATTTGTATTGTGTATATTTGTGTGTGAAAAGTAATAATTCTAAAATTATAATTAGCGTAGAAACACGTCCGTTTTTCATTTCATGGTTTATGTGACTACAACGGTTCATCGTGACCAAGTTTCAAACACATTATGTTTAAATTATCGAAAAATTTATGCCAAAAATGTGCAGCGCCCCTGACTTATAATTTACGAAAATATAATTTTTCATGACATGGTACTTCACGTCGATCTTCAAAGAAACCCCTGGTCCCTGGTCGAGCCAGCTCGTATACCAGCTATAGCCAGTGCACTACAGCATGGTTGTACCTCAGTTAAACTTGAATGCTTAACACTTTAATATTTAATCATGTCTGTATTCCAAGAAACCATTTACTGAACCACAAATCGATCCACGTTCGCGTGAAACCATAACGGTTTATTATTACACATATATAGATTTGGACTTATGGGATGTGTGAAAACACATTGCATATTTCATCTGTGATGGAGTCGAACAAATATCGTTCGAGTCTCAACTATTAATCCCGGTAATGGAACATTTATCGAATTTCGTCACTTCGATATGTGGACTTTGCTACAACATGAGTGCACACTGTCGGCCGCTGTGTCGCCCTAACACGCGTTCATGTCGGAATGAATTTTGCGAGGAATGATAAATTACAGTTGGATATATACTCTGTGGCAAAGGGAGGAATAAGTATGTATTATATAAGCATTAGCGACATACGGTTTCTGATATGTGACTAAAAACTTTGTTCGTGTTTTATATAACAGAATGGAAAAAGATGAGTAAATGATTCGGTTTGGTTTAGAAATATATTTTAGTAGAACGACGGCGATTTGAAAAAAGGAGGTCCTAAATTAATACTTTTTGATTTAATTTTAATTGTTTTCATAACTTCGTTACTTATAAGTCGATTTTGAAAATTCTTATTTGTTTTAGCACTTTGTTTTTAAAATCGATATATGTATGTTTTTTTTTTCAATTATATTCGATGTCTTGTATGGCATAAAATTATTTTACTTGCTTTTTATATCGAAATGAAGTAATATAAAAAATCACAGACTCTTAAATAACTTGGGGAAACCGGGAGTAAATAAGTACCAATAGTGTTAAGATGTGAAGAAGATAATTTATGTTCCTCATCCTACATTAGGCAATGATGAGCAATTCATTTCAAGATAGAGATGTAACAACTGAGTTGGATGTAACGAGTGTTTCTCGCTTCGTTGCATCCTAGAGAACGATTGTATAAGAGATGATGTTTAATTTTATAAGATGTTGATATAACCATATTAAACAGTTATTTAATTAAAATATCAATAACATAATTGGCGCCCAATGTGGGACTTATGGCGATGAGAATAAATATTTATACGCTTCCAAAATATGCTTTGACTCGATAAGAGCACAGACTTTCTCACCTCCTTTTATTTTATTTATTCAATATTCGAATACGAAATTCATTAATATTTCAAAGATATCGAACAAAATATAACTTTTTGTAATAATATCACGGTTATGAAGGCCAAAAACATTGGGGATACAGAAAGGAAATTGCTGAAATCTTATATTTATTGTATCATACCCTCAATGATTGACTTCTCTGATAAGATAGCGTGACTTGGCGACGACAGTTAAGAGTTATTTTCGGGGTGACGAGAACACAGAGGAAAAGTACAATTTCATTTCTAAGCGTTGTTCATTTTATTTTCATAATAAGGTTGAACTGATATTTTTAACAATAAACTTAAAGTGGATTTGTGGATGTAAAATTAATATTGTTATTTTATAATCTATATTTGTAATAAATAAAGTATGTGCCAATGCTGCCAAATAATTAATGCAAGCACAATATTGAGGTTAATATTTCATGTTAATGGAAATTGTGTATTTTAGTGTATTCTATTATTTCCTAACATGTGGACACCTTGGGAAATAATATTAGGCTTTAAACATCAAACGAAAACTTTTGACTAACTTTGACGTACTTTGTCAGGCACAATAGTTCACAATAGTTTTATCTATTTTTAGGGTTCCGTACCCAATGAATGTCAGGACCGTCTGGCTGTTTGGCCATGTATCCGCCGGTCTGTCATGATCTCATGATTCATAACAGGAAAAAAGTTGAAATTTTTACAGAATGTGTATACAACAGAAACAGAAAAACAACAGAAACAAATAATAAAAACCAATCAAGTGCGAGTCCGCTAGGTAAACGGCGTCATACAGTAAATAGTCTAGACTGTTAATTGTTAATTAATCTTGTTGGCTGTATGCAATAAACTATCAAGGTTTCACAATTAGATATCCGTGTTTAGACGAAACAAACAAAATGTACCAACACTACAATTCAAACCACATCCAAAATATTTGTGCATTAACAGAGTTCAAATCCGCTTTGATAAACCGATTCCAGTGATTCTGTGTTCTATTCGATCATCAAATATTTACCTGAGCAGCAAGCGTTCTGTCTAAATATATTGTATTTTGCTAAGTAATTTTTTTATATAGAAAGAATTTGAATGGGATTTAAATTGCAATTTCAAAAATAATTGTACATAATAAAATAAAGTGTATCTTTTATTTTATTTTAATTGTATGTGTTTTGAGGTTTGTTTTGATCTGTTCGTTAGGAATTTAATTCTTTAAAGAAATGCTTTTTAACCGACTTCCAAAAAGAAGGAGGTTCCCAATTCGTTGGGGACTTTTTTTTATGGATGTTCACCGATTATACCCCGCCGTTTGTGGACCGATTTCCAATTTTTTTTTGTTTCTAAGGGTATAATTCCAAGATCATGACTTGAAGATAATGGGACCCATTGTCTTCAGGTCAGGATCTGATGATGGGATCCTGGAGAAGTCGAGGGAACACTTCAAATATTATAGACCCACCTATAAAGATTTAGGTATTTTTGATAGTAACTTATATATTTATCCTGAGAAGACCACAAAAGGCCACCGGAACTATTTAATAACAAGTATTTCCTGGCTTGCGATTCGATTATTTCGATAAAAATGCTAAACAATTAACGCTCGTCACAATGCATATGGTGAAGTGGAGTTAATAATGCAATACCAGGAGAACTCCTCAATTAAATTATTGATATTTATCTTGTGATTGTTTTTTTTTTGTGGATTTGCTTCCTTTTGGTTATTTATATGCATAAATCAAGAAATGTAGCTAGGTTAAGTAATACTTAATTATGAGTTATCACTGATGAACTCCAGTGTACGGAAAAATCAGCAATGATTTATGTGACACTGTACACATTAAGCATATTATGTTAAAAAAAGTATTTGTATTAAGTAAATAAAAAAACGCACTACGTGAGTGAAGAAGCGAGCGGAAACTAGTTAGCGTATTCATTCGGCGTACGAAAAATTATTCGTTTGAATATAGAAACGTGGCAAAGAAGTAACGACGTGGGTAATACAATACATCGTTGAAGAGCTAATGGATTTTTCCCCTTTGAACTGAGTTTTACGAGTGTCAGTATCACCTCTATTTCATACGCGTTCCATATTTATCATAATAAAAAAGTATAAGTAAGATTCTAATTTGTGTATACAGAATAAAATGTTCGTTGTTAAGTCAAAAAGTCATTTTTAATTTTTTTTCTTTGTGTGTTATATAATTGTTTTTTTTTATTACTATAGTTGGAGAGGTAACAATAATAATCATTATTTCATATGTTTACCACTACAACGTTTTGCAAATTAAATGATTTTTTTTTCAATATACATGGCATGTTGTTACTTTACATCAGAATAAGATCATTTTACATTAAATCGATACAAATAAATAAAACTGAAGTGTCTATTTGTAATTTTAACTTCAACATTAAAAACCCATTTTTGTTTGTCTGTCTGTTTGTCCGTCTGTTTGTTCCACCTAATCTCTGAAATGGTTGGACAGATTTTGACGGGATTTTCACTCACAGATAGCTAATGTTATAAGGAGTAGCGCAGGCTATTCTTATTTTTAAAAGTTTTTTTTTTTTTATAAATAAATATAAAAAAGAGTTACGCGAAAACAAAATTCAAATCAGTGAAATAGTAAACAATATACGCTTCAAGTAATGAATATTATATAAATATAATTTTTCCCCAAATTAATGCGGGTGAATCCGCGGTGCACAGCTAGTGTAATATAAATATAATAATGTTATTATATATTTTGGTTGAGGTAGACCAAAGAAGGGATGGATGGATTATGTGAAAAGTGATATGAGTTGGACAAGAGCAACTGTTGAGATGACGACTGATAGGAAAGAGTGGAAGAGTAGAATTGGATGCTGATAAGCAATAATGTGTTAATCTACAGATAGTCAAATTAGGAGATATTGATATATTCTGAAAATGCTTCATGTATACAACATTAAAAAAAATGAAGTCATCTAAATTAAATAAGTACCGAAAAAAAATTTATACTTAAATTTATATTAACTTCAATTTTTGAATTTCGAGGGTATTCCATATTTTGCAATTTATACAATAATGCCATATATTTGAAAAACTTATTATTAGATAAATCTTTATATGATACCAAACTGCTTTTAATTTATTATACCTCTTATCAAAATAGAAAAGAAAAGATGGATATATATCCATTCTTCAAAAAAATTCGTTAAGAATATGTTTGACATCTTTAGACGCCATTTTCCCAATATGAAGTGTTGCTTATCAGCGTCCAATTCTACATAGTAACTTTTTAATTATCTAAGCTGTAGAAATATAAATTAAAAAATACTTTATCCTTGCAAAATATCTTTATGTTGAAAAAAGTATATTTTAAGTAATAAAATTAAATTTGAGGTATTTAATTTTTTCCGTACCGTTTACATCCGAATTACGTCTACACTGAATAGACGTAATTCGGATGTAAACGGTACGGAGTTTTATTATACTTTAAAGCTAGACATCAATTGATAGTTATTGTCTGATTTTGTCAGTTAAAGGAGACGTTTTTTCTACAAAAAATCGATCTCCACGTGACGAAAATACGGTAAAATAATATGTGTATCGAGCCGAGATGGCCTAGTGGTACACGTCTATCTTTACCGATGATCGCGAGTTCAAATCAAATCAATCAAATCGCGCTGATTTTTCATGTGTTAAATTTGTGTTTGAATTCATCTCGAGCTCGGCGGCGAAGGAAAACATCGTGAGAAAATCAGCATGTGTCGGGAGAAATTCTGACACAAGTATCCGCCAACCCGCAGTGGAGCAGCGTGGTGGATTAAGCTCTAAATCTTTTCCTTAATAGGAGAGGAGGCCTTTACCCCAGCTGTGGGACATATACAGGCTGCTTCTTTACTTTACTTTAATATGTGCATAATTGACACAGCTAAAAGCCACAAAACAAAGAATTGAATGAAATTTAATTTAACTGAAAAATTTGATATAAACTGTCACAATATATGACTTGATAGCGAGCGTTTATCATAATTAGACACCAGGTTTGACCCTTTTCTATAAGCATTGCAGTTCTTCAGGATAGTATTAAAACAAAAATATGTATATAATCGCAAAAAATATGTTATATTATTACAAATTTACGCTTTAATGATAAAATATATGTGATAATGACGGCCGTATCTTTTAAATGCCTTGACTTAGAAATTTGTTTATTTTCTTAATACTATAAAAGATTGCAAACTTGAGATTATTGATTTCAACTTGATACTACCGCGCTTTTCTGAGTCCAAAACAGACAAATGGACAGCCTCCTATAAGGATTCTTTTTCATCCGCATGTGGCGAAACTTTTCTTGCCAGTTCTTCTCGGTAAAATCTATATGCCGAACCGTTGCTATCTACATTATTATTTTTTTTGTAGCTATTTTGACGATTCAAAAGAGCTCGTAAAAATATATTTGAATGAAGTATAATTTTATTTTGCCTAAAAGGAGATTCGCTCGTAACTACTCAACGGCTTGACCGATTTACGTCTATAGATTCATCTCGATGTCACGAATGTCACTAGGTACGTAAAATTGATAGAAAATCAAAATGGCGGATTTTATACATTTTGTTCGTCAGGACCTTTTGATGAACGGATCCCTAAAATGAAATATTCTAGCACGTGTCATAATGTTTATTACTCGTTACTCTTCGTAACGAACTGTCGTCGAAAGGTACGAGAACTTCAGTCCTCGAATTTATGTAATTCGAGGTTTCATTCGGGTTTCAAATTATCATACATCATGATTGCACAAAACAAGGTTTGGGCCCTCGGGAAATGTGAAAATTCGTTGCATATTTCATCTGTATTCAAACAAATTTTCACGTCTCCACTATTAATCACAGTAATGTAACATTTATCGTATTCCATCAACGAAATATGTAATTTAGTTAAATTTTATTATAGTATTGTGTTACGCTGAGTTGCTTTCTGTTTTCACATTGGAATGATTTTGTAACGATTTTCAAAAGGAGTTATTTAATATGTACTAATATTATAAAGTTGAAGAGTTTTTTTTGTTTGTTGGTTGAACACGCTAATCTCAGGAACAACTGGTTCGAATTGAAAAAATGTTTTTGTGTTGCTATATAACATCACGCTATGACCAATAGGAGCGGAGGATCAATAAAAAATGTTGCAAGTATGGAATAAATTTTAGTAGATTATTTTTCTCAAATTAACACAGGTGAATCCGCGGGGCACAGAATTTAGAAGACCCGATCATTTCTCAATAAAATACGTTATTCAAATATATATTCTATAAAAACAAAGTCACAAATCAAGTACTATTTTAAAAAATATATTAATTAATATATGGACGCTGAAAGGCAATACTGTGTCAAGCCACACAGACTTCATTTTAAGAAAATGTGTTTTAAGGATGTCAAATCTATGCTTAAATAATTTGTTTGATGAAGTATATATCAATCGTTTCTTTTCTATTTTGATAAAAGGAATAGTGAATTTAAAAACAGGTGGGTATAATAAAAACATTTATTTAAGAATAACTTTCTTAAATATACGAGATTATTGTATAAATTGCAAAATATGGAACTCACTTGAAATTCGAAACATTTAATTAAGAATATTTTTTCCGTAGTTACATACATAGTTTAGATGTTTTGAATATTTTTTGAAAAATGTTAAATAGGGAATGCATTATCAGAATATATCACTATCTCCAAATTTACCTTTTTGTGGGTTAACACATTATTGCTTATCAGCATCCATATGTAAGCACATTATTGTATACAAAAAAACAAACTGCTACAAACAAAATTAACGATTAATAAAGCGTTTTTCCTATTCGTTACGAAAGTTACAACTTACTACTTAACTACAGATTGTAAATCATGCAACAGTACTGCGGGCGTGTTAACGTAGCTAATGAAATGGAAACGTGTTACTATTGTTCGGTTAATTCCTGCTTAGTAGTACGGGATTATTGATGACAAATAAAACTTTTTGTTCAATAAAATAGCTGGTGACGAGCTGGCGGTATACTTGATGGTAAGTGATTCTCAAACTCAAAATATACTTTATTCAAATGGGCTTTTAAAGCACTTTCGAATCGTCAAGTTACATGTCATATTTTCATTTTAGATTATTATAAAGCTACCGCCGGTTCGGAATGTAGTCTCTACCGAGAAGAACCGGCAAGAAACTCGATAGTAACTCTTATAAAATCATTTATACATAATGTATTTTTATTACATTTTAATTATGTTATCCGGATAGAAAATCAACGCTTGTCAAATCCACGCTTCTTTGTCGTTAAAATATTCTTAACGTCACCCATGGACATTTGCAGCACCAGAGGAGTCACAAACGCGTTGCCAGCTTAAAAAGTTATAAGGGCTGGAAAGGAATATGAAGTAGAAGAGAAATGGCTTGAGACGATACTATATTTGCTATTTCACGCTGATCTTTTGTGAGAAGAGATACTGTCCTGCAGGGCTATTCTGTAAAAATATTTCGACATTTTCACAGCTGAATCCGTGGTGAGAAACGAATTGGTATTCTATAAAACTATAAAAAGCCGGTGGCGCCTCAATTGTGAGCGCGGCAGTGAGGTGTACTACTGCGTCTGACAATTTGACATAAGATGCATACATTTGGTATTCTGAAACAAAAATTCGTCCCTCACGATCGAATTTTGTGTCGTGTTTCATCTGTCAAACTAAAAGTTACCCGAAACCGTTCGAGTTCGAAATCACTTTTAAGTTTTACCGAAAATATGGCTCGTTTATTTGTTTTAAAAGAATTATTAAAAGAAGAGCAAGCTATTGACTTGAATAGTAACAAGAATCAAGCAAATGAAATAAGAAAATTGGAGTTCTTTATTTCAAATAAAGATTACGTTTTTAATTTTCGGCTGACGGAGGAGCTGATAAACCAAGTTTTAGAAGACATAAAACATCTTCTAAAACCGACTCGACGTCCAAGTCGTGGTTTATCAGCCAAAATAAAGGTAAATATGTATCTCTGGCCGATATATGCCGATTACAATAACTAAATAAAATGTAAATACTATCGAAATAAGAATTAAATATTATTAAAGTGTGTATATTCATTTTCAGTTGCTATGTGCACTTTCTTTTTTTGGAAACGGATCTTATCAGAGAGTTTGTGGGAGGAGTATAAATTCTTTTATTTCACAACCATCCGTGTCTCGCTGCGTGCACGCCATAGTAGAGGCCCTAAGCCACCCATCAGTTGTAAGAAAATACATACGGTTCCCTCAAAATTTTCAAGAAAGACTGAAATTGAAGGAGAGGTAATAAGATTCAGTTTCATTTTGCTCTATTAGTACCTTTCTGTAAATATTTATGGATATAAAAAAAAATTATGTTTTAGATTCTATGAAAAATTTCAAATGCCAGGAGTGATAGGGTGCATTGATGGGACATTTGTTACTATGGTAAGACCATCACAAAATGAAGAACGGTTTTACTGCCGTAAAGGATACCACGCCAGAAATGTGCAATTAGTAAATTTCATTTTTATTATTTGATTGGTTTGTGAACTTAATTATTTATAAAAATAATTTCAATTTACTCACATCTATGACTTAAACAGTTATTTTTATCTATATTACAATTTATATAGAATATTAAAATGCATATATGCAAAAACTTTGTTCTAGATAACAGATGCCGATCTTAATATTCTACATGTTGATGCAACCTACGGCGGAGCTACACATGATAGTTTTATTTTTAACCATAGTTGCATTCAAGAGCATCTCGAAGGTTTGACAAATGCTGATGAAATGGTCCATCTACTTGGTCAGTTTCAATTAGGTTTTCTTTTTACAACACTTAATCTTGTAATACCTACTCTGATGAAATTATGATTTATAATTGATTGTTATAGGAGATTCTGGATACTCGCAAAGGGCTTATTTAATGGTACCAGTGCCTATGGCAGAGGATGGAACACCAGCCCATTATTATAATACACTTCATGCTAGGGCACGAAATACAGTGGAGCGGGCAATTGGACTCCTCAAAGCTCGATTTAGGTGTCTGTTAGTGCACAGAGTGTTGCACTATGATCCTGACACGGTTACAAAGATTGTGATAGCATGTTGTGTGTTACACAATATTTGTAATCGTGCAGGTCTTCCTGCACCAATAATAGATACCTACGATCAGCAACAAGAGTCCAATTTCCACACTGGAATGCATTCGCATGAGGTACAAAGAGAGACTCTTGTCATAGAAGCTGCCATAGGACAGTCACAACGGCAGGTTTTAATTAATAATTTGTGGCGGGCACGGAATATAGTGTAATCCAAAATTCATATTTAATAGTAGTTTAGTATAAAGTATTTTAAAGTAAAATTAATGTCTTTTTTGGGGTTTAGTATTCACATCTATAATCAATAAGATCCTACAAACAATTTTGTATTTGCTCTAAATTTATAACTCGGGTTAAAAAATATATTAATAAATATTAATAAATTTCGAATATTTTTTTTTAATAATAATTTTTCATTATAAAAAATGATTCAGTTCTATCATTCAATCTATAATTTCTTATCTAACTCTTACCTGTGGCTAGAAATATGCCATATTTGTCTGCTAAATAAGACAAGTAAAAAAATAGACTATACAAGATTACATAAACTATATTTGATGTTTTACATGATATTTAAGCAAGCTATTACTATAATATAACACACTGTACTAATTGATTTTATAGGAATTGTAAAATTTCTTGCTAGTTCTTCTAAGTAGAAACCACATTCTACACTGGTAATACCTTTATACAAATAGGTTTAAAGAATGTCTTGTAAATTGTCTAAATTGCTCCAAGATTTTTATTGGTATCTGGAATTTAAATAAAATGTTTTTTGATTTGTTTTTATGTTTTATTTAATTTTTTTTTAAATTTATTATTACTTGTGGAGTAGATAAAACTAAAACAAATTATTGTAGCAAAAAGAATTTTATTGTATATATAATATATAAAAAAATTATTTTTTTAAGGCCTCAGCCAATAATTTGAGGCTTTCCGCGATAGCCCTTAATGCCTGAGAGTTTGCAGTTTCCCGTTCCTTGATAAAGTTGACGAAATTCGCCATCAATTGCGAGTTGGTATGTTCAATCTGAACTCTCTGCTCTTCTATTTTTAAAAACCTTTCTGTGAGTGAAGAAGAGTTTCGCCTTTGAGACGGCGGAGATGTTAGTCGGCGTCGTTTTAAACGCCGACTTGATGTTTCTGAAAAAAAAAAATAAATAAATTAAAAAAAAATTACAATAAAAAAATCTGGCCAATTTTTTTCTACTCTTTCCTTTTTTTAGTCAAATATTATTGAGTTCAATTATATTCTTAATGTTTCTTGCTGTTTTAAATTTCCATATTGATAACATAAACAGTTACAAGCATAAATTCTCTTAAAACTCTTAATTCTAGTTGTATATACATGATACATCACAAAAACAAATTATTACTAAAGAGTTTAAGTATATGGAATCGGGCCCAGAGCCTTTTGGGCTGATAGTTTGTCTAGATGTTTATCATAGCTAGTAAGAGTAAATATCAAAAAAATTAAACCCATATGACTTATATTCAGGGATATAGGTTTAACAACCTCTAACATTATATATTTTTTCTCCAAATAATTTTAAGGAACATACTAAAAAAAATAAAAACCTACTAGTAGTAGTAGCTGGGATAGTATTTATTGCTGTTATTAAGAAATGTCCATTTTTGTATAATGTATACTATAATTTTACTATAAAATATGCATCCTAGATATTAAAAGAAGTATAATTATAATATTATATAAGAAATAATTGATAGTAAAGACATAATAATAATGTTTGAAATTACTGTATTGAACAATCTTTACACTTTAAATTAATAATAAATAGGTAAATAATAAGTTTTTTCTTTTTTGTGATTCCAATGTCTTTACAATTGAGATGAAACAAAACAAAAAATCTAATACAAAAACTAATTATGTGTGTAATTATTTACTTAACAATTTAATACAAGACACCTTTAAAAAAAAGATACAGAGTTCAAGAGCTTAAGCCATAATTTCGTTTACTTATTCCAGTTATTTTGATTTTAAAACTAAACTGCTGCTCCCTAAATATAAGGGTTAGGGATTTATTTTTTTGATATTTCTCTTACTAGCTATGATAAACATAAATATCAGCCCATAAGGCTCTGCGTCCGATACTTAACAGGTTATATATATATAACCCTTTGATGAATCGAAAAATTACCTGCAATTAGCGTGCGTGTTTGCACAGTTGGGCTGTGCTGGCGAGGACACGTTGCATTTGGGCTCAGCTCACAAATCCTCCACGGGGATTTGTGAGCTGAGCCCTGATGCCAAATGAGATGGAGTGCGTGATGGAGACTGAGTTGTTGCCAGGGGATTTTCAGCAATCTAAAAGAGATTATCATGTTTTATGAAATTGTAAACAAAGAAAATATTTATATAAGTTCAAACAAACCACTTACAATTTGAACAATACTTGGATTCGTAGACAAGTAAGATGTTCCAGGAACACATTCCACATTTAGAGACCGTTGTGGAGTCTGAAAACTACTATACTACTATACTAAAACATAATTTAGTTCACTTTAGATTGCCAAACCCACATATTCTTTGCATAAATAAATCCACATATATATATTCACATATTCTATAAATCCACACATATATATATTCACATATTCTAATAAATCCACATATTCTATATATATATATATATATATATATATATATATATATATATATATATATATATATATATATAATATAGTTTTAAAATATATTTGTAATTATAACTTAAATATCATAATATCATGCTTACTTTAGGTTCCATGCTGGTAGCACCTATTTGGTTTTCCTAAAACAGAACATTACATTTTTCGTATTAATTATTCTGATTAAATATATATGTCATACTCATAAGTATAACTATTTTGTGTAATATTAATTTTGTGTCAAATACAAGTAATACACGAAATTTATGAACTTGAATAATATGTTATTAATAACTATTTATAATAATTAAATAAGACGTCATTTTAATTCATTTAAGCAAAATTGTAAAGTTTATATTATATAAAATTCAATTAAATTTTTTAGCTTGCAAAGCAGAGGTTACTTTGTAAATATATGAAAAAACATTTTTATATAGATGAGAACATAATACAATGTTAAAAATAAATAATTACTTCTGTTACAATAATTCATGATTCATTTTAGCACTACATAGGTAATAAGAATGTACTTACATCTCTAGCAGGTTGTGATTCTACGAGCCTCACTATTTGAGAATCCAGCAAGGAAGGGCTCTCCTCATCGTTTTGAACCTAAAAATATATTTAAGTTATAATAGCATTATAACCAAAAAAAAAGAGTTTATCTAAGCAAAAAAAAATAACTAAATCTCTACTTACAAATGGGTTTACTTGGCAAATATATGTAAAATGCTTTTTTTATATACATGAGAATATAATACATACAATGTTAATAATAAATAATTACTTCTGTTACAATAATTCATGATTCATTTTAGTTCTACATAGGTAATAAGAATGTACTTACATCTCTAGCAAGTTGTGATGATTCTACAAGCCTCACTATCTGAGAGTTCATCATGGAAGGCCTCTCCTCATCTTCTTGAACCTAAAAATATATTTAAATTATAATAACCTTAAAACCAAAAAAAAGTGTCCCCTAAGCGAAAAAAAAATCTCTACTTACAAATGGGTTTATTGCCAAGTGTCTGTCCCCTGTGGCAAAACTTTCTCCACCCATTAAAGCTAAAATTCTTTCCTCAATCGTAGAAAGTTCTACTCTTGAGGAAAGAATTTCAGCACCACCACCAGTCTTATTGCGTGCAAGAAAGCGTTGTGCAGCCTTTTTCTTAACAGCGCTTTTTTTGTCAGCCCAATACTAAAAAATTAAGCTATTTAAGCAATAATTTGCAGAAAGAATGCGCAAATACTAACATACATGCAAAATATTGCATGCTCAGGAAAAAATGCAACAATACAACAAATAAAACTAAAAACCTTTGTCCACTGCTTCCACGATTTTGTGCATCCTCCTAAACTATTCAGTTGCAGGGCAATTCTCTCCCACGAATTGCGCGCTGCATCCCTTGCACTAGCCTGTTTTGAGAATCCTTTGGCAAGACTTGGATGTTTTTCCAAGAATTCCATAAGACTCTCAATTTGGGCACGAGAAGGGTGAGATGCTCTTTCTGTGGTGCTACAATTTAGAAAAGAATATCGGTGACTTTACGTGAAATTGCAAATTTACAAAATAAACAAAAATGTTATAATAATACTTACTTCATGTTGCTATAAAATTATATTATTATTAAAGATAAAGACAAACACCGAGTACACCAGTAATCAGAGAATACAATAACCAGTAATATTCGAAAGTTTTTTTTTAAATACTTTATGGCAAAAGTCCGATACCTTACAGCCGAAGTAAATTGAAATATTATTTATTTATTCGATAAATAAAATACTTTTTATTCAAAATAATATTAAACATTAAAATTAAAACAAGAAATTAATGAGATTTTATTAATTTTATAAATATTTTATTAAAAAATGCTGAAAACATATATTACCGGTTACCGTTTTTATACCGGAACATCCCAAGTGAAACGTGACTTAATTCGAAACTCACTTCGCATCGATTGTACGTTTAACTGCTTCGAGAATTCCAATTCAAGGTTAAGTGAGTTTGCTTTCGTAGTGACAAAACTCACTAGAGTGAGTCTCGATAGTGTTTTTGTTTTTTACAGAATAGCCTTGCTGGTCTAGTCATCAGACACGAGCTTTTATTTATTGAATAAAATTATGGGTTGGAAAAATATATATTGTTTTTAACAATTATAAGCAGTTTTTGTTTTTATCAAATTCGGTTCAGAGAAAACTTTAAGTATTATTCGAAATTCCTTATATTTTCGGATTTGGGTACCTATCCACGCTTAAAAAATTCACGCTGAATGGGTATGGAAAAAAGATATTTCTTTGCATGTATCATGAAAAAAAAATAGTTTAAGAATGATTTCTCTTTTCTTCAATATAATCCAAGCCTTAAGCAGTAGTTAATTAGAAGTAAAGGGAATATAAAGCCACAAAAATATGAAGACAAAGCGGCTCAACAGAAAAAAAAACAAAAAGGATCTCGTAATTTTTGTTAAGAAGTACAAAAGACTCGAAGCGGAAAATTTATCTCTTTCGTCCTCACATAGCGTCCATATGATGAGCAATTTACTCCACGATAGAGCTACGTAACCACTAGGTTGATATAATGAGACTAGCGATTTCATGCTTCGTCGCACGCAGGACAAGGATTTTCTATGACACTTGCGGAAAAAGATGATATTTTGCTTTTATAAGAATCTGGAACGTCTAATGATAGATATAACGTGTTATATGTTTATGACTATAGGTAGCGTATATATAGTAAATGCTATAGTAGATATCACGTTTGTAACATGGCGCCCAATGTGGGACTAACTTTTACACCATTAATGTACTTATACGAATGTTTTTTAGATGTTAGTTACTCGAGGAATTGCAGAAATGTAAATTATTTTTTTAAATACATATAATGTTTAGTGATAATTTTTTTCTGTAATCATTGTTATAGGTGAACTGAGATGAGTGTTATCTGTTAAGAATTAATGATTATTTTCGACTACAACCAAAAATTTCTAATTTTGTATATGTATAAGCCGTAAACGATCAAAATAAATTATAAATACTTACTTTCTATAATATTAATACAAATGTCACGGTCACATGACATAAAACGAGTTTACGATGAGGAACATAAAGAGAATTGCTGAAATTGTACCTTCATGTTACTCTAAATGGTTGTCTCCACTATTAAGATAGCAGGACTCGACAACTGCCAACAGTTACAGAGCTTATAAAACGGTCAAATGTATTTATTTATTTTTTGTTCTGGCAATAATAGTGACATACTATCTTACGGTCTTCGTAATACAATTTTATCCAGGTATAACAGAGTTACGAGTGTTATACATATGTATAAAATATAGTTTCCATATTAACATTATAAATACAATCGTAACTCTCTTGGTCTATTTGATGTTTATTCGTTACCTTTTCATTCTTAAACTGCTGAATTAATTTTAATGAATTTACGTATAGATTTGACTTTGATACTTTGATGAGTATATGGGCTATTTTTTGTCGCATACTTAAAGGATGTAAAATAGGAGAAGGTTTGTATAAAGTACCTAACCAACACTTTTAAAGGATCAGGCTATTTTAAATAATTATTCTATGCAGATGAAGTCGCTGGTAGTATTTGTAAAATTATTAGCATGACTTTTATTAATTTATTATAATCTTAATTTATTCGCGTGAAGTTAAGTCATGTAAGTCGATGTAACATAAAAAATTAGGTGAGAATTACACTTGGAAGTTGATTTGCTCACAGACTTTTATAATATTTTCTTAAATATTAATTTATATACATAAATTAAAAAAAAAAATAAAAGAAAAGATTATATATTAAACTATTTACATCTTAATTAATATAAAAAAAGGATTATATTTTACAAAACATTGTAGACCTCATCTAAGCCACAGAATTCTTAAATTGTTTATCATTTATTTTACACCTGAAATAATTTAATGTAAGTGGCATATTTATTAACTCTCGGCTTACTTAGTACGGTTACCAAGATAACTGTTATCATATTACAGATGTATTTTATATTAGTTAAGTAAATAAAACTTACAAGTGTTTGAGCCGAAGTTTTGTATTTCAAAATCAAAAGAAAATAAACGGATTTATGTGCTAAATGTAAGATTATGTTAAATACATATATGGTTAATGATACAGGAATATAAGTGTATATTAAATTTTCCATTATTATTAAAAACGAGCGCAAAATTATTTGGATCTTCAAAAATGATATGTTGCTATTTATGTAATGGTAAGTATATGCGGATGTTATCTGAACCACTACCGCCAGTTTTAACCACAGACTACAGCGTTTATGTAAATGTGTATATATGTATGTTCGCGTATCACTATAGAAGGGCTGCACGTATTTGGCTAAACTCTATTTTATATTTATTCTGCTTGTGATTATCACGACAAGGTTATATGTAAAAGAAAATGTTTGAAGGATAGCGTGGAAAATTAAATACAGAGTAATTCTTAATTAGGGCTCCCGTGCAAAACCGATGTGGGCAGCTACTACCTTTACCGCATGCTTTACTAGATGGAAAATGTATTTATGCTCAAGTCGGGTACGTGGAACTCCTGATATGGAAAATATCAGACTACCACTCATCGTTATAATAGGTCATCATGGGATCACTTGCATATATTAGCGTAACGTCCAGACGTCAAGCCCACCTCTGCGTGTCTCCTTAACTTAGAGAGCACGCATGGGCACACATAAATTTCTTGCCACAGTGTAAGTCTCCACTTAGACTACTCTATGGCGGAGGGTAGAATGAAGGGAGAAAAGCGCGTAGCGTCGTCTCCTCTCCGGTCTTCTTTGGCGGAGTGGGTGAGCGTAAGTGTCCACTTCTCGCTACACCTACGCGGCTTTCTTCAGTGACATGAGAGATTTACTGAAGGAGACCGTAGCCGTAAGTTAATCGTAAATTATCTAGAACCTCTATAAGTGCAAACAATAAGTTGACAAAGTCTTATCGCAATCGAAAGATTAGTAAGTACACATGCGATCAGTACATAATTGTTTTTGAACTTAATTTTTAAGGTGTATAAAAATAAATAAAACATAACATGGAAGCTAATATTAATAATAAATAAATTTTATTCGCTCGCATAAGATAACGAATGGCACTGCATTATTTATTGCGTTGAAATATTATCGTCCACATGATTAACTGCGGAAACCGTGTGATAAAACATACACAAATCATCGAGATGGTTTTACAGTATCGGATGTCGGGGGACGAAATTGTCGACATTCGAAATGGACACACCGTTTTAATTATTCATTAATACTACATGATTTTCAATTGGACATATGTAACGAAATTATTTTTATTTGCTTTTATTAATCATATCTGGTATAATATTTAAATGTGCTTATTAATACAACTTTTACTTCATTCCAAATATTCGAAAAGTGAAGAGACTTTTCGAAATTAACACGTAAAATGGCACAAAAAAAATTATTATAGTTATTGTTAACGTAAAAGCGGGACACGTGACACATTTCACAAGTGTTTTATTTTTACCTTTGTACAACTCAAAGGCAAACTCACAAAAAAGTAAAATTGTAATATAAATTAAATGTATTGTTTTATTATATTTCATTTATGATACACGCGCCATTTACTGGAAGTTAATTATATTATGCCTATAACCTACCTCTAAATGTAATTAATAAGTTGACAATCTCAATCGAATTGACGATGCGGCAATGCAAAAGATACGAACGAACTAACTATAATTTTTACTTGTTAGGCGAGAATTATACGTGTAAGTTTTACTCTCGTAATTTATAATTAACAACTGTGTCATCTGTAACAGTCAGGTAACCTTACAAAAAAGTTAGTCAAAAGGTGTCAAAAGTTAGTCACAACAGTAAATTCTATCAGATGTAAAAGCAATAATAAAAGATATTACAATTTATCAAAATCTTATGAACATTTTGGAGTTACAAGTTTGATTCCCGCCTTAGATTAGGTAATAAACAAATATAATTTCGCGTGAAAACATTAGTACTTTGGCAATATATTATTCATACCTAAATTAAAACAATTTTAGTAATTTTAAAGGATACACCATTACCTACCATAAACACACGGCATTGTTAAACACATGATTTAATAAGCCATCCCTTTTATACCTTAACAAAGTAACTTTAAACGGTCATTATTTACAAGCGACCATTACGAAGGGTCACGGGGATGTTTTAGGGCCTATCGTAGTCACGCTTGGCTGCTTTCCCTTGAATTAGGAACAAGTGACAACGCATTATATGTTTAAATTGTGTATGCGAAAATAATTCTTATGTTCATAACATAAGGCTTATATTGCTAAATAATTTTGGAGACAAAGCTACGGAAATGAAATTGACTATTTGAAAGTATGTTCATTGTTTTTGTTCCCGACGTAGATGAAAGATACCTGATACTTTAGGATGGAATTAGTTTATCATTAGCTGTTGAGTTGTGTATTCTTTTTTTTTATTTTTTATTTAATTGAATATACACAACCTGGGGCTAATTGTGTAAAATTGTCGCTATCAGAACGTGCCACATTCTGAGAGTTGATATCTAATATTTGTATGGTTTTGACAGCGATTTTTATCAGAATTACCACCTGGGATCTAATTGTCAAAAACTGTCGCTATCAAAACATGCTACATTATGACAGTTGATTTCTGATATTTGTATTAAAATGCCTCCTTTAAAATATCAAAAAAATTTGAATCTATATTAATGTAAGTGAAACCATGGGACAATACTTGTATTGTATAACATATGTTTGCAATAAAGGAGTTCTTCAGCAGTTACTAAATTCAGTATTTTATCTAATAAGGCGTGAATTACACTTGCAATTTTTGCTTATAAGTTTTAATAAGTTTATATTAATTGTGATGTACATATTTGCTTGCAGGTATGCGCGGTGCACGTTAGACGTTAAAATAACTCTTTCTAAAGTATTCTGTCATTATTTAAGTGCAGAGTGTGAGCCAATTATACGCAGATGAATTACAATGCTCTCCGAGGCAGAGCCCCAAGCTCAATTTTGTATTATTGTTGTTATTTTGACTATGAGTGAATGGTTTGTT
Source organism: Hypolimnas misippus (assembly GCA_037950945.1). Classification (NCBI taxonomy): domain Eukaryota; kingdom Metazoa; phylum Arthropoda; class Insecta; order Lepidoptera; family Nymphalidae; genus Hypolimnas; species Hypolimnas misippus. The sequence continues at coordinate 12,697,779 of JBBEEQ010000024.1, read as the reverse complement.
ATAAACGATTTAATTTTTTTATTTATTGCTTTTATACAAAAAAAGGTACCATCTGTGCCTTGTTTTTACACTTACAGCTATCCTAGGGTTACCAAGGAAATCGTTACCAGGTAACAGAATTTTTTATATCAATTACGAGTGTAAAACTTACAAGTGCAATTCGCGCCTATAAATTAAATTGTAGTCTATTTATACGTTACAGTGAAATTGTGCTCATTAAAACTTGGATGTGTAAAAGTGGCGTCGAAGTAAGTAGTTTAATAAAATATATTAAATAAAATATATTTAATAATAATAGTTTTCTAAAGATTAAATAATTGTTTTTTTTTTATTTTCCCAATGATTTAAGGAGTTACGTATTTTTTAAAATATTTTTATTTGAATTTAGACTTTATAAATGAAATTACATTCGTTAAATTGATACAAGTAAATTCTTTTCTTACTGACTTTTAAAAAGCAGGAGGTTCTTAATTCGTCGGAGACATAATATTTTCTCAAGTAAATTGACTGACTGACTGGGTAATTCTTTTTTTCGATTCAAGTCTTGAAATCGTACCATGTTCATCAAAATCGATTTAGTAAATTAGTTTTAAAATCAAAATAATGGAAAAGCCTCTATGGAAGTCGGTAAAAATATCATTGCCCAATATAAATAAAATCAAGTATCATTACAAGCTGTTAACATGAAAAAAGTTTAAATTTTAAACAGCTCAATCAGTCCAAACGAATAGGATGACGTTATCCGGATGATGGTTCCGTCCACATTATCATATTAAATGAATCCAATTTACTCGCGATCGCGTTTCATCTTATTTGTATTAAACGATTTCGGTCAGAACCACGTTATGTGAAGCGCTTGAATCTATTTTTACCCGACTGCGCAACGCAAGGGAGGTATGTGTTTATTAGTCTGGGTTTGTAGATTAGTGGCACGATTTGGACCGAACGCGTGGGTCGATTTTGATAAAAGATACGTCGTTTAATTCGTCATATCGGTGCGAATTTCATAGAAAGTATAATAATTTGAAAAAATCGAAATGGACGATTTTGTACGTCATTATGTGAACAAGAAAAAAAAATGAAAATCAACAAACTGTGTAAGTGGGGTATCTTTGAATTGGTACTAAAAAACTCTTTTTAAGGTTTTTTATATCATTTTTCAATTAGAATTACAGTTAAGACTCTATAACGATTTAAATTTGGTAAGTAATGATACAATTTGCTCGTGATACGCAGTCGAGTTTTTGATTTTTTCAATTAATTACTTGTTAAAACCTTAAAAATGATTATTGCATTTTAATAAGTGGTGTGCCGGATCATAAAATATGTTTATCCGCTGATACGGATCTGTATACGGATATTTGGTTTCAAGATCCGCGGATACAGATACATATACAGATACTTTCTTACTTAAAAATTTACTTAGTAACTTAACTTTACTATTTCAAACGATAGTTGAGGTAAAACATGTTACGATTTGAATTGTGTGGGTCTTTCTTTTATTTTGTTGATAATTTAATGTTTCATCTATTTGTCGAAAATTAATAAGTTAAAAGGTCTGCTAAAACGTAACGGATACGGATACGGAACATTCTTCTCTCACGAATATCCGCGGATACGGATACGAATATCCGACACTACACAAATTCTAATACAACACGACTCAGTATTCTGAGAGCCTAGCTGTAGGTCGACTAAAACTCGTATACCAGCTAGCCCGACTGAGGCAGTACTACACTCTCACAACACGGCAGAATAGCCAAAGGACAAGACAACATGAAGATAGAAAAGCGAAAGGTCAACGCGGAAACGTGACCTCAGCCCACCGGGCCGAAACGATTGACCGCGGTGAGTAATCATCTTGGGTAAAAGTCTGTAAATACCCGTACCTAGTAAATAGTCCGCCTAAAAGAACCTTACACAGTAAAACGGTGTGTAGTAGCTACTAAAGCTGCGTTTTTTATGGTGAGTGAGAGAACCGAAAGCGTAATCCTTTCCTCCTTCTTTTTCTTACCTCCAATTCCCTTAATTCCTTAATTATCATCAGGTGAACGTCTGCTATGTTTAAGAATATCTTATTGTTGGGTCTCTTTCATTAATTAAAGGATATGGGGTTTATTTTAAAAGCTCGCATCGACACATTGGGACATGCAGGTTTCCTTACAATGCTTGCCCTTACCATCAGTACGAGGAACTAAAACACGAAATATAATCAGCATTACGTAATTATTTATAATGTGACATGATGACTCATAACATCCGTTTTTGCCTTAGAACGTCTCAAAATCAAATTCAAAATAGTCTTTATTCTAATGGGCTTTTTAAGGAATTTCGAATCGTCAAGTTACCTGTTTTTTTTTTTGATTTTTTAAAACTACCACGGTTTGGGAAATGTAGGTCTACGGAAAAAAACAAGCAAGAAATTCGATTGTAACTCTTTTTAAATCACAGAAAACGATATATTTTATTACAGTTTACTAATAATATATCCTACTATAAAATCAACGCATATCCACGCCTTTTTGTCTTAAAAATATTCGTGTATAGTTAAATGCTAAAAGATTTGTTATATAGTCTTTAAAGTAATGAAGCGGGAAATGATAAGACCATGTAAAAACTATCAAAACTTTAAATACACCAAATTAATGATGTCAGTACATGGAATGCTAACGCCTTTGTTCTAGCGGTAAGCGTCGGATTAAATATGAAGCTGGCATGAAACTTGACAGCTTACTGCTGTTATGTGCCATATCTACAAAGTAAATTCACGTTATGCTTTCATAAATAAGGAGCTGCAATGTTATTATAATGTTATGTTTAAACTCCGTTCTATGGAGCCATCCGCCATAGATGGAGTTCTTTTATAATTTACTACTTGCCCACTGCGGTTTATTGTGAGATTTTAATTTTTACTCCGTGGATGCTTCAACAAAGAATGACACTGGATGATATATATTTTATTTATTAGGTTTTTACTTGTGTTCCTTTTTTATTACAATGAATTCTTATAAGTTTTTTTATTGTACGGATAAAAAAGTTTATTTCTTTTTGCTATAAATGTCAAAAGAGCAAAGGTAGAAACTTATTCTGCCTATCCAACAGTTATGACGTGATGTAGTTTATTTAGTCTATAACCTTCCTCAAAAATGTGTTATCCGACGCAAAAATAATTTTCTCCCTATATACAAACTTACAAACAAATACCTCTTTATAATATTAGTACAGATAGTAAATATAAATTATTTGTTGCTCGTTTCTTCGCTTGCGTGATTGGAAAATTCGTCTGTCGTCGTTTGTTGGACAATCGTCTGAAGCAGGGATCACCAATCATACCATATTTGGGGTCCGATTTTTAATATATTACAAGCAAAACGGTCTCCTCTTCCCTTCTCTTTACACCATCACGCATATTTACAATCAAATACACTTAAATATGTAAACATTGTCTTGAGCAGTCCGGATCCGGCCAGCGGTCCACCATTTGATGAACCCTTGTGTAAAGATTTGGTTTCCTAGGATGACTTTAACTGTCATTTAGCGATTGGTTGTTTTTGTGCAGATGACGTCACTCAAACTTTTTGCAAGAAAACTTAATACATAAATGATTACTTTTTAATACGAAGAGTAAAAATAAAGATATGAACTTTCTTGCCCGATTTCAATAGAATGCATAATCCAACGCATAAGTCCATTTCGAATCAACTCAGCCATAAAACTAACGCTTCACTAATATATAGTTTCACGTAGTGTTAAATCGCGCCTAATCTTACATTTATCTTGGTTCGTCTTTATTGCGCTGTCGTCTTACGAGCTGAGATGAAATGGCGCGAACTTCGGAAATATAACAAAAGGCGATACTTGACAAAATATTAATGGTGTTTTTAGGTGTAATGGCGTCCAGACTATGTTACAAAATATAAGGTAAAGTTATTTATTTGGTATGTTTTGTTATATAGCTAAAGACATAATCACTACCATCCATGGACATTTGCAGTATCAGAGGAGTCACAGATACGTTTCCAGATTAAAAAAGAAATTCTGGATTGGGGGAGGGAGTGCGAAATACAGCTTTAATAGCTACTTCACGCCGATCTTTTGTGAGAGTGTGGTGCTGCCCCGAATGAGCCTATCTGTATACAAACTGTAGTCTGTGGGTTACAATTAGGCTGTTAGTGTAAATTTTAATTATATTTTGAGTTAAAAAATTTGTAAGTTGTGAATGTTGAGTTATCTCACTCAACTTCAAGTCAGCTCTGAATCTCACTACCAGTAAACTGTTTAGAGGGAAGATCGCAAATTGATAAAAACGGTTACAAACATAACACAGACGTAGTAGACTGCTGGGGCCTATTCGCTTTATTTGTAAAATAGAAGCCGAAAGAAAATTAATATATATGTTTGAAAAAAGTCCCTTATTTTAGCAGGATTTCGGTTAGGAAAGACAAAAAAGAAAAATAATAATTTTGCTTCAAATAGTTATAATATAATAATAAATTTAGTAGATAATAAATCTCTTTATTTTTAACAAAATTCGCAACATTATTGTAATTCGTAGCCTAGTCTTAACTATGTCATTTGCGAATTTAAACAATAGTATTCGTATAGTTGTAGGTTCAAATTTGAGCAAGCATCATTAAGTTTTATTACATAAAAGAAATTGTTTCGAGCTTAGTGGTAAAAGTATCGCAAGAAGACTTATACGCATATGCGAAAAGAAAAAATAAGAAATTCTTTGTAATGAAATGACGCAAAGCAATTGAAGAAATGGGACATCTTTGAGCTGCCGTTAGTCATAAGTTAACTTATTAGTTAACCTAATTATATATATTAAACTATCGCGATTTATACTATTCATATTTAATCGTATCGCGATAACTAATGGTAGTAATACCTTTTTATTGCCCGACGTTTCGACAAAGTTGGATTCGTCGTGGTCACGAGCTGACTAGTGTACCGCGGTGTGTATACTTAGCTACTTCAATAAATTGTAAAACTTAAATTTGTTAAGTAAGACAGTTTTAGAATTTGAATTTTATTTTAATGTGAGAATTTTTTCAAAAGAAATTATGAAAGTTTTTAACTGATGCGACTTTCGACGTAGCAATTAGATGCGGGCACTGTTCCAAGATATGAACTTCAAGTCTAGTAAGTGAGATGAATTATTTAATAAATCTATACTTATTATAATATTACAAAAAGGTGAAATTTGTTTGTGATTTTGTAAGTTTGTATGTAGGATGTAATTTCTGAAACTACTGATCCGATGTGATAAATTCTTTCCGCGTTAAATATCCCGTGTATTGAGTAAGGTTAAAAGCTTTATTACATCACGCTACGCTATGTTACTTATACGCTACTTATAACAGCGAAGTAGTAACCTTCTAACTATACCTCGTTACCAGTTCTGGTTAGTAGTTTAAGACGAGGGTACAGATGAAACATAGCCAATCAAATTCATAAGCCTCAATTGGCTTTGTCGTTTTGGGTTTAACTAACCTGAAATGTTACACAAGTACCTTAAGACGTTATAAGTAACTAATTCATCAAAATTTCGCTTTTATAAAAGTACTTTAATACTCTCTCCAAAATAAAAATACTCTAGGGCGAGGAGCGACCTTATATTTAACATATAATATTAATAAGTAACATAAAATACTTCAAGATGTTTACAAGCGTTATGAATATTTTATACACAGAACATTAAATTATTTCTGCTCACTATGCCATAATCATTATGATAAAAACCGAGACACTCCCTCGATGGGCAATTTGAGAGTATTTCACAAGGTTAAGCAAAGGTTGGATACGATATTTTATGTTACGAGTTGGAAATAAAACGTTTATGAACACTGATATTTCATTATGTTATTTCTATAGATTTTATTTACTATATCCTGAGGTGGAAAATTGCACGAGTATTAAGAATGAAATTCCGTTTATCCACCCCAGCTGTGTTGACACGCGCTTAACTCTCTTAGGGTGGATAAACGCAATCATCCGATGAGCCACCATATTGGAAAAATGTCGCACAAAGACTGTTTTTTTTATAATATCTCCTTTTACTATTTTTTTTTATTATTTACTTTATTGCACAACTATTTAAAATATATTGAGCAAAAGGCGAGCTTAAGCTATATAGCCTTATCTCCAAGCCAACCTTAGGGCGTGCAAGAAAGTGCGTTGAGTAAATGCATAAAGCGGTTTACCTATATATACGCATATTTAAATACATATAAAAATATAGTATTTTATTATCTATTTTATTATATATATACAAGAGGCAATATTCTATAGTTTATGAGAACATTTTTTTGTTAAATTAATAGTTTTGCGCTGTAAAATGTTTGTGTACGATTGTCAAAATGTCGGGCAAAAAAAGTACAATTCAATAGCGTGATTATATTCGATTTAAAATATAAATGATTTTTTATACATATCCTACTATGATTGGGTGATTTCGTATTTTGTTGTTTAAGATCTTAAAACACTTGTTTTACAAGATACAGAAAAAACTTCGACCTGCCAAAAAATTATTAGTACAGATGATATCATTCAGGAAATCGGACCCAGAAATAATAAATGAAAGACATTAACAAGACAAATAATCTTAGAGACCTGTCGAAAAAATGTGTCTCGTGTTCCCCCGATGTTGGATTATTTATTTTCTACATTTTTCTTACGGTTTGCACGCATTATGTCAATTAATTTTGAAATATTGATGTAAAGTTATTATTTCTTTTTTTAAACCGACTTTTAAAAAGGAAAAGGTTCTCAATTACTCGACAATGGCAGGATCGATTTAGTTAGTTAGTTCTTTTTTTGTTCGAAAGGGTTCTCTTCGATTGGTTACATTTGTAATGAAAAACGGTTCGGTAATCGAGTAAGCAAAATTACTATTTTGTTTTTGAAGTCAGTTATCTTTTTTTGGTTAAATGGCGGGAAAACGAGCAAGCAGGTTAAGTGACCATCGCTGCTCATGGATTTTTGTAGGAACAGAGGCGCTACAAATGCAGTGGCAGCTTTAAGAGGAATGAAAGCTGAAAGGGATTGTAAAGTAAAGAAAGGAATGGGCAAGTGGGTGATATTAATAGTAGATAGGTCAAAAATATAACAAAACATGCCTCTGGTAGTGCTCTGTAATCGTTGACATAGATTATATAGTCATTTTATGGGTAATAATCTGTGGTAATTGTGTAATTGCGACTCTGTGGTTTTCATTCGGTTTACCTCACGCTGATTTGTATTTCTGAAGTGTACATTCCGGCTAATTGTCTATTATTTCACGGTTGTATTTTTTAACGAGAATGAACTGTAATTTTACCACAGATAAGTACACTTCCTAATTCATTACCTTAAATTAAGCAATTTTGATTTTTTTTTAGAAATTGATAATCAAATAAGACGTGATCGTAATTTAATGTGATTAAATTCAAATTTACATATAATTTATTACCTATCTTTGTTTCGTTATGATATTCTGTTAATAAATTTAATTATTATTCACAAATAAAGTAACAATGTCAAGATTAAATATATATTATAGAAAAATATTATAAGTAATTCCGTCGTAAGAAAATCGTTTTTCACAATACATTAAGTCTTTCGTAAACCTGAAATGTTTTAAGGACGTTTAAAGTAAACTACGTGATATATTGCACTACCAAACATAGAATAGTATAAAGTTGGAAATGGCTTGGATTAACCTTTCAAATACCGAGTAAAACAGACCTAATTGTCGCATTCTTTGATAGAGACAGTTTTTGACTAGTCCTCAGGTCTATCTTCGATCTCACTTATTAACATTTAAATCGCAAACAAAGTAATTTTATTATTATTTTAATCTTAGTTTTATTTTAATAGAATTAATTTAAGCTGATTGTCGCAGGTTCGTTCGAGGTAACACGTCTGAGTTTATCCAGAAAACATCATGAGGAAAGAATAAAATAGTTTTTTGTTTCAAATGGTGTACACTAAAGAGTATAAATAGATAAAATAAATATAATTCCATTTCAAAAACTATTTGCGCATGCACACGTGCCATTTCATTTTCTCTCTTCTATGACGTATACGCTCGACGCCATTTTATAAATCGTGTCATAAAAATACACACGCTTTAAAAGCTTAAAAGCGGAACCGATGTAAGGCGGATATAATGTATTCTCTCGTTTCATAACCGCAGACGATTTTTTCGTACGCTTCCTGTAATCGGTGGTTTATGGTGCATTTTTTATGGATATGTTATTTATTCATATGCCCAGGGCCGGATTCATCTAAATATATATAATTCCAAGGTGACTGACTGACTGACAGAGTGATCTATCAATGCACAGCTCAAATCACTTGACGGATGGGGCTAAAATTTAACATGCAGGTAGATATTATGAGATAGGTATCCGTTAAAAAAGGATTTTGATTAATTCTACCCCTAATTTTAAACCGATCGGGTATAAACTGTCTCTCTCTGCGAGCAGTCGAATCGGCCTCTCACGCCGATTCCCTGCGGAGTGCAGGCGGAGTCCAGAAAGAGATAGCAGGGCAGGCCCGGGAGAGGGCCGATCCCGCCCGACGAGTTTTCAAGTGCTAAATTTGTGTTTAAATTCATCTCGAGCTCGGCGGTGAAGAAAAACATTGTGAGGAAACCTGCATGTGTCGAGAGAAATTCTGACACATATATCCGGCAACCCGCTGTGGAGCACCGTGGATTAAGCTTTAATCCTTCTTCTTAATAGGAGAGGAAACCCAACACTGGGACAATTATTGTCTGTCACATAACATGAAGGATACAAATTTTTTAATTTAATTTTTATTCTGTGAAAAATTTTATTTTTTTCTGTATACGTAGCCCCGAGATGATGCGGGGCCACGAGAAAGCCGAAATAGCTTTAACGCTTATACGTCTTGCTCTCATACTTTCATAAAGTTTTGCATACGTTATTTCACATTGCTTTACACCTTTACTGTCATAAGGTTATCTGGGTAAGTACTAGGTTACAAAGTTGTTTCATATCAGTTACGAGATATAACCTTACGAATGTAATAATCTAAGAGTAATCCAGCCCTGCTTATGATAATCTTTTGGATATATTTATTATTGTTTATGCTTTTTTTATGGAAATTAGATCGACCCGTGACTTCGTCTGTATAGAAACTTTCATACTCTATTTAACCTTCACTTTATAATTTGCTTCTCTAAGGTCCAATCTAATTTTCTAGATAAAGTTATTAAAATGAGTATAGCGGTTTGTAAAAATGTAACATACAAACAACCAGACAGACATTATCATATAAATATGGATTACATATTATGTTTATATATAAATTTGTAACTAACGATTTTTCACACACTTAAACTTATTTAGCTACTTAAACATCACTTAAACTTACTACTGAATTGGTATAAAACGGTTTCCTATAAAGCTTTTTTGTAGACACCCAAAAATTGAGCCAATAATTTGACGGAAAATAATTGTAAGAAACTAAAGCATAAATAACTTATACGTTTTAATACTTACAGAGTTATTTTTTGATATCACATACGAAAAAAATGTTATTTTAAAAGTACCTTTGTAATCTAAGTTATCAATATTTATTTCAGCAATAAAATAGTGCAGTAACAGATGCGCGTAAAACAGTTTTTATATTCCAACATTGTCAGAAAGTCATTTGAAGTTTTAACTTGATGTTACGTGCAAGGAGTATGAAATCGCTATACTTTTGTTTGCGACTTTGGGCGTGGACACAACCCGCGTATTTTCTGCACATATAAAGCCTAACTTACATGACGAACTTTCTGATATAAAATTATTTTCATGGCGTTAATTTTACTAATAATTTCACGTCAAGTTTTACAACCTATGAATCATATATTTGCGTTGAAGTTATTAATGTGCGTTTGGATCCCGATATTGGGTCTCAGAGCTATGGCCTTTTAGTGTGAGATATTTTGAGTTTTTATATGGAAAAAAATTAAAATTAAATTCAATCTAAAACCTATGTAATATATAAAATTCTCGTGTCACAGTCACACTAACAATTTCAATGACATTTTATGTTTACTCGGTAGGTCTGAGAATAGTAAACTATTGTTATACCCCTAAATGATTAGGGTGGCCCTAAATTATAGTAAAACAACGTTTGTCAGCTAGTATTACATTTTTTTAAACCAAGTCTCGCCAAAAAAAAAATAATAAAACTTTTCTATTTTAAGAAGAGGTCCACATAACTCGGTCGATCTTACCGCCTTTGGGGAAGATTTATTCAATTTGTCCTATCCTTGACATCGCTACAAAGACGGATCAGCAAAGGGTTGCTCATATTTTACCCTCAAATCTTAAATACTGGCAAGTGAAATATGTTACTCTTTCATTTTTGTATTATCAACTTTTTAGACATTTTGTTTTTTTCTAAGTGAGAAAAAATGGTTGTGACGGAAATAGAAACAATTCATCTTTAAGATAAGTTAGCTCGATAGTGTTACGTATGGACTAATAAATGACTCTTGTGGAAAGAATTCTAAAATAATAGATTTGTATTTTGAAATGATTCTATTAAAATTAGTATAAACTAACATTATATAACGATGCCATCTGAAGCGTAAATGTTGTTTTTAAACTGACCTTTTCTAGTCTTGAGCAGGTCTCCAGGTCGCACACAAACAGAATACCAATACAGTAGACTAAAGTTTTATAGAACAGTCTTTACGCAAAAAGCCAGACGTCTGAAAGAGTTTATTTTATATATACACGGCAGTTTTACATATTATTTTATTTTAGTTATTGTATAATTTTCTTTAGTGTGCGATGTGTAGTTTTTTCTTTTTTCTTATCAACGCTCCGTTTTTGAGGTTGAATGTGAAAAGAGATCGTATTTAAAATATTTAAATAATTACTTTCATATGTACTAAATAGTTTTTAATGTAAGTCTCCTTAAATATATAATTAATATAATATACAATTTCCTCTAGGCTCTACCCAAGGTTGCATAGAAGTGAACGCATTTCAGCAATAATGCCTCGTTTTATGCCATGCAGTTTTTGGTATAGTTTTTGTATTAATCTTATCTTGATGTAATATTTTTTTGAAAAAAGATTACGAACACACAGAAAATTATTAGATTTAATGATTTAACAAAATTACGAGCTAAATACGTTCTTGACTAATTCTAATAACAAAAATAATAAACTTAGCGAAATGAAAGCCGCGCAGAACTTGTGCGTATTCTGAAGTCGAAGAGCAAAGTGATCCTTAAAAGGCTGTCCATCTTAATTTTCTAATGTCAACAGGCTAACGTCTTAAATATTTCTTCTCACTGCTATTAGTATATTAGATATTTAGATAAGCGTTTCACACTTAACGACCCCATTAGGATCTCATGATCCTGTGTCGGGGGTCGGGAAACACGATTCAAATACAATCAGCTAGATCTTAACAAGCATCTGTATGGCCAACATTTGTTTAATAACAAGAAAAGATCGAACCCGCGTTAGCTCTTCAGTTAATTGCAGTGACCACTGCGCCAACCTATCTGTCTGTATTATTATCATATTAATTATTAGTTTATTTATATATTAAGTTCTTACAGTGTAGTTAAAAAACTATTATGTTGAATTTTCAATTTGAATTCAGTTTCTATTAGGACTATACAACAAAAATTTATTAATTACAAAACATTTGTGACAGTAAATGAACACGCTAATGCTCTACACAAAAAAATATCACGTACATTACCATGATACAAAATGGATATTTCCCGCAACAATTCAAATTGATTGGAATGTCAATTAAATGCGGTATCAATTACGCGATATATTATGATCACAATTCTCTAACATTCTGATGATTTGAACGATAACTAAATTAACATAGAAAATAATACAATTCTACACATGTTTGATTTGGTTTATGTGTTGGTTATCTGTTATGTTTACAACTTTTTTCGCAGATGCTATTAAATTATTAGGTTGTTAGTCTTCGCCTTTACAAGTAACATTAATCGTTCGCGTTATATCATACTTTTACGGTTGGTTATAGCAACCCGTAATGCCATATTATAACCTGGCTAATCATTTTACCATTCGTGCATTGATTCTATCATCCATCTTATTAATAATTATTTTATTAAAAAGAACTCAAATCCAACTAGTAACAATACTATCCAAGAAATGGAATGAATGAAGCTACTGATCTGAGGCAAACAATAAAAAAGTCACCGAAGCATGACGACGGGCACAAACGAGTGCGTCAATCGAAACGTTATAAGTATCCTAATAAGGAAAAATGCGAAGCGCTAAATGGTGTAGAAATCTATAAAAACCGACGAGCGAGTTGAGTTTTTACATCCAATCTCAAGGAAATATTAAAATCCAACGGGAAAAAGGATGTAAACCTCGTAGGCTGTATCTATTATAGTTCCAAAATGAGCATCCGATTTTGATGTACTTCGTTCAGTTCAACAATCGAAATTATTGATAATTTATTGAAAACTGTGTCAGTCGTCTCATGTATTTGATTTTTAAAATGATAGATACAACTTAATTTAACTGACGTTATTTGACTTAGCAACTGACTGTTGTAGACCTCCTGAGGATGCTCCGGTTTCAGCGTGAAACGTGCGTAGTTTGCCTGTGTGGTGTCTTGTGATGTCGACGCTTGCATGCTTGTGCGTTTGCATATGTGGGTAGGTGTGCGGTGCTTGCCTGCTTATGCTGCATGTGCGAGTGTATATGTGGGCGGGTGGGCGGTGCTTGCTTGCTCGTGCTGCGTATGCGTGTGCGTATGTGGGTGGCGGATGGTGTTCATACTGCATGATACCAGACAGATGTAGATAGTTTCGCGGATTACAGCTAAGTAGTTTTGTGATTAATTAACTTACAGGAGCGAAGCTGTAACCATAAACGCGAGAAAAACTGCAAGAGACAGTTAGTATATGCATAAAGGTTGAATTTGAAAATGCGACATGTAATTCTTTGTCAATTCTTATCACAGGCGCGAAATAAAGTTTTAAGCCCTAAAATATAAGAAATTTAAATGTTGCTAAAGTTCTGTGAACTTCATTAAGGAAAATTTGTCCCAAGGGGTATTTTGACGGAAGATACAATTTACTTTCATATCAGTGTATAACGGTAATTATTTAAATCTTGTTTTGTGTTATTTTTTAAATTTATCTCTATCTATCAAGATCGTTTTATGACTTTACTGTCTACGCCGTAGCAGTCTACGCCGTAGCAACGAATGTAGTTACTGTGCATATTATTAACTAGCGATCCGCCCCGGCTTTGTTCTGGTGATATGTAGTTTTTTATGACATTACATTATATATCTTTGAAATTCTCGAATTTTCTCTACTATAACATGCTTGTATTATGTATATAAATCTCCCTCTTGAATCACTTGGTTTATTGGTGATAACCGCATTAAAATCTATTGCGAAGCTTAAAAGATCTAAGCATACATATAGCAGGAATAGACTTTATATGATATAAATATCGAAATATATTAATTATCTATTCTAATATAATACATTTTTATACTATATATGTATACAATAGTAAATATCAATATTAATATAATAAAGAGAAAGCGATTTTTTGTTTAAGCGAAGTAAACTATATAAATATTTGTTTTTAAATTATGGTACCCGGCATTTGAATGGTACTTTACAATAGTCCAGATTGTCAGAGTTCATGCGTATTATTTTATAACAAAATATATATTCATGTGAACGATGTTGTCTGTTAAAAGCTAAAGATAATAAAACATACCTTAATACACTTAAATGATTAATTAAGTTACATTATGTTATAACTTTCGGATACAATTTTTTTAACGTTTTACTATTGTCGCCTACGTATTGTATTTATACATGTGTAGATTTGTCCGCGTTTTTTTGTAAACATCTTAATAAAAAGCCTAAAAATAAAAAATAAGTTTCAAGCGTCCATAATTTTCATACAAAATTGTATCCCCTTTTTCAACCCCTTACAGCCTCTTTTAGCATTAAAAAGTAGCCTATGTCCTCAGTCTCTAGACTATCTCTGAACCAAATTTCACTAAAGTTATCTTAGTAGTTTAGATGTGATTTCATAACACACAGACAGAGTTACTTTTAGTTATAATATTAGAAAGGTTAGCCTATCCTTATGAACTTTTATTCTTGACGCATAAAAAAAGAGTAATAGGCCATAACATTCAAAAACATGTACATTAGTCTGTATCCTAAGCTACGAAAAGAAAGAAGCTAAAATGCCGCAAGGCTATGATAAAGTAAACCATCTCTTCATAGTTTATCCTCAATTATGTTAGAATAATCCTCGGTCCTTTGTTTTACCCTCAAACGCTGTCCGGTCGCGGGTGACGTGGCTTGGCTTTTTTTACCACATTGACCCTCATCTATTAGGCTTGACACAAACTTTGTTACTTATATTAAGACTTGTTCAGACGAGGAACAATTCGCGAGGTACTTTTTTGTTTATTGAAATTGATCGTTTTACAACTGAGTCGCATAATGCACACAAATAGGGATTTAATTCAATTCAATTCTTCGGTGAATGGCTTTTAGTTGTGAAAATTAGACATATACTGTCATTAAACTCACTTAAACATATATTAATCTATGTCTAAAGCATGTTTAACTCAAAACTATCTTAGACGCGCGTTTAACGTCTGTTTAAATCTTTTGTAGTGAGGCAGATAGTATTTCGCGAATGTCACGTGGACATGACGTTGACTGTCATTTAGCGGCCAGTTTATGTCTTTCCGTGCTTCGCGTTCGTATGTCCTTAGGTCATTTCAATAGGTCAACTGTTTGTTATTTTCGCGCCGCGCCGCATCGCGTTCGCTTGAAAAATACCGGGTAAAACTACCGCGTACAAAATTTCTCTCGAGCAACGGTTTTATTTTGTAACCGTTCAGGGATTTAAGTCCGTTGGCAAAAGTCCATCGTCTGATGCTTTTATAGACCATTATGGTTATTTTGTTCCATGTGTTTCGTTTATCTATTGATTTTTTTTGTTCTGAGAGATTAAAGACTTTCTGCTTTACTACAAAAGATGAAATAAAACCATGTTCAACACGTGTCTAGCTAAACAGTGTTTAAAATTAAAACATTGTTTAAAATGTTGTCAACATTGCTACACTGCCTGTAAAATTATAGAGAAATAAAATATCACACGTTATATTTGACAGCTAAAATAGGTTTTAAGCATATGTTAAAAACGAAATTGTCTTACGCTAACTTCTAGACGCGAATTTGTAGTACAGGGTTTTATAGAGACGGGTTTAACGTATGTTTTAATCTAACGACCCGCCCAGGCTTCGCACAGGTGCGTTTTCCTACATCAAATTACAAATTGTTCAAATTCTTAAATTTTCTCTACTATGCATGTAATATGCATAAAAACCTCCCTCTTGAATCACTTTGCTTAATGATGAAAATAGCATTTAATTATATTATTTTCAATGTAAAAATTTTAATCCAAAAAAAATGTGAAAAATATGTCATGTGACGAGATTCACGGTAGGACTTTTAGTAACTTTTTCTTATGTAAGGCGAATAATATTTCTGTACTCCAACCCTCATTATTCACGAGACGTGTACCGATTTTATTATATTTTGGTTACAGTATACGATTATCTTATACAATATTATGTAATCGTTGTAGAAATTACAATATTATTTTTTCACCGTAAAAATCGACAAAATGTTTTAAAAAAATTGAACTTATTAAATACTGTATATTTGTATAACGATTCTGTGATTCATTAATTCTTAATGAAACGCATTCCCGTTGTTGGGACTAAAAATTATTTAGCTCTCTTATAAATCATTAACCTTTTAGACATATGTACATATAGTGCTTACTAAAATCTTTAATAATATTATAAACGCTAAAGTAACTCCGTCTGTGCGTTAGCTTATAACGTCTAAAGTACTTCACCGATTTAAATGAAATTTCGTACAGAAATAGTGTAGAGCCTGAGAAAGGACATAGATTACTTTAATCGCTGAAAAATAAACGAATCCCGTAGAAATGCGATGTAAACGGGAGCGCGTTATAACCGAATTTCACGTCACGGGGGGAATTATAGTACGATGCCTTTTGTTAAAATATAAAAGAAAAGATGGATATAAACTTCGTCAAACAAATTAATAGATGTAACATCTTTAGACGCCATGTTCTCGAAATTAAGTCCATGTAGTTTGACACAGAATTGATTATCAGTGTCCATTTATGACTATTTTTTTATCGGCGTCATATAAAATTATTATTTATCATAAGAGCCCTACAAGGCTGATTCTTTCACAATAGTTTGTTGTCGAGGCTCATCTGCTACCAAGTCACGCGCGGCGTGACACCGGACGTCTTTATAATGTAGTTGCCCCAGCGCCGACGTTTAACTTATAAAACATCTTTATTTTTTGTTTACTTTCTTGCTACAGTATTTATTTTTGCTAATCTTTATATATATAATTATATACATATGTATATATGGACAATATGTATTAAAAAAAGTCAAATTTTGTATTTGTATTTTGATAATGCATAATATATTTAATATTATTAAATAAATGTTCAAGTCATCTAAACGAGAAAGGTACGAAAAAAAGTTTCTTAATTTAATGTTTCGAATGTTCATGTGTGTAAAAAGTAAAGATAAATTTCTTTTGTACACCTATCTTTTTTTAATTCATTCTATCTTTTATCAAAATAGAAAAGAAAAGGGGGATACATACTTCTTCAACATAAAATTGTTTAAAATAAGTTCTATAGACGTCATGTTCTTAGAATGAAGTTCGTGTGGCTTCACATAGTATTGCTTACTCAAACTCAAACTCAAAATATACTTTATTCAAATAGGCCTTTGCAAGCTCTTTCGAATCGTCAATTTACAAATTTGTGATGTCAGTTCTTCGTGAAGCTACCACCGGCTCGGAGTGTGGACTCTACTGAGAAGAGCCGGCGAGAAACTCAGTAGTTACTCTTTTAAAAATATTTTTGTACAATACTGTTTGATACAATTAGCTACAGTTTTCCTGCGAGAATATCAACGCCCTATTATTCCACGCGGTTTTATCATTAATGTAGTCATATACTGAATAGTATGCTTTTTCTATTAATGATTTTTTTATGTAAACTTTAAATTTAAGAAGTGGCAAATTTAATATTGTTTCCGGGATTTTATTATAGAAGCGTATACTTTGTCCCATAAAAGACATATTAACTTTGCGCAGTCTGAATGTAGGAGTTCTTAGCTTATCTTTACTTCGTGTGTGTATGCAATGTTTGTCACTGTTTCTTTCAAAAGTATTAATATTTTGGTGGATGTACAAAATATTGCTGTAAATATATTGAGATGGAACTGTAAGTATGCCTATCTTTTTAAAAACATTTCTAAGGGACTCCCTAGCTCCGAGATTATAAATAGCTCGAACGGCTCTTTTTTGAATAATAAAGATGTTTTCAATGTCAGCGGCGTTACCCCAAAGTAAAATACCGTAAGACATGATGCTATGAAAATAGCTAAAATATACTAGTCGAGCCGTATCAATGTCAGTTAATTGTCTAACTTTTCTGACCGCGTATACTGCGGAGCTAAGTCTTCCCGCAAGGGATGCCAAATGAGTTTTCCACTGAAGCCCAGAATCCAATGCTATTCCCAGGAATACGGTGTTGTCAATAATTTTAATAGTTTCATTATTTAATAGAAGATTAAAATTTTGTTTGTTTACATTCGGCAACGAAAATTCTATGCACTTGGTTTTTTTGGCATTTAATGCTAAGTTATTGGTAGTAAACCAATTTTGAACAAGGAATAATGCATTGTTTACATCGTCATAATTATCCTTCTTCCTGTCAACTTTAAAAATTAATGAAGTATCATCAGCAAACAATACAATATCACAAATGCCATTCACGTAAAAAGGAAGGTCATTAATGTATATTAAGAATAGAAAAGGACCCAAGATTGACCCCTGTGGAACACCCATCTGTAATGTAGATCCCGAGGATCCTTTACCGTTAACAATCACCTGTTGAACTCTTCCACTCAGGTATGAAGCAATTAATTTCAAAGCCTCGTCTTTCACACCATAATGATTAAGCTTTCTTAAAAGCGTTTCATGTATAACACAATCAAATGCTTTAGATAAGTCACAAAAAACGCCAATAGCATTTTGTGACTTTTCCCAAGCACTATAAATATGCTTGAGTAGAGCGATCCCCGCATCTGTTGTGGAACGACCTTTGGTAAAACCATATTGTTCACTGTGGAAAATATGGTTTGCGTTAAAATACGCGAGAAGTTGATTTAAAACTATTTTTTCAAAAATTTTGCTTAAGGACGGTAAAATAGAAATTGGACGGTAATTGCTCGGATCGCTCTTACTTCCAGTTTTAAAAAGGGGCAACACTTTACTGTGCTTCATTAGGTCTGGGAACGAACCTACGTCTATACATTTATTAAAGATAAAAGCTAAATAAGGGGCAATATTGTATATTATGCTGTTAATTAATTTCACCGAGATGCCCCACAGATCGTTTGTTCTCTTTATTTTGAGTGATTTAAATGTTTTGATAATATCTGTAGAAGTAACGCGTTCAAATGAAAATTGCATACTACATTTATTAACATTATGTTCTAATAACTTAACTGCAGCAAGAGGGGATGATTTCAAAGTTGATGTTATTTTACTAGGTATTTTTGCAAAATAGTCCTCAAAAATATTTGCCACTTCTATATCCGAATTAATGCGCTTGTTATCAATTTCTAACTCTAGTTGTGTGCTTTGGAATTTTGGTTTCCCAGTCACACTATTTATAACATCCCATGTTGCCCGTATTTTATCATCCGAATTTAAGATTTTATCTTTAATATATGACGACTTTGCACATGAACACACTGCTTTAAATATTTTTGAATATTTTTTTACATATTCTGTGAAGTTAAAGCTATGATTAAACCGCTTCATACCGTATAATTCATACAATTTATTTCTACTTTTATATATGCCTGTGGTAGCCCAATCACTAAACTTTAGTTTGCCGCTTCTATTGAGCGTTCTGGTTTTGAAAATATTATTAAATTCCCTTAAAAGTAATTCAAAAAATGATTTGTAAAGAGAATCCGGATCTTGTAAGGTCATATTTAAATTCAATAGTTTATGAGCCACCATTTCTTTAAAACAAATTACTTTTTTCAATGTAAATGGTCTACATACTGTTTTTTGTGTAGTTTTAATTATATTATCTACCAATGTAAACATTTGACCACAGTGGTCAGAACTTAATTTATTGATAATATGTTTTTCATTTACTTCACAGTGACAAAATACATTGTCTATACACGTGGCAGACTGGTTTGTAATTCGAGTTGGTTCAGAGAATAAATGTACTAAATTAAAAGCTTTAAATAAATTAATTAATCTCACACAGGACGTTGTTTCTTGTAATATGTCCACATTAAAGTCACCACACACAATAACAGTTTTAGTTTTGCAAATTTTTTTTAATATGTCTTCCATAGTGAATTCGAATAAATCAAATTCTCCTAGCGGTGGACGGTATACGCAAACTATAATGTATCGTTGGAATTCAACGCAGGACACTTCAATAGTACGTTCGATAGAGAGAGACATAACATCTTCACGCGGTTTACAAACAATGTCATTACGTACTAATATCAATGAGCTTCCCCGGATAGCGTTCACTCTGACGAACGAACTTGACAAAGTATAGTTTTCAATATTTAACAACTCATACATTTTTAGCCAATGTTCTGTAACACAAAATACATGTACATTAAAACGTGTAAGAAAAAGTTCGATTTCATTTTCTTTGCCACCTAAACCTTGTATGTTCTGATGTACAATATTAATATTAAACGGCTTAGGTTTTGTCTTACTACCTAGTTTAAATTAGATTTTAAAATGTCAATATTATTATTATTATTATAACAAAAGTTATAATTTGTAAAAGGGGAATTGTATATATTATATGCTACTAAAGTAGCAATCTGTCTTCTGTACCTTAGTGGTAGATACATAGTATCCTTAGTCAACTTAAAACTAGATATAAATTTATTAATGTCAAAAAGTATAAAAGCGTCGCTATGACGATAAGTCAAGTTATATATACAAAGATTTAAGTTATATATGTGTTTATTCTCTGCATCTGATAAACTACAGGAATATGGAAATGCAAATGCTTATTAGCATCCGTTTATATAAACAAGAATTAGCGCTATATTAAATGCATTAAGGAAGTCCCATTGGTTGAAATGTATGTATCCACGTTGCTTAATGAGCTAAAATATATTATGTTAATGAATCAATGGTACGTTAAGATATCCGCGCATCATTACTTAGGAGGGGACAAACCACAAAGCGGACGAACGTCAAAGAGGGGTCAAATTGAATCAAGCTTGTCTTTGGTGAATGATATTGGTTAACGTGGCAATGGAAATGTGTTTATTGTACCGTGTCCGTCCTATATGTTTGCGTGTCCTAATGTAAATTCTGGCTTATTTAAGTAATGTTATGTTAATGTTTATTTGGTGGTACAATTTGCTGTTATTGTTTGTTGTACTGTTATATACATATATTATAATTATAATTTGGGGGTTTTCAAGCGTCGAGTGTATAGACACCTTTCCGTCAATGGCCGGAACGCACCCGCAACGCCTCTGGTGTTACAGATGTCCATGGGCGATGGAAACCATTTCATATCATCACTATTTGCTCGTTCGCTCTCCTTTTATATAAAAAAATATATAAAGAATTTTCAAAATTGGTTCAGTAATGATGATGGGCTATATTTATTTATAGAATAGCTGGCAATGCAGGCGGGACACCTGATGTTAAGGGCTTATGCGCGCCCATGGGCTTTTGCAACCCAGTGGAGCCTCAAACGCGTTGCCAGCTAAACGGAATAAAGGGCAAAAATGAATAGGAAGTGAGGAAAGGAATAGGGGACATGATGTTAGGCTTACAGCTCTCTCACTCACCGCACGAAACACAGCTACGTGAGCTACTTCATGCCCATCTTTTATATCTCTACAGCTCTACTTCGACGTATAATATAAATAATATAAACTATACAGAGTGATAAATCGTCAGTGAAATTCTAAGATCTATGTTTTAAAAGGGCGTGTATAAAAAATTATACACCTTTTTTGTTCTCCTTGAAATTTTGACTTACTCGATGTCACTGACGATTTATTACTTTGTATAATTGGACGCTAATAAGCAATAATGTGTCAACTCACCAAAGGTTAAATTCGGAGATATTGATGTATTCTGATAATGCGAACATTATTCATAAATGTTTCAAGCCATCTAAACTAAACAAGTACGGATAAAGTTTCTTAACTTAATGTTCTGAATCTTGAAGTGTGTGTGTGAAAATTTATTATTAGATAAAACGCTTTATCATACAATTTTTTATTAATTCATTTTCACTTTTATCAGAAAAGAAAATAAAAATATATCTTTAAACAAATTTATTAAGAATAGGTTTGACATCTTAGACGCCATTTTCTCAAAATGAAGTCCGTGTGACTTGATGTAGTATTGATTATCAGCGTCCAATTGTAGTTTTAGTTTTAAACAAGCAACAGTACAACTCAATTTAATGAATTAATTGTGGCGGCTTTGATAAGTATTTATTGTTTCAAAGTATTGCAATATACATTAAACTGTTTCAATAGAATACCTCATACAACATCAGTTCAATGGATATTTGTTAAAATTGAATAGAAAATTTAATTAATAGTTAATTAATGTTAAATATGTATATATAAATACATCATAGAAAAGAATAGTTTCAAGTTAAAAGCATTATAAACATTATTCATATTAATATTGTAAATGTTAAAGTAGCTCTGTCTGTCCGACTGTTTGTTTGTTACGTTTTGGTGATTAAACTACTAAACCAATTTTGATAATGGACGTTGGAGAAGGATGTCAGCTACTTTTTATAAGGAAATAAAACGTATATGAACGATGAAAGTTTAGTTAACCTATATCTTAGAACTACCCAATGCAAAAAAAAATGTGATAGTTTTTTGTATCTAAGGTCTAATAAGGAATTCGAATATTAACCGACATTCTCTTGAGAAATGTAAAAACGCTTTTCGCTTTTGAGAAATGTAAAAATTATTTTTAAAAAATATTTCAAATATTGTTTAATATATATTTGAAGAATGTTTTAATATTTTAACTATACATTAAATCAATCAAAATAAAAAAATCAAAGTTATCTATCCTATAATAAACATTTTACCTTTAAATAAAAGTATCATTAAAAGAAACTTTTATTTTAAGTGTAGTTATAATGACGCCGAGGTTACAATAATTGGACGCTGATAAGCGATATTATTGCAAGCCACATGGAAAATGGCGGCTAAAGATGTCAAATCAATTCTTAATACATTATTTGAAGTAGTATACATTTTGAAATATTTTTTCGTATTCTTTTAGTTTAGATGTCTTGAAAAATATTTGAATAATGTTAAATACATGACGCATTAACGCAACGATATCTGAAAATTTAACTTTTTTGTGGGTTGACACGTTATTGCCTATCGGCATCCAATTATCAAACAGCAATTTGTACATACCAAATGTGTGCCGTTGCTAGAGCTTAGCCCGAATTAATTCGACACGAGGGCGTGACGTAATCTCCCTATGGATCAATCACTTTCATACCGACGTGAACGATACGACATTTAAATCGTACGCTTTTATTGGAATAATTGCAATAATATCGTGTCAAAGGTAATATTTAATTCTTTTTTTGTATTTTGAATTTTTGTGCTGTGTTTTTTCGGAGTCCACACAGGATCGTGAGATCTTATTGGAGGGCGCTGAGTGTGATGCGTTTCTGTTATGTTAGTGTCTCGTATAGATGGGAGTAAAAATGTGTTGGTAAGACGCAACGTGACTTTGTGTCTAGGAAATGTTTACGTATCTCTCATTAGATTTACTACTAGATTTTACATGTGTTATGTTAAAAATAAAGTCAGTAGCAACTCATTATTTATTTTACAGAGTTTGGTTAGGAACTCTTATCGCCTACTAATCGATTTTAATGATCACTTTTTATAATCGCTTAATAGGGCAGGGTTCCATTTTTTTATCCTAATAAACTAGTCATGTTAGAGATAATGGTATCCTTGTGTATGGATTCATATTTTAAAGGATAAAATTACTGATTATTTGAAAAAAAAATTACTTTAAAGTTTGTACATATTAATATGTCTGATCGCAATCGTAACGTGCTGAGTAAAGCTGGTATTGCTAATGTGGTTGACTTCAAATCCGTATCATTCGACAATTATACCGATCCTAATAACTTTGGAGACCACGTGTCAAGGGAATTATGCTGAAATCTATACTCATTTTATGAAACTTAAGAGTTTGTTTGTTTGTTTTAACGCGTCAATCTCAGGAAATTGTTCGAATTGAAAAATTATTTTTGTGTTGGATACTTGTTTTATCGAGAACTGATATAGACTATATAAATAAAAATATAGATAGGCGACGATTAGGGGCATCGAGGAAAAAGGTTGCGAAAACGGCATTTTTTTTTTCTTTTTCTTTAATGGTGATGGTGTTACCCCTATAGGTATTTTTTCTGTTGTTGAAATTTTCCGTTGCATAGGTTACGTATACGGTTAAAGTCTGAAATATATTTTTAAGGTATTCTTTTCTAAAATAAACGCGGACAAAAGTCGCCACTTTTTACAATTGGATGTTGGTATTTTAATGCAATTATGTAGTTTATCTTTAAGCGAAATTTTTAACACTATATATGAAAATCATTACCGACTCCACACAAGTAGCGCATAACTTCTAGCTGCGTCTATTTGGATAATTCGTTATTTTGCTGTGTTTGTAATTGTCAGGATAAGGTTTGTATGAAAGGTAATACTTATAATTGACTTAAACTGAAAATGAAAAAGGAACCCTCAACAATCAATTCATTGAGACCATTTCAACGAACACCAACACCTCTGCTGTAAATTAGCGAGGAGTTGCGTATCCTGCTGATCCTGGCTGCAGCATCAGACCAAGAATTCCATAATTTAGGATAGTAGTTGAATGCATAGGTGTTTAAAATTTACTAATCTGCACCTAAAATTCCTACCGTAGCTGAGAAGTAAAAAGGTCATGATCTTGAAATGGCTGGATGGCTGAATGGCTAATGGCTTGCTAGAAAACCCTGTGTCACATAAAAAAACGCATCTAAATAGGTTCACCTGTTTAAGAGCACGGTGCCACAGACATACAGACACACATAGCGATCAAACTTATAACACCCCTCTTTTTGTGTCGAGGGTTAAAAATTATAAAAAAAAAAACGGCGACAAAACTGTAAAATAGTTAAAAATTATACTGGGAAAATTTACATCTCGTGCACAGCTTGTTCTACAAAATATTCTGATGGTATAAGGCGAGAATTATGCTTATAAGTTTTGCTTTTAGACTTGCTTTAATATAATTTATTTATCATTGCCTTACACTTGATATAATTTACTGTCATCCTCTTTGACACACACAGTTTTCGTAACTACTTACTAAGTAACTGGTATCAGGCTACAAAGTTTTTTTTTATACCAATTACGTGAATAAAATTTACAAGTGTAATTCTCGCTTAATACTATTATTTCGATGTTGATAAGCAATAATTTGACAACCAACAAAAAGTGATATTCTTAGATGTTGGTGTATTTTGATACTGCATCACCTATTTAACATTATTAAAAAGAAATTGAAGTCATATAAACTAAATAAGTACGGAAAAAAGTTTCTTCATTAATTGGTTCGAATTTTAAGTGCGTCACATATTTTGCAATTTATACAATAATCTCAAACATTTGAAGAACTTTTTATTTGATAATATATTAAATATATCACTCTGATTTTAATTAATTATACCTGTTATCAAAAAATAAAAGATAAATATGATATATACTTCTTTAAACATATGTGTTAAGGATAGTTTGACATCTTTAGACGCCATTTTCTCAAAATGAAGTCCGTGTCAGTTGAAACAGTATTGCTCATCAGCGTCCATTTATTCTTTATTATATTCTTTATTGCACTAAATAATTAAAACACATAGGCTAAGGTGGACTTATCACTGACAGAGATCTTTTTCTGTCAACCTTTGGGGGTTTGTAATAAGGTTAAACAGCGGGCAACGTAGTGCATAATTAAAGTACAACGATTTATTTATTTATCAGAGAACAACTAGAACGACCAGTTGGACGAAAAGTTGGTCGATTCGATTGACTGCAAAACGGATGTCTGTCGTGGTTGGAGTGTTTGTGTTGTGTGTTTCCGGAGTCGACACAGCCGATACAGGATCTTATACGATATGGGGCAGTTAATTGTGAAACGTTGATTTAATTAATTTATTTATATATACTTTATTGTACACCACAAGAATAATGAACAGGACAATATTTAAATCTTAATCTAATTGCGTCGTACAACGAGCGGTCGTATGGCTAACTAGCCATTTCTTTCAGACAACCCAATAAAAAGAGAAAGTATGGAAGTTGGGTAGGTGGTGCAGTGCTTTGTTATAAATAGACTTACATACAAATATCTACAAACTAATACTTACACATTGTAAATATATAAAATAAAATACAATATATATAAATATTATAGACAACAATAAATACTTCTCGTATATCATAGAGTTTACTTTTTTTTATAACGCATCGCACTCAACGGCCCCCATTAAGACCTCGTGATCTTGTGTCGGGGGTCCGAAAACACTCACAACACTAACACAACCCCCCAGACCACGACAAACATCCGTATGGCCAATACAGACGTTTGCCGTGAGCGGGGATCGAACCCGCGACCGTTAGCGCTTCAGTCAGTTGCAGTGACCACTGCGCCAACGTGCCTGCCATATTATACTAATTATATTGATTACTAACTGTTCTTTGCGGCTTCACTCGCGTTTACGAGTCACTGCGCTCCTTTGGATTGTAGCGTGATGAAATATTGCCTAACCAATCTTAGTAAACGGCTCTTCAACGGAAAAAGACGAATTAGTAGTTCCCGAAATTACCCCCTACATACAAACTTACATACAATTTACATCTCTCTAAGTATAAGTATAGATAATTGATTTATTTTAAGAAATTGAATTCATTTTAACAATATTTTACTTTAAATAACTGGAAATTACTTTTAGACTTTTTCTGTTATTATCTAGTGATAATGTAAAAAAAACTTTTTTTATATAAAGAATAGCTGGCTAACGAACAGGCAATTGTTGATAATCACCGCCGCATGGACGTTTAGAGCACCAGAGGACAAATGCGTTGCCAGCTTAAAAAGAAATAAGAAGCGAAAGACAGTAGAAAATATGGAAAAAATGGGAGAAGCGGTTAGGTTTCTAGTTCTCTCACTCGAAACGAAACACAGCTAAATTAGCTACTTAACTCCCATCTTCTGTGAGACTGAGGTACTGCCACAGTCGAGCCATATACGATCTGTAGTATGTAGACTACAGATAGGCTCTCCCTCAAAAATACTATCTAAATATCTAAGTTCTCAATTATTTTGAGACATTATATATTTTTATATTCCTTAGTTCTTAGGTTTTTAGAGACAAGACGAGTAGGTAGTCTTGTAATATGATTTCTTTTCATCATATTCTTAACCTGTTTCTCATTTTACGCCCTCATAAAAGTAAATATTTATTCAAAGGCGTTAAATTCTTACAATTTATTCTATATCGTAAACCTTACCCTTTTATCACTGAACAGTAATTTTTTCGGTTTACCGAATTTAACTGTCTATTTTATCATCAAGATAATATGAATTAAATTGAAAATGTTAAAAAAAACCAGACAATCTGTTTATTGAGACCATTTTAAAGATTCCCAACACTAAACTGGAAGTTGGTGAGGAGTTATGTATCTTGTTGATTTCAGATGATCCTGAAGCATCAGGTCAATGTTACGGAACTATATTATTTTAGTATCATTGAAGTTATAGTATAGTAAATTTCGATTCGATTAGTTCAGTATAAGTTGCTCAGATTCTTCCAACAACCATAAAAGAGATAACTTTCAAATGTCTAAACATATCTTCATAAATTATAGCTAAGAACCATTCCGATTACATCAGCTATCAAACAAAAAAAAACGGATGAAAGTTGATCATTTCGTTAGGGAGCTACGATGCCACAAACAGACGCACACGTCAAATTTATAACACCAAAAAAGGGTGTTATAAATTTGACGGAAGTTAAAAATTGAAATACATAATTTTTTACTTAATGTTGTCTTTCTTCAGTGCGTTACTTTACAGATGCCCACACACGATCTCGAACCGATACTTTACATACGTGCTGTGCGTGGCTGTCCTGGTCATTAGTCGTGTCGTATAACTCCTAAAATATATTTTTATATACTATATTCGATATAAAAAACCTTAATTCCTTTTCACAAAAATCATTTGATATTCAAGTTATTTCCTTTAGCTTTTAAAAGCTTTTCATTAATATAAATATATTTTGTTTATTTTGACGATTCAAAAGTATTTCCACAAGTCTATTGAATAAAGTATAATAATTTTTTAATATGTATATTGCTAACGTTTTATTTCACTGTTTTTGTTAACGTCGCTCATTCTGGCAAGCTTTTACCGCACACCGTATGAAATATTCAAGAATACGCAATAATAATACGACGATGCGATCATATGTTCCATTTGTTGCCGAAAATATGACATTAGTAAAATGAGGTACGTATTCCGAGTGACAGCTTACTTCGCCGGGATTATTTATCTTGTTAACGCAATTCTTTCATCGCGTTACTGAAATCATTTCTGCTGAAGCTAGGGAATGTTATATCAAGTCATATAATATAAGCGAAGAAATCGTTTTTTGTATAGCGTATGAAAGATGATTTTTTAAAAATTCATGGCAATTGATTGTTTCTCTAGCTTTTGTTCGCGACTTCGTTCGCATGTAAATTTTGTTTTAAGATCATAGGTATAATAAAATATAGCCTTTTATGGTAAAAAAACTCGTTAATATCTAATAAATAATGATACGTACATATGTATAGAAACAAAAGTATCCTAATTTTCAAAATATATAATAGAAATATAATATAGTAACGTAAATTACCTGATTTCACTCTAGATAATATATTAGAAATTTTCATCGCAAAGCTTCAGTTAAGTTTAGAACTACTCGTAACTCCTTTTAAATTCTACTTTCGAAAGATTTATTCGAATATAATCGTGCTAAGGCTGAAACGTCGCAATAAATTCTTAGACCCAAATGGGCCATTATCGCCCTTCCGCGTCTCATTTCAGCACCGCCCTAAACGCGAAACGCTGACAAGCTTCTTTAGTTCATACAAAAAATATTAGAACTATTTTATAGTTCTTCATTTCTCATTCTTTTTTAAACTGGTAGTACATTTATCGTTCTTCTTTTACTACAAGGCCTATGGATGGATATATATATTCTTGCAGGCCGGTTTGACATTTGATGTTAAGTGATCAACGCCACCCATAGACATCTGGAGCATCAGAGGTGCCACAAATGCGTTGGAGTTTTAAAACGAATAAAGAATGAAAGAGAATTTGAAGTAAGGAAAGGAATGGGTCCCCTACCCATTCATTCTCTAACTCACCTTACGAATCGTAGCAATATTAGCTACGTCATGCCGAAATCTGTGAGATTGAGGTACTGCACTGGTCGAGTCGGCCTGTATACGAGGTGTAGTCAGTAGGCTACAGTTAGGAGTTGTTCATTACTCACGTAAGGCCCAAAGGGGAGAGGGAGGTCTGGGAAAAAATTACTGAATATCACAAGGTAGGAGGGTTTTCTAAGATATCACGTTTATTTTCGAACCTTTTGTAAGCTATATAATATATATGTATGTATATATATATATATAAGGTTGATTGGATTTTTATATATATATTTTTTCAAAATGCAATGCGATAATACCTGTTTTTAATGTTGAGCATTTTTAATAATATTCTTAATTAGGTAGTAGGTACAAAAATACAAGTGATTTTAGGCGGAGGGAGGGGTAGCACAAAACCTTACCGCGTATCACTAAGGGAGGTGGAGAAGGGTGTCTAAAAAGTTGTTAAAAACACCACGTGATTAATGGACGGCCAATCTGTTCATTTGGCTTTATTTTTATATATATAAAAACAATTGATCATGTCGTTCACACCTCTAAGCTAAGCGTGTATATAAAAGTAAAATTTAACGATTACGTCAGACGTACGGTGAACAATAATTTAAAAAAAGTAATTTATTTACGTCTTTCTGTATGCTACATGACATTGCCATCACGACTGACTGCCTTAAAGAAAACAAGGCGAGTGAAAATGCGTCGATTTCATGCATGAACCATTTCCATTAAAGAACAGGGGTTTTGAAAGGTTTTTTTTCCAGATCTTAAAAGAATCGATCAACGTCGTCAATTCGAGCGTGTTTGTACGTGATTGATGTTATGAGAATAATTTTTTTCACACAGTTTTAATGAGAAAATCGTTTGGTATATTTTTTTTAGTAAATGTATTTAATTAATTAAGCATATATGGACCCTGATAAGTAATACTATGTCAAGCCACGCGGACTCCATTTTGAGAAAATGGCGTCTAAAGATGACAAACCTTTAATAAAAAATTTCATTTAATAATAAGTTTTTCAAATATATTAGATTATTGTATTTTGCAAAATATTGAACACACTTCAATATTCGAAACATTAAATCAAGAAACTTTTTTCCGTACTTATTCAATTTAGATGACTTGATTTTTGTTATTATGTTAAATACACAACAAATTGTCACGGATTTGACTATTGGTGGATTGACACATTATTGCTTATCAGCATCTATATGTGTATATAACGTAGTTTCGTAATTGTATCGTGTGTCGTTGAAACCGCCGCAAAGTGCCCTTAATGGTCTCGCAACCCATGTCGTGCCTCGAGGCGAGGAGGTAACAATAAATATCAATAAAATTAAACGGAAATCGACTTCAAAATTATTATACGTAATATTGTTTACTTGTATGACATACGTAGGTATTTTACCTTATCTCACGTAAGTGTCATGGTTTGAACACGAGACGAGTTCGATCTCGCGCATGGTACGGCCGAGCGAACAAGAATTAAAACCAATGTTTTCTTATAACGGATTAGAATATTCAAAAAGTTTATAACAACATCGTTTACATTTAATAATATTAGTTTATATCAAAATATGTATTACATATAAAACCTTTATTAAGAAATAAATTGTCACTTCGTTCACGTCTCTTGAAGACGTAGTTTTATTATAAATAATGTAAAAAGTTTTTGCTTCATGAAATAATATAGACACAACACGGAGGAACAGAGAATAGACACGTGTTCTGTTTCAGCAAACCGAGATCAACTTTTAACAATAACAATTAAAACGTTTCCATTGTTTGTCCCAAACATTTCGCGACACCAGACCCCATGACACCTTTATCTACTGTTTTGTTCAAATCCCGCGAGTAAATTGTAATTTCCGCGAGTTCAATTAAATATGGTTTTCACGGCTTGGTTTGAAGATTCGTAACAATAGCTATTGTTTCATCTTTTGTTCTTCGATTGATCAATTAATTTTAACAAGTGAAAAATTCTTTATATTTTTTAATTAATAGAGTGGTTGGATCTGGGTGAGTATAATATTGTAGCATTTACTATGTTTTTATTTATTTATTTACTATGTTTTGTATTATTCTACTTTAAAAAAGGTGGAGGTTTTTAATTTGTAATTTATTTTCTTATTATTTCCTTACCTCGTTTGTCTGTGATTCGTTTATCAAGTCTTAATATTTTGGGTTTTTAATCAAAATAAATGAAATGAGTATGACATCTTAGTTAATTTTATCTGTTAGAATTAAATTAAAAAATAATTACATATCAAGGAGGAAATCCTCGTATTTATTGGGCTCATGATTTTATCAATTTTAGAATATTTTTATTTAATTAAGATTAAAAAAAAGAAATTTAATAACACGTGTTTTTGTTTACTTTTCATCGTTACTAATCTGTATGGACGCTGATAAGCAATACTGTGTCAAGCCACACGGACTTCATTTTGAGAAAATGGCGTCTAAAGATGTGAAACCTATTCTTTACAAATCAATTTTATTTATGTTTAACGAAGTATATTTTATTTTGATAAAACTTATAATGAATTAAAAGCAGATTGATATATTGAATATAATATCTAATAAAAAAAATCCAAATACATTAGATTATTGTATAAATTCCAAAATATGGAACGCACTTGGAAATCGAACCAATGAATTAAGCGACTTTTTCCGTACTTATTTAGTTTATATGACTTGATTTTTTTTTAATAATGTTAAATAGGTGATGCAGTATCAAAATACATCAATATCTCCGAATTCGAGTTTTTGTAGGTTGAAACATTAGTGCTTATCAGCATCCATATATCGTCGGGGTTATAGGATCTAAATTTTAACCAAATATAAAATTACATTATTGATAAAAATAAGGCCTCATAGTGTTTTTCCACTACGCTGTGTATTGTAATTGTAATTTATTTATTTTAAGTATTAATTGTACAAATATCGATTATATAATTTTATCTAGCCTGTTTTTATTAATAATGAAATTTAACATTTGATTCAAAGATAGACTTTATTGCAAAAGCTAGTTACGCAGTTTTGCACTATCCCCGACGATATTTACTATAAAAATATAATGACACTAACGATTACCCGCTTCGTCGAACTGAACATTCTCAAGGTTTTCTTTGATGCCTAAAAAAACATACAGTAAGAATTTTCATGCTATCATTATTGTTACGTTAAAAAATAAAATATTTATTTCAATGATTATACGAATATGAAATAAATCCATCTTTTGATAGAAAAGTCTTTGAATTTATAGCGCGATGAAAGTTGTGTTAACAATTTTATTTTTAGCATAACGAACGTTTCGATATTCATTTACAACGTCAATGAAGTTACATAATGTAAAATTTTAAGTGTAATTAATTTATTTACGACACTCAAATCAATAATCTGAAATTGAAAGTTATAAAATCCAGTACAAATACGTCTTGTAAGTTGGAGAGAACTTGTGTATCACGTTAAGTATCACTGAAGTCACCGTACCAATGTACATTTCGAATTGATTGGATTTCTAGAAGTTGCTTAGATTCGTACTATACTACGAATGATATGAGAATAACATAGATGTGTGACCTTTACCTGATGCTGCAGCTCCACAGGGTAAATGTATTGCCAGCTTAAAAAAGAATGAAGGCTAAATGGAAATAGGGAGTTAGGAAAGAAATAGGAAAGAGGGAAAGGCCTCCGGCTATTTCACTTACCGTACGAAATACAGCTATATTAGATACGGATGCTCAACACTCTCGCAGGAGAATGATATTTCCTCGGTCAAGCTAGTATACGAGATTTTTTATATTTATTTAAAAACACAATCTATGTATTAATACGTGCATCAAAAATTTTGTACCCCCTTTTACGAAAATTGGACTGAGGAGTATGAAATTTCGCATATTTATAGCTTATAGCTTATATAGAGAAGGAGTGAGGAATGCTCATATATTTTTAATTATTTATAAAAAATACATTACATCATTTAAAAAAACATTACTACCATGTATTTGACACACACAAGCATATACACTCTTTTCTTTATTGTTAAGTCAAAGTCAAATTGAGAATAGATTAATTTTGGTCAATCTTCAAATTAGATTTTCAACTGAAAATGTAATAATAGAGAGTAAAGAGTTATCAATAATAAATAAAAAA
Source organism: Hypolimnas misippus (assembly GCA_037950945.1). Lineage (NCBI taxonomy): Eukaryota > Metazoa > Arthropoda > Insecta > Lepidoptera > Nymphalidae > Hypolimnas > Hypolimnas misippus. The sequence goes on along the minus strand of JBBEEQ010000024.1, from coordinate 12,664,935 downwards.
AAACCTTTTTTTCTTCATTGACAGACGCGTTGACAGATGTTTGTCGTGGTCTGGGTGTTTGTGTTAGTGTCGTGTGTGTTTCCGGACCCCCGACACAAGGTCATGAGATCTTAATGGGGGCCGTTGAGTGTGATGTGTTATTTATTTATTTATTTATTTATTTAAAGAAGTAATTATTCTTAATGATGTGATAATATCTGATAGATGGCAACCATTTCTCTGAGGGTACATTAGCTCCATTTCATATCATTATCATCATATCATAAAGCAATGTTAAGTTCGCGAGTCGCGGAGGAAATGCTTAACCTAGATAGACACCGATTTAGATGTACGAGTACTTTATTTGAAATATTTGTATGTATAAATTTCTTAAACTCAAGGTCTCATCTTATTGCTACCATTCATCACAGAAGGACTGAGTTTATTTTAGTAACTGAGTTAGAAAAGGTTGAGTTTGACAGACACGTTGGCGCAGTGGTCACTGCAACTGACTCAAGCGCTAACGGTCGCGGGTTCGATCCCCACTCACGGCAAATGTCTGTATTGGTCATACGGATGTTTGTCGTGGTCTGGGTGTTCGTGTTAGTGTTGTGAGTGTTTCCGGACCCCGACACAAGGTCACGCGATCTTAATGGGGGCCGTTGAGTGTAATGCGTTTATTTATTTATAAAAAAGGGATTTTTCAACTTAGCTAAATTAATTTTATTGTATCTATCATGTTATATTGCGTTGATCTGATGGTCCGCCAGTCTAGCAAACGTAAGATTTAAAATAAAATGAAATATCAACGTTAGCAGCGTGTTTTCTGTATATGTGTGTATCTTTATTACATAATATAATATATTTATATATATGGTAACGTCATTGATTGATTGATTTATCAATATGACGTATACACATGTTTCAACTTGACTGTCTGAAAGAGTGAGATAGGTTCAAAAGTTTATTTGAAAAAAAAAAACTTGCCGCAGGCAAAGCTGCGAGCAAGCTAGTTATACATCATGCTATAAATACTATTGATGTGCCGAAAATCCGTATCCGTGGATATTTGAGGGATTAGAAAGATCCGTATCCGTTATTGTCCTAATTAAAACCTTTCTTTCTTACTTCCGTTACTATATGGCGGACTTTTTACGGATATTTTATTAATCTTCAATAAATAGATGAAATACTTATGCCCAATATCATAAAAGGTGTCAAGTAGCGTAACTTAATGTTTCAAGTAACAAAGTAAATTTAGTAGTAAGTTTTCAAGTAAGAATATCCGTATTCGGATCCGTGTTCGCGGATACTGAACTATCTAGCACATCACTAGTAACTACACATTGTATTAGACATTGACGTTTATCAAATGTAATGTACATAAGCATTGGCTATCAGGTAGCGTTATCCGGCTGTTCAGTGAATCCGTCAGCTTGCTGTCAGCTGCGGACTGGGACGCGACGTGAATACAGATGAGCTCGCTGTCGGTATCAAGCTCATGTTCAGTTTTTAAATTAAATTGGTATCTTTACAGTGAGTTAAGTTTAAGCAATGATGGAGGTGTCAACTGGACATTTTACCAACGTTAGCAATTGATATTTAAATATAAAAACTGAAGTATATATTTTTTTATTTAAAATAAAACCTTTTTTAATTGAATATTTGGATCTTTGACGCTCGTAAAGTGTAGGCTTTTTTAAATAAATTCAGTTTTATTGCTTTAAATATCGATTCTGGTAACGCCAATCTTAATGATAACCGTATTGCTTATCAGCATCCATTCAAATTTAATCAAGTTTAAATGACGTGTTTTGAACGTGTCCGTCAACACATCTGTTCAGCCTCCAGATGGCTAAGATAAATAAGATATCCAGCGGGTCCAAGCCGTTTCCACTGAGCTGTTTGCCGACTGCAGCTGCGACCTCGCACTGAGGAGGAATATAAATGAGAGTGACACTCACTGGTCATAGCTTGGAGTGTTTTAAGCGAATTTGGTGCAAGTATATGGCATTAAAATGATAAGTAAGAGTTTAAAAAAAAAACAGACTTCAAAAGCAAAATACGTAACTTCATTTATTAAACGACACATTTTTACCATTTATTTTGATTTAAAAATAAAATTACTGAACCGATTTCGATGAAATTTTCAATTTTATTAATAAAGCATATTGGATTATTTCATTATAAAGATTAAATTAAACAATATATAGACGCTGATAAGAAAATCTGTGTCAAGCCACACACTTTTTTTTGAGAAAATTGCGTTTAAAGATTTAAAACCTATTCTTAACAAATATGTTTAAAGAAGTATATATACATCTCTATAATATACATGTTCTCTGTTTTATTTTTTGAAAAAAAAATGGAACGCACTTGAAATTCGAACCAATTAATTAAGAAACTTTTTTCGTACTTATTTAATTTCATATGACTACAACTTTTTTGAATAATCTTAAATAGGTAGTAGTATCAAAATACATCAATATCTCCGAATTTGACTTTTTGTGGGTTGACACGTTATTGCTTATCAGCTTATATTAAAAAAACTAAAGTAAATTAGTAGCCTTTTGTGCTGTCAAAAGGAAACCGCTTAAACTATTAGAATGTAAACAATCTCCTTTTGACATGAATAAGGTTATTATAATCATTGTCAATTATTCGTTCTTTCCGGATGCGCACGTCAACTTGCCACAACTCGACAAGCCGTTAAGGGGTTTTAGCAGTGATGTATCAGTCAGTCATGGTTATCGTTCAAAGACAGGGCGATTCGTTCAGATGGGTCAGTAGGGAAGAAAGTAACCATGTGACCGATTTGAAAGTTATGAAAAACGGCATTCAGAGTTTTGCATCAAAACTACACTCTCGGGAATCGAATTGAACAAAATCTTATTTTTTATTATTATTATTTTATATGGTATTTTTTCACTTTGAATGCATTAAGCAATGCAAATTCGTGTAGTATCCAGTAAAAACGCTACCGGCAATTATATTGCATATTAATATATATATATATATATATATATATATATATATATATATATATATATATATATATATATATATATATATATATATATACATATGGCATATAATTAAAACGTTATCACGACAACATACGAATCTACGAACATTTAACGTTTCCTTTTGTTATTTCTGTAAAATTTCACCTAAAATATTTTATTAAAAACGTAACAACAATAGTTGCGAGCGTGCCGTTGGATATACGTTTTCATTTGTTACAGTCAAACTAAAACTGAGGTTTTACAAAATCCCGACCGGACAAAACTTAGGTCTTCGCAAGTTACGAGTATAGAATGTCCGAATGTCCTGTTATATTCAGGCACGTTTTATTTCGAAACTTGATTGCTTTTTTAACTGTAACGAACGACGATTTTTTTTATTTAGATATTTTAGCACACTGAAGCAAAGATGCGTCTTGCGCGAATTTGATTTTATAAATATATAAATAAAACCATTACAATCAATGGCCTTCATTAGAATGTCATGATTCTTTATCGGAAACCAAACACTCACACCACGACAAACATCCTTATGGCCAATACAGTTTGCCGTAAGCGGGGATCGAACTCGCGACCGTTTACGCTTCAGTCAGTTAAAATGTCCACAGCGCAAACGTTCCTGTTTTGTTTTATTAGAATGTTTATTTCTTCATAATGACCTCAAACAAATATGGATGGCAGCAAATCTTTCTTAATTGATGAACTGCGATGCGAAGTTTTGATGAGACATGTCATGGCGTCGTGAAACGATGCGATGTCGCGTCGAGAAAAACTATGACGTGCATCGTAAAATTCAAGTCACAATATTGAAAATCATATTGTGGCACTATCAATTGATTTTATTATATAAATATTTTGTATGTAGTATATCATTTGATATTGTCGCCTTGTAATGTGGTTCCATTTTAAGTGTCCTTTCTTAGCCGCACTATACTCTCATAAAAAATATTTTTGGTTAGATAAATGAAAACTTGAAAGTTGTTATTTTTATTTGTCCACCTTTATGTAGTATTGTAGCACTAAGTGACGTCACGATTTTAATAGCGCACGTCGTAGATTATTACAACTCGATGTCTTAATCTTTCACGAGCTGTAACGCGACGTCATAATGTTTGTATGTATTTTAGGACTTTATTTAAAAAAGGAACCAATTTAAAACCGAACTGATTTTAAAAACAAACTACTGAATTGGTTTTCATAAAAATTTTATGAGACTAAACAGAAAGTAGGGTATACTTAAATCAATTTAAATAAAAAAAAAAAACATTTTCAAAATCGTTAAAGAAATGACGGAGTTCTGAAGTAGAACATCCTCTTATTTGAAATCTGTAAATAGTACCTTAAAAGGTACTGTTTTATTAAAACACCTATAAAGGCAATTACGTACAAATACAATTTGTGATAAATAAATACTTATTAGCGTGAAATAACACGAATTTAACACGTTATCAGAGACCATTATTTACAACCGAAATTATATCTGGCATGATTAAAAGCGGAAACTGGTCGAATTATGCGTTTTATCATCATTTTCGATGCCGAAATTATCGTTGCGAATGTTCGATTAAAAGATATTATTGGACTGTTGTTAATTCTGCGAATTGAGATTTCGTACGTTGATGTGACGATAGCGGTATGTCGACTCAAACATTTTGTGTTATTTTGGAATGGTTTAAAACGTTTATAGCGTTTTGTAATGTAATGAATCAGTTTACCGGCGGGTGGTTAAGCGGCCGCGTTGTGTTATATTTTACGCAATACGTTTTTGATACTGTTAAGTGAAATATTTTTTACGTCCGTCATATGTCTTATGTAATGTGAACGTCTCGATGTTTGTTTACTAAAAATATAGTACTAATAAGTTTATTTTGTCAATTTTATAATAATTATCTACTGTCTCTGAACATAAAATATATTTGTCCTGAATAACTAATTTATTAATGCAGACTCTAAACATCTGAGGCTAAAAACTTGATATTTCGGCAGATGATCTTTTATGTAAGCATCAAAAATTTGACTTTTAAGCTTAAATAAGGAATGAAGAGTTGTATGCAGGTCCGTTATTTTTAAAGTTAAAATCATGAAATTTTAAATGTCTATTTCAGGTGAGAAATAAATGAACATGTATTCATATTTAATATAACGGGTCTTATCGCGATAACTAATAGTAGTAATACCTTTTTATTGCCCGACGTTTCGACGAAGTTACATTCGCCGTGGTCACGAGCTGACTGAATAAAAAGGTATTACTACTATTAGTTATCGCGATAAGACCCGTTATATTAAATATGAATAGTATAAATCGCGAAAGTTTAAAATATATAAATGAACATGTATATTCGTGTTTTATCAAAATTTTATATCTAAAAGGAATTAGGGATTTTATGTTTATATATAAACCGGGCGAAGCCGGGCGGATCTATAGTAAATTTTAGAATGACACCCGTAACAACTATATCTTAAATTTAAGCGAAGGAAATAAAATACTTTTTTGTAGCCGTTACCTGGCTTGGCTCCCAGCCAAAGCCTCCCGAATCTCTGTTAGTTCTCCGTTTCTAGACGTACTAACTTATTAATAGATACTCTATAAAAATTATTATTACCTATAAAATATAACTAAACTTTTATATAAAAAAGGACAATGTGAATATTATTTTCTTACAGGTTACGGATTCTCGAGCGTTGCAAAATTATTTTATTTTATTTTCATATTCTTTTTTTTAGTTTTAAAAATGGTAACATATTTCTTGGTTGGGATGTTTTTGTAATGAAATCTTCCAAATTTGTGTAAAACAATGTTAGTAAAACTAAAGTTTCTTTTATTTAATTTTAACATGTGCTGCGTAACATAAAATTTTTTAATCATTATACCTATGCACATGATAAAAAAAGCCTATAATTAAATAACGGGTATTATTATTTTTAAGTAAATTTGCATTAAGGTTTCTTTATATATATTATGTACTAATGAACCATATATTGTATAATTATAACAATAAATTTAAACTTAACGCCACTGAGGCTTGCCTTGGCAAGAAAGCGTTGAGCTAGTTCCACTAATATCTTGCACATATGAGTTTAATTTTCGGTAATTTTCCATTATTATATTATCAAATTAACAAAAAGTTAATAGAGCCGCGTAAACAGAACAGTAATCGACATTAAAGTTAACAAAATTTAAATGCTTCATAAGAACTTATTAACAAGATATTTAAATTAAATAAATCAAAAACCCGACTGTATACAAGATCATCTTATTGTAAATATCAGTTCTATCTAAAAGAATATAAGTGAGAATCATGACTAACAAATTTTAAATCGTTACAAATCCTAAAGGGTAATTCTAATTGAAAAACGATATGAGTAATCCACAAAAAAAAATTAAAATACCTATTTAACGATACCCTACTTGACAAGTTTTGTCGATTTAATTTTTTTTCTTTTTCACATTAAAGCGTCCTAAATCGGCCATTTCGATCTTTCTAAATTATTATGCTATTTATGACATTAGCGCCATTATGACGAATCAAGCCATGTGTCATTTATCAAAATTGGCCAACGTTTAAATAGTGCCACAAAAGTGCAAACCAATTGTTAAGTTCAGAATTTAGATGGACTAAGCAATTATAGAGCATTTTCCCACAAACCATAATGTTGACTTTTAACTTACAACGTTTCTTATTACTCAGTTTATACTTACATAACAGTTATATATATGTTTTTTGGTTAAGTTTACAATATAAAATAGCAATATCAAGTGATAAATGACTGAAAATTGTAAATACGAACGAAATTAAAAAGTAATTACTGTACAATGACTACGTCGAATTGCAAAGCATGCAGAATTTCGCTTTTGAAACGAATATCCAATTCTTTCGGCAAAAAATCGGCCAGATTTACGATTAACGGGGAAGTGATGAAAAGATGTAATGAGACGTAAAATTTTAATTTTTTTTATCGACTTTAAAAAGTAGGTTCTGGATGCGACTGATTTTTGTAATGCAATCGAATCGCAAATCGAATTTAATGATTATTTTTTAAAAGATTTTCGAGGTTCTCGAGAATTGTACCTTAATGGAATCCATCATCTAAGTTTTACATTTGCCACTTAATAAGTTTAAAGCCTACGTTAAAAAATCTTTAATAAATAAAGCATATTATACCATACAAGAATATTTTGACGACAAAGAGGCGTGGATTTGATAAGCGTTGATTTTCTATCCGGATAACATAATAAAAATACATTATGTATAAATGATTTCAAAAGAGTTACTATCGAGTTTCTTGCCGGTTCTTCTCGGTAGAGACTACATCCCGAACCGGTGGTAACTTTATAAAAATCAAAAATGAAAATATGACATGAACTTGACGATTCGAAAGAGCTGTTAAAGCCCATTTGAATAAAGTATATTTTGAGTTTGAGTTTGAGTAAGAAGTTTCTGAAGAAACGTTCGTACTATCGAAATAAAAATCCGTACTACAAATCCTAATAACAGTTTTGTGTTTAACGTGCTTTAGACGTAGCTTAACAGATGTGTAAAACGTATGTTGGCTGTCAAATATAATGTGTGACATTATATTAATAAGTTTTTTATGATTCTTTGTTAAGCAATTTAGACAAGATTTTTAGCGATGTTGAATTTTCAAACACTGTTTAGCTAGACACGTGTGAATATGGTTTTATTGGGTATTTGGTATAGTAGTATGGCAGACTATGTTCATGTTACAGTAACTCTAAGTCTCGGTCAGTAGTATTTTTAACTGATAAATTCACTCACGACACAAAGTAATGGTTTTATTTAGTTATGTGTTATATTTTTTATTTCAAAAAATGTTAACTTCAATGTTACGATAAAGCCGAGATGGTCTGGTTGTTGCTGATTTTTCTGATTTTTCAAGTGCTTAATTTATGTTTCAATTCATCTCGAGTTCGGCGGTGAAGGAAAACATCGTGAGGGAACTTGCCTGTGCCGAGAGAAATATTGACGCATGTATATGTGGAGCATAAAAGCCAAGTGGAGCAGCGTGGTGGATTAAGTTCTAAAACCTTCACCTTAATAGGAGAGGAGGCCTTATTGAATATTTAGAGGCTGTTACTTTATTTAACTACTGTTTACTGTAATTAAAAACCTATAATAGAAACTACACGGAACTGAGCGTTAATAATCTTTAGGGATATCGTTGAATAAGCTATCAAATTTGTTGATAACGAATCATTGATTCGGAAACAAGCGATTTAATCAGTGTTTCATTTTGTATGTTAAACGATTTACCAGAAAATGGTCGAATAATGAGACCGAATTTTGACTCACCAATACCTTGGTTGAGCATAATATTATTAATTTTACTGATTGAGGACTTATTGCTGAATACTACCGCTATTAAAGTTTGCAATTAAATGAAAAAAAATCTGAGGCCCAATTGTGTATTACAGACGCTACAAAAATATACTCACAGTTGATTTCTGATTTTTGTACTAAAACTGTTATGATGTGGTATGTTTTGATAACGATAGCTTTACACAATTAGTGCTGAGATTATATTGACAGAATTTATGTATTATGTTATATGTTTTGGAGAAATTATTGTGTTTTGGACATTAGATACCATCATGTGACGTGTCACATACAATAAATACACATACCAGTTAAAGAAAAAACTGACTTGAATAGGATGAGGAGACTTAAATAATAATTTGTAGTATTTTTTTTTACGTTTGTTACCTCAGAACATCGTAGTTTCTTAACCGATTTTGAAACTAAAAAAAATTTATAAAAAAGTGTAAACTTTCAGTTTTAAAAACACAGATTCAATTTCTATCAAAATCGGTTTAGCAGTTTGTTTTTTAAATCAAAATAACTGGAATAAATATGTCATTCAAATAAAATTACGTTATTTCTTTTGAAGTCGGTTCCTTTGTTTAAAATCTACTTAACGACACAAAATAACGTGTCAATGATCTACAACCATTGGCGACAATTTAATTGAAGTTTAAGGTAGAAAGGTTAATGAAATACGCGCTTGATAATAAGCAGTATGATTAAATATTCGTTAAAGGGATAATAGAAGGGTCGGGTAATGAAATACAGTTTAAATATGGGTACATTGTTTCATTAATTTCACCAGCCTGAAATATTTCGTTTCTGGACATGACTTTGTTGATTTAGTAAATTTGTATTTAAATATAGAAATAAATATATTTTTTTAAATAATTCCTATGAATGTGATTATTTAGTTTCTGGTTTTTGTACAGAAAGCAAAGTTATAATTAAATGTAAATAAATGACGTTTTTTTACGTTTATTAGAAATAAAACAGCAAAAATTCGTTTTTGCCCACCGTGGGCAGTGGGAAGGTGAATATAGCATATTGGACGTGTATAAGGAGGTGAAGGGAGCGTTAGGAGGTCCGGATTCATTAAGTACACGACCTACCTATATATATAATGCATAAAAATTGAACGCATGGCAATGGGAATGTTTTATATAATTTCTAAATATCTGAGATTAGATACTCTTGACGCAGGCTTTGGACAGGAGTACTTTTAATATAAATACAGTACTTTATGTTTTTTTTTTTTATATAAAAAATGAATATGATAGGGAAAACACCTGTAAATAAAGCTAGGTTAGTGTTTTTATAGCAATATTTTTGATAGTTATTTCACAAGTACAAAAGTACTACATATTGTCGATAAAAGTATTATTAACTGGTTAAGCGTATGGACTGGAACATATATAGTTCTCTTTATACAAATCTACAAAGATATATATTAGTTATACTCGATTTCATTTCATATTTACCACGTGCCTAGATTTCTGAGCGGCTTAATTAAGCCTTTCCAAAACTTCATACTTACTTACTTCATAATTAGCGCCACTGAACAGTTCTCAAGTCTCAACTCATTTGCTATCACGTTCTAACACTCTGTTTGGTTTATTTACATCAAACAAGTATACAAGCTCTTAAACTAGTGCACAACTAATACCAGCTCATTGCGGATAACATTTAACGCGCTACAAAGTTCGGTTTTGCTTAATTGTCTGACGAATTACGTTAAAACAGCAACGGAAGATAATTGCAGCTATAGACTATTTTTCTTTACTTTTGTCTGCTAAATGAGACAACTCATTTAGCAGACAAATATGGCGTATTTTTATCCACACATAAGATCATTGATCGATTGAATGATTGAACTGAATCATTTTTTATACTGCAAAATAATATTGAAAAACAAAAAAAATGTTCGAAAAGTGATTTTCGTTTGCGGTATTTTGACAGACACGTTGGCGCAGTGGTCACTGCAACCGACTGTAGCGCTAACAGTCGCGGGTTCGATCCCCGCTCACGGCAAATGTTTATATTGGCCATACGGATATTTGTCGTGGTCTGGGTGTTTGTGTTAGTATTGTGTAAGTTTCCGGACTCCCGACACAAGGTCACAAGACCTTAATGGGGGCCGTTGAGTGTGATGCGTTTATTTATTATTGTGACCAAATAAGGACAAGTAAAAATAAATAGACTATAGAGGGCTAGTCAAATTTTAATGCCCTTACTGACCACTACAATTTAATCCCCTAGTTCACAATTATATGCCTATAATACATATCATTTGTACCCGCATCACAACTAAATGCGACTCTGTAAATTGTAACAAGTTATTAATATAATAAAACAAAAACCCAACAGCGTAAAAAGACCATCTGCAGCAGTACAGTATCAATATCAGTTCTGTCAATAAATCGTTATAGATTCTAAACGATAATTAAAATTCTGATTAAAAAAGATATGAGAAACCTAAAAATGACTCTTAAATACCTTATCAACGATACCGCATTTGACATGGTTCGTTGATTTTTCATTTTTTCTTTTTTACGCTATGGCGTCTAAAATCGACCATTTTGATTTTCCTAAATTTGTATGCGTAATATGATATTCGCGCCGTCATGACGAATCAAAGGATGTGTTATTTACTAAAATTGACAAACACATTTGGTCCAAACAGTGCCACAAGGGAACAAACCCAAATACATACATCGGCTGATAAACAGTACCCTCATTTGCGTCGCGCAGCCGGGTAAAAATCGCATAGACAACGAATAACAGACTTTACCCCAATAACGGGTGTTCCAACAATTTCTAAACCGAGTCCACTACAGTTAGTTGCAGTTTTATTAAAAGCAACGAGTTTACCGCGTCCGATTGTTTATGTTGGCCGCAACGGGTGTATTTTGTTACCGAAGCTAGGTTTTCAGTTTTTCAGTCACTTCAAAAAGAAGGAAGAGGTTTTCAATTTGTAATGTATTTTTTACGCTGATAAATATTTAGTTGACGCTGATAAGCTGAACTATGTCAAGAAACACAAACTTTAAGTTTCCGATATAAGAAAATCTGTGGGCGTCTAGCTGTCGGAATTCGAACGTAGTTTCATTAAATTAACCAATTTCAAGATTGACCACAGTTGGACGCTGATAAGCAATACTGTGTCATGCCACACGGACCTCATTTTGAGAAAATGGCGTCTAAAGATGTCGAACCTTTTCTTGACACTTATGTGTAAAGAAGTATATATCAATTTTATCTTTTATTTTTTGATGAAAGGTATAATGAATTAAAATCAGAATGACATATTTAATATATAATCTAATAAAAAGTTCTTCAAATGTTTGAGATTATTGTGTAAATTGTAAAATATGTGACGCACTGGAAATTAGAACCAATTATTCAAGAAACTTTTTTCCGAACTTATTTAGTTTATATGACTTCAATTTGTTTTTGATAATCTTAAATAGGTAATGCGGTATCAAAATACACCAATATCTCCGAATTTGACTTTTTGTGGCTTGACACATTATTGCTTATCAGCATCCAGTTAATCTATTTTCAATTTGACCACATACTTTAAAAATAAATATAAGAGTATATACACATATGAGCGCGTGTATTTCAAATACATGGTAGTGTGTGTAGTGATTTTTATTTATTTTATGTATTTTTTATACATAATTAAAAAATATATTAGCATTTTGCACTGCTCTATATAAACTATAAGTGTGCGAAATTAATTGTTAATTTTCGTAAAAATAGGTACAAAATTTTTGCTCCTCGTATTATAGATAATTAACATAAGTATGAACATTTTTATTACGAAGATATAACATCCAGTATCATAAAACCAATAAAGGGCTAACGAAGATTGAGCATCACAGCTTCAACCAATCAATCTACCGAATTAGTATCACCGGCGTAGATCGGCGGTCAATTTGAACCAATCAGCGTTCCTATTTGCGGCCGTTTCGATTGCAATCTCGAACCTCGGAGCAATTAAGCCTGTACCGCTGTCATTACTACCGTACCTTGAGGCATAGTTACTTAATTTATGAATGCCTATTCATAAATTAATTATAAAGAGAAAATATTTAATTGTTTGCATTGAATAGGCTTCGAAATTACTAGAACAATTTGAATTTTTTCATGTTATTTGCCTATTTAATAAGAATATTATTCCTTTTAAATGGTACCATAATTTTTGTAATAGGTTTAGTGGTAAATACAAAATTCGCTCTCTCTTTGTTATATTAGTATTAATAGTATAAATGGATGCTGATAAGCAATAATGTGTCAACTCACAAAAAGTGAAATTCGGAGATATTGATATATTTCGATATTGCATCACCTATCAAAAATTACACAATAAAAAATAAGGTCATATAAACTAAGCAAAGTCCGGAAAAAGTTTCTTAATTAATTGTTTCGAATTTCAATTTCGTTCTATATTTTGTAATTTAAACAATAATTTCATATATTTAAAAAACTATCTATTAGATAATATATTAAACACATCAACCTGCTTTTAATACATTATATCTTTTATCAAATAAAATAGAAATAAATACTTATTAACAAATTTATTAAAAATAGGTTTGACATCTTTAGACGCCATTTTCTCAAAATGAAGTCCGCGTGGCTTGACACAGTATTGCTTATCAGCGTCCACGAATAATCAGTGATCGGCAACCTTTTGGTAGGCAAGGAATACTCAGTGGCAAAGTGAAGTAAAGGAAGACCGCACCTGCGTTTATATATAGGGATCTATATATAACGATTGTAGACAATTAAAAATCATGAAATATTTACAATATTTTAATTATTTACAAACTACCCACGGGTGTCAAAGAAGGCCGCAAACTTTATACCAACTAAAATAGATTTGATTGTGAATCCTAATGGATTATCACGTACAAACACACTAAGATATAGGCAATAAGGCCGCCTTATACACTGTACAGTCATGTTTCATACTGTGTTGTAATTTTATTTTCTCTAATTTTTCTTTACATCCGTGGTATGTAATTTTATCTATCTATCTACGATACGATCATTCGACGTCGGCTGTCGTGACAAGCTTCAACAACCTGTCGTCACAAAATCAAGTAGTTCTAAGATAATAAATATAAGAAAAAACATATTTTATGAATTGAGAACCTTTTTTGAAATTAGTTGTAAAGTCCTCGGCGAACTAAGAACTTCTTTTTTAGTAGCCGGTATTTTTTTTTCGCCGAAATGAAAACGAAAAATCCAAAGACTGAATAAGCATGTACGTTCTACATGCTTTTTATTTAAAAACACATGTGTAGGGTAGAATTTTGTTACGTAACGTTTTCTTGTTAGTATATTTGAATAATGTAGCCACCATTTATCTTGTTTTCTCATTCAGTAAATTCGTTTTAGGCCCAGAAGTAATATTCTAAAAATTTTACCCCGCCTCCCTTTGGGACGCTACTTTGAATAAAGTTGACTGGTTTAAAGGAATTAAATAACATCGCAGACGCCCAGACTTTGCGCGAGTACAAAAAATATTTTTGAATGTGAAATGAATATCTAGTTAATGTATAAAGCTAAAATGTTTGATTGAACGCGTTGATTTTAGGAACTACAAATTTTGATTCGAAAATAAATGAAGGTAGGCTATATTATAAAGATTATAGGCTGTTTTACATCACAATGTCAATAAATCTGAGAAAATATGGTCAATAACCACCAATAGTGGAAATCTTTTTAAATAAAAAAGAAGTAGCCAAATCGGTAAAGCCATTTTCGAGTGATCGTAGTAATGTAAGTTAAAAGTAATTTCTGGGAAAAATATAATCAAATGTTAAAAAATCTACGCAACGACGCGCTGTCGCTAAGTTATAAGATGACATGATATTTTATTTAAAATAAATAAATTAATAATCGCACCACACTCAATGGACCACATTAGGATTTCATGATCCTGAGTCGGGGTTTTGGAAATACATAGAAAACAAACACAAACAATACAGACGTTTGTCGTGAGCTGGGATTGAACCCGCGACTGTTAGCGTTTCGGTCTATTGTAGTGACGACTGCGCCAACTTCTTTGTCAATTACAATGCCATGGCACGTCTTAATGTTTTACGATGCAAGTCGTAAGTTTTCACGACCCGCGACGCGACGCCGTAACTTTGACGGCGAGACGTCAAAACGTGGTCACTACGTCGATTGGCTGAAAAATAGCGTGGATTCAGTAAAATTTTAATGGCGTCGTGAAGAAATTACCAAGAAAAATATAAGTTATATTTTCTTAGCAATTTCAAATTCAAATATTTGTAAAATAGATTAAATTTCACCGTTGGTCGTAAGAAATAAAAAGCAATAAATTAATTATATAAGACTAAATTGGTTTGAAAGTTAAAAAAATAGAGTTGGCATAAAATTTTATCAATATTTATGTTCACAAATATAATTTTTAATACAATTATTACTATATATTTTTAACAATTATTTTACATTAAGTAAATACGTTACTGTCTTAAAAAAATTAAGTCGTTGAAAATCAAGAAGCAATGTTAATAATTAAACTACTTAGTTTTCTCACAGTTCTAAGAAAGAAATTAATTACAAAATGGTTATAAAATTAATTACGTAAACTTTTCATTGTTGATTTTTGCTATGAGTATAACAACTTTTCAATCATATTTTAAAATCTATCAAACAACCGATATTGAAAATTATTTTCTTTCAAATAAAACACTTTCAGATAATTTTCATCAAAATCAGTTTGGTTTTTAAATGTTTTAACGTCTTAGTGATCTACACTAATATTATAAAAAGGAAAGATTTGATTAATTGTTTCTTTGCAATGAAAAAGCTCCGAAACTACGAGACTGATTTGAATTTTTTTTTGCGTTGGATAGCCCATTTATTGATGAAGCTTATATATATCGCCGGTGATACTGCAAAACCGCGTATCTAACTTTTCCTATAAAGTCTAAATTTGAACTCAATGATAAATAACATTGTTAATAAAAATAAAGCCTTATTAGTATTTGCCATGACGCAGTGAATTGTATTTGTGGTGTCAACGATATCATGTCAAAATTTATTTATGATAAATATTAATTTTACGAATATCGATTTTATAATTTTTAGCTAACTTGTTTTCTTGTCAATAATAAAATTTAACATAGCAAAAGGTAGTTACGCGGTTTTGCACTATCCCCGACGATATTACATCACGTTACGATTCATAGGAGCGAAGCCGTAACGAAAAACGCAAGTGAAACCGTAAGGGGCAGGTAGTTATGAAATAATTTGTAGAGGAGATTAACAGACGAGTGAGTGGACAAAGTAAAAGTTTTCAAAACACAATAATCATATCCATCTGGAACGTTCTCGAACATTCGAGAAAGTGTTTCGAATTTCGCAACAGTAGGTACTAAAATTTACGTAACGCGAACTCGGCGTATTTAAATGCAAATCTTGTAGGAAATAGTCCGCTATTACTGTTGTTTACTATCGACTCTGAGTAAACTGTCGCATTACTCGAGTGGCAGTTTCGGGATAATGATCACTGGATGCGGG
Organism: Hypolimnas misippus; assembly: GCA_037950945.1. Classification (NCBI taxonomy): domain Eukaryota; kingdom Metazoa; phylum Arthropoda; class Insecta; order Lepidoptera; family Nymphalidae; genus Hypolimnas; species Hypolimnas misippus. Next base: position 12,649,049 of record JBBEEQ010000024.1, on the reverse strand, counting down.
AGATACGTCATGGCGTAATCTTGCTACATCTTGCACTTGATTCTGTGAATACTAGCGATACTCACCGGTTTTGTCTAGCTTACATATATATTTACAATCCCCTATTCCGCCTTTTAAGGGTATTATTTAGAAAAAACACATGTATTTCTAACCAGAAGCAGATACATAAATATTCATGATTGTTACTTCGAAAATGACGGACTTTCATATAACTATGCAACGCTTATTTTATCCCCTTAGAGGTAAAATTTCCAAAAAACCTTTCTTAGAGGATGCTTATAACATTAAAGGTATCAACTACCAAAATTTCAAATTTATAGGTCCAAACGGCTTGGTCTCTGCGTTGATGAATCAGTCAGTCAGTCAGTCAGTCAGTCAGGACAAATATATATGTATAGATTAGGCAAGAAGTACATTTGTATGTTTTACTCTCGTAACTGACAAAACAATTCTGTTACCTGATACGGGTACCTAGGTAACTTAGGAATCTTGTGGCTAACAATAATAAAAGAATTAACACTAAATCCTTTCGGGCGTAAAGTAGTGAAAAACAACGAATGTAAATCTTTGTGAACGACTGAGACCAAAATTTATACGTTAAATTTTCCTTGTTTTCCCTTACTGTTAAACACGAAAAAAATTAAACACAAGTTTAACAGTTGAAAAGTCAGAGCATCATCTAGAAAGAGCTCGTCACCATTAGTTAAGATGGAAGTGTTCGACAGCAATTGAATTACAAAAAATGCATACCGTTTTTGATTCCAAAAAGCCCTCCTATTCCACTACAATCGTGGCGTGAATGTAAAGGCTTTGTCTCAAAGTGTTAACGGCGGTACGAGCGGGTTTTTCATCAGATTGTGTAGATCGAGGACACAAAGAACGCATTATTTCGCGAGGAATCCAACTAAATACCGGTTAAGTTCGGGTCGGACTCGCACGAAGGGTTCTTTATAACTCAAAGTATAACACTATGTAATAAAATACTATAAAAGGACCAAGACAGGTGCTGTAACAATATATACCAAATCGTTAAGTCCGCGTCACATTGAACCGTTTTTTAATTCTTGTTATAGTGGAAATATACACTCTGTGAATAAATATATACTCTCTACTAATATGCTTCATGAGATACTATGGTCTTCTTAACAGACAAACAGATAAACGAATGGACGATCAGATAGACTGATGGGCAGTGGTTTTCATTATAGCGACAAAATAAGTTCTGTGTGAAAATTTCAACTTTTTATACACTATATAGATACAGTACGCTGATGGACGAATAGGCAGACGAACGGACACAGAAAGCTTTATAATAGGATCTTGTCAGTACCTTCCAGGCGATTAAAAACGTTTGAGGTGTAGTGCTACAGACGCATGTTGCGTATAAGCTGGATACAAAAGGTCTTAAACGACAAAGTTCTTCAGCGTGTCGGTAGAAGGCGAACACTTATGTATTCCGCCAAAAATCGGAAATTTGAGTACGTGCTTCGGCACGAAAAATATCAGCTGCTTCAATTAATAATGATGGACAAGACTGAAGGCAAAAAACACGTTGGTCAGCGTAAGAAATCAATAAGTGGACCAGAATCAATCGTATACAGAATCATAAGTGGAGGGGAATTCTTCCGTATTGCTGAAGATAGGACCAGATTCGCAGACTTGACGGTCAATTTCTAATACCTTCTGGGACGGAACCCTAAAAAATGACCACGATAGCGCAATACGCTAAGTCTCTCCTTTGTCACGGTATCGAGGATGGGTCAAATTGAATCAACTGCTTGGAGGCGAATCGCTCGACTTCGTAACGAAGGTATCGCGAAAATCTGTTATTTCGTCGCGTTTGCTTTTCTTCGCTAACTTGTTATGTAATTTAAACATTTGCAAGGATATATGAACGCTGATAAGCAATACTATGTCAAGCCACGGGGACTTCATTTTGAGCAAATGGCGTCAAAAATGTCAAACCTATTCTGAATGAATTGTTTTGAAGAATAATATGTCCAATATTTTGTATTTTGATAAAAAATATAATAAATTGATTGGTATAATAAAAAGTTTTATTTAATAATTTTTCTAATAAGTTTTTCTAATATATAAGATTATTGTATATTTTAAAATATGGAACACACTTCAATATTCATAACGTTAAATTCGGTAACTTTTTTCCGTATTTATTTAGTTTATATGACTTTAAAAGTTTTTGAATAATGCTAAATACATGACGCATTATCAGAGTATACCAACTCTTCGATTTTTTGTGGGTTGGCACATTATTGCTGATCAGCGTCGATATATTAATGTGGAAGTTTTAATACAAAATTAGAATTGAAAGATTCAAGTAAGCTAATAAAATGGAGGTGGGCAGGACATATGATTAGAATTTACAAGGATAAATGGTCCAAAGACGTAACGGAGGGGTGCCCCAGGCAATACAAAAGAAGGAAAGGGAGACAACGTCGTAGATGGGAAGACGATATAAAAAAAGTAGCGGGACATACCTGGATAAGAGAAGCGAGAAATCGTATTCGGTGGAGAGCTCTAGGGGAGGCTTATGCTGAAGAGCAAGACAATTTTCATGTAACGGTGTCAAACAAATATTTTTTTTGTTTTTTTTTTTTTTATATATAATATGTTGTATTAAGGTGATAGTTGTTAAATAAAGGCTATTATTATTATTATTATTATATAAGGAAGTAACGCAAGTAAATAGTATGACAAGCGGGGTATAATCATTATTATGTCGGTAATTTTTTTTTTAACTTTATGATAGATTTAGAAGATTCTTTTTTGTTTGAAAGAGTACACTCTCCCATTAATTTCACAGAACTTTCGTCAAAATCGGAGTTTGGTTTTCATCAAAATATGTCATGGAAGTAAACAAAATAACGTGTTTTTACTTTTGAAAAATTGATCGTATGGTTATTGACTATGTTTTAGATACGTGTGTGTATTACTTAAAACAATTTTTGAAATTCTACACCAAACTTCTTTAAGAATACCATTTCTTATTGAGTTATTTTTTCCTACATTGTAATAATTTTCTAGATTTTATACGATTTATGTACAGCAAAATCATTAATTTTTAAAGTGGGCGGTTCTAGAAACCCAAATTGTAGACTGTTTATTATGAAAGTCAAATATCGCTAGGGATTCATGAACATTAAATACTCAAAACGAGATGATTCAATACACCCTATTAAATATTTTCAATTCGTTCCATCATATTTAAAAAAATAATGTTAGTTTGTTCTACGATATTATATAACTGATACATTTATAAACTCAAAAATTTTGGCATCCAGAATGCCGAATGAATCACTTTAGACGAAGACCAGCTAGCGACAGAGTATGACAAGCAGAATTCAATTGACGAGCTTGTCAAAATGGACATGGGTTCAGATTTATAACGTCAAATAGTTTTCTTTTTATTTACGCAAGAGAAATCTTCGAAAGTTATCCGATTTCTGGGGAGGATATTGGGTTATGTGGAGATTTGTACCACTATAACCCCTGCAATGACCGTCCTCAGTATGGAAATCGAAAGGCCACGGGACCGCTTTCGCATGCGTATTCGCTGCCCCTCCCCTGAATTGCTCTACTTGTGGCCGGCGGAGCTCAGGAGGGCAAGGTGTGGTCTTGTTCTCTCAGCAGGCCATCAGTGTGAACGCAAGACATCTATTGTATTGAAATATTATTAGTTTTATCTCGTGCGCTGCCATATCGTTCATTTAATTGTGATAAAAAATTTTTGTTGTGTCTGAATTGTTATCTTATTGTTTTTATTTGTTAGAATAGATAGGCAGAGCATAAGCAACTTCTAGTTAGTTATGATCATCTCTTCCACGACCATAATCTTTCCCAGTCCATAGGTTAAGATTGACCATAATGAACCATGGAAGAAAAAAAAAGGCAAAAAAGTGGTAGATTCATTTTCTTGACGTTCAAAAAGAGAATATAAATTCCTATTTTGAATAAAAATACTTTGAATTTTATTATGATTTTGATATATCCAATAGTTCACCATAGCTTTTAAGTTCGTTGATTTAAAGTAAATCTTGAAATAAAATAAAATTAACCAGAGAGATCTTTCAAAGTAATACGAGTTTTGCTCCAAGGTGCACTTTATTCTATAAAACTTTTATCTCCAATTTCGTCTGCACAATTACTTAATTCTTCTAATACATTGCAGCTTCATTAATTAACGAGTTTAGGTTTTCTTTAAGAAAACCCTTATACTATGATTTCTAGGAAAGCTATAGTATTAATTATCATGTATATTATTAGATAATAATTATTTTTTTAATGAAAAATATTTCGACTTCTTGTGAGGATGGTTCGGTGCACGGATGGATGTTTGTTGTTTTTTTACGCAAAAACTATAAAACAGATTTTGACGAAACTGACAGTAATGTAGCTTATATATCAGTGTAATACTTTAGTTTTTTCCTCGGTTAGGAGAGAAGTCGGAAGCTGATCTAGTATCCGTCTAAACAATTTTCAACCATTAAACAGGAATTGTTACATTTTAGGGATCTGTATCTAAAGGGTTCCAACGGGACCATCCATCTAAGTCCATGTCTCCCGGTCGTTAAAAAAACATGTCTATTAAATGTTTCTGTACAGATTTGCCCTAACGTAAAAAGAGTCATCAATCCTTATATTGTATTATAAAGAGCATTTGTATAAACGGTGTAAACTTTGAAACTATTGAACTGATTAAAAAAATTGCGTTTAATACCCCGTTTACTGAAGTTTATAGGCTATATTACATCATGCTTCGACTCATAGGGGAGAAGCAGGAACTGCGAAGGGTAGTAATATATACAAACGTTAACGGTTATATTTCTGATAGACTTCAAGATACAAGTACTTTATGTTTAAAATATTTGGATGCTAATAAGCAATAGTGTTTCAATCTACAAAAAGTTAAATTGGGATATATTGGTGTATTCTAATGCGTCACATATTTAACTTAATTCAAAAAATTAATAAATAATCTAAACTAAAAAAGTATAGAAAAAAGTTTCTTAATTCAATGTTTGGTATATTGAAGTGTGTTCCATATTTTGTAATATGCAGTAATCTTAGATATTAGAATAACTTATTATTAGATAAAACTTTTTTTCATAGATTGATTTTAATTGCTTATAAATTTTATCAAAATAGAAAAGGAAATATGGATATATACTTCTTCAAACGTTTTTTAAACAACAAGGTTTGACATCTTTAGACGCCATTTTCTCAAAATGGAGTCCGAGTGGTTTGCAATACTATTGCTTATCAACGTTCATTTACTTAGTAACGTTGTCTTTATGTGATACATATAACAATACTACGAAACAGCAAAAAAAATATTTATGATATTTAAGCGTGAAGACTGACGAGTTTTCTGAGCGATGACAAAGTCGAACGTTCGTTAGTTCGAAGTTAATTTTTTTAGCAACTTAATATTGAACAAGCACCGAAACTCCAAGTTACGCATCATGAATAAAATTATAGAAGACTTTTGTTATTCGCGAATCGTAACTTGCGTTACAGGTTCTTAAAAAGTTATTACGGTTAATGTTCGAAGTTTTATTATAAACGTCCGAAACATTTAAATTTAGAAACTCCGTTCCACCATAGCAATGGCTGGTGATAATACCTATCGGTTACTATTTGATTCGAAATTAAAAAGGTTTTTTTTTCGATGCGTTACGAAGTTGATAGTTAATGATAGAGAATTCATCTTACAGTTGATTTCTAATTTGTAATAGAAACCAACTATCGGAATTTCGCATGATTTTATGTTTAACACAATTAGTCCGCTGGTTTAGGTATTGTAAATGGTTATGTTACAGCCAAAACACATAGCCTCATGTTAATTTGTTTAATTAAAAAGCGATCACGCGTGTATTTTTACGATGCATATTACACGATACAATATCATAAAAAAGTTGTTTCGGGGTTTGTCTATGAGTTTTTGTTTTTGGGCTTTGTTGCTTGAACGTTAAGCAAGATTGTATACTTACCATTATAACCTAATAAACAATTATTTAATTAAAAAAATCAACAATCCAATTGCTTAACATCTGCAGTCAGCAATACGGTAGCAATAACAGTTCTGTTTAAAAGCATATAAGTGAGAATAAACTAACCAACTTTTAATCGTTATAAATCCTGAACAATAATTCTAATCGAAAAGCGATATGAGAAACCTAAAAATGATTTTTAAATACCTATTCAACGATACCCCATTTGATATAGTTAGTCGATTTTCATTTTTTTCATTCGCGCCATTATGATGAGTCAAACGAAATGTCATTTAACAAAATACTATTAATGAAAATATTAATATAACATGGTATACGTGAATTGATCATCGGTTACGGTTTTTTAATTAATAATTTTATATTATTAAATTCTTCTGTTAAATCTTGGTATAGATCCCGTCGTGCGTGGGTCCGACTCACTCTTGAGAGGTTTTTAAGTAGTATTTTCTTTGTAAGTTTGAATATCTTTAATATTTAATACAATAGTATTAAGGTGAGAATTTATCAAAGACTCGTAGTACGAGAATACACAAAATATCTAGGACACACGTGTAACAGACTGTTACACCGTAACGATGAGATAATTTAAACTAAATGTCATTTATAATCCTAAACATCGCTGGAAGCAAGGACGGTAGACATTTATTAACGCAGTCTGTGATTTGTCAAACACTGTTACAGATAATAAAAGGTTCTGTATAAGGTAAAGATGATAATATTTAATTTTCGTTTTAAGTAACATTTTTGACTTTATGGTTATTGCTTCGCTCCTATGAGTCGTAGCGTGATGTAATATAACTTAGTCAATAAACGGGTTATCCAACGCAAAGAATTTTTCAATTCGATTTAGCAGTTTCATAGATAAACCCCTACATACAATACTAGTATTGGTTTAAATAGGATCCTATTCTATATAAAATATGGTAGATGAAGAAAAAAAAGTTTTACATACTGAGGTCATAAAAATATTCTTTAATATCTTGACAAACTGGTCAGTCAGTCAATCAATTAGCTAGTAAGTCAGTCCGTTAGGCAGGTAGTCAATAATAATAGTCAATAAGTCAGTCAATCGGTCAATCAGTCAATGTTAGAGTTTTATTAAGTGTTTATATATTTCATATTTATATGAGCCGTAAATATATGCAATCAACGTTGATTATTTAATGAAAAACATTGAATGCTATTTCAAGTCTGTGGTTTTCTCGATGGCTTAACGTGAAACTTCGAGTACGTGTTGAACGTATAGAATAATTTATTAAACCAAATCCGGAATACTTAAACACTACCAGTTATAGAACAAGCTGCATTTGCAAGGTTGTCATCTACACTTTAGGTATTCTGGTATAAATTTTAATTGTGCCAAAAGACTAGCGTAAAACGTTTGGTCTAATGGCCAAGAACTTATTACTAGCTTCCGCCCGTGATTTTGTCCGCGTGGAATAGTTACTTTGGACTAACGCTAATCATTTCAATCGAATGACGTAAAGGAAAATTTTGTGTTTAAATTAAATTTGTTATGAATAATGTATTTATTTTGATAAGAATTAATATCTAATTTATAAAAACACCTTCGCAAATAATGCGTTATTTTAGAAGAAATTTGGTTAGTATAAAAAAGGTTACAGTGAGCTAACCTTAAAACATAGACATATGCCGTTGCAGACTTTTTTTTAGAATTTTTAAAGGGGAACATTTCTGTCATACATGATTTTTGCGAAACTGTATTCGTTTACGCAGCGCACGCAGTGTAAGCTCTCTCAAAATAGGAAAATATCCTCCGATTTTGAAACATTCTTCATTGGTGCTCCGCTCCTTTTGATCTTAGCGTGATATAGTCTATAGCCTTCTTCGATAAATGGGATATCTAACACTGAAAGACTTTTTCAAATCAGACCAGTAGTTCCTGAGATTAGCGCGTTCAAGCAAACAATCTCTTCAGCTTTATAATATTAGTATAGATACAGCCTTACTTTTTTATTATAATTATGTAGAAGTGAGATTCCGATAAAAAAAGTGTTTCTATTCTTCACCGAGATTTCAAATTAAGTTTTCAATCTGTTACAAATTGATATTTGATTGCAGTTTCTGAGCGAAAATTGAGTTTCTGTACGTACAAATAATTATATGTTCTCTTCCTTACTCCTTATATATATATATATATATATATATATATATATATATATATATATATATATATATATATATATATATATATATATATATATATATATATATATATATATATATATATATATATATATATATATTATCTAATAAAACATATATAATAAGAAATTTATTATTACAAAAATAATCCAGCACCAACCAAACAAGATAACACAATTTAAACCAAAGTTTAAGTCAAAGCTTAGGCATCCTGCAAGCTAAATGCAAGCTCAGATAACTCAAAATTTATATCAAAGACTTGCAACAAGCACAAAGGCGGGACGTGGTTCTGTTCCCGTATAACCACAGGTTTAAATATGACTTGACGTGCTCCTCTGTATCCAGCTGACTTAATGCGAATCTTGAATTTGTCGTCTTTAGCCCGTTATAAATTGAGTGACTTGATACTTTACGTTACTAGCGAGTCGTTCCTACTTCGTAGGATGCAGTGTTTATGATACCAGATTATAAATCTTTGATATTCTCTTTTCTATACTGTAATACGCATGTATTTTATATAAAAACTTTCTTCTTGAATCACTCTGTTCATGAATTAAAACCGCATTTAAATCCGTTGCATGGAGCTATTACAGAATTTAAGAAGTAAAAAAGGTTTTTTCATTTTTTTTTAATATTTGGCCCGTATTTTTCGTTTACTTTTATAGTTAAGAAGTATAAGTAAGCTATAGACCGCCGTCTCCCAAGAATAATATACTGACATCGTGATCTATCAACGCACAGACCAAATCACTGGACGGATCGGGCTGAAATTTGGCATACAGGTAGATGCTACGACGTAGGTATTCACTAATAACGGATTTTGATTAATTCTACCCCCAAGGTGGTGACGTAGGATGAAAGTTTGTATGAAACTTTGTCAGTTTTTAACCGATCGGGCTGAGACTTTGCATGCATATAGCTACTATAACGTAGACATCACAGACACCAGCTAGTAACTTATAAATGTACAATATTAAAGATGTGTGTCACACATAACGCGATTATGTAGCAAATGCTTCATAATATATACTATGGTTTTGTGTGACGTAGCATCTTGTCTGTCTGAGTCTTAACACCAAATCACACAATTAAACACACTTGTTCGATTAGTATCCGTCTTTGTTTTATCTGTGTGATGTGACATTATTAAAATATCATTACTGATTTATACTAAAACTAGCTGCCCCCCGCGGTTTTACACGCGTTTATGATTACTGCTTCGCATCTATGAGTCTTAACGTGATGTTATATAGCCTATAACCGTCAATAAACGAGCTATCTAACGGAGAAAGAATTTTTTGGATCAGTAGCTTCAGAGACTACCAATTACATACTTACGAATAAATTTTACCTCTTTGTAATATTAGTATAGATACGTTATTGGAATAGGATTTTAAATGTATTAAGAATTTATTCCTAAAGGTAATGTTAGGAGACATATGGCTCTAGTCTCGGTAATGTGATCCAGAACAGCTGCGAGGTTCATTGAACTGAATATAATTTCTTTCAACGTCTACGTTTTGAATGGTTTATTTTATTTTACCGACAATGTCAGAGTCGGTTGGAAGTGCGATTAAAATGTGCTTTTTAACCGACTTGTAATATGGAGGATGCGTATTTGACTTGTATGTATATATTTTATTTTATTTGGCACAGTAAAAGATAAGAGATCCAAACATTTAAATAGTTATATAACACTTAATATTATAATAAATCTGTTTCTCATTTACAACTGTGACACGAAAGAAACAAAAAAAAAATGTTTAATAAATACATTTTAAATGTAAAAGTAAAATAAATAAGTAAAATATCAATTAAATTACAATTTTTATATTGATGATTTTAATTAATAAAATTAAAAGTTTTTATGGCCGCGATTAACTCAGAAACTACTGATCTCAAAAAAACTGATCGTTACAAGAAATTTAAGTTATATTATTATTATTATTTATTAGTATAGTTCTTGGTGGTTTTAGTAGGATTTACATAAAAAGTATAAGAGAATATGAAACCGAAATTAAATGAAAGTCGATAGTTATGAAAGTTTTGAAGTTAACAAAATTCGTCTCAAGGATCTGTCAGAAGGTACAAATGTATTCATAAGTAGAATGTAACAAAAGATAGATTAGATAAAAACAGAGAAGAAAGATATATTTTATTTATTCTTTAAGACAATTGAAACTTTGCTTATTATATAATAACTGAACGCTGATAAGCAATACTGTGTCAAGCCACACGGACCTAATTTTGAGAAAATAGCATGTAAAGATGTCAAAACAATTCTTAACAAATATGTTTAAAGGAGTATTTTTTATTTTATTTTTTATTTATTTTATTTTTTGGAAAAAAGTATAATTAATTAAAATCAGACGGATACATATAATGTATTAGTATCTAATAAAAAGTTATTTGAGATTCTGTATAAATTGCAAAAAATGGAACGCACTTGAAATTCGAACCAATTAATTGAGAAGCTTTTTTCCGTACTTACTATATAATTTATATGACTACATTTTTTTTAATAATATTAAATAAGTGATGCAGTATCAAAATACATCAATATCTCCGAATTTGACTTTTTGTGGGTTGACACATTATTGCTTATCAGCATCCAACTGTAGGTGTAATACGTATTAAAAATCTGCGTTTTTTTTATAAAAATGGCGGACACACGAGTAAGTACGTCACTCTTTGTTAAGTGACGCCATTCATGGACATTTGTGGAGTTTTACAAATTTGCATTTACGGAATTTACTTTGATAGACATGCACAAGGGTGACGTTAAAACATTCGTAGGTAAAATAGGCACTGTGGTTATTAGTCTATATATGTACGTTATGTATCAAGTAGAATATCTTTGAATAGGTACTCGTACCGTTTAACAACCATAAGGAAGAGTTACATTGGTTTTTCATAAAGTAATTTTTTCATATGGAATTTTTCATTAGGCCCGTCGCCTTTCGTACTCGACGCCGTCGTGCGCCGCACGACTTTGCACGTATGGACGGCGCGGGCCTGATTGTCGAAAATGGTTTGCATTCTGAATGCCAAAATCCATGGACGTATTGTTATATCTCTAGTTAGATGCTGATAACCAATACTATGTTAGGCCACACGGATTTCATTTTGAGAAAATAGCGTTTAAAGATGTCAAAAATATTCTTAACAAATTTGCTTGAAGACGTATATATCTATCTTCTCTTTTCTATTTTCAAAAAAGATAATAAGAAAACAATTGAAGAAATAAAAAGTTTTATCTAATAATAAGATTTTCAAATAGATATCGCTAAATATTGATCACACATCAATATTCGAAACATTAAATTACTAAACTTATTTCCGTACTAGTTCCGTTAGATTAGAACACTTGAAGAATTTTTGAATAATGTTAAATTTATGTTTAATACAATTTTTATGTTAAATATATGAAGCTTTATGAGAATACATCAATATCTCCGAATTTGTGGGTTGACTTATTGCTAATCAGCATCTAGTTATATAATATCATTGGCTACAAATAAATCAGACAGATTTCTCTGCAGTTTGTCTATTCTATGTTCAAGGGCAATACAATACATTTAAATAGGTGTTGTTCCCTATCACTTCCTAACAACGATTTTATTTCTTATAAAAGTCCTCTTTTATATCAGATAGAGTTGTAGCAACTAGATCGTTCTGTGGACTTTGGTTATGGAGAAATAGTTTTTTGTCTTTCCCCTGGCATCTTATCATTTTTTGGAATAAAAGTTTTATATTTATTTCAGCATGATGGACACACTATGTTGATAAAACGATAACCAAAATACAAGTTATTTTGTTTTGTAGTGATGTTAAGGGTCTATCGTTAAAGAACGATTTACTTGGGTTATAACTAAAAACACGACAACATTTTATTATTGCAGGACTTTTTAAAATAAATTAGGAAAGTGTTAATTAATTTAAAAAAAAACTAAAGTATCAGCCTGTGAATGACCCACTGCAAGGCAAATACCTCGTTTCCTAGTATAGAGAAGGTTTCAGAGCTTAATTCACCACGCTGCTCCACTGCGGGTTGGCGGATATACATGTGTCAGAATTTCTACCGGCCCATGTAGGTTTAATCACGATGTTTTCCTTCACCGTCGAGCACGAGATGAATTTTAACACAAATTTAGCACTTGAAAACTCAGCGGTGCTAGCCGAAGTTTGAACCCGCGATCATCAGTTGAGATCGGCGTGTTTTAACCACTAGACCATCTCAATTATTATTTAATAATTAATCTTTATTTGATAATATTTTATGTACACATAAATCTAACAATGGGTATAAATTCAAAACAATTCGCCGAATTCGTTATTAATTCAATAACTTTCAACTCGCAACAGTAAATCAAGTACATAGCAATAAAAATGTCATAAATGTTTAGCTTCTTTGACGGAGTGATTTATCTATTAATGCATAAAGTAAACTAGGTATTCTGGTATTATATATAAATGTACTATTTTATAAAAAACAACTAGCTGGTACTCGCGACTTTGTTTGCGAAAAATTAAAATAAATTAAATTTCTAAAAAAATGGATTTTTAAGAAAAAAATCAATATTTTAACACTCAGGTCAGTAACTTTAAATTTGATAACATGATAATTTAATTTTGAATTTTATTTATTTGTATGAATATAGATTATTACTCTACCCTTATGTTAAAATTTATTATTTTTTTAATGCGATTAGTTTTGATTATTTTAATTATACAATTTCATTAAAATAATCAAAACTAATCTGTATTTATTCGAAATACAAATATTATAAATAATTTTGTGTGATGACCATGAGATCATGTTCTATATGTATCAGTTTATGATGACGAACTTTTAAACAAAACCAAGCAGCATCTACAATTTTAGTACGTATCTTTTTTGTTTATCGCAATTTTTGTAACATTATATAATGATTTGCAATACATGTATAATATGTATAATATATTGTATAATAATTTATAAAAAAATCTAATAATTTCAGATTTTGCCTACTCAGTTAAAAAACTCATTCGTGTTTATGATTTCAAAGCTTATCCGGTATCCTACGTGAGACATAGCGATGCAGCACGGCTCCGCGCGGCTCGAAAACTATAATCAGTTGACACACGACAAGCCTAAATGACAAGAACACGGTGCGACGCGTTGCGAAATATTTTGACATGACAGTGACAATACGGGACGATTCGCGCGCACGTAGGACAAGTCGTACCGCATCGCTTCGAAAACGCTCGTCATCGCTTCGCAATCGCGTTCGCTTTGAATCGACTTCGTAAGACGTAGCCTTACGAGCTGTAGTCGCAAAACACGGCACCAAATATAAAAACTGTTCTTGACATGTTTGCTAATTAAACACTTAATGTATGGAGCATACAAAATGTAAGCCGTTATCTGAGGTACTAAGCTTATTTTAACGAAGCTCAGGCTGCGAAATACATGTCTACTATTTACTGAAAATAAGACTTTACGCTTTGTTGTATAGAAATTTAGTCATAATTGCTAAGTATATTGTTTGGGTCTTAATTAGTTTGAGAAGTATTAATAGATTTATTTTAATATTATCACCACGAGGCAGATTTAGGTTTAAAATTTGAAGTATTTTTTCGAAATTCGGTATTATATAAGTAGTTTTGTGAAAAATATCACAATGTATGTTATTACGACACGATATAATGCGAAATGATAAAGTACGACGTAATACGACACGTTGCGATGCGACTTTTGAACAATTTCGACATGTAAGAAATTTCTGTAATATATTTTTTTAAGGCCATAACTTAAGGAGTATTATGAAAATCCTATTATGAAAATATACGATCTAAATTGTAAAAAATCATATTGTTGCATCATGAACTATTAATTGATTTAAATGAAAAATCATGGTTGCAATTTTCACGATACGTGTCGTAGATGTTGTAGCATCGTTGTTGTGACATGGCCATTAGAGCATAGATTCCCAACCAGTGGGACGCGTCCACCTTGGGGGTCGTTTGGGTAAAGAAGGATTATTACAGATTTTCAAATTTCCTCGCTATTCAGTAATTGTAAATTTTACTTTAATTATTTTCGTTTGGTGAGACGCATAGTAAATAATAAAAGGTTGGGAATACTTGCCTTACTGTCACAGGTATGTATAGTTTTTAATATAAGCGGCCGTCGCTCAGAGGTGACAGACGGAATAGCACATCAATCTCTCGCCTAATATCGCGGCGACGACGTGACGGGCGCGTGACGGCGACGTGACGGCGGCTTGACGGATGGCTTTGTTGCGATATTCAATATCAGAGTTTGATTAATAGTTTATTGTAAATTATGTATTGTGTGCTATTGTTTCGGTGATACCTGCTGTGAAATATTAAAAGGGACTGTTTAACCGACCAGCCGCTCCACAATTTGGGGTGCTTTTTTATCTGTGAAACATTAAAATGTAACAAATTTCATGCGCTACATTTTAATGCAAAAAGGGCTGTAAGGATTGAAATAGGGGTAAGATAATTAAATTAAAGAAAATAGTAATCTTCACCACTACCACCATCACCATTTACATCCAGTGGTTAGTAATATGAAATATATATAGCTATTAGCGGTGATGAGTTAGTGACCTTTCGCTTTTATATATGGATGCAGATTAGTGAAAATGTGTCCATCCATCATGCCCATCCCCGAAAGTCAAGTTTAAAGATAGATGTATTCTAATAATGCATTACGTATTTAACATTTTTCAAAAAAAAAAAAAAATCAAGTCATCAAAACTAAATAAGTATAGTAAAATATTGAAGCGTGTTCCATATTTTGGATGCATTAATCTCATATATTAAAAAAAAAACTTATTATTATCTACTTTAATTTTATTACACTTTTCATCAACATAGAGAAGAAAAAATGATTATATATTCCTTTGACATGTTTAGACGCATTTTTCTCAAATGAAGTCCGTGTGGCTTGACACAGTATTGCATATCAGCATCCATACATAGATTATCTCGTTAAAAATTGAAAAAATAATACCACTTACGTAACCAGAACACGAACTACAAATTCAACATCAGACTCGACACGAACCCTCTTTCAATCGAATCGATTCCCAAAAGAAATAAATTTACTCCATCTCAATAAAGTTTCAAATACCACAGAGATTTAAAGAGTCAAATTGTTTTTACATCACTTACGAACCTTCGAGACAAAAGGATAAAAAGCTGTTTTAACGATCGAGCTTAGGTCTAAAGTTGCGTCATCAATCATTATAAGTTTGTCATTGTGGCTTAACTGGGCTTTTACAGTCCTATTATTGTCAAGTCTTTTGTTATGTCCAAATGATCGTCAATTAACATCAAAACTTCGATTGTAAATGTACAGTTTAATATAAAATATAGATAGATTTTATTGATAGTATATTAACCAAGGGGTCAAAACAGGACATTTTTGCCCGGATGCACTATTGTCACCCAAGTCGTAGACGAGGAGTTTTTTTCTAACCTATACTAGTATGACTATGATTATGTTAATATTTAGTTATTGAAGTATTACTTCGGTTTTATTTACCATTGTTTTCATAAAAAAAATACATAATTCAAAGTAGGTATAAATGTACATACATCAAAAAACATATTGCGAACTTTCGACACAGGTGTGGTAAAAAAGGTTTTGTTGGAATCAACATATACATATGTGAGATACAAAGGAACGATAACTAAGACTTTTTAAGGTGAATCTGACTTCAAATGTGAAATACGCAATTTCGTATCTTTGGACGACCTGTTATTTAGATATTTAAACCTTACTGAACCGATTTCGATAAAAATTCTATGAGACCAATCTGGAAGTAAAAAAAAAAACAAAAAATTAATTGACTGAAACTCGACTGCGTAAGAAGATATAGTTAACTTAAAATGAAAATCGACGAACTTTGCTAAATGGAATATTCATTTAGCAAAGTTAGTTGAATTTCATTTTTTTCTTTTTCACATTTTTACGTTCAAAATCGGCCATTTTGATTTTTCCAGTGATAGATGCCATTTGAGGTAACAAACAAACAAAAAAACCTTTTCTTGAAGAAGATTGTAAAAATTCAAATACTGAAATATATTAACATTCTAAAATAGTAAAATTATTAGTATTTGACATAAATGTTTTGGTATCGAACTCTTTAAAGGTGAAACACACACACACAAACAGATGTCGCCGTATCTGCTTCAGATGGTATGATAATGATTTTACAATACAAAATACAGTTATATGGACGCTGATAAGCAATTCAACTTCATTTTGAGAAAATGGAGTCTGAACATGTCAAACCTATTCTTAATCAATTTGTTTTAAGAAGTATATATCCATTTTATTTTTTTTTAAATTTTCTATTTGACAAAAGGTGGAGTGAATTAAAAACAGATTAGTACTATAAAAACTTTTATCTAGTAATAAGTTTTGAAATGTATGAGATTATTGAATAAATTGTCCATATATTTCATACGATACTACATGGTCGTAATTGGCAATATTTTTTAATGAATACTTCTGCGTCTACGTATGAGCGAATTTAAAATAAATATTAATAATTTATAATTTCTAGAATTACTGAAATTTCTGAGAACCCGAAGGTCAATTGACGAATTAACGAGAAAGTAGAGTTATTAAAAAAGTATTTTTTAGCGTTATTACATATAAAATATGAACGTTAATTTTCTACTCATTAGCATTTGTCTCTTTTATGTGACAATTTGTTTTCGTTATGCCAGTGAGGTAGTCGAGTATACTACGATTGTATTGTGGTAAAGTATGGTAATAGGTTCATAATGAAACCATTGCTCAAAATATTATTAAACTACTTAAATGTTTATTTACATATTAAAGACTAGCTGCTCCTCGAGACTCGCGTCTGTGGTTACTGTTTAGCTCTTGTGATGAGCGTGATGTTATACAGCTTTACTCCATAAGCGAGCTATATAACGCAAAAATAATTTTTCGAATATGACCAGCAGTTTTACAGATTGTCCTCTACATACAAACTTACAAACTTTTACCTCTTAATAATATTAATATAGGTAACAATATTGCGTATTTTTATATGCATTCTTAATGCTTATTTTTTGGCGAGAATTCCACGAATTTGCTCGCAAATTTTCCTAAAGTTTTACATTTTTTTTAATGTGCTTGAAAGACTTTGCTGTTAGTGACATATAAAATTAAACTCACAGCTTACGTGAGATTACCTAGGTAACTTTTGCTAGATTACAGAGTTGTTTTATATCAGTTACAAGAGCATAACTTACTACTGTAATTTTTTTTCTTAAGATATATTGAACTAATAATGAAAATTCATGTCTATTTTGGACTTTCTTTATATTTTCATTTTTTTATATTTTCCATTCATATAATTTCAGTTTTCATCAAAATTAAAAAATCACCCTGTACAACTAATTGATTTTGAATTCCTTCGAACACATGCAGTTTTCGACATGATGTTTTCTTTCTTCTGCGAGGACGGGATAAATTTAATCAGATTAGAGCTTAAAAACTTAGCGGAAAAATCCGGATTAAAACTCGGACACTGTGCAATATCGACACAAATTCCTAAGTAGGTAAAACTAGTTTTAGACGGCGGTTTCGGAAGAAGACGGCGAAAAAAATGTGACATTTTGAAATATGTTTATATTCGCTTACGAAGTTGCCTAGCAGCTTTTTGATGTCAAAATAGAGAAAATGAAAACATTGATATTCTTTTCTGGACTATTTTAAAGTATACAGAGTGTTTTTTTTAACTAATACATAGGTGAAATCTGAAACTACTCGTATAAGGAATAGCAAAAGTTACTGCCTCATAAGTTTTGGAAAAAATAATTTTCATAGCTAGAAATCGAACACGATTATTTAAAAAAAATAACCTATATTATTGCATTATTGGATATTGGCTTATAAGGATCATCTGGGAAGCTTGTGACCTTGACGGATGTAACTTCGTCGAAACATCGGGCAATGAAAAAAGTATTACTTCGATTAGTTGGCGCGATAAGATCCGTTATTTAAAATATGAATACTATAAATCGCGAAAATTTAAAATATATAACATCTGGGACTTCCCAGTATAATAGTACTTACTAGTAAACAGCAAATTAAAGAAAAAAAAACTTATTTTTTTATAAAGTTCTATTCATTTCATACTCGCCCATATATAATTTAGTATTTGGCGTACCACGCTCTTCGAAAAATTCAACCGGTATATGCTTATTATTTTACGAAAGTAATAACATTAACGCGAGCGAAACCACGAGCGAAAGCTAGTATAATATACACATATTTAATGCATTTGCATATTTTAGTTTCACTTCCACGTTATTTAGAGGTGAGCGTACTAACATTAGGGTAAGTGGGGCAGATTAATCTCGTGATATGAACGTTGGTGCTTTGTTTTAACACTAGCAAATTACCCTCTAGAACCCTCTGGAATATATGAGGATAACGTTTTGAAATGTAAATGAAAATTTATATTATTGATACTGTTTAATCGTTTTTTGATAAGGGAGTTGTTTGTTTTAATATTAAACTAACATAGTTAAGATTTAGTTGTGTGTAATTTGTTATTTCAATTATTCAAATTCAAATCAGATCGATTTTAATATTGTGTTATTACACTAAGGTAGAGGTTGGCTGTAGCCAATGACTGCAGTTCGAATACGCGATGGCTCGATTGATCAGTCTCACTCACATAGATTGGAATGAAATAACAGATATCTCTGCGTTTCGTATTGTTAATGAGGGAGTTTGAAGTCTAACTCTCTCCCCCATTCTTTCATTCCTTATTTATATTTAAGCTGGCAACACATCCGTGAATCCTCTGATTTGCAAATGTTCCAGGACGGTGGTTATCACTTAACATCAGGTATTCCCTTGTTCGTTAGATATTTATTATTATAAATATATATATTACAGTTAAAACTATTAACCAGTCTATAACACATTTACCTAACAAAATCAGTCAAAAGTACATTAGGCCGTAGGCAGGCGATAGTAAATTTGACTGAAATAATAATCAAAAGTACTGTTGCAAAAGCATTAACCTAATTTAATTTATTGACCTAATCACACTAATCTAACCTATTTGCAGGTTTTTCTCTTCATTTTTTTCATTAATATCTTTAGAGATAAATAAATTTGAAGTGTCTATTTGTAATTCGAAATTAACGGCTTTTAACTAAATGCATATGAAAGTATATACGGTACTTACTAACTACTTAACTTTGGCTGCTTTTTTTAAAGAAATTGTCTTTTTCTGCTAATTTTGAAAAAAAAAAAACACGTTCTGTATTATTGCACCATCTAATAGTGTCACGTATAAGGACCAACCGCTGGGAAGTATACGGCAAACTAAAGGAAAAGGCATTTTTTTTAAATGCTATTAATGAGTGCGAGTAAAATGCTCCCTTCTTGAGATGCACCACAGAATACGGCCTTGCTTTTTATGAAACATGCCATCTTGTAGTCCACGCGAACGAAGTCGTGGGCACAGCTAATAATAGTTTCGCTCAAAGCCAGCGGTCAAAAGTACTTTTGACTGATAGTATTAAGAGTACTATTGACTGAAGAATTTTGACTGTAACATATATATTAAATAAAAAGATATTACATCAAACAAATCGTTCCTTAATTCAAGCGTTTCTCAGTACCAACCATTAAGGCGAGGTCAGATGATTTTAAAGCGACATAAATGACCGAAGGATAATATTTATGACCTTCGTCGTTCAGAATATTGCTAGCATAAACTTAAATCACTCATGCGGTAAACACCGATTATAATATTGTGGAAAGTCCCTTACTTCTGTGTACAGATATTGTAAAAGGGTTCTAGTAATTTATTATAATATTAACAGTTTATACGAGTCTTGGGGTATTTCGTGTAGATAAGAAAAGTATACAAGCTAAATGTATCTTATATAATACTAGATGCTTCTCGCGGTTTTACTCGTGTTTATTGTTATTAATTCGCTCCTGAGTCGTAGCGTGATGTAATATGGACGCTGATAAGCAATACTGTGTCAAGCCACACGGACTTAATTTTGAGAAAATGGCGTCTAAAGATGTCAAACATATTCTTAATAAATTTTTTGAAGACGTATATATCCATATTTCGTTTCTCATTTTGAAAAAAAAAGTATAATTAATTAAGATTAGATTGATTTATTTAATGTGTTATCAAATAATATGTTTTTCAAGTATTTGAAATTATTGTATAAATTCCAAAATATGGAAGATACTTGAAATTTGAAACATTCAATTAAATAACATTTTTCCTTACTTATTTAGTTTAGATGATTTAATTTTTTTTGAATAATGTCAAATAGGTGATGGGGTATCAAAATAGATCGATATTTCAGAATTTGACTTTTTGAGGGTTGACACATTATTGCTTATCAGCGTCCATATAACCTATAGCCTTCCTCAATAAATGAACTATGTAACACAAAAATATTTTTGCAATTTGAACTAGTAGTTCTTGATTTAATATTAGCGCGTTCAAGCTAACTCTTCAGCTTTTTAATATTAAAGAATAGACTAGCTGCTCCTCGCGGTTTTACTCAGATTTATTGATCTTTATTCGTTCCTATGAGTCGACGTCGTGTAATATATTCTTTAATCTTCCTCAATAAACGGACTATACAACGCAAAAAAATCAAGTTAGATCAGTAGTTTCAGAGATTACCGATTCATACAAATTTACGAACAAATTTTACCTGTATTAGTACAGATGTATCTTAGTGAGAACTTAAGAGCATTCCTACTTAAGTATTAATACGACTTATATTTTATTTCTTTCGTAGTATTCCTTTTCGTCATAAGAAAACTGTAGCATCGATTTAGTTGATGTTTAAAAAAAATTTGCTTAAGATTTTGGATAGTTATAAAATACCATTGAATATAGTTAAACTAGCTGCTCCTTTCGGTTTCCCTCGCTCTTATGAGTCGTAGCGTGATGTAATATAGCCTAAAGCCTAACTCAATAAATAAACTATCTAACGCAAAAACAATTTTTCAATTCGAACTAGTAGTTCCTGAGATTAGCGCGTTCAAACAAACAAACTCTTCAGCTGTGTAATATTAGTATAGATATATAGATAGGATAAAGTTAACAGATCTCTCAAAGTACCTCTTCCGATACAATAAGATCTCGTTGGCGATGCGCCAAGAGATTTCAATGACAGTACTCTCCAGAACCTTCGGTGGCATCATTATAAAACGATATGTTATTATTGAAATACCGTAGGTACCAATAGTATAATATCGTTGTCTTAGATTTTCGCGATTATTATTCATTGAAATAAAATAAAACTATTTTAAACGGATTTAAATCGCGTATATTAATTAGACTGAGTCTACCCGTGACCACGAACGCTGCAAAGTGCTCGAAACGTCGGGATGATAAAAATAATTAATATACGCGATTTAAATCCGTTTAAAATAGTTTTATTTTATTTCAACTAATAGTATAAGTTTTGAGAATTTTTCGATTAATTTTAAGGACGATATGTTTTGATATTTATGTATTTATGTATTCGTTTTCACTCAAAGGTTATTTTGACCGTTTTGTGGTAGTAGTAATTAATGTACCATCGATGTTCTTAAGGATAATAAATTATTGAAATTGTTTTATAAAATATTTTAATAGTTTTGTTAATACATAACTGTTTCTATTCCCACTACAGTAATTTATATGAGTAGCATGATGGATTCTGTATATAAATTTACATTCTCCATTTAATCCCCCTCGAGGTTTATTTTCGTGATAAAAAATTAACCTATGCCCGTCTTCAAGGTATTCAAATTAAAATTAATCAGCGGTTGAGACGTGCAAACGTAAAACTTAAACATCCAATAACAAACAGAGTTACTTTTAAATTTAATATATTGAATAAATATGGAGTATGGATTTGTATCCATCTGATAAAAGTTTTTTAAGAGAATAATTGGATGCTGATAAGCAATATTGTGGCAACCCACTAAAAATCAAATTCAGAGTTATTGATGTTTTCTAATACTACGGCATGCATTTAACGATATCAAAAAAGTCTTCTAAACTATATAAATAACGAAAAAAGTGTCATAATAAATAAATAAATAACGCATCACACTCAACGGCCCCCATTAAGATCTCATGACCTTGTGTCGGGGGTCCGGAAACACACAACACTAACACAAACACCCACACCACGACAAACATCTGTATGGCCAATACACACGTTTGCCGTGAGCGGGGATCGAACCCGCGACCGTTAGCGCTTTAGTCAGTTGCAGTGACCATTGCGCCAACGCGTCTGTCAAAATATTAAATGTTTAAAATTTCAAATGTGTGCCATAGTTTGCAATTTATATAATAATCCCGTATATTCGAAAAGCTTATTATTAGATAAATGTTTTTATTATACCAATTCGCTTTTAATTAATTTCACTTTTTATCAAAGTAGAAAAATAAGTTGGACCTATGTCTTCAAACAATTTTTAAAAATAATAAATTTGACATCTTTAAATACCCGTGTGGCTTAACATAGTATTGCTTATCAGCATCCAATTGTAGAATAAATATTAACGTATACAATATAAAAATATACATACATATTACGGAAAATAGAACTCAGAATATAATAGCATACAATTTAAAATACTATATCATCAAGCAAATTTTCTAAGAAATAGACAAGCTTGTATTCTGTTAGTCAATAAAGTCCTGTCTCGTTAGTTATATTTATAGCTTGAAGTAACGTCGTTAGAGTCGCTTCAATCAGGGTAATAAGTGTTTATACGGTGCATGTATAACATGACACATAGGTTCTAGGCTACATTATTATGAATTAAATTTTTTTATATAGCTCGTATACCATATCTAGTTCAACCGGGGTAGAACCACATTCTTCTAGAAGATCGGCTTGAGTAGTTAAAAACGCTGCGCCGGAAGCTTAACGCCCATAAATTCAAGTCATCTAAAGTAAATAAATATGGAAAAAGTTATTTAATGAAACATTTCGAACATTGAAGTGTGGGCCATATTTTGCAATATAAAATTATCTCCTGTATTAGAAAACCTTATTATTTGATAAGACTTTTCACTATGCTTTTAATTCACTTTAGATTTTATCAACATAGACAAGAAAAGATTTCTTCAACCAAATTTGTTAAGATATGGTTTGACATCATTAGGCGCTATTTTCTGAAAACGAAGTCTGTGTGGCTTGACCTAATTTTGCTTATCAGCGTCCAATTATTACATAGAAAATATCCAAATCCGAACTACATCCGAAGCTATAAAGCGGCTTTTAATGGCCAGACAACGTCATTATAGGAAACCAAAACTAGTCTGAATGTTAACTGTTACTGCGCTAGAAAATACTAGAACAATTGTCAAGATTATTGCATCTGGTTTAAATGTAAATCTGGTAGTATAAGGTTTTCCCTCTTTGTTATCGTCTGAGCCTTGCCGTTACTACGAGAGGCACTTACTGTGTAATGATAATGGCTGTGTACACCCCGTCTTGGCACATTCGTGCAGCTAAAATTTTATGTTATATGTATACATGTGTTTGGGTAAGCTGAACGCTTAACGTAAATTTAAAGTGGTCGTATCTTGATTAATATTATAATTGTAAATAGGAATTTTGTTGTTTTCACACCTCATCTATTCAACCGATAATTATTTAATTACAAATAAAAAAAATAATCGAAAAAGATCAAAAACTTTATTCCTAAACAAAACCGTCTGTGGGCAGCAGTATCAGTACCAGTTCTGTCTAAAAGCCTATAAAGCCTATAATTTGGCGTCCAACATCGGCCATATTGGTATTTCTAAATACTTACGTACCGTCATGACGAATCGAACGACGTGTCTTGTATTAAAATGCACAACTAAAAGCCATTAACCAAAGAATTGAATTGAATTTATTAAAATCCGCCCATGCATTTGTGTAGTTTATGACTATACATTAAAAGATACAAACCAACATACATAGGTCAATAAACACATTACCCTCCTTTGCGTCTCGCAGTCGGGTAAAAAGGAGGAGGTTCTCAATCAGTCGGAAACCTTTTTTATGTATATTCGCCGTTTACTCGAACAGCTTGACCGCTTTGATTTCCGTTTAAAATAATATACTTTTAAGGCTCTCATAGAAATATCGTCAAAACCAGTTCAGTACTTTGGTTTCAAAATTAAAATAACTTGCGTTATTATATTATTCAAGTTTTGAAGTCTGTTCCCATTTTTTTCAGTCTTACCACAAAAATCAAAGGTTCTTTCAAACAGAAGAACTACTGTTTCCGTGACATAGAAAATTAAAACTGCTCTTAAATTATTACGCCGAGCCGAGATGGCCTAGTTACACGTCGATCTCAACCAGCGAAGCGGGTTCAACCTCCGGCTAGCACTGCTAGTTTTCAAGTGCTCAATTTGTATTTAAATTCAATTCATGCTCAGCGGTGAAGGAAAAAACTGTGAGGATACAGAGAAAATGAAAATCCTCCATTCGGCAGTGGAGCACCGTGGTGGATTAAGTTCTTAATATTCTCCTTAATAGGAGATTGGCCTTGCCCAGTAGTAGGATATTTACTCGTACAATTCGTTTCTTACTCTTGTACTAATCTTAAATTAAGATTCTTTACGACACGTTGGCGCAATGGTCAGACATGGTGATAACAGACTAAAGCGCTAACGGTCGCGGGTTCGATCCCCGCTCACGGCGAACGTGTGTATTGGCCATACAGATGTTTGTCGTGGTCTGGGTGTTTGTGTTAGTGTTGTGTGTGTTTCCGGACCCCCGACACAAGGTCATGAGATCTTAATGGGGGCCGTTGAGTGTGATGCGTTTGTGATGCGTTTATGCCTTTTTGTCTTTAAATAAATGTATTATTAATCATTGATGAGTATGATTTTAATAATTATTATCGTTAGGTAAGGTTAATTTTTGTATTAAAGTAAGTCTTTTATTTTTAATACCTTCTTATATGATGCTTATTCCAGAAATAAATAAGAAAACTCATAACAAAATCATAACAAAATCCTGAACATAAATTTCAAAGTTAGAATTACCCGCGAAAATAATACTGATAACTGACAAAAACAGTTCCTGAAAAGTTAAGACATATGTAGGTACTTTGAAACCGATATCCTCCGGCTATGATTCACGTATTTTGTACACGCGGTCGCATGTATACACGCCAATGTGATTTTTTTTTTATGGAAAAAGCGAGCAAGTCGCCTGATGTTAAGTTATCACCGCCGCCCATAGACAATTATATCACCAGGGGAACTATTAATGTGTTGCCAGCTTAAAAATGAATGCAGCATAAAAATTAGTACGAAAACGGCCTCAGTTTTGGTTAGGCTTCTTTTGTTTAGTTAGGGTTTTTTTTTTATATTGAAAATAGCTGACGAACAAGCGGGATCCCTGATGTTTAGTGATCACCGTTGCCCATTGACATTTGATGAATATGAAGAGAAAAATGTGTTACCAGTTTAAAAAGGATTGAGGGATCAAAGGGAATAGAAAACAAAGAAAGGAATAAGGATAAGAATTCCGGCTATCGCATTCAACATATGAAATAAATTTAACTAGCTACTTCACGTTGATCTTGTGTGAGAGTGAGGTACTACCCCGGTTGAGCGGCTGGCTCAACCGGAGTAGTACCGGGGTTTATGAGCAGTACAGCTAAGTTTTACCTCAGAAAATAACTTTATAATTGACCATACTGTTAGCATACTGTATTTTATTTAGAAACAGAATATATATTTTATACATGATTAACGTTTATAAAGCCGGTAAACATTCTGCCCTTGACTGTACTGTACGGTTAAAAGAGCCTCGAAATAAAAAAAAATAACACAAATTTCGCTTCTGTATACAAACTACCTCAGGGCATGGGATATCCGCATGCCGTCGCTCTTGACATCGGATCGCATCCTTTTTTTATCCGTTGAGTATAAATGAGACGTATGAGTCCGGAAATTGTGTACTGTCGCGGGCAGAATTATTAACGGTTTTGGCATCAAAAAATGCTTGTGTTTACTTTTCATTTATGCTTGTTTATCAAAATTGTTTTTTTGAGAATTTTGTTTCGAATTAAATTGAAAATGTAAATTTGTTTTTATTTGTTGTTATTTGGCTTTGTATTATGATCTTATAGCTTCTATCGTTGTAATTATAAAACATTTGAATATCTGCCAGTACTGAAAATAAAACTCTTTATTCATTGGTTTTTATTTGTATTTAAATTGAATGTAACCTTTGGATTTCACGTTTATCGTGCTCTTTAATTAAATTATCTTTTTATATATTTTTTTTAATTTGCACAGAATGTGTATTTTTATTGCCGCTATAATAACAAATTAAGTTTTATTTTATGTATGACTAGCTGCCCTCGTGGTTTTACTCGCATTTCTGGTAAATGCTGCGCCTCTGTATTGTAGCGTATATATATTAAATATATTTCAAAATCGATTCAGCCGTTTCAGACAGACAGATAAACAGACAAGAATTTTAAATATCGTATTTTTGTTGTAAGTAGCGTATATACTTTTATTAAAAGTTGTTTTGAAATAACAAACAGACACTCAAATTTACCTCCCTAAACAATTTATAAAACCCAAAAATAATTTTTCAAATCAGATCAGTAGTTTCAGAGATTACCTCCTACATACAAACTTACAAACAAATTTTACCTCTTTATAATATTAATTTATTAAAATAATACCATAAATAGACTAGTTTATTATTTTATTAAAATAATAATATAACTTTTGCTAGCGATTGTACAACGTACATGTACCAACTATGTGAACAGTTACAAGTTAAACTTGAACCCCTTTCATTCGAAACGTAATGGCGGAAGCCTTCGCTTCCTGTATTTCACTTGTTGAAATCAGCTGTTCAATCGAATGCTGATATATAAACAACATTTTAAAACGAAATAGGGGTATTTATATATTACTTCACAACCGTTGGCTTAAATTTCGTTTTCACGTTACCCTCTTTTTTATTTATTAATTAAAATAAATATTTTTAAAAAGTAGCCTAAGTTACCCCTTATAAAATTAGCTATCTATAAGTGAAAGTCTCGTTAAAATCGGCCCAGCCATTTCAGACAGACAGATAGACTGACAAGCATTTTAAAAATCATATTTTTGTTATAAGTACCATATATACTTTCGTTGAAAGCTAAGCAAAGTTAACAAACAGACTTCAATTTTATTTATTTGTATAGATAGTGGTCATTATTGTTACTTGGATTAATGCCGATGATTTAGTCGATGTTTTCTTTAGTAAACGGTAAAAGACCAGATAAGTCATAATGATGTTGTTATAACCGCCGTCAATGAACAGCACCAGAGAAGCCATAAATGTGTCACCAGCTTAAAAAAAAACAAAGTGTGAAGGGAAAGAAGACTAAGGTAAGGCTCTCTCTATATTAGTTACTTCTTTATTTTCTGTGGAAATGTACTGCTTCGTTCGAGTCATATCCAGCGCATGGCTCTGTTAGCCTCTACTACAGTAGATAAAGGCTTTAATAAATAGGAAAAATATAACTCTCAACACAAAATCTCAGACACCTACAAACATAAAATTCGGCAAGTAAGTTCTTTATAGGGTGTAGACACTCGCTAAGAATAATAATAAGGATTTTAAAAAACTCCACCCCAAGGTAGGGTAAGGTTTTACACGGGTAAAGCGGGGGTTGGAAGTTTGTATGAAAATCCTAAGCGCAAGTGAAACCGGGAGTGGCCGCTAGTATCTTATATTTGACATGAAAATAAAATATTTCCAAACATTTAAAAATAGTATAATTATTTAAGTTAAATGATTTATAACATCGCAAGAGCATCTTGGGCACAATGTATCTCAAGATTGCTTTCAGATGGTTAGCCGGGTAGAGAATAATTCAGTGAGTTCAGTCTTTGGAATACGAAAATAGCTTCCTTATAACGGATGTTAAATTTGAAACAATTTAATAAATCCTCCGCTTTATGGAAAAATTGAAAAATAAATAGAAAATTTGAGATTTAAATTTAGGGTTACCAAGAATTTGCTTTTTAAAAACTTTTTATTTAACTTGCAATGTATACATGAACCCTGATAAGCAATAATGTGTCAACCCACAAAAAGTCAAATTCGGAGATATTGATTTATTTTGATACTGCATTACCTATTTAACATTATTAAAAAAATTTACAAGTCATAGAAACTAAATAAATAAGGAAAAAAATTCTTAATTAATTGTTTCAAGTTTCAAGTGCGTTCCGTATTTTGCAATTTATACAATAATTTCAAATATTTAAATAACTCTTTATAAGATAGTATATTAAATATATCAATCTGCTTTCAATTAATTATAGCTTTTATTAAAAAGGAAAAAAAAATATGGATATATACTTCTTTAAACATATTTTTTAAGAATAGGTTTGACATCTTTAGACGCCTTTTTCTCAAAATGAAGTCCGTGTGGCTTGACATAGTATTGCTTATCAGCGTCCATATGTTTATTCGGGTGGAATCTTGCGACTCAATTTTGAAGCTACCTTCAACCGATTGAGCTGAAATTTTGTATACATGTTTAGTTTCGATGACAATGCATGATTAGGTGAGTGACGTCATCCTAAGACCAACATGGTGAAATACTCAAAATGGCGGATTAGTATATTAGTATATGGGTATTAAATGAAAGGACTTGCTGAGAATGCGAATTCTAGATTAAAAAATAAATAGGTAGATGATCTTAAACTCTGTTTCTCCAATCCGTCTAAAATTGTGATGATTTGGTTTTTGGAGTCCTCGAAGAGTAAAAGCATTGTAATGACTCATAATTTACAATTCTATGTCATGACGTAATAATATATAAAGATTCACAAATATCGACAACGATAACTAAAAAGTAAAAAAAAAGTAATAAAAACATTTTTAAAAACAAGCTTATATTTTAACGCGCAAAAAAGAATAAAAAAAATTGTTTTAAAGTTTTACTACCAACTTATAACGTCATTACACAATTACGGCAGAAGTCGTTTTGGGGCTTGTAGAAATGGTCTCAATTAATAGGTTATAACTTTTAAAATTTTTGATTATTGAATTACGTTTTTATATCAAGTCGGTATTCTATTAATATTAGTATATTTTGGTTTATTCTTTTGTTTCGTTTTAGTACAAAAATCAGAAACCTCTCCAAAATGTATCGCATTGCGATAACGGTACCTCACCATAATTAGCCTGCAAGTCGATCAACATGCAACTCAAAATACCGCACAGTTAGTATGATGTAGATATCCGCTAAAAAGAATTTTAATATATTATAATATTAAAACTCAAGTTGTATGTATTACATTGTTTGAACACTTCTCCTTTATGTATTAAATGAAATTCATTTAATGTCACTTCCGTATCTTCTATTCCGAGTTTTCTACAGTTA
Source organism: Hypolimnas misippus (assembly GCA_037950945.1). NCBI lineage: Eukaryota > Metazoa > Arthropoda > Insecta > Lepidoptera > Nymphalidae > Hypolimnas > Hypolimnas misippus. The sequence goes on along the minus strand of JBBEEQ010000024.1, from coordinate 12,619,403 downwards.
GCTATGAAAAATATTATATTTGTAGCTCGCAAGTAAGCAAACACTCGCCATTTAGTTTCATCGTGTACCGCACGCGCCTAGGCTTTTAGAACATTTGCACTTTGGAGTGTCCTAAATCACTCTCGACGCGATCAAAAGTGAATGTGGAGATAAATGAACATCTACATAGCTATTGTTAATTGCTTTCTCGAGAATAAATGTTTATGTTTCTAGAAGAAATCTATTCTGTAGTAAATATTTTTTTTATAGGATAGGGGCCAAACGAGCTGACAGATTACCTGATGAAAAGTGAATACTGCCGCCCATGGACATTTGCAGCACCAGAGGAGCTACGAAATGCGTTGCCGGACTTTTAAAAGACGTTTTTTTCTTAAAGGTCTGCAGGTCGTATCTGTCCGTAAATACCGCATGCGGCAACTCATTCCACAATTTAGTTGTGCGGGGCAGAAAGTTTCTGTTAAAACGCACAGCTCTGTCAACTGTCAAGGTGGTGGGGGTAGAATTGTCGCGTAGATCGATGGCGGAAAGAATATTTTATATTCCTTATATTTTTGTTAAAAAAAATGACAATAGCAAATACATTGCTTTGACAACTTTCTTGATATCAAGTTATTACGCGGAGCTATTGCTGTCGGGATGCCATACAGTTTGTTTTAGTACAAAAATCAAAAATCACCTATCCAAAATGTTTAGCGGTATTTCAACATGATTAGCCAGCCGGTTTAGCAACACGCGGCTTAATATAGCACGTAGCACGCGGATATTAGTATGATGCATACATATTACTCTATACAAGATTACGTTGACGATAAAGATGCGTGGGCTTAGTATATGCTCAATTTCGTACAGGATAAATAATCAATTTGTAATCATAAACTGTGTTGTATTGACAATATTTTAAAAGAGTAACTATCGAGTTTCTTGCCGGCTCTTCTCGGTAGAATCTGCGTTCCGAACCGGTGGTAGCTTCATTATTGATGTATTTTTTTTGTTTTTTTTTTTTCATGTATGACGATTCAAAAGTGCTCGTGAGAGCCTACTTGAATAAAGTATTTTTTTATTTTAATTTTAATGAAGATCTCTGTAAAAAAAGGATGTTCTAAACTAAGGGGATGAAACGGGAGTCAAAGTTTGTAAGGAAAAATCAAATTTATTGCGAGGAAAATCGGGAGCAAAAAGTAGTAATAGATATTATTGATTATATAATGAATATTTTTCAAAATCAATGTCACTTAATATTTATTTATTTATTTATTTATTTGTATATTTATCTCTCTCCTTTATTACATATAGTGCGTTTAAACGTAAAATATGTACATACATACATTGTTGTGAAATTTTATTACGTAACTGATTGGATGGAGGTCATTATTTAAGGACGGCAGTAAATTACCATCCCACCCTCATACATTATTTACGACGCGACATTTCTGAGCAAAAACATTTTGTCTTGTTCAGTTTTCATTTAACAATAATTCAGAAATTAAAATATGCAAAGCTTATTTTCGTGCCTTCGCTCACGTAAATGCAGATTTTCTTATGACGACGCTAAAGGTCAGAGTGCATTACACGACGCCGCTTCAAGGAAAGGAATTAAAAAAAAACGGGCAAGTGCGAGTCGGAATAGAGCACTGATGGTTTCGTAGAAACAAGTAGGAATGTGTGCAGCTTTGATTTGAAATAAATTACTATTAAAACTTGGAACATTCACACGTTCCTGAGTAAAGTCTTGAAAGACAGATACTCGGACAGATAAATTTGTAATTTTCGGATTTTTATCTTTAATAGTACCTACTATAAAGTCTTGCTCTTTGCCTTTCATGACGCTATGGAAAGTGCTCTATAGGTTTCGATTTCCTTGCGAAAACGCTAAAATGCATAACAATACGACATAAACTCGACTTATAAATATTAATAACCACAGCTCATATTATGATTCACCAGAGCAGTATATTATATTTCAACGTGATTGAATCCTGCGAATCCTAAGAATAAGGTCTCGACAGACAGACATACAGATAGACGGATAAGGGTTTCGTTTTTTCTTTTTTCATACGGAACCCTAACAAGCTTCAAGTCGTATTATTTAAGTAAGTTTTACAACGATAAACACATTTGCAAATAGAATCGTCTAAGTACGCTACGATAATATTAAAACTTATTTTTCTATCTGGCCGGTACAGCACGCGCCACCTGCTGGAACTTAGTTGTACTATACCTAAAATCTTCTCGCATATTTCAACAATAAGTTGACATAGTTTTATAATATCTGATATATGGGATAAAAGACAGCGTAAAGATATGAACAAAATAACAATGAATTAATTTGAAAAACTTAAATACCTGACAGAAACAAGACCATCTACAGGTGAGTACCGTATAGTTAACAGTTCTGTTTAAAAACCTACAGTGAAAATCGTTTCTGCACAATTTTAAATCCTTATAAATCCTAAACGGTAATTCTGATTGAAAAACGATATGACAAACCCAAACCACTTGATATAGTTCGTCGATTTTAATATCTTTCTTTTTTACATTATGACGTCCAAAAACTACCATTTTTTAATTTTTAAGCTTTCTATGAAATTTGCGCCATTATGACAATTCATCATTTATCAAATTTAGCCCACGGATTTGGTCATTACCTCCTTTGTATGGAGCAGTCGGGTAAAAACAACCATAAATTGTATAAATTAGATAAACGAAATTGTCAATCTTAACATAACTTTGTCTAGGCTCGTTAGCCGACAAAACCGCCAGGCTTAAATTGAAACTTCTGAAACACGAACTGCGAATGTAGGGTCTCAGAATACGAAATGTCCGTCTGTACGATAACAACTTGTCTCAAATTGGATCTGTTCCCTGGAGAGCGTTAGTTTGTCTCGAGTACAGTCTAGCAAGGTGGATCTCAGAAAACTAGTATTATTGACGCATTTAGTTACGACTAGCTGAATGCTGATAAGCAATAATGTGTCAACCCACCAAAAGTCAAATTCGGAGATATTGATGTATTTTGATAGTACATCACTTATTTAACATTATTCAATGAAAAATAAAGTCATATAAACTAAATAAGTACGGAAAACAGATTCTTAATTCATTGTTTCGAATTTCAAGGTCGTTCCATATTTTGTAATTTATACAATAATCTCATATATTTAAAAAAAATTTTATTAGTTAATATGGACGCTGATAAGCAATACTGTGTCAAGCCACACGGACTTCGTTTTGAGAAAATGGCGTCTAAAGATATTAAAACTATTCTTAATACATTTGTTTGGATAAGTATTTTATTTTTATTTATTTTCTATTCTTTTTTGTTAAAGGTATAATGTATTAAAAGCAGGTTGATATATTTAAAGGCTTAATGACTACAGCTCATGTATTGCTTATCAGCGTCAGCTATTCTTCGCGGTTTTGATTTTATGGTTACTGCTTCGCTCTTATGATACATGGCCTTATAACCTTCCTTAGTAAAAGGGCTAACCAACCTAAAAATAATTTTTCAAATGTTTCGGAGTCTATTCAAACAATTTTACCTTTTTTCCCAATAAAAAGTACCCTATGTCGGTTCTCAGGTTCTAGACTATCTCTGAACCAAATTTCATTTAAATGAGTGCATTAATTATGGTGTGATTGCATAACACACAGACATAGTTACTTTCGCATCTAAATCAAAACTGACTGTAATTACTTTCGACGATGCTTTTTATTTAAAAGTTAAACAAGAACTACAGATTTACTATACTTATTCCCAAAGATGCAAATATAAAATTTGAGAAGTACAAATGATCTTTTTCAATAACTCCTCTGGACAGATGCCAGGCTCGATATAAATTATATGCAAGAGTTTCACTGAAGTCTCGACTGTGATAATATTTTTCAGCGACGAGAATATTACGAAATAAATTTTTAAGTTTTCATTTTTAACGATAATTGAAAACATAGAAAACAAACTTTTTATTATTATACATTTAAGACTTTTATATAGAAGATAGCTGGCCTTATATAGGGAATAACTTAAATATATAGAAAATATTTATATAGAAAATAACTTAAGGACTGCTAATTTAGCAGGCGGGACACCTTAAGTGTTTATCGCCGCCCATTGACATTTGGAGTCCAGAGAAGCCACAAGTTCGTTGTCAGTATTTCGTTAAACGAAATAAGGAAGTAAGGAAAGGTATATGGGAGGGTGTTAGGCTTACATCTCTCTCTTCTGTGAGAGTGAGGTACTGCCTCGGTCTGAGCCGGTACACGAGCTGTAGTCATTAGGCTACAGCTAGGCTCTACCAACAATAGGTAACATTTATGGAAAAACCTCGATGTCTGTATGTCTATTTGTATGTTAAATGTTATATCTGCCTGTTTCTTTTCCTTTCACGATCGATCAAACTTTTCTATAAAAATGTATCAATTCTATTTTTTATTCGAGACTTTGAAACCCCATATTGCAGTTTATAAAGTGAATAAGTTTCGATTAGTCTACCGTGAACTTTATCCGTGACCTGTGAGACAGGCACCACCTATATCAAAATGAAGAAAATACTAAACGAAAAGAAAACATGCCCAGCTTAGTGCACTTCAGTATAATCAATTGAATCGCAATCAGTTACGGCTTGAAGTGTCGAATCGTAATAGTATTCATATTGGATATTGCAACAAAGCCATCCGTCACTTCGTTCGCGATATTAGTCGAGAGATTGATGTACCGTTCGTCGGTCATTGCATGCAGATATTAAAAACCGTAACAATCGCCCCATAATAGCGTTTCACATCGATGACTCTTTTGTTGTAAAAAAAAAGTCTATATCTAGTGTTAAATGCGAAATCGATTCTGATAGGCTGTCTAGCTAAATCGTTGAACTGATTATTGATTTTAAAAAAATATTCAATGTGGACTCTGATAAGCATTATTATGCCGTGTGGCTTACATTACTTTTTGAGAAAATGGCATCTAAATATGTCCGATTCTTAACAAATTTGTTTGACGAAGTATATAAAAATATTTATTTTCTATTTCAATAAAAGGTGTAACCAATTAAAAGCAGATTGATATAATCAATTATTTTATCTAATAAGAACTTTTTCAAATACATGAGATTATTGCCTCCTGCAATATATGGGACACACTTCAATATACGATTATTATTTATTCAGTACTAAGTAAGATGATTATTTCATTATCAGAATACATCAATATCACCGATTTTGACTTGTGGGTTAACACATTATTGCTTATCAGTCTATTTATGATTCTTTATATTTTCTTAGGAATTACGTTTTCAACCGTAGTCGTTAAAGATACATTCGAGATGAGAATATCGAATAAATTGCAATTGTATATTGGACTTTATCCTGTAAATAGCCTGAAAGATTAATCATTAGTTGAAGTGATTTTTCTTTTAATATCTCTTAGCGCCAGATGGAACATTATATAGTAATACTAGCGCGCCACACCGGCTTCGTTTGTGTTATATATAAGTTTACATTCCCTAGTGTTAAGTTATCTCTGGGGTTCTAGTTACTTGTTTATTCGTAATTATGAATATATTTCTGAGAGTAAAGACGAGCGATCTATCCTAGAGAGAGGGAGGGTGCGTACTGCCGATATATTATAATAACTAACTGATCAACGAGCTACCATAGACAAAATACAGTATTATTTACTTTTATGATATATTCCTAACATCCCCCTTTTTCACTACTTTCCCTACACAATTGAGACTGAGACACCTGACTACTTATATTCACTGAGAGAGAGCACTATGTTAACTGCACGACGATCCTACCCGAACTGAACCCGACCTCCTTTGTTTCTAGCTAACTATGTATTGCAATGATGCGAACAACTTTTTTTCTTTTATGGCTCTAAAGTAAAAACAATGGACGTTTACGAATTACTTATTTATTTCCGAAACAATTATCTAACAACTCTTTGACATTACTTATGATTTTGCTGAACTTAAAACTATATCCCTTTCAATGCTAATCAACTGTACATTTTTTAAAAACACATAATAATTCATCAATCAACTAAATATAAAATTTAAAGTAAAACTTAAAACTATAAAGCATGATTTTTTGCTTTTGTATATCTTTTCTTTATTATTATTATTATTTCTTTTTTAGTGTTTTTTCATTTAAAATAGATATTTTCTTTTTCTATTTATTTACTTATTATTCTTTCTCTTTTTCATGTGTATATTCTTTTCTTTCTTTTTTTTTTTTTATATTTTATTTATTTATTTATTTTTTTTTTTGTTTTATAATCCTAAATTATTACATTATTTGCTACATATGTCTACTAAACATAATTATCATTAAAATATGTCTTATATTTTTTACTAATCTACCTGACTTGTTACATATTGATTACAATTTATTTGGTTCTGTACCTGTACCTCCTGTCTATATTCTGATATTATAATGAAAGCAAAACGTTTCTTTTTTTTTTTTTTTTTTAATTCTATTAAATTATTTGAAATTTAAGCTTTATATTTATATATGAAAGTAAATCTTGATACTCTGTGTTGTGGTCATATCCCTTATGGATTTAAATTTTTCAGGATAAACCACCTTTATACTATTCTTATTAAAAATGTATCCTAAATAAAACTAACAAACAGACCAGAATCATGAAAACGCATCTAAATGTGATAAATAAGTTGAACCTATCAATTTTGACCCTATATCATCAATGTTTTCTCATTAAAACATTTTTATTCTAATCTGGGCTTTCTATGAACCCTTCGGTTCTCCCGAACCATTATATCAAAAATGTAGCCACTCACCGACTCTGTAAGCTTCTTAACTGGTTCTATCACCTTTATTTTCACCATGCGATTCAATTCATTGCGGAGTCCCATCAGGCAACGCGAATGTGACTCTCCGTGGTGGGTCAGCACACGGAGCAGCCTCTGGTTCTATTTTAGCTGGCAGACAGGAGGTAGGATACCAAGACCTTTGAATACAGACTATTATAAATTAATTATACTTTGACATGAATCCTTAGATTCAACGCTATTCATTCTTTGTAAAATATTATATTTCTCACAAGTCAGTAGACCTAGTACCGTTTCACAGTGATCTTTTGTTATTATAAATCTTAACTTCTCGTTATACTTATTACCAAATTTACATAATATTTCACATGTACCCATAATGGGTATTCTATGACCACTGAAACCAAATATGTTTATATTTAAATTATTATTTATCATGAATTTAGATATATTTAACTTTTTAAATGTTTCAAAAGACATTACATTAATATCAGCCCCTGTGTCTAATATGCAATTAACATTTACATTATTTATTCTGATATCAAATTGCCATCCCCTCATTGAGTTATTTACTATATTAATTTTACTTTTAATAATAGACTACTTTAATATAAAATTTTCACTATTATCTTGTATATTTTCATTGCAATTTAAAGACATATTTTCAATACTATCTTGACAATTCTTTATATTGTACACATTTCTATTTTTAAAACAACATCTATAATAATGTCCAAGTTTCTTACATAACCTGCATCTTGCTTCAGCCGCTGGGCATTTGAATCCATGTTGTCTGCCACACTTTTGACACGCTGTCCTCGAAGGTGTTTTGCTTACATACCTTCTTCCAGTAGTGTGCTCTCTGCTCGGGTTCCTCTTAATGTAATAATGATGATTTTCTTCATTTAACCCTCTGTAGTCGTTTCTGCTTGGAGACCATATTCTTTGTTGACGCAGTTGTTGACTGGTATCTCTATTATACCTATTCACTCTTTTGCCTTTAACAATAAACACATTTTCTTCTACCTGGTCACTCTCCGACGTCGTTGAAGTGTTTCTATTGATTTTTTCTGCGTCCTGTTGTGCTAATATAGCCATTTTTGCTATTTCTATCGCCCTGTCTAGCGATATATTTGGTTCCAGAAGCAGCCTTTGCCTTATATGAGATAAATTTGTACTCATATTTGCTATAAAAACGTCTCTAACTAACGTTTCCCTCAGCTCTTTAAATTCACAGTTTAGACTAAGATTTTCTAAACTTGTAATGAAGTCGTTAACACTTTCATTATCCTTTTGTTTTAGTGAAAAGAAACTATATCTGACCATCGTTAGGTTTTTTCTCGGCTCGAAATACTTATTAAACTTCTCAATTAACTGAGACAAACTAATCTCGTCAATATTAACATTGAACGAATTAAAAATATCCACGCATTTCTCCCCCATCGAATGTAACATTAATGCAACTTTTCTTTTCTCATTTTCTTTATGTAAATTAGACGCTAATATATATAATTCGAACTGTTGAAGCCACGATTTCCATTTAACACTATCGTTTTTTGAATTTAAGCGCAACTGCGGTATCAATGTTATTGTTGACATATTTAAATTTTCGTCCGCCATCTTGTTTGTTGTGTTACACGAAGAAAAAAGTTCTCAGATTTAAAGTTATTTTTAAAATTATTATTTAAACTACTTACGATTTCAAAAACTATTTAAATTACACATACACGCACTTCTGACACCATGTTAAGTTATCTCTGGGGTTCTAGTTACTTGTTTATTCGTAATTATGAATATATTTCTGAGAGTAAAGACGAGCGATCTATCCTAGAGAGAGGGAGGGTGCGTACTGCCGATATATTATAATAACTAACTGATCAACGAGCTACCATAGACAAAATACAGTATTATTTACTTTTATGATATATTCCTAACACCTAGTTTACCCGCTTAGGGGTAAAATTAAAAAATACGCCGATGTACATGTATTTATTTCTAACCATAAGTAACCATATAATACATTTGCTTTCATGTTTATTTAAAAGTGACGATCTTTCATACAATCATTCTTCTCTTATTTTATCTCCTTAAGGGTGAAATTTCCAAAAATCTTTTCTTAGTGGATGTCTACTACATACCGTCGGGGCGTCACGGTAGCATGCGTATACGATCTTGTGACGCTCAACGAAGACGATAAGGGGATCGCTGGGTTTTAGTGTGTAGTCTGTCACACTGTCGTGGCAGGAGTCCCACATATTTGGGTGCGCCAAATCCCTGGGTGGGATGCATAAAGCATTTCCCAGCGACAAAAAAAATGTCTACTACATAAACTGTAGCCTTAGCGGTTTAGGCTTTGCATTGATGAATCAGTTCGTCAGGAGATATTTATATATGTATAGATAAATAATTGATATCGACCAGCCGATCCTCAATCTATCACTTGACCCAACTGTTAGCTCGAACGGATTGGATGTGCCCTAAATAATTGATGATAATTAATAAATATAAGCTAAGATTATCTAGTGTTCGAAATTTATTAATTGCTCGGCGGGGCTGCATGTTCTTTGTTAAAAGCTTATATTTGCTAATATTATAGATACATAAGCTGAAGAGTTGTTTGTTTGGAACGTGTTAATCTCGGTAACTACTGATTAGAGTTTAAATATTGTATTGGATAGTCGATATTGCGGACGGCTATAGGCTTTATAACATTACGCTACCACCAATAGGAGTAGAGTATCGTTGAAAAATGTTGCAAAAATCAGAAAAATTGATTCCTTTGGAAAGCTTCCTCTACGTGCGATGCGTTTATTAATGTATGATACATACTTTAAAAGTTTTTTTACTCAAATTAATATAGGTGATACCGCTGGGCATAGATAGTGAACTATATAGGAGAGGACTCTAGGGATTCTTCAGTTAAATAGTACGGTTTCACTATAAAACATACATTATGGTGAAAGCGACCAGATGATACAAGACTTTTTAAAAAAGGAACCGACTTCAAAAGTAAATATGTACGTACTTTCGTTATTTAGATGACATCCTTATTCTAGTTATTTTGATTTTAAAACCAAAATACTAAACCGTTTTTGATAAAAATTCTAAGGAATTAATGGGAAATTAACAAAAAAAAAGAATTAACAAAATCGGTCCAGCCTTTTTTCAGTAATTGGAACACATAAAGAAAAAACAAGTCCCCGACGAATTAAGAACCTTCTCGTTTTTTTGGAAGTTGTTAGTTTGTTATGAATAAAGAAAATAGTTTTTTTTAACTAAAATATTTTATTTAAAATACTAAAAATACAATATAGTTACTTACGATATCACATTACATATATTTCATAAACATATGAGTATAAACCTTCCTCTTGAATCACACGATTTGTTGATGAAAACCGCATTAAAATCCGTTGCGTAGTTGAAAGATATAAACACAGACGGCGGGAAGCGACTGTGTGTTAGACTATGTAAAGATTTACGACAATTATATATTAAGGTCACAAATAAAACAGAAAGAAGAAACAGCATTAAACCCAAGATCTGTTGAAATATATTTTTTTGTCTTAAATTTTTATTCATCTCGGATTTAAGCGTCCATTTACTTAATTCATTACTCGCGTAAAAAGTGATGATTAAATGGCGTAATTAATCATCTCCGTTGGTGTTTTTTTTCTTTAAAAATTTTACAAAATTCTAATATTTTAAAAGTACTTAGTAAGGGCTGTATCAAATATTTAATTAGAAATAAATTTTAGCGCCAAAGCCTTTGATTTTTAATTAAAATTTAAGTCTGTAAATGTCCCACTGGGCAGAGGCGTCCTTTCCTATTAAGTAAAAGGTTAAGAGCTTAATCCACCACGCCGCGCCACAGCCGGTTGGCGGATCTACATGTGTCAATTCTCCCGGTACATGAATGATCATGATGTTTTCCTTCACCGCCGAGTTCAAGATGAATTTAAACACAAATTTAGCACTTGAAAAATCACCGGTGCTAGCCGTCGTATAAACCCAAGATCATCGGTTGTGTAATAAAACTACGTTTTCAAGAGATATTAAACAAAGTGACACATTATTTCTTAATAAATACAAGACAATATTGTAACAAAGGTTGTATATTTAATACATATTTCATATAAACTAACAGGCTGAGATCGACGTGTTCTAACCACTAGGCCATCTCGGCTCATTTTTAATTACTTAGGGCCTATTCAGACGTACCACAACCACGCGACAACCACAACCACACCACAACGACAACACGTGGTCGGGTGCATATTTCCTATGAAATGAATTATACAATTTACACGTACCACATTTTGCGGTCGTTATGGCCCACGTGCTTCATACTACCAAACGCGACCACATCGCAACCACAACGCAATTACATCACAACGGCAACGCAACTACAGGCGGCACCGCGAACTACCCGCCAGTCACATCGCAACGACACATCAACAGCGCGCGCCTGCGCTCTCCCACTTGACTCTCATGATGGCACCACATGGCAACTACTAGCGACAACGCAATCACATCGATATTTCGTCGGTACCACAACGCAACTGCAAAAGACTGCAGCGACACTATTCACACGTAACCACTATTCATCGCTGCGATGTCCTGTCGTTGTGGTGTGGTTGTGGTACGTCTGAATAGGCCCTTAGACTTAATCTGCCTTACTATAAAAGATTTAAACAGACGTTAAACGCGTGTTTAAAAAATCCGTACTACAAATCGCCGGTTTTGAGTTAAACGTGCTTTAGATATAGATTAACATACGTTTAAGTTAGTTTAATAGATATCTAAAACCTATTTCAGCTGTCAAATGCAACGTATAATGTTTTGTCAATAAGTTTTTTATGAGTTTATTCGCTGATAAGCAATTTAGATAATATTTTAAGCAATGTTTAATTTTTAAACACTGTTAGTTAGACACGTGTTCAACATGGTTTTAATGCGTCTTTTGTAGTATGACAGAATATTTTTAATCCTTTATTTAATGATATTTTAAACCTATAGATATATTCCTTTCAAACTATTGGGCGTTAAAAATCTGTATCGACTTGGCCCAAAGTTACTCTAGTCTGTCATAATCAGTCAGATGGTTGCTAAGCAACTTCGTCCAAAGTTGTTGACGTTCTGGATGTCAATATCCATGAGCTTATAACATATCTATAGTTATATATCGTCGGTGATATTTCAAAACCGCGTATCTAACTTTTCCTATAAAGTTAAAATTTGAATCAAATACAAAATCACATTATTGATAAAAATAAGGCTTATGGGCATTTTCCATTGCGCAAAAATGGACCTTATTGTGAAAGCTAGTTACGCGGTTTTACACTATCACCGACGATATGTATAATCATTTTTTATCTATAAAATTAGGTGAAATAAAGTGTAGCTTGTGCTGAACATGCGAAAACTACTGAACATATTTTGATGAAATGTCACAGTTATATAGCTTTATACATCAGGAAAGCACACAGGCAACTTTTCATCTATATACCAAGTGGGCCAAGTTGCGAGCGGTAGCTAGTGAACACACTATAATACTATAAACAGCAAAGATTTGATTGTTTATTTGCATTGGCTCCGAAACTACTACACCCATATAAAAAAATATTTTTGCGTTGATTAGCCAGTTTATTGAGGAATGCGATAGGCTGTATTACACCACACTACACAGTTGTAGTATGATACAGGTGCGATACAGTAATCATAAACGCGAGTGAAACTGCGCGGGGCAGCTAGTTAGTTATGTTTTTCTTCTGACATTAGTACCGAGCACCAAGCCGTAAACATCGATAGAATAATGTAATGTGAATGGCGTGGGAGTCTCGTTACGCTTCAATGCTCATTATTAAGGAGTTTTCCGTTATATTGGTACCAAAGAAAAACTCTATTTTCAATCCGAATGTAAGGTACTGTTTGATAATTAAAACTTAAAAATCAACTGACTACAAAATTAAAATTTTAAATCAAAACTACTATTTGATGAAAATTAAATGGGACAAATCTGTATACTCATTCAAATATAAAAGAATTTTCAACATTGGTCAGAAATTACGGAGGTATTTTTGATGTATTAAACATTAAAAAATATACTTTACGAATTGAGAATCTTCTACTTTTTGAAGTCGGTTGAAAGTAAAGTAAAATAAAAAAAACAGCCTGTGGATGGACAAAGGCCTCGTCACGCTGCTCCACTATGGATATACATGTGTCAGAATTTCTCCTGTCTCACGCAGTTTGTCTTGCGATGTTTTCCTCCACCGACGAGCACAAGATGAATTTATACACAAAATTAGTATTTGAAAACTCTGCTGTACTAGCCGGAGTCTGAACCAGCGGCCATCGTTTGAGATCGACGTGGAACCACTAGGCCACCTCGGTTCTCAAGAATTTTATTTATTTTAATAGAAAAGTCAAATATCAGCCTGTAAATATGGGATCCAGGAGGGAGACGCAAGGGAGTACAATTTGACTTGACAATGAAGAAAAGATTTCGTGATATCTAAAACTACCGCCTCTTGTGTTTTCACTTGTTTACGCTTACTACCTCGCTTCTGTAAGTCGTAGCGTGATGTAATATAGCCTTTAACCTTCTTCAACAAACTTGCTATCCAGCGCAGAAGATTTTTGAAAATCATTCGAAATAGCTGCGTTTCATACAGTGAGTAAGGTGAGTGAGTACGGTGAGGTGGGAGAACCAAAAGCTTAATCACTCACCCCATTCCTTTGTTCACGTCCTATCCCCTTTCCTTCCTCATTATTTTTTCAGCAACGCATTTGTCGTGTTTGGTAAAAACGCATTTGAATTTTCTAACGCTGCAAACCTCTATGAGCGGCGATCATTCAATACCAGATGTGTACCCTAAATTAATAAAAATTATCGACTCCTTCTTCCCATTAATCCGAAAACTATTTCCATATGAATTGTTAACGCGATCGGAGTCGCTCATACGAAAGTTTGCACCTAGACAAAGTTCAGGTTATATTATTTTAATGAAATAGTTTAGTAAATCCGTATAAGTAGAGCAAGTATTTATGCTAATGCTTTCAAAGTGCACTAGAAACTTGACTTTGTTCTCGTAGAACGTATCAAGAGTTAATATTAAAGTGGCATCATCTTTGTACCACGTATACGTACGATATTGTCATTTGGGGCCACTTTTTGTTGTTGTTTCGTCCCTGTTGGGAGTAGACGAGGATATGTGGTCATACAGCCCAATAAAATTAAATCATTTTTTATCTTGTATTTTGTACCATGATAAATGTACGTTTAATTTTGTATTTTTTCATGTGTTTAAAAAATCTTTCGCGTTACGCTATATTTGTAACGTAATTTTTGTGTTATTTATTAATAAAATATATAAACTTTTTGTTTTCTAATTTATTAAGTTTTGTTATAATTTTGTTATATTCTTATAATGATGTAAATAAAACTAGTTCCCAATAGTTCTTAAAGACAATACTGACAGAAATAGCCATAAATTACACATGGAAAAATAGAATAAGTCAAAGACTGGACAATATTATTATCAATATGGTTATCTATGTGTATTGTTATCTACAAACGACAATCAAAACAAAAAAAAACAGATTTCAGATGCTTTAAAAGTCACAAAAAAGCATTTGAACAAAACTTAGTGACGCTGGCTTTTTGAGCCGTTAGTTAAGATGTTGGTATTCTAATTTACCCAAAAAACAATTTCAATGTGTAACCCCAATCTAATTGTAACAATTTACCTTCAGACAAAATATGAACAAAGATAAAGCCTGTACACAATAACGGACAAACTTTAAGGATACAGATTGTTATTAATGATAGAGCTGTGAGACGAAGTTAAGCCATTATTTTGGTTTAATACATCATATTCGTCGTTTTGTCAATGTGATAAGACCGAGCTATTGCTTGCGTCACGATCGTCAATATTTCGGGATAGGGATGCGCGAGTGAAAAGTATATCGATATTTATAAACACTATCGATATTGAGAAAAAAGGTGATTTATATTGAAAAGTAATTAACGTTACATAATTGAATTATTTTTTTTTTTATATATAAAGTAGAGTGTCGTAAGACAAAAAAAAAAAAAACTCTGAATCAGGTTCAAATAACAAATAATCATATATCTAATACTAGCTGTCCCTTGCGGTTTACTCGCGTTGGTGCTGCTTCGCTAATACATGTCGCAGCGTGATGTAATATAGCCTATACCCTTCCTCAGTAAATAAACTATCTAACATAAAAAGAATTTTTCGATTCGAACCAATACTTCCTGAGATTAGCGCGTTCAAACAAACAAACAAACTCTTCAGCTTTATAATATTAGTATAGATTCTAGTATATTAAAGTATATCGAATATTTTATAAAAATTAAAATAAAAAATAATTTCTATAGTTTTGAATCTTAACTTTAAGTAATAAGTAATATTTATAGTTTTACTATTCTGCAAGAATTACATTACGAGGCAGCCTCATCTGTGCAAAAAATATTTAAATTAAATTTAGAAAATTAAAGACATACATGGAAAAATTACAGTTTTCTTAATGAATGTACTTTTACGGTTCAATAAAACTGTTATTCAGATATAACATATTCTGGAAATAATATCGATAATATTTATATATATTTTTTTTATTTTTATTGAATTATATCGACAATAAATACCCTAGCCTAGTTGATGCTACATTTTATTGTCATGGGAATCGATCTGGCTATCAGGCACTTAGGATGTACTTTGGCAACATGTTAAACTCAGTTCAAACTTGTATTTTAAATTATATTAATGCCCAAGAGACTTCATCATACATGAATATATAACTTATAAGTATGCAATTCTGTTTGTGTGTTACGCAATCACGCCTGAACTACTAAATTGATTTAAATAAAATTTGGAACAGAAATAATCAAGGGCCTGAAAAAGGATATAGGCTATTTTTTAATGCAAGAAATGGCTGTAAAGGTTTGAATAGGGGATGAAAATTTGTATGGAATTTACATCATTATTACAGCTAGAAACTTGAAACCTATTTTTTAGGCTTTTGATACGCGGGCGAATCCGCGCCTGTTTTATTTAACCAGGCAGAAGTAGACCTTAATGGTTTCGATGAAAAATCGCTATTGACCTAATTTTACGTTTAACTAACTACCATTCGCAGTTTCACTGGCATTTATGGTTACTGTTTCGCTCCTATGAGTCGTAGCGTGATGTAATATAGCCTATAACCTTACTCATTAAAGAGGCTATTCAACGTAATAGGAATTTTTAAAATCGGATCGGAAATCGTTTCAGAAATTACCTCTTGCATACAATTTTACAAAAAAAAAACTTTTTTTAATATTATAATACATATTCAATTTATGAAGAATAATAGGAAATCACGACAACTGTTGATAGCAGTGTAAAATTCAAATGAAAAAAACATTGAAATAATATATATTCAAATCCATAATTCTCGATATTCGGGGCATCCTTAACATTAAGATGTAGGTTTGGACGCGCCTTTTGCGTGACGTGACGCGAACTCGTAAGCTATTCTCCGACTAAAATCTCCCAACACGCCTAAAGAAGCTTTAATTTCGTCCTGATTTTATTAACACGTATTCAAAGAAATTTCGAGATATGAATGATATATAATATAGTCATATTTTAGTATTAAGTTTATTTTTCTTGAGGAAGGCTATAGACTATATATTACATCACGCTACGACTCATAGGAGCGAAGCAGAAATCATAAACGCGAACGAAACTTAGCTAGCATCTAATAAAAGACTTTAAGTTGAAGTACTTAACTAACGTTAAAGTGAGAAAAAAAACGCCTTAAACGAAGAGCTCCTTGAGACACTCGATATAAGATAAAAATTCTTTCATGAAAGGGTCTTAAATGAACAGTTAACAAATAAATAAGGCCTTGGGTCTGAGGACTCCGGGCGATGAGACGTCTTGATCACGAATACCACTTAAATGATTCCGTAGAGAGAATTCAATTAGAGGAAAAACCGATTGTTATTTTATTTTGATTCTTATTGCTTTAGTTATAAGGGTGTAGTGATGTTATGAGTTTTTAATTGTGTATGAAATACGTGATATTTATTTTAGTTTTTATCTTAACTTCCTGGATCAAGATTTTTGATTCTACGAAAAAATTGGTATACTCTTTCGATTGTTATTTAAATTTAAAGTATTATATTGATAAAACGATATTTTATGTATAAGTATGAATGAGAAAGAATGATACATAATGTATTTAATTTAAGTTTATAATTGAAAGTTGTTAATTTTTTTTTTTTTTTGATTTAAACAAATTCAATATTTACTCTATATTACACAAACAAAAAAAGAAAAAGATATAGAATACTTAGTTTCTTACCGATATTATTTGTAGAAACGGAATTTGACTATTTTAAAGAATGCTTGATGAATGTTATCATGTTTATAAACCTTCTAAATATATTCTATCAGATTCTCTTGAGACGTTATAAGTTACCTATATATCTACTAATAACTTTCACGCCAAATTTGAGAGTAAACGACGCCTTTAGCGGTCATTAAATAAGAATTTGTCAAATTAAACTTGGATGTGACGAGATTTATCTAAAAAAACATCTCAAACATAGCCGTAAACTGGCGTTTTTTCACAGATAATTTATTTCACAGATAAAAAAACCAAAGTAAATCCTGTAAATGTTCCATATCTAGGAAAAGGCCACGCTGCTCTACTGCGGATTGGCGGATATACGTCTGTTACAATTTCTCCCGGCACAAGCAGGTTTCCTTACGATGCTTTACTTCACCATTAAGCACGAGATCAATTTAAACACGAATTTATCACTTGAAAACGCTCCTAGCTGAGGTTTGAATTCGTGATCACCAATTGACGTCGAGGTTTTCTAACCACTTGGCCATCGGCTCTTATTTTGCTAATACGTATTTATATATATTTGACAAATACGTATTTGATAAATCCAATTTCTTTTGGCACAGTTGAACATTTTCGTCTAAAAAACATTTTATTTCGTATCGCTAAAATCTATTTAGCGGAGCAGTAAATGAGCGTTTACCCTCGTCCATTGTCCAATGAGACGCCATGTTTGATCGGGCGCAAAAACATCTGCTATCCGTTTCTTTAAGGAACTAAAATAGATTATGTTTTATGTTAATTCTAGGAGATAGGCCTACGTCAGACAAACAGTGGATTCACATATCGTTGTCTTAGATTTTCGCGATTATTATTCATTGAAATAAAACTATTTTAAACAGATTAAAAATCGCGTATATTAATTATTTTTATCATCCCGACGTTTCGAGCACTTTGCAGCGTTTGTCTATTTGAGATTTTAGAAAATATTATTTACAACTACCGCCAACGGTTTCTTAGATGGTATCTTGAATAACATTCCGGTTGCACGCAGAAGGCACTAACTGTATCTTTTGGTCTTGCAGTTTGTTGAACTTGGGATTTTAAATTTTTAATAAGTGGATCCCAGGTGTTCGAAAGTCTCCAACCATCTTCTCTATTGAAGTTCGGATGTTTTTGAATTTCAATAGCCTCGCGTATCATTCTAGGAATGAATCTGTGTTCTCTAGCGAGGATCTGTGGTTTATCAAATCGGATAAAATGGTTAGGTTTATCCAAAGCATGTTCACAAACTGCAGACTTTGAAGAACGCCTATTTTTGACATCTCCTATGTGTTCCTTGACCCTAGTACCGATGATTCTCTTTGTTTGGCCTATGTAAGATAAAAATAATTAATATACGCGATTTTTAATCCGTTTAAAATAGTTTTATTTCAATAAATAGTGGATTTTTTAAAATTGGACTGCGTGTAAAGAATGTAATATTATTTGTTTAGTGTCTGTCTTACTTAAGGTTTGCAATGAAAAGGTGGATAGATAACGTTTAGGAAAATTTCGTTTAAGTACAAAAGTGAAAAATCAACTTTAATATATACAATAGACTACGTACTATAGAAGTAGAACACAGTTGTTTCTAAGTATTCCTTTATTTTCTAATCCTCTTTATACATTTTTTATTCTTTAACGGCAACACATAAGTGGCTTCTCTGGTGCTACAAATGTTTCTAAACGATGATCACTTAACACCAGAGGACCCGCTATTTTTATAGCGAAAGCGAAGCGAATCTATACTAAATGCTGAAGAGTTCGAATTGAAAAATTCTTTTTTTGTTAGTTTATTTATTGAGTAAGGCTATAAGATATATTTCATCACGCTACGACTTACAATAGCGAAGTAGTAATCATAAACGCGAGAGAAATCGCACGGTACAGCTAGTGATCATATAAAATATTTCCTAAAAGGAAGATAGCCTTTTTCAGTCGCTGTAAAAGCAATTAACAAATGTTAGAAGTTTTATTTTTACATTCGCTTTTAAACGCGTCGAGAGTGATTTCGAATACTGGAGCGCAAATGTTCTAAAAGCCTAGGCGCGTGCGGTACATGACACTCGCCGTGTTTGCTTACTATTGTGAGCTATTGAGATATCTGCATAGGTCACTGCATTTATATGAGACCTATATTAAAGTAACTGTAATAATTTTGGAATAGATAACTAAGATAAAAAAAAACTAATTTCAAAAGCAATTTCGTTTGCTTGAATGACATAGTAATTTCAGTTATTTTGATTTAAATTATTGAACTGATTTTGATAAAAATTCTATGTGATCTTAAAGTTTACCATTTTTATGTGATCTTAAAGCTTTGAAAATGATTGAAAATAACATTCATTGTTTCATTATTTTTACATCATCGTTCCACATGGCTTTGGGGCGTCCTACGCTATGCTTGAACATACGAGGTGTCCAGCTAAGAATTCGTCTGCTTTAGCGACCATCGGTCCTTCGATAAACATGAAAATTACCAAATAGTTACTCGGAGTTTCTTTAAAAAAGTCGAGTAATCGATATAGCACACAGGATTAGCACCCTGAAGTGGCATTGGGCTCTGTCAACGTTTTAAATTTAGTTCTTTTAGAAATTCGATTGAAAGTTTTTTGCTTTTTTGACTCACTCTATGCGAGTTGGTATTTTCTTCCGAAAACCTGCCATATACATTCTACTTCGACATTGTGTGTTGTTACATTCCTATAAATGTACGACATCTATATTCATCTTACACAACTATGTATTATAATCGAACGTGACGATAAATAAAAATAAATTTTATGTTTACCTTTTTATTATAACATCGTTTACAGATTCAAATAATTAAAAAATATTTGTATAATTATAATCTTATGTAAAATTTGCATCAACAATTGAAACATGTAAACAAAACACTTTGTTTATATTATAATGCAGATAAAATAAATGCTTTAAAAAGCATTTAGTATACCTATTAAATGTACGAGTATTTAGTCGCGTGTGTGTAAAAATACAACTGTAAAACTACCAGCGAAGTCGTGAATTATTGCTAGAGTGAACTCTTTTCAGCCAACACTAATACTGCTTTCACAAATCCGACTTGCACTACGTGTTTTCTACGAATAAGCTGTTTTTCACAAACTAGATGCAAACTGTGTACATTATAAACCATTTAAAAACATTAACTTAGATGAATTAATTTTTTATCGTCGCATTTTTAACATACAAAGTGATCGTATTTTTACGGATACACGATCGAAATAATTTTCAATTTCTTAAGGAACAAATTGCTATCAATACTAATATTATAAAGTTGAAGAGTTTGTTTGTTTGAAAGCGCTAATCTCAGGAACTACTGGTTCGATTGGAAAAATATTTTTTGTGTTAGATAGTTTATTTATTGAGGAAGGCTACAGGATAATGTTATATCTATACTTATAATAAATCTGTAGAGAGGTCAATTCTGTACATGAAATATATTTTCAAAATAACTATCAGCGGGTGATTAGTGATCGATACTGATGCCAAAAATGCAATCAGTAAAATTTTTGTCTGTCTGTCTGTCTGTTGGTATGTTCCTTATAGAAACAAAAACTACTAGACGGATTTTAACGAAACTTAGTACAATTATTCTTCATACTCCTGGGCAGGTTATAGTATACTTTTCATCACGTTACAATCAATAGGAGCAGTGTAGTGAAGGGAAACTTTGGGAAAACGGGAGACGTTTCTCCAATTTTTAAGTTTCCGTCGCGTATGCAGCCTTAATGGTTAAAGTTACATAGAAATCATGTATGACAGAAATATTCTACATAAAATTTTCTATAAAATATCCCGCAACAGCATATGTCTATCTTTTATGGTAGACTCACAATAACACGTGTAACTCCTGATAGCTTAGCAGTTCGGAGCATTCTGATTATATTTGTTTACTCTTACGTTTATAAAACTCTCACTCATCCCTAATTTAAAAAAGTTAACATTATTACCTATTCAATAAAAAAATCATAGAAATCAAGTATTGTGGATTGACATATTATATTTTCCTACCAAAATCTGTATGTCACATCAAAACCACTGAACCCTGAGGAAGGACATACGCTACTTGTTTACGAAAAACGACGAAAACGCGGACGAAGTCGCAGGCAATAGCTAGTATGTAATATATTACATTACTCTACAACTCATAGGAGCGTAGCAGTAATCATAAATGCTATTGAAACCGCAAGGGATAGTTAGTATAATAATAAATCCAAACTACAGAACTAATTTCAATGAAAATGTGTGACAGCAAACTGAAAATATACCTTTTTAAATAACGACGGTTGATTAGTTAAAGCCTAAAAGACAAACAAATCTACTCATTCGCATTTATTATACTAACTAGGATTAGAGAATGTCCAATTTGTACAAAATATAGTAAACTTGTAAACACTATAAAATGCGTTCACAGTGCATTCCGAGTCGATAATTAAATCGTTCGTCGAGTGGACAGAGGATATGGCCGTCGTAGACCGTTATTGTCTCTTCATTTAACACGCTCAGCCGTACTTCGATCCGCCCATACGGCTTGTAACGTTGTAACACACGGGAGGGAAATGTGTCAAGCATGATCATCAACCCAGCATTTTTCCGGTTACACCAGGATCTGCTTACTATTCTAGTCCAAATATTAACGACTTACTGGTTTTTACGCAGAGCTATTGCCATTTGATCTCCGCAACCCCTGTGGGCATGTCACTAACCATTTAGACTAGTATAATGTTCCTACTATGAGTAACGATCATTATCAGGTGATTGTGATAACAATTGAGACCGACAGTTTTATATGCTCTGCGAAGCATGGCGGGGAGACCCACAAGAACAAACACCCAGACCGGGACAATTATTTATACAAATATCTGCAACGAGCGGGGATCGAACCCGCAACCGTCGGCGTTAGAGGTACATTCAGTACCACTACACTAGGGCGCTCGTTGGAAATGTGTCAAGCATGTTTCTATAAATAATATAATTTAAACTTTCGCGTTTATAACATTCACATTTTAAATAACGGTTCTTATCGCGACACCTTTTTTATTGCCCGACATTTCGACGAAGTTGCATCCGTCGTGGTCATGAGCTGACTGGTGTACCACGCGCTCTCTGGCGACGAGTGCACGAGTTTTCTTCGCCTACTCTCATAGTATTAATATTTCCGAATAAAATTATTATTGCCGCTTAGTACGGGAAGGAATTGTTGCAGGGATACAATAACAAAAGTTATGTTTAATTTTCATTTGTTCACCACAGAGAAAATTTGAATAATTTTGCCGCCCCTAACACAATCATATACCGATAATACATATCATTTGCTCCCGTATCGCAACCAAACGCGACAATTTAAATTGTAAATAAAAACTTTAAAAAAAAACCAAACCGACTTCGAAACCGAAACAACTAAACTAAAAAGTAAAAAATAAATATTTTCTACCACATTTAAAAGTCGGTGCCAGGTAAAACGTTTTACGTGTTATTTACTTTAAGACATTTTATGTCTAACAGAAAAAAAGGGTCCAAAATTTGCCGCCACTAAATTCGCCAGTGGTTCACAAATAACGCTTAATTTTCGACTTTTTCTATCTATAAAGAAAACATTTTTTAACTTGAATAAAACAAATATTTTTTAACTTAATAAATAATAAATGCTTAATGAAATATATATCCGTATATTTTGAATCGAAGTTGTATAGGAATTCAGGCTCGTACTGTAGTTGTCTATATAAGTTTAACTTTATATATTAAGTTGGAGAAATTTACGTCGAACCTATTATCACTGTCTGGATCTATTTTTAAAAATAAAAGTCGTGAGTTCGCTTTCCTTTCCTGTAATTATTTATTGTGATATAAATTAAGTAAAGGAAGATTTATCAAACTTTGCAATAATGTTATGATAGTAATGCTAAAAATACCATATTTGTGTTTGTCGACGAATTTTAGTGTTTGCCCGAAATAAGTTGATGGATGTTACAAAGTTGTAATGACGTAATAATGTACGTGTATCTCAGACTTTGAAGCAAGGGTCTTGTAAATATTAAAAACTCACTGCCTTACTACAAAAGATTTAAACAGACGTTAAACGCGTGTTTAAAAAAAACGGAATACAAATCCATATCTAAGCACATTTTTGAGTTAATCATGCTTTAGGTATAGATTAACATACGTTTAAGTGAGTTTAATAGACGTCTAAAACCTGTTTCAGCTGTCAAATGTAACGTATAACATTTTATCAAAAAGTTTTTTTACGAGTTTATTCCTTGTAAAGCTATTAAGATAATATTTTAAGCAATGTTTAAGTTTTAAACACTGTTTAGCTAGACACGTGTTGAACATGGTTTTAATGCATCTTTTGTAGTATGACAGTCAATGTTTAAAAATTTTGTTTAAAAATATTTTAATTATAAATTTAAAAAAAACCTTGATTTTTTCTAAATGTGAATCCTAAGCTTCATAGGCCTCTTGCATTGAATTTCAGCGGCCGTGGTCCAGTACTGACTGAAATTAGAATCTTTCCACGAATCTGTTGATGTCATCGGCACGTAGTGGACTATCTTTCTAAATTATTATAATTTTGAAAAAAAAAACTTATGATATGACAACCCTACCGTTTGACACATCGAGCATGCATCGCGTAAACACTCGTTACCCTGATTGGAGCGCCTGATGATGTTAATATAAGCTACGACACCGCCTTATTTACATATTTTAACGACGCATAATACAAGTACAATTTTAGAGGGAAAGAACTTAATAAATGCGGGAACATTTTATTATTCAGTAGGGAAATTTACACTTTATAATGTCTTTTACTTTATTGTTTTAAATATGTTATGTGTTAGGCATTTCTCCGACGAGGCTTGGCAAGCGATTCGCATTTTGTACGCATAATTAACTATCCTAGATGCTCGCCAGCAGTTGTCTTACGATTTCGTTATGTTTCATAAATTACGTGACGCGTCGACTACGCGCTTAACGTGAAATTGTATAGAGGCTACTGGCGAGCAACTAGTAGTACGTGCTTTGTAATGTAAGTCGCTTACTAATAGTCTTCTAAGAAAAGCCTTAGCAAGGAATTTGTGAAGTTACAGAAATGGTAACTGTCTGTATTTTCCCTGCGGAACCCTGACAACAACTTGTATATAGGATGGATCAACTGCTGGAGTGAAGTGAAGATCGGCGTGAAATATAGCTATGTTTCGTACGGTGAGTAAGAGACCCGGAAGCCTAACGCCTCCCTTATTTCATCAATTTTCAAACTAGCAATGCATTAGTAGGTACTCTGGTACTACAAAAGGATGGCGGTGATTACTGAACAACACGAAGTTCATTATACCAGCCATTTTTAACCTCCAACCCAAAGAGGTGTTATAAGTTTGACGTGTGTTTCCTTGTGTCTGTCTGTGACATCGTAGCCTTAACGAATGCGGCTTTTTTTGCTTGAAAGCTGATGCAACCGAAATGTTGCATTGAATCGCTATAATTTATAAAGATCCGTTTGGAGGTTTCAAGGTTCTTTTCTTTTCTAGTTGCTGAAAGGATCTGAGGAACTTCTACTGGTTATCAACTCGAAATTTAGTATATTGTGAATAATATCAAAATAACATTGTTGCGTAACCTTGACTTGATGCTCCAGCATCATCTGGAATCAACAGGACACAACTCCTCATCAACTTACATCAATAGTGTCATGTTAGGGCTCGTTGACATGTATCTTGGTGAAGGTATATTCTCTTGAATCGAAGAAACATGGGAGCTTAATCCACCACTCAGCTTCAATCGTTGGAAAAAAAGTTGAAAAGAGTTGACTTCGTAACTTGTAACGAAAATGTTTTCTGTTATTCTTAATATCAACCCGTCAAAATTTCCGGGGAGAAAATAACATAGAAGGTGTTGAAATGGGCCGTTCCGATTCTTGTAATAAAATTATTCTTTATTAAGAAAAAAACCTGAGAAAATAAGTTATTACGGTAAGAAACGAACGGATATGGGTTTCGTATGAAATAAGAGAAATATTTAACCGTGAATTGCGAGTAATAAAGAACTCTGTAAGAAAAACTTTTCGTATCTAAGTTTACATATTTCTGTATCTACCATTACGTGTGTATGTATTACATGAGATAAATTTAATTATATTTTTCTGTTAGGTAAGAATTACACTTGTAAGTTTGCATTTTTATAAGATTTATATAAAAATTATATAAATGTTATAAAAATGCAAAAGTTACAATCGTTATTGATCTGTTATATTAATTATGAATAAAATATAAAGTATAAGTTTCAAATATTTCAAATATATAATTTATATAATTTGTTTATGTTTATAATTTCTTAATAACTGCTTTTGCACCTGTGTACTGTACTTTCAGTGACATATATATTGAGAGCCACAGTTTTCGTTAGGTTATCTCGGTAACTGTTACTATACTATTTACGAGAGAAAAACTTACAAATGTGTTTCTTGCGATATAATAAAACTCGTAGTCAAAGAAATGCTTGTAAAATAACAATAACTTAACTTTAATTATTTTTTTTCTAGATTGCACAGCAAAGCAAGGGTGATGATTTTTACAGTCTATAAATGTATGTTTGAATGTTCGACCGTATCTCCAGCAAAAAATAGGAGTATTTTCAAGTGTTTGTATTATGTACATTATTTCAGTATCATGTTTATTTTTTAAGCTCTATTGCACAAGAGCACAAGAGGTGGAAAGCCGTTTCTTATTAAATGTATTTTTTTAACGTTTCCAGTAGTTTTATTCTAAACACACATTAAATCGAAAGTTTTTCTCTAAAAAATTGATAAGATGTGTTGCGAGCAGTGATTCGATATAAACAGTAATTCATTCTGTCACTGTGAATCCTGTTAATGGGACATTTATTGACCTCGGTTATGTCGAAACGTACATTTGAGTTACACAATGATGCTATTACATCGCAATGCGAATACCGAATTTACATTACGAAAATTACTCTAAATAGACATAAAAATATTAGTAGTAATTTTATAGTTCTACTGTTTTTATTTGTGTATTTTACGGAAAGTTATTATTTTAGGGTCATTCGACAAAAAAAATGTAAAAGATTATATTTAATTTTTTAAACGAACACACGTACTATTTTTGTGTGTTACAATAATTAAATTATTGTTAGAATTTTAGTTGCAGAAGTAAACATATGCACTGACTGACGATCATATTTGGACGCTGATAAGCAATACTGTGTCAAGCCACACGAACTATATATTGAGAAAATGACGTCTAAAGATGTCAAACCTATTTTTAATATTTTTGTAGAAGTATATACCATACGTCACTCTCACGGAAGATAGGCGTGAAGTAGGAATATAATTGCGTTACGGTAAGTGAAAGAACCAAAGTCCAATTCCTTCCCAATTTCTTTTCTGACTTCCAATTTCCTTTCATCCATGATCCATTATATGAGGGCATAT
Source organism: Hypolimnas misippus (assembly GCA_037950945.1). Lineage (NCBI taxonomy): Eukaryota > Metazoa > Arthropoda > Insecta > Lepidoptera > Nymphalidae > Hypolimnas > Hypolimnas misippus. The sequence goes on along the minus strand of JBBEEQ010000024.1, from coordinate 12,592,739 downwards.
ACATAGGTCTACTTAACATTTTATATATGGATGCTGATAAGCAATAATACGTCAACCCACAAAAAGAATTTAGAGATATTTATGTATTCTGATAATGCACCACGTACATATTTACCATAATTTAAAAAATTAAATCATCTTAACTAAACAAATTTAACTTTACATATTGAAGTGTGTTCCACATTTTGGATTATGCAATAATCTCTTATATTTGGAATAGTTATTATTAGATAAAACTCTTTATCATTCTGCTTTTAATTCATTATACTTTTCATCGAAATAGAAAAGAAAAGATGGAAAAATACTTCTTCAAACAGATTTACTGAGAATAGATTTGACATCTTTAGACGTAATTTTCTCAGAATGACGTCCGTGTGGCTTGACACAGTATTGCTTATCAGCGTCCATTTTGCCCCCTTCGAGCCAGCCTGTATACAAGTTGTAGTCAGTACGCTATTGTTAGAATCTATCTCAGTAAAAAAAAATGTATTATTTGTTAATATTTGGTCAAAAAAATTGAACAAAGTCCTTTAAAACTTATAATACTATTACCAATTATATAATATACTTATCGATATGTTATACGCTCATGGATTTTGACACCAAGAAGGCCGACCACATAGGACGACGTTGCCTAGCAACTAGCTACTGAGTATGGCAAGCGAGAGTTTTTTTGGGGTAACAAGACATTTGCCAACTTCGTCAGAGTTGGAAATGGTAATAGATTGTTAACGTAAAATATTACACAGATAACATATCTATAGTTATAAAAATATCAAAAAACATTTAAATACATATTAAAAAAATCCTTAAGAATTTTAAAGTACATATTATAAAATCCTTAGTAGCTAAAGCATATTATTCTGTTCAAGATTATATAGATGATAAACATGCTTGGATTTAGTATAAGCTGGATTCACACAGGGTATTTAATATATTTGTAACTCATAAATGTATGTACCCATCGTAAAACTTTTAAAAAGAGTAACTATCGAGTTTCTTGCCGGTTCTTCTCGGTAGAATCTACATTCCGAACCGCTGGTAAATTAATTAATTAATTAGTGTTTAGTTTTCTTTTGTTTTTGTATTGACGATTCAAAAGTGCTTGTAAAAGCCTACTTGAATAAAGCATATTTTGATTTGATTTGATTATCATTACATTATAGTATTATAATATTATCGTGTTAGGAAAACTCATGAATGAGATAATTTACGAGTGAACAAAAGACTGTTGACAATAATAGGTCCTGTAACAACTCGGTTCAGCCACAATGCACGAACTTAAGGGATCCGAGCGTGATTGATGACGCAACTTTAAGCCAAAGTTCCGTCATTACACGGACTTTACGTCCTTTTGTTTTCATAGACGTTTGTAAATGATGCAAAAACATGATGACTTTTTACTCGACTGACCCCAAAAGGAGGATAATCTAAACGGCTCAATCGATTTTGAAATGTTTACGATTCGAAATTCTTCCTCGAAGTGTAGTAATATAATTTTTCCTCAAATAAACACTGGTAAAGCCACGGGGCACAGCTAGTTTTAAATATAGTTAAAACCGTACCCTATTTCGTTCACGATCACATGTATCATGCGTGTAATAAATGCCATATCTATCTGAAACTGTATCTGTTTCGAAATTTACATAATCGGTAAATGTATTTCAATCCTTTGGGACTACAATATCTACAATATGCTCTTTTATATTCCAGAATTTTGCCAAAATAAAGTATTCACGTAAGAGCCCCTTTCGTAAGTACCTAGCTAGGAAGAAGCTATTTTCCTTAAAGAAGATTATCTATCCATTTTTATAAGATTTAGTATAATTATACTATATATTCGTTACCTATAAACTACATTTTAATGTAGAATAAAACAACTGCAGGTTAAAATCAAAATAAGGTAATGACGCTGATAAGCAATACTATCTCAAGCCGCATCGTCTTTTGAGAAATTGGCGTCTAACGATGTCAGACATCTTCTTAACAAATTTGTTTGAAGATCTATATATCCATCTCCTCTTTTGTTAATCTGAATGAAGAATAGATTGATATAATGAAAAGTTTTATGTAATAATAAGTTCTTTAAATATATTAGATTATTGCATATTGCGAAAAAATTGAGTACACTTTAATATTGGAAATATTTAATTAAGAAACTTTTTTTCTTACTTAATTAGTTAAGACATTTTTTTACCATTTTCTGTTTTATTTATTATTGGTTTATATTAGACTGTATCGTATTTAAGTTGTATTAGTTTAAATGACATGAATTTCATTTATATAATGATAAATACATGACGTATCAATCACGTACGTATGAATCAGAATATATCAATACCTCCGAATGCGACTGTTTGTGGATTGACACAATATTGCTTATCAGGATTTATTTTTTTATTTTTTATTTTATTTATTTATTTATGTAAAAAATAAAATTGGTACAGATAAAAGTATACATGAAAAAAAAAGAAAGTGTACACAGGATAACTTATCTCTTACAAGAGATCTCTGCCAGTAACTCTAGATGTAATAGAGATTATTTATTAGGGATATGGTGTAGGTGCGATATCAATCACAATAAAGTAATATGTATCAAATTTGAATATATAAAAAAAGATACATCAATACATAAACACATATATACAAAAATATAATATATTATATATATATACTTTCACCCGACTTCAATAAAGAGGAGGTTCTCAATTTGTAATGAATGGTTTTTTAATGTTCGTTACATCAGAACTCATTCATGTCATAACCGATTTTGAAAATTCTTTTTTTATTTGAAAACGTATACTTTCAGATTAGTCGTATAGAACTTTTACCAAATCAGTTTAGTGGTGTAGTTTTAAAATCGAAATAACTGGTATAAGTTGTTCACGTAAGCGAAATGGCGTACCTATTTTGCTTTTAAAGTCGTTTTTTTTTTGTCTTGATTGTGACAGTTGTTTTTTGTGCTAAAACTAAAACGTTTTCAACGAGTTCTGCGCAATAACTTAACAGAAATTTAACAACAAAAAATTTGCAGTTTTATTTAATAATAAAAGATATATAGGTAAGCAGAAAGCGGAATTACATAAAGCTAGAGGCTTGTACTTAATGCAAAAAAAATTAAAATATGTAAATAAATTGATAGAAAAAATTAACGCAATTTCATTTTTCCTAGAGATTAAAGATTATCTAAAAATGGATTTTTTATATCTTAAATTACCATATGTTAGCTTATCATACCTAAATATAATATTATAATATTCTTTTTATACAACCGTGTATTTTTTTTAATAAAAAATTCATAAAGAATATTATTATATAAACTTCAGAATAACAATAATATTTGAGCTTTAGTTAACTGCGTGAATTATTCATAAACGTTTTTTTTCTCGTTCCCTAATGTTTATAAATCGTTGGAAAAAAGTCGGCTGAACTAAAAAAAAAAATATAATTTCATTCAAATTTATTCATGACATATCATTTATTTGGGTTATGAAAAATTAAATGTGTTAATAGACCTGCTTAAGAGAGTATAAGCTGAATTTTATACAGGATGTTAACTAAATTTGTCCTTTATAAAAAATGCAATTAATTAATTATAAAGTGCCCGTGAGAGCCTACTTGAATAAAGCATATTTTGATTTTGAGTTTTGATGTGGATTTGAGTTCGATCTTGAAGCGCAATTAAACGCTTTTATACACCAGAAAACTAAAATAATTAGTTTCGGCGCTTAAAGAGTTATTGACATGTTTTAAATAATCTACAAACAATCGCCTTTATCACTCGATATCAAGGTAGAATGATAAAGAGTAAGCAAAAAATATGACATTCCCTATTTTTTGCCTAACCTTGTAGGCAATGGAGAATATCCTTGTGAATTTTGTAGGGACATTATCTGTTCTGTTTCTGTATGCTTTAAAAAAGCTAGTTATATACACTACAATCAATTCAAATAATACAAGTCATGTGCCGTCAGGGTGCGCGTTTGAATGTCCGAAAACAAGCATTTAAGTGTACGAAAACGCTTATACGCGCCAAATATTTTCCAGATGTGTAAATACCCTAAAAAATGTAGTTTGAGAATCTAATAACTTAAACACTTACTTAACGTAACTTAACATATACATATATACTAGATATGATATGTATACGAGATTTGAAAATTGTAATCTAATAAACGGCTCTAACGATTTATCATGACATTTTATGTGCCGGGGGTTTGGATGGCAATAAATCGATCTAAAATGAAACCTAGTCATTTTAAGAAAACGTCAATTTACTTATGTTTTCAGGCAATGTAAAACTGATACAATATTTATTAATATAATTTCTATAAAACATGATAGAGCTTGTACTCATCCAGGTACCACCTTGATTATAATTGAGTGAATCACAAACACTTGAAATAAATTATTTTTTACAATTATATCAGGCACGCCGCGAAAACTTCTCTGGTTATTACCAGTTTTTCTACGCACAGAAACTTTCATCTCCAATTTCACCCTCTTTTCGAGTACTATCTCTATTGTGCTACTATCGAGTTTCTTGCCGGTTCTTCTCGGTAGAGACTACATTCTGAACCGGTGGTAGCTTTATAAAAATCAAACATGAAAATATGACATGTAACTTGACGATTCGAAAGTGCTGTTAAAGCCCTTTTGAATAAAGTATATTTTGAGTGTTAACATCGTACATTAATTATAAACTATTTTACAATTATATACAAAGATAAATTAATTAAACTGTTTTATTTATAAATTAACTGTGTTTATGAATTCTTAGTTCTAATATTGTGAATATAAAATTTGTAATTGGTTGTAGTCATTTGACTTTCGGTTGAAGGTAGTTTATATAAACGGTCGGTATGTGAAAAATAACGACAGTTACTCTTTGATTTTTGCTGAATAATGTTATAAATATTAGTGTTAAGTTAAAACTGGGTGATCTCATAAGTGATTATTGTAAAATTGTGTTTAAATACTGTAATAATCTAAATAAAAATATTAAAAGTATTAAGTCTTTGCTTGGACACTAACAGTGATTTCGTCGAGTGCTAACACATCAGAAGTGGGATTAGGTGAGTAACAGATGACTACTTACTTGTCTACGCCTACTGGAACAATAATAAGTAGTGATATTTTAATCTCAAAGTAATTAAAAGCTCCATAAGACCTTGTTACGCTTGTTACCATAAGCCATTGTATTTTTTTTTTTTTTTTTTTTTCTTCTTCTCTCTCTTTTATTATGGTTTCTGTTTTTCGTTTTTGTTTTTTTTTTTTTTTGTTGTTTTATCTAAATCGCGCTTTATGTTAATGTAAAAAAAAAAAGAAAAAAGTTAGTAAAGTTTCCTATAGTTTATATTCAGGCTTTGGTCTTGTTCAAATGATGTGTCGCTAAAACTTAATCTTCAGGAAAATGGGAAACGACGACACTTCTAAGTCGACAACAGCACGACGGTCACGCAGCCGAGTGCAGTCGACACGAAGTAACGCCAGCCAACGACGCGCCGGACATCAGGCGCATGACCGAGAACGAGGAAGCAGCCGCAGACGCCGACCACGTAGTAGCCGGTCACGCAGCCGCGCTGGAGGCAGATCGCCTAGCTGTACGAACGTCCGTTCACGCAGTAAGCGGTCGAGCAGATGTGAAGAACGCAGGGCACGCAGCAGAACTAGCCGTCGATCACGGAGCCGTACCAGATATGAACCACGGCGACGCGGGCGGAATAGCGAGTCCAGTCACGGTGACCGCAGCCACGTGTCACACCCAGCGCGACGGGGATCATCTTCTCGGCGAGTCCGAACACCAGAAAGGTCAGTTATACAAAATTATACATTAGATAAAAATGAAAGTGTTACGTTGACTCAATTAGTACAGGCTTTACAACACATAGGTAATACAAATAATAATGACAGACTACCGACTCAAAATGCACTCCCAGAATTCGATCCGTCCCGTAAAGAACAAACCATAGATATGTGGCTACACAAAGTAAAAGAATGTGCAGTCATTTATAACTGGACCGACAAACAGACCGTCCATTATGCACTCCCAAAATTGAAAGGGCTAGCTCAGAAGTGGTACGAAGGTCTCAGTACTGTTATGTTTACTTGGATAGAGTGGCAAGTCAAATTAAAGTTAGCTTTTCCTAGCGATGACAATTACGGACAACTACTTACAACAATGCTTGCTAAACGTGCTAGGTTTAATGATTCATTAGAGGAATACTACTACGACAAAATAGTTCTTTTAAATCGTTGCGGCATTGAGGGAAAAAGAGCTGTAGACTGCATAGTGTTTGGAATTGATGATCGCGGTGTAAGGTTAGGTGCAGAGGCAGCTCGGTTTGAAACTCCTGAACAATTATTACCCTTTCTCAAAAGCAGCAAAAACAATAATTTTACTAACGATAGAAAACGAATTCGAAATGTTGATATAAAAGTAGATAGGGACCCAGTTCGTAGAGATGTAAGAGATCGTGTTGTAACATGTTACAATTGCTCGCAAGAAGGTCATTATAAGTCTCAATGCCCTAAACCGATAGTTAAATGTAACAAATGTTTACGTTATGGTCATACCGCTGACAAATGTGAAAACATTAAAGTTCCGGTAAATAACAATAATAAGAGTCTCTCTAATTCCGTTATGCTAGTAGCGGGTACAGATTTTGATTGTCATAAGTACTACAAAAAGGCTATTATTAATGGTATTTCGAAAACTTGCTTTATTGATTTCGGTAGCTCCAAAACTTTGATAAGGTTTACGGATATGGAAAATTTAGGAATAAAATGGATAGTTGATAATTCTATACCACCCCTGATAGGGTTTGGAAACTCAGTAGTTCAGCCCTTGGGGAAATGTACAACGACCATTAAAATAGATGATGCTAGCGCTTGCGTTGAGTTAATTGTCGTACCCGACATTGTATTACATGAACCATTACTTATAGGTAGAACATTTACAGAACAACCACATATTAGTATAGAAAAGGATAGTGTATCTTTAAAGATTCTCACGAATGATGAAGTCTCAAATGAACAAACAAAATTTAATTTAATTTGTATGTCAGACACTGAAGTAGACGGATTAACAATGATTGAATTTATCACTAACCCTCCGTATTCCGGTGATGTGTTTATCGAGGGCAGTAAAAGGTTTAAGATTGGGCAAGAGCATTATTTAGTACAAGGGCTATTTTCGATTGATAATAATAACCAAGGGGTCGCTATAATAAAAGGCACGGGATCTAAACCGTTTATTATAAAGAAAGGTAGTTTGATAGCTAGGTGCACCCGAGCTGAACCATACGTTATAAATAATTCTCATGATATTTGCCGGATTGATGCTTTTACTTCCAAACGCGATATTGTTGCTAGTGATGTGCTATCGAACGGAACACTAAGTAGTAAAGTTATCGATTCCTTGTTAGTTTTATTAAATAAGTACAGGAGTTGTTTTGCTTTCTCGTTACAAGAGCTAGGTAAAACAAATCTAGTAACCATGTCAATTAAATTAAAAGACGATGAGCCAGTAGTATACAGACCATATAGATTGCCCTTGTCCGAAAGAAACCGGGTGCGGGAGTTAGTTAAAGAACTGATAGATTGTGACATAGTTAGGCACTCAACTTCACCTTATGCGAGTCCCATAGTTGTGGTCAAAAAGAAAACGGGTGATGTTAGGCTATGCATCGACTATAGAGCCCTTAATAGAAAGACCTACAAGGAAAATTACCCCTTACCTCGAATCGACGATCAGTTAGACTCGTTAGCCGGCTATAATTATTACACTGTTCTTGATTTAGCATCGGGTTATTACCAGATAGGAATTCGAGAGGAGGATCGTTATAAGACCTCATTCGTTACACCAGACGGGCAGTTTGAGTTCAATAGGATGCCGTTTGGCTTAGTTAACGCCCCGTCAAATTTCATGCGTATGATTAATTTAGTATTGTCTAATGCTAGAGATATCGCCTCAGCATATATGGATGACATAATTATACCCTCTAATTCAATAGAAGACGGTTTGCTAAAACTAGAAACTGTACTAAAGTTGTTAGAAGGTGCAGGCTTAACTTTAAAATTAAGCAAATGCTATTTTTTTAGTGAGACTGTTGATTACTTGGGGTTTGAACTTAGTAAACAAGGCATTAAGCCGGGTTCCAAAAAAGTGGAAGCAGTTAGAGATTTTCCCCAACCCCATAACTTGCATACTGTTCGGCAATTTATCGGATTATGCAGTTTCTTTAGACGTTTTATTAAAAACTTCTCTATAATCGCTAAACCTCTTACAAGCCTTTTAAAAAAAGATTCAAGGTGGGTATGGGGATCTGATCAGATTTTAGCCTTTGATAATCTTAAAAGGGAACTGCTCCAAAAACCCATATTGATGCTGTATGACCCAAATGCCGAAACCGAACTGCATACAGATGCTAGCAAAGTAGGAATTGCTGGTATCCTTATGCAGCGCGGTGATGATAAATTACTTAGACCTGTTGCATACTATAGCCGTCAAACAACAATTGACGAACAACACATGACCGCTTACGAACTAGAAACTTTGGCCCTAATAGCGTCGCTACAAAAATTTCGCGTGTATTTGATCGGAATCAGTTTTAAAGTAATTACGGATTGTAACTCTCTACGGGCAACGTTCCTAAAAAAAGATTTGATTCCACGAGTGGCTAGATGGTGGATAGCTATGCAAGAATTCGACTTTTCTATTGAATATCGCCCGGGTAAAACGTTAGCTTATGTAGATGCACTAAGTAGAAATCCACCATCTAATCAAAAAACTACTGAAAATTCTGTACTAGTAATTTCCGAAACTGATTGGCTAACCACTGTGCAACAAGCTGATTCTGAAATACAGCGCAAAATTTCAATTTTGCAAGATCCAGAATCTGATAACGTTGTCGACGTTAGGAAAAATTTTGTATTGCGTAATAATAAACTATTCCGTATTACTGATCAGGGTGATAAGTGGGTAGTCCCAAAAGGCGTACGTTGGCAAATACTAAAACAATGTCACGACGACATTGGACATTTCGCTTTTGATAAAACCTTAGCAAAAGTAAAAGAAACATACTGGTTCAATAAAATGCGTCGCTTTGTACGAAAATATGTCGATTCGTGTTTAGAGTGCGCTTATACAAAATCTTCTTCAAATAGAAAACCCCCATTAAATCCGATTCCAAAAATAGATTCTCCGTTTGCGACGTTGCATGTAGATCATGTAGGTCCATTCGTTAAAAGCTCAAAGGGTAACACTCACTTATTAGTAATTATAGATGCTTATACCAAATTTATAATACTCAAAGCAGTAAGAAGTACCAAAACGTCCATAGTTATTGAAAAACTGAAGGAATATTTTAGTACTTTTGGCATACCAAAAAGATTAGTGTCAGATCGCGGTTCGTCATTTACGAGCAATAAGTTTGAAGAATTTGTTCATGGCTTATCCATTAAACATATTTTGAATGCCGTAGCGACACCTAGAGCTAACGGTCAAGTCGAACGGTATAACCGCACCTTATTAGACGCACTTACTGCTATGTGTATTGGTAAAGACGAAAAGAAATGGGATTTGAACGTTCATGATGTCCAGTGGGGATTGAATAATACCTATAATAAGAGCATAGGGACAACACCGGCACAAGCTCTCTTTGGAACAACTTTGACTGGTTTAACTGAGAGTAGGGTAAAATCTTTCTTAGGCAACGATATTGAAGTAAGTTCAAATAAATTAAGTGATATACGTGACAAAATTAACGAATACATTCAAGATTATCAACAAAAAACTAAAGTGAGGTACGATAAAAACACAGTACAACCTAAAAACTTTAATGTGGGAGACTTAGTAAGCATTGAGAGAGAGGTACAATCAGTAGGGCAAAGTCGTAAGCTAGTTCCAAAATTTCAAGGCCCATATCGTATCACTTCTGTGTTAGGGAATGACAGGTATCAGGTCGAAGACACCCCTATCACCCGGAAGGGTGGACGTAAATATAGTTCTGTAGTCGCCGTAGATAAAATTAAACCATGGCTTAGTTTTAATAGATCTAATGAAATTGATTCAAATAGTGATACAGACCTAGAAGATAAAGAAACTGACTAAGTGTATAATATCGGTACGGATGAAATTTAAAAATACATTATAATTATTCTAAGAATTTGTTTATTTGAAAGCTGATTGTTATATTAGTTATAATGAAGGTAAATTTGGTTTGTTTTATTAAATAAGTCATGTAATCGTTACATAAATGTTCAGAGCATAGACCAAAGCGTGTAGCATAAAGTAGTATTCAGCGCAGAAGCGGCCTGTTGCTATTTTAATAGTTAGTCAAATTTGGGCAGAAGTAACCCCAAGGTTACAGAATAGTACTCAGTGCAGAAGCGGCCTGTTACTATTTTTGTAAAGTAGTATTAAGTTCGGCAAAAGCGGTCATATGGTTGCACAATAGTATTCAGTGCAGAAGCGGCCTGTTACTATTAGATTTAAGTGGTTGTATATTGGGCAGAAGCGGCCCTATGTGCAAACTGGTATTCAGTGCAGAAGCGGCCTGATGCCATAATTAAGTATTCCAACAAATCGATATATTAATGTAAAAATAGTATTTCTGTGTCCAGACTATATATAGTTAATTATTATTGTCAAAGTTGTAAAATGAAAACAAATGTAATTAATAATGTGTTTCATGAAATTGTCTTTATGTGTAACATAAACCTTTATAACCAGTCTTCGGTAAATTCCATTACCCGAGGACGTGTAATGTTAGTCGGATGGCCGAAATGTTAACATCGTACATTAATTATAAACTATTTTACAATTATATACAAAGATAAATTAATTAAACTGTTTTATTTATAAATTAACTGTGTTTATGAATTCTTAGTTCTAATATTGTGAATATAAAATTTGTAATTGGTTGTAGTCATTTGACTTTCGGTTGAAGGTAGTTTATATAAACGGTCGGTATGTGAAAAATAACGACAGTTACTCTTTGATTTTTGCTGAATAATGTTATAAATATTAGTGTTAAGTTAAAACTGGGTGATCTCATAAGTGATTATTGTAAAATTGTGTTTAAATACTGTAATAATCTAAATAAAAATATTAAAAGTATTAAGTCTTTGCTTGGACACTAACAGTGATTTCGTCGAGTGCTAACATGAGTTTGAGTTTGAGTTTTATTTTTGCGACAAAAAGTACCTAGTGTCCTCCTCCAAGGTCTATCTAAATACCGAAATTCATCAAAATTTGTTCAGAACTTTATGCGTGACAAAATTACAAATAGACAAGTTTATTTTCACATGAATATTATTGTTGTCGTATCCGTCAATGGCCTCTTAGCGAAGAGTTTCGATCAACACCATAAGAAACTCTCACTAAGCAGTTGGATCAAGGGATACAGAAGGCAGTGTTGCTGAAGACGGCACGCATCGTGAGGAGGCTTCTCAGCCTGGAGCCCTAACTGCTGGAGGCCTGGGATTTACTGCTGCCAATGGAAAATACTATTTTTTATGTTTTGAAATGTTTTTATATTTTTTATTTGTAAATGTATATATTTAATGATTAATAATTTAATGTATATATTTGAAAATGTAATTAATAAGGAAAAAAATAAATAATAGATTAGTAAGTAAAGTAGGCATGAAATAAGAACATAGATTATTTATTTAATAAGGGACTTTAAACATAAAATACGCACGACGTACGCTCATTAGTTATTTCGATTTCAAAAACAATTTATTGACTTAGTTGAAATATCTATGGGACCAATCTGAAATTATATTAACCCCCGTTTCACTACCATAGTTTTCGAATTTTGCAAAATCTTGTCTTAGTGAGCAACTACCCCGTAAAAAGAACCCCCATGTAAAATTTTATATGTCTGTTATCTATATATTTTGACGAATTCAATCTTTAACTTGACTTGACTTAGTATGTAATATATTTGACATTGTTATTTAATATTATTTATAATTTTTTACTTATAATTTAATTTTTTTTTCTGCTAGTTTTTTATACGTAATTCCTTAATTTCCCATTTGACATGAAACATTTAATATTCGTGTGATTTTTTTTATTTCTTTAATGTTTACTTGTAACAGCTTCAGCCTTTGTTAACTGTGAATTCATGTATTCTTGCTTGATGTGTACACAAATATTAGGGTTTAACTAATTTTCGAAGTTTGTAATTTATTATTTAGTTATTTCATATCAGTTATTACCTGTCTTGTGTGCCATATGTAATACTTAAATAAATAAATAAATAAATATTACTTTATTTATTATAACAGACATTAAAAAACACTCAATTGCCTATTCTATCTAGTCCGTTTGGTAAAATAAATAACCTTATTTTCCATTCATCAATAAATTCAGAATACTGTAAATTTATTTATTACGAATATAAAGTACGTCGACCAAATAAATATCAATTGAATATTAAATTATTTCTGCTAAAGCTGATTCTTTATAGGATTATTACGCTATAATTTCATTGAAATGATATTTTATATTATATTCTGAATGATAAATATTGTATAAATTTTCTAATTAAGAAAAAAAAAATTAAATATGAAAAAAATTATTACAATTTATTAATCGCTAGCTTTTTCTCGCGGTTTCATTCACATTTATGGTAACTCCTTCGCCCTTGTGAATCGTCGCATGATGTAATACAGCCTATATAACCTTCCTTAAACAGGCTTTATAACTTAAAATGATATTAAAATCGGATTAGTAATTTCAGAGTCCATCTCCTACAAACAAACTAAGAAACAAATTTTACCTCTTTAAAATGTTAAATTTAAATTTCAAATTCAAAATATACACAATTCAAGTAAGCTTTTAAAGCGCCTTTGAACCGTCAAGTTACAAATTAGTCTTTTAAGTATAAAGCTACCACCGCTTCGGAAAGTAGATTCTACCGAGAAGAACAGGCCAGAAACTCGATAGGTACTCCTTTAAAATAAATTTGCACGAAGTGTATTCTCAATTTTTATATCCTGCTAGGAAATTAACAGATATTATGTCCACACATTTTTATATGTGTAATATGCTTTATTAATTAATAATTTCTTAACGTTTTAAATTTAGAAGGTGACAAATGTAAAATAGTTTGCGGGATCTTATTACAGATATTTTTTAAAAATTTGCCGTTTCATTTAAATTCATTGTTATTGTAATATGGAATAAAATATATTTATCGTTTATAGAACTGACAATAAAATACAAATTAAATAAAAATTTAATTGCACACCACATGACGGACTTTATTTTGAGGAAATAGCGTCTAAACATGTCATACCTATTCTTAGAAAATTAGTTTGAAAAGGAATATATCTTTTCCTACTATTTTGATAAAAGATAAAACGAATTTAATGCAGATTGGTGCATTATTTTTTTATAAAATTCCGCAGAAAGTGTTACAGTTTACCAAAAAGAAATTTAAAGTACATATTAAAAAATCCTTAGGAGCTAAAGCATATTATTCTGTTCAATATTATATAGATGATAAACATGTTTGGATTTAGTATAAGCTGGATTCACACAGGGTATTTAATATATTTGTAACTCATAAATGTATGTACCCATCGTATAACTTTTAAAAAGAGTAACTATCGAGTTTCTTGCCGGTTCTTCTCGGTAGACTCTACATTCCGAACCGGTGGTAAATTAGTTAATTAATTAGTGTTTAGTTTTCTATTGTTTTTGTATTGACGATTCAAAAGTGCTTGTACAAGCCTACTTGAATAAAGCATATTTTGATTTTGATTATCTAGTAATTATTTTTTCAAATATATGAGATAATTGCATATCACAGGAAATGTAACATACTTCAGCATTCTAAAGATTAAATTAAGATACTTTTTATAGTACTTATTACGCATTATCAGAATACATAAATATCTCCGAATTTGACATTTTGTGGGTTGACACATTATTGCTTATCAGCATCCATATATTAATTAAGGTTTCCTAGCATTAAACACCGAAGCATGATCAATCGATTCCATTAGTCAGTGCAAATGACGTTGAGAAATGGGGATCATTTCGACGCTTATGGTTTTGACTTAAGATCTGCAAAAACACCTTGCTTTGACTTAACAAATTTCTTTTCAATAGTAACAGCCTGTAAACGTCCCACTGCTAGGCAAAGGCCTTATTTCCTGTTAAGAAGAAGGTTTTAGAGCTTAATCCATCACGCTGCTCCACTGCGGGTTGGTGGTTAAACATGCGTCAGAATTTTTCTGGGCACATGTTTCGTTAAGATGTTCACCGCCGAGCACGTAATAAATGTAAACACAAATTTAAAATTGTAAGTAAAGGGTGATCGCTATAGATTAAAAAATATTTCTTGCCACAGATAATATTGAAAACACAAAATTCACTCAAATGGACTTTACAATACTCCCGCCCGCATCGTATGAAAACGCGCAACCCGCATCGTATGAAAACTCTCGTAAAATTCCTTTGTAGTTAAAAGCTATTGTAGCGCCAACCCGCAGTGTGTTGAGATAAATCTTGATATTTTGCAACAATAAAAACATCTGTCATAAATGATCTGGTTTAAGGTCTTATACTGTTGAAATAAAATTTAAATTCCATTTCATATATTCAGTCTGCCTCCGAAGTAAGATATGTCCATACACTAAAGAGTGAATTACATTTAGACGCTGATAAGCAATACTGTGTCAAGCCACACGGACTTCGTTTTGAAAAAATGGCGTCTAAAGATGTCAAACCTATTCTTAATAAATTAGTTTGAAGACGTATATATTTATCTTTTCTTTTCTATTTTGATAAAATGTATATTAAATCTAAAGCAGATAGATTTATTTAATGTGTTATCTAATAATATTTTTTTAAATATTAGAGATTATTTTATAAATTACAAAATATGGAACGAACCTGAAATTCGAAACATTTAGTTAAGAAACTTTTTTTCCATACTTATTTAGTTTAGATGACTTGAAATTTTTTTTGAATAATGTTATATAGGTGAAATAGTATTAAAATACATCACTATGTCAAAATTTGACTTTTTGTGGGTTGACACATTATTGCTTATCAGCATCCATTTGTAAGTTTGACTTTTGTAATTGTAATAAAACAACTCTGTAACCAGCTGTGGCTTCAAAAATAAAGGCACTGACAGTGAGTTATATAACATATATAACTCACTGTCAGTACCTTTATAACATATATAACTCATTGTCAGTATATAGTTAGTTATGAGGTGTAAATTAATGAATAACAAGTTATGCAAATCTTTATGGAAGTTCGACTAAGTAAAACGCTTAAGTTGATTCTCGGCTAATGTTGTTAAGAATAACATTTTTGTGGTTTGAGAAAGTGTTTCAATACATAATAATGAGTCGAATTGTCTGATTTTTAAATGTCTTGATAGCTATAGTTTTCAACAATTAGCCCCGTTTTGGGTTTTACGATTTATCAAGAAAAAATTAAATCTTGAGTAATATAATAAATAAAGAGCGTAAATTGTATGCAAAAAGAAAAATCTAGACCACTGAAACTAAAATATACTAAAAATTTTGTATCATTTGAAAGGTACGTTATTCTAGATGGCCATAGGCTATATTTTATAACGCGCAGTTTGTAGATGGCTTAGTAGATCTTAATGTAGTTTACTAGTAACCCATCGCGGTTTTAATCGTATTTATGGTTACTGCTTCGTTCCCATGAGTAAGAGCGTGATGTAATACAGCCGTTAACCTCCCTCAATAAACGGGCTATCCAACGCAAATAGAAATTTTCAAATTGGATCAATAATTACAGAGATTACCCCCTTCATACAAACTTACAAACATTTTTTATAGTATTAGCATAGACAAATATGTGTGTATCATTTAAAAAAAAATACGCAAGCGAAGTAGCGAACAAAGGCGAGTGGCGAATAAAATATATCCTTAATGAAAATGCAAAAATCGTATTGCTTTCACGATATTCCTAATTCAAACATAAAATATTGGATGAGTACTGAAGTTAATATTTTACGTTCACTTAAATACAGTTTGGATAAGAGCCAATTCCATGAACCGATTTAAATCCTATCAGTTTATAACACTCGATAACTGGAAGCTATCTCTGGCTATTATTATCTACTAGCTGTGTCCCGCTGTTCCACGCGCGTTAATTTGATGATAAATTATATATAATTTTGTTATCGCATAACCCTCTTCTTTATTTATTATTTAATAAATTAATAAAAAAATTAAAATAAAAGTATCCTAAGTTACTCCTTAAAACATTAGTTATCTGTGAGAGAAGCTCCCGTCACGACACAGGACAGACAGACAAACAAAAATTGTTTAAATTGTGTTTTTGATGAGAGTACTGTACATACTTTCTATTATATTTTTAGATAATGATTTCGACTATTTAACGAATTTAAGGAAAACGTTAAACTGTTTTGTTTTTACGCACTCTATAAAAATTAACTGCTTAAAATATGTTTATTTACAGTTTGAGTAAAGTAAAGTAACAGCCTGTAAATGTCCCACGGATTGATATGTACATGTGTCAGAATTTCACCCGGCACATGCAGGTTTCCTCACGATGTTTTCCTTCATCGCCGAGCTCGAGATGAATTTGAATACAAATTTAGAACTTGAAAACTCAGTGGTGTTTTAATACGCGATCATCGGTAGGATCGACGTATTCTAACCACTTAGCCATCTCATCTCTTATTTATTTCTTTTTATTCATAGTATGATATTCGAAAATTTTAAAAATAAATCAAATCAGAAGTGAAATAAAATACATACAAAAAATACGTTCGTTAAATTCGCCCGGTATTTTAAATGAAAACTCAGCTAACTAGACTTTTATCACGATCTGGAATATTCAAGCTCCACTGGCTCAAGAGTTTAAGGCCAGCTTATTATTCTTTAAGCATTCCCGTTCACTGTTAAGCGAAAACCGAAGTAGAACAAACTGTTTTGAAAGCCGCGGTTTTAAAAAGACGGCGTAAATACAACTTGAGCATAAAACGCTGCTTTATAGAATATTTCATGGGTAATTTATTACCGTTTATTTAGAAGAAATAAAAAAAAAATACTTATACCTGGCAACTGTCAAACAGCTTGACGTTTTTTACTTTTTCGTCATTTAATTAAATATAAATATATAATATTTACACGTAAAATAAAAGCTGAAAGATCATAAAATGTCGAATACACATATAAATAAGTAAAATAAAAAATGCCAGAGGACGATCCGCACGACTAATATCTAAGGTTATCTCGTCCGGCTCCGAATCGCAATCGTCGCAGTCAGATGATGAATACAGAATTCCGCTATCTACTGCGGAGTCGGAGACACACGAGGCCGACTCGCCGGCAAGAAGACCTAAACACCGACGAGCCGTACTCCCGCCACAGGATGGCTTGGAGCTACAGGGGCAGCGCGCTTCCGCAAGGACTCCCGCCACCGATGCTGCAGTGCGTCGCATGAGATAGTCTCAGAACAAAAATATTTAAATAAATTCAAATGTTGAATGTATGCCTCAATTTAGAACGATTGCACAAAGGTTAATTATTTTTTTGTTTGTAATTGGGACATTTGTATGAAAGAAAATGTTTGAAAAACCTCAAAGAAAAATGAAAAACTATATAAAAAGTTAGATAGTCTTAATTAGTCCGGCGCCGTTAGTAAAAAGAAAAAAATGTCGCCTTGCAATTAATGGGCCATAAATATTAGGATGGTATGTGTATATAAAACATTAAAATTGAGTTTAGCTGTAGCCCATTGACTATGCTCGTATACGGCTGACTCGAGCAGGGCAGTACCTCACTCTCACAGGAGATCAGCGTAAAGTAGCTAATATAGCCGCATTTCGGTGAGTGAGAGAGACGGAAGTCTCACCTCCTCCCCTTTCCTTACTTCCTATACCCGTTCATCCCTTATTCTTCTTCTGGTGCTGCAAATATCCATGGGCTGTGATCATCACATAACATCAGGGGTTCCGTTTATTTGCCAGAATTTTTTATATTAAATCAATATAGACTGACCCGACAAACGTTTTGTTATAGTTATCGATGAAAAAGGTTTAAATTATAAAATTGAAAATAGGGGTTGGTGATAAAAATTTAGGGTTGTATGCATTTTT
The DNA here is from genome assembly GCA_037950945.1 of Hypolimnas misippus. Classification (NCBI taxonomy): domain Eukaryota; kingdom Metazoa; phylum Arthropoda; class Insecta; order Lepidoptera; family Nymphalidae; genus Hypolimnas; species Hypolimnas misippus. The sequence goes on along the minus strand of JBBEEQ010000024.1, from coordinate 12,574,602 downwards.
AATGCAACATTATAGAAAAATAAAAACAAAAAAAGTTGTCTAAAAACTAAAAAAATATATTAAAGGTGAACAACCTTTATCACTTATATGTATATAAAATTATAAAAATCAGTAAATCCGTTTCGGAGGAGAAAGGTAACTAAAATTCTGACACGAGGATTTTATATATACGAGTAAGATTTTAATTTTTTTTGTCTAAAGTAGGTTGATACAATTTTACAGCACGGTGACTTATGAACTGTTATTAATTCGTCCTTTAAAGTAAAAATAAGTATAGTAACAGCCTGTAAATATCCCACTGCTGGGCAAAGGCCTCCTCTCCTATTAAGGAGAAGTTTTAGAGCTTAATCCACCACGCTGATATACATGTCTCAGAATTTCCTCACCGAGCTCGAGATGAATTTAAACACTAATTTAGCACTTGAAAAACCAGCTAGCCAGGTTTTGAACCCACGATCATCGGTCGAGATCTACGTGTTCTAACCGCTAGGCCATCTCGGCTCCTTATTCGTCCTTTTATTCATGGTTATTTTCCAAGTGTAGCCATACATTTATTATTGTTCACAGATCCATTTAACAACGTTCCCCGGCTTATCATAGCCACCGCAAACAGCTATCCATCTTGTCTTTCAAGACAACTTTGAATTTAATTCGCTAAACAATGTAATATTCAAAATGCAATAAATCAGGGGAAAATGTGGTAACGAGATTAGTGGGAGAATTAAATGCATAATATATACAGTTTGAAATATTCTTGTATTTTCCGCAATAATACCTTAAAAATAGTCACAAAATGGATGCCGTATGAGGCAAAGTAACTTTAAAAATGTGAAAAAATATTAAATTCTATTTTAAATACAAATATATTAATTTTATGTTTGTTAAGAGAAAAACGTAAAATATAAAAGACTCGTGCAAGAGTATCATTTCACAATTTCAATAATAAGATTAAGCTCGCAAACAATATGAAACGAACGACTTGATTTTACATATAATGTATTTTAAGTCGTCTACCATCCTTACCTATTTTTTATGTTTGTTAGATACAAAATACTAATATTATAAAGGTGAAGAGTTTGTTTGTTTTAATGCTCTAATCTTAGGAAGTACTGATTCGAATTGAAAAATTATTTTTGTGTTAAATAGTTTATTTATTGAGGAAGGTTATATGCTATACTAGCTGTGCCCGCGACTTCGTTCGCGTGGATTACAGATTGCTCGGCATGTCTCCTGCAAAGCAAGGTTATAATAGTCTGCGGTGCTGCTCAAGAAAGGAGCTTCTTACTTGAGATTTGGGAACTTTCTGGTTGTATTTATAAGCAGACTTTAGAGACTCAGATACGGTATTCCTCCACGGTTTTCACCATAAATGTTGAAGAAAAGTGTTTTATGCTAGTCTTTAAAATTTTGACTGTATAACAGTATGTTCCCGCCGAGGTTCTCGTTGTATTATATATCGGGTGACTTTTTTAACTGGGCTTGATAGGCCGTATCCGGAACTTTAAGGAATCGCGAAAAATACTTAAAGGAGTCTCGTGTCCGATTTTGAGAAATCTAAAACTGCATCATAAGTTTTTTTGATTTCATGATTCTCCTGGCCAGGAATTGAACCCACTAATTAAAAAAAAAGAACACATTCTGTATTATTGCACCACCTACCTAATAGTGTCACTTGTAAGAATCAACTTTTGGAAAGTAATAGTAAGAGACAAATTAAAGGAAAAGATTTATTTTTTAACAAAATAACATGAAATCTATACATAAATTAGAAGTTGAGTAATCGATTCTATATATATCAAATATACATAATTAAATATGTGGGTTAAATCATGACTCCCGGTAAGTTTAGACAAAAAGTCTGCTTAAATTACTTCGAACGATTTTATTTGCATCAAAATGCTAGTCACCTACTAAAGTAAGGAAGAATGTAAAGAATACAATCAAAAATATATAAAATGAATAACTCACAGTAACTTCTTTTATGTTTGTCTATTTTTTCTATGTGAGTTATACAAAGTTGATAGAATGTGACGTTTGTTTTGGTCCCCGTCACCTACTCCGTTACCTAAGTAGGTTTAGATAATTCCTAAAAAGATGAATCAATTTATTGAAAATCTATATTTCACTGGACTCGGCTATTGTACTCACCCGCTATTAGCGTTACAACATCCCGTTATAATTTTAAAATTTCACTTTTAGGTATGATCGTTTTTTTGAAGAATTAGAAAAGATTTAATTAATGTATGAATTTGATAGTATTTTTTAAAAAATTTGCCCTTTTTTTTGTTACAGTTAACTATATACTAATACCTCTCTGAAGTTGATTCTTATAATATGTGACAGTATCAGATGATACAATCATACAGAATGTTAATTTTTTCCAAAATCAACGTGTTCGTTTTTGGCTAGGAGAACTTATTTTTCAAAAAACTAATGATATAGTTTTAGTTTTTATTAAAATCGGCTCTGTTACTCCTTTAATTATTTTTCGCTATTGCTTACAGTTTCGGATTTTTTCTATCATATCCTGTTAAAAAATAACCCAGTAAATATATTATTTTCCAAATTATTATATTTATATAATATAGATATATCTTCCCTATTTGAATTAGATTTTGTTCACTATTTCATTGGTTTCAATTTTGTTCCCTATTCGGTCCAGCTGTTTTAGATATTAGCCGTAACAAACTGAGTGACAGATAGACGGACAGAAATTTTAAAGTTATTAATTTTGCTGTCAGTACCTACCGTGTATACTTTCATATGCATTAATTTAAAATTACAAACGGACACATCAATTATATTTTTTAGACGCAATACTGAATATTGATAATCACAATATTAATTCAGATCAGGAGGTTGCGACTGCCTTTGAAAATTTCTTTTCAAACATTCCAGTTTCTACAACGAACTCCTTAATCTCCTCAACCAGCGTTGCTGAATCATTATTAAAAGAAAACGTTGATAGTTGTTACATAAATTTTAATTTCACTCCTGTAAACCCCAAAGATATAATAAAGACGTTTAAAACACTAGACATTAAGAAAACTGCCGATCTTTGGGGTATGTCAGTAAAAGTAGTGAATTCTATAATTGACACGATTGCACCTCATCTTACAATTATATTTAACAAATGCGTTGAATGTGGCGTGTTTCCTGACCTGATGAAACATAGTAAAATTATACCTATATTTAAATCGGGAAGTACTTCAGACCCTAATAACTTTAGGCCAATTTCTGTACTGCCTACTCTCAGTAAAATTTTTGAAAAAATCATACTTAACCAAATGTTGTCTCATTTTACTAATAACAAGCTACTACATGACAAACAATTTGGTTTTACTAAGGGTCGGTCGACAACAGATGCAGGCGTTGAACTAATTAAGAATATATTTGAGGCCTGGGAGGAGTCACATAATGCTCTTGGTATTTTTTGTGACTTATCTAAGGCCTTCGATTGTGTTCAACACTCAACACTGGTCAGCAAACTACGCCATTATGGTATCAGAGGAACTGTACTCGACCTTCTAATGTCGTATTTAAGTGAAAGAATTCAGAAGGTCGACGTCAATGGCAAGAGATCTCCTGGGGCTATACTAAATATGGGAGTCCCTCAAGGTTCTATTCTTGGGCCATTTCTTTTCCTCATCTACATAAATGATCTGCCCTATCTAATAGAAAAGAAACATAAGATTGTATTGTTTGCTGATGACACTTCACTGTTATTTAAAGTGAGACGTAACTCATCCACATATGACGAAGTAAACAATGCTCTCTCTGATGTTGTACATTGGTTTAGTATTAATAATTTAATGTTAAATTGTAATAAAACTAAATGTATAAAATTTACAACGCCCAATGTTAAAAATGTACAAGCCTCCGTATTTATAAATGGAGAAACGTTGGAACCGGTGGAAACTACAGTATTTCTTGGTATCACTGTAGATTCCAAACTACAATGGGGCCCCCATATTGAAAGGTTAGCGAATAGACTTAGCTCTGCAGTTTTTGCTATTAAAAAGATTAGAAAATTAACAGATGTTGAAACGGCACGCTTAGTTTATTTCAGCTATTTCCATAGTATAATGTCGTATGGCATACTACTATGGGGACATGCCGCCGATATTAGTACAATATCTGTTCTGCAGAAAAGAGCTGTTCGCGCAATTTATAACCTTGGCCATAAAGAATCTTTAAGAGAAAAATTTAAAGAAATTAACATATTGACTGTTACTTCTCAATTCATTCTTGAAAATGTAATGTATGTACATAGAAACATTAACACATTTAAAAAAAATTGTGATATCCATCATATCAATACGAGGAACAAGGACAAACTCATTGTACCTGCTACTCGACTACGTCGAGTAAGTAATTCTTTTGTTGGGAGATGTATACGATTTTACAACAGGATCCCAGAAAACGTTCAAAATGCGTCTATAGCAAAGTTCAAAAAAATTGTAAAGAAACGTTTGTGTGTTAGAGGTTACTATAATATTAAAGATTTCATAGATGATGACACACCTTGGGAATAATGCGATCGCTTCCAGGCTTTCTCAAAATATTTAACGTATTGTAACCAATCTTGACGTTGTTAAAAAAAAAAACTAACAAAAAAAAAAAAAGTCCCGCTGAGTTTCTTTCGCGGTTTCTTCTCAGGCCTGAGGTTATACTTTTCCGAAACCGTGGTAGATTCATTTTCTTGACGTTCAAAAAGAGAATGTAAATTCCTATTTTGAATAAAAATATTTTGATTTTGATTTTGATTTTGATTTTGATTTTGATATGATAAGCAATACTGAGTCAAGCCACACGGACTTCGTTTTGAGAAAATGGCGTCTAAAGATGTCAAACCTATTCTTAATAAATTAGTTTGAACACCTATATATTCATCTTTTTTTTCTATTTTGATAAAATGTACATTGAATCAAAAGCAGATAGATTTATTTAATATGCTATATAATAATAAGTTTTTAAATATTTGAGATTATTTTATAAATTTCAAAATATGGAACGCACCTGAAATACGAAACATTTAGTTAAGAAACTTTTTTCCATACTTATTTAGTTTAGATGACTTTAAATTTGTTTGGATAATGTTAAATAGGTGACGTAGTATCAATATACATCAATATCTTAAAATTTGACTTTTTGTGGGTTGACACATTATTGCTTATCAGCATCCATTTATATGTATAGATGTATAGATGTATAACCTTCCCTTTTAAAATCAGAAATTGTTCACTATTTTATTGGGTTCTACAATATTTTGTTATCGCGATTACGCAATAACAAAGTATTAAGAGAATTATCTCCTTTTTACTTATTCATTAAAATAAATATATTTTTTTAATAAAAGTAGACTAAGTTAATCCTTTTAATATTAGCTAGGTATAGGGGCTGATCATTAATCAAGTAATGTTTTTAAGAACTTTTTAGACTTTGTGATATTTCGTAATTTTTTTTCTTCCATCTCCTCTCCCTCCTCTGGGCCTCACGTGATTAATGGACATCCCCTAACTGCAAGTGAAAGTCCCATCAAATTTGATTCAGCTGTTTCAGAGATTAGTTGTAGGAAACAGACTGACAGACAGAAAATTAAAAAATTGGATTTTTTGATGTGAGTACTGTATATACTTTCATGCATTTAGTGAAAAATACAAAATAATGTTCGATGTGAACTTTTAAATTTACATAACTTTTTTTATTTATGAAACGATTGAAATGAAACAATCACTAAATGTTAAGTGAAGCTTACCACAATATATTAGTGAAAACCGCATCTAAATCGGATAAGCCGTTTCTGAGATTAGCGTGCACAAACGCACAGATAAACAGACAAACAGACAAACAGACAAACAGACAAACAGACAAACAGACAAACAGACAAACAGACAAACAGACAAACAGATAAGAATTCTAAAAATGTTTGTTTTGGGTTCTATTGCGTTGGTATAGGCCCCCAGTAAGATTTTTTTTCATATATCTTCCATGTACAGACAGCGACCCGCTAGAATTTTATTATTAGTATAGATTACATCACGCTGCGACTCATAGAAGCGAAGTAATCATAAACGCGAGTGAAACCGCCAGGGGCAGCTAGTCATCTATAAAAATGTAACTATTATTTCGATTAATACAAAAAATATATGGATGCTGATAATTAATAATGTGTCAACCCATAAAACGTCAAATTCGGAGATATTGATGTATTTTGATACAGCCTATTTAACATTATTTAAAAAAATTCAAGTCATCTAAACAATATAGGTGAGGAAAAAAGTTTCTATATGATATGTATTTATTTTCAAGTGCGTTCAGTATTTTGCAAATTATACAATAGTCTTAAATATTTGAAAAATTATTATTAGATAACAAATTAAATTATCAATCTGCTATTAAATCATTATACTTTTTATCAAAATAAAAAAGAAAAGGATATACATATATGTACGTCATCTAACAAATTTAATAGGTTTGACATCTTTAGACGCCATTTTCTCAAAATGAAGTCCGTGTGGGTTGACACAGTATTGCTTATCAGCGTCCATATATTTCTAAAATTAATGAAATATGTGAGGATATTTACGTTATATTGACTCCCTCTAGATCCGTCTGACGTTTTATCCGAGTATAATGGTTATTAAGTATGCAGAAATTGAAGACAATTTAGTATAATGTTCCACAATAATTAATAGAAACTAATGGTCACCTTGCGATCGGAATTAGACGGTAGTTCATTAAATTTTCAACCGATTTTAAGATTGACCACAGATAATCTACTTTCAATTTAACCACTGACTTTAGCAATAAACAAAACAGTATATACGCGTGTGTGTGACAAATACATGGTAGTGTGTATGTGTGTGTGTGTGTGTGTGTGTGTGTTTTATTGATTTAACGATTTTTTTTGTTAAAAAAAAATAGTATTCCTTTCTCCTTCTCTATATAAACTAGAAGTGTGTGAATTTTCATACTTCTCCATCTGCGCAATTTTCGTAAAAAGTGGTACAAAGTTTTTGTTTCACGTATTAATATATATATACAAGTATATATAGAGTTGATAAAGATAAATGAGAAAATTATTGATTTATTGCTAATCACTTAAAGTTTCGTTTTAAGTTACCATTAATTTTCGCGTAATCTGTTTGTCGCGTTCCGTTCCTTGAAAGCTTAATCTACATTTTAATATCATATTTAATATAACGAGTCTTATCGCGATAACTAATGGTAGTAATACCTTTTTATTGCCCGACGTTTCGATGAAGTTGCATCCGTCGTGGTCACGAGCTGACTGATGATTTTTTGTTTGAAAATCTATTTTATGTCCTATTGGTCCCAAAGAATTTTCATCAAAGTCCGTTTGGTAGTTACTGAAACGAATTGACCTATTTTGCTTTTGAAGATCAGTTCCCATAACGTTGTCTTAGATTTTCGCGATTATTACTCATTGAAAAAAACTATTCCAATGAGGTCACGGGTAGAGCCTACCCGGAAACGAACGCTGTAAAATGCTCGAAACGTCGGGATGATAAAAATAGTTAATAAACGCGTTTTAAATCCGTTTAAAATAGTTTTATTTCAAAGATCCATTTTTTATAAAGTCTTGTATTACAAAAATATTTTTGTATTGCAGGTTTTAAACTCTTACCTATCGAGCTCAAGGTACTTTGCCAATTAGGGAATGCGTCGGAAAAACCGCAGAGCTGGATAAATGATCCATACCGTCAAAGAGTTCGTTTTGCACTGGCGATACTTTTTTAAACAGTTGAAAATTTATTTTCAGTTGAGCGGAAATTACACTTGGGATATTTTACTGGCAACCGTTATATAGGTTATTTCAGGTATAAACGCAATAATAAACAATTTATGTAAATCTTATTTATGTAAAACTTACAAGTGTACTTCTCGCCTTAAGTTACTGCTACTGAGCGGATTTTGATCGTGTTAAATTTATAGTTTCTTAACAATATTCTTGATTTTTGAGACACATTCCATATCTTAGATTTCTTTATATTGTCTAGAATTTGCGATTTCCTATCGGCCGACTATAATTAGAACACTTTGTCTCTAAATGGAAAAAAATAAAAATATTAGATGAATATATAATGTCCACATCTAATTTAATCTTTTGGAATTCCCTCATAATACTCATAACTGGATTTAATATTGTCTCGAAAGACAGCAAATCGTCTAATGACCTTCTGAAAACAAATTACGATCTAAGAAAAAATATTTCATTAATATCCTGAAGCTGGCGTCTTCAGTCAGCGTCTATAAAAATTCCATAATAATGACTTTTATGCATTACGAGAATATAATAAAATCGTTTCATTGATATAATCGTTCTCAAGGGTCTGCAGTACGAAAAACAAAAAATTACATAAGTTCCGTACGATTTTTCGGATGATTCACTTTGTCCACCCTAAAGTATATTAAGACGGATAATCGGAAAACGCATGTCCGTTTATCTACCCCGTCCGGGGTGGATAATAATTATCCGACTTTTCAAACATTTGTTCATACAAACCTTGCCTTGACAATTACCAATATAACAAAAATTGTATGCATATTGTAGAACTGCACATTTGTAGTATAATATTTATTTTATTTATCTATTTTCAATACTATTTGATCTTCTGTTCTTTTATGTAATTAATTACTTACCTCTTATCATAATATAGTACACTTCCACTTATAATTTCTTATTTCTTATATTGGTTAAGCCGAGCCGGTTGCCAGTAAGAGCTATTCTTTTAGCGATAAGGTCGCCGATTGTATACTATATATTTTGTCTCTATGTTATTCCTTTGTAAGTTTTGATGTGTAATAAAGTATATTTCATTCATTCATTCAGTTAATAAGTCAAATAGGGCATACATTCAGCAAATGATTTTCACTTATATCGAGAGTTACGCTCGAAGATACTACGAAGGATATGGTCCGGAAAAAGATTATCCCGAAAAGAATTCGAGCAACCGACATAGCCCACAGAGCTAGTTCCCTGAAGTGGCAGTGGGTTGGTCATGTCTGTTAAAGGACCGCTTATCGCTGGAGCAGATAAATCCTTAAGTACAGACCATGAATTCGCAAGTATAGCGTGGGACACCTCACAGCCAGATAGTCCATGACTTGAGAAAGACAGCAGGAGACGGTAAGTGGAAGTTGAAGAACTGGAGGCGCAGTTTGAGAGAGTTATGTCTAGCCGTGGACTATAAATAGCTGATAGATAACTAAATAAATAAACGCATCACACTCAACGGCCCCCATTAAGATTGCGTGACCTTGTGTCGGGGCTCCGGAAACACTCACACACAGACCACGACAAACATCCGTATGGCCAATACAGATATTTGCCGTGAGCGGGGATCGAACCCGCGACCGTTAGCGCTTGAGTCATTTTCAGTGACCACTGTGCTAACATGTCTGTAATGGATGGATAGTTAGACGACGAGTTGGTGCAGTGTTTACCGCAACTGACTGAAGTCACTCGTTCGATCCTCGATCACGCCAAACGTCTGTATTGGATATCGGATGTTTTTAGACAAGTTGGCGCTTAGTTATTGCAACTGATTGAAGCGCTAAGTCTCTTCACATTATTTGGACGGTGATAAGCAATATTGTGTCAAGCCACACGGACTTCATTTTGAGAAAATGGCGTCTAAACATGTCAAACATATTCTTAACGAATATGTTTGAAGAAGTATATATCCATCTTCTCTTTTCTTTTTGAATAAAAGGTATAATTAATTAAAAGCAGATTGATATATTTAATATATTATCTAATAAAAGGTTTTTTAAATACTTTAGATTATTGTAAAAATTGCAAAATATGGAACGCACTTGGAAATCGAAGCAATTAATATGACTGGAATTTGTTTTGATAATGTTAAATAATACAGTATCAACATACATCAATATTTTCGAATTTGACTTTTTGTGGGTTGACACATTATTGCTTATCCATTTATGCTGTATATGTAAACTTACACTAGTCAAGCATTCAATATAAGCTCCAAATGATTTAACGGTTAATTTAGTTCCACCAACCGGTGTAATTGCTATCACATATCGTGTTCACGGAAGCCTAATTGAAATAGCACACCGGATGCTGTGATTTGTTTCAAGTGTGCTATTAATACTTGTAGTTCAATTTGAAAATAATTGTCATCGTAATTAATTGATTGCTTAAATTATTTCAAGTGTGCTATTAATACTTGTAGTTAAATTATGTGAATGATTTTCATCGTAATTATTACAATTATATTGAAATTGGCCTGTCAACAAATAAATCCTTTAATAGTTAAATAAGCTAAACAAAAGCATTACAAACTTTAAAATGATTTTCTTAGAAGCTAATTTTATTCTTTTACGAAGTTCTGAATCTGAAACCAACTTTATATTTTTGTATATTTAAAAGAACAATGTTCATGTAAATCCGGATAACAATTTGCATTCGAGTTTAAAATTCAACAATCGGACGTCCTAGATTTCGTCGTACTAATCTAGAATTCCGTTGGACTTTTGTTTTATTAAAAACAAGATGTTAGTTAACGAGACTTTTTAGAATTATTTTAAAGAATCAAAAAGCTGACTGCATAACAAGCCCATCTGCAGTCAACAGTATCGTATCAATATCAGTTTTGTGAGAATCGTTACGAAGCTACTTTACATCGTTATTTATGATAACATATATACTGATAAACACATTATCATCCTCTGCGTCGCGTAGTCGGGTAAAAAGGGAAACCGACTTTAAAAGCAAAATACGTAATTTCGTCGTGAATAACACACTTATTCCAGTTATTTTGATTTTAAAGCCAAACTCTTGAACAGATTTTAATGAAAATTATATGGGACTGATCTGGAAATGCACTTTTCACCAAAAAAAAAACTCACCAAAAAGGTCAAGCCGTTTTCGAGTAATCGGTGGATATACATAAAAAAGTCCTCGACTAACTAAGAACCTCCTTTTTTGGAAGTTGGTTAAAAACAAGTTAATAAGTAACTAGTTTTGTGATTTGATGAGATGAGAGTTTTGATTTGACTTTGGTTAATTTCTAAACGCCGTCGATGTTTGTAAATTATAATATTATTAAGTAAGTTGAATTAATCTAGTACTTTTAGAGAACTAGGATATAAAGAAAGGAATACGAGTGGGTGTTAGCCTTCCATCTCTCTGACTCACCGTACGAAACGTTATATATCTAGTTCACTGCGATTTTTAACGACAGTGCGGTACTGCCCAGGTCGTCCCAGCCTGTATACGAGCTCTAGTCAGTGGACCTAAAAGGACCTAGCTTATATATTTTTTTAACTTACCTGAATTTAAAATATCTATTAATATTTATTTATCACATTCCACATTCAATAAATCATGAATTTGTTTCTAAAATTTTAATCTAATCCATCACTGACAGAAACTTAATTTCGAATGTCCATATTTTAGCAAAAAGTTATGACTTTTCGTAATACGAATCAATTTTGGTGTTTTTATTCCAACTCTTGGGAATATAAATCAGTCCTTTATTACTTTTTGACGCTGTCATTCAGATCGTATGGTAATTTCGCATAGAAGTCTCTCTTCCTCTTAGTCTTTTGTTTGATGGAAATGTTTAATAGTTTTAGAAGCCACGGCTATTAAGGTTTTGGATGAAGTTTTATTTAGTGACGACCGCTCTGGTGTGGTGTACCTTTACGTACCGTTAACGCTGTAATTTGGATAAGTATTGGTTCTTAGATTTGGATGTTTATCCTTCTGGGTCTCACAACCGCGTCTCGGGGAGCACGTAAAACTGACGGTCCAGGTGTTATCACAATCACCCGATAATGATCGTTATTCTTGGTATGGAGATTGTTCTGGTCTAAATGGTTTCTGGATTTTCCTCAGGGGTTGCGTTGAATGGCAGTCGCTATGTGTAAAAATCAGTAACATGTCAATATCTGAACTAGAATAATAAGCAGACCCTGGTATAACCTTGAAAAATGCTAGGTGCATGATGATGATGAATTTTTTTTAGTTATTTGTTATTAACGATTCAATGATATTTTATAACTAATGATATGAACGTTTATATTGTAGATGTTAAAAATTTGTACCCATTGCCAACTTTGACAAGCTAGTAACTTAACTTGTAAGCCCAAATATACTCTGTTATACTCAGCCGTTAGCTGGTGGCTGAGCAACATCATCTGAAGTGGTCGACAAAATGGGCTATTTTGTTAAAATAGATAAAAATTTAACTGTTATGTTTATTTATTTACATTAAATGAATAGACGTGTTATATTCAAAATGAAAATCTATATTGATAGAAGAGGTCTCTGGGGCCCTCATCGATTGCGGGGCCCTGAGCAAGTACTCAGAGTGCCCAGTGGGAAAAAGGGGTCTGCTCACGAGCTGATAACATGTCCATAGTATATAATATAATTGCCATGATTACTGAAGTATATGGACCAAAGAAGTTAAATTTGAATATATTCCCGGTGAATACGAAATCGACTTTTTTAAATTCGTGTATCCGCAGTTAATTTTTAATCGACTTTCAAAAAAGGACGAGGTTCTCAATTCGTCGGTCTACTGGCAGCGACTTCAAAATGTTGTAGAGCATTGATATTTTTTGCTAATTAGTTTATTTGCACCTATCAAATTAGTTGTTGAAGTCGGTTCATTTTAATTTAGAAAATTTTATTTGTACGATAGTCATGAAAAATATCGCAATCTACATTAAGAATCAAATTCGTTTCAACAGAATTATTGATTTTTTTGTGTTTTTTTGGTATAATACTATTATATATTTTTGTGTATTACCTCACACTATTTTTTTTATCGAATCACACATGTTACATCCGATGGCTGAAATTCCACAGGCCAAAAATTTAAATTTTCGCTTCCGTTGATTTGTGGTCAGTGCTAGCCGCAATATTTGATCAATTCATCAATTTATTTAATCTCCGCGACTTATTATTGTAAAATTAAATCACATCGAAACTTCAAAATGATGAAATACCTCGGGAAATAAAATCGGTGCAATCATGCTTTTATTGGTATTGGGCAATTTATTGGCATTTCTCATTCGACAATTATTTTAGCTTGAATGGTGGGTCTTCATGGTGATGATTTGAGTTTACGGTGCATCAGCCATTAGTTCGCGACATCAAAGTCCGCGCATTCTTGACTTTAGCAATGATTTGTTGTTGATAAACATTAAACTTGATTGAATTTTACTGTTTTTTAGTTGTCAAAAGGTGACGAAAAGGACAAAAATCTCCAAATTAAACTCTAGGCGATTTTTTTGGAGGACGTGTAAAATTTAGAGTCTAATATCTTTATTTATTTGATTATCAAATAAATCAGCTACAAGAAGCAATAAAATAATATACATACATATATAATACCCGAAACCAAAAGACTTTTATGAACCCTTTACAAGTTACTCATTTACTTTCGTGTCTCAGTATTTAAAATATCACTGACAATATGTTATACTTACTTGACTTTAATGAAATTTGAATTAAAATGCTATACGTTTTTAGGTCGGCTTGTGAAACATCAATATAAACATTGGCTGTCACGCTGAGTGATGAATCGGTTTGGATTAGTAAATCTGCACCGTCCTGAACTCTGCTGTTAAAACGGATGTGTCGTATTTATCTTAACATATACATTTTTTATACATGGGGTTATACTCCGAGTTTCATCTGAATGGTGTTTTAAGTTAGACCAGCTTGACCAACTGGTTTTCCTAGAAGTGGATGACCTCGAAGTGGCCTAGGCTCAAACCCCGGCTAGCACCGCATAGTTATCAAGCTAAATATGTGTTTGAATTAATTTCGTGAAGCAAAACATCGTGAGGAAACCTGCATGGGCGGAAAAAATACTGATATATGTATATCCGCCAATCCACAGTGCACCAGCGTGGTCAATTAAGCTTTAAACCTTCTCTATGAAATGAAGTATTCTACTAATAGAAAGAAGACTAATCAGTAAACCCTTTCAAACCAATAAATACTCATCAAAATCAGTCAAGCCGTTTTCGTATAATCGGTGAATATATATAAAAAAATCCGCGAAGAATTCAGAACCTCCTTTTTGGGGAGTCGGTTGAAAACAATGAAAAAGTATCGTTGCGATAATAGGCATAGTCGAATCAAAATTGTAATTTTGAATCCGTACCCGTTCTAATGTCTCCGTATTCACTATACCGGGTAGAATAAGCGAATTACGCATATCGGTCCGTTAGTTTCTCACAATAATTTCGTTAGCGTTACCTAGTCTGAGACACTACGAGTATTTACATATTCATTGATATTCTACCGGGAATTTAGATCCTTAGAAGTAGCGTCAAATATAGTTTGAAACAATTTACTAAGTTTAAATTTAATAACAATATGTACTAATGTTTGTGTAATAAATAAAACTATATTAATATGGTTGAATTATATAGAAGTGTGTGGATTACGGAAAAAGAAACACTTTTGTACGATGTACGAGTATGATGTTTTCAGTGAGTCTTACGGGCTGTTATGGCGAAATTCGAAAATATAGGGAGAGAATAGGGAAAAATATTTGAAGAACTTTATATTATAATATAAAAAGTAGTTATATTATTTTTTTTATGTATGCCGATTTCCTAAGACTATTGCTATTTGGAGCACTACGGAAACTATATATGTACATATATGGCACATAAAAATATATATTTTTATTATTAAAAAATAATTATAATTTAAATTAACAGATAGGTTTTGATGTATTTTTATGCATAATTTACAAGAAAAAATATCATTCTGCCCGCCCTATTTATATTATAAACTATAACTAAATTTCGTATTCCTCCGTCCGCGCAATTTTCGTAAAATGGGATACAAAGTTGTTGCTTCACGTATTAATATATTATTAATACGTGAAGCAACAACTTTGACAAATAAATTTTATTTATATAGTCATTTAATTAAACTGTGTTTAAACTATCATTTCGCAGGAAGACTAGAAAAAAAATGTAACTTTAAAAGTACTTTCAGTAAACGTTCAGCATTCAATATAAAAGTGTTCTTTCAAACAATTCCAATCACAGAATAATTGGTTAATCAAGTTAACCGCAGCAGATAACCGTTCGCTTTGTAGTGCAAAGTGCACTTATTCAGAATAATCTTTGCTTCGAAAGTGCCCTCTTGATTAAAGGTCAGCTTTATACGGAAATGTGACTTTAGTCATGAAAGTGCGCCAGAAATTTCTTGTGCTTGATTCGTTTATCGGCTATTTTCGACAGACTTTGTGAAGGGAGTTCTGACTTCGTAGCGTGTTTTAATGTTTGTTACCTCATAAACGATATTAAAAATTGTTATTTTTTTTTGTCGAAAGTTCCATAGAATTATTCTCGAAATCGGCTTAAGAATTTCGTTTTAAAATCAAAATCACTGGAATTAATGTTTCATCCAAAAAATGCATTATTTTTTTTAAGAGTTAGTCATTAATTTCAATTTTTTACTTTTCCGTACGATTTTTTAAACATTTTCTTTTATACAAACCAGAACGATTAAAATTTAAATAAAACAGACTCAGCTAATTGGGTGCATTCTGAAGTGATGCGTTCCATACAATTGACATTTGATTTTTATTTACGTAAAGCGTCACTGGTCATGTGTTGGATATTTTACAATCGTTAGCAGAATCGATTTTTAAAAGTAAAAAAACTGGACTCAATATTTTTTAAATGATTTCGCATACATGGTATGTCTATACGAGCCTACGATATGTATAAGTTGATTGAACAGCTAGTATGAGGTCGGTTTTGGACACGGATTATATGTAAACTAATTGTCCTTTGCGGTTTCTCTCGCGTTTATGGTTACTGCTTCACTTTTATGAGTCATAGCGAGATGTAATATAGCCTATATACCTTCCTTCCTCAATAAATAAACTATCTATCCCAAAAATACATTTTGAATTTGAACCAATACTTTCTGAGATTAACGCGTTTGAACAAACAAACGAACTCTTAACAACTAAATCATTTTTAACAAACAAGCTTTATAATATTAGTATAGATTTTTTGTGTGTTCGACTTTTAATTAAGAACCTTCAAATAGGGGGTACTGTAAGTCTAACATATTAAATTCATTATACAAAAATATCAGATTTTTATATAAAATACATATGTAAATAGTAGAAATATATTTTCGGGCCAAGTATTCACGATGCGCGACGGACAAATTGAGTTTGAGTTTGAGCAGAATGTGATGTGGTAGACATATAGAATCCTCCATTTGAAGAACCTTAATTAAAAGCCGAACGCCCTGTTCATGTCTTTTTAAGAATATATAAAATTAATACAACATATTTATATTGGCAGACTAGTAACCGCAGTAGCCACTGCAACTGACTGAGGCGCTAATGTCACGGGTTCGATACCCGGTCATGAGAAACCTCTATATTATATTGGCTATACGGATTTTTGTCATGGTCTGGGTGTTTGTGTTAACTGTATTTCCAGACCCCAGACACAGGATCACGAGATCCTAATGAGGCCCGTTAAGTGTGATGCGTTTATTTATTTATATTTAACAAAGTTATTTTCTGTTACATGGCATGGTTTTATTGAGAGCAAGTATAATAACGATATATTATGGAGATAAAATGGCACGATGACAAACAAACGATAATACGACACGTTCACATTATACTTTAGAAGGTAAATCGATTTGGTATCGATTCAATTTATATTTAATATCGTAATAAAGATTCAGATTATGATATTGTTTTAAGACCCACGCATAACACTTATGTATAAAACCTTATTAGGTTGAAGATATATTCTGTTCGTGTCTATGTACCTATTAAGCTCCTTTTAAATGTACTTTAGGGTAATTACCCTAAATTTAGTTAAACTATCCTAAACAAAAAATGCTACATTTTAACAGTTGAAACATTAGTGACCATATCCACATATTGTACAAAATTCGATTGTTTAGTGCGATTACCAAGTCAACCTACTTATTTAAATCATAAAATATTTTTAATATTGATATAGTTACTATAAGACGTTGTTTGGTTCGCTAATTACGTAATAACTTAAGAAAAAACGTTCCTAAAGTAGAGACTGCATAAATTAACTGACATGGATTTCACAGATTTTTACGGTAAAAGAACTAAGTTGCGAGACTTGGTTTTTTTACAATGTTTTAATCTCATCTAAATATATTTCTACGTTATCATTTACAGCATATAGAATCATTGAATGCTATTGATGTATAATCAAAAATTTAATTACCATATCCAATATCAATATTAATGAAATTCTCTATATATTCTCATGAACAAACATTCATAAAATTGACAAATTAATTTCATATTATCTCGATTTTCAGTAATGAATGTATTCAGCAATTTTTCGACACAATATCCGTAACATGAAACAGATCATTGCACCTGAAAGTAATTATACACTAATAATTACGTATTTGCAGCCATTGGTTTCCTATTAAATATTTATTGGAACAGCGATTTCAGGATATCGTGTAATTTTAATGATTTAATGTAAATAGAGAATAAATAACGGTAAACGAAAAGGTTAATAAATAGAGGGTGATATATTTTAAATAACATCAAATAGGAGGTGGTTCTATGTATGTAGTTTTTTTTCTTTTTTTTTTTTATATTTATTCAATCGATTTTTTCGTCGATTGTAGACGGACTTGGGAATTATTTTTTTGTTTAAAAGGACATCTAGTAAATAACACGTAAAGTGTTTTTCTATTTGGCGCCGACTTCGAATGGTTTACTTGGCGCTAACTTCAAAATGTTGTAAAAAATATTTATGTTTAGTTTACGTCTTTGTTGTTTTGTTATTTATTTTTATGTTTATTTTTTTTTTATAAAAGTTTTTATTTATCAATCGACTTCAAGAAATTAGAGGTTCTAAATTTACAATGTGTCTTTTTTAAACGGTTGGACCTCATAATTCCATCGTTTATTCACCAATTAAAAAAATCTTTTTTTTTTTTTTGCTTGAATAGGGACACTAGTCTATACAAGATTGCTTTTAAACGAGCAGGCGGGATACCTGATATCAAGTCACCGCCCATGGACATTAGCAGCACCAGAGAAGCTACTAATGTGTACTAGCTTAAAAGGGTGAGGACTCAAGGAAATAGGACTTGACGAAAAGAATGGGGGAGTTAGGCTTCCGGCGTTTTCACTCACCATACAATATGCAGCTATGTTGGCTACTTCATATATGGACGGTGATTAGCAATACCACAGTATTGCTAATCACCGTCCATATATCAAGCCACACGGACTTCATTTTGAGAAAATGGCATCTAAAGATACCAAACTTATTCTTAACAAATATGTTTGAAGAAGTCTATATCCATCTTTTCTTTTCTTTTTGAATAAAAGGTATAATTAATTAAAAGCAGATTGATATGTTTAATATATTATCTAATAAAAAGTTTTTTAAATACTTTAGATTATTGTATAAATTGCAAAATATGGAACGCACTTGGATATCGAAACAATTAATCAAGAGACTTTTTTCCGTACTTATTTAGTTTATATGACTTCAAATTATTTTAAATAATGTTAAATAGGTGATGCAATATCAAAATACATCAATATCTCCAAATTTGACTATTTGTGGGTTGACACATTATTGCTTATCAGCATCCATATATTTTATATCAATATATGCAAAATTTCGCTGGAACTTCCTATTATTTAAACTCTGTGTTTTTTTTTTCTCAAAAAAAAAAAAAAATACACAAGTGAATTTTAATAAACGATAATAAGCTGAAGTGTCATAATTCAATCTCATAGGATCAAGTTTATAAAACTTTATTTTGTTCCAGTGCTCGTCCCGCGAGCGAAGATAACGCAAAATTTTTAAAGTATTACTCTCGAGTGTTGACTGAATTTGATAAATCAAGATAAACAGTGTCGACGTGTAATCTGAATATATTTCAACAGAAAATATTCCTTATTTACTTGATATACGTACAATAAATAATTTTGTTTGTAAAAACGCTCGTGAAACATAGCTTATGGAGGCATACATAGCTTATGGAGGCATCCATTCACCAATTAATTTCATAACGAGATTTAAAAAAAAGGAACAGACTTCAAAAACGAAATACGCTATGTCGTTAACTTGGAATCCTTAGTTCAGTTATTTTGATTTTTATAACCGAACTACTGAACCGATTTTGATGAAAATTATAGTTGACTAACGGGGATGTACCCTTTCAAACAAAAAAAAATGTAATATTATTATTGGGTAATCTGAAAACATACTAAAAAAGTTTTCGACGATCTGAGAACCATCTTATTTTGAAGCCGGTAAAATTTGACAATACAGAAGGCAGAAAATAACACACTCTACACCGCAAGTACCACCCGATTGTTTAGACAAAAAAGTGAGGGTCGACCGACAATTCCGTATTTTATAAATCCGAATTTTAAGGATGATACTTATTTAATCGTTTTTTTTTAAATAGTTTTTTACGAAAATTTAAAAATGAACACTAAATTTCTTAATTCTTATTTAAGGAAATCTGACAGAAATAGATACGTCTTGGAATCAATTATCAATATCTTGTTTTTTCAATGATTCAATGTGATCTTTTTTTTAGCATTTTGGATTCTACATTAAATGCGTCAATTTTTGAGATAACTTGCAGATTATGTGTAGTACATTTTTTTTTACTGTGAGTTCTCAAAGTATAGTGATGCAAAAGACAAAATCCTTTAAATTGAAATTAAAGTGACTTTTTTTCGCACATGATAGACTTAGAGCCCTGAAATTTTATTTATTTGATAAATACATTATTCAGCTTTAAGAAACAGTAACAACGATTGAGAAAGGTTTAAATTTGTAGCCATGACAGTCAGAAAACGATTTTTTGTCAACAGACTCGTTATGACCCTGGCCTGTATCCCATTTCAATTTAATCGTTAACTTTCGGGACATCCTGTATAAGGACAAAGGAATGTATATCAATAGGTATAACAACATTATTATACTTGTAGAACCTCGTTTGACTTGTAAGCCTAAAAAAATAAGATGATTGACATTACGATTTAAAAGACCGAAACAACTTACTTTTTCTATTATAGTTATGTTATTTTTGTGGCCGGTTACGAACCCTCTTTATAGTTGAGTTCATGAATAAAATATTTAAGATAAGGGAGAAAAATCATCTCCTCTATAAGCTTTGTTATACGAGTTTTTGAAGTAACATCGTAATGATTTTGTTCCAGTGAAATATTGTTTTTGATTACACCCAATTGGGGGAGATTTAGTGTTTTTTAAAAAGTAAGTAAAATACCATAGCCTTTGTGTGTTGTGACGCGTTGTACTAAAATTTGAATTCAAGGCACATTAAGATGCCATAAAGTATTTTTATAGCCCCGTGTTGGTCTTCTGTCGCAGCGGCTACTTTCTACAAACAATTTATACATAATATTGCCGCATTCTGGCAGCTTAATGCCTAATAAGACTTTAAAAGAGAGTAACAGTTTACAGAAGCAAAATACATATTTCATTTACTTCATACTTATTCCGCTTAATTTTTATTTTAACTACTGTATCGATTTTGATAAAAAATCTATGGGACCAATTTGAAAATATACCGCTACGAATTTGGCATCGCCTCCTTTTTTGGAAGTCGTATGAAAAGTAATAATCGCCCGACCACGACGCAGCGCTGTCGTTGCTCCAGCGCGGCGACATTTCTCCACCAAGAGTCTAATTTAAAAGCGCCTTTAAACTATTCTGTGGCTACTTCAGAACTACTTTAGAACTTATTTGCCTTTAACACCTTTAAAGAATCATTGCCAGACAGTTGAATGACATACGTTCACTTTACACTGAATGGTAGATCTCACACGTTCTCAAGTATCTTCAAAGATTTATCTGCAAAATTTAGAGGACTTGTTACGGTCGATTAGGATAGATTTATCTCAAGTCAATGTACTCGTCTACAAGCCATTTTATCCCTTTACAAATTCAGACTTTAAAAAATCTAGTTGAAAATACACTTATGAAAAAAAAAATCGTATAAAGGAATTGGGGACTTTTAGGCAAATGAGCAGCTGGGTCACCTGATGTACGCCCTCCGTGAACAATTAAACATTTACACCAGAGGAGCAAAGGCGTAACTAGCCTAAAAAGGTATGAATGTTGAAGGGAGATATGAAGTAAGTATAGGAATGGGGGAGGCGTTTAGTTGATAAAATAATAACTGTTATCTTTACTTTTAAATAGTGTATTAATTTCATATAGTAGTATATAATTTTCTGCCCAGAGATTGTTTGGAAGTGATTCCTAGTTCAGTAATATTCTTGTTGCAAAAAGTTTGTTTTAATTCTGTTTACATTACAGCAAGTGTACAAATAATGAATAAGAGCATTTTTTAATTATTCTGAAGTATCTTAAGACGTTGGTTAATTTTGAGAACTAATTTTTCGTCTTTTCTATGATTCAAAATCTTTACTTCAATGTATAAGCGATGTTATACCAAAAATACGTATAGTATAGTAATTAACAGCAGGTAAGAATACCTGCTGTTAATTAAGAAAGACATCAAGAGATCCGATATCTTCTCAAGATAATGGGTATGACAAATATGACAGTGTAAAACGATTTGTAGACAGTAACAATGACTAAGAGAACGATTAATAAGCATGAACACAACAATGACCTTCTAAATCCACTGAAGATTTGGAGTTAATACATGATTTATTATAATTACATACATTAGGCATACAAATATCTACATATGGTAATGTTTGGGTTTGTAAATATGAAAAACTTTCAAGCTTTTTCCTGTACTTTAAATTGATCGATTCAAATGCGTGATCAGTCTCAATCATAGTAACTATTCCCAAGAGAAGTTCACCACACTCCATATCCAATATCAATACTAAAGTTACGCGAACACCAGCCTTCGAATAATTGCAAGAAGCTATCCGCCGAGATTGCTTTATGTATCTCACAAGCACCGTAATGTCTTTGAATAGAACTCAAACAATCCTGAAGTGCCGCAGACGCCATGATCGATTCGATAAATTAGTGTCACCGGGTGTAGATCGGCGGTCAATTTGATGCAATCATCGTTTCTATTTGCGGCCGTTTCGTACGGAATGTCCTGTTCCAATTACATCGATTGCTCGCTGTGAGAGTTGCGGTGTAATCGCCGAATTTCAAAGTAAATTGGTGATAATTGATGAAATATTATTGGTGAAAAGACTTTTTAAGTAAAAGACAACAGAGTTTAAAAGCAAAACAGGTTAGGTAATTGGAGGATATATTTATTCTAGTTATTTTGATCTTTAAACCAGACTGAACTGTTTTTTATGGAAATTCCATGAGATCGACAGGAACATATGACATGAACACATGAGATAACAAAATCGTTCAAGCCATTTTGGAGTAATCGGTGAATATCCATGAAAAGTACCTGACGAATTGAGAACGTGTTCCTATTTTTGGAGTCGGTTAATATTGATTTAATAGTTTGGTTAATATATAGTAGAAGTATACATAACATTGAGATGTTCTTTTATGTTTTCTTTTAAAACTTCGTAAGTATTTAGCATATCAAAGGATGTTACAGCGGAAATTCGGTAGATTTTCACAAAATTACACCAATCAAAATTTTCCTCACGAGTTAACACGGCTCTTTATTTAGGGGCTCGTCTCGTTAAAACTTCGGTGCTTACGAGAACGCGGAGACTTCACTTGAAAATAATATTTATTTAATAAATAAATTGGAAAGAAAAACTGTCTTTAGTGGTTAACAAGTAAGGGTCAACGGTTTTTGGTTTTTTAAATTGAAATTTAAAAATACCAAATATTTAGAAAACCAAACGAGGTATCAGATGTGGTTGAAGACAATTATGATATTTTTTAAATTTAATTATTTAATTTAGAATAAATCACTAATGGTTCGTATGTACCTGCCGTAGATAATTTAATATTATTTATAATTAATCAATCAGTCTTTAAAGGCGCTCCCTCTCAGAAAACATCATTACATCAGTGTGTAAGCAAAACTGAGTATAAGGTTAGAATTACATTTGTAAGTTTTGTGCTCGTAACTGATATAAAACATCTTTGTAACCCGGTAACAGTTAACAAGGTAAACTTACAAAACCTGTGACCACAAAAAGTAAACTGACAGTAAATACTTTCAGGTGTAAAGTAACTTATGTAAATTTTTATGGAAGTAAAGTAAAGAAACAGCCCATAAATGTCCCATTACTGGGCAAAGGCTTTCCCTTCCATTAAGGAGCAACTTTTGAGCTCAATCCACCACGCTGCTCCACTAAGGGTTGGCACATGTAGATTTCCTTACGATGTTCTCCTTCACCCCCAAGATTGAGAAGAATTTAAACACAAATTTTGCACTTGAAAACTCAGTGATGCTAGGCGGTGTTTCAAATCTCAATCATCGGTTGAGATCGACATGTTCTAATCACTAGGCCATCTCTGCTCATATTTGCTATATGGAAGCCTGAGAGCAAAACATATAAAAAAAATTCTGGACTAACAGTGCGTAGTACTATAGTATATAGTATATAATATGTAACTCCGTGATACCAATGTTAAACATCAAAATGCACCAAATAATAAGACGGCTTTGACAAAATAAAAAGCTTGTCATGTTGTCAATTCGATTCTTTGATTTGTGGCTCTTAGTTGTGCCAATTATGCACATATTAATGTCACGTGGAGTTGTCAGGTTGTAATGTAATGCTCAAAATCAATCTTAAATTGTTACATTACATTTCCAGTGTATATATTAACAAGAGTGGAGGTAGATGCACAAGATGTTATATAATAGCTTGGTAGGAGATAGACCATTTGCTTATTCATATTATGTCTTGTACATGTGACTTGGTGTAATTTACACTAACAACCAATGTAATGTGATTATTACGATGTATTAAGACATAAATACTTTTTATGGAAACTGGGCAGATTATATTTTAGGATTACTATTATAATTTAATAAAATAACATAGTTTCCGTTATATTATTTTAGAAAAGGTTTAATATTGTGTTTTTTTTTATGAATTAACTTACTACTATTATCAATGCAAAAGTTTGTGAGGATGGATGGATAATCGTTCTTCTATCATGCAATAACTTCTGAACAGATTATATATACATTTATACAACTTATACATTAGAAAAACGACAACTTGATATTAACATACTAAGCGTCGCGCAGGCGAACGCCAGTATTATAAGATTTTCCTTAAAAATCACTCAACGAGCCTAAAGAAGTTTTCACTTCTAAAATGTAACGCAGGCAAAACGGGCGAGAAAAGGTAGTGTTAAATTTAACCGTCTTAAAAAACAAAATAATCAAAGTCGTTTGCTTGGATGACATACTAATTCTAATTATTTTGATGTTATTTACTAAACCGATTTTGATGTAATTTTTATTCAATCTGAAAGTAATTTCGAATAAAAATAGTTTCTATTTATTTGTTAAAAAATAAAATAACGGAGTTCTTACATAACAAACATTAGGAAAAAAAACATACATTACGAATTGAGAATCTCCTCCTTTCTTGAAGTCGGTTGAAAACATATTCGATTAGTATTGTTGAAAAATGATCACCATTTCGTGACAATGGAAGGCGATATAGCGCAATGACAATGTTCTGGAACGGAGGTCCATTTAAACGGTTAGTGACCAGCCTCACATGACCTCCCTTGCCTAAAACTATTTCCGAAGTCACTTGCAATAAGGGTAAATACATCCACTTTCAAGTTCATCTTTAGGTGGCCATATCGTGATTAATGGCAGCCAATATATAAAGTTATGACGGAATATAAAAGTATTTTTCTTATGATCGTAGAAATATTGAAATAAATTGATGTAAGTTGTAAACGTTTTTATGTTGTGTTATGTACTTAATTGGGTATTTTCGGTTTCAGTGATTAAAACCTAAACGCTAAAGTAGATACGGTACTTACATCATAAACACAATTTTTAAAATTTATGTCCATCTGTCTGTCTGTTTGCTCCGGCTGTTATCTGAAACGGCTAAACCGATTTTGTTGCTATTCATATTAAAATATATATTTTAATTAATAAATAAAAAAGAAGGTCTGGTTCAAGTAAGGAAGTTAAACATTATATTAATATAATTGTATAAATGTTAAAAATATATACTCAAAATATAGACAAGTAACTGATTCTTATATAAAGCGATTGCTTTATCTTAGTAATAAAGTCACGGAATTCAAAATTTGTCCAAAAAGAGTTAGCTTTAATTTAGAAATTAATAATATTCTATGAATTTCGAAAAGAATAAATGACTTTACTCTATTAAAGTTTTAAAAAATTGTGTATTTTTTTTGCATATGTTTCTAAAGATGAAAATATTACTAAGTTTGCGATAGGACTTCTACAACTCTGAGAGTTAACTAGTAACCATTTAAACTAGAATATTAGTTTACACCACAATTCTAAAGAGGAAAAATTTGTTTGTTAGTGAGCAAATTGTCTAGACCGAAAATCTATATATTCAGAAAGGTTATAGGCTATTTTACATCACAACTCACAAGAGCGAATCAAACATAAACGCAAGTAAGCGAGGGGCAGCTAATACTAGATAAGATACTTAAATTGAAACTATTTAGACATTCTCAAACGGACCGAGTTATATTACAGATGTGCTGTACAAAGTTTACACTTAGAGACTGGGAATACTTTGTCTTTTAACATCTGCGAAGCTACAACTTGTTTTAAACTTTCTCTTCTAAATAAACCTTATGTTTATGTAAAATTAATTATTATTGTTTAAATATATTGTTTGAAAAAGTCATACTATATTTATTTATTCTTCACCGATACAAGAAAGGTAGAAAAACACACTTAAAATAGGTATAAGGTAAACGATCCAGACAATCTTTATATTATAAATTTGAAAGTAACTCTGTCTGTCTGTATATTTGTTTGTTGGGTACCCTATAACGTTTAAATCGCTGAATCAATTTTGATCTACATATGGGTTAGACTTTAAAGAAAGCTGGTTTGTGTTGCAAGAATAAAGCTTCGTGAGGATATTATAAGAATCCAAGTTTGTTTCGAAAACCAATCATTTCTATAACAAATAATATATTAAATATTATTAAGTTATTATTTTACTTTATGTTAGCCACTTCATGCTGATCTTCTGTAAGAGTATGGTTCCAATAGAGCCTGCCACAGATAGTATCTACTTTATTAAAATGGTGCAAAATATTATCTTGTATGCGACAAATTAAATTATCAAAAGTGGAAATCTAAAAGTTAGCAGATAATGGACTTAAGTTAAAGAAAAAGTTATGAAAGTAATCGCACGAATAAAAACAAATCTTAAGCCGCGTTTATATTAAGGTAGTATGCAGTCAAACGTTCTTTTACTGTAAAAACATTAAAAGCTCAAATACTATTAGAATCACATAGCTAAAATCAATTTTGAAGTTAGTATTACAATATTAGTTAGTATTACAATAGTATTTACATTGAATGCAATTTGTTATTTTAAATCATAAATGTAATTTTAAATTTTAACTAGCGGACTTGGCACATAACAGTTGTGTTAAGGCTGCCCTGACAAATTAACTGTTACCTAGTACCTAAATGGTCTAATTATGAATCAAACTATCTAGCTAAGTAAATACAAAAAAATAGTCCAAACGTTTAGGAGGACTTTAGTGAGAACAAACACGCGGACAAAAGAAATGTATATGTAAAGATGACTAGTGCTAAGTATCCGATTTGCGTGTAGTTTATTTAAATAATACAAAAAGAAACGTGTGCTAGAGAATACTACAATATTAAAAAAAGTCACGGTTTCTTCACTGAGATTTAATTTTTCCGAAACCGTGGTATATTTATTTGCTTGATGTTATAAACAAAAACAAAAAACGTCAATTTCGATTTAGAAGGCAGTAGTCTTTGAACTTCATTTGTCTATTAATTATTTATAGACAAATTTACAATCAATGAGCAAAAATCTTTTGTATTTTAATCAATCCACCGATCCAACATTATCCAGGACATGAAGCCAGTGCAGAAAAAAGCGCATACATTATTATGTTATTTTATCAATTACAAATTTACATTAGATACCTCATGTAAATGCAGCTTAATCCTAAAATGGATAGCCGCAAATCTTTTCACAAAGTCATTAAGTATAATGTTTAAAGTTATATTACGTATTCCTAAATTACATCCTTAATTGCAGTTTGAACACCTCGATATTTATGTGATTTTTAAGTGAGATATCGGTATTATCTTTTGAAATATTTTCTAGAAATTGGAACGTACTGGCCGCGCCACACATGGCTCGGCGGAAAATATGTAACGCGATGACATTTCAATTCCGGAGTTCTTGTATGTGTGTGTGAGAACGATTGTGTGGAGGATTGGACATTTCAATTTGGTGACTTTACATATTTAATACGCGAGCGATGTAAAGGTTTTTGGTATTTTATTTTTTTATTTAATCTTCAGAAACAGAATTTTAAGAGTTGGTGTTTATATATCATATACGAGCAAAATCGGGCATTATTTGCCCTGGCATGACAGACCCTTATTTTATTTATCTCTATTAGATTATTTCTACCTAATAATGACGAACACAATTTTACGAAAAAAATTATCAAATTTCCCAACTACCATGTAGCGTTCATTATACATAATGATAACATATGTACATACATATTTAATGATTAAATTACTTTTTATATGGAAATTTTTAACCAAAAATTTCACTTCTTCGTATAATTTTTCAAACATATTCGTTCTTACAAACTTTTTTTCCTGACGATATCATACACAAATTATATGTGACTAGCTCTTGCTCGCTGCTTTGCTTTTTTCGCAAATTGTGTTTTCTTTATAAAAACTTTGAATTTTCATTTCACGCCCTTATGAAGTGAATTCAGGAAAACCCTATCTAGTTTCTTGTCAATTCTTCTCGGTAGATTCTACATTCCGAAGCGGTGGTAGATTCCTTATTTATTTAAATTTTTGTGTATTGACGAGTCAAAAGTGCTTGTGAAAACCTACTCAAATGAAGTATATATTGGTCTTCAATCAGTGATGGTTGGATTTTATATTAAGTAGATAATACAAGGCAAATTCTTGATGCGCAAATATAAATACGGTAATTGATTTTTATCTATATAGACGACATTTTACGTGTTTCTACATCGACTGTTATAACTTAGTTATGTTAAACATTTTCTCTAAAATGATAAGCTAATTTCAAGCCAATTTATCAATAAATACCATATAATATTCCAATAACACTTTAGTCGAACACGTTATCGGATATCATTATTTACAACCAAAATTATATCTTGCTTGATTAACAGCGAGAATTGTTTACTGAAATGATTACATGATACAAGTACATTCGCATAAGTTCTTTTCAAAATGGCAGCACTTATATGGCTAATACTTTTTTGTGTTTGTGATTGTGAGGACGAGGTTGGTTCGAAAGAAAATATTTGTAAAAGTCGTTACTTACGACTTTAAAACATTTACAACTTTAAAAAATGTGTTAAAAATCTCTGCATAAAAAAGTGTCTTAGGTTTTAAATGAATGCTGATAAGGTATGTGTCAACCCACAAAAAGTCAAATTCGGAGAAATTTCAGCATCCATTTGTAAATAAAATAAAGATTATATCTACATAATAATATTACCATATAATAAGACTAATTTAAATTCAGTATTCTTCATTAATTGCTTTCTGTTGTTTGAACTGAGTACCGATTAATTGATCGATGAGATTACGTTTACGTCACGTAGATGTTCCCCAAATTGTAGGCAAATGTGAAATTGTAACAATGCTATATTATTGAAAAAAAAAAAAACTTTCTTTCTTTCTTTCTTTCTTTAAAAATTTGTTTTGTGAAGACAAATCGTTTATACATATGATAAATCCGTATTGTGTTTTGTTATATAGATTTTTTTAAAAATTACCATTAATTAAAAATATTTGGACAGTAATTTTCTGGTGCGCCCATTATAGAGAAACTAATAAAACAAATTTCTAACATTCTAATTGTAGTCGATACGTATCATATCTGGAAAAGTTTTGTTATAACTTTCAAGGGCACGGACCCTGATCTGATCCTGGTCAACTGACGCTTGGGATAAATGGATGCTGATAAGCAATAATGTGTCAACCCACAAAAAGTCAAATTCGGAGATATTGATGTACTTTGATACCGCATCACCTATTTAACATTATACAAAAAAATTGTAGTCATATAAATTAAATAAGTACGGAAAAAAGTTTCTCAATTAATTGGTTCGAATTTCCAGTGCGTTCCATTTTTTGCAATTTATACAATAATCTTAAATATTTGAAAAGCTTTTTATTAGATAATATGATAAATATATCAATTTGCTTTTAATTTATTATACCTTTTATCAAAAAAGAAAACAAAAGGTGGATGTAAACTTCTTCAAACATTTTTGTTAATAATAGGTTTGACATCTTTAGACACCATTTTCTCAAAATGAAGTCCGTGTGGCTTGACACAGTATTGTTTATCAGCGTACATATATGAAAAAGTTTAACGCTACGATAATGTACACAGTTTCATTTTTGGGACAGTAGCTTTTGCGTTAATCCATACTAGTATATAATGCGTTACGTGTTTAACATTATTAAAAAAAAATCAAGTTAATAAGTACGGAAAAAGTGTATTAATTTAATGATTAGACTATTGAAGTGTGTTACATTTTTTGCGGTATTCAATAATATTCTATATCTGAAATAGTTATTATTAGATAAAACTTTTTATTTTACCAATCTGCATTTAATTCATTATACCTTTCATTAAAATAGTTCAAAAAATGACGTATACTCGTATATCATACGTCTTCAAACTAATTTATTAAGAATATGCATCTGTAGACGCCATTTTGTCAAAATAGAGTCCGCATGACTTAACACAGTATTGCTTATCAGCGTCTATATATAGTATCTTATAAGTAAAAGAAAATATGACCGTAAAATGAACAAATGAATTATGGGCTTTGCAATAATAATGGTTTTTCGAAAAATTCATGTATTAGATTATATATATATATATATATATATATATATATATATATATATATATGTATGTCAAATGAAATTACTGTACACGTATCCGAACGGTATTCGACGGTCACAAAACAAAGTTCTGTACGTTTGAGATTTTGTTAAGCCTCATTTTCACAGACAATAACAAATGAAAGCGAATATCTTACCCCGCATTTATAAACCTACATTTTGAAGTTTAGCGAAGAGGTATCAGTTAAAACGTCACTTTACGGATATTATTGTTTTGAAAGTGTAATTTTGAACTTCAGAACTTGTTATTTTCTACAATGAAATCTGTACAATGGTGTGTAAAATGGTGTGCCATATGAGAATAGATAAGTCCTTTACAAAATTATCGATCTAAAAACATCTATTACCTAGCATCGTGGTTTTTAAGATATTATTGTTTTTGTAATTTAAAAAAATCTAGTTTTTGCTCTTCAAAGTCTATAACTTTTTTTCTACAAGTTTATGACACTTCAAATTTACCTTTATTTATTTATTTATTTATAAAAGGAAACCAATACAAAAAGCTTAACATGTGTCTAATTGGCACAACTGGAAGATATTTACCAAATAATTGAATTGAATATACAGCTGGCATTCGTTACATAGATATAAACAAAAGAAAGCATAATACATTTATTAATATGTGTCTTAATTATAGGAAACATCGACAACATTTACTATATAAACGACTTAATTCTATAAAATAACAGAATAACATAAAATAAAATTATGCTGAATTGAATTAAAATAAAATGAACCTAAATTAAGATTAAATTAAATAATTTAAGCTATGAAGGAACAGAACACAAAGTCCAAATGTATAATGAAGTCAATCCATGCATCATAAAATTAGATACTGGAATTAAGATGAAAATAAAGTTGTAAGCTTTCATATAAAAGTCCTACAAATGGGCGTAACAAAGTTAAAAATTTAATTTTACAGAGCCCATACTAATGAAATAATTTATTTTTACTTTTTATTTATAAAGTGATATAATCAATCATAACAATTAACATAAATTTTAAACTTGAAATTTTCATAATTTGCTTAAAGTCTTACAATTAGAAAGGTTTGATAACGATATTTATGTACAGTTTACACAACGCTTTAGTCTTTAAGATAAATACCAAAGGTAAAGGTATTTAGCCTTTACATAAAATATGTTGTTTGTATATTTTATTATTACTTATTATGTAAAACTAGCCTCTGCCTACGGCTGGACCATTTTGCGTTTTAATTTTTGTTTCAAAAGCACCGCGAAAAAGAGTCGAAATTGTACTAGTAGCAATATATATTTTAAATTGTACCCAAAAGTAAGGAACATAAAATAAAGTAAGAATTTTATAAATAATAGGAAAATAAAGAGCGTGCAAAGGCGGTCTAATTGCTAAAACAATGACATATTTAGTTTTCAACGATCAACATTCTAAGACGAGAATTACATTTGTAAGGCTTACGCTCGTAATTGATATACTCAATTTAATTCTTATGTTAATGGCTTCTATTTGTGTCATATGAAAACAGATTATTTCGCCAATGTCACGTAGGATGGAGCAGACACAAATAATTGATATAAAACACTCTAACCTAATAACAGACGCGTAGTAAGTAATTATGGGAGCAGAGACTTTCAAAAATAAAGACACTGTCAGTAAATTATTTCAAGTGTAAAGTAAACAAACAACTTATGTAAATATTAATGAAAGTTTGAGTTAAAACTTATAAGTGTAATTTTCCCCTTATGCCTAAGGACTATTTCAAAGTTTGCTATATTTTGACAGTAAAAAACCATCTGTCAGAATGCTGCATGTTTTGATTGCGACCGTTCCCAACTATTAATGATAATTAACGTAGAATATTTCGTGGTGTCATATATATAGAAAAAAACTCCTTGGTTAAAACCCCTTTATTAAATCACACATATTTTACTATTTTTCTATATGCTTTGAAATCCCAGGACGACTTAATGTCTTCGGGTGACATAACTTAAACTTTTACTATGAAAATAGCAATTACCGAACAATCCCCATCTTATTTTCTCCACTCCACGACATTGGCGAAATAATATGTGCATAATTGGCACAACTAAAAGCCACTAATCAAAGAATTGAATTGAATTGAAAATAGCCATTAACCAAAGAATTTAATCGAATGAAAATAATATGGCACAGTTACTTAGAAAGCGTATTTTGACACTGTATAATAAAATAATTATGTAGACGCCCGTATTATCGAACCTAGAATTTAAAAAACCGCAACCCTAGGTAACCAAAACATCCCACATGTATTTGCATATGTTATAATATTTTAAGGCACAATAATTATAATAATGCATCCGATGTAATGGCTTTTAATGATTGTCACCCTAGCACATTACGATATTGTTATAAATAAAAATTAAAATATTAGCCGATAAAATAGGGAACGTAGGTTTATAAAGGGAATTATTTATGATCATCCGTATTCTATTCAGGCTCTGAGAATAATGGTTTTTGAATGAAGTAAATCACTAATATACATATTTTACAAAACTGGAGTGTTTAAAACAACACTCATTCTCATCTACATCTCTCTGATCTTGAAACAAACATTCGTGTTTTATTACTATAATCTTTTTCAATAATAAATTTAATTTCAGATTGTTGCTGAGGCTCATGTAAACTTTCGTCAATCAATAGATATAAGGTAATAATAAAATAGAATAAAAAAGTAAGCCTCTATTCTATATATTTATATCATATACTTCAGATTACTTTTTTATTAAAACCAGAAAAATCTTCCAACAAAAAGTCGCACGCATTTCTGATGACAATACCATAAGAAAAATATTCCGAATTTTTTTCGATTTTTTTCCCGTTCCTTGAACTTTTTTTTTACTTATTCGCTGTACAGACTGTTTAAATAATTTAATCAGCTTTAATAGACTTCATGTAAACATTGATTAATCTTGAATTGTACTCTTGTTACATCAATCGTATCGGAATCGTAAAGAATAAAAGCGTTCAATCACGTTACAGGATTACATTCGCGTCGTGTCGAATTAATTTGGGCTAAGCCAGAGCACTGACACGTATTATAGCCGAGAATAACAAATGAGCATTTCATTATTTTGAAAGTAAAACAGTAACAATGAATATCATATGTTCGATAAAACTCGAGATGGTATCATTTCTGTACCGTTTTCTAGTACAAAAATGAAATAAAAACTTAAGAAACAATAGAACAACAAATAGTAAAGATTGAAAATACTAAAAGTACACCAAAAATGATAACTTATGGAATACCCCAGGGATCCATTTTAGGGCCTTTGTTATTTTTAATATATATAAATGATATTAGCAACCTAGGCTTATTTGGTGAAGTATCGCTGTATGCAGACGACACTTGTTTGTTTTACTTTGAGGATTCTATAGAAAGTCTATTAGTAAAAGCACAGAAGGATTTAGATAAACTACAGGAATGGTTTCAATATAATTTACTCACTATAAATATTGAAAAGACTTCCTTCATGCTTTTTCATGCAAAAAATAAGAAAATACCAAATTTCACTCCATTAACGATAAATAACCTGACTATCAAACAATCAAATCAAGAAAAGTATCTAGGCCTGATCCTAGACCCGAAACTAACATGGCATGCACATTTAGATTATTTACAAAGAAAAATAACCTCACTTACTGGAGCTATACGCAGATCATCACGGTGTATACCGCACAAGATTCGTATTATAATATATAACTCACTTGTCAAACCTTTATTAGAATATCTTGTTGAGATTTGGGGAAGTGCATATAAAAGTAATATAAAGGATCTTCAGATTTCGCAAAATAAATTACTAAAAACATTATTCCATCTAGATTATTACATGTCAACTAAGGAATTGTATAAACGTACAAATGTATTATCAATTAACCAGTTATACAAATATAAAACATGCATATTAATAAGAAAAATACTTACAAAAACAATACACACACAAATAACATTTAAAACTAAAACATATAAACATAACACGAGAAATAAACACAAACTTGAAATACCCAAGACCAGGACCAAATACGGAATTAAAACTATACAGTTTGAGGGAGCGAAACTATATAATAGCTTACCTAATGAAATTTTTAATGAAAAAACCTTTACGATTTTTAGAAAGAAATTATTAACTTATTGTAAAAAGCACTTAGATTAACTATTCTTAAATTGTATAAGTCGTTACTACTATACTAAATTGTTAATTAAATTAAATTATGTAATATATCTCATTTAAGTGAACATTGTATGTTCTTTATGAGGAAATAAAGTTCTTTAACCACAAGAAAAAGGACAAACCGACTTCGAAAACGAAAGAAGTAAACTAAAAAGTTAAAATTAAGTATTTTTACATCATGAAGTCGGCGGCAAGTAAAATATGTAAAACAAAAATTATCATGTCGTGGTAGAAAACATGAATAAGTTTTAGTAGATCACAGGGTGATCTACTAATGCCTGTGAGTGTCACATTGCTTAGCAAGGGCCACCTCTCCTATTAAGGAGAAGGTTAAGAGCTAAATCCACCACGGAACTCAACTGCAGCTTAGCCAGTTAAACATGTGTCAAAATTTCTCAACACCGAGCAGGAGATGAATTTAAACATAAATTTAGCACTCAAAAACTTAGTAGTGTTTGTTAAATCATTTCATTGGATTTTAATTTACTGGGCAGAAAGAAGGGGGAGGGGATAATGAAAATGGAAACCTTGGGTTAATGAGGCTAAGAGAAACACACCAGTTGCTGTAAAAAGAACACAAAAACTCACTAATGTACGTTATATAATAATTTCTATTATAGTTTTCAATTAAGTATTCGTATGTCTTTGAAACAAATATAATAAAAATATTTTAGTAAGTATTGAGCTTATAAAGTTATTAGCAAGACGATAAAACGTTTAATGCTTTGGATGTAATAACTTTATATGATAACTAACTTTTATTATTTTTGACTTATACTTAATGCTATGAGAAATGATGTAAAAACTACGAGTAGACATCAATAGTACAAAGGCAAGGATTACACTTATAAGCTTTGCTCTCAGACTTTCATAAAGATTTACATAATTTGTTTGTCATTTACAACTGTCAGAATTTATCGTCAGTACCTATATTTTTGAAAGTCACAACTTTTTAAGGTGACCTTGATAATTGTTACCCAGCTAAAGTTACAAATGTAATTTTCGCCTTATATAAATGTTTCTTAGTCTCAAATAGGTAATCCTTAACGGCCGTTTTTATTGTATGGTTTTATTTAGATTGAACTCTTATATTTTTTTGTTTTAAATTTTGTGTTTTTTTATATACTATCATTTATTTATTACATTAATATACATATTTATTAAGTAAACATTTTTTTTATTACAAAAAGAAATATTCTAATAATAACAAAATAATATATATAAAATAAACATAAACGAAAAGTTTTTATTTATGTAAACAATTTTATCGCATTTATAATGAATATCAATATTTTGAACTTCATATTAATTACAATAAGCTATCGCTATAACAAAATGCTACATTTGAAAGTCGATTTCTATTGTACTATATGTACTAAAATGAAATCAGCTGTCAAAATGTACCGTAATTAGTATGCAGTTCAAAATTAGCTTGCTGCTTACCATAAAAATGAACTAAAAGCGGTCAAATTATGGCGTAAAATTATACTTATACGATTTATGTTTGAAAACAAAAACGATATAGGGCGGAAATAATTTACGTACAAATATTTTAACGCTCCGCGTTTTTGCGGCGTTCGGTGGAATTTGCTAAATTTTATGAAGCGTTATTATTAAGTATTTTTATGTGAAATCCGTGAAGTTATATCGTTTAAACGTTTGAGTGCAATATGCGAACATATTGGTATTTAGTTTTAATCTCTTTTTTTAATTCCTAGAATTTTATCCTTAATTTCGAAATATCAGATAATGTTATAATAAAACAGGGTTTTTTAACCGACTTAAAAAAGAAGGACATTCTATGTTCGGCTGTATTTTTTTAAAGTTAGTTTACCAATTTCTCCGCGGACTACGCAGTTGGTCCCATTGTCATTCAGGATCTTTATGTTAGGATCCTGGAGGAATCGAAAGAACTTTTCGAATGTTATAGGCACACCTATAAAGGTTATGATATAATAAAGTGAAGCTGATGGTGCAATACCGGGATAACTCCTCAATAATGAATAGCCCTGCATCAGAAAAAGCAATATTTTTTAAATGGTGATAAGCAGTTGACATTAGGCTATTGTAACTTAGGTGAACCATAAACAGTACATTCGTAACTTAAAAGTGTAAAATAATAACTGAAAAAAATTAACTGACTTCAAAACGAATTAATATTAACGTTTTTAAAAGCTTCAATTTACCACTTTGCAGGCGTGATTAACACGATATAAATATTATACCACTTTTATATATATAAACATTTCTAATACAAAAACTTTCTGAGTTATAGCTGATAGACAGGCAGACAGTATGGGCGAAAACATAAGGATTCCAACTTGACTACAAAACCCGAAAGCGCAAAATAATAAACAGAACACAAAACTTTCAAAGAGGTCGACGAAAAAAAAATACACAACAACATTTTCGGAGGGAGTGTTGAAGATGACAGCTAATTTACCTCTAGGCTTCAAACAGCTTCCGTATTCCGACGAGTAATTTACTCCGACGAAGTTGCGTCATAAGTAACAAGCTGAAATAATGAAAGCGATCGCCCGCTTCGTCGCACTGCGGACCAATTTTTTGTGACACTTGGTAAAAAAATGGCATTATATAAAACGTATGCGACTGTACTCTTACCTTAAACGTAATTAATTGCCATGCTAAGTTATTTTTATATTTGCTTGTGGAAATTGTATAAAATTTGTAGTTGTTAACGGAAATTACACAGTAAATTGCCTACTATTGTTTTCATGACAGAACAAATTCATTGTAATTAAAAAAGAATTGTAAATGCGTCTTGACGTGGTAAAAACTGGCTTACTTATTTTCTATAAGTGAGTTTTTTCACAGCTTGGGTAAAGTAACCTAGACAAGTTTTCTGAAACCGGGTTACAAAGTTACATTAGTAAATTATTATTTATAACGCGAAAACATAATTATTCGTAAAGTAGCTTATATATCATGGGAGTAAAATTTAAAAATGTAATTTACCGAAAATATTCATAGGCATATAATTTATATTTCCATTAATTACTTTGTGATTTATCAGAATAACAGTTGGTTTTCAAAATTAGAAAGTTGTAATATTTCGAATTTAATTGTTAAATGTATGATTCGTAAAATTACACGCGTCTAATAAATATAAAAAAAAAAAACTTTAAAACGTTTTGTTATATAATACAAGAAGAGCATCATGAATTTAGGTTAATTAAAGTTTAAATGTATTTTTGATTGTTAATGACCTCAGTACTCAGTCATTTATAGCCCGATTTCGAACTTTTTTATTTAAAAGAATACGTTTTCAGATTGCCAACCGTTTCACGTTAGATGGCGCTGTGTTAATATTATACTAAATCTAAAATGCAAAATGTATAGTAGATAGTTTAGAAACTCTCACGTGAGTCTCAGGTAGTTTTTGTCTGCTTTTCTCATAAAAAACTTGCAACCACGACTTGTTAACATTATAAATCGTAGCAATTTATTTCGACGAAATAACAATTCATTAGACGATACTTTGTAGTACGATCATTAAGACGGTCTGCAACTTGAAACTGACTCAATCATAATTAAATATTTTACCATTTTTGTTTAAATATTTTAGAAATTTGATAACTTAGAATATTTCGTAACAGTTTTCAATAAAAATCTATTGCTAATTGATTTTAACGTGTAACACTCGTTACTGACATTTATTAGGAAATAATTGGTTCCAGATTGTTTTATATATAAAAATAGGAATAAAGTTTTGTAATCATATTTTATTGTACAGGTAATAGGCATCTCGCTAAATAGCCCATTAGTGTCTCGGTGCTGAAAAATTAGCTATTATTTTTCCATGTTTATAATTTAATACGTCATGAACACGTACTTATAATTATAAATCTTATGTATGTACATAACAAGACCTTTCTGATAAAAATGTATCTAGATTTTAATTACACCATGATAATAATGGTTAACAGATTAACGTGATTACAGGAGTATAACGGCGGTCTTTAAAAGATTATCATTTCTATTGAATCAAATATCTGCAAGGATTCTGCAAATATATGGACGCTGATAAGCAATACTGTGCCAAGCCACACAGACTTCATCTTGAGAAAATGGCGTCTAAAGATGTCAAACCCATTTTTAACAAATTTGTTTGAAGACGTATATATCCATCTTTTCTTTTCTATTTCTATAAAATGTGTAATGAATTTAAAGCAGATTGATATGTTTAATGTGTTATCTAATAAAAAGTTTTTCAAATATTTGAGAGTATTGTATAAATTGCAAAAAATGGAACGCACTTGAAATTCGAAACATTAGATTAAGTAACTTTTTTCTGTACTTATTTAGTTTATATGTCTTGATATTTTTTCGAATAATGTTAAATAGGTGACGACGTATCATAATATATTAATATCTCTAAATTTGACTTTTTGTGGGTTGACACATTATTGCTTATCAGCATCCATATGACAGATATTTGCAGTGGGGGCAAATTGAAATAAATATTAGTATTTCACCGCTTAAGTTTCTAGCACATCGTAAGTCAAAATTTAGCAACTTACTACAAATAATTATGAATAATATAGGATGTTTAGTAGTATTTCTTTTGTTTTAATTAATTAGCGTTCGTAACGATTTTTCACAGCGTTAATATAGGATTGTGCACATTTAAAACTTTCCTGTTAAGTTGCTAGTTTTAACTTACGTTGTGTTAGAACTTAGCGACGAATTACTAAGAAACTGACATATATCCCCAGACGTTATGTGAAGTGGTTGGACGTAGGCATTGCATGTTGTATGACATTTCTATTTTTATTATATTCACAAGGGGATAAATGTATTGAAGCATTGACGTAAATGACAAACTGAAAATCCCAAATGTTTATTGATTTGATGGCATTAAATAACTTGATAATGATGTCTCTGTTTAGCGAGAATCACACTTGTAATGTTGTTCTTTCTTTCTTTTGCGGTTTCTTCTCAGATCTAATGTTATATTTTTCAGTAACCGTAGGAGATTTATTTTCTTGACGTTCAAAAAAAAGTAAATTCCTATTTTTAATATATTTAATATTTCGATTTTGATTTTGTAAGTTTCACTATAGAAAATGATATAAAGCATTAGTAACAGATACGTCGTAAGTAGTTAGGAAAGTTGTGAATGTGTATAACAATGACAAACAAATCATTTAAACCGTTAAAAAAGTCTATTAGCAAAGAAATTCTAGCCTTGCAGCATAGCATTGTAAGAGATATATAAAACCGATGATTTCCGGCGACTGTGTAGAATAAATAATTTGAAAAACTTGTATGCTTTAGAATTCACAGATTCTTTATACAAAATTTTATTCTCAATTTCAAGTAAGAGATTTTTATTGACGCAACAAAAAGGTCAAAAATATTCCAAAATTCTACCCCAAATTCTATAATTACACGAAAATTTACTTAAATTAGTTAAGCGGTTTAGGCGAAAAACTTAACAAACAGACAAAAAGGCACAGTTACTTTTGAAGTTATAATATTGGTATGGATAGTAATAAATAACTGCTCAAGTGCGAGTAGGACTCGCGCACCGAGGGTTCCGTACAAACTTATAGAAATCTATATAAGACTAACCCATCTACGCCATTTGTGGTCTTCATCATCAGTTCCAACATAAGTTACTATCAAAAATACCTAAATCGGTATACGCTTGCCTATAACATTTGAGGATTTCCCTCAATTTCTCCAGGATCCCATCATCTGATCCTGACCTGAAGACAATGGGACCACCTTGGAAGTATACCTTTACAAACAAAAAAAAAAATTTGAAAATCGGTACCCAAATGGTGGCGTAATATTAGTGTTGCCAAGACGAAAATAATTAGTCCTCAATTCGAACAAAACTAATTGTTTATTTATAAATAACTAATTATATTACTAATAACCAGAAGACTTCTATGTGTAGATAAATAAGTAAATTAAATAACTCGATCTGTTTGAATTTAATTTTAAAATTTTCGTACTAAGTCAATACGAGTACTTAAATCAAATCGCGTGAAGCTCTTATATTGAATGTTAATTACGTAATGACATTATAAATCGACGATAAAACTTTTAAATGAAAAGTTTATTTTATATTTTTTAGCGCGTTTAAATAATAATTAAAGTAAAAATTTTTATTAATCGAGCAGAATTATATCACAGTTAATGTCATAATGTTGTAATAGATGGCATTAGCTGTACGCTGCATCGCGCTATCTTTTTGTTAGCTGCGATATATAGATTGCATTGCGTTGTTTATAAAGGTTTGCTGCTTTTTAAT
This sequence comes from Hypolimnas misippus, assembly GCA_037950945.1. NCBI lineage: Eukaryota > Metazoa > Arthropoda > Insecta > Lepidoptera > Nymphalidae > Hypolimnas > Hypolimnas misippus. The sequence continues at coordinate 12,533,990 of JBBEEQ010000024.1, read as the reverse complement.
GTTTTCGTATTGATACAAATTTCTTCTCAGTGTTTGTAAAATTGTTTTTTTGACCATGGTCAACTTCTATGTTAATTTGTTACAAGTACATATAATTTTAATTCTAAAATTAATATATTTTCCGCTTGATCAATTTACAACTTGATACATTTACGCGTCCCTGAGAAAAAGGTTGAAAGACAGACGTACAGACTGACAGACACACGAACAGATATTTACAGTTTTCGGATTTTTTCCTTTATGTATACTAAAGGACCTTGCTCCTGGCCAAATTTCATAATGCTTGGTCAATGGGAAGTACCCTATAGGTTTTGATTCCCTTGCGAAAACGTTAAAAACGCTATCATACTTAAAATATGTGATATAAATGACCGTATCTTTTGATTGCGTTAATTTAGAAGTTTGATTTTTTCACAGCTCTTAGCAATTACAACTCTGAGTACTTGACGTTGATAAAAATTTGTTACCTTCACGCGTTTCTGAGAAAAAGGTTGAAAGACAAACTTACAAACAGACAAACATACATACAAAAATTTACAGTTTTCAGATTTTTTCCTTTATTTGTACCATAAGATCTTACTTCTTGCCAAATTTCATCGTGCTAGGTCAATGGGAAGTACCCTATAGGTTTTGATTCCCTTGCGAAAACGCTAAAGTGGTCAAAATATACGACATATTTTCCTTTATCTTTTGATTGCGTTGACTTAGAACCTTTATATTTTCACGGCCGCATGTCATCGTAGACTTGAGTATATGATATTAATTTCAACATGATACGTCTATGCATTTCTGAGAAAAAAGGGTTGACATCCCGACAGACAGACAGACAGACAGACAGACGGACAGACAGACAGACGGACAACAAAGTGATCCTATAAGGGTTCCGTTTTTCCTTTTAAGGTACGGAACCCTAAAAAGCATTACTATTTTATTTTATTGTTCTTTTAGCCTTTGTAAATAAACAGGATATTTTCGTTTAAAATAATTCTTTAATTTAAGCTAGTTTGTACTAATAAATAAAATTAAAGTGTGCGTTTCTTATTTCAAATTAACAGCTGTTAATTAAATGCATTGAAAGTATACACGGTAATTACATCGAAAACATACTTTTTAAAATTTTTGCCTCTCTGTCCGTGTGTTCCGGCTAATCTCTGAAATGACTGAACCGATTTTGACGGGACCTGTACACACAGATAGCTTATGTTATATGAAATAACCTAGGCTATTTTGATCAACAAAAAACATTTTAAATAATACATACAAAAGAATTATGCGAAAACACAATTTAAACCAATGAAATATTAACCAATATCCGATCAAGTAAACATTATATAAATACAATTTTTCCTCAATTTAACGCGGGTAAAATCGCGGCGCATAGCTAGTAGTAAACAAGTACATTCAAATGTACACTAACTAACCTCAAACATCACAATATTAATACCGATATATACCAATACATTTTGGAATACACAATGACAAACCAGAATCTCACTATAATTTACCTAATGGATTTCGATGATTCGACGCATTATTCGCGTCTCCCATTATTTTATAAGTTGGATCATGAACCTACACGCATCGCACACAATAGGTTTACAGATAATTCGCACGTTTGCAGTGAAACATCGATGTATATTACCACTGTTTACTCTGGTAAGTGCTATACGTGCAAATGGCCAGATTACGCCCAAACTGTGCGATTTACATTATAATGATTACTGAGAATATGTCCACAGTATCCTAGTACAGTTATCTTGGTGAAGCTGAACATTACTTGGACGCTATTAAGCAATACTATGTCAAGCCACACGGACTTCATTTTGATCCTTTCTATTTTGATAAAGATATAATGAATTCAAACAGATTGATACAGTACACAGTTGTATCTAATATTAAGTTTTTAACATATATAACATAACTAGCGGTTTCTCGCGGCTTTGTCCACGTATATTTTGGAATTTGATAGAAACGATTCTGTAAAACTGATAAAATACGTTTTGTGTTCAACATTTCATTATTAGCATTCAAAAGTATATGTATGAAGTTACATATATACATTTTATAACTTGGTAGAATATTAGTCGTTAACAAGTAAAGCCTACTTAGCCGTGATAGTTTTCCTCTTAAATTCGTTAAATGTTTTATTATTGTGATTTTCCCATCACCAGTTTTAAACGAAATAAGAAAAACGCCCACGAACCTTTTTCTTTTTACTTAATCACTTAAATCCGTACTACAAATCCGCGTCTAAGCACAGTTTTGAGTTAAACATACTTTAGATATAGATTAACATACGTTTAAGTGAGTTTAATAGATGTCTAAAACCTATTTCAGCTGTCAAATGTAACGTATAACATTTTATCAATAAGTTTTTTTACGAGTTTATTCGCTGTTAAGCAATTTAGATAATATTTTAAGCAATGTTTAATTTTTAAACACTGTTTAGCTAGACACGTGTTGAACATGGTTTTAATGGGTCTTTTGTAAGATGACAGTTAGTGTTTATTACTGAGTATATGTTCACAGATCTTCGTGAAGCGCAAAATTATTTATGTGTTTTATGTATGTAATTCTTTAATGGAATTTTTATACTCGGAAAATCGTTACTCAGCTGTGATGATTTTTCTTTTATATTTTCTTTTATAATACCTATGTACTATTACTGTGATTTTTGTACATATCGTCGTTGAAGTTGTAATGGTGCGTATGACAAAATTAGCAGCTTAATTAGAGAGCGAAACACAGACACTATTATGAATAAATTATGAATCTAATTTACACGAATTAAATTATATAATTATCATTAGCTATTTTGACATATGCAGTGTTAGAATAATATAAAATAAATAAAATAGTTTTTATACTAAAGAAGGTTAAATTTTTGTACATTTCCTTATAAATCAGGGTAAGAAGGGAAAAATGAAATCAAAAGATTTTCGTCCGAAATATATTTTACAACGAAAACTCATGATGTCAATTTTTATGAACAAACCGACGATCCATCATGTGACGTCTGGAGAAAAGAGACATTTGCAGCAAAGTTAAAAAGTTCGCTTCGAAATGGAATAAGTTTTCTTATTGTACTCTTAAAGGCGAATGTATTATCTTACTCTGCTTTACTACCTTTTATTTTATAAATAGAAATATATATAATATATCTATAATAAGTTTAATAATATTATATAACAATGTATATATAATAAACTCATGGATTTTGGCGCCCAGTATTCCGATCTTTGGGCGACGTTTCCTAGCAACTAGCTAGCGACTGGACAGGCGAAAGTACCTTTGGCCAAACGAGTCAATTGTCAAGCTCCTCAAAATTAGAAATGGGTACAGATTTATAACGTTATAAAATGTCATTGGTGACTGGTGTAATTTTTTTAAAATTATATCTACCAAAATGGGATACAATAACAATTTCACAATTTTTTTTAATTAAAACGTCTCCTTTAACTGACAAATTGAAGCATATTTTATTACAATTGGTTCTTAATAAAAAAATATTTAAAATATCAACTTTAAATATTAATTCTATCGATGTGTGATGATCACAAATATTATCTTAATGTATAGAATTAGGAATTCATCTCACGCTCGACGGATATCGAAGTTGATCGTTGGAGCTGTGCCCACATTTGATGGCGACATTGCAAATGGCTCTCGACTTGAAAAACTTTAAATTAGTTCTTTTCCAAAAATGAAAACTAGTTGAATTGGACATTATTATGGATGGTGTCTTAGATTTAATTTATCTTTATTTTAGTATCATCGTATAAGGTGTTTAAATGTTGTGTTTTTTAGGGTTCCGTACGTTAAAAGGGAAAACGGAACCCTTATAGGATCACTTTGTTGTCCGTCCGTCTGTCTGTCTGGCTATCAAGACTTTTTTCTCAGAAATCATGAACGTATCATGTTGAAATTAATATCATATACTCAAGTCTACAATGAGTTGCGGAGGTGAAAAAATTAAAGTTCTAAGTTAACGCAATCAAAAGATTATGAAAAATATGTCGTATATTTTGACCATTTAAGCGTTTTCGCAAGGGAATCAAAACCTATAGGGTCCCATTGACCTAGCATCATGAAATTTGGCTAGGAGCAAGATCTTATGGTACAAATAAAGGAAAATATCTGAAAACTGTATTCTGTATGAATATGTTTGTCTATATGTAAGTTTGTCTTTCAACCTTTTTCTCAGGAAGGTAACAAATTTTTATTACTTTTATCACCTGAGGTTGGTTAAAGTGCATATTTTAGTATTATGAGGGTGCTGCCTAACCGAGAGCGTACATCTGTAATGTAAAAATTGGAGGGTTATTATGAGATATCGCTATCGCAACTAGATACATTTTTTTTGTTTTAGTACAAAAGTCAAAAATCAACTGTCAAAACGTATCGCGGTAGCTCACCGTAATTATTCCAATTACTTGACTACAAGCGGATTCTCAAAATCGTATTTGGATCGTTACATTAAAGACGATGGCTCAGTCAGTGAGGCAGTTTTGTAACGTGTAATTTAAAATCGAATCTTAGATTGTTACATCCCTTTGCGGTCTTTCAAGTGAAAATCATGTTTTGTGCTGCCAATAAAATAATGTATCAATTACCTGAAGTCTTGAGAAAAAAACCTTGCATTTAAAAAGAACCCACTTATTTTATAATTTGATTAAAAACTATAACCTGACTATCTAAATAATTTCCGTCATATATAAAAAGCTTATATCACCCGAGCCATCATGATCCCGGCCATGATCACGTATTGACATTTATTAAAATCGCTTCAGTAATTTATGTAGGCGTTACAGTAGAACATACAAACATACATAGACTCCCAATCATTACCCGTCCTTTAGCTCCTCCATAGTCAGGTAAAAAAAAAAACGAATTCCTGCCCAGACTTGTCTGTACACGAGACGTCATCGTTTTTGCCTCTGAATTGATTTACGAAGCAATGTGTACAGTCTCTCCAATATGAATAGCCGAGCCTATGCGAAACTGGGGCTTTTGAAAATCCACTCTGGCCGTAGTATTGACATGACTCTTTTGCGTCGCTGACTCTACCGCTGTCAAAGTATTCGTAGTGAGTGAAGAGGCTTATTGTTAGGGTGCTTTAACGAATGGTCTTTGTAGCAGTTTTTCAAGCGAATTTAAAAAAGAAGGAGGTTCAATTTGTAAAAAATGCGTTATTTAGCAACCGAATATGTAAACAATTTGAAAGGATACACTTTCAGATATGATTCATAGAATTTTCATCAAAATCAGCTTAGTAGCTTAATCTGTTATCGAAGTAAAAGAAATTAACCTATTTCATTATTAAAATTGGTCAGTTTTTATAAAAAGGTCTTAGTTATAGTGTTAACAGTAGATAAAAGTTTTTTTTTTCAAGAATTTCATAATTTCATTATTATGTTAATAAATGTCTATAGAAAGTAAACGAACGTTATATATGTCACTTTAATAATATTTTTTATAATTAAATAAATATTGAATTGATTTGGATCTTATACGACGTTTCATAATAACAACAATCTAAGAACTCTACTGAATATTACAATTGTCCTTAGTACAAATGTTCTATGACTTACAGTTTGAGTTATACCAATACATACGGAAAGGTCATGTTTAAAGTTGACATTATAAAGTCAATGAAACTCATGTTCCGTAGAAACTTAAAAAACAACAATCTTGACGATTTTTCCTTTACTTTGTAAAAATAAATAAAAAATTAGGCGAACAAAATTAAAAGTACCACTTCACTTTCAAATTTTTTGTGCTTTTACAGAAGATTAAATTTAATATTCGTTTCAAGTTTTCTGATTTTTATTTTTAGGTCCAATAAATGTTAAGTCTTAATTAACCCCCGCGTTCAGCGAGGCGCCACAATCTCTGCGGTTCTGAATTTTTAATTTTTTAGATACAAATGAGAATTACTCGAATCTCAAGCAAATGTAATAGGATTTTTTAGGAACTAAAAATACTTTGGATTTTAAAACCGGGATTGCAACATTGTGTTTTCCTTTCGTTTTCTTTTTTTTTTCCACTTGGCTTGTGTTTTTTTTAGGACTGTTCATATTCAAAGTGAGGTTGGTTAAATGTTAAGCAATTCTTAAGAATTTTGTTTTAGAACGAAATTAAAAAAACTTCTTTTGGGTTTCAGATGCCGGTATGCGGTTGAATTTATTCCTTTTAAATTATTCAAGATCCTTTTTTAATCGACTTCGAAAAAGGAGGAGGTTCTATGTTCGGCTGTACATATTTTTTTTGTTTGGTCATCGATTTTTTCGTCGTTTGTGGACCGATTTTGAAATTTATTTTTGTTTGGACGGGAAGGGACTTTATAAAGGTTTGTTTTTTTTTTTTCAATTTATTTTCTATCTAGAAATCATATAACAAAATCATTTTGTTGTTAAAGGTTGTAAGGCTTTATTACATCATGTTAGGAATAAAAGGAGAGAAGAAGTAACCATGAACGCGAGTCACGCCGTGAGGAGCTGGTATTTAGAAATAAAAGGAAAACTTTTAAATAACAATGAAGAAATTTAAAACGAATAATCAAGAAATATTAAAGATCTAGGTACTGTATTGATAAAAAACTAGTTTTTATTCAAATGCTCTTATAATTAAGACTTAATAAAAACGGAACCTACTTCAAAAGTAAAAAACGCAATTTCGTTTATCACACAACACTTTTACGTCTTTAAAATATAATTACAGAATCGATTTCGATAAAACCATTATGGGACCATTCTAAAAGAATATTCCTTCAAAGGATTAAAAAAATTTCAAAATCGCTAAAGAAGTAAAGAAGTTATAAGGTAAAAAACATTAAAAAGTACGCTACGATTTGAAAACCTCCTTTTTTAAAGTCAGTTAAAAACAATATTAACCAAAGTATTGATACAATACAACGTGAAATATTTCAAATCACAAGTTGAAATATGACTTTTATCGTCGGCGGTACATAAAACGCACTCCCCAGTCTGTGAACGGATAAACCGCGGAGGAAGCCGGTGCAAGGCAAAAGATTCGATCAGAATATTCTCAGTTAAAATACAAGACGTTTGTCGTATTAATGATTATCTTTTATTTTATTGTGACAATTATTAGGTATTAATCTTTTAGTTTTACCATATTATTTCTGAGTTTTATTAAACGATAAAATGGTTTACTTAACGTTAAAGAAAACTTCTCGTCTATTTATATATGTAGACTTTTTCCGCCTAGAGAATCCGAATTGCGATGCAAAGCGTCGCTGCTAGCATACTTGCCACCATTTTGCGCGGACATGTATATTGTATAGTAATTATATTATTTGTAAATATTTAAGTTACTCTTTTTTGTATATATTATAATGTTATTGTACTTCTTCTTTAGGTATAGGATGAGTAGAACTACCATTGTAATAGCCACAACAATTGAATTGCTTGTTCTCTCGTTTTTGTTTTGTCCCAACATATAAACTAACTCAAGAAGACTCTTTTCGAAAAATATTGATTTTTACGGTCAAAAAATTTGTTATACTGCAGCACTAAGTTCAGTAATTAACCTGCCGTTGAGAATGCAGAGAGTGAATCAGAAAATACTTAAGAAAAGTACAGATGTCTATGTTGACACTCGTGCTGACATTTTTATCTTATGCATCCGCTTTTGATAAATATATATGTTTCCAATCAGAAAGAAAACGAACATTAAAACACACTCCGAATTGAGTACCTCAGCCTTTTTGAAGTCGGTTGAAAAGTATGTACAATGCGTTAGACGCTTTTAGATGATAAGCTTCTTTAGAAGTTTAAAAAACTAGTGGTCGGAATTCGAACTTGATTCCATTATATTAACCACAGATAATCTATTCTCAATTTAACCACAGGCTTTAACCATATACAAAAGAGTATATGTATGTGTATTTGTATCAGATATTATACGATCAAACGAACTTCTCAAGTGAAGTTCGATCATTATTATATGAGTTGTTTCATTCGAAGATATAATTAACCAGGTAGTCCTCTTATCCTACAAGGTAACGTCGCATATTTAAGAGTATTAGTTTTTATATAAAAGAAAAAGTTTATTTTTATTTTAATTCTACCTACATTATTTCTTTCTTCGGTCGTGCGCTCTGTTTAAGCCTCATTTCTTTATAGAATTTAGCAAAACTGCAGGGCTTTTGGGAGGGAGGGTACTTATATCTTCGAATGAAACAACTCATATAATAATGATCGAACTTCACTTGAGAAGTTCGTTTGATCGTATATTATATTTCGTTGTTTCATTCTTCAGATATAATTAACCAGGTAGATGTTTAGAGATATATATACAGTTTTGCTACTTGAAAATTAAAACTCCAATTAATTAATAAACAGTTTTATATTTTCTTTATTATATTATCGAAAAATATAGAAATCTTTATTCTAAATATCATTTGCAAAAAATACGGACCTTGCAAAACTATCATTATTATTTATCGGTCGTTGATAAAACTTAGCGAAAGTTTGTGAGTCCGCAGTCCAACCCGCCGTTTTTCGAATAACATCTACGGAAAGGCCAGCAGCGTGAGCGGTGGATGTGGCAGCGTGGCGCGTACTATGTGCACTAAACGCTGATACATCCACTCCACATTCTTCCATCGTCTGTTTTATCCAGCGGCCGATAGTCTGAGACGTGATAGCTTTGTAAGGTCGTCTGTAAGAAATAAACAAATTATCCACTCCGCTAGGTCTTAAATCTAAAGTCATAGCCATATAATCAATTAAAGTCTTAGCCGGACATAAACTAGGTTTTTCTAAAAAGTAAGGTAATGTAAGAAGTGGTTGCACTTTTCCTGGTCCTGAAGTTTTAATTGCGTCCAATATGCATATTCTTATTTCAGTCTCAAAATATGTTATATTATTAATTTTTATTAAGGAAAAAGTTTGTAATCTATGTGCGGTACATAAAGCTAAAAGCATAGCAAGTTTTTTCGTTATTTGTTCTAAGGTTAGTTTTTGATTAGGAAACCATTTATCTAATTTGTTTAGTACAATTTACGGATTCCAAGTATTTATATATTTAGGCTGGCTTGGTCTTAATTTGTAAACACCTTTTAATAATCGTGAAATACGGTCATCTGTACCCACTTCATTACCCAGAAGTAAGGACAACGCTGAACGATGACAATTAAGAGATCCATAAGAATCACCTTTGTGATACTGACCCGTTATAAATAGCATTATAACCTGCACTGATGGTTCCATAGGGTCACATTTATTTTTATTACAAAAATCCCACCACAGTTTGTATGTCACGTTGTATTGACGCAGCGTGTTGGTGGATAGTGATGCGCAAACAAGATCTAGGGCCTCGTTGGGTACCCCTCGATTGGAGAATGCGCGCCGCAGAGTATCGCTGCTCCCAGGGTAGGCTGTAGGCGCTGTCCTTGCTTCTGTGTCCTGCCATCATACAGAAGACCGTTGTTAATAAATAAAATTTTGGATATCAGTAATTTATTTAATAAAGGAAACCAAGGCTGAGAAGGCCAGTATGGAAATACTAATATTCCTGTAGATTTATCAAGAATAATCTTTTGTAAACATTTTAAAATTAAAGGAAAAGGTGGAAACGCATAAAAATAAAAAGGTTTCCAATTTATTGTAAAAGCGTCAACATTAACAGCATCTGGATCAGGTTTCCAAGATATATATTGTTTACATTTAGCATTGGTGCGAGAAGCGAAGAGGTCTATTTGGGGCTGTCCGAAGTTCTTAACTATGTTAATAAAGCTAATATCCGACAGTTCAAATTCGATATCACTATTTTTTCTTCTAGATTCTTTATCAGCTTCCTTATTGTCATTTGTATTTATATAAGAAGCTGTCACCCACAAATTACGCTTCTCACACCATTGCCAAATTAATCTAGTTAAATTATTTAAATGTGGAAATTGTATTCCCCCTAAGCGATTTATGTAGCTTATCGCTGTAGTATTATCTACACGTAATAATATAGAACAGTTAGTTTTATTTTTGGCAAAACATTTTAAACCGAAAAACACAGCCAATAATTCTAAATAATTAATATGAAATACTTTTTCACTATCCTTCCATTGTCCACTCGCTCTTTCATTATTACAAAAAACGCCCCAGCCTCGAAGCGTCGGTAAATATTTCTAAATCATAATTATCTATTTTTAAAGGATAGCATGTTTGGAAAACTTTTTGTTTCCACCATAACAAGTCCGGTAAAATTACTTTAGAAAGTTTAATTTTAGTGTCATAATTTTTAAAATTTTTAAGAGCAATATATTTTTGTCTTTCAAATAATTTTGTATATAGCCACCCATATTTAACAGCTGGGCAGGCTGCGGTCAAAACGCCAATGAATTGTGCAAATTCGCGAATAGTGCAAGTGGGTAATTTTAAATATTTGTCAACTAATCGTGATATATTATAACATTTATCTATAGGCAATGAAATAGTCATATTTAAAGTATTAAATACGAATCCTAAGAAATTACAACTCTGTTGTGGTTCGATACTACTTTTTTGGTAATTAATGACAAACCCAAGGCATTCAAGAATATTAATAGTAACTTTGATGTTCTCTAAACAATTTTTATAGTCTACTCCAATACACAATATATCGTCCAAGTAAATTACAGACGTATATCCCCGACTTCGTAGATAACGCATTACCTCTTTCATAATCTTAGTAAATATTCTAGGCGCCACGGACAAACCATAGGGCATACCTTTAAATTCATAAGTAAGAATTTGTGATTTATTAATTTTAAAATTAAATCTTAAATATTTGCGATAAGTTTTTGCTACGGGAACTAAAAGATAGGATTCTTTTAAATCGATTGATGCTAGAAATCCTCCTTTTGTTATTAATTTTGCTGCTGTTCTGTAATCTTCCATTTTAAAATGTATTTTAGGAATGAATTTATTAAAAGATTTTAAATTTAAAATAAATCTTTTTTGTCCATTTGGTTTGGGTGCCAAGAATATTTTAGAGATATATTGATCTGGAGCCGGGGAGCAAAGAAATAGCTCCCAACTTTAACAAGTTGTTGATTGCAACTTGCATGTTTTGTTGATCGGATGAACTAAAATTGCAACAAGGAGGTGAACTTTGAATTACAGGATTAGAAAGCGGTATTGAAATGCCTTCACGAATCCATTTAAAAATTACATTATTACTTGTGATTTTTAACCAACAATTATAAAATAATTGTAAACGGCCAGCATGTACCTCTGTTAATATCGGCGTGACTGAGGGGCACGTTGCTTGCTCGAGTAGCTGGAGCGCAGGGTCGTCGGAGCGCTCGCTGCAGTCGTTCGACGGGTCGTCGCCGTCAACCGCGTTGGAGGAGCAGTGCGCCCCCCCCTGTTCGATGGGAACCGAGGAGGGCCCGTCCAGTTTCCCTGACGGGGTCGTGTAACTGAAGTAGGAGGTGCGGATTTCGGTAAAGAAACGTTCTTCTTTATTGAAAGACCCTGTTTTTCTATGATCTTAGCCGTTTTAATTTTTTCGGAAAGATTATTACCAAAAAGGGTTTCATCCCTGTTTTTATCAATAATATTTAAAATTGATTTGTCTAAACTAGGTGTCAGTAATTTCATCCTAGTTTCACTATCTTGGTAGTGTAAATCCGATAAAATCCGAGTGGCATCTGACAGAATCTTTATCGATTTTATTTTATCCTCATCCGTGAGAAGTAATGTCATTGCTTTATTAATAGCAGTTATACCCACGCCTAATTGCTGCTGACAATTTTCTAATTTTTTGTCCCGTAACCTTAGTGTCTCAGTGATTGCAGCCGAAATTTCACCGTTTAACGATGGCGCTTTTAATAATTTACAATTATTAGGTATCAAATACAATTTGATCAGGTTTTCGCGGGAATCTTTCGACAAACCCTTTTTTAATATAGGGAGCCATCTTTGAGCCAAATCTTGATGAATATCCTCTCCGTATTGCGGTTCTTCTTCGATTGCATCTCCGAGTGCCTGTAAATATTCCTGTGTAAGTTCGGGTTGCGATACAGCTTCCGGTTGTTCTACTGAGTTAGGGGGTATTTCGAGGCTGGCACCTTGAAAACAGTCTGCTTCAACCATTGCCTCAGCCTCAGAACGTGGTAAAATATCTTCCACTTCGACTGGCACCATGACATCTGCAATGCAAGTACATGATTAAACATGTATTAACGCCTTGATTTTGACTCTCGGCCAACATTCAGGGGCGTATTCCCTTGTTTAACTCTCGGCTAAACTTGGGAATAATAAGTCATGGTTACGACTCACGGCCGTACTTTGACTTATTATTGCAGAAAATAAAAATGTTGTATATCGCTTACCTGTGTCATCGTTAGATGAAGACGAAGAATCAGATTGGATAATTTTTCGACGCTCACGGCGTCTATTACTTTTTTCTTCGATCTTTTTTATTTTTTCTTTATAATAATTAATTTTTTCAGCACTTTTACGTTTCGGCATAATAGCTTTTATAAAAATATCCCTGTAGAAATACTTTGAATTTGATGAGCGCGTGCGATCGTTACCTCGCAAGAGAAAAGAATGGGGCTTAAACAGAGCGCACGACCGAAGAAAGAAATAATGTAGGTAGAATTAAAATAAAAATAAACTTTTTCTTTTATATAAAAACTAATACTCTTAAATATGCGACGTTACCTTGTAGGATAAGAGGACTACCTGGTTAATTATATCTGAAGAATGAAACAACGAAATATAAATGCTAGTGTGTGTAATATTTTTTTTATGCATTGTTAAAAAGAATAGCATTCCTCTTCTTCTCTATATAGACCTACAAGTGTGTGAAATTTCGATACTACTGTCCGCGCAATTTTCATAAAAATTAGTATAAAGTTATTTCACGTATATATATAACTATTTTAAATAAATAGAATCGCTTTCTCTAACATATTTGTGCTATTTCCTAACCACATCTAAGTTACGTCTGTTTTTTTTATCGCTCCGCTAACCTACTTTAAGGGACGTCTCAATTTACATACATGACGTACTTCGAAGTCCCCTAACTCACTTTATTGAAAGGTTCCATTGAGACGTTTCGTTTCAAAGTTGTACATATAATCTCCCTTCATTGGTTTTACATTTGTTTAACTTTTTTAATAAATTTCAAATGTCGGCTTTGATTTTATTATTTTTTCTTAGACTTTAAATTTTCTGAGTGTTTTATTGTTATAAGTTAACGCTTTGGTTAAGTTGATATACGTATAAACGAGAAACTATATAATTCCACTACAAAGGAAAAAAATAGCAATAAAAGTAAAATTGAAAATTCATAGTATCAAATCGATATCATCACTTGCTTTATCGATATCATAAATATCGAATGATTTAAGAATATAACAGAATATAGTCATAAAAAACTTGAAAACAAAAACACTGAAGTTTATATAAATTCACGGTGAATTAATATCGAGTATCGGCATTGTCCATAAACTGAATGGCAGTTATGGTCGAACATTTTATTCTTTTTAAAACATCCATAGAGATATTTAAAATTCGAAATTCAGTTTTATTCCTCCGCTCCAAAAGCCGGTCGCGATTTTATTCGGCATGAAATATAGTGGAGTTAGGATTGTGGACGGTACGTCGTTTTTGAGCCTTTGCAATGTGTAACAAAATAAATAGTCGCGTCTGTTACAAATTCTTGAAATAATGTATGTTAATATTGTTGTTTATTTAATATTTAAGATCTGATCGTGTGCCGGCTACCTTATGAAGATCATATTTGAATTAAATTCTGATTTCAGATAGCTTTTACCAAGATGGTCCCTCAAATTTGTCTGCGTAAAAGCTTTGTTCTCCTATTTCAACCCCTTTAAGTTTTACTTTCGCGATAAAAGCTTCTTCTCCAAGGACCAATCTATATTTATACCAAATTTCACCAAACTTGTTTTTATAGTATAGGGAAAAAAATGTAATAAAAATATTTACTTTCACAATATTTATATTAGTAAGTACTAGTATGGATTAACGCAAAAGCTACTGTCCTAAAAATAAAACAAATTAACAATTTTTATTAGGGTTCCGTAAAAGTGTCAACAAGACCCTATTACAGCCCTCTGCTGTCGGTCTGTCCATCCGTCTGTCAGCGGACTGTATCTCATGGTAATAATAGGTAGAGAGTTGAAAATTTCACAGAATTTGTATTTATATTGCTGCTAGAACAACCACTCAATATATAAAACCACTCAATCGGGTTTGCACACGAAATGTTATATATTACGTATTCTTATAGCACCTATCGAATTTCTTTACATATGAAGTTATTTAAAAGGGAAACAGTGTTAATCTTGTACGATAGTACGGAATCCTTAATGCGTGAGTTGGACAGGTTTAATTAATGATAGGATAATTAAGTAACTTTTTCCGTACATATTTAGCTTATATGACTTGAGTTTTCTTTAATATGTATGTGATGCAGTATCAAAATACTCGTACATCAATATCTCCGAATTTGACTTTATGTGGGTTGACACATTATTGCTTATCATCATCCATATATTCGCACTAGCTTCGCACGGGTGCAATGTAGTTTTTACGACATCGCGTTACAACAAAAAGGGGATGATTTGTAAAGATACATTAAGTCTTTTACTTCAGAAACATAGGAATTTCAAACAAAATTTTCAGCCCTCGTTTTACCCTCTTAGGAATGTAGTTTCATAAAATCCTTTCCTAGCGGATTTTGCGTAATTTGGCGGGTAGGTGTAGACGCACCCTATAAGGAATCTACATGTCAAATTTTAAGTTTGTTAGTATTATAATTTTTGAGATTTCGTGGTTAATAAATGAGTGGTATTTCGCTTATATGTAGATTTACAAACGTCAATACCATTATTATAATCGCTTCGACAAATCATGATTGAATTAATAAAATAAATCTTAAACCATGAGGAAATTCAGCTTCAATGTTATAGATACGACCTACAGATAATTAAATTCGATTACAGACGATGATTCGGTGTCCTCCAAGGAGGTTTCAATCTTACATTAGTATGCGTTACATCCTTGTTACTTCCCTTGTATTACGTTTGTAAACGATTAGATCATGTATTACATAATATGTAAATTAGTGAGAATGTTTAATATTAAATGCTAATAATATAATATTTAATGCTAATATTAAATGTTAATAAGGCGGCCTTTTAACTTATTAGCTATTACTTCAAGACAACCTTAGGGTTAGAATTTTAAGCAAAAAGTAGGTAGATGGTGAACGAATAGACATGGACGCTGATAAGCAATACTGTGTTAAGCAATATGGGCTTCATTTCGAGAAAATAGCGTCTAAAGATGTTAAACCTATTCTTAACAAATATGTTTGAAGAAGTATATATCCATCTTTTATTTTATTTTTTGATTAAAGTTATAATTAATTAAAATCAGTCTGATTTATCTAATATACTATCTAAATTATGTTTTTCAAATATTTGATATTATTGTATAAATTGCAAAATATGGAAGGCACGTGAAAATCAAACCAATTATAATCAAACCAATTATATATATATATATATATATATATATATATATATATATATATATTTTATTATAACCAATTATATATATATATATATATATATATTATTTATATATATATATATTCAAACGAGATGTCATTTGGACGCTGATAAGCAATAATGTGTCAACCCACACGGACTTCATTTTGAGAAAATGGCGTCTAAAGATGTCAAACCTATTCTTACTTAATTTGTTTAAAGAAGTTTATATCCATCTTTTCTTTTCTTTTTTTTAAATGGTATATAGAATTAAAAGTAGATTGATATATTTAATATATTATCTAATAAAAAGTTTTTTAAATATTTCAGATTATTCTATAAATTGCAAAATGGAACGCACTTGAAATACGAATCAATTATTAAGACACTTTTTTCCGAACTTGTTTTTTTTTCTGAATAATGTTGAATAGTTGATGCAGTATCAAAATACATCAATATCTCCGAATATGACTTTTTGTGGGTTGACACACTATTGCTTATCAGCATCCATTTATCAAAATAAAATTTAAAGCTCAGTGAAGGTCGTGTCTTAAACATTAGGCCATTTTGGATGATTCAATATTAAGCTATGGAGTTTGTTTATGCACTATTTATCTGCTCGTCTTAGAGCTGTCGTCATCAGTGAAGTGTTATAAAAATATTCTATCAAGGAAAGTTGAAGGTTGGTTCTCCACTTTTCAACTTTCCAAATTTAATTTAATGAAATTAGCTATAGGTAAATCGAATTTCCTAGTTCTTTTTTAACCGACTACGCCGAGCGCCAAAAAGATGGGTAATGATTTTGGGAGTCTATGTATGTACGTATGATCCACCGCAGCGCCTAAACTGAAATGAGTGCCAAAAAAGAGGTGAAGATTCGTAATATGGTGGAGTTTCAATGTTTACGAAGTCAGGTTATAGTTTTTTATTATATTTGTGGTGTGTATAATGTTTTTAAAATTTAACGAGTTTTAAAGTTAATAAAAACTTTTTGAAAAAAAAAAATAAACCGACTTCGAAATCGAAACAAGTAAACTAAAAAGTTAAAAATTAATATTTTCTACGACATTTTGAATTTACCCTTTTAATAAAAAAAAAAAATATTTGAAAATCGGTCCACAAACGGCCTAAAAAATCCATGAACAAATATGAAAAAAAATACATAGAGCCGAACATGGAACCTCCTCCTTTTTCGAAGTCGGTTAAAAGCAAATTTACGTTTCAAAACAAACTCATATGGTTGTATAATAATTCGTACCTATCTTAATTCTAAATTATATTCAATAAAACATTTCAACTTTACGGTTTCCTAACAAAATTATATCATTACAATAAAGAGGAAATTGTATCACACAAATGTTTATTCCCATGGAAACAGAATAAGGAAAATCGCTTGAAATAGCGAGAACAATTAGGATGATTACAACATTTCCATCAGGACGACAATCTGCCAAAGTAGTTGGGAGAGAAGAAAAATAAAGCCCGTTTTTAAGTGACAATAGTAATAAAAGCCGGGCGTTTTAATTAATTACGAGCAATTTAATGCGTATTCATTGTAATAACCGTTAATAAATTAGAATCGATTCGATAAATAAAACTGATTTGGACGCGATCTAAAGTTGAAATATTGGAAAAGATGAAAAGTGACGGATTTAGTATTTCATTTTGGCTGTGAATAAATTTTTAAGATTTTTTTTTTATTATGAACAAGCTGGTCCTCGTGGTTTCACTCGCATTTATAGTAACTGCTTCGCTCCTAAAAGTCGTAGCGCGATGTAATATAGTCTATAGTCTTCCTCAATAAGCAAGCTAAACAACGAAAAAACAATTTTTTCAGATCGTTCTAGTAGTTTCGGAGCCTATTCAACGCAAACTAACAAACAATCAAATCTTTACTCCTTATAATATTAGTGTAGATTACTTAAGCGGTTATTATATATAGCGTAATTAAGCGTACAATATTGTGTAGTAGTGTACAATATTGGGTAGTATTTATTTCAAACGTGATTTTATGGATTACACCACGCACAATTGAAGGTGTCAGAAAACCACGCGAAAAGACTGGGCGAGAATGCTTCTTCGTTATCGAAGATAAGTCTCTTTCAATAATATATGAATGTGGGCAGTTTGTACGTGATAATACATAAATGCACGCACTGTGACCATTCATCGATCGACACACAAGATAAATTCACATGTAAAATCAAGTGGAACGTAGAGTTTAAGCGAGTTTTTTGTAGGATAATGAAAGAATTTTTAGATATAAACTTTCGCAGAAAATTTAAGGTATTTTCCACGTTCGCTGGATACTTTAATAAAATATTTTTTTAGTGATCATTATTGAAAAGTATGTGAGAATGTGGTATTGTCCTCTTCTGCCAATATATGAACGCTGATAAGCAATACTGTGTCAACTCCCACGGACATCATTTTGAGAAAATGGCGTCTAAAGATGTTTAAACTATTCTTGAAAGGTCAGTTTGAAGAAGTATCCATCGTGTCTTTTCTCTTTTGACAAAACGTTTATAAATTAAAGTCAGATTGGCTATTAATGAGTTATATTTAATAATATATTTTTGAAATAAGTAAGATTATTGCATAATACAAAATATTGAACACACTTCAATGTTCTAAAAATGAGATTAAGAAACTTTTTTCAGTATTTGTTCAGTTCAGATGTCTTGAAAATTTTTATATAATATAATGTTACATATGAAATCAGAGTACATCGATATCTCTAAATATGACTTTTTGTGGGTTGACACATTATTGCCTATCAGCATCTATTCAAACTATAGTTAATTGGCTACAATTTTTCCTCTACCACAAAAAAGTTAAAGGAAAAATATGTGTCCAATTTTGGGTAATAAGTGTCCAATTTTGATATTTATGGGACTAATCTGGAAGCATATCCTTTAAAAACAAAAAAAAAATCAAAAATCGGTTTATAAAATACGGAGTTATGTGATAACAAGTATAAACAGCTACGGATGAGAACCTCATCCTTTTTGTAGTCGGTTGAAATGTTATTTCATAACTATTTGTGGTTAATATTCATAATGCTTCACATTATTTAATTTTATAACATAACCGCAAACGAGGATTTTCGTAGCAGTGGCTTATTCCACTAAGCTACACGAAATAAGTTTTAGGTAGATATTTTTAGTCATTTATTTTTGTGAGACTTTCACTTACTGGTTAGATTTACTTGCATTCAAACCAAGATTATTATTGTCTATACTAATATCACAAGGACGTGAAATTTATTTCTATGTGGGTAATCTCTGAAACTACTCATCCGATTTGAAAAATTATTTTTACGATGGGTAGCCTGTTTAGCGAGGAAGGTTATAGGCTATATTGCATCACGTTAGGACCGATAGGAGCGAAGTAAACGCGAATGAAACGGCGTGGGGCGTAATTTTTAAGTATCTTTTCAATCATTTTATTAAACGCATACATCAGTTCGCATTTGCTTATACCTTTTTACGGTTTATAATTTTACTAGCTGTGCCCGCGACTTCGTTCGCGTGGATTACCGAATGTTTGGCATGTCTCCTGCAAAGCAAGGTTATAATAGTCTGCAGTGCCGCTCAAGAAAGGAGCTTTTTACTTTGAATCTGGGAACTTTCTGGTTGTATTTATAAGCAGACACTAACTCAGATATGGTATTCCTCCACGGGTTTCACTATAAATGTTGAAGAAAAGTTGTTTTGTGGTAGTCTTTAAAATATCGACTGCAAAACAGTAAGTTCGCACCTAGGTTCTCCTTGTATTATATGGACGCTGATAAGCAATAATGTGTCAACCCACACGGACTTCATTTTTAGAAAATGGCGTCTAAAGATGTCAAACCAATTCGTAACAAATTTGTTTGAAGACGTATAAATCCAACTTTTCTTGTCTATTTCGATAAAATCTATAGTGAATTAAAAGTAGATTGGTATAATGAAAAGTTTTATCAAATAATATTTTTTTCTAATACAGGAGATTATTTTATATTGCAAAATATGGCCCGCACTTCCATATTCGAAAGGTTTCATTAAATAACTTTTTTCTGTATTTATTGACTATAGATGACTTGAAAATATTTTGAATAATGTTAAATACATGATCCACTATCAGAATACGTCAATATCTCCAAATTCGACATTTTGTGGGTTGACACATTATTGCTTATCAGCATCCATATGTATATCGGGTGACTTTTTCTACTGGGCTTAATAGGCCAAATCCGGAACTATAAGGAATCGCGAAAGATACTTAATGGAGTCTCGTGTCCGATTTTGAAAAATCTAAAACTGCATCATCATAATTTTTTTTTTATGTCATGATTTTCCTAGCCAGAAATAGAACCCACTAATTAAAAAAAATACATTCTGTATTATTGCACCACCTAATAGTGTCACTTGTAAAAATCAACTTTTGGAAAATAATAGTAAGCGGCAAATTAAAGGAATGGTTTTTTTTACAAAATAACATTAAATCTATACATTAATTAAGTTAAGTATTCGATTCTACACAGACATAATCAAATATGTGGGTTAAATCATGGGTTCCGGTAAGTTTAGAAAAAAATGTGCGTTACTTCGAACGATTTCTTTATAAATTGCATCAAAATGCTAGTCACCTACTGAAGTGAGGAAGAGTGTACAATACAATCGAAATACAATCGAAAATATAAAAAATGAATTACTCACAGTAACTTCTTTTATGTTTGTCTTTTTTTTATACAAAGTTGATAGAATGTTTGTTTTGGTCCCCGTCATCTACTCAGTTACCTAGGTAGGTTTAGATAATTCTTAAAACAATGAATCAATTTGTTGAAAATCTACATTTCACTGGACTCGGCTATTGTACTCACCCGCTATTAGCGTTACAACATCCCGTTGTAATTTAATTAATGTAAGAATTTGATAGAATTTTGTAAAAAAATAGCCTTTTCTTTTTGTTGCAGTTTACTGTATAGTATTACCTCACTAAAGTTGATCTTTATAATGTGTGAAGGTATCAGATGGTGCAATACTACAGAATGTTATTTTTTTGCAAAATCAACGTGTTCGTTTCTGGCTAGAAAAACTTATTTTTCAAAAAACTAATGATGCAGTTTTAATTTTTAATCAAAATTGGCTCTGTGACTTAAATTATTTTTCGCTTTTGCTTATAGTTTCGGTTTTGTTCTATCATATCCAGTAAAAAAATTACCCAGTAAATATATTATTTTTTAAAATGATTATATTAATATAATATATATCTTCCCTATTTGAATCAGATATTATTGACTATTTCATTGGTTTCAATTTTGTTCCTTATAAAATTGGCTTTCTGCTAGCGAAAGTTTCGGTCAAAATCGGTCCAGCTGTTTCAGATATTAGCCGAAACAAACCGAGTGACAGATAGACAGACAAAAATTTTAAAATTGGTAATTTTGTTGTAAGTACCGTGTATACTGTCATATGCATTTATTTAAAATTACAAACAGACACATCAATTTTATTTATTTTTATACCTTCCCTTCTTAAATCGGAAAATGTTCACTATTTTATTGTTTCTCCAATATTTTGTTATCGTGTAATTCTCTTTTTTACTTATTGATTAAAATTAATATATATTTTTAATATAAGTAGCCTAATTTAATCCTTATAATATTAGCTATAGGGGCTGCTGTAATGTTTTTAAGAACTTTTTAGACTTTGTGATATTTTGTGATTGTTTTCTTCCATTCCCACTCCCTTCTCTGGGCCTCACGTGATTAATGGACATCCTCTAACTGCAAGTGAAAGTCCCATCAAATTTGATTCAGCTGTTTCAGAGATTAGTCGTAAGAAACAGACTGACAGTACTTGATGTAAGTACTTTCATGCATTTAGTGAAAATCACAAAATAATATTCAACGTGACCCCATAAGTTGACATATCTTTTTTAGCGGGCACAAACGCACAGATAAACAGACAAACAGACAAAAATTCTAACAAATTTTGTTTTGGGTTCTATTGCGTAGGTAAAGGCCTCCAACATTTTTTTCATATATCTTACATGTACAGACCCGTTACAATTTTTTTCATATATATAAATTTAAAAATATCTAAAATAGAAGTAACCCCAAGTCACTCCTTATAACATTTGCTAACTGCAAAAAGTACCATCAGAACCGGTTAAGTCGTTTCAGAGATTAGTCGGAACAAACAGATAGACAGACAGACTGACAGACAAAATTTTTAAAAATGTATTTTTTTATGTAAGTACTGTATAAACTTTCATGTATTTAGTTATAAACACAAAAAAAAATGTTCAACGTGATTCCTTAAATTGACATAACTTTTTTATTTATGGACCGATTGACATGAAACAAACCCTAAATGTTAAGTGAAGCTTACTACAATATATTAGTGAAAACCGCGTTTAAATCGGATAAGCCGTTTCTGAGATTAGCGTGCACAAACGCACAGATAAACAGACAAACAGACAAACAGACAAACAGATAAGAATTCTAAAAATCATTGTTTTGGGTTCTATTGCGTTGGTATAGGCCCCCTATAATATTTTTTTTCATATATCTTCCATGTACAGACAGCGACCCGCTAGAATTTTATTATTAGTATAGATAATAAACTACCTGCAACTAGCGCGATGTTACAACCTTTCTCACTAAAATTTTTCAAATAGGATCAGTGCTTTCACAGAACACCCCCTGCGTACGTTACATTTGTTTTTACGACAAAAATTATCCTCGATATTTTCCAAGGTTATCAACATATCAATATAAACAACAAAATTGTTAAAATTGTTTACACGAGAAAACGCAATAAACAGACAGACCGAGTTTCGTTCGCATTTATGATTTGAAGGATCGAAAGTATGTACTATAAGTTTGTGATATTTTAAAACCCCAATTTGAATAATACCCCAGTTCAAAACGGAGAATCGATCCGGAAGTGAGGCCATAAGCCACTTACGTGAAAGTCCATCGAAAGAAGATACTGAAGTTCAAAGTGCTATCTCGCAAACGACGTCAAAGCCTTTGATATTCAAACGTGACGTTGAATACTTGCTTTAGCGAACCGATCGTAATAAGATTCTGCCTGTTTAGAATCTTTATATATAGGGTGTCCGACTTTAAGTTAAGGTCCTTTAAATGGGGGATTCTATAAGTGTAATATATTACATTCCGCTTAAAAACATTTTTTTTTTGTAAAAAAATTGATTATTTGAGCACCACTGCCTTTGCGATTCGTATTATCCACGGCGCGCGACGTAAAAGTTCAGTTTACTAATACCTCGTTATAAATTATTTAAAAACATAAATACTTCCTAGTGAACGCACCAGTAAGGAGTCCAATTGCGAAAGATATTTTAATTTCAAGAATCTTAAAAGAATCAAAGTATAATAGTTATATTTTTACAGCTTTAACATTGTACAAATATAACTCCTAGTTGACAGTTAAACCTAACAGACGTAATTAGGCCCCCCTGACTAATCTAGAATGTAGTATCTTTGTGATTAAATTCATCTCGTGCTTCGCATCTAGCGGTGAAGGCAAACCTCGTGAGGATGTGGCAAATGAAATTTTGATACATGTATGTATATCCACCAATCGTAAAAAAAAAATGCGTAAAGAGGAGGCTTCTGCCCAGCTGTGAAACATATGGTGTAAATTGAATGATGTACCTGTACAATGATAAATCTCTGCTAAGATTGCTAATTTTGTTATGTCCTTAAATATTGCCACAAAAATTTAGAATAACTTTATCATTAACAAGTATACAGAGTACTTCATTAAACGGAAAATTAGATATGAAGCACGCATCTACTAGACTGGAAATTACGGCAATGAGAGCAAAGCAAACTAATGACGATATTTACTTTCAAATTGATTGAGTGGCTGGCTTTGTTTTCGGTTCTATATATAACTCCTTAATATATCATCAACCGAAATATACTTGTATATACTTACGAAACTATATTGTACAAAAATCGAGGTTATACTGTAGCTTCTGTAAATGCGAAGAGACGGTTAAACCCGACAGACGAAATTAGGCCCTCTGAATATGCACATTTATCATATATATCGCCGTTCGATATTTTCATAATAAATCAAGGGCTAGTTTTAACTTAAGGTAACATGTTTAAACATGCTATTTAGCCTAGTCTGTTCCAAAGAAACTAAAAAGCAAAAAATAAATATTTTCTACAAGATTTTGAAGTCGGTGCCAACTAAAACATTCAAAGTCGATGCCAATTGAAAGCTTTTTTGTATTATATACTGGCACCGGCCTTTAATTTGGAAGTATACCTTTTAAAACAAAAAAAAAAAACTTGGTCTACATAAAAAAAACATACATACACCCGAACATAGAAGCTCCAAGTTTTTTGAAGTCAGTAAATAAAATACATGGTCGGATAGACTCGTGGGCTTTATAGATTTATACATTGTCCCTTCCACTTGTTTCGATACCCTACGAGATAAAAATATAAAGATATACGTCCTAATTAGCCTTAATCATCTACCTAGCCTTTTTCCCAGTTATATTTGGGTTTGCGTATAACTCTAGTTATTGGCAAGTCATTTTTACATAGAGCGATTGCCATCTGGTCATCCCAACCCTGAGGGTAAGCCAGTGACTATTTAGACTAGAATAATCTCCATACCAACGGTAACGACAATTGTCAGGTGATTGTGTTAGCAACCGGCTTATATATAATCCTTTTTAATAACTTTCGTTCATATAAACCTGGTTCAAAACACCAAAAAAATGTTAACTAGATACAGCCTTTAAGTTACGCGCGCATGCATGTGTTAGCACTCGACGAAATCACTGTTAGTGTCCAAGCAAAGACTTAATACTTTTAATATTTTTATTTAGATTATTACAGTATTTAAACACAATTTTACAATAATCACTTATGAGATCACCCAGTTTTAACTTAACACTAATATTTATAACATTATTCAGCAAAAATCAAAGAGTAACTGTCGTTATTTTTCACATACCGACCGTTTATATAAACTACCTTCAACCGAAAGTCAAATGACTACAACCAATTACAAATTTTATATTCACAATATTAGAACTAAGAATTCATAAACACAGTTAATTTATAAATAAAACAGTTTAATTAATTTATCTTTGTATATAATTGTAAAATAGTTTATAATTAATGTACGATGTTAACATTTCGGCCATCCGACTAACATTACACGTCCTCGGGTAATGGAATTTACCGAAGACTGGTTATAAAGGTTTATGTTACACATAAAGACAATTTCATGAAACACATTATTAATTACATTTGTTTTCATTTTACAACTTTGACAATAATAATTAACTATATATAGTCTGGACACAGAAATACTATTTTTACATTAATATATCGATTTGTTGGAATACTTAATTATGGCATCAGGCCGCTTCTGCACTGAATACCAGTTTGCACATAGGGCCGCTTCTGCCCAATATACAACCACTTAAATCTAATAGTAACAGGCCGCTTCTGCACTGAATACTATTGTGCAACCATATGACCGCTTTTGCCGAACTTAATACTACTTTACAAAAATAGTAACAGGCCGCTTCTGCACTGAGTACTATTCTGTAACCTTGGGGTTACTTCTGCCCAAATTTGACTAACTATTAAAATAGCAACAGGCCGCTTCTGCGCTGAATACTACTTTATGCTACACGCTTTGGTCTATGCTCTGAACATTTATGTAACGATTACATGACTTATTTAATAAAACAAACCAAATTTACCTTCATTATAACTAATATAACAATCAGCTTTCAAATAAACAAATTCTTAGAATAATTATAATGTATTTTTAAATTTCATCCGTACCGATATTATACACTTAGTCAGTTTCTTTATCTTCTAGGTCTGTATCACTATTTGAATCAATTTCATTAGATCTATTAAAACTAAGCCATGGTTTAATTTTATCTACGGCGACTACAGAACTATATTTACGTCCACCCTTCCGGGTGATAGGGGTGTCTTCGACCTGATACCTGTCATTCCCTAACACAGAAGTGATACGATATGGGCCTTGAAATTTTGGAACTAGCTTACGACTTTGCCCTACTGATTGTACCTCTCTCTCAATGCTTACTAAGTCTCCCACATTAAAGTTTTTAGGTTGTACTGTGTTTTTATCGTACCTCACTTTAGTTTTTTGTTGATAATCTTGAATGTATTCGTTAATTTTGTCACGTATATCACTTAATTTATTTGAACTTACTTCAATATCGTTGCCTAAGAAAGATTTTACCCTACTCTCAGTTAAACCAGTCAAAGTTGTTCCAAAGAGAGCTTGTGCCGGTGTTGTCCCTATGCTCTTATTATAGGTATTATTCAATCCCCACTGGACATCATGAACGTTCAAATCCCATTTCTTTTCGTCTTTACCAATACACATAGCAGTAAGTGCGTCTAATAAGGTGCGGTTATACCGTTCGACTTGACCGTTAGCTCTAGGTGTCGCTACGGCATTCAAAATATGTTTAATGGATAAGCCATGAACAAATTCTTCAAACTTATTGCTCGTAAATGACGAACCGCGATCTGACACTAATCTTTTTGGTATGCCAAAAGTACTAAAATATTCCTTCAGTTTTTCAATAACTATGGACGTTTTGGTACTTCTTACTGCTTTGAGTATTATAAATTTGGTATAAGCATCTATAATTACTAATAAGTGAGTGTTACCCTTTGAGCTTTTAACGAATGGACCTACATGATCTACATGCAACGTCGCAAACGGAGAATCTATTTTTGGAATCGGATTTAATGGGGGTTTTCTATTTGAAGAAGATTTTGTATAAGCGCACTCTAAACACGAATCGACATATTTTCGTACAAAGCGACGCATTTTATTGAACCAGTATGTTTCTTTTACTTTTGCTAAGGTTTTATCAAAAGCGAAATGTCCAATGTCGTCGTGACATTGTTTTAGTATTTGCCAACGTACGCCTTTTGGGACTACCCACTTATCACCCTGATCAGTAATACGGAATAGTTTATTATTACGCAATACAAAATTTTTCCTAACGTCGACAACGTTATCAGATTCTGGATCTTGCAAAATTGAAATTTTGCGCTGTATTTCAGAATCAGCTTGTTGCACAGTGGTTAGCCAATCAGTTTCGGAAATTACTAGTACAGAATTTTCAGTAGTTTTTTGATTAGATGGTGGATTTCTACTTAGTGCATCTACATAAGCTAACGTTTTACCCGGGCGATATTCAATAGAAAAGTCGAATTCTTGCATAGCTATCCACCATCTAGCCACTCGTGGAATCAAATCTTTTTTTAGGAACGTTGCCCGTAGAGAGTTACAATCCGTAATTACTTTAAAACTGATTCCGATCAAATACACGCGAAATTTTTGTAGCGACGCTATTAGGGCCAAAGTTTCTAGTTCGTAAGCGGTCATGTGTTGTTCGTCAATTGTTGTTTGACGGCTATAGTATGCAACAGGTCTAAGTAATTTATCATCACCGCGCTGCATAAGGATACCAGCAATTCCTACTTTGCTAGCATCTGTATGCAGTTCGGTTTCGGCATTTGGGTCATACAGCATCAATATGGGTTTTTGGAGCAGTTCCCTTTTAAGATTATCAAAGGCTAAAATCTGATCAGATCCCCATACCCACCTTGAATCTTTTTTTAAAAGGCTTGTAAGAGGTTTAGCGATTATAGAGAAGTTTTTAATAAAACGTCTAAAGAAACTGCATAATCCGATAAATTGCCGAACAGTATGCAAGTTATGGGGTTGGGGAAAATCTCTAACTGCTTCCACTTTTTTGGAACCCGGCTTAATGCCTTGTTTACTAAGTTCAAACCCCAAGTAATCAACAGTCTCACTAAAAAAATAGCATTTGCTTAATTTTAAAGTTAAGCCTGCACCTTCTAACAACTTTAGTACAGTTTCTAGTTTTAGCAAACCGTCTTCTATTGAATTAGAGGGTATAATTATGTCATCCATATATGCTGAGGCGATATCTCTAGCATTAGACAATACTAAATTAATCATACGCATGAAATTTGACGGGGCGTTAACTAAGCCAAACGGCATCCTATTGAACTCAAACTGCCCGTCTGGTGTAACGAATGAGGTCTTATAACGATCCTCCTCTCGAATTCCTATCTGGTAATAACCCGATGCTAAATCAAGAACAGTGTAATAATTATAGCCGGCTAACGAGTCTAACTGATCGTCGATTCGAGGTAAGGGGTAATTTTCCTTGTAGGTCTTTCTATTAAGGGCTCTATAGTCGATGCATAGCCTAACATCACCCGTTTTCTTTTTGACCACAACTATGGGACTCGCATAAGGTGAAGTTGAGTGCCTAACTATGTCACAATCTATCAGTTCTTTAACTAACTCCCGCACCCGGTTTCTTTCGGACAAGGGCAATCTATATGGTCTGTATACTACTGGCTCATCGTCTTTTAATTTAATTGACATGGTTACTAGATTTGTTTTACCTAGCTCTTGTAACGAGAAAGCAAAACAACTCCTGTACTTATTTAATAAAACTAACAAGGAATCGATAACTTTACTACTTAGTGTTCCGTTCGATAGCACATCACTAGCAACAATATCGCGTTTGGAAGTAAAAGCATCAATCCGGCAAATATCATGAGAATTATTTATAACGTATGGTTCAGCTCGGGTGCACCTAGCTATCAAACTACCTTTCTTTATAATAAACGGTTTAGATCCCGTGCCTTTTATTATAGCGACCCCTTGGTTATTATTATCAATCGAAAATAGCCCTTGTACTAAATAATGCTCTTGCCCAATCTTAAACCTTTTACTGCCCTCGATAAACACATCACCGGAATACGGAGGGTTAGTGATAAATTCAATCATTGTTAATCCGTCTACTTCAGTGTCTGACATACAAATTAAATTAAATTTTGTTTGTTCATTTGAGACTTCATCATTCGTGAGAATCTTTAAAGATACACTATCCTTTTCTATACTAATATGTGGTTGTTCTGTAAATGTTCTACCTATAAGTAATGGTTCATGTAATACAATGTCGGGTACGACAATTAACTCAACGCAAGCGCTAGCATCATCTATTTTAATGGTCGTTGTACATTTCCCCAAGGGCTGAACTACTGAGTTTCCAAACCCTATCAGGGGTGGTATAGAATTATCAACTATCCATTTTATTCCTAAATTTTCCATATCCGTAAACCTTATCAAAGTTTTGGAGCTACCGAAATCAATAAAGCAAGTTTTCGAAATACCATTAATAATAGCCTTTTTGTAGTACTTATGACAATCAAAATCTGTACCCGCTACTAGCATAACGGAATTAGAGAGACTCTTATTATTGTTATTTACCGGAACTTTAATGTTTTCACATTTGTCAGCGGTATGACCATAACGTAAACATTTGTTACATTTAACTATCGGTTTAGGGCATTGAGACTTATAATGACCTTCTTGCGAGCAATTGTAACATGTTACAACACGATCTCTTACATCTCTACGAACTGGGTCCCTATCTACTTTTATATCAACATTTCGAATTCGTTTTCTATCGTTAGTAAAATTATTGTTTTTGCTGCTTTTGAGAAAGGGTAATAATTGTTCAGGAGTTTCAAACCGAGCTGCCTCTGCACCTAACCTTACACCGCGATCATCAATTCCAAACACTATGCAGTCTACAGCTCTTTTTCCCTCAATGCCGCAACGATTTAAAAGAACTATTTTGTCGTAGTAGTATTCCTCTAATGAATCATTAAACCTAGCACGTTTAGCAAGCATTGTTGTAAGTAGTTGTCCGTAATTGTCATCGCTAGGAAAAGCTAACTTTAATTTGACTTGCCACTCTATCCAAGTAAACATAACAGTACTGAGACCTTCGTACCACTTCTGAGCTAGCCCTTTCAATTTTGGGAGTGCATAATGGACGGTCTGTTTGTCGGTCCAGTTATAAATGACTGCACATTCTTTTACTTTGTGTAGCCACATATCTATGGTTTGTTCTTTACGGGACGGATCGAATTCTGGGAGTGCATTTTGAGTCGGTAGTCTGTCATTATTATTTGTATTACCTATGTGTTGTAAAGCCTGTACTAATTGAGTCAACGTAACACTTTCATTTTTATCTAATGTATAATTTTGTATAACTGACCTTTCTGGTGTTCGGACTCGCCGAGAAGATGATCCCCGTCGCGCTGGGTGTGACACGTGGCTGCGGTCACCGTGACTGGACTCGCTATTCCGCCCGCGTCGCCGTGGTTCATATCTGGTACGGCTCCGTGATCGACGGCTAGTTCTGCTGCGTGCCCTGCGTTCTTCACATCTGCTCGACCGCTTACTGCGTGAACGGACGTTCGTACAGCTAGGCGATCTGCCTCCAGCGCGGCTGCGTGACCGGCTACTACGTGGTCGGCGTCTGCGGCTGCTTCCTCGTTCTCGGTCATGCGCCTGATGTCCGGCGCGTCGTTGGCTGGCGTTACTTCGTGTCGACTGCACTCGGCTGCGTGACCGTCGTGCTGTTGTCGACTTAGAAGTGTCGTCGTTTCCCATTTTCCTGAAGATTAAGTTTTAGCGACACATCATTTGAACAAGACCAAAGCCTGAATATAAACTATAGGAAACTTTACTAACTTTTTTCTTTTTTTTTTTTTTTTACATTAACATAAAGCGCGATTTAGATAAAACAACAAAAAAAAAAAAACAAAAACGAAAAACAGAAACCATAATAAAAGAGAGAGAAGAAGAAAAAAAAAAAATACAATGGCTTATGGTAACAAGCGTAACAAGGTCTTATGGAGCTTTTAATTACTTTGAGATTAAAATATCACTACTTATTATTGTTCCAGTAGGCGTAGACAAGTAAGTAGTCATCTGTTACTCACCTAATCCCACTTCTGATGTGTTAGCACTCGACGAAATCACTGTTAGTGTCCAAGCAAAGACTTAATACTTTTAATATTTTTATTTAGATTATTACAGTATTTAAACACAATTTTACAATAATCACTTATGAGATCACCCAGTTTTAACTTAACACTAATATTTATAACATTATTCAGCAAAAATCAAAGAGTAACTGTCGTTATTTTTCACATACCGACCGTTTATATAAACTACCTTCAACCGAAAGTCAAATGACTACAACCAATTACAAATTTTATATTCACAATATTAGAACTAAGAATTCATAAACACAGTTAATTTATAAATAAAACAGTTTAATTAATTTATCTTTGTATATAATTGTAAAATAGTTTATAATTAATGTACGATGTTAACACATATTAGCAGAGATTAAAAGTATTCTTTAAACTTTATTACATTAAAATTTTAAATGGACCCTGATTGTTGGCAACATCTGTCCTATCACATACCTTGCTAACAAGCCGCAAGATTATGAAAGTAAAGCGATTCAAAGCAACAAAGAACATAAGTGTATGACCCTTATTCCCAACACATGTTCCATTATAAAAGTTATCGTTGCTCTCAACTCGAACACATACTCAACGAGATAAGTTATCGTCAGTTACATAAAACACAGACTTGGACGCAAAGTGGGTAAAACGGTGTCGTGTGTTACAAGCGTTTAAAGATTTTAAATTTCATGATATAATTCCTAATTGGACGCTGATAGGCAATACTGTGTCAAGCCACACGGACTTCATTTTAAGAAAATGGCTTTTAAAGATGTCAAACCTATTCGTAATCCATTTGTTTAAAGATGTACATATGCATTTTTTCAATGAACTAAAAGCAGGTTGATATATTTAATGTGTTATTTAATAATAAGTTTTTCAAATATTCGAGATTATTGTTTAAATTGCTAAATATGGAACGTACTTGATAATGTTAGATTGCGTATTTTAAATAATGTTAAATAGGTGACGCAGTGTCGAAGACATCAATATCTTCGAATTTGCCTTTTTCTGCTTATCAGCATTGATTGTTAATGTTATTTTAAAACTGTAAATATTTTATGATCATAGTATTTGACGTTAATAGCCGTTTCCATCTTTAATTGTCTTGTTGGCCCAAAAGTACTCGCCGTATTCAGTTGCTAGTTGGTTGCTAGGGAACGTCGTCCAAAGTGGTCAGCATTCTTGGTGCTAAAATACACGAGCTTATAACGTACATATCTTCTACTTATGAGAGGTGGAAACCTGAAACTATAAGAGCAAAATTTTATTGAAAGTTTTGTTTAAAGTTAAAAAAAACCGCATTCAAAGATTTGCGGAAAAACTCTACACGGCTCAGCAATCGAACTATACGGAACGCTTTAATTTATTTTTTCCTTATTTTTTTACCTTTCATTACAAATATACATACCGTAGATCGTAAAAATAAACATACAATGGACTTCCGTATATAAAATTAAAATATAACGTTGAAATTTAATATTTACTTTAACAAAGGTATAAATGACATTGTTTGAACCACATAATTTATCGATTTTCAATAATGCATTTGTCAAAAAAATCGCTATTTTTATATTTTTGTACCGCTTAGAAATGTTATTCCAAACGGAATTACGACTCCCGATTTTTTTTATTGCCGCGCTAACC
Organism: Hypolimnas misippus; assembly: GCA_037950945.1. Classification (NCBI taxonomy): domain Eukaryota; kingdom Metazoa; phylum Arthropoda; class Insecta; order Lepidoptera; family Nymphalidae; genus Hypolimnas; species Hypolimnas misippus. Next base: position 12,501,897 of record JBBEEQ010000024.1, on the reverse strand, counting down.
CACTTTAAGGGACGCCTTTAAATATTTACAAGCGCAGCGTATGTCTTAACTTTATTGAAAGATTTCGATTGTGATATTTGAATAATAGGTAAACGTTTTAGGTAGGTAGACTTTTGTTCATCACGCAGGGAAAATCTTCGAAAAATTATCCGATTCTTGGGGGCAGGATCGGGTTGTGTGGAGATTTATACCCACTAAAACCCCTGTGATGGCATTGCTCAGCAAGAGAAATGGAGAAGCCGCGGGATCGCTTGCGCATGCGCACCGCAGCAAATAATAGTTACTGTTTCGCTCTTGTGAGTCGTAGCGTGATGTAATATAGCCTATAACCATCCTCAAAAAACGGGTTATCTGATGGAAAGAGAATTTTTTTAATCGGATCGGTAATTTAAGAAATTATCACCTATATACAAATTGACAAATTTACAATCAAATAACACCTCTTTATAATATTAGTAGAGATAAAATAAAGAATAGATTATTGTTGTGTTCAGAAATACAATTCAGGAGCGCTATTCCTATCACAATAAAATAGATTTTGACAGTTGATTCGTTTCATTTTATCCAAAATAATCGATTACGAGAAGAAGAATTAGCGAAAAGATTAGAGAAGTACCAATTGTCAGAAAAAAACAAAGCAGTACATCTTCATTTTTGTAAGATTTTTTATCTCTGTCTAGAAAGTGTGGTGCTAAATGGAGCCCTACATAACATACGTGCATAATAATAAAATACTCGAGAGTGCCAAATGTAAAAATAAAAGAAAACCGTGTCAGCTTTTATTCGTTTATTTTCCTGTTTTATGTGGCGTGAAACAGTACAAAGTTTGCGAGATATGAACAAACCTCGTATTTAACCCACAACCGCATGTTGCGAGTGGAGTCATGGAACGAATATTGTGCTCTCTGACCATTATTATTACGAGTACAGTTTTGTTTTGTTGTGTTATAAATTTGTTTTTTTTTTTTTTGTACAAATAACTTTGTTTTTTTTTTTCACATTGTATACTATTAAGCCTTTTTCACTAGTCTATAGTTAGCTGCCCCACACGGTTTCGCGTTTATGTTTATTAATTCGTTCCTGTGAGTCGTAGCGTTATGTAATGTAGCTTATAACCTTTCTCAATAAACGGGCTATTCGATGAGAATAGAATTATTCGAATCGGTACTGTAGTTTCGGGGCCAATTCTTTGAAAAAAACGAACCATCAAATCTTTCTTTTATATATTATTAGTATAGATGAAATTGTTTTTTTTTTTCACTTTTTTAAGAAATCATTAGTTATTATGCGTTTCCACTAGTTTTAAGTTAACTAGCTGCTCAACGCGGTTTCATTCGCGTTTATTGTTATTCGTTTCTGTGAGTCGTAGCGTGATGTAGTCGTAGTCGTAGTAGTAAATCGGAACAATTTTGGACCAATTCAATGCAAACAAATAAACAATCAAATTTTTTCCTCTTTTTTAAAATATATAAGTGTAGATAAAATTGTTTTTATTTTGTAGTGATAATAACTTTATATTTTATTATTGTTTATTATTAAAACAATTTTATAGTTGTTTAAAGTTAATTATGGATAATAATTAGCTTATAATTGGTTATTAAATGATAATAATTTAAAATAAAATTTATATATTGAGTAATCAAAATTAAAAAACAGAACATGAAGCAGCTTAAATTAAAATTCATAATTTGAATAGCCTCCATAATTAATTAAATTGAATTTATTTACAATAAAGCCTTCTCACTCGGTTTGCATATTTTTTTTCACATAATGTTTTTTTTTTTATGAATTTAATATCAGCCATCGTGTCACTGATCTCCCCTAAACGGCTGGGCCGATTTTGATTAAATTTTTAGACTGTATTTTTTTTCTAAAAAGGGAGGCCAACGACCAAATAGTGCCTGATGTTAAGTGGTTACTATCGCCCGTGGACATCTGCAATACCAGGGGCGTTGCGGGTGCGTAGCCGGACTTTGACGGAAAGGTGTCTATACACTCGACGCTTGAAAATCCCCAAATTATAGCGCTCTGGGAAAACCTCGGTAAATCATTCCACAGCCTGCCGTACGCGGGAAAAATTATCGTGAAGACCGACCATTGGATACCGACTATGCATCCAAGTGGTGTGAATGATATCGAGTCATCGATCCTGAGTCGAGAGTGCGATGGTAAACGCGAGACGATGCCACCATGTCAAAAAGTTCATCATCAAGAACACTCCCGGTATACTCCTGTACAGACATTTCCAGAAAACACACATAGAGCCAACGTCTCTCCGTACATTTAAAGGTTCTTAACCGTCTGTGAGCTTGGGACCGTCGACAACGCGAACTGCCGGGCGTTGGATGGAGTCAAGTGGTTGAAGCTGGTATTGGGAGGCACCAGCCCAAAGGTGAGAACAGTGTGCACACGACAGACGGACCTGACTTAAGTGGTTCCCTAAATAATTGGACCCGGTAGGTGGCGCTATTATTGGACAGAACAATGTCTGTTGAGTACACTAAGTTTTCTGTTCTTTTCTTAACACTGGATTTTACTTCTACCCAAAGCCAGCGATCAAAGATTTCTTTTAAATTATTTCAACAGTTAAAAAAAACTTCACCGCTTAAGAATTCTGACTAACACAGTATATATCGGCGCAAATATAACAAATGACCTTAATATGAAGCTTATTGTAAATCTAAAATAAATTCATATAACGTCAATTGATCATGTTTAATTAATTGTAATGTAGAGTCAACGTTAAACAGCGTGTCATTCTTTTCATTTAAAAACTTAACCTAAAAATTTGTAAAAACGCGTTTATACGTTGACTATAAACACGACTGCATTGTTAGCGATTGGTCATTCGTGTTCGAGCGCTCGTACGGTGCAGACTTCTCAAAGAAGTCATTACGCTAAATATACGTATTTACAAAACAGTTGTAAATTTTTTTTATTTGAAAGACCCACATATGAGTTAAACATCTTAAAGATATCAATTGTGAAGTCAGCAATGCTGACGTCACACATTTTAAAAACTCGTCGGAGGCATCCCTTCCGTCAAATACAATGTGGTACTCTGATTCTATCTTAAGCCTTACTTAACTAAACTGGACTTGTGTGTAAAGAATTCATCGTACAAAATACTGACTTTTAAATGAAGGATGCTATTACAAATGTTTACGGCTTAACCTATTTGTGGACAGCACCGCAGGAGGAAATTAGCTTTGGTCTCATTTCCGGGCAACACGGTAACCTGTTTCAGACTTTAGCTAGACTGATCGAAAATCTGAATGGCGTTATATTTTCTCTTTGCAATTTCATTTTATGATGGCGTATAATGTTTTAGTTTTACTTTTGAGAGTGTTTTATTGGTGTGTTTATATCGTATTAATTTTACATTGTATAAAACAAAGAACTACCGTTTCTACGCTTAGATCTTTTAAGCAATAAACAGAGTGTTTCAAGAGTAAAGTTTATAATAAATATGTATGATATAAGCATATGATAGTAGAGGAAAGCCGAGATTTTCAAAGATATTCAGAATGTAATGTAGCAAAGAATTACATTGCACCCTTGCGAAATCGGGGCCGTTCTTTAGTGATAATAAAATAATAGAACTTCGAAATTTTAAGTAAAGAAAGAGATGCAACATCCCTTTCTTTTCTTAATGTGCTGGGCTACCGGCTCTTTCACACACTGTACGAGACCCAGTTACACACACAAAACAGCTATTTCACATCGATTTTCGGTGAGAATGTGGTACTGCCCTAGTCGAGTCAACCCAGTGAGCTGTAGTCAATGTGCTAATACTAAACTCTACCATAGTAAACCTTGCAAACTTGCAAGAATATGTATAAAACCCATTAGGTACATATTACGACATACTAAAATAACAAAGTATGTATGATAATGCATTGTGCAGTAAAAACACATGATGGCATCCATTAGAGCGCAGTAGATTCATATGTTAACTGTGTTTTATAGCGAGCTGATGTTATTCTGTGTTCTTGCATACTTCACACGTTTATGGTGTCCTGGTAATCCATTTATTTAAAAGCAAAATACCACTCACTGATAAATCACGAAATCTCAGAATATAACAATTACTGACTTATTAAAATTTGGCAAGTAGGTTCCTTATATCGTTAACTTCCGCTAAGAACGAATTTTACATAACTTTACCCTGAAGGTATAAAAGAGGGTTGGAGGTTTGTATGGAAGTCCTATGTTTTTGAAGTAAGAGACTTAAAATTTTATGTATGCTCTATAGATGGTGTGAAGATGTACTAATAATGTATTGGACGGCTTCTACTCTATTATACAAAAAACTGTTTCTTTGTAAAAAAAACTTTTATTGTCTTGACAAACCTTTCATTAAAACCAATCACAATGTCACCTGTATAAAGTTCGTAGGGATCTCCCGTATTATCGGGTCTCTCGCTCATTCGCCAAGACTATAAAGTCAACAATTGAGTGAACAAAATTGAGAAGAAAAACTATATAAACTTAGCTTAAGTTATATGTGTGTTAGTGTGGGGTGTGTGTGAGAGTGTGAGTTTGTGTTGATAAATGACACGGTCTTTGATTCGACAAGACGGCGCGAATGTCATAGAAGTCAAAATTGCCGATTGTCCACCATAATTTGAAAAAAAACTCGACTAACTATTTCATATGGGGTATTGTTAAATAGGTATTTAAATATCATTTTTAGGTTTGTCATGTCGTTTTTCAATCGCATTTACCATTTAGGAGCTATAACGATTTAAAGTTGGTCAGTAACGGTTCTCACTTATAGGTTTGTAGACTGAACCGATAATGATACGGTACCGCTGAATGTAGATGGTGTTGTTATGCAGTCGGGTTTCTGATTTTTTCAATAATATTACTTATTGTTAGACTGAAAATATCGAGTCTGCTGTAAAGCTTAATTTATTTTTAGTACTTGGGAAAAGATAGAGGCATAGTGATATAAACTTTAAGTATGGCGTACGTGGTGTACAGATTAGACAGAAAAATAAGTTCTAGACAATCGTCCTACATAACAAAATCGACAATAATGAACGAAGCCGAGAGTAAAAGCTAGTTTATAATAGTTTTTGTCATAATGATTTTTTTAAATAAGCACTCGTATATTAATATTTGTTAAGTTTTTCAAATAACGTATTTTGGTCTTAAAGTCAGTCCTTTTTTTTTTAAGTTATTGCTCGTAACGAGAAAAAGCTAAGCTTTAAAGGAGAATCAGTAACGTGATGGACCAATGGCGTGTTTAAGGTTACATTGATGTCCAAGGGGTAATTTGGAACTGAAATTGGAACACTCATTAGAGCCAATGAATGCCTAGTGAACCAAGTTACTCGTGAATTAAGACCGAGTATTGCATTTTACTGGAAATCAAATATCTTAATAGTTAGCCCATCCTAATTGTATTTCATTAGCAAAGGTGAACTTTGTGGATATGAATGAATAGAAGTAGCTATCAATGTTCAAAAAAATAGGTGATTATATGGATGCTGATAAGCAATAATGTGTTGACAATGATGTGTGACCACAAAAAGTCAAAACAGGAAATATTGATGTATTTTAATTTTAAAAAATTCAACTAATATAAACTGAATATTAGCCGAGATGGCCTAGTGGTTAGAACACGTCGATCTTTACCAATGATCGTGGGTTCAAACCCCGGCTAGCACCGCTGATTTGTGTGGAAAACATCGTGAGAAAACCTGCATGTGCCGGGAGATATTCTGTCGCATGTATATCCGCCAACCCACTGTGTCAGTGGAGCAGCGTGGTGGATTAAGCTCTAAACCTTCTCCTTAACAGGAGAGGATGCCTTAGCCCAGCAGTGGGATATTTACAGGCTGTTACTTTACGTTACTTACTAATATAAACTGAATATGTACGGAAGAAAGTTTCTTAATAATTAATACCACAGTTAAATATCCACACAATATACAAAATATATGGTGTAAAATATCCGAAATATGACGATAAGTGTCAAGTAAGTGGGATAAATGTTGCCACTGTGGATATTCTGGCGTGCGCTGCAAATACCTACTATTTAATCTTACGAAAAAACCCGCGACAGCAGATGTCTGTTATACGTGTAAGCCATTATCATTAAAACTAATCCTGCGCGGACGAAGTCGCGGGCTTATTTTGTTTGCATGTTTTGAAAATGATTATAGTAAGTTGTTCCTTAATTTTTAGACTTCCTCGTAAGTTTAAATAATTCTAGTAATAATATAAGAAGTTAAAAAAAAATAGGTATATAGGTACAGGATGATTCATTCAGTTGTTTCAGTATGGAGAACTCTGAAGCTATGAGAGATTCCATTCCTGAGCCGATTCTAAACTTGAAAATTAGTCCTATATTTCCTTTCAACCAATTCCTCTGGCTGTTGTAGTTTTCGATTTCTCCCATTTCCTTTTTCAACAGAAAAGCATTCGAATACATCATCCTGTATAGTGACAATAATATAGAAAAGCATTTTAATCCGGTGTCTTAGTAACAAATTAATCGATTACCGATCAAAGGGGCATAATTGAGTTGCAAAGAGCAAAGTTACTAGGAAATTCTGATTCTGCTTAATCAATGTTTAGTAATTCGTTAGGGAACAACCCTTACTGAAAGTTGTGTGTGACTTATAAATTTAACTAGTAATAATTAGGATAGCCTCTCTTGATTTCCTTTATCCCATGGTAATTATTATTTATGTTAGACGCTTCATGTATTAAATTGTTTAACTAATTTATATATGTGTTTAAAAATCCAACTGCCGAGTATGTAAGCGAATTACATCAGAACGGATGAACCTATTTTGCTGTGTTTGTAATTAACAGGAAAGGAAGAAAAAATGGATGCTGATAAGCAATAATGTATCAACCCACAAAAAGTCAAATATAACATTATTCAAAAATTTTTACAGTCATATAAACTAAGTACGGAAAAAAGCTCCTTCATTTTCTGTTTGGAATATTGGTGTGTGTTTCATATTTTGCAACATTATAATAATCTTATGTATTTAAAAAAAAAAAACTTATTACATATTGTATAAAACTAATTAATTTTAACAATCTACTTTCAGAATAGGTTGCTTCTTTTAGAAATATACATCCATCTTTTATTTTTTATTTTGATAAAAGATCTTATCAATTTAAAGCAGGCAGGTATATTAAAAAGTTTTATCTAATATTTTTTTAAATACACGAGATTATTAAATATAACAAAATATACAACAATTCGAAACATTAAATTAAGAAATCTTTTTTTCGTACTTATTTAGTTTAGATGACTGGAAAAGGTTTTGGATGATGTTAAATACGTAACGCATTATAAGAATACATCTATATATCCGAATTTGACTTTATGTAGGTTGACACATTATTGCTTATCAGCATCCAATTAGTCATATGCTCGATATCGGTTTTTAGCATTTAGGTTATCTAAACAACGATTGAAAATTATAACCTCTTTTGTATAAACAAAAGAGGTTATAGTTTTGAATAATTCCGACGAGAAATAAAAAAAAAATAAAAAGAATAGTTAAGAGTCTAAAGAAACAAAACTTAAGATCCGTAGTTTTTGGTTAGAATAAATATTGTAGCTTTAAATAAGAGTTCCATTTCGCACTTCAGTGATCGTCTACATTATACGGACCATAGACCGCAGATTCGAAACTCGAAAGACTACATTAAGTAGACGGACAAGAATGTTTTACCTATAATTAAGAAAATATGTTTAGGAAAGTTTTAAAAACACGTGTTTCGAATTCTTCTGGCAGTTGAGCATGTCGTATTCAATTTTCACTAAAAATATTTGTAAGTATATCCGATAAGTACATTAAAAAATTAAAAAAAAATTGTATGTCTGTCAGTCTGTCTGTCCGTCTGTTGTTCCGGCTAATCCCTGAAACGACAGGACCGATTTTGACGGGACTTTAATTCGGAGATAGCTAATGCTATAAGACGTAACATAGGTTATTTTTTTTTTAATTTTATTTATTTTAATTTTTTCGTAGACGAGGTCGCGAGCACCAGCTCGTTTTGTATAAAACGATACTTCGGTCATTCGCTTGCGGCTTCAATTTAAAGTGGCCATACATAATTTGTGTCCGAAAAACACAATGACTGACAAAATGGAGTTGTATCCTAATCAAGATTTACCCTTAACCGATGTTTAATTTATACAAGAGGTTTACGACTGACAGCTGAATAATTAAATTCAATCTTGGTACAGCGTGTTTATAACAAAAGGATGTATTTTGAGTTTTGTTAGGGCAGTTGGTTTAGTAAATTGTTTTAATTTGTTTGTGGTCCAACTTTAAAAGAAATCCTAATTTAGTCTGCCTGGATTATTTAGCGGAAATTAATTGCGTTTGATGTTATAATATTAACTAGCAGCACGAACCGACTTCGCACAGGTTTTAAACATATTTATGACCCCTACTTTAACTCCAAAACTGATGAAGATATGCATTTATTTTTAACCAGAAGTAGTCAATTAAAATTAAGCGTTTCTTACTTTTAAATGACTGATTTGCATAGAACCGTTTCTTATTTTACTCCCTTTGGGGTGAAATTTCCAAAAATTCTTAGTGGATGCTTAAAACATAAAAGGTATCAACAGCCAAAATTTCTCATTTGTAGTCTAGCGGTTAGTTGTCTCAGCGGTTTAGGGTCTACGTTGATGAATCAGTCACTTCTGGACAAGTCAACAGTCTGGACAAGTAATTCTATATGTATATGTCGTGGAACAAAAATATTTTTTATTAGAAGTCGCTGAACTGATTTAAGAGTAACGGGTAAACGCGGTGACATTGTTGTGAGTCAGGTGGACATAGTCTTGTTGGGTAGTGGGGTACTGGTGTCATGCTCACTTACGTTTGAGAAATCGACCAGTCTACATCTCCAAATCGAAAATGTCGGTTTCACTACCTAGTATTTTTGGTTATACCTACATCCAGTTTAGTTTTGATACAAAATCGTGATTGACCCCGAACCACCGAACGTAGACGAAGACGCTACTATCGCTCAGCCATCGCTTTCGCCGTCATATATATGTATAGTTACTTAGTTGATTCCTACATTTTGAATAACTTTTAAGTTATGTGTGAAGGACAATATAAAGTAAAAAAGGTAAAGTAACAGCCTGTAAATGTCCCACTGCTGTGCAAAGGCCTCCTCTCCTATTATGGGGAAGGTGTAGAGCTTAATCCACCACGCTGCTCCACTGCGGGTTGGCGGATATACATACATGTGTCAGAATTTCTCCTGGCACATGCAGGTTTCCTCACGATGTTTTCCTTCAGCGCCGAGCTCGAGATAAATTTAAACACTAATTTAGCACTTGAAAACACAGCGGTGCTAGCCGGGGTTTTAGCTCGTGAACATGAGATCGTCGTGTTCAAAAGGACAATGATACATATATAAATATAACTGGATATTTTATTTCAGTTACGAATTAAATTTGCACGGGGCCCATAGAAGAATGGATCGGGGCCCCTGGTTTAGGTTATGATATAAATTTTGATTTTCGAGCCATAGGGCTTGATTGGTGATTGATATTTGATCTCACTGCTTTTTGACATAAAATAAAAAAATTGCTACAAAATCTGTATGACAACTGGAGATGTGTGAGGTGAGCGAGTATCGAATCCGCGATCGCTTCAGTCAGTTGCAGTGACTACTGCTCAGACCTATCACGATACAAAAAAAATGCCTAATCAGAAATAAATAAATAAATTATCCGTTACAATTCTTATTATTCTACCTTTCTAATACATGGTAAAATTGCCAATATTATAAAAAAAAACATCCTTCTTTGTGACAGGTAAAATCACTTTCCATATACATTTCAAAACCAGATTTAACCGGAAACACGCCAATGAAATATCAAAAATTAAAAGTCGAAAAAAAAAATGTAACCCGTACGAAGTTTTATTCGTTTCACATAAATTCAAAGCCCATTAGGATGTCATTACGGGACGGTGAATACGTAGCTGTTACGTGGCTTGGTTTAACGTCGTTTGTATAAAATCGCTTTGTGGATATATCATAGCGTTTTGTATTTTAATTGCTTTAAAAATTATATTGTTTGTGTCATCGCCTGGAGCGAAGCTTGATTAAAATAAGTATTCTAATAATAATAATAATAATTTATTGTTATATAACTTTAAAGAAAGAATAACGAGTGCGTATTGATATATTTGTATCATAAGACATACTTAATCGGCATCCTATGTGAGTGGACGTGATGCGACGCGGCGCGGTGCGTAAACAAAAAAACAATTGATGGCTATTGAAGTGACCTACGTGGCATAAGAAAGCGGAGCGCGATGCGGCGCAGCGCGAAACGTAGCGAACGCGATTAGATGGTTTGTCGTTTTCGCGCGAATAAGTTGTAGTGCCGTCGATTTATTTCGACATGACAGTGACATTTTAGGACAATTGCATACGGAAATTTTAGCAGTATTCAGGAAACTACGCAATACTGTTATATGAGCGACGATACATTAATTTTAGTTTCAATTTCAATTAGATACATAACAGAATTTTTTCAAGCAATACGTGATTAAATACTATTTTTATTTTCTCTTACAATCTAAGTTCAAATATTTCCTAGACATAGAAATAGAGAACTAACCTTTTAGTTCAAGGAGCACTCTATACCAAGAGTAAATTCCATTCATACCGCTAAAAGTCATTCTAAACGATATACTTCAGAATTCTATTCGATAAAAGGTAGATTGGAACAATACTAAAGAGTAATGTCTCTAGCTCAGCTTTTATTTAATAAAATACTTGTAGGTATTAGGCGAGTACTACATACGTAAGTTTATTCTCGTGAGGGATATAAAACAACTCTGTATCCTATTAACAGTAACGCCGTAAATAGATACGAAAGCTGTGAATGTTAAAAGTAAGGCAGTAAATTCCTTCAGGTGTAAAGCAATGAGAAATATCTTATCTAAATCTTTGTGATAGTCTGAAAGTGAAACTTGTAAGGATATTTTTTGCCTTAATAATATAATGTCCAGTATTTTTTAAAGTACATTGTGCAAAATAAGTTGTAACTCGTGCGAATGTTAGTAATAACTAAGTAACTAAACGATAGTTTTTGAAACATGAATTTGAAATATTCCGAATTCGGAGATATTGATGTATTCTGATAATGCATTATTTATATTCAAAAAATTTTCTAGTCATCAAAACCAAGTACGAAAAAGAATCCAATATGCAATAATCTATAGGAATAATGTATAGGAACTTTAGTTATGGGCTGGGTATTGGCACATCATTTCATAATTGTAGCAAATAATTATAATGCTTTAATAACTTATTTTTATTAAATTACAATAATTTTATTATAAAGCATTACTACAATTTTCACTCTTATTTTTCATAACAACGAAATTGGCGCGCAATTCTTTTCTTCTTTTTCTTTCATATGATATTGAACAAGATAATAATGCATTCTGCCCAATAATGCTAAATATAAACAATATGTCATTAAACGTTGTGAACAAATATATTTGAAAATATATTATTTGATAAAACTTTTTATTATACCAATCTGCTTTTAATTAATTATACATTTTATCAAAATAGAAAAAAGAAGATGGATTTATTCGTGAACCAAATATATTAAGAATAGGTTTAATATCTTAAGACGCCAATTTCTCAAAATGAACTCTGTGTTGCTTGACATTGCATTACTTATAAAACAACTACTTTTCTAAAATCTCTATTTAATTTTTCAATTATGTATGTTACATTCAGGAGTTCAACAATATATTCCAATTTTTCGTAGTCCAATCTGCAACATAAAACGCTTTTTTCCGTTTACTGAAATTAACCTACTAACATAAAATTCGGCAATTTATAAGAATGATGCCACCATAAAACGAAAAAATCGTTTGTAATTTTTGTTACGTAAATTTTACTTAATTTAATTCAGAGTATTATATCATTATCTTTACTAATAATTATAAAGAGGTAAAATTTGTATCTTTTGTCTGCCAATTGAGGAAGGTTAAAGGCCCCATTACATCACGCTACGACTCATATTCAAATTTTCAAATTCAAAACATACTTTATTCAAATGGGCTTTTTACAGTACTTCTCGTGAGGTTACAGGTCCATTGGTTATAGATTTTTTTAAGCTACCATCGGTCCGGAATGTAGTCTCTACCGAGAAGAAGCGGCAAGGAACTCGATAGGCACTCTTTTAAATATCATTCATACATTATGGATTATTATTACAATTTTTTTGAAATCCTGTAAGAAAATCAACGCACATTAGATCCATGAATCATCATCGTTCAAAGAATCTAATATAGTATAATATGCTTTATCTATTAAGGATTCTTAATATAGGCTTTAAACTTATTACGTGGAAAATGTAAAATTGGTTGCGGGATTTTATTATAGATGAGATCACCAAGGCCCAAAAACGATACACTGATTTTATGAACACGAAAACAAGGTGTCACGAGTTTATTATTGTTTCTAGTGTTATAAACACTGATTGTCACTGTTCTTAGCAAAGCAATTAATATTTTGAAATATATATAAAATACTAGCTGACCCGGCAAACGTTGTTTTGCCATATAAATAATTTCCTAGTAAAAAATAAAAATAAAAATTTAGGGGTGGACTACCCCTAACATTTAGGGGGATGAAAAATAGATGTTGGCTGATTCTCATAGATACCGGATAAGCACAAAAAATTTCATCAAAATCGGTCAAGCCGTTTCGGAGGAGTATGGCAACGAAAACTGTGACACGAGAATTTTATATATTAGATTAACATAAATATATTGTTACGCAACGGTGAGAATACCTTCTTAAATACATCCCGAAGAGAGTCCCGAGCTCCGGAATTATAAATAGCTCGAATGGCTCTTTTTTGCGACATTGCCCCAAAGCAATATGCCATAAGACAAAACACTATGAAAGTATATATGTAGCAATAAAGCAGTAACTATAAACGCGGCGGAAACCGCAATCAGCTTTTGTAATTCCTTTGTGAAGGTAACACAATTTTTTATAGAAAAAATGTTGCTCTCAAAAAAAAAATTGTCTCACTTAAGCGGTGATATTAGTAACACGACGACGGGAAAGCATTACTTGCGTGAGAAACTTATTCACAACTCGTGAAACTTATTCAGCATATTGTTAGTTGGATATTTTTGTTTGTGATATATGGTTACACATATTTTCTATTTACTTAAAAAAATTGATATCCATATGTAAACTTCGATAATGTAACCCAAGGTGTTAAAAAAGTAACAAGTATTACTATCGCGTACACTGCAAAATCTATTGATAATAATATATTTTTAACGTTTGTGATTTATACTATTCATCTATACTTATAATAAATCTGTAGAGAGGTCAATTCTGTACATGAAATATATTTTCAAAATAACTATCAGGGGGTGTAGTGATCGATACTGATGCCAAAAAGGCAATCAGTAAAATTTTTGTCTGTCTGTCTGTCTGTCTGTATGTATATTACTTATAGAAACAAAAACTACTGGACGGATTTTAACGAAACTTAGCACAATTATTCTTCATGCTCCTGGGCAGGTTATAGTATACTTTTCATCACGTTACAATCAATAGGAGCAGAGTAATAAAGGGAAAACGGGAGACTTTACTCCAATTTTTAAGCTTCCGTCGCCTATGCAGCCTTAATGGTTAAAGTTACATAGAAATCGTGTATGACGGAAATATTCTACATAAAATTTCCTAAAAAATATCCCACAACAGCATATGTCTATCTTTTATGGTTGACTCACAATAACACGTGTAACTCCTGATAGGTTAGCAGTTCGGAGAATTCTGATTATATTTGTTTACTCTTACGTTTATAATACTCTCACTCATCACTAATTTATAAAAAGTTAACATTATTACCTATAAAATAAAAAAAAAATCATAGAAATCAAGTATTGTGGATTGACATATTATCTTCTTCTATATCTTCTATACTTATAATAAAGCTGTAGAGAGGTCAATTCTGTACATGAAATATATTTTCAAAATAACTATCAGGGGGTGATTAGTGATCGATACTGATGCCAAAAAGGCAATCAGTAAAATTTTTGTCTGTCTGTCTGTCTGTCTGTCTGTCTGTCTGTATGTATGTTACTTATAGAAACAAAAACTACTGGACGGATTTTAACGAAACTTAGTACAATTATTCTTCATGCTCCTGGGCAGGTTATAGTATACTTTTCATCACGTTACAATCAATAGGAGCAGAGTAATAAAGGGAAAACGGGAGACTTTACTCCAATTTTTAAGCTTCCGTCTTCTATGCAGCCTTAATGGTTAAAGTTACATAGAAATCGTGTATAACGGAAATATTCTACATAAAATTTCCTAAAAAATATCCCACAACAGCATATGTCTATCTTTTATGGTTGACTCACAATAACACGTGTAACTCCTGATAGGTTAGCAGTTCGGAGAATTCTGATTATATTTGTTTACTCTTACGTTTATAATACTCTCACTCATCACTAATTTATAAAAAGTTAACATTATTACCTATAAAATAAAAAAAAATCATAGAAATCAAGTATTGTGGATTGACATATTATATTTCCCTATTAAATTACGATAGTTAATCTGTCTGTCACATCAAAATCACTGAACCCTGAGGAAGGACATACGCTACTTTTTTTTCGAAAAACGACGAAAACGCGGACGAAGTCGCAGGCAAAAGCTAGTATTTAATATAACGGGTCTTATCTCGATAACTGATGGTAGTAATACCTTTTTACAGTCAGCTCGTGACCACGACGAATGCAACTTCGTCGAAACGTCAATAAAAAGGTATTACTACCATTAGTTATCGCGACAAGACCCGTTATAATATATATACTATTGATAATAATAAAGCAAAATGATGTACAGTGTTATAGGGGACATCAATATCTACGAAAAAGGCGGATACCATATGAGTATTACAGTTATATCAAAATTGCTAAATATTGATAAAATATGGAAAAATAACGCCGGAATAAACTAGAGAGTTATATAAGTACCATTAAATGTTGCCTGTAAATGCCTGCTAAACCGGGCCGCTAGTTAGAAAATAAATACACATAACTTCTCTAAGATTTTCACTATTTTCATAAAGCATATGTAGAAAAATTGATTGTTGTTAATACGCAAAAAATATAAAAAAGTTTTTTATATGCAATATATTATATTTTCGCGAACACCGCAAAGAAGTAGACGCTAGATTTATCTGTTTTTAACCTACAAGTCCTGTCACTAGAAATGATTCTGGCGGACGCTAACCCCAAAACAATTTTATATAAGACTTTTTAAAAAATCGAACCGACTCAAAAGCAAAATACTCAATTTCATTTACTTGAGTAATATACTTATTTATTAACTTCATAACTTTTAATTTTAAAACTAAAGTGCTGAATCAATTTTGATGAAAATTCAATGAGTTGAACTTAGTAGTATACTCTTTTGAACAAAAAAAAAAAGAATGAACTAAATTCGTTCAGCCATTTTCGAGTAATCGGTGAACATACATAAAAAAGTCATCTATATTATTTTGTTTGCGTATTTCTAAGAATGTACCATTAGTAATAAATATAGTTTTTTTATTTGTGCAGTGAAAGTTTAATAATACTTATTGTTTTTACAGTAAATAGTATAGTATTAAAGTAAAAAATCAATAAACTCAGTATTTTTACTAAAAGTGAAATTATTTCACTTTACTGAAGTGTCAAACAATTATTATACAATCGGATCTTATTTCTAACAATAATTTATATATTTTGTTGAGCCGAGATGGCATTGTAGTTGGAACACGTCGATCTCAACCGATGATCGCGGGTTTAAACCCGGCTAGCATCGCTGAGTTTTCAAGTGCTAAATTTGTGTTTAAATTCATCTCGAGTGAAGGAAAACATCGTTAGGACCAACCTGCATGTGCCAGGAGAAATTCTGACACATGTATGTATATCCGCCAACCCGCAGTGGAGCAGCGTGGTGGATTAAGCTCTACACCTTCCCCATAATAGGAGAGGAGGCCTTTGCACAGCAGTGGGACATTTACAGGCTGTTACTTTACCTTTTTTACTTTATATTGTCCTTCACACATAACTTAAAAGTTATTCAAAATGTAGGAATCAACTAAGTAACTATACATATATAAGAGGAAAGGAAACCTACATATGCTGGGAGAAATTCTCACACATGTTTATCCGCCATCCTGCAGTGGAGCAGCGTGGTGGATTAAGATCTAAATCTTCTCCTTAATAGGAGAGGCCGTAGCCTTTAGACATTTACAGGCTGTTACTTTACTATTTTATTTTACATTGTATAATATTTTTATCTCGACAATATTATGCACCTACGCAACTCGCGGTTCAACTTTGATATCTTAAAACGCAGCAAAATATTCTAGAAACATCTTATTCACATTTTTCAAGAAATACATTTTAGAGTCACACCACTGGGGAAAATAAACGTTGCGAGTGAGATGTACATACTGTGACCGTATGGTATATTTACTGAGGCAACTGATACACGAAATGTAAACTATAAGTAATATAGAAAATTGACTGTATCACAACTTAATTGTTAACCGATTTATTTTCTCCATTCGAATAAATCAAGAGTTTGTACTAATCTATAGACATTATAATAAAAAATGATTATAACCATAATTCATTTAATATAATTACCTTTTCGAAATATTTACACAAAACTGTCTCTTGTCTTGAGCGCATATTACACCCATTCGTCAAAAGAAAAAAAAAGCTATATTTGGACGCTGATAAGCAATACTGTGTCAAGCCACACGGACTTCGTTTTGAGAAAATGGCGTCTAAACATGTCAAACCTATTCTTAATGAATTAGTTTGAAGACGTATATATTCATCTTTTCTTTTCTATTTTGATAAAATGCATATTGAATCTAAAGCAGAGATATTTATTTAATATGTTATCTAATAATAAGTTTTTAAACATTTGAGATTATTTTATAAATTGCAAAATATGGAATGTACCTGAAATTGGAAACATTTAGTTAAGAAACTTTTTTCCATACTTATTTAGTTTGGATGACTTGAAATTTTTTGAATAATGTTAAATAGGTGACGTAGTACCAAAATACATCAATATCTTAAAAATTGACTTTTTGTGAGTTGACACATTGATTGCTTATCAGTATCCATTTATCATTTTTAAATTTTAAATGAAGAACGTCCCATAATTATATTATAAGCTAAACATTAAAAGAAGTATATATTACTTTCTATTTTGATAAAAGGTAATTTGAATTAAAAATAGATTGGTGTAATAGAATTTTTTATTTAATATATGAGATTATTTTATAAATTGCAAATTACGGAACGCATTTGAAATTCGAAATATTAAATTGATAAAGTTTTTTTCCATACTTATTAAGTTTAGATGACTTGAAATTTTTTTAATAATAATGCTATATAGGTGACGTATTATCTAAATACATCAACATCTCCGAATGTGACTGTTTGTGGTTTGACACATTATTACTTATCAGCATCCAGTTATCAATAATGATACTGGATTTAAAAAAAGTACCCTGTCTTTATATATGTACCATAAAGACTGGGTACTCTCAGATTTTATCGTATGATGACGTATCAAATATTGGTAATAGTAATAAATAAAATAGAAACAAAAATAAACAGAAACATATATTTATAAGTAAAAATAACAATAGAATAAATCTCAATTTAACAGTCTATACAAGGCATGGTTGATATAGATCTCACTGACAGCTCAGCGGGACTTCTCTCTGTATTAGTCAAGTCATCTGAAAAGGGGAAGAATATAAATAAAAACTATTGCACTTCGATATGTGAATGACATAAATAAAGACTCGAAGAATATTATAAAAAAAACGCAATGAAGTTATGTATATAAATTAAATATAGTGTATATAATTGCTACATTTGTAAGTCTATTCTTTGAGACATTTTTAACGCCCCAAAATTGAAGTCAAGATTATATAACCATATTACTTTAATATCACGGTATAGCAAATTTCGAATCGATTAGACCAGTACGAATTGCTCAGATCCTTTCGACAACAAGAAAAGAGCAAAAAATTCGAATTAATGGATTTTCATAGCTAAGAACCATTATAATTACGTTAGCTTTCGAACAAAAGAAAACAGCATTAAAATTGGTCCCTCTGTTAGTCTATAACGGATAACTTATAACACGCGTCTTTTCTGTTGAAAGAAAAGAAAAAAAATTATACAATTGGAAATTCGGAGATATTGATATATATATATATATATATATATATATATATATATATATATATATATATATATATATATATATATAAATAAAATCATATTAACTAAATAAGTGCGGAAAAAAGTTTCTTAATGAATTGTCTAGAATTTCAAGGTCGTTCCTTATTTTGTAATTTATACAATTATCTCATATATTCAAAAGACTTTTTATTAGATAATATATTAAATATATCAACTTGCTTTTCATTCATTGTACTTTTTATCAAAAGAGGAAAGAAAATATGGGTAAATACTTATTCAAACAAACTTATTAAGAATAGGTTTGACATCTTTAGACTCTATTTTCTCAAAATGAAGGTCTTGTGACTTGACACAGTATTGCTTATCAGCGTCCAATTATGTTAGGAATATATGGACGCTGATAAGCAATACTGTGTCAAGCCACACGGATTTCATTTTGAGAAAATGGCGTCTAAAGATGTCAAACCTATTCTTAAAAAATATGTTTGAAGGAGTATATATTTACCATTTCTTTTATTTTTTGATAAAAGATATAATGACTTAAAAGCGGATTGATATATTTAATATGTTATCTAATAAAAACTTTTTCAAATATTTGAGAGTATTGTATAAATGACAAAACATGGAACGCACTTGAAATTCGAAACGATTAATTAAGAAACTTTTTCCATACTTATTTAGTTCATATAACTTTAAATTTTTTTGAATAATGTTAAATAGATGATGCTGTATCAAATTACATCAATATCTCACAATTTGACTTTTTGTGGGTTGACACATTATTGCTTATCAGCATCCAAATAAAGACCGTATTTTGTCTATAAAAAGTCTTTGATCAGTTAGTAACTATATATTGTCAGTACGCACCCTTCCTCTCTCCATGATACATCGCTCGCCTTCACTCTCATAAATATATATGTACATAGTTACAAGTAAACTAGTGACAAGAACCCCAGAGATAACTTAACAAATTACAAAACAGTAGCGGACAAAAGGTCGTTATCACAATGCAATCTTGAAGGAATCAATTAGTTAATCTTAAAACAATATATACTTTACAACAAAACCTTTACATTATTGTTCTATTGCATGATCGATATATTATAATAAACGAAATATTGACATACTATTATGCTTGTATTATTAGATAGAATTTTATACCAGATATTGCCAATAGATAAAAGTCATTTTTACTCTGTGGTTGTCGTTGGCGGGAAGTTCTGTCTTGTGTCAGTGTGGAACGTAAAAAGTATTTCGTAAGATTAAAGAACTGTCGATTAAACTAAAAAGCAAAGTCTTATTTATTATCAATTATCCTAATATATTAATATTATAAAGAAGATAATTGGTATATAGCGAGTAATTCTTAAAACTAATTAACTGATTTAAAAAAATATTTCTGTGTTAGATAGTCCGTTTATTAAAGAAGGTAATAGACTATACTTTATCACGCTACTACATATAGGAGCAAAGCAACAACCATAAGCGCAACTGTAACCGCGAGGGGCAAATAAAATTATATAAAATAAAATCATTAACATTCTAGAATAATGAATCTTTTAAATTGTAACATAATTTTTTTTTAAATATATTCGATGATGCCGGAGTTTACTTCGCGTGTGCAAAATTCACTCTCTTTATTATATAGTATAGATAAAATTTCTCAATAAACAATTTTCGGTATTTCATTTTTAATACAATCAGAAACGGTACGTAAGTCAATCAGAACTTTTTAAATTAACTTGGTAGTATTACTACAATACTTTGTGTAGTGTAAATTTGACTGGGTACAATCGCGAAGAATTATTTGATTACTTTTTATTTTCTTACCCGACAGTTTTTTTTTAATCGTAACCATGAACTGCAGGCTAATCACGCGAAGTTATTACCATCGTAATACGGCATATTTTGACAGTTGATTCTTTCGTTTTAGTACAATTCACAGGCTAATTACTGCGAGCTACCGTTATCATAAAATGCTACATTTAAATAGTTGATTTTCAATCAGCTATCAGAATGTAGCACTTTATCATATCGATAGCTCTCAGTAATTACCCTACGAAAAAGTACTATATGTATATCAAGCTCTATAGTTTAAACACGAAATAGTTTTAAACACGAAAGTTTGAAATATGCAAGCAAAAAGTTTTAATAAAAGGGTCCAACGTAGAAAATTGATCTATTGACCTGATTTTGTCGTGTTACGCATTGCGGACAATTGCTCGTGTACTTTGAGGTTTTGTCAATTGCAGACAATAGGCTGAGTCGATATATACATAAGTCAAATTATTTAAAGGTTTATAAAAAAAAGAAACGATTTTATATTTGAACATTTGTGACAAATTGTCTTTGAAGTACACTTAAATTGATTAATTAATTAATTAAGTGAATATTAATTAACTCAGTTAATAATATGAATTAACATATAATTTACTATTATATTTAACATACCTTAAAAATGTATACACTGAGAACAATTGATCGAAATATTTTAACATTCACCAATCATCCAAATTAAAAAAAAATATATGTGTATAATTATACTATATATTATGCGTTTATTAACTAAAGCGAATAGAAATTATAAAGTCGAAAAAATTAAACACATTTTAATGCATAGTCAACAAAACTATTAATTCGATGGAACGTAAAATTCAGACGATTTAATACGATAATTATTACTGAACGAAAACTTTTGATATTTAAATAAAACAAATAAAAGATTTCGTACTGGAATGGAGACTATTTTTTTACCCTGGATTATTAACCTAATTTTCAAACTTTTTCCAACTAACCTTCGTTCCTTAATAATATATGGCCCTTTAATTAAGTTTCTGAAAATAAAACTTTTATTTTGTTGTATTTATTTTAATTACAATAATTGAACGATGTTCTTTATTTCTTCAAACTTACAAATAACACTAAATAACATGCAAAAACAATCAATGTTTTAAATAACTAAATACCTACAAAATCAAATGAAGTTAACATTCAAAATAAATTTAAAATATTAAATTTATCAGACCAAATCGCAAAAAAAGGTAAAAATCTAAATGTTAATACATTTGGGACCTATACAGTATATGTTAGATGCGTATACAGTATATATATGTTCTCCACACAGGAATTTAATGCATTTAACGAAGTTTAGATGTTTTTTGATTTTTGTATTATGTTTTTTTTTTTCTGCAAACATTTAAAAACATATGCTAAGAAATGATAACATCCTACCGTTTTGAAGTCAATTGAAAAAGTAAAACAATAACACAGATAAGTAAAAAAAGTCACATTAATGCTTCGTGAATGCGACGAGTTTAGTTACTGGAGCAGAGCAGACAGCCTCTTCTACCGAAAAGCATTTATACATAGAACCGAGATGGCCTAGTGGTTAGAACGCATCGATCTCAACCGACAATTGCGGGTCAAATCAGCGGAGGTCAAACCTCGCTGATAAAAAAAAAACCTACATGCGCTGGGAAGAATTCTGACACATATGTAACCGCCAACCTGCAGTAGAGCAACGTGGTGAATTAAGCTCTAAACCTTCTACTTAATAAGAAACGAATCTTCTACCCAACAGTGGGCTAGGCTGTTACTATGTACAGTAGTGATTTTATAAATCTTTGCTAGTGTGGAATAAAAATCTCTTTTAATGTCTAGAAAGTTATGTAGATATAAAGTCTGTTTTATTTTCTAGAAAGATCAAGGAAAATATTTCCAGATGTTTTTATACTGTAGCAGCATACTAACAACGACTAATAAAACAGATTATTCTGTAGCAGACTTTAATATTATGGATTAAGCTACGTGAATTTAATGTACAATAATTCTTTAGCTTTTTTTTAGGGATAACATTATTTGCTGAGGTAGAGCCTAGCTGGAGCAAATTGACTATAAATTGCATACGAGCTGGCTCACTCTCAGACAAGAATTACACTTATGAATTTTACTCTCAGATTTACATAATGATTTATGTACGTTGTCTATCATAGCCTTATACCTAAAAGAATTTATTGCCTTTATTTTTGAGAGCCACAGTTTTCGGTAACCTAGATAACTAGTACTAGATTACAGATTTGTTTTATGTCATTTATCATCAGAGTAAGGCTCACAATTGTAACTCTCGTCTCATAGAAGATCAAAGTGAAGTAGCTAAACATAAATTTACTGAATAACCTCGTCTCGTACGGTGAGTCCGTCCCTCTGCTGTATTTCACGATAACAGGTAGAGAATCGAACCACGTTCCCTATTCTTTTCTACTTACCTTCAGCTTTAATTTATTTTAAACTGACAATGCATGGAGATCTTCTATTATAACATCACATAAACATTTTTGAAATTCTCGGCCTTTCCCTATACTTATATTATTATTATACATGTTATAAACCTTCCTCTTTAATATTTTTATCGATAAAAACAGTATTAAATTCGTTGCGTAATTTAAATGATCTAAGCGTACTAGCAATATATATATATATATATATATATATATATATATATATATATATATATATATATATATATATATATATATATATATATATATATATATATATATATATATTGCTAGTACGCTGAATGAGAATGCTTTTGTTTCTGCTCTAGCTCATTGTTCGTTTAGTTTAAACGCACTTTTATAGGTTGTTATCAACTTTATATTATAGGCATAGTATGATAGTACAATTAACTTGCAGGAGGTGGCGCGTTTCGTAATCACCAGATAGAAAAATACCTTGTAAACGATGGTGTGGCACAACAAAATCTATATACGATAGATGCTGATAGCAAATAGCTAGTTTATACAAATAAGTAAATTTGAAGTGTCTGTTTGTAATTACAAATTAACAGCTTTTAACTATATGAAAGTTTACATCAAAAACGTTTTTTTCTGTCTCTCTGTATATTTGTTTCGGCTAATCTCTGAAACGGCTGGACCGATTTTGACTCATAGAAATATAAGGTGTAACTTAGGGTACTTTTATTTTTAAAAATATTTTAATTGATAAATAAGAAAGATGGTTACGTGATAACAAAATTGAAACAAATTAAATAATTATATATTATGAACTTTTGCGATTTATACTATTCACATTTTATTCGCTACCACGACCACAACGAATGCGAGTTCGTCGAAACGTCGGGCAATAAAAAAGGTAGTACTACCATTAATTATCGTGATAAGACCCGATATATACAATATGAACCAATAAAATAGTAAACAAAATCCGATTCAAATAGAAAAGATAAACATTATATAAATCTAAATTTTCCGCGTGGTAAACCGCGACACAGCTATTGTACATATAAAAACAGTCTCACCCCAACAGTATTTGATATACAGAACGAAACAATAATGTATCATCGAGTTATGTTGACTCTGTGACTGAGAGAAAGCAAATAAATACATCATTTTCACAGAGTATGCGGACCACTTTCTGGGTCAAGACTTGAAAGGCATAAGACAATTGGTAATCGAGTCTGTCGGTTCAAGATATATATTTGTTAGTATTTAATTGATATGCTTTTATTGAATAGATGATTAAATTGATATTCGTTGAGAGTAAAATACAGGGCAACCTTGATTTAACAAATCGGAGGGGGACAAGAAAATATTCCTTATATCAAGCAATTCGTTGTACTGAGGTTTATTATGTTTATGTTAGGTTGGTCTAAAATTCGTTATGAAGAGGAAACATGTCGAGACATGAATCACATACTATAAGATTGAGAGTTTATTTTGGTGGAAACTTTATATTAAGGTTTGAGGTTGACAAAATTCGTTTTTTCGAGGTATGAATACTATTTCTTGATAGTTGAAAATTCTTTATAAAAATGTTGTTCGCAAAAAATGTTCGCATTTTAAAGGTATATTTTATATTGACTCTTATGGACAATTCAAGGGGATTACAAAGAATTTTTTAAATCGGGAAAGTCGTTATATTGATGTACGTTATGTTAAGGTGTGCAACCTTGTATAATAGATTTTGATATACCAATTGTCTTTTACCTATACCAAAAATAACTACATATGCCTGATTTATATCCGTCCGCCTTCTCATGGGTTTTACAAACCTTCTAGTCGAGGGTTTTTAAAAATCAATCAATATTACGCAATTCGACCTTTTTATATGTACTTGTATTGACATCATATATTTACATGAGTTACGGATTTTTTTTAAACTTAAAAAAAAATCTGCTGTTTAATATATTAACCCTAATTATTTTCGCAGCGCACGCCGTAGAAGCTTTCAAGTAGCTTTTTGACTGACTTCAAGATGAAAGAGGTACTCAATTTGTATGTGTTTTTATTTAGTCTTTATTACCTCAGAATTCCGTCACTGCTCAATCGATTTTGACTATATTTTTTTTCGTATACCTTAAGTTTAGCCCAGTTTAGTCAGTTAGGTGACAGACTGACTGGCTGACATAGTGATCTCAACGCACAGCCCAAACCACTGGATGGATCGAGCTAAAATTTGGTATGCAGATAGATGTTATGACCTAGACCTCCGCTAAAAGTTAAACTGATCGGACTGATACTTTTTATGCATAAAGCTACTACGAAGGAGGCATCACAGACATCGCAGACGAAGTCCCGAGCTAGTTCTTAATAAAGTCGATTCATTAATTTAGTTTTACGTTTTTTTTTCTAAGTCTAATCATACTTATCATTTTCTATAGTGAGCTAACTTCAGTTGAGACATTTTAAGCTTAAGGTGAGAAATACTTTTACATGTTTTGCTCTTAGTCTTTCATAAAAATTTACATAAACTGATTCTTCTTTTCTTTTTTCTTTATTTTGTTTTGTGACTTTTAGTTGTGCCAATTGTGCACATATTATTTCGCCAATGTCACGTGGAGTGGAGAAAACATGGAGATTGTTCGGTGAGTACATCAGCTGATTCTCATTGCTTTTAACTTGAAAGAATTTACTGTCAGAGCCATATTAAATCTATATTCTAAAACCGGTGGTAGCTTTTCCTTAATTTAAATAACTTTTATTTGTTTTGACGATTCAAAAGTGCTTTTAAAAGCCTACTTGAATAAAGTATTTTTTGATTTTTGATTTCTTCTGTAAAGCATGCACATCTTCATAAATTATAGTTAAGAACCATTTCAATTATATCAGTTTTCAAAAAAAGCGCATCAAACTTGATCCATTGGTTAGGGAGTACGATGGCACAAACAGACACAGATACACACGTCGAACGTATAACACCCCTATTTTAAGTCGGGGGTGAAACAGTGACACTAACCTACGTTTCCACACACAATCTACGGTTATAACCAACGTCTGTTAACCACTGAGTTCGTTCTTTCACGTTTCTCGTTCCTAACTAGGATATTAACCTATATCTTAAAGGGTTCCTTTTAACGTAAAACATTGTTACATTATTTAACGCCTTGTAATTATTCGAGCTTAGTTAAGTGAAGTATTACTTTGTGGAAAATCTGCTGAGAAAGTGCTTCTTAATCGGCCTCCATCGGGCCTCACCGACAGTAAAGCGAAACCTTATTTTATTTCTAAGCGAAATATTTCATAAGCAAAAACACGACGTAAGACTTTTCTGAATTTAATGAGCCTTAAATATCGGCTAAATGTCATCGAAAATGATTTCCAGCACTTTCCCATTACTGAAAGTAATTTAAAATGTTTATCAACTTTAAAACGCTTTAAATTCAAATAATATTACATTTTAATATGTATATCACGTATTATTGTTCTAAGTCCATACCCAATCAATATAAAAATATATTTTTAGGAATAATAGTATAACGCTTTGACCTATGTATAAGCGACATAATATAAAAAAACATGAAGATGCACAATAAAAACCTAATTGGCGTTATAAAAAACCTTTCACAACTGAAACAACCCTACTTGACAATGCACACACACCCTACAACATGGCAGTAGCATTGTGACGGCCGCGTAGAACGCACGCTAGTGCGTTTCGCCGTCGCGGTAAAAGTTCGCAACGGTCCATCAATGAAAACAAATATTCGTGTGTTTTAAATTAAAATACTGTGTTGATTTGTGTACGTGAACTTGTATTTATTTTTAATTGTGGTAAGTTTTAAATATTCATTAAATTACCTCTGGTTTGAAATGTTTTTTATCATTTGTAAAGCTTTAGTAATTACTTGAAAAGGTTTTTAATTAAGCAAAGGTTTACCTCTAATGAAATATGTAGAACGAAAATATATATTTCTTATTTTTATATATGTTATCTCAATATTCATTATTATATAGTTTATTTAATTAATACAGTTGTGTTGTGTAAGTAATTTACATAAAAGTTTAGACTAAATTATAACCCTACTAAAAAAAGATTGATTTCACATAAAATTAATAAAGTAAGACATAAATTTAAAAAAAGCAATTGGAATATAAAGGTATATTAAAATATAAACTGTATATTATACCACTTTTTTATTTGGTAACAATTCTTAAAAATATTTATAGTTTAGTTTTGGTCAAATTATATCAGATGCAATAATTTTCTTAGATATTTCTAAACTTTAAATTTAGTTCGAATCGAAATTTGAATCTTTCCAATGAAATGATGCATTTCTTAGAAAAATATTTCATATCTAATAAATGCAAAATTACCTTCTAATACTAAGAACTTGAGGAAAATGTATATGTACTTTAGGGAAAATTTGTACAATTAAAAAAATACTCATAATTATAGTACTAGCGATCCGCCCTGACTTAGCACACAAAGATATTAACGAAATTTTCAACATTTCCGATGGATTTTCCATCTGTTTTTTAACTAACTTTATCATCATAATTAGACGACAAAAAATCCAAGTCCCTTAATTTTATTTCTATTTAATAGATTTTTATATAAACTTCGTAGGCCGGCTTCACACAGTCTGACGGTCCCTCTGAATTTATATTCATAACTGGACGCTGATAAGCAATACCAAACCACATGTACTTAATTTTGAGAAAATGGCGTCTAAAGATGTCAAACCTATCTATCTATCTATATATATGGATGCTGATAAGCAATAATGTGTCAACCCACAAAAAGTCAAATTCAGAGATGTTGATGTATTTCGATACTGCATCACCTATTAAACATTATTCAAAAAAATGTAAGGTCATATAAACTAAAAAACTACGGAAAAAGTTTCCTAATTAATTGTTTCGAATTTCAAGTGCGTTCAATATATTGCAATTTATACAATAATTCTATATATTTGAAAAACTTTTTATTAGATAATATATTAAATATATCAATCTGTTTTGAATTCCTTTTAACAAAAAATAAAAGAAAAGGTGGATATATATTTCTTCAAACATATTTGTTAAGAATAGGTTTGACATCTTCAGACGCCATTTTCTCAAAACGAAGTCCTTGTGGCTTGACACAGTATTGCATATCAGCGTCCATATAAAATCACTTGTCCTGACTGATTCATCAACGCAGAGCCTAAACCGCTGGGGCTACGAATTTGAAATTTTGGCAGTATTAGGCTTTTAGGTTGCAGGCATCCACTAAGGATTTTTCAATCTTCCACCCCTAAGGGCACCCCCTAAAAGGGGTAAAAACGTTTGTAAGCAAAATCTTATCCCGTGGTCGTATTAACTTAAAACTTAATACACATACATACTTCTGGGTAATAGTAATGAAATATAAAATAGAAAACGAGATACTATTATTCCACACTGTGATGCAAGGAGGTAGTAAAGTTTGTATGGAGAAAATGTATTTCTTTGACCGATTATCCTTAAATTCAGCACAAACATTACTTAGGGAGAATTGTTTAATATATATATCCCAAAATTTCAAAATCATCCCTTAAAAAGCAGCTAGGGCGTAATAAATCCTGGAAAGTTCACAATTTCGCTAGTAGATTAATTTAGCTGAAATTCCAAAATATACGCGGGCGTAGCCGCGACCAACTGCTAGTTCTTAATAAAAATGTTAAAGAAGTACATACATATATTTCTTTTCTTTATATCAATATCAAAATAGAAAAGAAAAGATATATTTCTTATCTTTTCTTTTCTATTTTTATAAATGGCAAAGTGAATTAAAAACAGATTGGGACAATAAAAACTCTTATCTAATAATAAGTTTTTATAATATATGAGATTATTGTATAAATTGCGAAATATGGAACGCACTTGAAACCAATTAAGAAAATATTTTTTCGTACTTTTTTTTAATAATTGTATTGTTATATAGATCATCTCCGAATTTGACTTTTTGAACGTTGACACCTTATTGCTTATCAGTATTCAATTCATAATCGAATTATTTTTAAGCATTGGGAAACAAGATAAAGAATTAAGAGTGTAAATTTAGATAAAACCTGCCGGTCATGTGAGGCCGGCCTTAGGCCGTGACTTGTGGGGAGTCTACGTACATTTATCTATGTAATACCCTTAAACGAAATATTCTTGGACGTATGTATATACATATGTTGAATCTCGGAAACGGCTCTAGCGATTTTCATGAAATTTAATACGCAGTGAGTTTGGAGTTGATAAATCGATCTAGCTAGGTTTCATTTTTCGAAAACGTCGTCTTATCTGTGTTTTTAGGCAAAGAAAAACTGCTACTATTTTTTAATTTCTAATAAATATGATTTACTAAAAAAGAACTGGGGAACAGGTCGATCATCTGGGTGCTATTATTTACTAGCTGACCCGGCGAGCTTTGTATCGCCACACATAAGAGTTAGAGTTGAGAAATTATCGATCGAATGATTGAACTAAAACATAATGAAAAATTATAATATTAAATAATGTTCGGAAATTCATAATTATCGTTCCAAGTATTGTTTCCAAACGGGACAAGTAAAGAAAAAGAGACTATACATAGTAAGTTTCATGCCTTATATTACTTTTTGTATGTCCTTAAAATTTCTTAAAAGAACTACTTAAAATGTCCATACTTTTGTTATAAATGCAAAATTCTGTCTGTCTGTCTGATTGCTACTTGTTTTACGCCTAAACTGCTAAACTAGTTTTGATTAATTTTGGAATGAATTTGGATTGGACTTGAAATATGGAATGAAATAAGCAAGCAAATAGTCTTAAAAAATATAATAATAGCTTACGTAATTATAAAAAACTACGTGCCCTCGGGGATATGTGGGAAATTTTAGCTTAACCGCAGTCGAGTAATAAAGGGTTAAGAAAATACTATCTAAATGGAACCACAAACATTAAAGTTATTCCTTTTATATTTGACCGGAAAATTAGCCAAACTGTTTAAATTACATGTTAATTATATTCGACTGAATTCAAATATGGTAATAATGTTTGAAGAGTCAAAATAATTTCTGCGCAAATTTCATTGTCATATTTATAACATTTATACATGAATGTATTTTTACCCGACTTCGTGGAATCTCAGTTATGTGTTTGACCTGTATGTATGTATATTCGTTTCTAACTACTCAACGTCTTAACTGACTTTGATAAATGATACGTCATTAGATTAGTCTTAATGGTGAGTGTCATTGCCTATATTGAATTAAAAAGTAATAAAAATGTTTGATTTTATGTGCGGGCTGAATGTGCTGGTTGGAAAAATATTTTTTTTAATTCATCATTCATTCAAAATAACGTGCGTTCAAAATATATACCATCTATACATATGTTTAAAAATACTTTGACAAACCATAATAGAATAAAACTTTCGCTCATAAATACATAAAGACAGATTTTATTTTTTTTGTTTACATAAAATTTGTTAGCTGGTGAAACTAGTTTTAATGAATTGTAGTTATGATAATGTGAAATAGTTATTTCGTGATATTAAAAAAAAAATACCAATTGTTTTGCTGATGAAGTCTGTTGTTTTTTTAATATTCCTTTGTATCACGCAGGCTGGTATGCTCTGCCAGTACATCAACATACTTGACCATCGAATTAGGCGATATAATAATGTCATTGTATATTCACGAAATTATCTATGTTGTAATTATGTGATATATCGCAATAGTGGCTAATGAACTAGCATAATTACAGGCAGAAATGTAAACACATGGGAGATTGGGAGGTATCATTCAACTAGACGACTATTATCCTAATTGGACGCTGATAAGCAATAATGTATCAACTCACAAAACGTCAAATTCGGAGATACTGATGTGTTCTGATAATTCATCACGTATTTAACAATATTCAAAAACTAGTTCTGCGCCGTGGTTTTACCCGAGTTTTAATTAAAATAAATATTTAAAAAATATATAAATAGCATAAGTTACTTCTTATAACATAAGCTAACTGCGAGTGAATGTGCCATCAAAATCGCTCCAGCCGTTTCAGAGATTAGCCGGAACAAAAAGTGAATAAATGGATTTTTTATGTAAGTACCGTATATACTTTCATATGCATTTAGCGAAATTGATGCAATAGTCTCACATATTTGAAAATCTTATTAAAAAAACTTTTCATTGTAACAATCTTTTAATTAATTATATCTTTTATCAAATAAGAAAAGGAAAGATAGATGAATACTTCTTCTAATGTATTAAGAATAAGTTTGACGTCTTTAATCGCCATTTTCTCAAAATGAAGTCTGTGTGGTTTGACATAGTAAGTATTGCTTATCAGCGTCCATATATTTACGGAATATCTAAATTACATAACAGTACCAATCTACTACTTTGAAGATATTGGAGTTATTTATTTTAAAAAGTTATATCCTTAGCTATGTAATTGATTGTTTTAAAAAAAAAACCTTTTTATAAAAGTAGTAGAAATACCTTCCAGGAAGTAGCAATTCAGTAAGGAGCGAAGAGGTTTGAGTGCACTTCAATCTGAAGGCTCTCGTGGCAATAGAGGAGCCTTTGTTAAAATATTGACAATAGGTGTTAAAGATACGATTTTTTTTTATTTCGTCCGCCATGTCTATTCATGGAAAGTACTTGTACGAAGAAAAGTATTGTTGGGTGGTCTGATTAAGACGAAAATTTAAATTTTGATTTTAGATGAATCCATTTCTATCCGACTGCGCAACGCAAGGATGAGTAATGTGTTTATCAAGCTATGTATGTATGTATGTATAATAATTTTGAAAAATGAAATTGGTCGGTTTTGGACGTCATAACGTGAAAAAGAAAAAAATGACAATCGACTAACTGTGTTAAGGTATCGTTGAATAGGTTTTTAAAATATTTATAAGTTTCTTATATCATTTTACAATCAGAATTAGTGTTTAGAATCTAAAACGATTTAAAGTTGATTAGTAACGATTCGCTATGATCTTGTTATTTTTTTTAAATCTTTTTTTTAAGGGTTTGGTTAGGGGGCATGATCTTGTTATGTAATCGGGTTTTGATATTTTCAATTCATTACCTGTAAGCTTAGAAGTTATGTGTGTATATATCGTATAAATTAAAAACATTTTGACATAGAATATGAATATTTAATACATTCTGATCGCGTTGATAAAAATTAGCTTATGTGTTTTTCGGATCAACTAAATTATTGTAAATTGTCATCAAAATTTGTTCAGTAATTATGCGTGAATGAAGCATAAACCATCTTCACCTACTTTCGCATTTATGATACATAGTTCTGTCGTGCTATATTTTATTTTTTAATTAAGTATTTAAGGGGCGTTTTTATTAACCTTTAAATGCATGGTGTATCAAAAATAAATCCCTTATTAAACCAACAACAAGTTTTACTAAGGCTCTAATTTGGGTGTATGCTTATACTTAAATGACTTCTAATTACATGGTGATTTATTTTTATGAATATATTGGTTAGTTCTTACAGTTTTTTATTTTTTATTTTGACGAAATAAAAAAAATAATTTAAGGGTTAAATACTGGTCGGCTTTCTATGTTTAGCTTGATGACAATATCCTAAATTTTTATATAGGATCCTCTCTATCCCAGGAAATGAAAGGGTTCCTAGGGGATAGTCAATAAACCCTATCTTCATGTCCGAAATCCAAATGAAAACGTGATCACTGTTCACGAAAGATTTAATTTTAAGATAAAAAGAATATCGATTTCTTTATTCAATTTCTAAATCTAGTTTTAGGTGTAATACCTAATTGTGGATGGGTTTTATCTAAATTAATACTTTGATATTAACTTAAAAAAAACTTATCAAATCGGAAACATTCATTTTTCAGTGGATAAACTTCAGATAATATATATTTTTTTATTTAATTACTTTACATTTAATGTACCTGATATATGGATGCTGATAAGCAATAATGTGTGGGTAATCTCGAATTTTATGGCACTTAACGCTTAATTCAATCCTTTTAGACTGGTTAAAAAATGTCACAATATGCGCGCGAAAATCACCGCCCTCCAATTTTTTTTACCCGACTGACCTAGAAAGCCAGGTAAAAACAAAACAGTGTCAACCCAAAAAACCGACAATAGTACATCGAGATAAACATCGATTTCAACAATCGAGTTCGCGAAAGTAAATTATTTACAACACTCCGATTTTCGTGTTGACGTAGCTATCTCGTGGGAGTGTTTGTTCCAAGACACGTGTCCCGAATCCCGGTCACGCGGGTGCTTTTGTCACGGCAGTACGGAAACACGTCCATTTTCACGCTGCTTCTATGTTTTTCGATTTGTTCTGAAATGGAACACCGTTTCTCTTAATGTTTCAATGTTCGCGACTCTATACCGAGCATCATTTGTTTAAAGATATGTGCTTATTGTAAATGTGTTTTTGTTTTATGGAATAGGGTCGCATTTGGGAATTGGCTATGTTATTGGAAAACTAGATTTTGCTCGCGGCTTTGCTCGCACCGTATTTAATTTTTCGATACTAATTTTGGACGCCATTTCATCCCTTTAAGGAGTGAATTTTGGAAGATCCTTTCTGTTTATACCAACGTTTTGATTATACCTAACTGTTTTTGGGTTTTATGGAATGGGGTCGCATCAAAAAATATATAATAGGATCGCATTTGGTAATTGGGTATTTTATTGCAAAACTAGCTCTTGATTGCGGCTTTGCTCGCATTATATATAATTTTTTCATACCAATTTTGGACCCCATTTCATTCCATTAGGGAGTGAAGTTTGGAAAATCCTTTCTTTTTATATAAAACCTATCTCAGTGCCTCTGTGAAATTCGTTCATTGGATTTAAGTGAAAATTGATAGATTAGTTAGTCAGTAACATTTACAGTTTACAGGTTAAGATGAAATTAAAATAGCAGTATTTGACACGACGTCAAATAACAAGACAAGAAGTTGGACACATGTATATTGTTGGACATTGTATTGATACTTTATTTGCAATACGAAATGAAAAATGTATTTGTTCATAAGTTCGTTCACTTAGAACATAAAGTCACACTCTTTATGACTATTACTAGGAAACCCGATTCATTTCCTGGCGTGAAAGAAAATATGTCGACCAAGGGTATAAACTATGAGCAAGTCACGTTTCATTTAAATACCGGGGTTTCTTTCATTTGACGTTTTTACAATTTTTACAAATATTTTAACGTGTTTCTATAATATTCAAACATTATTTTACACATATGGTCTCATTACAATACTTTTTACTTTTTTACATTACAATATTTTGAAAGATGAAAATTTGATGTAAAAATTTGCGATACAAATTTTAATAATGTGTTAGCTGACTTTCACGGTTTCACTCGCAGTTATAATTACACTCTTATAAATTATAGCATCATGTAATATAGCCTAGAACCTTCCTTATTAAACACGCTATTAAACACAAAATAATTTTTCAAATCATCTGATTATGTCTGTCAACAAACAAACTTACAAGATACAAATAAATTTTACCTCTTTATAATATTAGTATAGATAAAAATATTTCAATGTTCTAAAATATCAGTATCACACAGGCTATGAATTTTGTTTTACGAGCAAATTATGGACTTTTTCATTTTTTATATCGTAAAGCGAATAACATCTGTTCAGCCACTCAGTCTGGTAGTGTCATAAGCAACGATATTACTAGAATGTAAGGAATATTTTAAAATATGTATGTATAAGATGTTCACAATTTGTCGTTTTCAAAAGAGGTTCTATCGTCTAATGTATAAACGTGCACTTAAGTTATATTACCGTGTTACTCACACATACATTTGAATTTGAGAGCTTAAAATATTACAAAAAAAAACTGAACCACGGTTATTTTTCTGTAGGGTATAGTGTATCCATGTATATTATACACTCAGGGTACCATAAGTAAAGTAACAGCCTGTAAATGTCCCACAGCTGGGCAAAGGCTCTCCTATTAAGGAGAATGTTTAGAGCTACATCCATCGCCCTGCTCCACTGCGGGTTGGCAGATATACATGTATCAGAATTTCTCCCGGCACATGTAGGTGTCCTTTACCGTCAAGCTCGAGATGAATTTAAATACAAATTTAGCACTTGAAACCTTAGCGGTGCTAGCCGGGGTTTAAACCCGCGATCATCGCTTGAAATCGACGTGTTCTAACAACTAGACCATAGTTCAAGGGTACCATTTTCACATACCCTAGTCTATTAATTTCTGTAATAATAAGTACCAATAACTAAGAGTTAAAATATAAACCGTTTTACTTAGACAATACACTTATAACATTTATTTTGATTTTAAAACCAAATTACTGATTGATTGAACTGATTTGGACGAAATTTCTACGCTACGGATTGTGATTCCCTCTCTCTTTCCTTTTTTTAATTCGGTTGAGGTAATATGTTGAAAAATTACCATTTTCGATTACCGAGTCGTTTAGTTTTTCTGCAAATAAAAACCGATGGTTTTGTTCCTTTCTAAAAATTTCCCTAGCAGTCATAGTTCTATATTTCTCCGTACTAGGTAATTACAAAGAAATTGGAAATCGTCATAATTTCTTCATTCTAATTATGAATTTAAATTCATAATTTTGAATAAAAATATTTTAATTTTGATTTAAAATCAACCTATGTTAAATTTATTTACTTTACACAAAAATCATATATTTTTTAGGGTTCCGTACCTTAAAAGGAAAAACGGAACCCTTATAGGATCACTTTGTTGTCCGTCTGTCTGTCTGTCTGTCTGTCTGTCTGTCTGTCTGTCTGTCTGTCTGTCTGTCTGTCGGGATGTCAACCCTTTTTTCTCAGAAATGCATAGACGTATCATGTTGAAATTAATATCATATACTCAAGTCTACGATGACATGCGGCCGTGAAAATATTAAAGTTCTAAGTCAACGCAATCAAAAGATAATGAAAAATATGTCGTATATTTTGACCATTTTAGCGTTTTCGCAAGGGAATCAAAACCTATAGGGTACTTCCCATTGACCTAGCACGATGAAATTTGGCAAGAAGTAAGATCTTATGGTACAAATAAAGGAAAAAATCTGAAAACTGTAAATTTTTGTATGTATGTTTGTCTGTTTGTAAGTTTGTCTTTCAACCTTTTTCTCAGAAACGCGTGAAGGTAACAAATTTTTATCAACGTCAAGTACTCAGAGTTGTAATTACTAAGAGCTGTGAAAAAATCAAACTTCTAAGTTAACGCAATCAAAAGATACGGTCATTTATATCACATATTTTAAGTATCATAGCGTTTTTAACGTTTTCGCAAGGGAATCAAAACCTATAGGGTACTTCCCATTGACCAAGCATTATGAAATTTGGCCAGGAGCAAGGTCCTTTAGTATACATAAAGGAAAAAATCCGAAAACTGTAAATTTCTGTTCGTGTGTCTGTCAGTCTGTACGTCTGTCTTTCAACCTTTTTCTCAGGAACGCGTAAATGTATCAAGTTGTAAATTGATCAAGCGGAAAATATATTAATCTTAGAATTAAAATTATATGTACTTGTAACAAATTAACATAGAAGTTGACCATGGTCAAAAAAACAATTTTACAAACACTGAGAAGAAATTTGTATCAATACGAAAACATTAAAAAGCAGCAAACCTTTATAAACAACGCAATGCAATCTATATATCGTAGCTAACAAAATGATAGCGCGATGCAGCGTACAGCTAATGCCATCTATTACAACATTATGACATTAACTGTAATATAATTCTGCTCGATTAATAAAAAAAATTATTTTAATTATTATTTAAACGCGCTAAAAATTATAAAATAAACTTTTCATTTAAAAGTTTTATCGTCGATTTATAACGTCATTACGTAATTAACATTCAATAAAAGAGCTTCACGCGATTTGATTTAAGTACTCGTATTGACTTAGTACGAAAATTTTAAAATTAAATTCAAACAGATCGAGTTATTTAATTTACTTATTTATCTACACATATAAGTCTTCTGGTTATTAGTAATATAATTAGTTATTTATAAATAAACAATTAGTTTTGTTCGAATTAAGGACTAATTATTTTCGTCTTGGCAACACTAATATATATTTCGATATTTTGATTGATAATGTAAGTCTAAATATTTTACGAACGTAGTGCAGGGGTAGTGGAGTGTAGTAGAATATAAATAAATAAAATGAGAATAAAATATAATATAATTATGTTGTTAATGTCAAAGTCAACAAGTTAGTTCATTGAAATTGTCAAGAGATGGCGCTAGGTGTATCCTGAATCGCGCTATAACTTTTTTTTTTTGAAAGTATAAGGTGTATTAGTACTTAAAATAAAATTTTGTATTTCCATGGATTGCATCCATGATCGTGTTTTAAATTAAAGTGCTCCTAAGTAGTTTCAAAATAGTTTTTGGGACGTGATCCATATTTACATAATATTTGATTATATTTATGCGACTTCTAAAAAGGAGTGTTTTCAATTCGACCTTGTATTTAATTTTTTTTTATGTTTGTTCGCCGATTACGCCGCCATTTGGGTACCGATTTTCAAATTATTTTTTTTTGTTTGAAAAGGTATACTTCCAAGGTG
Source organism: Hypolimnas misippus (assembly GCA_037950945.1). Taxonomy (NCBI): domain Eukaryota; kingdom Metazoa; phylum Arthropoda; class Insecta; order Lepidoptera; family Nymphalidae; genus Hypolimnas; species Hypolimnas misippus. The sequence continues at coordinate 12,464,754 of JBBEEQ010000024.1, read as the reverse complement.
GTCCCATTGTCTTCAGGTCAGGATCAGATGATGGGATCCTGGAGAAATTGAGGGAACTCCTCAAATATTATAGGCAAGCGTATACCGATTTAGGTATTTTTGATAGTAACTTATGTTGGAACTGATGATGAAGACCACAAAAGGCGTAAATGGGTTAGTCTTATATAGATTCTATAAGTTTGTACGGAACCCTCGGTGCGCGAGTCCTACTCGTACTTGACCAGTTATTGCCTTATTGTGTTATTCAATGATACAACATTCTTGATAGGCTTACAAGCAATCATATATGTGATATCTAGATCGTTGTTTCATATAAAATCCATTTGTATTGTCGTCATTCGGTAAAACTACCAGAACACGAAATGAGACGTCAAATAATCGTCAGCTCTGTCACATTTGACAAACAATTTGTCGGGGCTTGTTGTGACGTGTCACGCGAATTTTTGAAATTGTGAAATTACTTACCATTTGATGGATTGCTCTCGCCAATCCCGTGAAGATGATTGTTTTCGTGAAAACAAATAAAAATAAGTTTTTTTCTTTTTTGAGGAAAATGTGTTATTGTAATTTGTGTATCATTGCGTATTTTACGAGAATTAAGCCTTAAATGAGTGTTTTTTTTTCATTTCATCAAAATAAAAATAAAACAATTTATGTAAACACACTAACCACGCCTATTCATGGAAATGTGTAGAGTTAAAATAGTTCTTATTAATATATATTTTTTGATTCCTTGTTATTCTATATTTATCATCGTATTAGCTTTTTTTTTAAATATAATTAATATTAATAATCTTTATTAATTTTTTTCTTTAGTTTTAAATTGCTTTTTTATTTTATTATTTATTCTTTTTTGTAATAATAATTAAATAATTCTCTTGTGTTTTAAATTTATTTATTTTTTATTTTATATTATCTTTTTAAGTATGATACAATTATTTGTTGACGTTTCTTTTTATTTTGTACTAGTGTTTACTCGTGACTTCGCCGACCGAATCTAATGTGACGAAATAATCGAAAATAAAATCTTGAATTATTACGAATTTTGACATTTTAAGATTACGAAATAAGTTTTTATTTTATAGGGTTTGATTTTAAAAAAGTAGCTATTTTTCAGATTCAACCATTTTTTTTATTTCAGCGGTTTTATATTTACAATATAACCGAGTAATTTTCGAATTTATAATAATAGTTTAACAAACTTAATTATTTTTATATGGGGATGGAAGAAATAATAATTTTTAGTTTTTTTTTTATATGTTAAGGTAATTTATACCTGTTGGAATATTTTGTTTAATAAAATTTGTAGATACTTTAGAAACACTTTTATTTCTTACTTTTAATATTACACCTTACAAGCACATGACGACATTGTTTATTGAAGGGGAGCAGATAGTGTCAAAAGTTTTCTTACTACTTTACTAGATGGCGCCACAAGTATGATTTTGATACAAAGATTATAAATATTTGCTTATTACAACACGCCTCCTCAAATTTATAATCTTTACTTACTTAACTAATACAATATTTTAAGCTGAACATAAATATACTAAATTAATCCTAACTCTAATCTGTTTTTCAAAAATTTTGTTTTATCTAAACTTTTAGTTAACATGTCTGCTAAGTTAAATTTTGTATCAATTTTTACAATATCAATTATTCGTTTTTCATAATTCTCGTTTATATAATGATACTGAACTTCAATGTGTTTTGAATTTTTTGTGAAGTTACCATATTTAGCTATTGTAATCGCACCTGAATTATCTTCATACAATTTTATAGGTTCAGAAAAGTTAAAATCAAATGACTCACTTAACAAGTTTCTAATAAAAAGCACCTCTGTAACTGCCTCCGACATAGCAATATACTCTGCAAAAGTTGAACATTTAGTAACAGTATTTTGTTTATGTGTTTTCCAAAAAATTAAATTTCCAAACAATCTAATTACAAAACCTGACGTGGATTTTCGATCCACGTTATCTCCTGCATAGTCAGAATCTACCATACAGTCTAATATTTCAGTGTCTATGTTTCCATAATATGTCAACTTAAGATCTTTAGTTTTATACAGATATTTTAACACTCTCATTGCATATTTGTAATGTGTTTGACTGTAACAATTTTGATATCTACTCAAATAATTTACACTATAAGCTACATCTGGCCTTGTGCCTGTACTGATATACAATAATTCACCTATTATATTTCTGTACTGTATACTTTCATCAGTTTCCTTGGCTTGTTCTAATTTCAAATTTGTTTCCATTGGAGTATCATATAACTTAGTACTTTGCAGATTATATTTTGCAGCCAAAGATTCAATATATTTTGTTTGATTTAGAGTCAATATCTTTTTATCATTACAATATTCAATATCTATACCAATATAGCTTTTAATTTTCCCTAAGTCTTTCATTGCAAACCATCAAACTAGTTTTTACCTCTTCAATTTTATTTTTATTTTTACAACATATTAAAAGGTCATCTACAAATATTAATATATATATTGGATCTTTGCTGGCTCTGTGTACATATAAACAGTAATCATAGTTACTTCTATCAAAATCTAGCCCTTTAATAAATTTATCAAAACAATCATACCATACTCTTGGACTTTCTTTTAGACCGTAGAGAGCCTTTTGCAACTTATAAACTTTATTGTCTCCAGTCTCATAACCTTTCGGTTGATTTATATATACTTCTGACTTTACATAACCATTTAAAAAGGCTGTCTCAACATCCATCTGTTCAATAAATAAATTATTTTTGCAGCTGTATGACAATAAAATTTTTAAGGTTTGCATTCTTCCTACAGGCGAATAAACATTTTCAATATATTCTTTTTGCTGAAAACCTTTCACAACTAATCTAGCTTTATAAATATTATTGCTTTTCCTTTTAAAAACCCACTTAACATCTATAGCTTTTTTATCTCTTGGCTTTTCAACAATTTGCCATGTGTTATTTTTATTTAAACTATTTATTTCTGAGTCCATTGCTCTTTGCCATTGTTCGTGATCATGAGAGTTCATCGCCTCCTCGAATGTACTTGGTACATTTCCATTAATATAATTTACATAAATAAAATGTGAAACTGGATTGCCGTATCTAGAGACTGGAATTCTCTTTCTCTTTGGTGTTTCTTTTCCTACATCATGCATGTCATCCTCATTACCATTCTTTATATTATCATTGTTTACAAGATCTTTTACAGTTTGATTACAATTTTCACATTCATCTGTATTTACATAACTTTCAACATTCAATGTAGGATCAGTGTCTAAATTAATATCCTTTAGTCTTTGGTCATCAAGTTTTTCTAAGCAAATTAATTTAATATTTTCTTCGACTACCTGGACATGTCTAGCATTAACTATCTTATTATTCAATAGAATTTTGTAACTATTTTCATTATACCCTACTAAAATTCCTAGTTGGGCTTTATCATCCCATTTACTGTTTCTTAAAACTTCAGGAATTCTGACAAAAACTCTACTTCCATAAATTTTTAAATGTTCTACATTTGGTTTTACCCCAAAAAATATCTCGTAAGGAGTTTTATTTTCTACTGTATTAGCAATTGTTCGATTTTTTAAATAAGCAGCAGTTTTTATTGCTTCTGGCCAATATCTTCTATGTATTTTAGCTTCCCTCATTAAACACCTACCTATATCCATTGCAGATCTATTATATCTTTCCGCTACACCATTTAATTCGTGGACATAGGGTGGACACGGCAATAACTCTATACCTTTTTGCTTTATAAAATTATAAATATCCTTATTTAAATATTCTTTTCCGTTATCACACTGTAATTTCTTAACTCTTTTGTTGAATTTATTTTCTACTAAATTTACAAATTCTATAAGACAACTAGCAGTTTCAGCTTTACTTTTAATACAAAAAATTCTTGTACACTTACTAAAATCGTCAATAAATGTCAAAAAATATTTTTCTCCGCCATAACCAGTTGTGTTATGTGGACCATTTAAATCGGTATGAATCAATTCTAAAATTTCCTTAGCCTTTGTCCTATTATTTTCAAAAGGTACATTAGCCATTTTACTTTTAATACAGTTTGAACATTTCATATTCATGCTCTCAATTTTGTCTGGCAAACCATCTATTAATCTATTATTAACTAACTTATTTAGATATTGAAAATTTACATGACCAAGTGCCCTATGCCATTTTTCTTTATGAGTTAATTTTACAGAGTGTACATACATATCATTTTTACAGTTGTTCAGTACGAAACCTTTCATGTGATACAAATTGTTTATTTTGTCAGCTACAGCTATCAGTTCTCTAGACTGGTTATATATTTTTGCATTTTCATCTTTAGCTACTATAGTGTAATTTTTAGTTAGCTTTGAAAAACTCAACAAATTTTGTTTAATACCTTTCACAAAGTAAACATTTTTTAATTCTACATATTTTTCATTATAATAGTTTTTGAAACAAATTTTAACATTGCCTACTTTGGTTGCTTTTAACATTTTGCCGTCTGGTAATTTTACATTTATATGATTTTTTAAATCTACACAATTATAAAAGTAGGTATCATTATTTATAATGTGGTCTGTACACCCACTATCTAAAAGCAAGTTAATTTCGTTGTTAATACATTCATCACTTTCAGTAGACCCAAATACCTGAATTTCTTCCGGATCACATAATTGAGTTGCCCATGACTCCAGTGAAAAATTTGTTGACGTTTCACCTTTCGAATGACTTTGTCCTCTGCCTCGGCTACGACCTCTGTAGAATCCACCTCTATTGAAACCTCTCTGTAATCCTCGATGACCATGACTAGGTTGATATTTGTCTTGAAGACTTGAATGTCCTTGAATATTTTTCTGTCTGTTCCAGCAGTCCTTCTTGAGATGGCCAGTCTTTCCGCAAATAAAGCATTGGGGTTTGGTTTTAGCTGTAAATGTACTGACATTGTTTTTCTCATCTGAGTCGCTTGTAGTTATATTTTTTTCTTTTATTTTAGATCGTACATAATCTACTGTTCTTTGTTCTTCAGGAATTACATCTAAAAAATCTCCAATGTAACTATAACTTGGTGGAAGCGCCCTGAGAAGATATCTCAACTTTTCGGGTTCATCAATCTTTCCTCCAGCGGCTTTAAATGAATTTATTGTTTTTTCAAAATCAACAAAAAAGTCTTCCACTGTACTATAATTGTTTAGTTTAATTTCTTCAATTTTTCCTCTACATATTATTTGCATAGCAGTAGACTGTGTCAGATACATCTTATCAAACTTTTTTATCATTTCATAAGCCGTTTTACATTCACTAATATATTCTAGTTGTTTATCTGAAATTGTACTCATTATTATAGTTCTTGCCTTTAAATCCTTCTTTTTCCAATCCGACTCAGTTTTGTCGTCTTTTCCCGGAACCTGGGGCATGGCAATGGCGGGCTCGTTACACTCTTTATATTCCAATAGAGTTAACAACCTTAGTTTCCAGCTTGAATAATTTGCACCATCAAAAATAGGTAATGTTATATCTTCAATTCTTGCTTGCTTAGCCATGGTATTGATAATTATAATATATTTTCACAATAATTTGTCGTTGTCGCACATGTGGCTAACCTCAATCGTATTTCATTATTATTGTGTCTTGACAATCCACATATCACATTGAGTTTTACTTATAAACCACGCTCTGCTACCATGTTGGAATATTTTGTTTAATAAAATTTGTAGATACTTTAGAAACACTTTTATTTCTTACTTTTAATATTACACCTTACAAGCACATGACGACATTGTTTATTGAAGGGGAGCAGATAGTGTCAAAAGTTTTCTTACTACTTTACTAGATGGCGCCACAAGTATGATTTGATACAAAGATTATAAATATTTGCTTATTACAACAATACCTAATAATTATTTTTTCTGTATATGTACGTTAACGGCACATGAAACACTTTTAAAGTTTTTTTTTAATGTATCAAAGTTAAATAAATTTTCCGATTGGTATACCTATTAAAAAAAAAGCATAACATTGAAAAGTATTTTAAATTAAAAACTACCGACGAAATTCAAATGTAGATTAAAATATTTCGTTTAGATTGGAAATTTCATTTGAGTTCAAAAATGTTTATCGGTGGAAAATATTTCAATCATAAAATTTATATTGTTTAAAAAATCTTTTTGTTCCGAGAGTTTGTCCGAGATTTCATCTGCGTTATGTCCAAAACGCCTAACCATTCTGACGTCGTGAAACGTTACGGCGTCGCGTCGTAAAATGTACGAAGCGCATCGTAAAAAATAACGTTAGGATGTCGCTAAGTTACCACTTTACCTGACAACATAATTTTTAATTTAAAAAGTTAAACAAGATTTAAAAAATAGGGATAAGCAAAATAGATAATTTCGTTTAGTTCAATTACTTATTTCAGTTATTTTGATTTCAAAATCAAGTTACTAAAACGATATTGATAAAAATTCAACGTGTCTTAGATATACCCTTTCAAACAAAAAAGAACTAACCACATCGAGAGAACTGTTTTTGAGAAATACATTAAAAGATCCCGGAAGAATTGAGTATATCCTTTTTTTTGAAAGTCAATTAAAACTTGATGCCACGACGCATCGTGCCTTTTTACGTTGCACGTAATAGATTTTCACTATGCTACACCGTAACTTTTTATGGCGTCAGCACCTTGAAAATCCGAAATTTTGTACTCTGTACTGAAATGTATTAAATTGAAATCCAGTATAGGTATTTAAAATCAACGATCAGTGATATAGAGTAGATCTAGGCGATTTATATATATTATTTACAAAACAATATAAGGTATATGCCATGGAAAATTATACGGACACATAGGTAACCTAATTTGATAGTAAAATTACTGACCTAACCAGCGCCAGTCACGAACACTCGTGAGTTAACTACGAAGTCGCTTCACAAAATCTAAACATTTAGCTGAGTCTAGACTTTGTGAAGTTTGTTGTCTTTGACATGCGAACGACACTAAAATTAACAGACTTTCGATCAAAATTAGCATAACTGAGAGGTAATTAATTCATGAAAGCTAATTAGTGCAAAATATTTTCGGTCACTTTTTTGTATTTCATTTTATTTTGACCAAGTTTAAATTATTTACATTTAAATTTAAGCGCTACTTAATTGTAAGTAGCTTTTAAGTCGTGTACTGTAAGATGGAATGCAATGGTTAATAGCAAAAAGCGTTTTAGAATTTAGCTCTTAGATTATTAAATTCATTAAATTAGGACCTGTGCGAGAACTTTGCAACGGTAGTGTCTAATTTGTGGCGTGATAATATTTTGAACTTTATTTTTTAATGAAAACGTTAGTTTTGATATATTTTTTTAATTACGCGACTATGGCAAAGCGAAAGGAGGATTATTCAGTATGTTCACCAGTACACTCATACTTATCAGAACTGAACAAATGTGGTGTCGTTAGAAGCGTCTCCATTCTCCGCTGGTTATAGACGTGTACACTAAATTCAATGTGGCGCCCTCTAGCGGGCATAAAGTACTCCTTTAAAACAGAAAAAGATATGGACGCTGATAAGCAATACTGTGTCAAGCCACACGGACTTCATTTTGAGAAAATGGCGTTTAAAGATGTCACGCCTATTCTTAACACATATGTTTAAAGAAGTATATATCCATTTTTTCTTTTCTTTTTTGATAAAAGGTAAATAAATTAAAATCAGACTGATATAATGAATATATTATTTAATAAAAAGTTTACCAAATGTTTGAGATTATTGTATAAATTGCAAAATATGTAACATCTTTGAAATTCGAAACAACTGATTAAGAAACTTTTTTTCCGTACTTATTTAGTTTATATGACTTCAATTTCTTTTTAATAATGTTAAATAGGTGATGCAGTATTAAAATACATCAATATCTCCGAATTAGACTTTTTGTGGGTTGACAGATTATTGCTTATCAGCATCCATATATATCCAGTGTTTAATATCATTGGAAAGGGCATCACATATACATTTAAAAAATATATACAGTACTAGCATTTGTGTGTGATTTTGTCCGTATTCATTCGATAATTATGATATTTCTATCGTCTTTTGTCGTAGTTGGTTTTTAGCCTTCAACTTTTTGTTGTTTTCATTATGAGGGTAAAACATTTACAAAATAGCGAATTAATTTTTATATAGTATATATTAGCAGGATCAATATACAAAAATACCTTTCAGAAATAATATACATTTATTTTATATAAATATTTCAGTAATATATAATAATACTTAGCTGATGCTCGCGACTTCGTCTGCGATGTCTGATGCCTACGTCATAGTAGCTTTATGCATGCAAAGTCTTAGCCCAATCGGTTCAAAATTTACAAAGTTTCATAGAAACGTTCTTCCCCTATTTTATACCCTTAGGGGTAGAATTAGTCAAAATCATTTTTCATGCTAAATTTCAGCCCGATCCGTCCAGTGGTTTGGGCTGTGCGTTGATAGATCACTATGTCAGTCAGTCACCTTTGGTAGGTATATATATTAAGATAATCATCACGTATGATTAAAAATAATATATTTAAGTAATAAACGATAATTTTTAGCTTTGAATTTTTAATTGCGGAAATTTTATTAAATTTCTGTTCGTCGCTTCTTCTCGGTGGAATCCACTTCATAACTTATAGCAGCTTTCGTATCTCGTTGAATTAAAACAAGACTACAATCGAGATGAAAAATTAATTTTGAAGGAATCTTTTGAATAAAGTGTATTTTGATTTCTTTTTGTTATTTGTTATGTAGGGCCTAGTTGTAGCTCATTGAGTACCGCTCGAATACGAGTTGGCTCGGCCTGGTTTGTACTACACTCCCAGAGGTTAGGTGGGAAGTAGCTAATAAAATTGGACGCTGATAAGCAATACTGTGTCAAGCCACATGGGCTTCATTTTAATAAAATGGCGTCTAAAGATGTCAAACCTATTCTTAACAATTATGTTTAAAGAAGTATATATTCATTTTTTCTTTTATTTTTTGATAAAAGGTATAATGAATTAAAATCAGACTGATATATTTAATCTAATATCTAATAAAATGTTTTACAAGTGTTTTAGATTATCTTATAAATTGCAAAATATGTAACGCCCTTGAAGTTCGAACTAATCAATTAAGAAACTTTTTTCCGTATTTATTTAGTTTATATGACTTCAATATCTTTTTAATAATGTTAAATAGATGATGCAGTATCAAAATACACCAGTATCTCCGAATTTTACTTGTTATGGGTTGACACATTATTGTTTATCAGCATCCAATTATTCTGTAAACGAGCAGATATCTGATGTTAAGTGCTTAAAAAGGAATATGGAGTGAAAATAAATAGGAAGTAAGGAAAGGAATAGGGGAAGGCTTAGACGTCCAGCTCTTTTATTCCCCGTACGAACTATATTAGCAACTCCACGCCGATCTTATGAGAGGGCGAGGTATTGCCTCAGCCAGCCCATATACGAATTGAAGTCAGTAATCTACAGCTAAGCTTTACTTCAGTCAACATTTACGTAAATTATAGGAAATTTTCTGAAGTTTAATCTAATACATAACTACTAAAAGTGGGAAAGGACATATTGTCAAAAAACTGTTTTTGGGTGCCATATTTTTAATATGGCGGTGTCTCCGAAAGTATGTCAAAATCGAGAAGATCACCATTTTTCAAAATACCCAGAAAACTTATCAGGTAAAATTATCAAACGACTATTAACTAACGTTATATTGACAGACAGATATGTGTTACAAACTTGACGACGAACATTTCGTTGTGATTGATCTTAAAATGCTCAGAGTTTTAACATCCTATGAGTTACTGTTTCGCTAACTTTATTCCTCATAAACTAAAATGATCTGGTTGCGATACTTTGCTCGTAATATTTTAAGCCTTATCACTTGAAGTTACGATTTATATTTGTATACATACATTTTTAAGATGGAGAAATGTTTCCAGAGACAATATAAATATTATTAGAGTTACAATGAGATAAAATTGGACTTTAATACCATTTTTGTATATTTGGCAGAGTGCCAGTAATATTTGTAAGAGTATTCGTTTGTATTTGAAAATGAACGTTTATAGAATTGTGACTGATAAAATCCTCGTCGACATGATCAATTAAATATATATTATTTAGGTATATGTTTAGAATATTGGATTGTGTCCATATTTTGGATTATGCAATAATCTGATATATTTGAAAAACTTATTATTAGATATAACTGTTAACTATAACGATCTGCTTTTAATTCATTATACTTTTTATTAAAATATAGAAGAAATATATACTTATATAAACTTCTTCAAAAAGATTCATTAAGAATATGTTTCACATCTTTAGACGCCGTTTTCTCAAAATGAAGTCCGCGTGGCTTGACACACTAATGCTTATCAGCATCCTTGTGTTACTAACTGACTCATGGGGTTTCACTCACTATGATCACTGATTCGCTCTTATGAATTTTAGCGTGATGTAATACAACTTCCTCAAAAAATAGGCCAACCAACGCAAAAGATTTTTTCAAATCAGTCTTGTAGTTTCGTCTCTTATAGTATAATGCAAACAAATAAACAATTTTTTCCTCTGTATAATATTAATAAAAGGTATTTTGATTTGTGTCAGTAATATCTCTCCTAATACTGCGTCAAAATTAATTAGTGATACGCCATTTTGATGATCATTTTTGCTCTAACGGCGACAATTAAGTAATTATCTCAGAATTAATGTTTTCATTAAAAACACGGCTTAATATTATAACGTAACTTATTACTAAAGCGTTGGTTTCGTAAGATAACATTTCCTGCCATTTAGAAGTCACTTTATGTTTTCAGATAATATCACTCAAACTTTTACTTACTACGGAAATAGTATTGCACAGTTTTCTATAACAAGTAATTGTAATATAAGTTTCTCTTTGGTATCCTTTATGTATGTTTTATATAATAATTGTATTTACTTATTTATTTACATAGTATTATAACAATATACTTTTTAGTATATCATTGCCTGTGAAAAAATGTTCCAGAAAGCCATTGAGGATAGAAAAAAAAATTGTCTTTTAATAGTTTCTGTAAACATAGATTATCTATCATAATAAATATCATATTTGTTTCCCATAACGCCAGTGAAGTTAGTCAGTCGGTCAGTGCGTAAGTGAAAATCGGCGGCTATAAAGACGAGCGAAAAAAGCTGCATAACTTTACCCAGACACCATTTTTTCCGCCATTCTTTAGGCGAGGTATACGTTTATAATTTTCACTCTCGTAATTGACCTAAAACAACTCTGTAACCTGGTATCGCGGCAACTTATGTAACTTAACAAAAGACTGTAAATCATTTCAAATGGAAAGCTATGAGAAACAACGCATGCAAATATTTATGAAAATCTGAAAGCAAAACTTATAAGTGTGATTCTGGCCTAAAGCAGTTAATTTTGACTTATTCACTCTCAGCACTTCACTGACGATAATCCTCATTCAATTTGATAACAAGACCAACTTGTTATCTAAACAAGACTTTAAAAAAAAGGGAAACCGACTTCAAAAGCCAAGTGCGTAATTTCGTTCACTTAAATGACTTCTTATTCCGAGAAACCGAGCCCTATACTAAATTAATTTTGCGTATAACAACAGCCACTCTTGTTAGTCGTACCTTAAAACAACACATCCAATACAAACAAGAGTTCAAGACAAATAGATACGAAGTAGTGAAATTATTATTCAAGATTGATGAATTTCCCAGTACGTCTATTAATTTTATTGGCTTAAAACATGTTTTGTCAGGATCTTTGTTATTATTAAGTTCGTGCTTATTCAAAGAATTTCGAAACAAGATTTAGGTGATGGAATTAAATTTTACTTAATGAAATACTGACACATGAATTTATCCAAACCTAGGGCAATAAAGAATACATTTTGTAAATAATTTCTTTTTATTGATAATAAATAAATAGTAAACGCATCACACTCAACGCCTATTAAGATCTCATGGCCATGTGTCGGGGGTTCGGAAATACACACAAAACTAACACAAACACACAGACCACGACATCCGTATGTTAAATACACACGTTTGCCGTAAATATAACTAAATAAATTATATAATTTTCAAGGTTTTGTAAGAGTAGATCATTTGAAAGTCACATATAATTTATTAATAATTCACCATTAATTTTATTAGATACTAATTAGCTTTTTTTCGAGGCTTCATTTGCATCAAAAAAATTTTTTTTTCGTATAAACTTTGATCTGTTTCACAACCTTAGAAGTTGAATTTTCAAAACTCCGTTAGATGCCTACGTCATAATAATTCTCTCTGTGCTTTTTAACCCCATTCATTAAGTGCTAACCACTGAGAGCCTAGCTGTAGCAAATTTACAGATCGTATATGACTGGCTCGACCGGGGCAGTACCTCACTCTTACAGAATATCGGTGTAAAATAGCTAAAATTGCGTTTTGTTTGATGAGTTAGAGAGCAGGAAGCCTAACACTCACCCCCCATTCTTTTCCTTACTTTATGTTCACTTTTCCCCCTTATTTCTTTTAAGCTGACAACGCATTTGTGTCATCTGGTGCTTTAAATACCCGTGAGCGCTAGTCAGTGAACACCAGGTATCCCACCTGCTATTTTGCGAGCTAATTTTTAGACAAAAAAAGTAATTCGTACTGTGATAGATGAGTCTAAACATGTCAAACCTATTCTTAATAAATTTGTTTGAAGAAATATATATCCATCCTTTCATTTCTATTTTGATAAAAAGTTTTTTCAAATATGTGGAATTATTGTATACATTGCAAAATATGGAACGACTTGAAATTCGAAACAATTAATTAACAAACTTTTTCCGTACTTATTTAGTATATATGACTGGATTTTTTTTAATAATGTTCAAAAGCTGAAGCATTATTAGAATACATCAATATCTCAGAAATTGACTTTTTGTGGGTTGACCCATTATTGCTTAACAGCATCTACCAGTGGTGAATCTTGACATGCGTTGAAAATAACGAGTGAATAGTATAGATATACAAAACTCGAAACCTTCCCATATATACAATTTTTTCCACGATATTTATCGTTTCCCGAACGCGATATTAATTGAAGCGCATTCAAAAACAAATTGAGAATTAATGATCCATTCAATTTTATTATTCATCACTGTCACTGTACCACAAGTTTTGCTACTAAAATGTACACCTCGTGTTAATCAATTTCCTTGATGAATTCGCTTGAAAGATATTTTTCGTTTGTCGAGCACCTCTATTTTTATTGTGGAGGTATTTTTTACTGTCAATACAATAGTCTTTAAAACACGCTCAGGGTTTTTTTTTATGGATGGCCTTGTGTCGGGGGTTCAGAAACAGACACAAAACTAACACAAGTACACAGACAACGACATACGTATGTCTAATACAGACGTTTGCCGCAATTTGGTCTTTCCAGTATTTTAAGTGAAAAATAAAGAAATATATTTGTGGTAAATGTAATACTAGTATTATTGTAATAATAGTGTGTAATACTATAATAGTATAGTATGTAATACTAGTACATTGAGCTTACATGTATTCAAATATACTTTAGTGCTAATTTGTCACAAAAAATCGTTTTTTTTTTTTATAATAAAAAGTTTACATAAATATTGTACAGTATACTCGTTCTTTAGTTAGCTTATTGTATGTTAAAAAGCTCATAAGTCTATTATACACCAAGTTTACTTTATTTAATTTGAGACTATCCTCAAGATAATTAATTACTTATTACGAAAATACAAAATGTGTTTCAATGCGTTAAAAATGCTGCCGGGAGTATTCCCCAGCTTCATCTGCGTTGATATAGATTTCGTTTTAAAATAAAACGCATAACTATACCTACATAAAATAGCCAATAGCCATAATACGATAATGGCCCTTTCAAATGGTACCATAATTTGCAAAATAGGTGCTGTGGTTCTGGAGTCTAACTTCGCAGTTATGGAATTCTCTCTCTTCTCATTTTATTCGTAAACATATTAAAATTGTTCTTATATGTACTTATTTACAGAAATTATTTCAATAATTCATATTTAATTTAACGTAATAAATAATGGTAATAATACTTTTTTATTTCCCGACATTTTGACGAAGTTGCATCCGTCGTAGTCAAGACTTGCGAGAGTTTTATATATACATATATAGATTATAATAAGTTCTAAAAGTTTAATTTCTCTTTTTTATGTTATTATACTGTCATGTTTTTATTTTGCGACGCAGAGAAGGATTTTTAGTTTATGTGTCTTTCAAGAAAGAAGCATTTAACTGGCATTAATTAATAGCATATTGTAAAAATGAGCTTTTCCTTTAGTTTGCCGCATACTATTATTTCCCAGAAGTTAATCGTTATATGTGACATTATTAGATGATCCAATAATATAGAATGTATAATATTATTTTCTTAAAAATTACAGGGATCGATTCCTGGTTAGGATAATAATAGTAGCCTAGTAGTTACTAGAACAGACAAACAGATAGACCGACAGACAGACAGACAAAACTTTAAAAATTGTTTTTGATGTAGGTACCGTATATACTTTCATATGCATTTAGTTAAAAACTGTTAGTAAGAAATTACAGACTCTTCAATTTTATTTATCAATTGATCAATTATGATAAAGGTTTTTCTTGTATATACACTTCCCCCAAAATTCTGAAGCCGTTTATGTCTGTATTTATCTCACCATGGGTTTATTATGGATACCTTTATTTTCACTTAAAATAACACGTAATATTCCTCGAAAATAACCAATTAATAGCTTTCTGAATTTCATTTGAATCACCAATTTCCTTCATATTGTTTACTTGAAAAACGTTGCTTGTTTTCATCAACCGTTAAATTAAAAATTCATTTATAAAGTCAACACGAGTATCTGTGTTTGAATTTCGAATTTAAATAAAAGCCTTTTTAAAATTAGCATCTGTTTTATTGTTTGTTTATAAATAAATAATATCTCTCCCAGTTAGACAATTAAATCCATACTAATATTATAAATAGATAAAATGTTTGTAAGTTTTTATGTAGGGGTAATCTTTGTTAGTACTGGTCAGATTTGAGAAATTTTTTCGTTGTATAGCCCGTTTTTTGAGGAAGGTTATATGCTATATAAAATAACGCTGCGAAACACAAGAGCGAAGCAGTAACAATAAACGCGAGTGAAACCACGTAAGACAACTAGTTTAATATATAAAAATAAATGTTTGTCTGTTCGTATTTTACGCGTTGCAATACTGTTTTGCCGAATGCGATACAATTTTGTCAACTTATTATTTTGCGGTGCAAGTATACGACAATTAATTTAAATGTGTAAACATGTGATTTTATAATGTCATGTCGTGTCTTTGCCTCGGTAGAACCAGCTCGTTTAAGAAGTTTAATCAGTTGGCTACAGCTAGATTCTATAAAATAATCTAAGAGTGAAAAACTGAAGACAACCCCACAATCTATTCATTGCGACCATTTCAAAAAACCCCAGTCACTTACTCACTCATCATGAAATCTCAAAAACCTAAAACCTAATGTAAAAAAAACGAATTAAGTTAATTCTATGTTCACTCCCAAAGGACTACGTGATGAATGTCTTAGAACTGATCTGAAGGTAAAAATATTTAAAAGAAAATTATTTAACGCGTTAGCCCCCGACAGTGATGGATTCGTTCGTTGCTTTAATAAATGTCTCTTATACCGAATCTCTTGGCCTATTACAATTTCGAATCAACAATTGAAATGTGAAAAGATATTTATCAAATTTTCGTTAAAAATCTTATTTGTGACTTGTTATTTAAACACATTTTTTGGTAAATAAATGTTACTAACGGATTTATATATTAGTTTTATGAAGATATGATGAAATGTGTAAATAATGCTTGAGGTATACGGGCTAGCTAGACTAGGACAGTACCTCACTCTCGAAGATGATCTCGGCCTGAATTAGCTAATACCGCAGCTAGCATTTCGTACAGTCAGTGAGTGAGCCGAAAGTCTAATACCCTATATAGTTCCGTCTGTTAATCGTCAAAAAGTCGTTATAATATTTAACCCAAATCAATAGATTATTTTTGAATTTTAACAACTAAAACACTAGATGACAACTGGTTATATAAAACGCATTCATACTATCTAAAATAATATACTTTATAACTGTACTCGTAGATATATTCATACTATTAGACGTTAATAATCTCAATTAAAATATTTCATTAATGGCTTTTAGGACGTTAATAATCTATACTAATTTCCAAACTTGACGAGCTCGGCAATCGACTTGTCAGCCTCAAGATACTCTCGCTTGTCATACTCAGTGGCTAGCCGGTTGCTACGTCCACAGTGGTCAGCATTCTGTGTATTAAAATCCAGGAGCTCATAATTTGTCTATAGTTATAGTATAAGACGAGAATTAAACCTATAAGTTTAGCTCTCAAATTACATAGGTTATTACTGATCGATGTACACCTGAAAGAATTTATTGTCAGTGCTTTATTTTTGACATTCGGAGCTTTCGTAACTACTTACGACGTGTCTGTTACTAGGTAACAGAGTGTAAAACTTACAAATATAATTCTCGCTTAATAACGTTGCATTCTATATGGATATTTAAAATTCCTTTTGTATAATTTTTAATATCGTATTTTATTAAGTTACGTAACGTTAATCCTGCGTTATTAAAATTTTTATTACTTGCTATATAATCTTAATATTGTCGACTTAGTCTCGTCCAGGATTTAATCCCAGTTGCGGTCAACTGACCCACGCTCGCTTCATAATGTGCCGTACATCGCTGCCTTTATAGCACTATATTTTATGATTTTTTTGTTTTTTTAATCACAAGCAGTGGTATTCTAATTGCAGTATTACGCTATTGTAGTTATATTGTTTGCGTTTGAAATTGTGATCTTAAAATCAATCTGTTTCTTTGTATAAATAAATATTTCTGTTAAAAATAAAGGATACAAAAATGAATACAGATTTAAACTGAAATTCCATTTGATTCACAAGTATTATGCATGCTAAATAATGTTTATTTGCTACGTAACATGTCTAAGAGATGTGAAAACGTAAAAAAAAATAATTTTGATATATAATGTCACTAAACTTCGATGACCTGTGGGATAGATGTACATAAAGGTATTTCATTCTTCCAAAAGTTTGATTTTCAGCTGACTTTGGTTTTCCCCTGAGTCTTTCTGACACAAAAGACATAAACACCAAATTTCCTAAAGATTGAAGAATATTTTGAAGTTGCAAATTTTATCGTGTTTTCACGTTTGAACAATGATGATATTATTTTAGAAAAGTACAGCTTAAATAACACGAAATATAATGTTAATATTAAAAAAAAAAAAAAAAACTAAATTCTACTTAAAGTTTTTTAAAATAACTTATTTGCAGATATTGTAATAACAAGTGATGTTTATTTGAACTTGAAGGTTATAGTTAGTTATATTACAATTAAGTTCCAGTGGATGATTCCGCTTATTCATCCAAAGTATCCACATAATCGAAATCGGTGGAAAATCGAAACAATCCCTTGATAAATATGAAAATAAGATCTCGATTATATAGTAAGCGAAATCTTCTATCTACACGTTCATACATATCTTCAAAGTCCCGAATAAAAGTTAGTGTTTTAATAAATGCACATTATTTCTCTCAAGTACAGTATATCTCGCGAAATAAAATTATTGCGGGGAGAAATAAATCATTTTTATGATGATGCAATATAGGTGCACAATTTTGGCACGACTCCTACATGAGCCGATATTAGCATGTACTTTAGATTCTTGTGTGCAGTACTCGAACGAGAGCGCTTGAGCGAGAGCATGTAGTACGAAGGCCTTATTTACTTCACAAAATTAAATATAGCCGCTATCAGAAATTTAAAATCGTTTACAAGCATGTCTTCGTAGTTACCATATCAAAAACGTATAAATTTTTAATAAAATTTTCTGTAAGGATAACATTGTGTTTGTAATGGAGAATTATTATATTAACAGCTGATAAATTAAGTAGAAATATATTTTGTATAATAATAATAATTATCACCATCAATTTATTCAAAATTAGTAGCTCTATTATTATTTACTGCTCTTTACTAGCCTATTCTCGCGGCTTTGCCTATGAGTTACGTTGATAAAAGGAGCCTATATGTTATTTTGTATGAGCTATATAATTGTCTTGTTTGATCAAAATCTTTTCAGTAGATTTTACATAAATGGAACGTATTCTATAATCATTGATTAGATTAGTTTATTAGTTTCTTTATCATATATTTACGCTCAATCGGAGTAAGGTTTATGGGCTGTCAAGTGACTGTATATTCTGTGAAATTAGTGCTATTGTGACTCAGTGACATTAGATTCAGACCCGGTTCCTAGCTCGCTCGCCGCTACATGCGTCCTATGCGTGAACACATTTAATGTTGGTTCCCGCAAATGATCGTGTGCTTAGTAACATCAAAAGACAAAGAACATCCATCAATCTTCCCAAATTTTCGCATTTATAAAAATAACAGGATTTGTGGTTAATAATTCTAAGAGAAATATTGCATTATTCCTGTAATAATAGTTCATTAATTTCAGTCAAGCTTATTCAGATATTCCCATAATAATGATCTGCTACGATTATATCATTGGCGTATCGCCAGAAACTAATGAACGACATGGAATAACCATTTTGACTTATTTCCTGGCCTAATACCTACTTTAGAAGTTATAGCGCATTTATATTAATCAAATTCAGTCTCTATTGTTTTGTGTTTGATATCAAATTTGTTTGAAAGGAAGAAATAGCCTAGTTTATGAGACATAAAGTTAGCTGGAAGATAACTGTTACGGCTCGAAGCGTCTATCAAAAGGCATGGGAGTAATACAATCCGGGGTTCTTGGATATATAGTGCAGGGCTTATTGTATTGTTAGATATTTGACTTTTTACAACGTATTTATCGTTTTCAAGAGACTATTTTTAATAAAAATGTACCAACGTTCAAAAAAAAATCAAATTCAATTCACAATTGGCGGAGTAATCGGTAAATATCCATATAAAAATTGTATAGATATAGAAACGAAACACTTTTTTTTTTTAATATATCAACCTCTAAGAGCTATCAATCTATTTATATAAGAATTTCATGGAAACTATATGATATTAACTCGACACAAAAGAAGCAATCCTGAATGAAATAAATAGTATTTTTACTGGCTGTCCCTCGCTGTTTCACTTGCGTTTATTTAACTGCGTCGCTCCTGAGAGTTGTAGCGTTATCTTAAACAGCCTATAACCTTCCTACCAATAAACGGGCTATCTAACGCAGTAAAAAAAATTAAATCTGGTCAGTAGATTCATTGATTATCCCCCAATTTTTTTAATAAACCTTTTAATGTGAAATAGGTAAACTAAAAAACGAAAAATAAATATTTTCTAGAATATTTTGAAATCTGTGCCAAGTAAAAAATTTGAAGCCGGCGGCAATTAAAACTTTTTACGAGGTGATTATTTAGCTTCCATTGCTGCCATTGTTAACATAGAATTTTCATCAAAATCGGTTTAGTATTTTCGTTTAAAATCAAAACAACCGGAATAAGTATAACATTAAAATAAACGAAGTGACGTATTTATTTTTAAGTCAATGACTCTTTTTTAAAAAAGTCTGGTAAGAATAAACAGTATACAAATTTCCCTAAATTAAAAGGAAAGTAACGATTTAGGTTTTTTAAATAAATAAAGACGATAAAAATAAAAATGGTCTCTTGTTTCGGCGATATATTTACAAAATACGCTCAAAGCTTTCTTCTGCTTTCAACCGTACTTTTTTATTTACCCGCCCATTTATTTTTCGAACCTTTTTCCCTATTTCATTTGGAAATTCTTGTACAGAAGGCTTTAATCTCTCGATAAAATCGATACCTTTACCTGAGCTCTTTAAATTAAATTTGAATTAAATTTTAGATTGATGTTATTATTTTCCGGTCTTGTAGATTATAGTATTAGTATGAGATACTCATCATTCATTGTTTTCCCTTTTTCATAAAATATTTATATACCTGCCTTGACAGGAGGGAGGAAGTGATACAATGAAGACATTTTTGATCATTCACTATCTACCTAGCATTTTTCTGGTTATATCAGGACCTGTTTATTATTCAGGTTTAGATATTGATAGGTTAATTATTTTTGCATTGTCCTCTGACCTTTGTAACCTTCGACGTTAAGCCAGTAACCATTTAAACCAAAATAATTTCCGTACTAAAAGTAATAATCATTATCACATAATTGTGATAGCTGTGAGTTCTAAGGCACAATGGGAAAATCCACATGGACAAACACACAGATCTAGGAACATATATTTATAATAATTCAAAGAAATATCAGCCCATGTATGAGTTATAGTCATTAGGCTAAATTGGGTTTAAAATTCCGCATGCGAAGCTGCGATGTAAACACGAGCGACTCGTCCCCATCTGTCGCTAAATAGAGGCTTCGTATCAAAGTTTGATCATGATGCTCTCACTTTGGTAAGACAACATAATTTGCGAAGTAATTTGCGCGTGAAACTTAAGGCTTGTCGGTTAAAGTGCCGATATAACGTAATATAAAATATTTATAAAACTTAAAAAAAAAATATGCGTGTAATACTTCATTTAACAAAACAATCATTAAGTCTCTCTTAAGGCTTTTAAACAAAACTCAAAACATATAAGATTAATGACAACTTAAAATTAAGTATCTATCATATAAGAATTTGTTGCACAGATAATTATTAATTTTATGTAACTCTAAAAACTACCTTAATACAATAATTGCATTGAATACAAACAACATTGTTCCACAGATTATTGCAAGTATATCGCAATGACTGCTTCCTTTACACATATGAAAATGAGATTGTCTGCCTGTCCTTTCATGAATCTCAAAGATTCATCTTTATATGAAGCACAAAGACAATTTAGAATTGCAGATATGAAGAGGACGTTAGCTTTAGTGCCTTAGACTTCTCGAGAGAGAATCCACAAAGCATTGGAGAGAAGTGTATTTTACATTGATTTTACTTACAAAAGGCAATTTTATGGTTATTAATGAGTTGGTCCTTAATTTGTCAGGGACTACTCGGATCAGTAGTTTAAGTTTAAAACTCAAAATTGCTGGAATAAGTTTGTCATTCAAGCAAACAAAATTATGTACTGTGGTTTTAAAATTGGTTTCCTTTTTTATAAAAAAAGTCGTGTTCCTACATATTCTTAATTAAAAAATATTAATCACATATGTGAATTTATTAAGGTAAAAGTTTTCTTTTTTATCTTAGAGTTTCTAATCCCACTATTATTATAAATGCGAAAGTTTTTAAAAACAGATTTGAATGGAACTAATCAATTATATAGTCTATACATCAGAAAAACACCGATACTAATTTGTCATATAATACCAAGCGGACAAAACCACGAGAAGATACTCATCTATGGTAAAATTCAACTAAATTGGCAATCATTGTTATTAGCGACGTAGAAGGACACATGATAAATTCCAATCCATAAATGAGAAACATCCACAAGATTTTGACACTAAGCTTGATGTAAGTTCAAAAAGTCATTACTGTGTGCGCGGACCGACCGAGTTTCGTAGTATTCATATGTCTTTATCTCGTCGCTACAGCAGCGTTAAATCTAGTTTTGCATAAACATGAAGTGGTTCCGCATAACTGTGACCCGATTTTGGTAAGTTTTGAAATTGTGGTAATTCTGTTATAACGTTTTATAGCTATAACTGACAGTACTACATAACCTTTTATTGTATTTTAATTTGTTGTTATTAAAATTTGAATTCAGATCTTTTATAATTAAAGCAAAAGTATTTGAATTAATTTTGGTCTAAAGCAAGAATGGTACTTGGAAGTTTTACTCTTATGACTGATACTAAACAACCTTATGAGCTGGTACCAGTTACCTAGTAAAAAAACCTTACGTGAACTCTTAGTATCAATAAATAAGTTGCTAACAGATTATTCTTTCTGGTGTAAATGTAATAAGCAATGTCTGTAAATATTGTATAAATAAAATTACTTGTTCTGACTGATTCATCAACGCAGAGCCTAAACCGCTGAGGTTACAAGCTTGAAATCTTGGCTGTAGGTGCCTTTTAGGGTGTAAGCATCCACTAAGAAAGGGTTTCCCAATTTTCTACCACTAAGAGGGTTATAAGGAGTAAAAATATTTGTATGTTAAATCTTATTCCGTGGTCATATTAACTTATAATTTAATACACATAGTTCTGGATGATAGTTGCGTTTAATGTTTCACATTTCAATATCATCCCCTATTGAACTGTAAGGGGGTGGTGAAGTTTATATGGTCAAAAACATTTTTTTTTGGCCGATTATCCTTAAACTTACCATAAATATTCCTTAGGGTGAATAAATAAATATCTATATCCCCGTATTCAAAAATCGTCTCTTATAGTTGTGCTAGGTGGTATTAAAGTATTCGCGGGCAACGCCGCGAGGAATTGCTAGTATTGTATAAATGCGTAAAATAAACTTACCTACATGTGTAATTGTCGCCTACCGAATCTATCTTATTTTCAGGCGTTAACACTTTTAGATTCAAGATAAGGTTCGAAATCTTGTCAGAAAATCGTCATTGAAATGGGTACAATTTTTCATCTTACGATAGCTTAAATAATTTCGTAAAATTAGTAGTTTTAAGAGAAATTTCTAGAAAAGATAATATCCTTTCCGACGTGCATGAAATTCTCTTTAACACCCATTGTCAATATTTTAACAATGGCTCTTCTATATTGCCACTGGAGGCTCGAGGGTGAAGTGCACTTAACCCCCTTTGCTCCTTACTCAATTGGTTCTTCCTGAGACACTGGTATCGATTAATAAAAAATATTATTAAACTAATTTTAGTTGTGGTATTACATTAATTCAACTTTTTTTATTGCAATCATAAATAAACATACCTAGACGAACAAATTTCAGAAACTTACACGTGTTAGTAGTTTGAAATTTTGCATAGGAATTTTTGCTAAATTCGACTCCTAAGGATGTAAAAATGGAGTTGGGAGTTTGTATGAAAGTCCCATCATTGGCGCCAGTGTAACCGCGAGGGGCCGCTAGTATAATATAAAATTAAAAAAAAACCTACAATCTTTTCTTAGAGACCATTTCAACAAGCTCCAATACGATACTTGTGAACGAGAAATTGTGTGTGTGTAAAAAAACCACATCAAAATTTGTTTATTCGTTAGGGAGTTACAATGTCACAGACAGACACAAAAATACACACGTTAAACTTATAACACCCCTCTTTTAGGTGGGGATTTAAAAAAGTTATTAACATTCTTTATTAATTATTACAAAAGGTACATTCTTGTTATATGTTACAACGTCATACAAAGTGGACATTTAATCTGTATACACAATCGTGATAAATAATTGGTTAAATTAACGACAAGATAAATATTTTATAAATATAACAAAAAGCAATAGATACTATTTTCAATGATTTTCAATAGATTCAATTTTCCTTCAAAGTAATACACTTAAAAGAACTCATTAGAAATGAGAAGATAGCGCACTAACTAAATTTTGTGTCCAATTTCTTAATGGAAAATTTCCATACGTATTCATCCTTCCGAAATATCATTCAAACAATAACACAGACTCTATAGAGTACAAATAAAAACATTGGAAACGACACCCTAACATAAAACTCATATTCACCTTTATTACATCTCACACGATTACAGAGATTACCCTAAATTTTAATACCATAGCGTCGCAAGCGATTACTCCATTCCTCGTGATTAGATGTCTACCTACGCTTTGCAAAACGTGCGAATGTCGTGAAGACGTTTATAGAATACTAAGATAATAATCAAGGAAGGGAGATGTTAAAAGTGGCATGTTTTTATGGAAGTTTTAGGATTCCGTTCCGAAAGGGTTCCAACGGCACCTTATTACTAAGCCCCTGATTTTCGTCTGTCTGTCTGTGTTTCTTTCTCCCTGGCTGTCTCTTCCTGTATACCTGTCTGCCTGTACGCCTGCCTGCCTACCTGCCTTTTTGCCTGTCTGCCTCTCTATCTGTCTGTCTGTGTCTGTCCGTCCATCTGTCTATCAGCCGCCTATATTTCATGAACCGTGATAGGGAGACATTTAAAATTGCATGTGCATATAATAAAATCCAATTGATCTTTGCCAATTTTTACATTTTGTTATTAGGCATTTCTTTTTGGTTTTTGTTGGTAGCAGGGAGACGAGAAAATTGACCACCTGTTGATGAAACTTGTCCTCGTAAACGTTAACGCTATTAAGGGTATTATTTTAGTCTTATTTTTGTAATATTTTTTAAATATTTAAATTTTTTATTATATTTAATTTTTGATGCGTTATTTCGTAGACTATCGTTGTTTGAAAAATGACATTTTTTTAAAGAAAAGAGACAGTGAGAAAAAAAGAATTGTTTTTCTTTTGAAATAAGTAAAATTGATAATTTTATTATTATAATTTGGTGTATATACTGCCCGATATCATTTAAATGTACATGTACATTTACAAAATGTAATAGTACAGTTATTTAACGATTATTGAAAAAAAAGATTACTTTTATTCCCGTCTACGATTTTTTCAGTAAACGGCTTTGATGGTATTTCTAATGAATTTTTATCTGAGGTAATAGTAGTTACAATAACGTAGTTACAGCACGTAGTGGCGCCAATATCTGCGTAATAGTAAGGCGTAGGGGCGTCGTGACCCTGGTTTACATTCTGGCGGTATTGAGGAATAAACCCATTTATGAAATAATAAAGCAATTTCTGTATTAAAATTATAAAGAGGTAAAATTTGGTTTTAACTTTGTATGTAGTGGGTAGTCTTTAAAAACTTTTTGCGTTGGATACCCTGTTTCTCGAGGAAGGTAGGCTTTGTGCTGCAACCCATAGGAGAGAAGCAGTAACTATATACGAGAGTGAAACTAGAAGGGGCAGTAATGTATTGACAGGTATAATAATTTTGATCATAACACAGTAAAAAGTACATACATTACAAGCAATTAAAAACCATCGACATTATCAATTGACATCGATATTTATTTACGTTTAATATTTTAATAGAATTATTTGTTTTTGTTAATGTTAATTATGTTGATAATTAGTGAAACCCCAAAAATTATTATAAATAAATATATTTTTGGATTAAAAACCTATGTTATATTTCATTTATATAACTGTTTACAATACATAGCTAAATAAGTTTTGTCATTAATTTCTAGCAAGGAATCCCCTCTTATTAACCGAATTCAAAAAAAGGAAGTTCTCAATTCGTAGTATATGCTTTTTTAATGTTTGTTACTGTAGAACCCCGTCATTGCTTTACTCATTTCGAATACGTTATTTTTTATTTCAAAATGTTGTTTCAAAAAAGTTCCTAAGATTATTGTTAAATTTGATTCTTTAATATACATGATATTGGTATATAATCTAAGTAAACGAAATTGCGAATTTAGTTTTTGTAATCGGTTTATTTATGTTTTTAACCCCCGACGCAAAAAGAGTGTTATAAGTTTGACCGCTTTGTTTGTCTGTGTGTGTGTTTATTTGTGACACCGTAGCTCCTAAACGGGTGAACCGACTTGGATGCGGTTTTTATTTGAAACAGGGTTTTCAAGTTTAAGACAGTTCAGACATTTCTACCAAAATCGGTTCAGCCGTTCAGCCTTTTACTTTTTAAAGGTTTTTGTGTCGAGAGTTTTTATTATTTTATATTTTATAATTCTTAGTTATTTTAAGACTTATTATTGTTGCTTTTTACATAATATATAAAACGCTCTTAACACTTCAGTTGCCAGAACATATAGACGCTACTTGAGTAATAATTTTTTTTTATTACTCCTTAAAAACAGACCTTATATTCGATCATTTTTAAATCACAAATCAAGCGATGGAGACTTATTATTTTTAAATCACAAATCAAGCGATGGAGACTTATTATTTTTAAATCACAAATCAAGCGATGGAGACTTATCTAAGGCCTGAGTAGACATTAATCATGCCCCTATATTCAGCACTATTAGATAAGGACCTTTAGAGATTTACTTAATTGCTGATAGGTCTAATAATTCCAATATTTTCATTGAACTGATAGTGCTGACACGGTGATTCTTTAAATATATTCTCCCTAATATTTTGTGTTATAGTTTTTTATACTTATTTTATTTTACATTTTTTTTTCCTTATTAGTTAATATATAGCTCTTTTTGAATATTACCGTTACATTAATTAACACACACATAAACTGTGTTGTATTTACAATATTTTAAAAGAGTAACTATCGAGTTTCTTGCCGGTTCTTCTCGGTAGAATCTGCGTTCCGAACCGGTGGTAGCTTCATTATTTATGTATTTTTTTTTTGTTATTTTCATGTATGACGATTCAAAAGTGCTCGTAAGAGCCTACTTGAATAAAGTATTTTATGATTTTGATTAAAAATGCATGTAACGGCCTACTGTAATGAAATTATACTTTAGACTAGCCTTACATGAATGGGTTATATGAACTTGTAGACGCCATATATTAAAAATTACACTCTATGTTCAATATTTCCTTCTCCGCATTCTAATCTATCTAATCATATTGTACTAAAGTTCTTTAAAATTAGTGTAGCGATTTGGACGTTGGAATGAAACAAAATAGTTTTTTTTTTACATTTATAATATTAATTATGGATTCCACCATGGTGCCGTTTAGTCAGTCCAAGAAGGCAGTGGCCCGACGTTGAGAATACCTTGAAAAGAAGTCCCTATCGCTCCCGACCATCCTTAGCAAGTCAATAATAATAATACTTAGCATTAAAACAAAGAATCTTCATTTTTAAATCGTTTAATTATACAAAAACGACCATCAAATTAAAACGTAGATAAGAAGACAATTAACATTTACTTCACTTCAGTCTATAACAATTACGATTGTAATACGATGAACGTTTTCAAAGAATCAATGTAATTAAATTTATTAAATGGAAACGAAATATTCTTTAAACAATTTTCGTTTAGAAATAAGGTTAAGTGATTTTCGTTGAGTTGTTTTTTCCAATATTTTTATTACGTTTTAACAAAGAGTTTCTATTTTGGATAAATATTTTATTATCTACGCGATATTTCTTACGATAGCGGTAACATTTTTTTTATTCAATATATACCAGAATGCCGACTCGCTCTTGGCCAGTTTTTTTTCTATATCTTTTAAAAAGGTCTAGTAAATACATGCTATGTAATAAAAGTTAAAGAAAAATAGAAGAGCCAGGAACAGCTACAATCTTGCGTCGTTCAATGCGGGTGGGCCTTGAGAAACCACTTTTCTAGTAACATGAGGTGGCGTGCTTAAAACTTTGAACGGTTAACAGACCATTCTGAGCAACGCTGAAGACTGACGCTATTTTGAGAATAGCTGTTTTCGTTTTAAAGTGAATTGCATATTAATTGTTAAAAAGTCCTTAGTAGCTAAAGTATATTATTTTGTTCAAGATTATATACATACTGATATTATAAAACTGAAGAGTTTGTTAGTTAGTTAGTTTGTTTGTTTGATTCTTTGCTTGGACGCGCTAATCTCAGAAACTACTGTTCCGATTTGAATAATTCTTTCAGTGTTAGGTAGCCCAGTTATCGAGAAAGGCGATAGGCTATATATTATCACGCTAAGGCCAAAAGGAGCAGAGCACCAATGAAGAATGTTCCAAAATCAGGGTATATATTCCTATTGAGAAAGCTTACGCTGCGTGCGCTGCGTAAACGGTTTAATGACAGAATTGTTCCCCTTTAAAAGTTCTAAAAAAAAGTCGGCGACAGCATATGTCTATTTTTTAAGGTTAGCTCACTATAACCTTTTTTATGCTAACCAAATATGTTGTAAAATAATGCATTATATGCGAAGGTGTTATATATTATTCATATATTATAATTATATTATTCATAACAAGTATTTCATTTAAAACAAAATTCACATCATTCGATTTAAATGAGTATCTTAGGAAATATTGTAATTTTAAAATAAGATCTCAGCAAAATAATGATCGAGTAATGCGCGCAGATAAATACATATACATACATATAAACTAAGTCACAAGTAAAAGTCAGCGTTAGCCCAAAGTAACTATTCCACGCGGACGAAGTCGAGGGCGGAAGCTAGTAGATGATAAAGATGCTTGGATTTAGTATAAGCTGGATTCACACAGGGTATTTAATATATTTGTAACTCATAAATGTATGTACCCATTGTAAATATTTCTAAAAGAGTAATTATACTTTCTTGCCGGTGTAAATTAATTAATTAATTAGTTATTTGTTTTCTTATTCGTTTCTGTATTGACGATTTAAAAGTGCTTGAAAAACCTACTTGAATAAATCATATTTTGATTTTAATTTTTTTGATAATTATAAATTTTGTTCGTTGTATTTTAAAATGATAAAATATTTCATAATAGACTCAATAGTAACATTCATAAAACTTACTAAACTTGTTTTTATCAGCCACGAGAGTAAAACTTACAAATGTGATTCTCGTCTTAACTTTGCAACCTAATAATAGATACGTCGTAAGTAGTTACGAAAGCGTGAGTGTCAAAAATAATACGTGTCACAAGTGACTGACTGATTGATTCATCAACGTAGGCCTAAACCGTTGAAGCTACAGACTTAAAATATTGGCTGGTTATACATTTTATATTTTTAATATCCACTAAGAAAGAAAAAAGGATTCTGGAAATGTCATCCTTAAAAGGGGAAATAGGATAAAATGTTGTATAGAAGGTCTTCATTTTTAAATGAATTAACGCGAAATTTAATATCGTAACTTCTGTTTAGAAATAAATGCACAAAAATCATTAAACATCGGCGTTTTTTTTTTAATTTAACCTTTAATAAGGGATTATAAATCCATATGTACCCCGAGCGAAGATGGTGCGGGCCGCTAGTAACTTATGTAAATCTTTATGAAAGCAAAACTTTAAAATGTAATTCGGCGCTGATAAGCAATACTGTGTCAAGCCACGCAGACTTCATTTTGAGAAAGTGGCTTTTAAAGATGACAAACATATTCTTGATAAATTTGTTTGAAGAAGGATATATATTTTATTTTCTATTTTGAGAAAAGGTATAATAAAAAAGGTTTTATCTAGTAAGTATATGATATTATTGTATATTTTAAAATACGGAACACAATTCGATTTTCAAAACATTAAATTAAGGATAATTTTCGTACTTATTTACTTTATATGAATTTAAAAGTTTTTAATATTGTTAAATATTTGACTGCGCCAACTAGTCTCTCAATCTGTCTGAAATATTACAGTAAACAAACCTTCAAAATGCTATTTCATACAGTTGCATTTCCATATCTACAAAAAACAAAGCTTACTCCATTTGTGCCAAGGAACGAAGATATATATAAGGAACAAAAATAAGTCCATCTACATCACACTCAAAGGTATAAGAATAATATGGAAAAAATCATTTCGATATTTTGCGAATTATTTCGAATACCAGAAGAAATAACCTTACTATTTCTGTACAAACGTCACGTTGCTTTTAGTACAGAGAATATTAACTTATATGTAGGTATTATTGGCGCGTGACAGAAGTATGGGCAGGTTAGGTCAACCGTTTGCTTGTTTCTGCCGAATTTATGGGGGTTGCCCGTTAAAAAGATATCGAATAGAAAAATGTTACACGGAAAATATTTATCAGATGAAAATATTTTTCTTATATACCCGCGTATCGTAGCGAAGTTTTCCGAAGGGATTGTGTCGATCTATACGCTACTTTGGCTGTTTCACTCGCGTTTATGGTTACTGCTTCGCTCGCGTGATGTAATATAGCCTATAACATTTCTCAATAAGCGGGATATCTAACGCAGAAAGATTTTTTTCAAAACGAAACCGTAGTTTCAATTAGCCCCTACATATGTACACTCTTACAAACAAAGTTTACCTCCTTATAATATTACTATAGATAAATGCTTGACCTAGAGTTGGTTTATTGGTATTTTTTGTATATTTTTTCTGTTGGTACTTAATCAATTGTTTTGATCTATTTAGTATCAATGCTTACTGATTGTTTTTAAATGTATACTGATGAAATACGAGATAAACTAGCTTGTTAAGGGCTCCGTATATCACCCGACTTACGCTTGATCGGCTTTTGTTATTTGTTAAGATATGATAACAACATATTTTGCTATAATATAAATGGATGCTGATAAGCAATAATGTGTCAACCCACAAAAAGTCAAATTTGGAGATATTGATGTATTTTGATACTGCATCATCTTCTTAATATTATTCAAATTAATTTGAAGTAATATAAACTAAAAAGTACGGAAAAAACTTTCGTAATTAATTATTTAAAATTTCAAGTGCTTTCCATATTTTTCAATTTATACAATAATCTTAAATATTGAAAAACTTTTTCTTAGATAATGTGTTAAATAGATCAAACTGATTTAAATTAATTGCTCCTTTTATCAAAAATTAAAAGAAAAGGTGCATATATACTTCTTCAAACATATTTATTAAGAATAGCTGTGACATATTTAGACGCCATTTTCTCAAAATGGAGTCCGTGTGGCTAACACAGTATTGCTTATCAGCGTCCAAATATTCTATAATCATAGGTTGTAATGTGGAATTCTACAACATGGAAGTGTGTCCCATCAGGTGTTTTCAGGCAGACATCTCTTTTATGTCTACACATAAGTTTTATATAAAAAATGTATATTACATTTTTTTATATTGAGAAAATATTTAATAGCGCCTTATTGGAATAAAATACATTTACTAAAAAGCTTTAATTTTAGTTCTACTTCCGTTAAAATTATCACAATGCATATGTCATTTTCGGTAAAATATTTTCTTTCGAAACTTTTTCTTTCGAAAATGTGTGCGTAAATAACACCAAACTATCCATCTAACTAAACATCATTTTTTAATAATTATGTCATGTCGTCCATTTAAAATGCCCTACGATAAAATTATAATTTATTTTATTTTATTTTATTTCTTTTGAACTGAAAAAGGTATATGAAGAATTAGTATGACGGACTTAAAATAACGAAGAGCCGAGATGGCCTAATGGTTAGAACACGTCAATCTCAACCGATGATCACGAGTTCAAACCTCGGCTAGCACCGCTGTGTTTTCAAGTACTTAATTTGTGTTTAAATTCATCTCGAACTCGGCGGTGTAGGAAAACATCGTGAGGAAACCAGCATGTGCCGGGAGAAATTCTGACACATGTATATCCGCCAACCCGCAATGGAGCAGTGTGGTGGATTAAGCTCTAAAACTTCTCTATTATAGGAGAAGAGGCCTTTAGTGGGACAATTACAGGCTGTTACTTTATTTTTACTAGTTCTACTTAAAATAACTATTTAACTATACGCTTTTAACATTCTCTCGGATAGATTCCGCCATGTTGCTTTTAAATAACGTTTATGTGAAGTCATTCAGTGATATGAAGCGACCGCTAAACCGCCCTTGCCATCAAAAGAAACTCAAAGCTTAGGCTTTGCTGGAATGCAAGTTTAATTTACATAAAGTATCTTATTTCAAAATATTTTCCATATAATTACTTTTTACTTTCCATACTACCTATATATTGTATCATATATGGACGCCGATAAGCAATACTGTGTGAACGCAGACGGACTTCATTTTGAGAAAATGACGTCTAAAGATGTCAAACCTATTCTGAACAAATAGGTTTAATTATTCTTAACAAAAATATATCTATCTTTTATTTTATTATTTGATAAAAGGTATAAGGAATATAAATCAGACTGATACATTTAATATATTATCTTATAAAAAGTTATTTCAATATTTGAGATTATTGTATAAATTACAAAAAATGGAACGCACTTGAAATTCGAATCAATTAATTAACAAACTTTTTTCCGTACTTATTTAATTTATATGACTACAATTTTTTTGGAATAATGTTAAATAGGTGATATAGTATCAAAATGCATCAATATCTCCGAATTTGACTTTTTGTGGGTTGACACATTATTGCTTATCAGCGTCTATATACTGTAAACTATATCTTGCACACCGAAAAAATATAGGTTCGACCATAGATAAGAATATAAGCTATATTTTGTCGCGAAAATGAAACGTGAAAGGCGTAAAAAATGTAATTATTCTAAGAACTCGTGTGTCAATATCTATTATTAAATATACATATGTATATTTTTAAATAAAATATATCTATTCAAAGTGTTGGATCCTTAAGGCTTTCAAACAACGTGTAACTCGTGAGTTTAACGCGAAACTTTGATTGTGTGACGCGGCACATTTCTAATTAAATCGGTTTTCTCCAACTTAGTCTTAAATTACTTTTCGAGTGTGAATTAAGTACATTGTACTTCACCGTCTAGTTAAAAACTTACACATAATATAACTTTATAATAAAGAAAATTATTTTACGGTTGCTTTTAATGTGTTTTAAGTTAAATACATTTAAAAAAATATTTTTTATTCATTTTCAAATTATAAAATATGATTATATCTTTAAAAAATAAATAATAATTTAATTACTTTACATACTTTTATAGAAAAGAAATGAAAATAATTTATTACTGAAATTATTTGTGAATATTAAGATATACATTATTTAGTATTCCATTGCTTTTTAAGATTACCTAGTCCATATGGAAGTCCATCAAATATCAAATTTTTAGATATTTTTATCACGAAAATAAATACATTTAAAAAAGTTTAAGGTCAACCTTTATTAGATACAAAGTAGCATTGTAACAAAGTACAAAATATAAATAGCTCCTTACAAAAGTAAATTTAAAAAAAAATTGCTTTAAGTTGAAGCCCTTTACGCGGTAATAAGCCCTTGTTATGGCACTCATAGGGATTGTGATGGGTGCCTTTAGAAATTGCGAGACTTAGGAAATCCCTTAACTTTACTTTTATCACCATAGCATTTATTCCTTATGTTTTAATAAATTTATTATCAAATAACATTATTGTCTTTTAAAAACTGTTAACATTGTCATTTTATCTGTATCATTTATACAATTTGTGTCATCAACATGTTATATTTGTTCTAATAATATTTTTAAATTATTTTATTTGTCTGTTTAAGCGTAGTCCTTTGACGCAATTATTAAAAAAAAACATCGACTCCAAGTGACGGATTGAAAAAATGGCGGGAAGGAAATTTTCAAAGCGGAGTTAGTGTAAAGATACGAAGATAAGAAAAATAATTCATGAATGAATGGCGATTTATGGAAAAGTGCTAAAGAATTCAAATGTATAAAATAACGTGTTATATTATAAACGTATATTTGGAATAGATATATGGTTTTAAGAGTAGATAATTTTCTTAAGTTTTAATACGAATTTTAAACAAAAATAAAATATATAAAATATTAGAATGAAAATAAATATTAGAAACTAACTTGAATACTGTATTTGTATATAAAGTTTCTAGTCACAGAAAGTTTTAAGAAAATAATTAGTTTACAAATCTGGACCTTTCCGAGTTTGCCGTGATCTCGAACTTTAAAAGTCAAAAATAAAAAACTTGGGTCGCATTTAAAATGTTTTTTGTAAACATTATTTTTAGAGGAATACATATTGAAATGAAACTATTTTAAACGGATTTAAATCGCGTATATTAATTATTTTTATCATCCCGACGTTTCGAGCACTTTGCAGCGTTCGTGGTCACGGGTAGACTAAGGTGACATTTGTCTATTTGAGATTTTAGAAAATATTATTTACAACTACCGCCAACGGTTTCTTAAATGATATCTTGAATAACGTTTCGGTTGCACGCAGAAGGCACTAACTATATCTTTTGGTCTGGCAGTCTGTTGGACTTGGGATTTTAAATTTTTAATAAGTGGATCCCAGGTGTTTGAAAGTCTCCAACCATCTTCTCTATTGAAGTTCGTATGTTTTTGAATTTCAATAGCCTCGCGTATCATTCTAGGAATGAATCTGTGTTCTCTAGCGAGGATCTGTGGTTTATCAAATCGGATAAAATGGTTAGGTTTATCCAAGGCATGTTCACAAACTGCAGACTTTGAAGAACGCCTATTCTTGACATCTCCTATGTGTTCCTTGACCCTAGTACCGATGCTTCTTTTTGTTTGGCCTATGTAAGATAAACCACACTCACATTCGAGTTTGTATACTCCCGCAGTCTGTAAAGGAATATTACTCTTGATATGTCTCAAGAACTGGCTCTCTTTCTTATGAGGCTTGTAGATGGTTTTAATCGAAGCTCGCTTCAAGATTAGAAGGAATACATATTTTTGCCGTCTCGTTAGACGTTAAAAATTGCCAAATTGAAGTATTATTAAATCTCGCCTATGTGCTAGATGTTATTTCTGAACACACTTTTGTAAATCGCCATTTTGTTTTTTAATGAGTAATATCGTATCAATAAGGGGACAATTACATTTGTCAGTTCTACTCTCCTAATCGACATGAACCTACTTCGTAACCAGGTAACAGTTACCCATGTGGCCTTTCGAAAATAAAGAGACACTAAATTATTTCAGGTATAAAGCAATGACAAACAGCTTATGTAAAACTTTATGAAAATCTGAGAGCAAAACTTAAGCGTGATTCTCGCTTTATACGTTGCGATTTATTTGCAAACTTTATTATTACCAATAAATATATCTTTTTGATTTTAATTCAACCTATTTCTTACTTTTCATAGCGACGGAAGACTTTGTACATCTATTTTATTACTCTAAAAGATTTTTCCCAGTAAAGTTATAAAATTTATTTTGTTGGAATGCACCTGGGGTTAAACGAACGCGAGCGAAGCGCAGGTGGCAAACATTTTATATATAAACAGTATTTCTACAACAAACATTTTTAGCAAATGCAACGTACCACCATGCTTTTTTTCGTGAAAATAATTCCTGTAGCTATTTTCAAGGGTTTAATTATTATTATTTATTTAATTGTATTAAAGCTTTTTATCGATTTAATTTTCAATCATTCAGTTTCGCATCTGAAGCATGCCGCCAATCAAGATATTATTACAGGCAAACGAAACTTTGATGTATCTTGTATAATCTTGTACAGTATCAAGCGGTTTCGTCTACTCAAAAAAATTTACAAAAAAAATATCGATAACAAAACAAGTGACTCATATTTTCATTGCTTATATTACTTTTCATTTTTATAAAATTTAGTTTAAACGATTTTTATTAAGATTATATTTAAAGGGCCATAGTACGGGAAGTAGGTCAATGATATTGTATAGGAACTTTTAGTTATGGCTCTGTCGGCATATCATTTCATATTGTAGTAAATAATTAAAATGCTGTAATAACTTATTTTTATTAATTTAGACATTACTACAATTTTCACTCTTATTTTAATGACAACGAAATTGGCGCGCAATTATTTTTTTCTTTTTCTTTTATATGACATTGAGCAAGATAATAATACATTCTGCCCAATAATGCTAAATATAAATAATATGTCATTAAACGTTGTGAACAGATATTACATAACGATGAATATGTTATGAGCTCATGGATTTTCACAACCAGAATGACGACCGATTTGGACGACGTTGCCTAGTAACCAGCTAGCGACTAGCGACAGGCTAGAGTACCTTTGTCCTAACAAGGCATTTGACTAAGCTTGTCAAAGTTCATAATGAATAGATTTCACGTAACATTGGCGAAATAACATGTGTCTAAGTGCCACAACTATAAGCCATTAACCAAAGAATTGAATTGAAATTGAATAATTAATACATGTTGACCATTAAATAATATCAACGTAACATATCTTCTGTTAAAAATATCATTGCTTATATATTCGTAAATTTCATTAATTAAATTGAGTTTGTTGTTACAATATAACGATGGAGTATTATTATGAGCTTAAATATTTTATAGTAAGAGGATTAGGTGACAAAAAAAAACTATGCGATAAATGGTTTAACTAATTTTCTTTTCTCTACCATATAATCGTAATTATATTATATTATTATGTCACTTTAAGCATTTATCGAACTCTCTAAATCACATTAACGTGGACCGATAATAATAATTGACGCCGAAACGATGGCCCCTACTTAACGATGTAAATTTTTTCATTAATATTCGCGATGTTTTCATATTAAGGTAAGGAATATTAATGGATATTGACAATTTTTCGAATGGAAAAACTGAATTTCGTGTTTTTCATTTAGCCGTCGGGGCCAGACGTGGTCTTTCAATTATTATAATTAATGTATGCATTCATTTGTATTACTAATTACTGTCAATTATCATTATTTTCTTTTAAGGTGTTTTAAATGCGCAATAAATGTTTATAAAATTAAAACTTTATTTGAGTGCCTTTTTATCCGACAACGGAAAAGCCAAGGATGGGTTATGATGTTGGCAATGTATGTATCTATGTATATAGATTACCATTTACATGTGTTTACCGTAGCGTCTAAACTACTAAGCCGATTTTGAAGAATGATCCATTTATCTATATTTTAATATGCGAAGCAAAAACTTAGTACATCTTTTTACGAAAATTGCGCGAATGAAGGAGTATGAAGTTTCGCACACTTATAGTATTTATACAGAAGGACCGAGAAATGCTATTCTTTTTATGCATAAAAATATATTAAATGAATAAAAAAAATTACACACACTACAATATGTTTGACACACACACGCATATATTTACACTTTTATTTATTGTAAAAGTCTGTGATCAAATTGAGAATAGATTATCGATAAAACATTAATAATGTAACTTATATTTTTAAAAAAATAATGGTCAAATTGCTTAACTTACATCTACCGATGTAAGTTGAACTTGAAATCGCGATCATCGGTTGAAATCGACGTGTTCTAATCACTAGCCCATCTCGGCTATAATTAACAGGAAAATTAAATACATATTTACTACAGTTAAAAAGCCTTTGACGAAACGTATAACTAATTAAGACGTTTTTATCTTTTCCATGTTGATATTATGCTATAATACTTTTTTTCGTACAAGAAAGTAAAAAGAATCACATTTAACTGCAGCGAATGCACGAAGCTTGTAAAAGTGTCACTGCTGGACAAAGGGTCCTCTTAAAATGGATTCGGCGCTTAATGTCCCATGTACATTTATAAATTGCTTCCAAAACAAGTATTTTAAGATTACTTTTTTCATCCGAGAGACTGAAATAAATTTTGTAACAGAAAATTTTTTATATACATATTCGAACACACCCGCACACACATATGTACATGTGACATTCTATTAAATAATATTTATAATAATTTTTCAATATTATATTACACTTTTCATATTTTATATAAAGGATCTTATCGCGATAACTAATGGTAGAAATACCTTTTTATTGCCTGACGTTTCGACGACGTGTGGACAGTCGGCGTGACCACGACGAATACAACGTCGGGCAATAAAAAGGTATTACTACCATCAGTTATCGCGATAAGACCCGATACATTTAATATGAATAGTAAAAATTGCGAAAGTGTAAAATATATAATTATATCACACTTTTCTACTTTAAGTAATGGATCGTTAAATGAGTGTTAATTATAGAAATCAACTGACAATTGATTTCTGGTTTTTGACAGTTCAAGGAAGC
Organism: Hypolimnas misippus; assembly: GCA_037950945.1. Taxonomy (NCBI): domain Eukaryota; kingdom Metazoa; phylum Arthropoda; class Insecta; order Lepidoptera; family Nymphalidae; genus Hypolimnas; species Hypolimnas misippus. The sequence goes on along the minus strand of JBBEEQ010000024.1, from coordinate 12,427,064 downwards.
GTTTTAAAGAAGTAGAAATTTAAGCGCCCTAACTATAAGCACGCGATTTTCTTAAATCTTATAAATAATTGAAATTATCAATTCAACTAAGTCGCAATTTTTTTTTCAATATTCTTATAAACAATCATTGCGAAAAAGCCGCGATGTTAAGTTAGTATTAAAAAATTAATCCACTTAATCTGATTATGTAAAAATACGTATATTTCTCCGCAGTGCAGTATCAATGCTACGATTACTTGCAAATATATTCACATCAATTTATAAGTTAATGAATGATATACAAAGATTTTCATTTATTTAACACACAAATACATTTAAATAGTTAACTTAATACTTCATTTGGACGCTGATAAGCAATACTGTGTCAGGCCACAGAGACTTCATTTTGAGAAAATGGCGTCTAAACATGTCAAACCTTATAAATATGTTCAAAGCAGTATATATCCAACATTTCTTTTAGTTTTTGATAAAACTTAATTTTTCAAATATTTAAGATTATTGTATAATAATAAGTGTGGCACAGTATTGCTTATCAGCGTCCCTATTTAAAGTTCTATAACACGTTATTCACCTGGACGCATCATAAATTCCCATTGTGGTCGTAGTTTCACAAATAATCGCATATACTTATTATTAAAGTCAATTTTCAGAAGTTCTCAAGGCCCATAACATGTGGATAAAATGCTTTATTGACTATATTATATGAATATTATTTTGTGTGATATTGAGGGTTAAGTTTAAGAAGTATGTATATCTGTGTGTCCGTCTGTGGCATCTCAGTTACTTAACGTATAAGCTAATTTTGATGTATTTTTTTTCTTTGAAAGCTGATGTAAGCAAGATGCTTCTTAGTAATAAATTATAAAAATCTGTTCAAATGTTTTGAGGTTCATCAGCTCTTTTCTATGTGTTCAATTTATGTGGGTAACGTTTGTTGGTCTAATTAACTCGAAATTTGCTATAAAATGAATTAATTAAAATAACCTAGTTACGTAACCTTGACCTGATGCTTAAGCGTCATCTCGACTCTTATTGAAATTATCTCAATGAGTAGATGGTTGGTTTTTTTTAATTTTATTTATCCATCTATTCTATTTGATTTTGATGAACTGCATAATAAACTAAAAGCCGATTGGTATAATAAAATTTTCAATTATATGAGATTATTGATGAAAAACATTTCAATATTCAAAACATTAAAATAAGCATGTTTCCCTAATAACTTCAAGTTTTTTGAATACGTGATTATTTTAAATACGTGACGCGTTATCAGAATACATCAATATCTATTTTTTGTAGGTTATGGACACATTAAGACTGACAGGTTGGCGTAGTGGTCACTACAAGTGACTGAAGCGCTAACGGTCGCGGGTTCGATCCCCGCTCACGGTAAACGTCTGTATTGGTCATACGGATGTTTGCCGTGGTCTGGGTGTTTGTGCTTGTATTGAATGTGTTTCCGGATCCCAGACACAGGATCATAAGATCCTAATGGGGGTCCGTTGAGTGTGATGCGTTTATTTATCATTGCTTATCAGCGCTCTTATATAAATGTAATAATATAGTGAAATCTGTTTGTTGCAGTGACATCAAGGATGTAGGAGCGATGTGCGCGCCGGCGACAGCGGCGCTGTTCTTGGCCGCGCTCGCTGCTCTTCCTTGTAGAGGTAGCTACGAATTAACCTAAATTTTAAACCTTATTTATGTATCTATTTCATGTTAGTTTTGGAAAGAAAGAAAGAAAGAAAGAAAGAACACTTTTATTTGGGACAAGATGACAATTAGGTACAAAATAAAAAGTAAAAAAATTATAATAATAATAAAAAAAAAAAACAAATAAATTGGCTGTTATTTTGTAAAAATAACATTATAAGTTACACTTCTTGCGTTGCGTGCGTTTCTTATATATTGTATACTTCTGATTTTTGTACTAAAAAGCCCTTTTTAATTGTCAAAAATTAGAAAATCAACTGTCTGTTCTACATAATTTTGTTACATGTTTTGATAGGTATAGTTTTACAGAAATAGTCGGATATTATTTTTTTTTGTTTGTTAAAAATAATTAAAATATAAAAAGATTCTATTTACACTCTTTGGCTACGGCACGTATTGTCATTAAATTTTGTTATTTTTTGTAGTTACAATTATATTAAACTTTTACAATTTAAATAAAAACCAAACAAAAACTAATACCCGTAAAATTATTTTATCAGTCTTATTCATAAATAACTAAAAATAGTTGAAGGTATATACCATTACATAAAAATTATTTTTAATTTTCCAAAAATAACGTGTTAATATTTGTACACATAATATCGGTGCCGTCTGTAAATGAAATATATATTCTGAGATTAATTATATTCATAATAACCATCATAACACGAACTGCCCATTATATAAAAGAATAAATTGAAATGAATTAACAACTCAAGTCGAGCCAGTCCGTGAACGATACTGCACCAAAGTGAAATTGTTTTTTTTTGTGCAAGTGACATACGCAAATTATCCATTTTATTCATACTCTTATTCGGGCTCAACCAGAGCAGTACCTCACTCTCACAGATCTGCGTGAAGTAGCTATCGTACGGTGATTAAGGAGCCGGAGACCCTGCCCCTCCTACGTTCTCTTTTCCTTATGTTCTATGTTTCATCCCACATTCCTTATTAAGCTGATAACGCATTTGTGACTTTCTTGGTGTTATAAATGCCCATCAGCGACCGCGATCACTTAACATTAGGTTTCCCAGCTCATTTACTTTTATATAAAAAAATCCTATAATCAATTATTAAATGTAGTAACTAACTGTCATACTACAAAAGACGCACTAAAACCATGTTGAACGCCTGTCTAGCTAAACAGTGTTTAAAAATTAAACATTGCTTAAAATATTATCTAAATTGCTTAACAGCGAATAAACACATAAAAATCTTATTGATAAAAAGTTATACGTTACATTTGACAGTTAAAATAGATTCTAAACATTAAACTCACTTAAACGTATGTTAATCTATATCTAAAGCATGTTTAACTCAAAACTGTGCTTAGACGCGGATTTCTATTACGGATTTTTTTAAACACGCGTTGAACGTCTGTTTAAATCTTTTGTAGTAAGGCAGTAATAGTTTAATAAAGTTAGAAATTAAAGGTATTAATAAAAAAATTCTGCTTCCATTTCAAGTCTACGCAAACAAAGTCACAAGTCCAGCTTGATGTATAATGAGCCTCGTTAGCGTTTTCTTTCCTTTTTTAAGTAATTCGTATAAATTTCGTTTTAAAATTCGTCTACCGTAACTGCAAGGAATTAAAATATACCACGTTTTTCTCTCAGCCTTTTAAGTGAAAGCCTGAAATGTTCTTCCTAAAAAAACATTAATTAAATTATATATTCGACTTTGATTAAAATTTTTGAGGGCTTTTAGAATATTTTTTTAATATATTTTTGAATATGACTAAAAGGCTTTAAGACTGCAATAGTGAACATTTTGGAGTATTTTCTGTTTGAAAAAGGCTGTCTTGTGACTTCACTCGATAATTATAAATAGCCGAGAGGTGATGTTTGTGAATGCTGCTTCTGCTGGTATTTTTAACCTGCGACACAAATTAAGGTTGTTATAAATTTGACGTGTGTCTGTCTAGGGCTTCATAGCTCCAGAATAAATGGACTGATTTTGATGTTTTTTTTTTGTTTGAAAGCTGATGTAATCTAGATGGTTCCTAGCTATAATTTCTTTAAGATCTGTCCAGATGTTTGAAGATTATTGGCTCTTTTCTCGTTATTGAAAGTATCTAAGCAATTTCTACTGATGATATCAAAATAACCATATTGTGTAACATTGGCCGATACTGCAGCATCATCTGGAATCAGCAGAATACAAAACCTCTAATCAACTTACAGCAAAAGTATCGTGTTGGTGGGTTTGAAATTGTCTCAAAAAGTAGATCATCGGTTTATTTTTATTAAATTTCTATCTGATATATGTAGTTTTATTATTATACTAGCAGCTGCTCGCGGCTACGCCCGCGTATATTTTGGACTTACAGCTAAATAAATTAACCAGCGAAATTTTTGGGAGACATATAGTTAATTATTCTCCCTAAGTAATATTTGTGCTGAATTTAAGGATAATCGGCCAAACAATATATGTATTTTCTCCGTACAAAATTTACTACCCCCATGCACCCCAACATGGAATATTAGTACCCCGTTTCCTATTTTATATTTCATTACTATCACCCAGAAGTATGTGTATTAAGTTTTAAGTTAATTCGACCACGAAATAAGATTTTACATACAAACGCTTTTACCCCTTTTCACCCTCTTAGGGGTGAATAATCAAAAAACCATTTCTTAGTGGATGCCTACAAGCTAAAAGTTACCTACTGCCAAAATTTCAAGTTCGTAGTCCCAGCGGTTTAGGCTCTGCGTTGATGAATCAGTCAGGACAAGTGATTTTATATATATAGATTATTGTTAAGATGAAGGTGTAATCCTGAAACCAGCTTGCTAGATTTTTTTGTAATAATATATATGTCGAAAGTAAAATTTGTACAAATTGTCTTTAATACAGTGTTCTTTCTTTAAATGGTATTTTATTTGTGTGAATAGTCGAATCCGCAGTTATTAGATAGCAAATTTCATTTATATAATAATACCCAACAAATGAGCAAGCAGATCACCTGATGTTAAGTAATCACCGGAAACCATAAACATTTGCAGCATTTGGCGCATTAATGCGTTGCTAAGTAAAAAATAAATAAGTGATGAAGAAAAATGGAAGTTAAGAAAAGGGTAGACCTTGTAGGCTTTCAACTCCCTCACTCACTTAACGAAATGCATATTGACTACTTGACACTAATTGCCTCTGAGCTTTAGCATGGTGTTATATACCTTTTTAAACATTGAGATACTCTAATGCATAAAGAATTTATAAAATCCAACTGGTAATCCCATATGCTCTGTATATAAGTGTAGTTTTCAGAATTATTAAGTTGGCAAGACTGAAACAATACCGCGCTCCAAGAACGGAATTATTGTGTCTAACTAAGATTGGGAATGACGAACTTAGTTGGAAATAATCCAACGTTTAGGAGACTAAAACTTGGTATAGTTTTATTATGTGTAAAACTGCAAAAGTTCTAAGTATTTGTAGATAATTCCAACATATTAAGGCAGAGCCTAGCTTTAGCCTGACTATAAATTGTATACGGACTGGCTTGATTGGGACAGTACCTCACTTTCATATCGGAGGTCGGTCGAAGATCGGCGAGAAGTAGCTAACATAATTGAGTTTCATGCAGTGTTTTCACTCACTGGAACCGGAATTCAAATCTTCTCCAATTCTTTTCTATTCCTTTCATCACTCATTTCTGGTGCAAATCTCCATGAACGGCGGTAATCGATTAACATCAGGTGTCCCACCTGCTCATTTGCCATCATCTTTTGTTATAAAAAAATAAGAAGACAACTGCAAAATGTGACCTTGAATTTTAATGAAAAATTTTTTTGAGAAAAATCTTTTGCGGGAGGCGAAATCCTACACCCCTCACCCTTGCCTATCCATTCTATTACGTACTTGTGGCTCTATTCGTAAACGTATTTGTGGCTCTTCTGGCAATGCAGTGTTTATGGGTGGCGGTGATCTCGTGACCTGGTGGATATTAACACCAGCTTCTGGTTTACCGGGTTACATAAAACTTTTGAAGTTATAGAAACTTTTGAATGATCGACAAACGTAAAAGCAACAATTTGAAAAAATCATCGAAGCGAAGTGTCAATTAAATTGTGCCTCTCAATAACTGTAGAGCCGAGAGAAACAAATTGTTGAAACGGTGCTTGTATTATTTAAAGTGGTATAAGTATAACTAAGTGTTAATTTAAATACTTTTATTGGAATCTAGTAGAAAAGTACCTCAACCATAGTTTAACGACCGTAGTTGAGATACTTCTCTCAAATATTCTTTAGGAAATGGATTCTCTATATTTATTTACTAGTGTGTAGTGGACTTCATTTGCGTAGATAAATTTGAATAGCTTATTTCTTTGAATAATTATGATTTTTACATACAAAATTTCATCCCCTATCTGAGTTGGTATCATTCACTTCATGATTTATTTTCGAGTCGGACTCATTAACAAAGAAAGGGGAAGCTATAAAGGATAAAATATTCAATTATATTTTAATTCATATTATAATATTCTCTTATTAAACTACATAAGACTCGCACATATGTTTTAAAAAATTTATGTTTAGTCTAAAAAACTTTTACCGCAATGTCCGTATAGACCTCTTTGCGTAAAATCTACACGCTGTATAAAAACTATTCGAAAAAAAATAAACCACTATTCCTTTTCACCCTTTTCAGTTCTATGTTCGTTTGTTAACATTTCCCAGGGCCGGTTAAATAAGAAAACTTCACCACAAGCACCCGTTTGAACGGCCTCCTCCAAACTTTATACTTTCCACTCAAGATGTGCCGTAACGTTGAACGTCTAATCGTGTTAAAAACTTTTAAGAGTTTTTGTCGAAAACATTGAAGGAATGCTGAAGAGTTGAAAAGCGATCGTGTTTGCTTAAAACTACTGGTTTTAATATTAACGCAAATAGAAAGAAATAAGAGAAAATAAAAGAAGAGATACGTTTTCGTTTTTTATACTTTTTAGCTATTACCCTACTTCAATAAAAAGCGGTTCTGTATTCGACACGTTTATATGGCGCGATTTTCTCAAAAACTACTGATCAGATTCTGGGTTCTTTTGATATGAAAATGCAAATTTTTCTTCTTCATCTTAAATAATAGCGAATGAATCCAGATTGTTGCGATAGTTCGTCGACGTATACAACAACAGTTATGCTTGAAGTTGGCTCTATATTTTCTACGAAAACAATTATTTGTATACACTGTAAAGCGTAAAGTTCCAAAACTAAGTTTGTTTACCAGTCCCGTGTGAGCATATATTCGGCGTATTCACATTCACTTTCATACGTTGTATAAACATTAAAACCTTTTCACTTTTTAAAAGTTTTAATTACATTAGCGTGAATCAATGTGACTTATTTTTATTTGAAAAACCAGCTATCCCCGACAATGCCTCGCTGTAGTATATGAACAAACTTCACAAAATGCTTGAAATATTACGTATTCGTGAGAAAATTAGAAAAATAACACAAAACTACTCTTCTATTAAAATGCAACATAAAATTTTCAAGTTAATTAAATAATTTTAAATGAAGAACCCCGCCATATCTAGCTCAATAATGATCTATAAAAATAAAAATTAAAAAAAAAAACTTATTTTGGTACTTTTACACTAAATCTAGTCGTCCACAAACAATTACTTAAAATTGTTTAGACAAAAATCTTTTCAATATAATTAATAAACATGAATAATAAAATGCTTTTTTTCTAGGCACAGACGCAGATACATCAACTATACCAAAGGAAGAAAAAGCGACAACCGCACAGCCGATAATAAACAAAGTCTATGAAATGCTCCACGCCAGCTCAGACCCACACAATCAAGCTAAACTCCTTAACTTTAATTACTCTCTAAATGAGCCAGATAGTTTTGAAACTAGTAATCTAAAGCATTTCCCTGGTATAGAGAATACTAGTGATATGTGCTGTCGAGACGCAGCGACGAACAATCACGATGAAGCCATTATCACGAAAGATGTACGAGACAAAGACAGTAGACGGAATAGAAAGAGACGGATAGTGAATGTGATAAGGACGGATGTATATTACACTTTGAGCTACGTTCAAGTTACAACGGTCACGCCAGATCCGGGACCAATGGCTATGGAAAGAAGACGGAAACCAGGGGAAGCTGGTTCCAGTGCTCCGCTTTTGAACTACATATTTGATACTTATTCTAATACGCATCAGCATCGGAATGAAAGGTAAATCATATGAAACGTATTATCAATTTTTTTGTTGTATTTAGTTTTTTAAAAGTACCCTCAGTCGTCACTTGACAGTAGATGATGTTTTAATTATGGAAATTTATCTTTGTTATATAGAAATAACTTTTAAGATTTTCGTGAATATAATAAACTTAAGTTAAACAGTAGAGCTGAACAAAATTGTAAATTTTTAATTCTCCAATATTCAAATAACACTTATGATAAATGAAATTTAAAGTCTAAGTCCTTCTTCAAAGTGGACTTTACACCATACAAATCTACACCAAAAATCATCAAATTTGGTTCAGCGATTTATTGAAATGGTTAGACGTAATTAAACAAGATCTGAAGAAAAGAAAGCTAAGAATAGGTGGAAATAGTAAAATATTCTAGACAAGACAAGGCTCACCCGCGGTTGTAACACTTTAGATGACAATGATGTTGATGATAATGACGATTGCGATAATGATGCCCGTACTACATTTTAATTTTTGGGTTGAAAATGAAAACTTAAATTACACACTACAGAAATACAGACAATCAGACACACCTTCCACCACAATAGATACGTCTACTAAAAATGAAAAAAAATCGTTTTTATTAATACGAACTAATAAAACTGATATTACGCACGTAAATTGCCTTTCTGGAAATAAATTACTACACAGAATTATTCATTGTTTCTGTGAAAGTCAATTATATTTATTTATTAGAAAATGATATTAGAGTCACGCTATTTTCAAGAACGCTTAGTGAAATTATTTCTATCGTTACCATTATAAATGCGAATGTTTGTAAGAATGGGTGGATGTTTGTTGCTTTTTACGCAAAAGCTACGAATATTTTGATTAAACTTAACCGTTATATAGTTTACTCATCAGAATAACACATAAGCTATTTTTTATTCACATTCAAAGACTTCCCAATAGTATCTCATGATCCTCGGCCGAGGGTCCGGAAATACACGCACAACACAAACACTGAGACTGCGAAAATTATCCATATGATATAGCAGGGATAGAACTCGCGACCGTTAACGCTTCAGTAAGTTACAGTGATAATGCGCCAACTTGTCATCGGCGTATAATAAATTAATAATGGAAATTTATCAAAAAGTACAAAATCGTTCAACGACTGCAGCTCAATAGAATAATTTTTCATTCTTAGCAGAGAACGTTTAATTTTCTCCTTTTGTTCGATTCAATTAAATTCTTATATTTCGTCTTTCAATTTTTAGCATTAACACCTATTTTTACATCTCTTGAATTATTAATTGCGTTATATTGTTTAAGAGCGTCACATTTTATATTTGTAAAAACTTATAAATGCAGAGATATATTTTTCTTTCTTGTGCAAATTAATTTATTAAAACACGTCCCACAAACCCTTATCAACACAGATGGCATGATGTTTTCCTTTTCTTGTGTGAAAAAAGGTTTGCTTTTAGATTTTAACGAATTCACAGAGGACACAACTCCTCCCCCCAAAATCAATTAAATTATATGTATTTATAAAAAACATTTTCTAATATAAGCAAAAGCATTTTATTTGAAAATCTATTAAATAGGGTTATTTAATATAAAAAAATTCATTCAAAATTCTGGCATATCGGCAACTATAAAAAAAATTAAATGAAACCTAAAAATGTATAAAAGAAACCATTTTGATGCGTTAAAACCATTGTCGTATTAATTCCTTTCGCATAAAATCAATTTAGAGGACATCCATTTTATGGTTTTAAACGCTATAACGGATACAGGTTGAATTAACTTTTGCTTTTGAAATAACATGCGTTATGTATTTTACATTATTTAAATATTTTTCAACTCATTTAAACAAAATAAGTACGGAATAAAGATTCTTAATTTAAGGTTTCGAATATTGATGTGTTATCAATGTTTTACAATATGCAATAATCTACTTGAAGAACTTAATATAAGATTTTTTTATTACACCAATCTATAGTAAATTAATTCCTTGTACATTTGATTAAGATAGAAAATAGAAGATGGATATACATACATAATTGTTCAAACAATTTTTTTAAGAATAGGTTGTATATCTTTAGGGGACATTTTCTCAAAATGCATTTCTTATGGCTTTATACAGCTTATACTTATCATCATTCATATACAGGCTGATGAAAATTACAGTTAAAGATGAAAGCGTTCACAATTTTCACGTAGTATATCGTTGTCAGGATGGCCGAGCGGTCTAAGGCGCTGCGTTCAGGTCGCAGTCCACTTCGGTGGGCGTGGGTTCGAATCCCACTTCTGACATCGAATGAAAGAGATAATCAATAACCTTTTGGAAAAAATATAGAAGAAACTTTGTGGATTTTGCAAATATTACAAAATTATAATTTTGTGTCGTTCGATCAGTCACTTTTAGTTATGCTAAGTTGAAGTCAAAATAACTCACTTAAAAAAGATGTAGAGTTTCTCTAACGGTAGTGTATATTTTTTTATGATTTTTTTAAATATTTATATCCCGTTTTGAAAATTCTTATTCCGTTTGAAACGGTATACTTACAAATTGGCTCTATTGAATATCAATGCTAATTCGCTTTTATCTGTTTTGTTTTTAATTTCAGTAGCGAGATTAATAGCTTAACATGTGTTTGAGAAAACCGCATTGCCGTTGATAAAAGAAATCTATAAATACAAATAAATTTGTACACTGGCTGTCCCTCACGGTTTCACTCGCGTTTATGGTTACTGCTTTCCTCCTATGAATCGTAGCGAATTGTTATGTAACCTATGAGCTTACTTAATAAACGGGCTATGTAACGAAAAAATACTTTTTCAAATCGGGTCATCAGTTTCAGAGATTACCCCCTACATACAAACATACAAAATTAACAAACAAATTTTTCCTCTTTATAATATTAGTATATATAGCTTAACAGTATTTTAATTATAAAGTTTATATATATAATAGACTACCACTCGATTTTTTTATTCTAGTCTAAATGGTTGCCGGTTTGCCATCAGGGGTTGCGAAGGTCAGATGACAATCGCTCTGTGTGAAAATCAATAACTTGCCTGGACTAGTGCAATAAGCAGGTCCTGGTATAACAGGAAAATGCTAAGCAGACGACGAAAACTTATATTTATCAAGACTGTTTCAAAGTATTTTAAAACATAGATTATATAATTTATACTTTCGTATTAAAACCTCTTACATACACACATATCAAAATATCAAAATGTTTGAAATAGTATATTATTAACTAAGGAAACAATACACAGGACACAGGGTGTTTGTCAGCCATCCAAAAGTTTAAGTTATACATATGTATGTCATACATATAATACATACAATGAGGTTAAAAAAAACTCTTCTTTTGAGCATCATTATTATTTTTGAAAAATTGGCGCTTTAAGTTTCTTGGATTTGATACTACCCCTCCCCCCCATTACATTTACATACATTTTATATATTATTAGTGACCCCATATCATTTTAAATGCAGTTTTAACTTTAAAATAAATAGAAAATATTTTTTCAATAAAACCTTACCAAAAGAACTAGAAATACAAAATGAAACAAAACATAATTGTAATGAAACTAAACTGTTATATTCAATAACAAATATAAAAGCGTACAAAATGCATTTTTCCAATATAAAAATACAGATCGCAGCGACAATTTCATTCAAGCCGCATTCACGATCTCGTTCGTATGGTCGTTTTGGTTAAGTACAGCATTTATTCGTATTATACACTATGGAAATGTATGCAAATGCTGTACTTGTTTAAGTTTTACGTATATTAAGAACGAGCTGTTTTGCCAGGGACGGATTTAAAGGTTTTGCGGCTGAAGCAAATGTCGACGCTGATAAGAAATACTGAGTCAAGCTACGCGGACTTCATTTTGAGAAAATGGCGTCTAAAGATGACAAACCTATTCTTTATCAATTTGTGTGAAGAAGTATATATCCATCTTTTCTTTCCTAATTCAATTCGATTCTTAGGTTTAATGGCTTTTAGTTGTATCCTTTCTTTCCTATTTTAATAAAAATTACAATTAATAAATATCAGATAGGGATTATTGCATAATCCAAAATATAGAACACACTTCAATATTCTAAACATTAGATTAAGAAACTTTTATTCACTATAACTTGAAAATTTTTTGACTAACGTTAAATATGACATGCTTTATCAGAATACATCCATATCTTTAAATTTAACTTTTTGTGGGTTGACACATTATTGCTTATCAGCATCCGTATATCCTCCAAAATGTCGCCTATTCTCCTTATTTCTTCTTCTTCATAACCCTGTATCATATTTTCTGTAACATTAACAGAATTAATTGTCGTATGTCATTTGAATAAGGAAAAGGTGCACTGATAGTTCTTTTCTAGTTGGCAAAGTATGTAATATAATATAACCAGGACTGAAGAAACCCTGAGTTGTCATATTGTTCTAATTACGATATTTTAGATTCTACACATTTCCTCAGGTAAAACAATAAGTACTTACGTATAAACCTCATTTTTTAACGTGTCTATATTCAACAATATTTTAGTTCAACTTTTTATATATAAAGCTTTAGTTGAGAGTGTAAGCAGGGGATTAATTATGATAAGCTATTGCAATAAAAAATACCACTTTTCTAAGAGTTACAGGACGCATTTTTGTACAATAATCTATGGAAACAACTTTCAGAAAGTAGCATTTTGTTATAGTGAAAATTTAACGTAATTAATTACCCTTCTGTATACGGCAGTACAATTCACTTTGCCGAATTTTTTAAACTTATCACGTCCATTCATAAAAATAGTGATTGCATAGCACTCGAATTTCGAACAATCGTGTGTTGTTCGTGCACTCTGAAAAATATGGCGGATAAAGATACCGTGTAGTTCGTTTCAATAGAATATACTAAAAATAAACAGACCGAAAACTATGAGAGTAAATGCGTTTGCAAAAATATTTTTCACACCTAATTCTATTGGATTGCCGATAGTTTACACTTTTCAATATAAATAAATTTAAACCGTTATATTTTTCGCTAAATTTAAATCGGTGTTAAATAATAAAGTCTATTTGTAGAGTTTTTATAGATATTTTTGGTTTAGCAAAAAATATATGAAAAAATAAAATGAAATACGTTAGGTAACCATATATTAGTTTTTACAGCAATAAAAACAGACATATTTACGTGCCCTGACTTTATCTGGGCTTTAATGCGGGCCCCGTAAGTTTATTTTGAAATTTATAAAAAAAATTTATCTAATAGAGTATGACTTTCCGAATTACTACTTTGCCATTTCGTATATTTAGCAATCATACACTAAAGCTATTCATTTAACATTAATGAGAAGCAATTTCTCTAGTTTAATTTATAATATAACTTATTTCATCAAAAAATGACTCGGAAAGTAGATATTGTCAAAAACTGTTTTTGTGTATCATTTTTCCAATATGGCGGCGTCCGGTAAAGATACGAGGCGGCAAAGTAGAAATTCGGAAAGAGTATGTCAAATTCTATCACCAATTTTCAAAACTCACGAATAAGTATCCACACCTACTGTTGAGCACAAAATGATTATTATTTAGATTTATAGTGACAAAACGAGTCAATAAGTGATATTTCTCCGTAACATAAGAAAAAGATACCCTAAACGTGTTTCGGGTTTAAATTTACATAATCTAATAAATGAATACCGACAAATTCAATTATAAACCGTCTTAATTTTCCCTAAGACTATATTCAACAATTCTCATGAACTTTGCTCAGCTAGAATTGTTTGTTAGGATCTAAAGTGTAATTTGATTTGCTCGACTCGAGTAATAGTTCCTGTAAAGTGTTTGTCTGTAGTTGTTTTGGTATTTTGTTTCGGTTACAATGAATCGAATAGAATATTCTTTTCTAAGTTGATTCGATTCAAATGTATTAGCTTTTAGTTCGTATAAAAATCGAATTGCGAATCCAATTTGGTGGGTGCTTTCAGTTAATTTGTTTACGTATTCGTTAGATTCTGTATAGTATCGAAAGCATCGAGCGAAACTATCTGGGCACTACTATCTATTACAAACAAAGTTTTATTTTAGTTTCACTAGATGGCGTTAGGTGTATTTTAAATCGCACTGTTGTTGTGTTCAAGATGTTTTAAGGTTTTAATGTTAAGTTATACTTATGATTATTTTTTTTAAAAAAAACTTATTCATTATTAGGATACAATTTTTAGTTATTATAAGTCTTTCTTCTTAAGTTTTAAGAATGTCTGACCATAAATAGGCCACGTAAATGTTATTTTTACCATTATGCAAAGCATAGTAAATCGTATTTGCATTTTTTCTATGATTATTTCTACAAAATTGTCACTGAGTGTATATTATATAATCAAGAACAACCTCCTCCTTTTTGAAGTTAAAAAAAGAAGAAAGAAATACTTATTTGAAATGTACTGTCAATACGGTATATGGACTTATCTCATTTCGCAGTTGTCTCCGTAGTTTTATAGATGTTCGCTTGTCGTAGTCACGGTTAATGTAATTAATATTACTTATGAATGGCAATTACATTCATTAATTAAGACTATGCGACAGCAACGCAGTATCATCTGTAAAGCGACGACTACATCTGTGCAACCGTGCGGGATAACTACAACAAAGGGACTGCACAGTCGCTTGAAAGCACAAGTGTGGCTGTGGCTTGATAGATGATCGTATTGCTTCCTTGTGTGTAAAGCCGCAAACATATTATTGCACATATCTTACAGTTGCTTATTTAGTGTAACGTAGTGATAAGCCGTGAACATTTGCGAACGAATCAGTGAAAAAATTGTCAAACATCGTTATCATAATATACACGTTGACAGTTACTCGTAATTTAGCATAATATATTAAATAATTAAAACGTTGGATATTTTATTTCAAACATTTATCTTGGCTCCGCTTAATAGTATAACGGGCTCGTGTATCTTGACAGTAAATGGCATGATTCTCATGCCATCATGCTCTCTCCACGTAATCACGCTCGACAGAATGGTGAGTGCGTCTTTTTAACCCGCAACCTTTATATAAATAACAAAAGTATACTTCTTTATTTTTTGCATATATTTTTTTAAACCGAGTTTCAAAGATGGAGGAGATTTTCTCTCTCTTATCTGTCAGTTTGTCAAAAAACAGCTGTTTGACTCAAAGTCATTACATAGATATAAGTCCCTGTTATAAGTTTGACGTAAGTATAATATGTGTATTTTTGTATCTGTGGCATCATATAATGAATTGACAAATTTTGATGCGTTATTCTGTTTGAAAGCTGATTGAATCGAGATATTTCTTGGCTATAATTCAACTCTTTTCTAGGTGTTGAAAGAGTCTGAGCATTTTCTATTAGTATAATTGACTTCAAAATATGTATTATATTAAAATAACATAATTGCGTAACCTTGAATTGATGCTGCATCAGATGATAATATGTTTAAAGCTTTAGTGTCCAATCTATTGCTATTAATAGTGTAACTACTATTAGGTGTAAATGATTACATTCATTAATTAGGATCAATAAAACCACTGATAGATAAATCTAAACATGACTTATCACGCAATTTGTCAGAAAACTAAATGAGGATAATATTTTTAAGCAAAAAGAATAGAATTTTATACTTTTGTATACAAATTGTTGTAATTATTTGATATATTTTATTTTATTTCTTTAAGAAAACGTCATACATTTATTTGTTTAAATACGGTTATTCATTATATCCTAATATAATAACCCAAAGGTGAATGACATAGTGATCTATCAATGCACAGCCCAAACCACTGGAAGGATAGGCATCCACTAAGAACGGATTTTGACTCATTCTACTCCCAAACTTTTTAAATTTTAAACCGATCGGGTTAAGACTTTGCATGCATAAAGCTACTATGACGTAGGCATCGTACATCGCAGACGAAGTCGCGAGCATCAGCTAGTTCTGTATAAATATTAAGTTGTATTATTTTAGAGTAGAATCACAATTAAATCTTTTGTTTACTACAGACGGTCACCTAAACAATAATAATTTCAACAAAAATTTATTTCTCTTCTAATGCACCGAATAACCGAAGTCGTGCATATCAGTAATCTTAAATTACAAATAAAACACACAGCAAGAACTGACTTTATTAAACGTTTATTGTCATAAAACTGTCTATTTGTATTCGAAAACAATGCAGACTTTATTCTGGTCTTAAAATTTCATAATATAATTTTCCTACCATGTATCCTGCAAGGATGCACTTTACTATAATTTTATTCGTTTCCGAGCTATTTCGTTGCATTCAGTGTTTTCACGACGAGTTCCACATATTAAGTTACACTTGAAAGAACACTGTATAAGATTATTCGAGATAAATTCTGCAAAAAGTGTAAAGCAATTTTCATATCGTATATCTACAGTTGCTTGAAATATTCGTACATTTATAGAACCTTTTAGGGCGAGAATTTCATTTGTGAGTTTAACTCATGTGACTGATATTAAAAAAAACTGTAACCTGGTAACAAATACGTCGTAAGGAGTTACGTAAAAAATAAGACACTGACAGTAAATCATTTCCGATATAAAGCAATGACAAAAAACTTACGTAAATCTTTATGGAAGTCTGAGAACAAAATTTTATTTATAGATATATTTGTAATTCTACATTTCATGTGTATTTCAAGTGTAATTAACAGCGTATGAATGTTAAGGAATCTTGCAATGTAACTTTTATTCATTAACAGCCGCTTAATATTTTTAGAATTAACGTATTCTCATCAACAACTATGATAATTTAAAAATAAAATAGTTTTAAAAATGTAATCCTTTGACTTACATCTTAAAAAATACTTTTACTGTAACACGTATTCTATTTCATTGTTTATGTTTCTTAAAAAAACAACAGACATACATTTTACAATATTTTTTTATTTTTATTGTAATTTTAATTAACACACAAGCGTTGAGGTGTTTAATATCAGTTAAAGTTATAAAAATATTAGTAAAAGCAATATTGCGTAAATTATAATTACTTTACTTAAAATCATATGCATAAGAAAACCACACCAGCCACGCATTACGATATTTATCATCCTCTTTTAATCAACTTAAAAAAGTTATCATTTCGTTTTTTATGTAATTTCGTCGATAATTTGAAAATGCTTGACCGAGTTGCTTAATTCTTTTTTGTTTGAAAGCGGAATACTTTCCAATTAGTCCCATAGAATTAGTAGTTTAGTTTGAAAAAAACTGGAATAAGAACGTCGAGTAAACCAAATTACGTATTTTGCTATTAAAGTCCATTAATCTATACTTAATATTATAAACCTTAAAAGTTTGTTTATTTGTTTGAACGCGTTAATCTCTGGAACTACTGGTTCGGATTGAAAAATTATTTTTATGTTAGATAGTTTATTTATTGTGGAAGGCTATAGGCTTTTTTACATCACGCTACGACTCAAAGAAGCGAAGCATTAACCATAAACTCGAGTGATAACGCATGGAACAGCTAATTTTGGTAGTCTTGTAATTTGAGTAGTACTTAATCGTAAATATGTTTGTCTAGACCTGGAAATGGCAACAGTATCTACGTAGCAGCCGGTCCAGAGATCGAAGCGCTGGTCGGTTCCACCGCACACCTGGACTGCAAGGTCGACGCTCTCCATGATAAATTGGTAATATGATCATTAATAAATTATTTAATTCTACATTAAACTACATTTTAGAAAAATGTGATTCATACATTTATCAATATAATAATATTTTGGGAGACTGGTGTCTAAGCTAAGCCTGTATTTCAGGTCACCAGGTCTCCACCTTGTTAGGTATGGGCAATTTAATAGTTCAAAGTGATATTTGAGTCTGCGTATATATCGTGGGTATATTATTTAAGGAAACAAACAACAATTAAATTATAATATTTTAACAACTACAGTCTTGGTTAATTTAAATAAGTAAAACCAGACGTGAAAGTAATAAATCAAATATTTTTATAGTATTATTTAATAGTATATAATAAAGGCCTCCTCTTCTATTAAGGAGAAGGTAATAGAGCTTAATCCACCAAGCTGCTTCAATGCAGTTTGGCGGATATACATGTGTCAGAATTTCTCCCGACACACGCAGGTTTCCTAACGATGATTTGCTTCACCGCCGAGCTCGAGATGAATTTAAACACAAATTTAGCACTTGAAATCTCAGCGATGCTAGCCGGGTTTGAACCCTCATCACCATCGGTTGAGATCGACGTGTTCTAACCACTAGGCCATCTCGGCTCGGCTTAATATAAGAGGAGGCCTTTGCCCAGGATATTTACAGGCTGTTACTGTACTGTACTGAATATAATAAACGATAAAGCGTACAACTGTGGAATATATAACCTCGGCATTTACAAATATCAATTAAGTAGGAAAGTGGCATGAAGGAGCCAAGTTTTGAAAGAGCCACTTTCAATATCTTGGTAGTTTACGAACGGATTTGGTCGGTATTTTTTTTAAGTAGTCAATCTGATTTCGTGTCACTCACAAACATTTGACAATTCGCCCAAAAAAATCAGAGCTGGTACATGAAGTCAAAGATTTTGGCACTACAAAGAAAGTATTTTACTACGTTTAAGTTGTTTTTTGGTATTTTATTGTAAACAAATATAGATAAATGTTTTGTAGATTCAGTTTATAATTATATAACTTAAACGACAAAAATTTTGATATTATTGTTATTTTGAAGGTTTTATCTTTTTTGAGAATATGTTAGGAAAGAGCCGGGTGAATAGATCTTGAAAGAGCCGGCTTTTTATAGTAAACAAAAGTGACTAATATTTTTTTAATCTCTTAAAAATTTTATGATGCTGTTTTTGATAGACGATGTTATTTGTTATTTAATTTCATTATAATAATAATGTATATAATACGAATGATTGAATAATGTATTAAGATTAAAGCGTTTATTAGAATTAAAATGGCTGATGGAACTAAAAACTTCACAAAAATGTCTACTTTAAAAAAAAGAGGTTTGTTAGAATTGTCTTTTTTCAATAGTGTAATTATTACTATTCTCTCTCTGCTCTTTCATAAGTTCTAGTGGCTCTATCAATACCGAAAAGTTATGAAAGAGCTGAAGTACACATTTTTTAAATGAATATTTCGTTGACTTTTTTGTAGTTTTTATGTTTTTTTGGATAAAATTACTTAGTTTTATAAATAAATATTAATTAAAGACAAAAAACTCATAATTTCTTTCATTAAAAGTATATTTTTTTGCTATGTTTAGGAAACTGGCTCTTTCATGCCACTTCTCCCCTATAGCAAATTACGCGAGCTGTTAACTTTCGATTAAAATACTTCAAATTGAATTTATACATAATGGGCAATACGAGTATTTTTTGTGTATGTAATTTTTTTACAAATAGATTCCTATGTAATATTTTTTCTCAGATATGTGATTTCTCTATATGACACAGTTCCCTTTATACTGTACTAAATTTTATGTTTGGTACGACATTTTGAAATTCTTTTGTAATGATCTCTTATTTCGTAAATTAAGTACATACCCTAAAATTAAGCGCGGAAAAATTAAACTGCTATAAAATATAAATTAACTGAAGCTATGAAATTAGGAGGCTTATAAAATTTATTTATTTTTTTGCATTTAAAAGATCATTTTGTTTTAAAAACCACATTTAAGTAAATATCTCAAAATTAATGTTGAAAAAAACTATTTTAAACTATGACCTACCTATAGACTGTGGTTTACCCGTGACCACGAACTCTGTAAAGTGCTCGAAACGTCGGAATGATTAAAATAGTTAATATACGCGATTTAAATCCGTTTAAAATAGTTTTATTTCAATGAGTAATAATCGCGAAAATTTAAGACAAAATTAATGTTATCATTAAAATTACAGTTATTATTGAGTATAGAAATAGATTGTACAGTGTAGAAGGATAAAGACAGCTTTTTGTCGAGAAAAAAACACGTGAAGGGTGGTAATTTTTTTCTTAAAAGAATCCACGAGAACCAACTAACAACGCAATATGTATAAGAAAATTAATATTAGTTTTGATACAATTCATTTATCATTAATCACAAGCTATTACAGTTATTACATACAATCGTATTATTTAATAGCATTGTGATTTACTATGATACTGTCACGTATAACTAATTAATATTGTAGGGATTCGCAAACAGTAGAAATTGACGATATCCAATTAACGTAAATAAGCAGTGTGATTAGGCGAGAAATACACTGGTAAGTTTTTCTCATAGACTTTCATAAAGATTTACATAAGTTTTTTGTTATTGCTTAACACATAAAAGAATTAACTATTATAGCCTTTATTTTGACTGCAACCGCTTAGGGACATAGATCCTAATATTTGAATTAATAATCTATTTTAGGCGCGAATTACATGTAAGTTTTACTCTCGTAATTGGCATTAAAAAACTTTTTAGTAAGAGTTACCTAGTTAAACTTATGAAAGCTGTGGCTCTCAAAAATAAAGGCACTAATTATAATTTCTTTCAGGAGTAAACCAATGACAAACGACTTATGTAAATCTTTATGAAAATCTGAGAGGAAAACTTAAAAATAGTATTGCATTTAGGTTAAAGTAAAGTACGACGAAAACTGGTAGGTAGATAGCAATAGGTGGCAATTTCAGGTGATAATATTATCTTATTCTATACTTTTCAAAAGCGTGATTCTTCACTAGCCTACATTAGTTGGATTTGTTTCTAATTGTTAGAAGAATTATTATATGAAAGAAAATCTTTAAAAAAATTGGATCAAAAAACTCCATATAAATAAGTCAGTAACCCATGCGAATCTGTGCCGAGCGCGCTTATATTACAATAAAAGTTTTATTTTAAAACATTTTTACACAAATCCTTTTTAAACATATTTAGATACAGATAAAACTGATGATAGTTTTTTAGTAATTTTAATGTAAAATAAAACTTGATTGTCACAAAATATTTTACTCCAATTAATAATTATCTTTCAGAAACCCTTTTTATAAAACTCGAAGGAGGTACTTCGTTCAGATTAGGTTTATTTAGGCGAGATGCGAGATGAAGTATATTTCCCCAGCGGCTCGAAGACTGATCGAACAACGAGCGAGTATAAATAGTCCGTCTGTACGTATTGTATCGAAAGCGCGAAACTGCTTAGGAGTGTTGAATATTTAATTTTTTTTTCTTTTTTAATATAGCTGGCAAACAAGCAAACGCCTGATACTCAAACTCAAAATAATTAAATAGGCCTTTATAAGATCTCTCGAATCGTCAATCAGGTCGACGTGAAGCTACCACCGGATCGTAATGTGATGAAATTATGTATTAATAGATCACCGCTTTCCATTGATAATTGCATCACTAGAGCTACAAATGAGTTGCCAGGCTAAATAACTGGTCAAGTGCGAGTAGGACTCGCGCACCGAGGGTTCCGTACAAACTTATAGAAATCTATATAAGACTAACCCATCTACGCCATTTGTGGTCTTCATCATCAGTTCCAACATAAGTTACTATCAAAAATACCTAAATCGGTATACGCTTGCCTATAATATTTGAGGAGTTCCCTCAATTTCTCCAGGATCCCATGATCTGATCCTGATCTGAAGACAATGGGACCACCTTGGAAGTATACCTTTGCAAACAAAAAAAAAATTTTGAAAATCGGAACCCAAATGGCGGCGTAATCGGCGAACAAACATAAAAAAAATTAAATACAAGGTCGAATTGAAAACACTCCTTTTTAGAAGTCGCTTAAATATAATCAAATATTATGTTAATATGGATCACGTCCCAAAAACTATTTTGAAACTACTTAGGAGCACTTTAATTTAAAACACGATCATGGATGCAATCCATGGAAACACAAAATTTTGTTTTAAGTACTAATACACCTTATACTTTAAAAAAAAAAGTTATAGTGTGATTCAGGATACACCTAGCGCAATCTCCTGACAATTTCAATGAACTAACTTGTTGACTTTGATATTAACAACAATTATATTATATTTTATTCTCGTTTTATTTTTATTTATATTCTACTACACTCCACTACCCCTGCACTACGTTCGTAAAATATTTAGATTTACATTATCAATCAAAATATCGAAATATATATTAGTGTTGCCAAGACGAAAATAATTAGTCCTTAATTCGAACAAAACTAATTGTTTATTTATAAATAACTAATTATATTACTAATAACCAGAAGACTTATATGTGTAGATAAATAAGGAAATTAAATAACTCGATCTGTTTGAATTTAATTTTAAAATTTTCGTACTAAGTCAATACGAGTACTTAAATTAAATCGCGTGAAGCTCTTATATTGAATGTTAATTACGTAATGACGTTATAAATCGACGATAAAACTTTTAAATGAAAAGTTTTTTTTATAATTTTTAGCGCGTTTAAATAATAATTAAAATAAAATTTTTATTAATCGAGCAGAATTATATCACAGTTAATGTCATAATGTTGTAATAGATGGCATTAGCTGTACGCTGCATCGCGCTATCATTTTGTTAGCTGAGATATATAGATCGCATTGCGTTGTTTATAAAGGTTTGCTGCTTTTTAATGTTTTCGTATTGATACAAATTTGTTCTCAGTGTTTGTAAAATTGTTTTTTTGACCATGGTCAACTTCTATGTTAATTTGTTACAAGTACATATAATTTTAATTCTAAAATTAATATATTTTCCGCTTGATCAATTTACAATTTGATACATTTACGCGTTCCTGAGAAAAAGGTTGAAAGACAGACGTACAGACTGACAGACACACGAACAGAAATTTACAGTTTTCGGATTTTTTCCTTTATGTATACTAAAGGACCTTGGCCCTGGCCAAATTTCATTATGCTTGGTCAATGGGAAGTACCCTATAGGTTTTGATTCCCTTGCGTAAACGTTAAAAACGCTATCATACTTAAAATATGTGATATAAATGACCGTATCTTTTGATTGCGTTAACTTAGAAGTTTGATTTTTTCACAGCTCTTAGTAATTACAACTCTGAGTACTTGACGTTGATAAAAATTTGTTACCTTCACGCGTTTCTGAGAAAAAGGTTGAAAGACAAAATTACAAACAGACAAACATACATACAAAAATTTACAGTTTTCAGATTTTTTCCTTTATTTGTACTATAAGATCTTACTTCTTGCCAAATTTCATCGTGCTAGGTCAATGGAAAGTACCCTATAGGTTTTGATTCTCTTGCGAAAACGCTAAAATGGTCAAAATATACGACATATTTTCCATTATCTTTTGATTGCGTTGACTTAGAACTTTAATATTTTCACGGCCGCATGTCATCGTAGACTTGAGTATATGATATTAATTTCAACATGATACGTCTATGCATTTCTGAGAAAAAAGGGTTGACATCCCGACAGACAGACAGACAGACAGACAGACAGACAGACAGACAGACGGACAACAAAGTGATCCTATAAGGGTTCCGTTTTTCCTTTTAAGGTACGGAACCCTAAAAATAAGGTGAAAGGGAAAGGACGTAAGGAATAAAGGGGTTTTTAGGCTTTCGGCTCTCTCAACATTCTGACAGTTCGACTCATTTCATTGTACACGAAGAATATTATTTTAATTTCTTAAAGAAATAGCTATTTTTGGAAACAGAAAAAATGTACCTGTCTTGTTGTTGACACAAGAGTTCGTAGAATTTTTGCATTCAGTTTTCAGATTACCATAGGCAATTTATGTACTTAGTACGTTTGTATGCTGAATAATTTTGACGTCAAATTTATATGTCAATGGAGAAAAAATCGCCGGTCCGGATGTTTTTGAACGCTGGCAAACCTAGAAAGGATACATAAAACTTTGTATGAATAACATTGTATAAGTTTCCGAAAAAGTCTACGAACCTAAAAAAAGTCGACGAAAAATTCTTCACAAAAATATGTTTTTCATGAACGAGGTTAAGGCTGTCTTGATCATAATAAATAACATAATAAATAGAATTTTAAACTTTCGCAATTTATACCATTCATATTTAATATAATATATCGCGATAACTAATGGTAGTAATACCTTTTTATTGCCTGACGTTTCGACGATATTGCACTCGTCGTGATCACGTGCTGACTCCAAGATCCAAGGCTATAAGAAATAGTTATAAAAATAAACGAAACACACACAACGGCCCGCATTAGGATTAATATTTTATTGATTTGAATAACACATAAGATACTTTTTAAACCGTGGGCGAATGTTAGTTCAGACTCAACGACCCATTTTACGTTAGCATTTCAGACAGGTGCATGGACCACAGCGCTAATTTTACATATTTATAAATGAAAGAACATTATGATTAGAAATAAGATAAAACCTAAAATAATTAATATAATTAAGATTTTTTGAGAAGAGAAACAAAATCTGATTAAAAATCGGTTAAGAAATTACTGAGTTTTGAGATGACGAAAATTAAAAAAAAAAAACAAATACTACGAATTGAGAACCTCCTTGTTTTTAAAAACGGTTGGAAACAATATTTTGAAATTGCGATAATTACAAATAAAGGCTTCTTTTTCGAGGAAATCACAATTATAAATAATAATAACGCATCATACTCAACGGCCCCCATTAAGATCTCATGACCTTGTGTCGGGGGTCCGGAAACACTCACAACACTAACACAAACACCCAGACCACGACAAACATCTGTATGGCCAATACACACGTTTGCCGTGAGCGGGGATCGAACCCGCGACCGTTAGCGCTTTAGTCCGTTGCAGTGACAGTGACAGTCTGTCACTGTCTTACCTTTTAAGAATAAAAAAAAAGAAAAAAAAACGAAAATTTAAAAAGTATTAAATAATATCGAATTCAATTACCTATTTATACTGAATGTACACAGGTGTCGTGGGTACGTCGGAAAAACGACGAGCTGCCAATGGAGCTGCTAACAACTGGCACGCAACAGTATACCGCCGATGCCAGGTAAATATGGATGCTGATAAGCTATAATGTGTCAACCCACAAAAAGTCAAATTTAAAGATATTTATGTATTCTCATAACGTATTTCGTACTTAACATTATACAAAAAAATTTCAAGCCATCTGAACTAAATAAGTGCGGAAAAAAGTTTCTTAATCTAATGTTTAGAATATTAAAGTGTGTTACATTTTTGGGATTATACAATAATTTAATATATGTAAAAAACTTATTATTAGATAAAACTCTTTACTAGCCTGTCTGCTATTAATTCGTTATATTTTTTTATCAAAAAAGAAAAGAATGTATTGATAAATACTCCTTCAAACAAAATTAAGAATAGGATTGACATCTCAAGACGCCATTTTCTCAAAAAGAAGTCCGTGTGGCTTGACACAATATTGCTTATCAGCGTCCTTATATAAAATCTTTATAATAACATTTTTTGCAGTTTGCGTCATTGTATATTAATTCGTTACCCTTATTCGTCAATGAGTTGCATATTTCATGTGTTGACAGTTGATTTTTAATTTTTACTTTTTAAGCGATACAAATCAACTAACAAGTAACCCTCATGGTCTTATTAAAAATAAGATGATGGTTTCTGTAATCGATAATACTTACCAGTTAGTTTTCATCCATAACTGGACAGTGATAATTGGATGCTGATAAGCAATAATGTGTCAACCAGCAAAAAGTCAAATTCGGAGATATTAATGTATTTTGATACTGCATAAAATTTGAAACTAAATAAGTACGGAAAAAAGTGTCATAATTAATTGTTTAGAATTTCAAGTACATTTCATATTTTGCAATTAATACAATAATTTGAAATTATTGAAAAACTTTTTACTACATTATATATTAAATATATCATTCTGCTTTTAATTAATTACATCTTTTATAAAAAATTAAAGAAAAGATGGATATATACTTCTTCAAACAAATTAATTAAGAATAGGTTTGACATCTATAAACGCCATTTTCTTAAAATAAAGTCCGTGTGGCTTGACACATTATTGCTTATCAGCGTATAATCAGCAATACAATGTGTCAAGCCACATGGACTTCATTTTGAGAAAATGGCGTCTAAAGATGTCAAACCTATTAATAAATTTGTTTGAAGACGTATGTTTCCACATTTTCGTTCTATTTTTATTAACAGAGTTTTACCTAATGATAAGTTTTTCAAATATATGAGATTATTGCTTATTGCAAAATATGGAATATACTTCAATATTCTAAATATTAAATCGAAACACTTTTTTCCGTACGTATTTACTTTAGACGACCTGAATTTTTTTTTATTCAGAATACATCCATATCTCGGTATTTCACTTTTTGTGGGTTGACACATTATCGCTTATCAGCATCCAACTCAGAAATAGGTATTCTCACTTAACAGCTCCATAGTGAAAGATGGAATAATGGTCGGTTCCTTCACATAAACCCGTCGCGTCGACCAGCCTCCCGTAATAGATGTACGCTAAATTGAAACATACGTTCTACGTGACCGTTATAGCACGTGGAGTTTTGATTTTATCATGGTTTATTGTTATATATAGCGGTGGTTTTATAGGCTTCATATACAGAGTGTCAATTGGGCATGTGTTGGATATTTTACCAGAGTTCGATATTTAGAAATAAAAATGATATTTTTTTTTTTTATTATTTTGCATACATGATACGTAAACTGGAGGAGCCTACAAGATCCAATGTTTCAATAAACCAACATATTTTTTTAATTAAAAATAAATAAATTCACTTTTTTTATTTTTAAATATCGATTCTATTAACGCTGGTAAAATATTAAACACATGCCCGGTTGACCTGTATAAGTTGATAATGGAATTCAAAGTTTTATATGCACAATTTTACAGATAGATGCGACCGCAGCCAGAAATTTTGGAAGGGTCTATAATAATATAATATAAAAAGTGAATTAGACTTTATTGTTTGCTCTCAACCAAGATTTTAGACGCCTTAGCGTAGAAAATGATCTCTGTAACATCGCACCCCTTATAGGTTGGCAGAATTTTTAGAACACATGCGGGTCAGAAAATTAATTATTTGTTATAATTTTTGAAACTTTTAGAATATTTTTCTACTAAGCGTGGACAATTTTAGGGAGGTCCCCTGAGGCCCTTTCGGACCGCGTCTGTGTACAAACACTACAGTAAAACATTCGTAATATAAAAACAAAACTGCAAACAAAAAACGAATGCGGTACACTTGTTCTTTAAGTTCAGCTAGTTTCTATTTATTGTTAGTAAATAATTTGTTTATATGTAAAGATTTGTATATATAGAAGAAGACATTAACTGGCTGTTGATGTTGATGAGGAATAAAAGATAGGGCAAAACAGAAGATCTAAAGTGAAGGACTTGATGCACACTTTCGAACTATTTAACACTATATGGATGCTGATAAGCAATAATGTATCAACCCACAAAAAGTCAAATTTTGAGATATTAATGTATTTTGATACTACGTCACCTATTTACCATTATTAAAAAAAATTCAAGTCATCTAAACTAAATAAGTATGCAAAAAAGTTTCTTAACACAATGTTTCGAATTTCAGGTGCGTTCCATATTTTGTAATTTATAAAATAATCTCAAATATTTAAAAACTTAATATTAGATAACACATTAAATAAATCTATCTGCTTTTGATTAATTATATATTTTATCAAAATAGAAAAGAAAAGACGAATATATACGTCTTCAAACAAATTTATTAAGAATAGGTTTGACATCTTTAGGCGCCATTTTCTCAAAACGAAGTCCGCGTGGCTTGACACAGTATTGCGTATCAGCGTCCATATAATACTAATGAATTAAGTATGAAAGTCGGTTCATAAATGGTAAACATAATAGCGGTAAATATCGTTTCATAATCTGTTCAGTCTGTGTAATAAAACGAGTTATAAAACGAAGTTATTTAACATATTTTATTACTTTGTTTTAGTAGTGTCGTTGTATGTGTTACGAAAAAGGTACATTCTTGTTATACATATGTTACAGTGTTATTTGGACGCTGATAAGCAATACTGTGTTAAGCCACACGGACTTCGTTTTGAGAAAATGGCGTCTAAAGATGTCGAACCGGTTCTTTATAAATTAGTTTGAAGACGTATATATTCATCTTTTCTTTTCTATTTTAATAAAATGTAAAATGAATCAAAAGCAGATAGATTTGCTTAATATGTTATCTAGTAATAAGTTTTTAAATGTTTGAAATTATTTTATAATTTGTAAATTATGGAACGCACCTGAAATTCCAAGCATTGAGTTAAGAAACTTTTTTCCATACTTATTTAGTTTAGATTACTTGAATATTTTGAATAATGTTAAATAGGTGACGCAGTATCAAAATACATCAATATCTCAAAATTTGACTTTTTGTGGGTTGACACGTTATTGCTTATCAGCATCCATTTAACAATGTACTCGACTGGTATAAAGCTAAGTTTTAGAACATACCTATTAATTAAAATAAAAATATATAATCAAATTAAGTACCTTCACCTTTTAACGTTGGTAGATGTTAGCATCCACGTGATCCAAAAAACACATTTAAACATTTAAGTTTTCAAAAGGAAGTCGTCTTCTTTTTTAGTGAGAATATTAGAATTTATTGAAGAAATTAACTCGTAGAAACCATTCCATATTCGAATTGCTGCTCATCTTTTATAAGTTATTATATGTATAGCGAGAATTACATTTATAAGTTTTATTCTCGAAATTGACGTAAAACAACTCTGTCACCTGGTAAAAGTTACATAAATAATTTCAATTCAATTCAATTCTTTGGATTACATAAATAATCTTACGAAAGCTATAGTCGTCAAAATTAAAGGCACTGACAATAAATTCTTTCGGATATAACATAATGAAAAACGACTTAAAATTTGCACTCAACGAAAGTCTGAGTGCAATACTTAAGAGTGTAACACTCACAATAATGTATATTTTTTATTGCAACATAAAAATAATAAAGCTCTATAATCAAAGAAAATCCATCTATCAAATATTAAAATAATTGTGACTATTTTCATAATTTACATAGAGCTACATGGTACAGTACGCGAGCGACGACAGGTGACATGACATGAGTCATTTGTAGCCATAAAGCTGTCGTGTGAACGTGCCCTACTGATAGACGGCGAACATTCAATTGATGTATACGGCTTTAGGAATTTATGTTACGTGTAACATATGACGTTTTCGAAATGTGGTCGAAATGCATTGAAATATTTGTACGAATCGAACAAAATATGCAGATAGCCATTAACCAAAGAATTGAATTGAAAATATGCAGATGAAAGATTTTTAATAAATAATATAGTCTTTTATCACATTTTTTCGAAACAATAAAACTGTTTCAAAATAATAATTTCAAATATTCATTTGATTCATAAAGCTCGAAATGTTTCGACCGATTTCATTTCTTTTGTTTCGTCTGCCTCAAAAAAGAGATTATTTAACATAAAAGAAATTCAAGAAACAGAAATAAAAAAAAAAAAAAACAAATAAAAAATGCTAATTTTAAGTAGCACAAAGAACACTATACCTTTGCTTGATTTATCTCGTTGTATACGCAATGAATTTATCAATAACGTGCTAAATCGTAAGAAATATATTAAGACAACACAAAAAAATTGAAATAAAACTATTTTAAACGGATTTAAATCGCGTATATTAATTATTTTTATCATCCCGACGTTTCGAGCACTTTGCAGCGTTCGTGGTCACGGGTAGACTAAGGTGACATTTGTCTATTTGAGGTTTTAGAAATATTATTTACAACTACCGCCAACGGTTTCTTAAATGGTATCTCGAATAACGTTCCGGTTGCACGCAGAAGGCACTAACTAAAAGATACAGTTAAAAGATACCGTTTAAAATAGTTTTATTTCAATGAATAATAATCGCGAAAATCTAAGACAACGATAAGACAAAAAAACTTGAGTTATAAAACGGGGTCAGTTTTATAACACAAATTTATTAGTCAAATAAATATTTTTTTTTATAAAAATACCTGGAAAACGAGCAGGCGGGACGCCTGATGTTAAGTGATCAACATTAGAAGATCTACAAATGCGTAGCCAGCTTAAAAAACAATGTGGTATGAAAGCGAATAAGACGTAAGTTAAGGATTTAGGGAGGGGAGTAGGCTTCCGGCTCTCTCACGCACCGTACGAAACGCAACTGTTTTAGGTACTCTTCTATCTTTTGTGAGAGTGAGACCCCAATCGAGTCAACCTGTATGCGGGCTGTAGTCAGTAGGCAACAGCTAGGCTCTACGTCAGTTATATATTAAGTATATATTATACATTATAAATTCAATGACAAGTATTGACACACAGGTATTCAGCGCGCTTCATTCCACCAGACATCTGGAGATTAGAAGTGAAAGAAGTAAGACCTTCTGATGCTGCCTTCTATGACTGCCAGCTGTCTGCTCATCCACCAAGAACCGCACGGGTCACTTTGAGGGTACCCGGTAAGTATAGTACACTATAGTAAGTGTAAGAATGACTTCTTTATAGTCCTTACCTGAGGTATTACCTAGTCCTGAATAATACTAGTTCTTACTTGTAGCAGCTTATGTATGATAACGAAGTTCGGAAACGAGGAGTCAATCAAGCGACGTTATCAATTTCATCAAATTTATACAGCCTTTGTAGTTCCATTTTTTTTATTGAAAAAGGCGGGCAAACGAGAAAATAGTACTTAAGTGGTTACTGTCGCCCATGGACGTCTGCAACATTAGCGACGTTGCGGGTGCGTTACTGGCCTTAGATGTAAAGACAACTTTACGTTTGAAAATCCCCAAATTTGTTTTATTAATCAAAATGCCAAAAAAAAAAAAAAAAAAACTAGTTGATCCAAATTTCGACACATCGCTGGGATTATGTAAAAATTGCCTAAAATCGCTTCAGTCGTTTTTTAGACCATATTACGAAATTTAAAAATTTAACATATTACATTGTTAAAGTAAAATCCTGTTTTCATTTTGGCCAAATTATTTACTAACCCTTATCACATCGTATTTGACTTGAATGTCTTATTTTTACCCCAGCATACTCCATTTTAACTTTCCGATCTCGATACCCATTCTCCATCACTGATCGAAAAACTATCGCGTCCACTGAATTTGAATCAGTCCAAGAACTTTTGAATCGGCTACACCCAGTAAATCGGTTTTATTCGGAACACGTGTAAGATTTTGTGAGCCACGTTTGACCCAACGTTTATAGCGAGAGAAAAGTATGCAAAACATCCATCTACAACGTTTGGGCTGCAAAATGATGTCCATTAAATATTGGAATTCTAAAGAATGGCCGTAAAAGAATTTCGGTCAGTCGTGTGAAATTTCCTTATAGGTCATTCGAGTTTGATGGTCGATACGGATTTAATATTGCATAATAATTTAAAAGAAGAAAATAATAATTAGAATACTGTTCCGATTCTTTTCAGAAAAACAAGATATTTTAAGCGTAACATATGCTTTCTTGTTATACTCATAAAAATAATTACTATACAAAAAAATGCAACGTTTTAATTAAAATAATAACAGTGTGGATAAATGGTAGTCATTTAATACTTTATTAAACAGACAGCCCTCGTCCTGAATATACCCCATTATAATATAAACGTGCCCATTCCAAAATAATAGACTTTAGTATGAATAAAATATTTACGACCCTTAAATTGCCATCATAACGGTTAATACAATGCTATAAATGTCAGTACAACTTCAAACTTCTGCCATTAAATTCAAGAATTTTGGATATCAGCTTAATATTACACATAATTTAAAAAATTTTGTTTGTTTGTAGTATTTTTACAAGCATTTTTACTATTAAATGTAGATTTCGTCACTTATTCCAAGTTCCATCTTTGTGGCCTTTGCATTCGAAACACTTGGAACTTGAAAAGTAGTGCAAGCAATTTTCTAAAAGATGTTACTTTTCGTCTTATTGCCTTCACTGGTGACAAGAGGGCCGGCGTATTTTTCTCACAGTGTATAGGAATTATGATTCAAAAGAAAGAAAACGCTGCTAACATTCTTACCACCATTTTATACATAATCATAGACATAATCTTTATAGTAATAATTATGATTTCTAAATATTTAAGTGTATCATTTTTATATATAGTATACCTTTGTATATTATTATAATTTTATTATATTTCAGTAAATGTACTCATAGAAATTGTGTTATATTCTTGTAAAGTAACATGTTCGTAATCGCTTTTAAATTATTGTTCATCAAAAATGAAAGGAGTCTCTTCAAATCGCATGATGAAGCGATTTTGTACGCAATATAACATTTTGTAACAAGTGAATACATGTCATGACTTCGACATTTGAAAAAAGAAAAATGCCAATGAATTGGAATGTATTTTAAATTAGCTACATTTAATACAGCAATGAGCAAATTCGAATAAAAAAAATCTTTATGCAAATATGCTTTAAAAGCCGATGTTCCCAATTGTGTAGCCAAGGAATAGGGAAGTTAATTTTTGGGTTCGTCGTATGTGATTAACGTAAATATTTAAATTGTTAAAATCGTTACTGAAATGCCGTTGAATTTAAGACTTTTATTTCCTAGATAACTGCAATCTCCCCACACCCTATGGATATCCTTATATAATATAATATATACATGTGGATATTCTTATCTTTACTTAATATTCACCCCTTCATCCCTTTTTAACCGGCATCACATTTATGGCTATTTCGGTGCAGATATTTATGGGCGGCAGTGATTTAATATGAGGTGACCCGTTTGCTTATTTACTGGGTATCATCCAATGAAATTATGTAACGAATGATGTTAGCACCCAGAATGCCGACCATTTTCGACACGTTGTCTAGCATCTAGCTAGCGACTGAATATGACAGGCGAGAGTATCTTTGGGCCAACAAGACAGTTGATGAGCTTCCTAAAGTTGGAAATATATCTAAAGTTATAAAATACTAGTTGACCCTCGGAATATTACTTGCGTTTACTGTTACTGCTTCGCTTCTGTGTGTCGTAGCATGATGTAATATAGCCTATAACCTTCCTCAATAAACAGGCTATCCAACGAAGAAGAATCGTTTAGATCAGATCAATAGTTTTAGAGATTATCCCCTATCACCAACTTACAAACATTTTTTTATAATGTTAGTGTAGATCATTGGATATTATCGTAAATGCAAAACCTAGCACTTATACTTTTATCGATACAAAAACTATAAGCAATATTTTTCTCGGCAGAGGTTTCTGTACGTATCGTGGATGGAGCCGGGGCGGAGGTGTCTGAACAAGTTTGTGAACTTGGGAGTACGGTTGCTTTGAGGTGCGAAGTACGGGGCCTCCGCATGGAAGGGGGCCCCTCACTTCTCTGGTACAGACGGGAGACCTTGCTCAATGATGATACTACTCGAGGAGGTATTAGGTATGAAAAATTCTAATTACATTTTGTTATTCTATTCTTAAATAATGCATATTTTTATGGAATCTAGAAAAATAATGGACGCTGATTAGCAATACAATGTCAAGTCACACGGATTTCAGTTTTAGAAAATGGCGCCTAAAGATATCAAACCTATTCTTATATAATATATCTTATATAAAGTTTGAAGATGTATATATTTATCTTTTCTCTTTAATTGATGAATAAGGTTTTATGTAATAATATTTTTTGAAATATATGAGATTATTGCTTTTTGCACACACTTCAATATTCGAAATATTAACTTGAGAAACTTTTTTCCATACCTATTTAGTTTAGATGACTTGAATTTTTTTTAATAAAGTTAAATACATTACACATTATGAGATATGTCAATAATTTCTTAGAATTTGTGGATTAACACATTATTGCTTATCAACACAGCAAAGAAATCTTGCAAAGATTATTAGATCTTATTGCTGACTTTAAAATAATACGCATAAATACGAGTCTATAAAATATAGCCTGTGATGAATTACAATAATTTTTAAAATAGCTCCAGTGGTTCCTGAACTTATTTCACAGATACAATATTCGATCTTTACATACATATATTCGCAGCGTCAGAACGGAGTTCGGCGCGAACGGCGCTAACTCAGTGCTGCGCGTGGCGCGCGTGCGCAGCGACGACGCAGGGCGCTACGCGTGCAGCGTGGCGCGCGCGCCGCCGCCGGCGCCGACTCCCGCGCACGTCTACTTGCACGTCATTAAGGGTATGTTGACTGGTATTTTCGATAGACTTTTTAGATAATGGAAATTGACTATAAAGTCTTTATATGAAATATACGTAAATTTGTAATACATACATATTTATTCTAGTTCTCTTGATTTTCAAATGAAACCGATTTTGAAGAACGGATGGGTCTAACGGAAGAGTATACCATTTTAAACAGAAAATAATTAAAACTCACTCTCTTCTGAGTCCTCCTTTTTTGGAATTTGGTTAAAATGGAAGAAGTTCATAATTCGTTGGATTTTTCTATGTATGTTCACGGATTAGTCGAAAATTGTTAGGCCGATTTAATTAATTATTTTTTGTTTGAAGGGGTAATAATTAATAGTCTTAAATTGGTATCATAGATTTTTGATCAAGACCAGTTCAATAGTTTTATTTTAAAATCAGAAAATGATTTAAGTAAACGAAATTATGTATTTTGATTTGAAGTTGGAACCCTTTTTCGAAAAGATCTTGTTTGTTTTGAACTCTTGATTGTTTTGACGAAGCATACATTTTGTGGAGTTTTTGTTTTGTGGAATGTGGTAATATTGTATGTAATTACTAGCGATCCACCCCGGCTTCGCACGGGTGCAATATAGTTTTTTACAATATCACTCTACAACAAAAGGGGGCTGACTTCTAAAGACATATGGATGCTGATAAGCAATAATGTGTCAACCCACAAAAAGTTGAATTCGGAGATATTGATGCATTTTGATACTGCATCACCTATTTAACATTATTAAAAAAAAATAAGTCATATAACCTAAATAAGTACGGAAAACAGTTTCTTAATTAATTGGTTCGAATTTCAAGTGCGTTCCTTTTTTTGCAATTTATACAATAACCTCAAATATTTATATAGCTTTTATTAGATAATATATTAAATGTATCAGTCTGATTTAAATTCATTATACCTTATACCTATCAAAAAATAAAAGAAAAGATGGATATATACTTCTTCTAACATATTTATTAAGAATAGGTTTGACATCTTTAGACATCCATATTATTAGACCTCTACAAATTCAAATGCCAACACTCGTTTTATCACCTTAGAGGTCGAGCTTCATAAAATCCGTTTCTTATCATATAATTCTTAGCGGATATCTACACCTTATAAGGAACCTACATGCCAAATTTTAAGTTTATAGGCTAAGCTTTAGCTTTTAAGTATAGGTTGTTTCTGACATTTCGTGATTAATCAGTAAGTGGTATTTCGCTTACATATATAGATTTCATGATTTAAATACCAGTTATATCAATGAGACCAGCGCTTAACTGGGTCGATATATATTTGATTAAACGAGCTTACGAGATGAAAATATTCCACTTAAACATCAAACTAAAATTAGCGGCCACTGATCGCAATGACACTAATTGAACTTAAAAAGGGTCGAAACACATCTGTTATTTTAGGCAACAGTCGAAAATAACGTAAAAGTTCGTACGTGTTCCCTTTCAAAATAATTAATGTTTAATTAAAAACGGAATAGTCGAAAGGATGGAAAAGTTAATGTACCTATTTTCGCTATCTATTTACAATTTTTTTTTATATTTCGATGTGACAAACGCAGATAATTATATTGTGTACTAGCATCTCGTTCGCGACTTCGTCCGCTTTATATTCAGATCGCGCTACCGTTTATACCACATTCCCTCAGGTGCATTTTTTCGGAATTAAAAGTAGCCTATGTCCTTTTAAGGGATTTAAGCTACTTCCAATTTTTGGGTTAATTCGTTACAAACCTACATTTATAATTCAAATAAAACCTTTCTAATTTGCAATATTAATATATTTATAGTCAGGGAGTTAAATTCCATTTATCGTGTACTAGCAATTAACCGCAGAATTAATATTGTACAAATATAAAAGCTGTATCTATACTGTAGTGTCCGTAATCGTGAGTAGACGGTAAAACCCGATAGTTGGAATTAACCCCCCTACTAAAATTTAAGTCAAAAATTGGTTCTTACCATCATTCCCATTACATTTATACTAATATTATAAATTTACAAACTAATTTTTAGTTTGTAAGTTTATATGTTGGGAGTAATTTTTGAAAGTCTTAGTTGCATGTGTTTAATTTGATATCACTTTTTATAAATATCGAAATTATTGTAGTTAAATAATGCAAATATATATATATATATATATATATATATATATATATATATATATATATATTTATATATATATATAAATGCTGATGCTGTATTCATGCCATTTATTATAATTACTTTCAAATAAAAACTGCCTTGTTAAGGTGCAAAGCATGAAACGAAAAACCTAATAACACTATTATTTCGTTTTAAATTAATTTATTTTCTTGTACTCGTTAAAAGCTGCCTGTCCTAGCTGAATGATTCGGTCAGCTAATTTTTTGTGTGTCTTTGATATATATGTATCTCTACAATTAGCTTAGCGTATTTAAAATTATTTATTTTAATCTTACAAGACGAAGTTTATTAAGCGCCCTTCAATTTGCACCTCTCTACTTACCAGAATCATCTCTTCATTAAAATCGTCTATAATTATTAACACTCTTACACAATTAAACTAATTGCCGGATACGATAACCTCAAAAATATATATAATTTATCAAAACTCTAAAGTAAGAATTACATATATAAGTTTTGCTCTCAGACTTACGTAAAGATTTACATAAGTTGTTGATCGTTGCTTTACTCGTGAATATTTTACTGACACGCCTTATTCTGGACATACACAGCTTTCGTAACTACTTTTGACGTATGTACGTCGATGTGTTTAATGTCAATCACGAAAGTCAAACTTCCAAATGTAATTCTCGCTTAGGTAATTTATGGTCTATGTTTTATTTTCTTTATAAATATTATTTTCAAGACTATCTTGATCGCTAGTACAAATAAAAGCGCTTGGTTCGTCTCAATAAAATTTTAATTTTACATAACAAATAATGGATGGATTACATGGAATTATATTCACGCATCAGCGTGTTTCGAAAATATGTAATAATCGCCTAAAGTTAGTAGGAAAAATCACAGGTAGATTCCCACCAGGAAGATTAGGAACCGTCCATAAGTCATATACAATACTCAAACCTAGCAGTCGGAACATAGTATCAATATCAATACAAATTCAAACACAGCATACAACAGTAGTAAGGAATTATCGAATTCGCAAATCGATGTCAATAAACCGATGTGAGCAAGACACGTATGCCGATATGGAGATATTGGATACGAATATGATCGTTTTGGAATTTATTATGCAACGTAATACCTCTTTGTACATCCCTTACTGTTTCTACCTCAATAAATCGTTATGGAATTGACTATAACCTTACTACGAATCAGAGATATGGTTTATGACTTCTAGAATCTTCTTTTATTGCATATTCGATGCTACATATGGACGCTGATAAGCAATACTATATTACACGGACTTCTTTTAAGAAAATGGCGTCTAAAGATGTCAAACCTATTCTTAATAAATTAGACTGAAGTTGTATATTTCTTTTTTTTGTTTTTTCTATTCTGATAAAGGTTTAATGAAATAAAAGCAGACTGGTATAATGACAAATTTTATCTAATAATAAGGTTGTCAAATATATGAGATGATTGTAAATTGCAAAATATGGAACACACTTCAATTTTCGAAACATTGAATTAAAAACTTTTTTCCATTAATATTATAGTTTAGATGACTTGAAAAATGTTTTACGCATTATCAGAGTACATCAATATTTCCGAATTTGACTTTTTATGGGTTGACACATTATTGCTAATTAGCGTCCATATTTGACGAATACGCAATTGGAGTATTAGTAGTAGTAGTAAAATATATATAATATTACTTCTCGTCTTGCCTCCACTGGTAACAAAAGAGCTGACGCATTTTCCACCCAGTGAATCGGAATTGCGATTCAAAGAAGACACGCTGCTAGTATTCTTGCCACCAATTAGCGCGGACATGATGTGTACAGTAATTGTTAGGATTTATTATTATTTAAATTTCACATTATTGCATATATTGTATCCGGTTGAAAGTGACTTTCTAAAATCAATATTTGTTATTTTATATCATCGAAATTATGTATAATATGTATGAACAGAAATACGTACTGAAGTCGGCCGAATGTGTATTTACTTTTTCATTTTATGTTTATGTTACCAAATATCTTCAATAGAGATCTGATATTATGATATTAGTGTTTTTTATTTGATTGGTTTCAACCCAAGGGAATCAGATAAAAAACGGAACTCCGAAATCAATGACGGCATATCGCTTTCGATTCGTACCAAAGATAAAGCTCCCATAATGAAGATGATGATTAAATTAAAGTTGGTTTATCAAAAGATAAGAGTAAAAAAAAAATATTTTGTCAATGTATTTTTTAGGATTCGCTTCAACGAATACTTATAAACTTTCTTTTCCAGAACTCTGAAAAGAAAGTTCGAAATCAAATATCATGAATATCAAGTAATTTTACTTGAATAAATTTCGATCGTTAATTCGAGTTCTCACTTTCAAATTAATGTTACTTATCTATCTTAAACTTACTAAAATAAATTGGTCCTTCGAGCCGGATGATGACCGATTCGTTAAATTAATTTCAACGTTTATTTGTATTATTACAGGGGAGAGTCTTGCTGAGCTCCACCAAGGACAAGAAATGAGGACGGTACCTTTAGGTCTTATATTAACGCTGGCGACACTGCTGGTTTTAAAAACATATAATATTGTATAGCAATAAATTGTTCATATTTGATTATACTGGTTGTTTTATTTGATATCATGTAAAATGTACATAAAAAAATCTGAGTAGTATATTCTTCAGAACATCAGTCATAGACGTATATAAAGCGAGCGGGTTAAGGGGTTCGAACCCCCTCCCACTTTGTATACGACTAACTTGCACTTAATACATTGAACTAATGGTAAGTGTTTATTTTAAATAACTGTGATTAGTATGTTTTAGACTTAGAAGCCCCCCTCCACCTCCTTTTTAGACCCCTCCCATATGAAAGCTATAGCTACGCCCGTGACGTCAGTGATACAAATGTACAATAAAATAATAGATGCAGGATTTCCTTTAAGCTTAATAATCAAAAGTATAATATATATATAATTTTATATTTTAACTAAAACTAGTCGTTACGCTGTTTGGAAACGTTTTCTAGAAGCTGCAAAATTAGCCAGCTAATTTAAACCAATCAAAACGTTGATCATTAATAATTGGAGGAAAATTTTAAGGAAATCCACACTAGAATTATGTTCGATTTTAGAATAATACGAACCTCGGCGATTTGCATATTTATAAGGCGATCCAAACCGGGAAAATTATACGCTTTTATCGACTCAATCCAACCGAGATGGATTTCAATTCTATTTCAACTCAGGTGTTCGCTTCTTATGGTAATTAAATACGATCTTGGTGAACTGTTACGGCACGATATAATTGACTTAAGGCGATGAAAATCCAATTCAAAGACGGTTAATACACCTTTCCAGTGAAATTAATGTTTTTTATAACGTATCAAATTCAAAATATACATAATTCAAGTAGGATTTTGCAAGCACTTTTGAATCTTCAAAACAAACAAAAATATATAAATTAATGAAAATCTACCATCGTTTCGGAAAGTAGATGCCACCGAGAAGAATCTACAAGAAAGTCTTTTAAAATTTTTGTAAATACAATAATTTATATATTAAAAATATGTATATTAAACATCCTGTATGAAATCCAGCTACACTAAATCCTCGCATCAGTATCATCTGTATATAGGTTTGATTCGCAGATAAAACAAATAAATAAACCGTTTAACCTTCGTTATATTTTTTTAATGTTCTTTAACTGAAGACATTAATACAAATATTTTCTTTACTTTTGCTTATACCATACGAAATATTCCAACATAAAAGACGTTCTTTTATCGTAAAATACCTAAGTGTATATCAGAAAAACCTAGATAAATAACAGACCAAGTAGCACTGAATATCCCATAGTCCAAAGTAAAGAAAAATATGCCTCTATCATGTCTCCGCTGGAAATATTTTGGGCCTTACCGAAAATCTTTCAGACAGCGTAAGAATTCATCATCCTTGTACTATTTTATTTCTTGTATAATCTTTAAGGGATAGATTTATTTGGCAAGATTGATTTATAAAGTAAATAATTTAAAAAAAAAAATATATTTTTTTAATTAGTAATTAAAAAAAAAACTGATTTAGATAGAGAAGACTTAAAAAATCTTGATATCTAAATAACTACATACAATACAAGTCCTATCAGAAAACACTTGTAACCTTGCTGAAGTGCACTGACTGCACTCGTATATAGTCTGGCTCGTTCGGGGCAGTCCTACACTCTCGCAGAAAATCAGCGTAAAGTAGGTAATACTGCGTTTCGGACGGTGAGTAAGAGAGCTAGAAGACTGACTCCCCCATCTCTTCTACCTTACTAGCCTTATATCCCTCCATTCCCTTAATATTTATTGAGCCAGCAGCCCATATCGGGCTCCTCTTGTGCTGCAAATGTTCCTGGGTGTTGGTGATCACTTTACATCAGGTAATATGGATTTCCGTCTATTCACTATTTTCATTAATCATCTAAAATTGAAAAAAAAACCTGACATATTAAGACCATTCAATGAGCCCAAACACGATTCTTCTGCTGTGAATTGGTGAGGAGTTGCGTATCCTGCTTACTCCAGATCCTGCTGCAACATCAGGTCAAGGGTGCGTAACTGTGTTATTGTAGTAACAGTGTAGTAAATTTTGATTCGAACAGACCAATAGAAGTCCCTGAGATCGTTTCAAAAACCACAAAAGAACTGATAACCTTTAAATATCTGACCAAATTTTCAGAAATTATAACTAACAATGGTCCTGATTACATCAGCTTCCAAACAAAAAAACAAAATCGGTCTATTCATTAAGGAGCTACAACGCCAAAGATATACGAGTACTTATTAGACATTTTTTTTTTGGTCGGGGGTTAAAAGCATTACAAGACTTTATGTATTTGCACTTGAAAGTATACAAGTCTGTCCAAGACTTTTCATTCCACGATGTACCATATCTTCTTCAAAAATATACGTCTCAAAAGTATATAATAAAAGTCATGTTATTCAACATTCAATACGGAACGTGGGCACGCTTATCCCTTGGAGAAAAACGTGATATCATGACAGTATTTACGTACGGACCTAAGCAAATATTAGCGTAACATATCCGGCTAACAGCGTTACACCCGAATCGTTTATCCGTACCGGTTAACCCGATTTTAATTGGTCGCATATAAAACGTTATTAATTAAATTTGTATAATAGCTTTCGTGTTTGAGAGTCAATTACGTGTTTTTGTTAATAACTAATAGGTTATATCAAAATTGTGGTTAATTTATCTTGACCGCGTTTTCACATTATTATATTTTAGTGTAATTAAGGTTCTATTAAAATGGAATTACTGTTTGTATAATTGTATACAAATTGTCAAATTATGTATAGTTCGTAAATCTCTTGTGTTTTGGAATGGAATGTTAATAATAAATATTATTATTTTGCTTGTAACTTTGCATTGTAATTCATAAATGGTTCGAAGAAAAATATGAATAAAGTAAAAATTATACTTGTAATTTTTACTCTCGAGAGCTATATAAACAACTGTGTAACCTAATAATGGATATATTATATAACTATAATAAGAAATATAACTATAGTAAGTAGTTACGAAAGCTTTGAATATTAAAGTTAAGGCAGTAACATTCAATTCTTTCAGGTGTCAAAAGACTGAATTTTTTTTAAAGTCCGAACATAAAGCTTATAAATGTAATTCTCACCTACAACTTAAGATTGGTGCTGCAATGATCCGGATTACACTTCTGTATAATTGGAGGAAAATCCAGTGCCGTTGAGACCTAGATATTGCACGGAATTGTCGATTATTGTAGGGAATATACAAATAAATACAGCAAATTTTCATTGGTGGAGATCTCAACGTCAATTTTTGATATACGGACTGTCTGAGACTTCTTTAATTTATATACATATATAGGTATATAAAAATTAGCAGGCAGATGAGCAGGTGAGACATGTGATTGGTTGAGTGCGCCGGAGCGGCACGGTCGAATGCATCTAAGCGATCTCGTGACGCTCCAAGAGAGGCGTGGTAAGGATGTTGATTTTTAGTGGGTATTCCGGTTTAACTTCTAAGTCCGGGAGTCCCACATACCCGCCTGAAGCTATGTCTCTTGCGTAAATGCATTTCCCAACAATAAAAAAAAAAGGTGAGACATGTGATGTTAAGTGACCCCCACCCATGGACATTTGATGTACTTTAAATGCGTTGCTAGCTTAAAAAGAAATAGCGAATGAATAGGAATAAGAAGTAAGGAAAGGAATAAGGAGAGGGTTAGGCTTCCGGCTCTTTCACTCACCGTACGAAAGGCAACTATATTGGCTATTTCACGCCGATCTTCTTTCTGTAAGAGTGGGGTACAGCCCTGGTCGAGCCAGCCCATATACGAGCTCCAATCTGTAAGGTTACAGTTAAAATCTACCTCAATAGATTATACAAGATCCTGCGTTTTAAAAACAAGCTAACTTCTTAAGCCAAACATTATTCTTCTATCTAAGAATCTTTAGTCATTGATAATAAAGTTACGAAAAAAAAATTCAAACGAAAACTCTATAATGACCACTAATAATTAATAATTGTTAATGAGTCAGTTTTTTTATAAATGCTTTTTTTTTTAATTCTAAATTATTCGAGCAAAGAGCTATATTTTACCTCTGCAGATTGGAAAAGCACTAGAATTCATTTCATTCGCCCCGTCGATTTCTCATTTATAATTTTATTTATTACCATAGCGGGGTCTAAATTGTATTCGTACATTCGTGTCACATAATCAGATCTGTCAATCAAGCTGAATTGCTATTTATTTTGCCCAATAGAAAAATACTATTGGGAAAAAAAGAAAATATTTTTTTTCCGATATATTTTGTTTTGATAAATAAGGATTAAAATAATGAATAAAAAACGTCCAATTAATTAAACTTATATTTAAATTAAAGCCTGTTTAACTTAATTGTAAAGTAAATATGTAATCATAAATATGAGGGACGCGTGTTATGTGTTATGTGATATTATTTATAATCTGGTATTAAAATTAAGTTTTAATTGTAAAAAGTAAAGTAACAGCCTGTAAATATCCCACGGCTGGACAA
This sequence comes from Hypolimnas misippus, assembly GCA_037950945.1. Taxonomy (NCBI): domain Eukaryota; kingdom Metazoa; phylum Arthropoda; class Insecta; order Lepidoptera; family Nymphalidae; genus Hypolimnas; species Hypolimnas misippus. Next base: position 12,383,762 of record JBBEEQ010000024.1, on the reverse strand, counting down.
AGGCCTCCTCTATTATTATGGAGAAGGTTTTAGAGCCTAGTGGTTAGAATGCTTCGACCTTATTCGAGGATCTTTTCAAACTCTAGCATAATAATTTTTATAGTGCTGAATTTATGTTTAAATTCATCTCGTACTCGGCGGTGAAGGAAAACATCGTGAGGAAACCTGCATGTGCCAGAAGAACATTCTGACACATGTATATCCGCAAACCCGCAGTGGAGCAGCGTAATGGATTAAGCACTAAAAAAAAAACTTGATCAATTAATTATGTTGTATTAAAAATTACATTTTTTAATACATTTTTTTAGTTTTATGCCTGAAACTTTTGAGAGATGTTTATACTCTCATGAGTAAAGTCACCTTCCACTTGATTATAAAATACATGTGTATATGATTTAATGATAAGTAGTTTTTTTTTCAATGAAAATTTCGAAGACTTTTAATTAAAGTATAATATTAGGAGATACGTTTCCTGAAAACAAACATTCAAGTTTTAAATACATATCATTTGCGGCATTACAGTTTTGACAGCGACAACCCTATTCCCCAAAACACGCAAAATAATGATTCTAAATAAAATAGTTCTGATAGATTAAATTTTATTATTTCTCCAAGTTAATATTAACACATGGTAATAAAATAGATACTTAAAACTAGATATGTGTTAATTAAGTTAGATTAAATCAAATTACTCAACCAAATTTTGATAAAAATTGTATGGGACCAAACTGAAAATATACACATTCAAACAAAACAGAATGTTCCAAATTCGTTATGAAATGACGAACTGAGACAACAAAAATTCAAAACATGCACAACACATTGAGAACCGCCTTGTTTTTGAAGTCGGTTGAAAAATAAGCAAAATACCTTAATAAAATATTGTTCAACTTCGAACCAGATTGTTACCGTATAAAAAACGCATAAAAAACCCTAGAAGTTGAACGTGCCGTAGAGAGCTAATCTAACTTTTGTTTGCGAAGCGACATCCGAGCCGCGGCTTTTATACAACACGAACGAATTCAATTAAACAACGAGTGAATTTTGCAATTCAATTGTTTCCATGTTGTGTTTAGAGAAAAGTGCTCTTAAATAATGTATGATGCAGCAAAGACTAGTATACATTACGATTTCAAACTTAAACTGTTGAGTAAGGTGAAGTAATTCCGTAAACTCTCCCTTCGGCCGACTGACCGTCGACGTCACGATAGCCTGCGTAAGCGATCCTGTAGCCCTCATCGAAAACGATTAGGATACCCCTTGCTTTTAGTGGGTGGCGCACTATGTTACGACCGGATCCCCACATACCCGCCTGAACCTCTAGGTGGGATGCATAAATACATTTCCCAGCGAAAAAAATGGGTAAGTGATCTGTCACTTAAGGTAAAACGGTTCAAAAAGTGACATTTTAGGTTATCGTATCGTTACTCCCTTTACATGTTTTGACGAATAATTTGCTAGTAGATTCTAACTCACTTCCACGACTCTGCTCCTCTATGGTAACAGAATGAACATTTAAAAATTTAAAGTCAAAATGGTGACACATAGGCATTTTTTATATGTATATTATGTACTGAATTATACTAAAAATCACGTTTAAGCAAGCTTGAACATACGCTGCAGCATCACTTACAATCGGCAAGATATCTAATTTTTTTTCTTTGCACATTCTCCCTTAATCAAGGTTGTCTGATTGAAATCGCTACTTAGCGATAAGTCCGCCTATTTGTACATTAAATGTTAAGTGTTAAGTTACTTGTTAAATTTCTCTCTCTCTCTCTCTCTCTCTCTCTTCTCACCAATTTTCAGTAGAAGTATCGTGTTGCGGCTCATTGTTATGGTCTCAATAAATATGTCGTCGGGTTTTTTTTTTTTCATTTTCGATTTTACTTTGTTTTGTTATTGCTATGTATTTTATAAAATTCGTGTTTTAAATATACATTCGCATATATTATTTATTAACAGAATAGTAATAAACAAACGACCGCCATTAAAACTAGTACTTACTTAATAATGTAAGTAGTAGGTAGTAGTCGTAGTAAGGCAAGCGGTTCGTTTAATTTACCAATAAGGTAATTAAGCGACCCACTTACCAAAAAGCTCTAAAATAAAAATGTAGATCCGATCACTACCAAACTTCACAAGCACACTAGGCTAATCTGAAGATTACCTAAAAATATGTTTTAGCTGTTTTGGAGTATAGTAAAACATACATCATTTTCGTATTTTTGGTTAATATAATAATATATTGTTATAAAATTCCTGTTAATTAACGTTTAATTTTAAAATAGCTTACTGTAGCATCGCGACAAAGTATTTAGTTTCCAATTTATTGTATAAATAAACAGTAAATTAATTAACGACAGGCGATCCCGCAAGCCGATACCACGCACGCACTCTAACGCGTTTTAACAAATTATGATATTCAAATTATGATACTAACAATAGTTAGTAGGGCCTAGACTATATAGTCTAGATATATATATTTCTTATGATGACCATCTGATGTAAAATTGTCACCAGGGCTGGCCCTAACAATCTCAGCGTCCTGGGCAAGTGATTCCATCGGCGCCCTTTTAATCGACTTCCACAAAGAAGGAGTTCTCAATTTGTTGTATATTTTCTAAGGTATGTTCACTGATTACTCTAGCTAAGTAATTATTTATTATTATATTTATTTGTTTATAAGTTGTAATATTATTATTTAAAATAAAATAAATTAGTGAATTTAAGTCGACCCGTCCGGCGCCCCGTAAGCCTTGGCGCTCTGGGCCGCCGCCGTAGTTGTTCCACCCTTGAGCCGGCTGTGGTGGTCACTGCCGTCTGTTGACAATTGCAGCACCAACTCACTATCGCTTGTATATAGGCTGGCTCGATCGGAACAGTATCTCACTGTAACAGGATATCCGCATGAAGTAGCTTCTATAGTCAGGTGCAGGTCCAGAAAGAAGATAACAGTGACCTTGACTCATAATCGAATCAAAACTCGGCGTAGTATCTACTAACTACGTGTATTGGTAATTATTTTTTCTTAAATTAATTTTCTGAAACATTACCTATCTAATATATATATCTAAATCCTAGAAAAATTGCCCCCCCACCCCCCTGAACAAAATCCTGGATCCACGCCTGAATATAGCAACGGGAACTACTTTTATTCGTGAAGTAATATCGCCGAAAGCCTAATTCGTTCTCCCAATCTTTTCCCTACTTCTTATTTTCTTATCATCTTTTCCTTGTCCTAACATCTCTTATTCATTCTCCTTCTCTGGTGCTGCAATGGGCGATGATAATCTCTTAACATCTGGTGACATGCACCGTTTACCAGCTATTTTTACATAAAAAAAATTGAAATAAATATAATATATGAACAAAATGAAAGTCATAGCATTAACTCAAGCGGTTCTTTAAAAACTGTCACGTCTAATCCGCTCGTGTGTGTTCCAATTAAAAACTTTTGATGAGAATCGAAACTTACGTGACGGAACTTCGATTTCTCTTTGTTAACAAACCCTCGAGGAATTAACACGTATAGTGTAATGATTGCGCTGTTGTTATTTAATAATATACTCTATTACACGTGTGTAAGAACGAATATAGACTGAATTATTGCACAATAAATCAGCTTTTTAATCCGCGGGAATCAATGACGTCCTTTTTTTCATTTAGGTGATAATTATACTACATACTCCCCAATTCTTTTGTTACGGGAATAAAATTTAGATATATACCGTCCGCCTAAGACGAGATTTACACGTATAATTTTTGCTGTCAGTCTTTCATAAAGATTTACATAATTCGTTTGTCATAGTCTTTACGCCTGAAACAATTTACCGTCTGTGCCTTATTTTTTTACACTCACAGCTATCATAACTACTTACGACGTATCTGTTACTAAGTTACAGAGTGATTTTATATCAATTACGAAAATAATACTTACATGTGTAATTCTCGCCTAAATAGAGAGTCAAATTGTTAACAAAAACTTTGTATACGAAGAAAATACTTCAGCAAGTAACTCGAATATTACAAATTATATCGAATAAAAGCTGCTTTTCATTCGAATTTGTCCTTCAATTTTGAATTCAAATGACGACGAAACGTCTTAACTAGACGTTAATTAATTAATTAATTTTATTTAATTGTATTGTAAGGTAATTCATTAAATAAAAGCGATGTTCCATTTGAAGCGGACGACGAAATTAAAAATTAGGTTTTGAAATTCGTTTGTATTTACTGACCAATATTTCAAGGTTCCGTTCCCGAATGGTGCCACTTTTAGTGATATCAATTTTAGACTATTCCACGTGTTAGGATCAATTTATTTATTATTATTCCATATTTATTATATCGTTATACATTTAAATAGGATTTATGAAATGTTTAATTAATTTCGTTGTATAACTGGCCGCAATTGCTTTTTCTTCTTCCCTCAAATTTAGAACGTGAAAAAGATGTATTGATTTTTGTGTTGCGTAATATGTATTATTGTTGAATAAATCAGCCAAGTGCGTGTCGGGCCACGCACAATGTAGGGTTCCGTAGTTGTCAGAATTGTCAAGATCGGTCAAGCAATCTTCGAGTACCTATTTTCGTAAAAAAGTTTACGACGAACTGGGAATTTCCTTTTTTAAGTCAGTTTATACAATATACGTACTTACAATTTTAAACCTCTTATTATTATAAAATTATTTTTAATTTCTCTTTATATTTCGAGACTAAAATATTTTTAATGTAAAATGAATGTTTGAATGTGAATTATACTAACGATTTTGAACTTTATATGTTCGTCGATTATTTATTATTCTAACACTTGTAAAATATACTTACCGCCGATTATTTTTCCTTCCTGATTAGCGCCTATGAAATCTATGGAGATTTGGTTGAAAACTTCATAAGCGCGATTCAGAATCACTCGCGACGTGTTTTATTGAGACATTGCTTTATACCTTATTTTATATTTTATTTTAATTTAAACTTATTAAATATTTATTTATTTATTCATTTAAATTCATATATTAATTTAAAATTATTAATCTTTACATAATGTGATACTTTAAAAAGTGAAATATTTATTTTTACATAGATCATCTATATCTCTATAACCATAAGAACCCACATGGCCGTGATAATTTTCCTTTTAAATTCATTATATGTACCACTATCGTGAATATTTTCAGATTTTTAGCCGCAGGAGTTTAGTGGGTAGAGGGGGGGGGGACTCTTGACTCTAAGAAAAATTGACACTTCAAAGCTTAATATTTCGGAAACAGTTCGTCGTTCGGAAAAATGGTTTTCCCACACCTATAACATTTTTAAAAGACCTATTTAACAATACCCCACAACATGGGATAAATGAGAAAAAAAATTTTTGGTCTCTCTTAACACATAGGGAAGACACCCTGAAAAAAAAATATTTTTAAGATTTTATTGTACGACTTTCTCGGCGTAATTCATATGTATACTCATATCGAATTACAGCTTTCTGGTATTAAGGATTTCGGAGCAAAGCCGCGGACAGACAGACAGACAGACAGACGGACATGGCGAAACTATAAGGGTTCCGTTTTTTACCACGGAACCCTAAAAATGAGCTATTTATATAAAGTTTTCTGTTTATTTAATATTTAATTAAAAATGCTTAATCTCTAATGAGCTAACGAACACCACGTAATATTAAGGCTGTCGACCATAGACATCTGCAACATTAGGGTAGTTGCGGGTGCGTTGCTGGCCTTTGAGAAAAAGGTGTTTTATACACTCGAAGCTTGAAAACAGACTTTATCAAAACTTTAAAATTTTAAAGAAAAGTCTAAAAAAAATAGGTAAAAGATCGAGGACGTTCGTCAAATATTTACCTGTGTCCATTCCATTAAAACGATTTTTTTTTTTAAATATATCGAGTAATCATTACATTTAGTTATAAAATAGACAAACTTTAAGTGAATATCAGAACATTAAAATGGACCGAATATAAGTTTAAATATTATATAACACAAACCGATATAACAGATTATAAATCGAAGCATTAAAAGGAGAACAATATTAATCATGTTTCAACTTCTCTGCAGACTATGATACTTACCATCATACCTAAATTATGGAGCCAGAATATTATAGCAGAAGAATTTGGAACATCTAGGCATCAAAGAAAAAGACAAAACCAATCAATCTGTGTGCGTTATGTAATACAGTTCATTCACATGCATAGGTTAGGTAGGGACGATGGCCACCTATGAAGTTTGATGGTAGCTTCGACAGACATCAATAGCAATATTCGTCAAAAATAATATTAGAATTTGTTATCAACTGCTAGACATATATTTCGGTAGCAGCTCCCCACCAAACACCCTTAAACTGTCATAAACTCGGGCTCTTTGGCCAATACTTTTTATTTCAAAGGATAAAAAGTACCACGAACTCGTCAGAACAGGCCTTTATGGTATCGCTCCACTAATATGTGTCTAGCCTGATGTTAACGTTTCATAATAAAAGTATTTAATAAATGTTTTTTTCAAATTAAACAAAACAAACACTTTGGCTCTATATATTTTACACGTGGGAAGGTAATTTCAGAGAACGCTTTTCGACAATTTTATAAGAGACTGTATTTTCCTTACCGCGCTAGAGTTCAGTGACCTGACCTTGAAGTTGTTTATTTATTATTCGCTGTAGATAATTCTAGAATGCCATACGAGGAAAAAACGTGAATTTTTCATATAACTTATATAAGTGTTCTTATAGCTTCGATTTTACGAGTGTTTTGTCGATTATTTTTTGTACGTTAATGATAACACGTAAAAATATGTACCGCCAAGTGAACAGCATAAATAAACATACTTTTTAAATACTTAAAATTCCTTTTTTTTTATAAAAATTAATAAATACCATCGCAATACTAAATTGTACATAGCCTTTTAGTGATTACGTTTATTTAATTGTTTTTAATGTATTTACCAACACTTTAATTGTTACATAAATTTTAAATGTATAAACATTTTAACATTAGTATTAAATTAAATAATAAGTATAAGTTACCGTACGTTATGTTGCTGATTATAAAATTGCACTTATATATCAGACGCTAAGTGGGTAAATAAGTCTCTTACAAATAAATCACTTTTAGATACCGCATGTGTAGTGTTGAAGTAACCGAAATCAAAATCTTCGTAAAATGATTTACCTCAGGGAATTAAAATTGAGTTTATATAATTCTGTAGTCCTAAAGTATGATATTAAAAAAAATAAATAGACGATGATAACCACAACTATTTCAAGCTACACGGATTTCATTTCGAGAAAATGGCATCTAAAGATGTCAAATCTATTCTTAAAAATTTTGTTTAAAAATGTATATAGTCACCTTTTCTTTTAAATTTTGATAAAAGGTATATTGAAATAATATCATACTGATATAATTAAAAGTTTTATCTAATAATAAGTTTTTTTAATATATTACATTATTGCATATTGCAAAAATTGAGCACACTTCAATATTCGAAACATTAAATTAAACAACTTTTTCAGTACTTATTTAGTTTAGGTCAAAATCAAAAAATCAAAATATTTTTATTCAAAATAGGAATTTACATTCTCTTTTTGAACGTCAAGAAAATGAATCTACCACGGTTTCGAAAAAGTATAACCTCAGGCCTGAGAAGAAACCGCGAAAGAAACTCAGCGGGACTTTTTTTTTTTGTTAGTTTTTTTTTTTTAATAACGTCAAGATTGGTTACAATACGTTAAATATTTTGAGAGAACTTGGAAGCGATCGCATTATTCCCAAGGTGTGTCATCATCTATGAAATATTTAATATTATAGTAACCTCTAACACACAAACGTTTCTTTACAATTTTTTTGAACTTTGCTATAGAAGCATTTTGAACGTTTGTTGGTGACTTAATTTTTTTATTAATCATATCATCATCATCATCATCATAATCATATTAAATACGTGACGAATTATTAGAATACATCAATATCTCCGAATTTGAATTAACTATTCTATAAACATTATGTGATATTAGTCTAAATAAATGGCTGGAGTCCCAAGTGTAAACTTTTTTGCTCTTTGTGCCCAAAAATTTGATTTTTTGAATTTAGTCACTTTAGTATTAGCGTACAATAAGTGCGTCTTATTTGTCAAACTTATAAGAAATAAAAAAGAATATAATAACTATATTATTAGTAATACCTTTTTATTGCCCGACGTTACGACGAAGTTGCATTCATTATGGTCTGACCAAGTAATAAAAAGATATTACTACCATTAGTTATCGCGATAAGACGCGTTATATTAAATACGAATAGCATAAATCGCGAAAGTTTAAAATATATATTATAATAAATATGTCAAACAAGAGTAACACACCTTAAAATGACTAATATTTATTCGTAGAGGTGACACTCTGTGACAAACGCAGTGTACATTTACGTTGGTTGTCAACTACAAACCAATATAAATTGAAACTTATTCAAATAAGTTAACATTTTCATTATAATGCTTAAGCAATATTTGTAGACTTCAGCAGTACTTTGTATATAAATATAGGACTACTTTCGTGAAGTGAAGGTTGGTTACCTTCATAAGTACTTGACATGAAAAGGGGATGAGTCAAATATCTTTCCGTAAAGGCGACCATTCACGTTACGTGCAAATAGTCTATAGGCTATGTTTTTTTAAAATCTGGGTTCCGCAAAACGAATCAAACGAACATTGAATACATTATATCTACAATTTTACTTCTAGCTATATCATGGTTTTGTTAGATTTTTCGTTATATACCTCAGTTTTCTATAGTGACGTTTATATAAATCGTAGCTTGATATTTAACTTCCTGAATATAAAATAAATCTAACGCAATTATATACTTTTTAAAAGTATTAATTAGGAGATAATTCGTTCAAACTTCAATTTCTTAATATTTGTTAACATACTATATACATAAGTATATAGGTACACTTGTTGTGTTCTGAATATTTGCTCTTTGGTGTTACAAGCTGATGCCATTGCTTCACTGCACCCGCTTAGACTTAATGACAATAATATTTTCAAGACAGAAAATTTGCTTGATGTTTTGTGCTCCGTTCTATGTTTGATAATGTACTTTTTGAATGTTTCGTCAAGGTCATCTAGTACAGTCAAATTGTCGCATATTGGTGTGACTGTCTTAGCGTGAATGGCCGTTTTAACATCGATCATCAAATTGAACTTCGGGTAGAAACTTCAGCAATCTCTCTATATATGTGGGTAAGTAATAAATAGTAGAACTTTTCGATATAGGACCTATTTTATGAAATTATAGTGTTTTACTGAACGAACTATATTTAAATGTAATGTCTTAAAACGATTAAGTTACTATTATAACTAACTCTAAAAGTAGTCGGTTGAATAGATTTAAGTATTTAATTTTAGATGAAGCTTTTCGGATTATTAGGGTTCTGTTAAAGTACAAATAACACAAATTGAAAGTTAATTTCTTAAGTACTTTGTAAGTTACATGTGAGTACTTAGTAAGGACGTTATTACATAACTTTTTATGTTGAACATATGATTGTCACTTATGAAAGAATTACATTTCTAAGATTTACTCTCGTAACTGATATAAAACAACTCCATAACTTAATAACAGATACATTTTACGTAATTGCGAAAGCTGTAAATGTCAAAAACAAGGCGCTTACAGTCAATTCTTTTAGGTGTAAAGCAACTAAAAATTACTTATGTAAATCTATATAAAGGTCTGAGAGTAAAATTAAATTATAAATAGAATTCTTGCCTATGTGTCGAAAGAAATTCCAGAAATAATAAGCTAATATTCTGTACTTACATACATAAATGTTTTTCTCGAACACATCAAAAAACCTTATTAATAATTATAAATTTATAAAGTTTATTTTGTTTTCTTACATTACCAGAATAGTAATAATAAATCTATTTCCTGAACTCAAATAGATAACAAATAACACCAGAACGTGTTTAACACGACGCGACGTAGGCGTAAAATATTTCCAAACGAAACATCTTTAATAAAACTTTCGTATTTACTGTTCTCAAATATTTCTCGTCTACCCTTTAATCTAATTTAGATCTAATTTCTACTTTTGTTTCTCAAGATCTCTGATAAGGGAAATTACAAAATTCTAATCCATGTTTATCGAGTTACCGAATTTAATTTACAATTGTCTATTTGTTTTGTCAAAAGCGAGATATTTCTAAACGGAAAGGAACATTTCAAATCTGATATAAAAAAATTAATGTTTAGTATAATTAAATTCTTACTTCCGGCATCTAGATGGCGTGAGTATCGTACCGGGCAGTCAAAAAAAATGTTTTAAACGATCGTTCAGTATAATAATCTAGTTATTAACAAAAGAAACAAATAGTGTGTGAGAATGATTCCCACTTTATGAAAACTATATTGAAAGTTCTTATGGCTCTTTATTTTAGGCAAATATATAATATAAAAAAATTATAAGTTACGCTCTCAGATTTTTAGAAAAATTTCAAAATCAAAATATACTTTATTCAAGTAGGCTTTTACAACTTTTGAATCGTCAATACAGAAACAAATAAGAAAAAAAATTAATTAATTATTTAGTGTACCACCAGTTCGGAATGTAGATTCTACTGAGAAGAACCGGCAAGCAACTCGAAAGTTACTGTTTTAAAACCTTTTACAATGAGTGTATATATTTATGAGTTGCAATATTAAACACCCTGTGTGAATCCAGCTTATACTAAATCCAAGCATCTTTATCATCTATACAAAATAAACAGAATATTATTTACAAGTTATTTCTCATTGCTTTACACATAAATAATTTAATGCCAGTGCATTAATTTTGACATTTAGCTTTTTTAATTACTTACGACTTATCTATTATTAAGTTACAGAGTTGTTTAATATAGCTCTCGAGAGTATAACTGGACGCTGATAAGCAATATTGTGTCAAGCCACACGGACTTCATTTTGAGAAAATGACGTCTAAACATATCAAACCTATTCTCAACAAATATGTTTGGAGAAGTATATATCCATCTTTTATTTTATTTTTTGATAAAAGGTAAAATGAATTTAAATCAGACTGATATATTTAATATATCATCGAATAAAAAGTTCTTGAAATATTTGAGATTATTGTATTAATTGCAAAAAAAGGGAACGCACTTGAAATTCGAAACAATTAATTAAGAATCTCTTTTCCGTACCTATTTAGTTTATATGACTTGATTTTTTTTAATACTGTTAAATAGGTGATGCAGTATTAAAATACATCAATATCTCCGAATTTGACTTTTTGTGGGTTGACACATTATTGTTTATCAGCATCCAACTTACAAATGTAAATCTCACCTTATGTTACGTATTATGAAAATAGGCGCATCTGTAATTGCTTACAAGTCGATTAAGAACTTTACTTTGCAACGCCGATCCGCCAGACGACTATGCATTACAAATAATGCTAATTACTCTAAGGAGAGAATTACATATGTAACTAACTTATATATAAGAACTGCTTACCTTTTCTTCTGGTAACAACCTAAGTTACCTTATGTGAGTTTCAATAAATAGAAATTAACAGTTCTTTTGCGTGTGAAATTAATAATAAACCATTTATGTAAATATTCTCTAAGTCCGTGAGCAAAACTTACTGGTGTTATTCCTGCCTTACTACGTTTACAGAATTCACTCAACAATACACTAACTCACAAATAAATAAATATTCTAATTCCAAAACGAAATAGTTCACAAACATAATAAAACATACTAAATAAACAAAAACACGGCCAACTTTAAATAACTTCGATAATAAATATTTTTCATAGCTAGCATCACTTCACAAAGAATATTTGTGGTGAGTATCGTTTGATGTTTCTCTGATAAACCGCAATAGAAAATAATGGCCCAAAACTGTTATTTTCCGAAGTAATTTTTGGCTTCCTTTGTTAAATCGAAACGCCTTTGTAAAATGAATGCTTTATTGCTTTTACAAAAAAAAATAATAAAACGAAAACTTTGAGAGGAAAGGTGATTTAATGTATACACTAATATATACTATTATACGTGCAAAGTAATCTTTGGAAAAGCTGTTTTTTTTATTATATATTTGACAAATACATAGACTATATTTAATGTATTTAGGGTGAAGTTTTTAAGTAGCCCAAATCCTAAACTATATATGTACATATATGGAATAGTAAAATATATTGAAAGAACTCTGTGGATTGATTTAGATAATTAAAATGCGTTATTTTTTCCTAGGCAGAAATCGAACCTGCTGATTTAAAAAAAAAACACCCTCTATATTGTAGCACCATCTGAAGATATTACTTATAAGGATCACCTTTTGGGAAGTAATAGTATACGCTCAAATAAAGGAAAATGCTGTAATGTTAATGAAGTTAATGTTTATTAAAAAAATGTACATTAACATTATCATCAAGACATTTACATAAATTTTTAATAAAAAAAATCTACATTAATATTAATATACATTAAATATAGAAAAAAAAGGTTCTACATACATCACAATACACATGATAAAAGAATTAATTCCTAACAAAAATATGTAGCTTTCTTATTCTTTATAAATCTCTGTTCCCCCATTAAAACATCAACATGACAATTATTTATATAAATTCTAAATAACTGAGATTAACATTGATAATCGTACCATCTTAATGCGTGATGCCCGGATAAAATCTAGTGTATCTTTGTACATAATGGACTCCCCCTCAGCCCTGTCTTTTCGCTTGGACTAAAACTATAACTACGCCCATGATTACGACTCGGGATCGGCACTAACAATTAACGACACAGGTGCGCCGTGAAATCGTCAATAACTAGTTTGATTTTAAAGTGGATCTAAGTATATGTATATTATACAAGCAGCTACCCGCCGCTTCGTCCTCATATTAGAAATTTGATACTTAAGAAACTTTCAACCTCCTTTTTAACCCCTAAGTGTTTTAAGACCGACATTCAAGTAATTTTTGTGCAAAATTTCACGTTTCTAGACCCAGTGGTTTCAGGTCTGCATTGATCGATCGGTCAGTGAATATGCCAGCCAGTCAGTTTTGATTTATATACATAATAGCTAACGCTCGCGACTTCGTTTGCGACGTCTGATGTCTACGTCATAGTAGCTTTATGCGTGCAAAGTCTTAGCCCAATCGGTTTAAAATTGACAAAGTTTCATACAAATTTTCATCCCCTATTTTATTCCTTTGGCGATAGAATTATTAAAAATTTCTTAGCGGATGCCTACGTCATAATATCTACCTGCATGCCAAATTTCAGCCCAATCCGTCCAGTGGTTTGGGCTGTGCGTTGATAGATCACTATGTCAGTCACCTTCGAGTTATATATATTTGGATAAAGAGGTACAGTGTTTGCCAGATGGTTTGTTATACTAGGCAGGCGAATAGGTGAATCCATTTAGAAGTTATTGGCCTAAAAAGATGTAATACAAAACCTCAAGATTTTCGAGATATTTTTTTGTTTATTTTCAGAGAACAAAAATTTTTACACTTGAAACTAATCTTCATGATTGCTCAAAATGATCTCATGGATATAATAATACATTAGATGCTGAAATTAAGCAATAGTAAAGTTATATCTTCATTAAGTCCCAGAAATGCGTAACACAGTATAAAGTACAACTTTACGGACCATTTACTAACCATACGCGACAGATAAAAACCTTCAAATTATTTTAAAAATACTCTATTAAACCTTTTTTTATCTTTCACGAATTTACGATTTTCAAACCATTTACCAAACACTCTTAATTATGATCATACGTATTATAATTTATTTTCATAACACTATAGAATTCTGTGATCGAAAGATACCAACAAAACTTTCGCAGTTCGTCCGTCCATCTGTCTGTTGGTTTGTCAGCGTGCTGTATCTCATAAACCGTGACAATGAGAAAGTTGACATTAGCGTGTATATCTATTGCCATTATAAGAACAAGAAATAAAAACGGGTCAAGTGCACATGAAAACTGTTGCTGATTCGCTTCCGTGAGTCATAGCGTGATATAATATAGCCTATAACCTTCCTCCAGAAACAGGTTATCCAACGCAAAAACAATTTTTCAAATCGGATTAGTAACTTCAGAGATTACCCTATAGGTACATATAAACTCACAAACAAATTTAACCAACGGAACGATGTTTATACGGGTCAGATTCGCATTTGACCGCTTTTTTTAAATCAATAAAATCAAAAAAATAATCGAGCAAAGATAGAGCTCAAAACTGCCAATGGAATTAATTAACGACGAGGAGCAACCACGGCCCCGTTTGTATTCAGCGAAGTAAACCAACGATAATGAAATCTTCGGAAAAGATTTTCAAACTGAAGCAGCCTCTAATAACGTTCTGAGAATCGGAAAATAGAAAGAAAAATCAGTAATAATTGGGAAATATAATATAGCTGGATAATATAAATGATTAGAAATTTATTTATATTACTAGCTGGTTTTTACGACTTCGTCTGCGAAAAATTAAATTTAATAAAATTTCTAACAAAAGTAGCTTAAGTAACTCTTTGTAACATTAGCTATCTGCGAGTTAAAGTCCCGCCAAAACCGGTCCAGTCGTTTCAGAGATAACCCAAAACAGGCAGACAGACAAAAATTTTAAAAATTGAGTTTTGGATGTAAGTATCGTATATACATTTATTTAGTGAAAAGCTGTTGATTTTGAAATTACAACAGACACTTTAATTTTATTTATATGTATAGACGACGAACTTTATAGTGTGTTCTTGTCTTTCGATTGGTTTTAGAAAAGTATGAACTGAATTTTATTTTGCAACACCAATTATATTATAACAATCGATATGTAGATACTATTTAACGTGATATCTAATGGTAGTAATACTTTTGTATTGCCGGACGCTTCGGCAAAGTTGCACTCGTCGTGGTCACGAGCGAGACTGGTGTACCGCGCGCCCTCCGGCGGCGAGTGCGCGACTTTTCTTCGCCTACCCTCACAATATTAATATTTTCTTTACCGTTATTATAATGCTGGGAGCGATAATTAAAAAGAGTTTTCAAAATGAAGTCCATATGGCTTGACATAGTTTTGCTTATCAGCGTTCAAATATCAATATTACATCGTGTGATACGACTCATAAGCGTGAGTGGAACTGCGAGAAGCAGCTAGTCAGCAATATAGGAAAATTGTGATTTCATATTACACCAGTGTGTTGTAAAGTAAATAGAAAACGAACAGCTTTAAAGTTTATAGCAAATACTGTGCGAAATAGGTTTATCGTTAGACAAACCCTGACTTAGTTATCAGAAGTATAATGAACAAAATAAACTTGAAATATTACGAGTAATGTTTCAAGTTTTTAATATTATATAAATAATAATTTAAAATAAGAAGTTAATAAAAATCTATCATCAACTCAACGGTAAACAAATTTTAAATTAATAAAAAAATATTTTTATCGTCGAAATAAAAAAAAAATCTTCAAGGTTCAAAAAATGGTAGAAAGATAACAAAATAACTTTTTTAATTTTATAGACAATAAATAAAAAGGTGTAGATAATAAAACTGTACATAGGTACTCGTATTTAAATAACCTTAAAAAATTAACAAACTACCCAAATCGAATCTAAAATTTTAAGTTTTAATCCACACTTGCATTTACAGAGATTAATAAAAAGAAAACAAAACAAATGAAAAAATATACATAATAATGACCTTAATAAATGAACATACGGTCTCGATCTAACCCAAATGTTAACTTACGACGGTCAAACATACAAACAAATTCTTCTGCTTTACAATATAACTTCACAAAAAGTCACAGTCCTAGTATAGCAAGGTAATAAAATTATCAGTAAAATGGTATCTACGTACCCGCATGCTTAATCATCTTACATACTTGAGATTGCAAACAACTTAATGATTCGAAACACAAAAGGTATATAAGCTATGCTATATAAAAACATCTAAAGCAAAACCTTACCTGTATCAATTCTAGCCTTAGACTTTTATAGATTTACCTAGGTTGTATATCATTCCTTTACACCTGATAGAATCTTCTGTTACTATACCTCAATTCACGTAAGTGTGATAGTCTGAACTACGCACATGACGCTGCGCAGAACACTAAATTAGTACCAGGACAGTCGTCTAGACATTTCTATAATTTTATTTTTTAAATATTTCCAATATTTATATACATATATGTTAATGTGTTTAAATCATTATTTCATTGTTTTTAGCAGTTTTAGTTTAAAAAAACATTCATGCTTAACCGGTCCCGGTTAAGATATGTACACACGGACTGACCGTCGCGGGGTCACGGTAGCATGCGGCGATCCCATGGCGTCCAACTGAGGGCATCGCTCGGTTTAAGTGGGCATTCTACTCACCCGCCTAAATTTCTCGGGAAGGATGCAATATGAAAGAAAGGAAGGATGAAAAAATTCTATACAGAATAATATATATTTCAAATTCTTTCAAATGTTACGATAAATACATTTTTAAAAAAGGTTAAATATATTGCGATTTATTGTTCGCTATCAGTGGAACACAAGATTCTATCGCTAGTATGTGCGGTAATTATTTTAACAATTTTATCTAAGGCTACGACTTTTAATATATAGTACAAAGCGTTATTGATTATTTTGTGTCCTTACACTTATTGAAGTTGTTACGAAAATGATTACGAAATTGTTGTTAGTATTCCTTTTAATTTCGATAGAGTTTTCTAAGTGTGTTAATTTGAATTATAAAAATTATAATAAATACAAATATTACGATGTGGAAGGCGGTCAGAGTGCAGTGGAACGCTTAAGAAAACTAATGCTGGAAAAAGATGTAAGATTGTTTTGTAGTTTCTGTCTGTCTGTTTCTGTATGATGTTTAATTGTGTAATTTAAAATGATATATTGTAAATGACACATCTTTGTTATACTGTCTAAGTTTAAACTGTATATATTTTAAATATACTTTATTAAAATAGGTTTTAACTCTTAATTTGGCAAATACCTATATATATAAAATTATCGTAAATAAATAATTTAAAAAATCTGAAAAGCTTCCTGAAAACTTTATATTGTTTTATATTTTCTTCTAAAAATAGGTAGGCGAGTAGATAAAAATATTAAACCACGTTATTTTTGCAATTTTTTAAACAAAATATTTTTTCATAATCATATATGCCAGGGCATACATTCTCAAATTAAGAGTTAAAAGCACTTTTGAATCGTTGCATGTAAAAAATATTTAGATTAATGGAAAGCTACCACCGGTTTGGAATGTAGATTCTACCAAGAATGCAATAAGCTATAGTTATTCTTAAAAAAATTCTATACAGAATAATATATCTTTCAAATGTTACGATAATTAAAATATTTTATTTAACTTCTAAAGTATGTATGTATGTCTATGTTATGTTAGAGTGGAATCTTGCAACTCAATTTTGAAGCAAAACTCACTTTCTCTTTATTATACTAGCACACGCTATAGATGATAAAATTAACAATACTGTTATCAGCATAATCAAAATTATAATATTTATCACTAGCTGTGCCCCGCGGTAGCTCTCGCGTTAATTTGAAGAAAAATTATATTTATATTATGTTACCTTTCCTACTGAAATTTGATACCTTCTTTTTAATTTATTCATTAAATTTATTATTTTTTTAAATAAAAGTCGCCTAAGTTACTCCTTATAACATAAGCTATCTGTGAGTGAAAGTCCCGTCAAAATTGGTGGAGCCGTTTCAGATATTAGTAATAATTAAAAAATAATTAGTAAGTATACACGGTACTTTAAGGTTAAAAGCTTTTATTTGATATACAAACATACACTTCAAATTTATTTATTTGTATGTATAGGCGACAAATAAAATGAAATATATACTTATAGTTATTTAAAAACGTTTGTACACAAAATTATTATTTAACATGTGTACATATTTTTCGAAATTGGTTTTAAAATAATGGATGTATTTTGAATAATCTATGTTAATTGAAATAAAACGTGTTTGCTTTAATAAATAATCATAAGCAATTATGTTTATGGAAATGTAAGACATTACATTATGTACTCCACGCGTACATGGTCACGACTATAGATATCGCACGCTTATTAAAACGACCGAAGTCAAAAAGTCACATTTTTGGGGGAAAAATTTTACACTTGGGAATTGACCGTTTATTTAAACTTTACTGTCACAAAATGTCGTTAGAATATTATTTTTTAAAATCATTAATTGGATGCTGATAAGCAATAATGTGTCAACCCACATAAAGGTATCAATCAGAGATCAAATTTAGAGATATTGATGTATTCTGATAATGCATTTCGTAATTAACATTATACAAAAATTTTTCAAGTCATTTAAACTAAATAAGTACGGAAAAAAAGTTTCTTAATGAAATGCTTAGAATATTGAAGTGAATTCCATATTTTGGATTATGCAATAATTTAATATATTTGAAAAACATATTATTAGATAAAAATCTTTACTAGCCTATCTGATATTAATAAATTATACTTTGTAACAAAATAGAAAAGAAAAGATAGATATATGCTTCTTCAAACAGATGTGTTAAGGTTCGACATCTTTAGACGTCATTTTCTCAAAATGAAGTCCATGTGGCTTGACACAGTATTGCATATCAGCATCTATTATGAACAACATAAATATGTGATGAAACAAAATTTTAGTTATTAACTTAGCTAGCTCGTTTCACGCAGATGTTAAATTCGGTCGCTTTAATGCTGCGTGCATATCAATAATAACACATCGCTTAAGTTCTAACACCAAATGAGTCAAAATTGCCAACATACATGACACCATAATAAATCAATAATATAGTAGTAGTAGTAGTAGTAGTAGTAGTAGTAGTAGTAGTAGTAGTAGTAGTAGTAGTAGTAGTAGTAGTAGTAGTAGTAGTAGTAGTAGTAGTAGTAGTAGTAGTAGTAGTAGTAGTAGTAGTAGTAGTAGTAGTAGTAGTAGTAGTAGTAGTAGTAGTAGTAGTAGTAGTAGTAGTAGTAGTAGTAGTAGTAGTAGTAGTAGTACTTTTGTCTTTCTATCTATCCGTCTGCTTGTTCTGGCTAATCTGTGAAATAACTGGACATATTTTGATAGGACTTTCACTAACAGATAGCTCATTAGATTTCGCTAGTGAAAGTTAACTCACTACTACTTATAAGGAGTAACTTAGGCTACTTTTTTTTAGATTTTCTTTTATTTTGATTTTTCGCAGACGAAGTCGTAGGCACCAGCTATTATATATATAAAATCAGATTTATTATTAATTCTAAATGGCGCCTATGTAAAACTGCATATTTTCTCCGTTATTCTTTTAAGCTGCTAATTTTACATATGTATGTAGTGTTAAAAAATCACTGACGATATATACATTTTATAGATAATATAAAACCGCATAAATTCATCCCGTATTTCACCCACTTTATTGTTTATTTTCATGGCAAAAAGTAACATATACAACCATATCTGTACCAAAATTCATCGAAATTTACAAATATCATTACGCAATACTTGTAAAAATATTTTTTTTGTATTTCATTTTCGCAGGAATCACTAGTTTTTTTAAACCACAAAAAAACTGCTCAAATATTGGTAGCCCCTGAATTGGACTCTGATTTTCTAGCATTTACCAAAAAGGTCAAAGTAAACACAACACTTCTCCATGATGATATTTCCAAGTAAGTAAAAATTTAATTATGTTTATCCTGAACGGGTTCGAACCCACGACCGTTACTGCTTCAGAGAGTTGAAGTAACCACTGCACAAACCTGTCGAAAAAAATTGACAACGTAAACAATTTTTTCAATACTTTTTTGTGACTTTAGGCCAAGAATTACGATTATAAGATTTGCTCTCAGATGTTTATAAAGATTTACGTAAGTTGTTCGTCATTGCTTTACACTTGAAAGAAGAATTTAACAACAAAACCTATATTAACGCGAGCGAAGTTCCGCAAAAAACCTTATTGATTAACAAAAGGGATATTGTGTGAAAATTATTCCTACTTTATTAAAACTCTATTGAAAGTTACTGGGCCCTTTATTCTTAAGCGAAAATAACACAGATAAGTTTTGCTCCCACACTTTTAAAAAGATTTACATAAGTTATTTCTCATGGGTTTACATCTGAGAGAATTTACTGTAAGTGCCTTATTTTTTACCTTTACAGCTTTCGTCCTTCCGACATAGGTTACAGAGTTGTTATGTATCACTGTCGAGTAAACTCACAAATTTAATTAGCGCCTTACAAATATAAATACAATATGGTCATATCACACGTTAAGAATTAAATTTTGATGTAGATTTTTAGTATATTTTTTGTATTAAAAAGTGGTTTTAAATATTAATTACTCAAGTAACATTTTATGTATGTTTAAAAACCGTATTAATTCTAGTTTTATTGTTATTTTAGAGTAATTCGCTCTGAGAAACCTAAACTTACAAGAGGTAATAGGAAAGGATTCTCTTGGGACGCTTACTACGACGTTGATGACGTAAGTAATAGATTTTAGACAAATACTAGCTGTACCCGACATGTATTGCAATGCCACCTAAATTATATAGATTTTTTAAATTAGAAACCCTCGCTAGCATCCCCAGAACAACACTACCCGTTAATGTCATTGTCAATGTATTACATTGATATTTTCATACAAGTTTTGGTTAGTCATATTGTCAAGAGATGGCGCTGGCCGTACTTTAAATCGGGCTATTGTTCATATAAAAGTGTTAGGAGTTTTAGTACTAATAAATAATTTTAATCTTCTATATTTTGCACCCAGATTTTTTTTATCGGTGATGGGTAGGACAAGCAAAATTGAGGAGTTTGTATAAGTTACTCATTCTGTCATATGAGGTACATCGTATCATGTTGTACTACACCTCATTTTGTATTATAACCTAATAAATGAGTAAAACGACAAGACGGTTGAGATGTATCAATAAAAGTACTGATTCTATGATTTTAAAGTGTTTTGTTACATGAAATAGTTGTACTATAATAAAAAAAAATAATTTATTCATTAAATGACATGAATGTACGCTCGACGCTCACGCCCCACTCTTTCACTCTTTTACGCTATACCATCCATGGATATTACATAATAGACAAAGTATGAGGTATAGATGAAGTGGTACTAAAGTTACGTTTAAAATGATGTCACATTTTATGAATTTGTATCGGACATTTGAGGTCGTGTATGTCTTACTTAACACTATGTTTTATACATAGAAACTTAGATTTTTATTTAAATAGATTATAACTGTATAAGCCAGTAAATTTTGAGTCTGTTAAACTAACAGCCAAACCACGCTTGGCAAGCTTTTTTAATCATTCAGACATTTACAATCGAATTACAGATAAAATAAACGTTTTTTTTTTCTTAGATATACAATTATCTAACCAACGTGAGTAGAACGTATCCGAAATGGACGCAAATGATCGTAGGCGGTAAGTCTTACGAAGGTCGTCAGATAAGAGGTCTCCGAATTAACACGCCAGCCGAGGAGGGCGTGGAAAAACCAGTATTTTTCATTGAATCAGGTAAAATAAAATCCTACTATAATAAGATCGTCGATCTCAAACAATGAATGATCTAAAATCCCGACTAGCCTGTACTAACGCTGAGTTTTCAACTGCTTTTCTGTTTAAATTAATCTCGTGCTCAGCGGCGAATGAAACGTTGTGAGGAAACTTGCATGTACCGGAAGAAATTCTTATATATGTATATCCGCCAATGCGCAATGACACAGTGTGATGGATTAACCTTCTAAATAGAAGAGAACGCATTTGTCCAGCAATGGGATATTTACAAGATATTACTTACTTACTCATTATAAATCCGAAAGAGCTCATTGAACCAAAAACTACAGAATTTATTGATATTTACAATAACATAGTTCATACATCTAAATAAGACATAGGCTACTTGTTATCGACATATCACGTGAACCCCGAGCTGTAGCTGGGATGTCATATAAGCTAAAAATATAAGCGTTATTATCGACATTTGGTTAAATAAGTAACTTAAAGTCTTAATTTTATAAAAGTTATTGTTAAGCATACACAGAAAAAAAACTAAATTCACTGAATAAGAGACCACAGTCCCTATCACACGCTTAAAACATTTTAAAAAACGCCAAATCTAATAAATTAATACCTCAAACAAATTCAGTGACATTAAAGACACGCACGGTGGATCGAATGATTTCACGACTCTTTTCAAAACTTGAGTCCAAAAACAACGTTTATCTAATATTGACAATTCCTTCATAGGCGAGATTACATTTGTAAGTTTTATAGTAAGTTGTAAGTTTTTTATTCTATAACCTGGTAACAGTTACCTGGGTAATCTTATGAAAGCTGTTGCCCTCAAAAATGAAGGCACTGACAGGACATTCTTGAATGACAAACAATTTATGTAAATATTTATGAAAGTGTGAGCAAAAAAATCTTATATGTGTAATTCTCGCCTTAGGTATACACGCGCGAGAATGGATCGCCCCCGCCACGACAACGTACTTCATCAATCAATTGCTCACGAGCTCAAACCGTAATGTAACAAGATTGAGGGATCAGTTCGACTGGAGGATCTTCCCCACTGTTAATCCTGATGGATACCATTACAGCTATGTGTTTGTTAGTAATGTGTAATACTTATATTATATATTTAGGCTTACTTATGTGGAAGTGTCCTAAATATTAAAATAATTTATCATACCTAAAAACTTTAAACGCTTGATACCATAATTGAATTCTGCTTTTTAACTTTTTTGTAACCTATGAAATATACTACTATAATTTACAAGACTAAAACAGTCAAATATGTATATAAAATAAAACAACGGATATGTTTAGATATACAATGCATATTAAAAAATCAGGAATGTTTGACTTTAATATTAGAAGTATATCGCACAATAACAAATTTCCAGATTAATGAGAACCTCTTTAATCTTACGAATTTTGCTTCAAGGCAGAACGTTAAATACATTGAAGTGTAAATTACCTACATATATTTTACATAACAATCTAATGAGTATGATATGAGGACGCTGATAAGCAACACTGTGTCAAGCCACACGGACTTCATTTTGAGGAAATGGCGTCTAAATATGTATATCAAACCTATTCTTAATAAATCGGTTTTAAGAAGTATATATCCATCGTTAAATTTATATTTTGATAAAAAGTATAATTAATTAAAAGCAGATTGGTATAGTAAAAGTTTTATTTAATAAGAAGTTTTTAAAATATATGAGATTATTGCACAATCAGACATATAGAATACACTCCAATATTCTAAACGTAAGATTAATAAACTTTTTCGTACTTAGTTTAAATGATTTGAATTTTTTAATAATGTTAAATATGTAATGAATTATCAAAATACATTAATATGTCTAAATTTAAATTTTGTGGGGTGATTCATTATTGCTTATCAGCATCCATATTTAAATGTATTTTTATTTTCAGGACCGATACTGGAGAAAGACCCGCTCGATATCATATAACGGCTGTATAGGCGCTGACCCAAATAGGAATTGGGATTATAATTGGGGACGTGAGTAATTAATTATAAGATTCTCCCAATCGACTTTTGCTGGAATCTACTCGTAATTTGCTCGCTTATACAGAGTGTTCGACTTTTAATTAAGGTCCTTCAAATGGAGGGTTCTTTAAGTCTAAAACAATACATTTTTTTTATTTTTTTTAGCTTTAGTGTCTTCTAAAATATAAATACTTACTGTATTTATATCTTTCTCAAATTTTTAGAAGTCAAAAATTAACTGAACTTGTGCTTCGCATTCCGTGGATAGTATTAGACGTGAGAATAGTAATGGTCGAATATGAACTATTCTATAATTAAAAAAATATCCGAAATATGATGAATTAGAAGCCCCCATTAAGAGGACCTTAATTAAAAGTCCGACATCCTATATATTTTTTAAATCTTGTATTAAGGACAAGTATACTTATTAATCTTTAATATAACGGGTCTTATCACGATAACTAATGGTAGTAATACTTTCTATTTATTTCCCGACGTTTCGACAAAGTTGCATCCGTCGTGGTCACGAGCTGACCATATCGCGATAAGATCCCTTTTATTAAATATAAATTAGTATAAATCGCAAAAGTTTAAAGTATATAAGAATACTTATATCAAATACTTTATTTTTTAGAACACTCAACATCAAGCAATCCTTGCAATTACCAACTCTACGCTGGGTCTCATCCATTTTCTGAGATTGAAACAAGAACATTATCGTCCTATATATCGGATATAGACAACCTATTGTTCTATGTAGCATTTCATTCCTACGCATCTCTATTGTTGGTTCCGTACTCTGATTCAACTGAGCACATTCACAATTACGAAGATCTAGTAAGTGTGCAGTAACTCTTATACATCAATTACTTTGCATATTATTTTCATCTGCATCCAACGTAGAATTATGGCAATGAGATTAAGACGTGACTTTTACGCGACTAGTCCTATTTTTTTAATTTTTTACATTTCGATTCGTCTATAATACATTGTCCACGTCTACAGAATCTTTACAAGTAACCGTGCTGGTGAAAATATTCATGTAATCATCATCTGTATATTTTAAAGAGCTTCTAATATTGTTGTCTTTTCAGGTGGAAATAGGTAAAACTTCATTGGATTACGGTTATGAAGTAAATAAGGAAAAGTACAGCGGACCGGGAACTGCTGCAGAAACGTTGTGTAAGTTTTTACACCACCTGATTTATGGTTCCACTGCTTTTCTTCTTTGAGTATAGTTTGAGTATAGCTTTATCCAGATTCTTCTTCAAAGTGCACCTATTTTTAATTGTAAAAATTACAGTTTCCAACTTTATGAGCATCGTCCGTTCCGTGTTGTTGTTAATTCTAAAAAGTTTAGGGTAGCATAATAAATATAAATACATCTATATCATGATATTTTAAATTGTGTTGTATACTTTTATACTAGCTGGTGCTCGCAACTTCATCTGCTCAGGATAAGTTTTGACGATAATGGCTTACACATAAAAGATAGACGTATGCTATCACGGCTTTTTTGTAGGAATATTTAAGATAAACATTTTAATTGTACAAAACATAGGACTAACTCTAACGGTTTTTGCAGCGCACGTAAGACTAGCTCGCGGATGTCAAAATTTTTTTCTAACCTTTTGACACTTATATTTTGTATAATTCACTTTAATTTATCAAAATCCTTTTTTAGGGGATGAGTACGTCATAGTAGCTTTATGGATGGAAAGTCTCAGCCCGATCGGTTTAAAAATGACAAAGTTTAATACAAACTTTATCACCTATTTTATCCCCTTGGGGGTAGAATTAATCAAAATCCTTTCTAAGCGTATGCTTACGTCATACCATCTACCTGCATGCCAAATTTTAGCCCGATCCGTCCAGTGGTTTGGGCTGTACGGTGATAGATTACTATGTCAGTCAGTCAGACACCAGTCACCTTTGAGTTATATGTATACATTTAGTTTTAAGTCGTATAATATACTAAATCGGTACAATATGATTTTGACCCATTTCATCATCATCATAATTTCGTGTTTCTTTTACTTTTAGACAAAGCATCAGGTGGCAGTATGGACTGGGTTCGCTACGCTCTAAACACACCTCTTGTGTACACATACGAACTTCGTGGTTCATCATTCCACTGGCCACCAGAGAGGATACCAGAACAAGGGGATGAGGTCACCCAGATGATACTCGGGCTTGCGGATGGAGCTAAGAACTTAGGATACTTCTAACATTCTAATTATTTCAAGCGCAGCGCTTGGTTGTCTTCAAATAACTAAATGTCTCATACGTTGTTGCTTTTATCATATTGGTGTAAATATTCTTGTAATGAATAATTTTTAGACGAGAATTACACTTTTTGCTCTCACACTTTTATAAATGTTTACGTAAGTTGTTTATAATTGCTTTATACCTAAAAGAATTTACTATCAGTGATTTTTGTTTCTGACTTTAACAGCTTTCGTAACTTCTTACTAAGTATCTTATTAGGTTACAGATTTGTTTTGTATCAGTTACGGTAAATCTTACAAATGTAATTCTCGCCTTAGCAATAAAGTTTCCAAAATAAAATTTTGATTTCACGTCATTAAAACAGCATGGAGTTTATTCATATAATGCCGATTGTTATGCAAAAGCAGTTGGTTAATAAATTATAACTATGAATTTCAATAGACCCTTTGTAGTAGACTTATGTAAAATTCTTGTTTTTTTTTTTGATACGAATATTTTTATGAGAAAAAATTCATAGATTTTTTTAAAATTAATTACAATTATATGATTATTATCGTACATGTATCCTATTATATTAAGGAAACTTTCTTAATTACAAGATTAATGAAACAAAAATTGTGAAATTGATTTTTAATAATACAAATTGATATTTACTATTCTACAGTTTAAAGCTTATAGTTAATTATAAGCTATCGACGTTAAAATAATTATATCAAAGACCCGAAGTACAACAGTCAAATTCTCATATTAAAAAAAATATTGCTAATAGCTCATAAATTATGAATTTTCAATAAATCTTCTAAAATGTCACGGATTTTAAGTTTTAATTAACGAAGCTGAATCGTTTGTCTCTTCGTAATTCCTCAACTGCAAAGCTATGGCGTCCTCCATTATTTCTATTTCAGCCTGAAATAAAACGAACATTATATAATCAATAAAAGTAGGTATTTTTAAAGAGTACCTCAGTAATAAGTCATTAGATACATCGTAAGGGTTTTCATTACATAGCCGTCGTAATTATACATATAAATCGTTTTACTCTTCAACTTGATATCGACAACTCGTTGCTAGGCAACTCTCCAGATCAAATTGGCGCTGATAAGCAATACTGTGTCAAGCCACACGGACTTCATTTTGAGAAAATGGCGTCCAAAGATGTCAAACCTATTCTTAACAATCATGTTTGAAGACGTATGTATCCATGCATTCTTTTCTTTTTTGATAAAAGGTATAATTAATTAAAAGCAAATTGATATATTTAATATATTACCTAATAAAAAGTTTTTCAAATATTTAAGATTATTGTATAAATTGCAAAATATGGAACACACTTGGAAATCGAAACAATAAAACAAGAGACTTTTTACCGTACTTATTTAGTTTATATGACTTGAATTTTTTTTAATAATGTTAAATACGTGGTGCAGTATCAAAATATATCAATATCTCCGAATTTGACTTTTTGTGGGTTGACACATTATTGCTTATCAGCATCCAAATGTGCATCCATTAATAATACACTTACAAAAAAGATGTATAATTAAAAAAACAACTACTTAATAATATCAAATAGCTATCATTTAATATAAACAAATCCTGTCAAACGCCGTATTATTATGACGTCATTAAAAAATCTAATATGGCCGACATAATCTAACGTGCTATAAATATCTTTTCAAAACCTTTATTACTGTTTGTTGCTTTTCAAACTGGACTCTTTTTTCATATAATGGAACTTTTTTAATATTCTAATCTAGATAAGAGAATAAGAAGGACTTAAACCACAGGCAGACCTTACTGCTAACTTACTACAATACTTTATCAATCAAAAGTAACGATCATAATCAGGTGTTTGTGATATCAATGAGGACTAGTATGGATTACATGCTTCCCAAGCACTTTAAAACCCATAAAAGGAGACTCGAACCGCAGTTGTCGTTGGCGGAACTTGAATGGCGAATTTTTTGTTTAATTAATTTTCGAACAACAAGTCGCCGTATTCGTATATGATGTTAATATATTTTCTTGTAAATTATAGGGCATAAGATTTGTTTGGTGTTCTAGATGCAAGTTGGAAAGGGAGGTAAAAGGTAAACTACTTACCTCGGCCGGTGATAATTTGCTCTTGTCTTTAGTACACACACGTATCACATAACACTTATCATGTCCCTTTTGCAACACATAATAATGATAATATCACAGTTTTGAAGAAAATAGGGAAAGTTTACTAGTTTCTTTTGATTTTATTCGCGCGCGTGTCAATGGCGCCGTGATTTTTTCGCTAGCTCGATGGCGAGTGCTTGTGGCGCCGCTAGCGTCGAACGACGGCAACTTCGTGTTGGAGCGGCCGAGGAAAACGTAAGAAAAGGCGGGAAAAGGATCTTACAAGCTAGAACATTCCCCCCCACTTGAAATCACTCCAGGGATTTCAAAAATATGAACTTAATAAGATTAAGAAATGGACACGGTGTGCTGAGTTCAAATTTATGTACCTTACTTAACTTAATGTCGTTTTGTTTATTAAAATAATAAAAAAAATAGGATTATAGAAATTATATTTAGAAAAAAAAACCAAAGTATAATAATCTAAGAACTAAGGATTGACCGGTAAGGGACAAATTTTTATAACGGGCCTTCGAATTAACCCATTTGCAGTACGCAACGTAACTACGCGCACTATGCCGTCATTGCCTGGATGAAGCGCCGTCACGCGACCGAAGCGCCATTCTAATGGTGGAAGGTTTTGTTCCACAATAATAACTACATCATTCACTTGAACATTAGCCTGCCCTACAAACCATTTGCACCTTTGCTGCAATGTATGAAGGTAAGAATTTTGCCACACCTTCCAAAAAGATTGAGTGAGTTTTTGTAATAATTGCCATCGTTCCCGCGGCGGCAGATAGGTTTCAGTAAGTGGAATTTCGGGCAGTGAAACCAAAGGCCCTCCAGCAAGGAAGTGACCAGGAGTTAATACATCTACTTCAGTAGGGTCACTAGATAACGCACATAAAGGCCTTGAATTTAAAACGGCTTCTATTTTATTTATAACGGTCAGAAGCTCTTCAAAAAGTAACACTTGTTTTCCAACCACTCTTTTTAAATGGTACTTCATTGACTTGACGCCACTTTCAAAAATTCCTCCAAAGTGACTACCCATAGGTGGATTATGTTGCCAAGTAATATTACGTTTCGAAAGCTCGTTATTTAAATCAGATCGGTTTGTTAAAAGAAACTGTTGTACTTCGTTTAAATAACGTTTGGCGCCAACAAAATTAGTTCCACAGTCAGAGATTATCAATTTGCAAAGACCGCGACGTGACACAAATCTATCTAACGCAGCTACAAATGCCGGTGTTGACAAGTCTGTTACTAATTCAAGATGTATTGCCTTTACCGCTAAACACACCATCGCACATACATATACCTTGTAAGTGCGAGAATTACGTCTTTTGCTTTCCTTGATTATAAAGGGACCTGCGAAATCGACGCCAATATTTTGAAAGCAACACGTTAGTTGTACTCTAGGTTCAGGCAAATTTCCCATAAGAGGTGTGATAGGTGTGGGTTTGACTCTACGACAAATAACACATTTTGCAAGACGCGATCTTATTAAATTCCGTATTCCTAAAATCCAAAATTTTCGTTGTATTATAGATTGCAGCGTACGTGGTCCGCAATGAAGATGAAGTCGATGGTAGTAATCTATAATAAGAATAGAAACCCGAGAGCCTTTAGATAGCATTAAAGGATAAATCGCTGCAAGTGGCAAGTGAGCATTTTCTAAACGACCCCCCACTCGCAACAGTCCTGCCTGATCGATAAAAGGATTTAACTTTTGAATAGACCGCGTACATACTTTCATATTTTTCATTGATTTGATTTCCTCATCAAAATATTTTAATTGTTCGTGTCTAACTAACATTGATATAGATGTTTCCAGCTCTTCAGTCGTTAATCCTTCAGAATTTCTGGTAAGTTTTCTTGATCGGTTGATAAATCTTAAACACCATGCTAATATTCGCTGTATTTTAGATAATGATGAATATTTTTTTAACATTTCTGTTACAGGATCATCGTTCATGTGATTTGACTCAACCGTATGAACTAAATGAGGTAATGTTTTTAATTCAGGTATACTATTACTTGGTGTATGTTGTTCTTGAGAGATAGGCCACTCAGACGATTCTAAAGTAAGCCAGATGGGACCAGACCACCAAATTGAAGACGAAATCAGTTTTGAGCAAGAAAGGCCGCGGCTGCTGTGATCCGCAGGATTGTCGTGTGAAGATACGTGGTGCCAATTTTTTGGATCTATAGCATTACTAATTTTAACTACGCGATGAGATACAAATGTCTTTAGTTTATAAGGTTCAGTGTTAAGCCAAGATAATACAGTGCTACTATCTGTTAATGCAGTTACGTTTCTGAGGTTTATATGTGGACGAAGTAAGTCACTCATGTGTTTTAACACTCGGGCAAGAAGTACTGCGCCAAGAAGTTCAAGACGATTTATAGTTAATGGTTTAATCGGAGCTACTTTAGACTTTGCAATTATTAAATTTATGGATACATTGTTTTTGTTTGCAGACTTTAAGTATACGCAGCATCCATAAGCCTTAGAAGAACCATCACAAAAACCAATGAGATCGTATTCTGTTGATGTAGAAGTCAAAACAAAACGAGGAATTTTTATTTTCTTTAAATTATTTAATTCAGCAACAAATTCTTTCCATTGTTCAGAAATCTCTCTGGGAACCGGATCATCCCAATTTAATTGAAGACGCCACAGATCTTGAATTATAAGTTTTGCGTTTAGAACCATCGGCGTTAGCCAACCTAAAGGGTCATAAATCCGTGCTACGTTAGATAAAATTGAACGTTTCGTGCATTTAGAGTTTATTTCAGATTGTGAATAAGTAAAAATGTCTTCAGTGGGGTCCCATTGAACTCCCAGTATTTTTAAAGTCAGTTGATTGCTATCATCACAAAAGGACTTCGGAATTTGACAGTGTTCGGAGGGAAGTTTGGCAAGAAATTCAGGCGAGTTGCTACTCCATTTTCTTAACTCAAATTTACCACAATTTAACAATTCTATTAATTGATTTTTTATATTTAATGCGCAAGTTAAATTAGGCGCTCCAGCAATGATATCATCCATGAAAACATTCTCACGCAATATGGATGCAGCTTCGGGCCATTCTTCTCCGTGATCCTTTGCCAGCTGGTGCAGCGTTCTGATAGCTAGATAGGGAGAACTACTTACGCCATAAGTAACAGTTTTGAGCTCATATTCACGAACTTCCTCAGAAGACGAATTACGCCACAATATATGTTGATATTTACAGTCTTCAGGTCGTAAATTTATATTTCGATACATTTTTAAAATGTCTGCAGTAAAAACTAATTTATGTAAACGAAACTTTGTAATGATGTCTACAATGTCATTCAACAGTTTTGGGCCCGTATACACGATATCATTTAGTGAGAGTCCATTTGTAGTCTTTGCGCTAGCGTCAAATACTACTCTTAGCTTCGTTGTGATACTGTCTGGTCGTAGTACACAGTGGTGAGGAATGACATATTTAAAATCTTTGTGAGACATTGTAACCGCTTGCATATGATTTAGATCTTCATACTCCTTCATGAAATTACTATATTCAATTTTTAGTTCTTTATGCCGAATAAAGCGTCTTCCTAAGTTGTACAGCCTTGACAGTGATGTATGAAAAGAATCTCCTAATTCTTCTTGCTCTTTCTTGAGTAGTATCGGTACGACATATCTGCCCTCTTCGTTTCGTCTTACAAGATCAGTATACAGCTGTTCACATTTTTCATTTTCAGGATTTATACATTTTGTCTTAGGTGGCTCTTCGACTTCCCAGAACTGTTTGACCACACTGTCCAAGTTAAGTGTCGACGCTACAAGTGCAGAAGTACATGCTGGCGGTCGATATTCAGGATCAAATCTTCCAGTGATAACCCACCCAAACACACTATGCAACGCGACCGGTAAGCCGGGGCCGACATTTAATCGTTGACCATCATAAATATTATGGAAAAGTTCCGCGCCTATTAAAAGATCAATATCAGCTGGTTTATCAAAATTGTTATCGGCCAAAACTAAGTGTTTATAATTTGTTTTAACGGTTTGTGGTATTTCTACAGAGGGCATTTTATGTGTTATGGACTTCATAACAATCGCTTGTATATTAAATTTTGGCTGATCCATATATTGAGGTTCTATAGTGACTGACGTTATTCCTTTTACTTCATGTATCGTGTTCTGCCCTAGACCGGCTACAGTTATGTTACAACGACGTAGTGGTAAACCTAAGCGTTGTACACATGCTGATGTCACAAAACTGTCCTGCGCACCACTATCGATAAGTGCACGAAGGTTAACAACACCGTTAGGGCCTCGCGCCCTCACAACACATGTTCCTAATAAGACGAACGAACGACCATCTTCTAAATGGGCACTGGAGTTAATCGTTACAAAGGAGTCAACACCCGCCGGAACTTCAGGCGCTATAGACGAAACCGTAGGACACGCGGCGGAGCTATCTCGATCGTTATGAAGAAGCGTATGGTGACGGCCGTTACACTTCGTACAACACGTTTTTGAAAAACATTTATCTGCTGTATGATTTAATCTTAAACAATTAGGACACAATTTTTTTGTTTTTACAACCATTTCCCTCTCTGTAAGATTTTTTTCGTGAAATACCGGACACTTGTAAATCGAGTGATGAGAATATCCACAACAAGCACAATCAAGATACTTATTTGAAGTGGCATGTGCATAAACATAGTTGTTAGAATATAAATTATTATTTTCATTTTTATAATCATTCTGTTTTACAAATCCTTCCGAGTACGGACCTGTATTCGGTAATGGCATGGCATTAGAGTCCGGCCCTGCGCTCGAGTACGAACTTTTATTTTCTAAATCTGAGCAATGTACGGGAAAGGAAACGGATTTGTTATAGTATTTATTATTATTATTATATTTACGTAAATTTGATTGAGTATTATGTTTTATAAACCCCTCAGTGGGTTCACTAGCCTCGAGTACTTTTATATAATCGTGCAAAAATATTAACAAGTCATTAAAAGTGGGTATTTGACTACTGTTTTGTAACTCAAAACGTTTACGTGTGTCGGAATCTAACTTACGAGACGACAAATAAAATAATATAAATTCACCCAGATTGTCGATTTTTATGGACTTGAGAGCATTTACAGATTCTTGTAACAGACTTGTCAGTTTACGTAGATCATTAATATTACATGTTCTTAACGATGAATAGTTACATATTTTTTCTAAATAATTAACAGCTAATATTCTTTTGTTTTGATAACGATCTATAAGTGTGTCAAAAACAATTTGATAATTATCAGCGGTAATAGGTATCCCCTTAGCTATCGATAATGCGGAACCGATGAGACACGACATTAAATAATGAAATTTTTCGATATTTGTGATATTTTTATTAGTATGCACCAAAGATACAAATGTATCATAAAAGGTTTGCCAATATTCAATATTTCCATCAAATTTAACTAATTCGATTTTTGGTAAACGAGCTTGTGAAATAGGTTTTTGATAGTGATACTCCGCCATGGCCAATGCGGGCCCCGCGCTTGGCATGGCGGCGCTCTCATCCGACAACGACGGCAGTACTACTTCGGCGACTTCCATGATGGCATAATACATTGTATCAAAAGAATCTAACGTTTGCATATCAATATTTTCATTAGGATCCAACATCAATTTTAATGAATTAATTTCGTTACAAAAATCAATGAATTCTTGACGCAAATCATTTATTCGTTTGTATCTACATTTAAATGAACCGAGTTTCGTTTTATCATTAGTAACTATACACGACAAATCATACAATATTTGTAATTCTCGAAAAACATACTCTCGTTTATTAGTAAGAAGCTTTAATTTTATTTCAAGTTCCATATTTATCGTTTTTTTTTTTTTTACTATTATTTGTCACAAGAAAGTAGGTAGGTAAGACGCTATAACCCGACTAAATGAGAAAGTTATTTTTCAATAACGTTTATAGAATTTATTTAAATTTAATTTATTTCGACGATATATTTAAGTATTTCTTATTTGTTTTAAATGATGTATGGACTGATCTGGAGTATCTATTTAAAAGATTTGAACCCAGCACAACATAGGAATATCGTGGAAAATCCGGCTCGAAGGACCACTTACAATGGCGGAACTTGAATGGCGAATTTTTTGTTTAATTAATTTTCGAACCACAAGTCGCCGTACTCGTATATGATGTTAATATATTTTCTTGTAAATTATAGGGCATAAGATTTGTTTGGTGTTCTAGATGCAAGTTGGAAAGGGAGGTAAAAGGTAAACTACTTACCTCGGCCGGTGATAATTTGCTCTTGTCTTTAGTACACACACGTATCACATAACACTTATCATGTCCCTTTTGCAACACATAATAATGATAATATCACAGTTTTGAAGAAAATAGGGAAAGTTTACTAGTTTCTTTTGATTTTATTCGCGCGCGTGTCAATGGCGCCGTGATTTTTTCGCTAGCTCGATGGCGAGTGCTTGTGGCGCCGCTAGCGTCGAACGACGGCAACTTCGTGTTGGAGCGGCCGAGGAAAACGTAAGAAAAGGCGGGAAAAGGATCTTACAAGCTAGAACAGTCGTTAATAGCATTTTGGTTCGTTTTGTTATTTTACAAATGAAGTAATAAGTGGATCAAGGTATGTATGTATATGTCGTAAAATCCTAATTTCGAGATTAGTATCATATTCATATTTGGACGCTGATAAGCAATACTGTGTCAAGCCACACGAATTTCATTTTGAGAAAATGGCGTCTAAAGATGTCAAATGTATTCTTAATACATTTGTTTGAATAAGTATTTATCCATATTTTCTTTTCATTTTTGATAAAAGGTTTAATGCATTAAAAACAGGTTGATATATTGAATATATTATCTAATAAAAAGTTTTTTAAATAATAAATTACAAAATATGGAACAACCTTGAAATTCGAAACAATTAATTAACAAACATTTTCCGTGCTTATTTAGTTTATATTACTTTATTTTTTATCGAATAATGTTAAATAGGTGATGCAGTATCAAAAAACATCAATATCTCCGAATTTGTCATTTTGTGGGTTGACACATTATTGCTTATCAGCATCCATTTATCATCATATTATTTTAAAGTTTTGCTTAACCATACAAAATGTATTGAATTGCGTTTATTCTAAAATATTATATATATTGAATAGCCCTAGATTCGATTAATTTAAGGTTGAAAATTGTTTGTGTACAAATAACACCTTTATCGACGTACAGAACAGAAAAAAAATCCGAAAAGCGACACATTGGATGATTCCGTTTTGCCACCCCACAGTAGCCACACTAAGGAGAATAATTCGAAACCCCGGCCGGGGGGGGCCAAACGAACACGCGATTCACTATCACTTCACACAATGTCTTCAATTAGTAATTATACGATTATTGTTTGAATGTTGGTGCGAATCGTTAGTTCGACAATCTCATGATGCGATTGAGAAGTAATAAATTAAGTATGGTACTATGAAGTGAAATGATATTAAATTAAGTTAGAATGAC
Source organism: Hypolimnas misippus (assembly GCA_037950945.1). Classification (NCBI taxonomy): domain Eukaryota; kingdom Metazoa; phylum Arthropoda; class Insecta; order Lepidoptera; family Nymphalidae; genus Hypolimnas; species Hypolimnas misippus. Next base: position 12,348,304 of record JBBEEQ010000024.1, on the reverse strand, counting down.
AAGATGATGATAAAAACCTTTAGTAACCTGATTATCTTCTTGCGAACAAGTCGCTCCATCGTCAGGATGCGGTCGACGCTGAAATAAAAAAAATAAATAAAAAATTATAAATTATCAAACGTTATTTATATGCATTGTGCATTTCAATAGGTTCCATAAGAAACAGATGGCGCTAACAGCGTTTAATTTCGAGGTTAAACCCAGTGTAATAAATTTTATTGTAAAACAGAATAAATTACAAAAAGTACAATAACTATCGGTGAATATCTAATTTTCTGTATTGTTCATATGAAATATACATATATAGTGCTGTCACTACTACACCTTACAGATAAGACTATTTTATATTCTATGGTTGTAATATCATCACCGGTAAAAACTTAAATGAGACTATTTTAATGATCATCATCATCTACCTAGCATTTTCTTTTATCATTAATCATTTAGACTAGAATAATGTCTCTACTAAGATAAACGGTCATTACTAGGTGATTTCGTTATCTCGACCGGGACCGACGGCTGTACGTGCTCTTCGAGACACGGTGAGGTGACCCACAAGGAGAAACACACAGTCCTAGGAATAAATACTTATACAAATACAAATATCTACCTCGAACGGGGATCTACAACCACCGGCGTTAGAGGTACATTCAGTACACATCATCGATCATCGAGAACATTTTAATAATGAAATAAAGAATACAGCAACCAGTGTTGTAGTATCAAAATTTTCTTAATAACTCCGCAGAGTTAGCAAAATTATCGTTGGCTGTAATTGATACAAGCCATTAAGGGAATAAAATTACACCAACGAGACACTTACGACACTCATCTGCCTTTTCTCTTTCTCCTCTTCCAATTTCGCCTTTTCCTTCCTCTCGAAAAAGCCAACCTGAAAACAACGACTATTTAATTTCTCTTTTCACTTAACACGGCGCAGACGAGCGTCTAAATAGTCTTGCGAAATTTTTTTCTTTATCAAAATATTTTTAGTAACTAGCTAATTTTAAATAGATGTGGAGAAATGCCATTTTGAGATGGCATTTGTTCTGACTATCACGCTAGATTATATCGGAAATGCACATCCATAATATCAGGCTTCCGGCTTTCGCTCAACATTCAATAGGTTATTAATAAAGACTTTTTATATTTAATATAACGGATTTTATCGCGATACTACGACGGATGCAACTTCGTTGAAACGTCGGGCAATTCATATATGAATTATAGCCTTCGCAAATTCTAAACCAACAAGTATTTATGGGTTCTTATTTTATAAGTCCGAAAATTGGGATTGTTGGTAGAAACTAGCGATCGAACATAATAATTCGTTGGTAGCTTTATAAAAACTAGCCAAGACAGACCTTAAGCAACAATATATTATCTTATGTTATAAGTAGATATGATATGTTATGCTGTTACTTATAAATAAATTTCAGGACTGACCAAACTTGGCACCCATTTATGTAGATCTCACATCTTTTGTCTTTAAAGACAACAGCCAAGGCATTTATCATAATATTGAACTTGGCTCTCATTTCACATTTATGTTTTTGATTGGATATAAATATTACGTTCATACTATTTGACGTTAAATATCCAACTTTGACAAGTTCGTCAATTGACTTGTTGGCTTAAAGATAATCTCGACTGTCATACACAGTCGCCAGCTGGTTGCTAGGCAATGTCGTCCAAATTGGTCGCCATTTTTGGTGTCAAAATCCAAGAGTTTATGACATATCTATAATTACATATTATTAAAAAAAAAAAAAAAACAAATAATTTTGAATAAGTGCTTAAGACAAAAATGTCTGGACTAATGTGTGCACTGGTCCTTTGAACACAACTTCGGGATGCATCAGCATTAAACCCGAAACGCTGGCCTTAAAATGGATATAAAAAACGTTTTACAAGCTTTGTATTAGGTTTTTTAAACCTTTTTTCTTAACATCTTTAGTAATTTTAAAGTAGCAAGAAATTTTCATAGGCAAATCATTATAATTTAAGATATCCTAAAATATATTAAACACACATTAAAGAAAGCAAAAGTGAGTTGCCAGATAAATACAAAAACATTTAAATAATATTCATTTTTAAAAAGAAGAAAGAAAGAAATATTGAAATTCGGCCCAATACGGATCTATTAGTGAATGAAACATCTATTAACGGATATGGTGTATTAACTGGAATAAGTATAAATGTACCACACTTAATGGCCCCCTTTAGGGTCTCATAATCCTGTGTCGGGGGTCCGGAAACACACGGATCACAAATACAAACACCCAGACCACGACAAACATCCGTATGGCCAATACAGACGTTTTCTGTGAGCGAGAATCGAACATGTGACCGTTGGCGTGTCAGTCAGGTGCAGTGACCACTACTCCAACCTTTCTATATTGTTACTCTTTCACGTAAAAACCATTGAACAGATTTTGATAAGTCTTTACAGTTATATAGCTTATACACCAAAATAACATAAAAATCGGAAAAAATCCTGTTTACACGTAATTTCATTTGATTCTGTTTTCATCAATTATGATTTAAAAAAGTAACTATTCTACCGACATTTTGTGACATTAAAGTCTAAATCCAAGATCAAAACGTTGTTTTCGTTTTCCAAAAATATGAAATTTTGAATTCGGCCTCTTTAGTACTAAGCGTGGGATATATAAGAAATGCTAAAAAATGGGCTTTAAATTAGCAGTGCCGAATAGAAGAGCCGACCAGAATGAGGCTAATCGAATGGAACGTCGCGACTTGTCATTAAAATGTTTTTACGCCTATCTTAACGCACCATTAAATATTTCTCACTGTTTCACATCACACATGATTAAACATCAAATCAAAGAAGTATCGAAAAAAAATGTTTTTACTATGTATCAAAATCTTAACATCACGAATTGGTTTTTCTTTTGAATGGCTTTTTATTTAGTAGAATTACTGGTCTTAAGTTTACTAAAATTAAATATGAAATTGCAATCAGTCATTACTAATTGTTACATACAGATTACATAAAACCTTAGACCAATAAGTATATGGACGCGTCACGTAAACAATTCTACGAACAAAATTTTCAGCCAATTAGACGCGGGGCGAGGTAGTTAATACATTGATTATTACATACTCAAATGAATTTATACCGTTACGAATGAAACGATAGTATTTAATGGTTATTTTAATAGAAATAGTGAATTAATTATGTCAAAAATAATTACGTTTGTAATGTGACTTCCTCTTTTGAAGATTAGATGTGTTTGACCTCCTCTTGTAATGGCTAACTACACCGATTGGTATTTTTACGCATCTCCGTACATAATAAAAACGATTTTGATATTGTTGAAAATCGATTCCTGAGTAATTTCTATAAACGAGTTAGATCATTCGATCATATGATTTACTGAGGGAAATGTCGTGTAAGGTAGGTTCTAATGCTTTAAGATCTTAAGTATAATTTATATACTTTTACACAAATTAATTCTTTAACGCACTATAGCTAGCTATATAATAAACATTACATAACACAATACTGAAAAAAAAATCTTAAAAGAAAAATAAAACGGTCAAGTGCGACTCGGCTTCACCCACGTAGGGTTCCGTACCGTCGGACAAAATATAACACTATTGATTATAAATATTTAAAATAAAAAAATAGACTTTGGCTTTAAAAGCAAAATAAACCTTTCGTTTACTTGCACGAGACGCTTACTAGTTATTTGGATTTTAAAACCAAATTACTATCTAATAGATAAAATTTCTATGTGACTAATCTGAAAGCATGTTTTTTAAACAATAAAGGAATTTTCAAAATCGGTTGTAAATGACGGAATTAAAGCCTCTTCACACTAGCGTCTTTCCACTGTGGGCATTCGATGACCATTTACGCAGATGCCGCAGTTTGAATGAGCTCTTAATGAGGTAAAAACCATTAAAAAATAAGCTACAAATTGAGAAAATTCATGTGTAAGTCTAACTCGCACTTGACTGTTTTTTATTATTTATTTCACAGTCAAGACAACAACACACTGTAAAAATTTTAACTTACGACCTCAGTGTTTCGTAAACATTTTTCTGCGACACCCCGATAATTTTCACACTCCCCTTTCGTGACATTTAATACATTTAAATCCAAGTTGGTCCCATTAGGATTTTATTTTACCTAATTATAAGGTGGTTATTTATAGTAAAAATGTTATATTAATACTACATATTTTGGTATCACCTATTTACGATGCGTCGATCAACAGTAAGTATTATTCTTAAAAGAAAGCGGGAACGATGCGATCCGCTATTTTTATTTTGAAGGAAGGAATTTTTATTACTATTACGGTTCATGAGACTGCTGACAAAGAGGCGGACCGACAAACGGACAATGAAAGCTTAGTAATAGGGTTCCTTTGGATACGGAACCCTAAAAACGAATAGTAACGGACATTAGGAATAATGTAGCAAAATAAAACGTGTTACGATAAAATCACCTCATAACTCTTAATACCGGTTATTCTAATGTGAAAATACACTTTTATTCATAAAAAACACTATTATTTATATTGTATGTAATTATTTCACAGAAAAACCTAAACGCCATACGATTTCAACGTATTTTTGTGACTTATGATTATAGGTCATACCTATATTTGAAAAATCCTTGACATTATTTACCATTTTAGTGCCACATTTCGACAGCACCAATCTACGTACAAAGTTATACCCTTCTAAGAGGTCGAACTTTTTTAACTTTACGTATATCTTTTTTTTTATTTCAAATCCGTTTGTATACAATTTAGGTATTATTAGGTATTATCTCTTTTTAAGCGTCAGATTTGAGAAGAAATCACGAAAGAAACTCAGAGGAACTTTTTTTATCCGACTGCGCATCGCCATAGAGGGTAATGTGTTTATCAGCCTATGTATGTATGTGTGTTTGTAGCTTTGTTTTAATCATAATTTAATTGTTTTTTACTGGACCAGTGTGATTTTTCTTCCGCGACGTGTTTATTTATCAAATAATTCAAATAAAAACAAAAAGATTATAAATATCATATAACGGTTGAAAATATTCAATACGATTATAAACATATACATCCATATCATATATTCGATGTTTTAAGTCTTGTTTACTCGATTGTACCACGCGCGAGTTCGGACTCGCCTCGTGTTCAGACCGACACACTTACGTGAAACGAGGTATAACAACGTACCTTGTACAATATGAATATAACCACAGCCAGCACCAAAACCGCCACCACTACAGCGACCACGATTATTATATACTTGTTGTTCCCAAACCTCGCGTCAACTTGAAAGTACAGCGTCGATGTTAATCTGCAAAAAAAAAATGTTACGAAGTCTATTTCCGTTTGTCAGGTTAAATTGCCTGCGATTTTTTTATAACCATCTGAACCGGCGAACTTCGTACCGCCTGACAGTCGATTTATTAATATTTATACGATACTAACGTCACTCAAATGTTTTGCTCTCGCGGAACCTTTCAACTAACACTTAAACTTTGTGGAATGGTATTAAGGTTAAAATTGACTTTTAATTATTATGAAGAATCCGTATGGGAATATAGAATCTTTATGGGAATATAGAAAAGTGTTGTTTTACCCATACAAACATAAGAACCATCTTCGTACTTCAAGGAATTTTAAACCAAAAAACCTAAATCACCAATTATTCAAAAATTTTAAATACTATGATGATTCTCAAAAGAAGGGTTATGTGTTTGACCTCTGAGTGTATGATATATGTATGTATGTTCTCGATGGCGTAACCAATTGTGATAAATGATACCTAATTAAATTTGCCTTGGTGGCGTGAGTGTCACTAGATGCAGCAAAATATAAAAAAAAAAAAACAAAATAGCGGATTTTAACCTGCGGAGCATCTCTATTTTTTAATTTTTTTTTTAAGAATCTAAATATGCATGTGTATCAAAATAAAGGGCTTTAGTATGAAAGTATATATTATACAATCTATGTTTTGAAATACATTGAAACAGTCTTGATAATCATAAAGACTTTGTCATTATTAGTCCAGTTTGGTTACTGACGAGTTACTAATTTTTACTTAGAACGATTGCCTGATCTGACCTCCGCAACCCCTGAGGGTAAACCGGTAACCATTTCAACTAGAATTAAGAAATCATGTGTTAATTTAATATGTAAAAAAAAAAAAAAAAAACAAGAAAAAAAGTCTTTATAATTAAAATACTGCTAAGCTATCTATAATATGATTATAAAGTGGGAATTTTTTTTTATTATTTTTGTGTGTTTGTAAGTATGTATGTTTGTATGTAATATCTGAAACTCGCTACGACTTATAGGAGCGAAGCATTAACCATAAACGCGAGTGAAACCGTGAGGAGCAGCTAGTGTACAAATTTATTCGTATCTATAGACTTCTTTTATTAATGGAAATACGGTTTTCTCCGACTCTCAAACACACGTTAAGCCATTGATCTCGCTACTGAAATTAAAAACAAAATAGTTAATAAGCGAATTGGCATTGATATTCAATGAAGCCAATCTGTAAAAAATCCTTTTCAAATGGAAAAAGAGTTTTCAAAATCGATTAACATGTGACGAAGTTCTGGGATACAAATCAAATAAAAAATATACACTGCCGATAGAGAAACTATATCTTTTTAAGTAAGTTTGTCTTCACCTCCGCATAACTGAAAGTGACCGATCGAACGATGGACAAAATTATAAATTTGTATTATTTGCAAAATCCACAAAGTTTCTTCTATATTTTTTCCAAAAGGTTATTAGATTATCTCTTTCATTCGATGTCAGAAGTGGGATTCGAACCCACGCCCACCGAAGTGGACTGCGACCTGAACGCAGCGCCTTAGACCGCTCGGCCATCCTGACAACGATGAAACATGTGAAAATTGCGAATGCTTTCATCTTTAACTGTAATTTTCATTAACTTGTATATGAACGCTAATAGGTGGTACTGTGTAAAGCCACACGGACTGCATTTTGAAAAAATGACCTCTAAAGATCCATCCATCCATCTTCTTTTTGTCTATCTTAATCAAATATATAAAGAATTAATAGTAGATTGGTGTAATAAAAAGTTGAATCTTATATTAAGTTCGTCCAATAGATTATTGTACATCGTAAAACATTGAGAAGAATAAGAATCTTTTTTCCTCACTTATTTTGTTTAGAAAAATATTTAAATAAAGTAAAATACATAACGCATGTTATCTATACATATAAAAGGAAAAAGTTATTTCTACTTCTTTCTTGTTTTAAGCTATTAAAATAGATTCTATCCGATATTTTTAAGTTATTTTTTATTTTATAGCATAGTGGGTTAATTTTATAGATTTTCGTACATTTTTAAACTATATGTGGATGATTCTGGGAGGGGCGGGATCGTGTACCCTGTTACTCTCTCACCCCCTCGGAACGCGCCGTCCGCGAGGAAGATTTATACCTATAATACGTGCGTATTATAGTGGAGAAAAGCCGAAAATTTCGAAGGATTGTAATGTGTTGTGAAGACCAATTCTTCGATTATTATATTTATTAGATAAACTTAATAATCCTTTAATTACTTTAAAATCTATTGGTCATCAATGATATTGAAGTTATGGATATTCAGATTTTAATAATGTAGAATTTGATTCATATATAATCAACTCCAATGAGAACATTAATAATTTTCGTTTATTAGATGTGGATAATCGAGTAGTATAAACCTATAAACAATCAAATTCGTATTTTAGTAACTGCTTTGACTTTGTAAAATATACCCTAAATATAAATAGATCTCGAAAATTAGGCCATAATAAAAGATTTAGCCGTTTACACAGCTATACAAATTATTTTAGATAAATAGTATTAAGCTATGAATACAACACTGTTACTATTTTTCCAATGTCCACATCGACCCGTCTATATCGTCGGTCTAGATGTAATAACTCATACTTGCAAACTGTCGAACGTTACAGGAGAGACAAAAAAACTTAGAGCTAGCTGTAATAAATATATTTTTAAATTATTTAGACTTTAATTGTAAGAAATATTTTTATTATAATAAATTATTTGAATACCGTTTTCACTGAGAAAGTACATTTTTTACCAAAATTGTTACAAGGTTTCAAATATAGAGCGACGATATGTATAAAATATTTAAAACATGGTTCGTTTCACCAAAGTTTTCTGGCTCTCATAGTTTGTCTATACTGACCCAACTACTTCTTACACCTACACAATTATATACTTATATATATATTGTTAAGTTATCTCTGGGGTTCTAGTTACTAGTTTATTCGTAATTATGAATATATTTCTGAGAGTAAAGACGAGCAATCTATCCTAGAGAGAGGGAGGGTGCGTACTGCCGATGTATGTATAATAATAACTAACTGATCAACGAGCTACCATAGACAAAATACAGTATTATTTACTTTTATGATATATTCCTAACAATATATATATATATATATATATATATATATTTGTGTAAAATGTGGTCAAAGTTGAATAATTATTTTCCTTTAGTACATTTGTAGTGGCCGATATCTTAAACGTCGAATTTGCTTCAATTTTTTTTATTATTAAATGCAACATATATTTTCATTTCAGAATCAAAACTATTTGGTATTTCAATAAAAAAAAAACAGAGAAACAGACAAAACGAACGTTTTGAACGTACCTATACATATTAACAACCAAGTGACATTTTTCTTATTTCTAAAAATACAAAAGATATCAAATTTTTCACAGCTAGTAACAGTTTTTATTGGAAAATAGTCATTTTTGGTATTTTTCTTTACTTATTATTTATGTCTCTCACCGTTTAAACCTTTCTTGAACTTCTACAAATATTTTAAGATCAAAATCAGCCAAGTTGGTCCAGCGATTCTTAAATTATAGCGAGACCAAAGAGCAGCAATTCATTTATATATATTAAAGTGCTAGATACAATTTCCCACGTACTGTTAAAAAGGAATATTCATAATTACGAGTATTAATAACGATACTCACGTTTTGTTAAGCACTGTTGATGTCGGCTCCAAATAGAGATTATAAGTCGAAGTAACACTCAATTTGCCATCATCAAAGTATTCCACTGAAAAAAAAGAAAAATTCTTTAAATAGTAGATATCTTAGAATTTTGCGATTATAACATTGAAATAAAACTATTTTAAACTGATTAAAATCGTGTATATTAATAATTATCATCCCAACGCACGACGTATCGTGGGGATGATTCCGTTTATCCACCCCAAAGTGTCCATCCTAAGTGGGATAATCGGATTTACGAGCAGGAGCGTCTTCAACCTATTGGAGGCCCTGGCCACATTAGGCAGGAAAATTTGGCCCCTATGACTCACGTTAAATATTCATTTAGATAGACATATAACATTTATAAAAAATCGATATTGATAGAAGAGGTGTCCTTCAAATATTAAAAGGAGAAAAATCAATCACTTCTCTATAATCTAATAGCAGCTTTGGGGCCCCCATAGATTGTGTGGCCTTGGACAAGTGCCCAGAGTGCTCAGTGGGAAAAAGGGGCCTAATGGTGAGTCCGTTTGGCCACCTCGGCCGGGATGGATAAACGGAATCATCCGATCGTGGTCGCGGGTAGTCTACCCGTGATTTAAAATATAACTATATGTTTTATGCAGGCTTAAATCGCATATAATAATTATTTTTATCATCATGAAGGGCGACGTTTCGAACACTCTATAGCGATCAATAATTTTATTTCAAGATGCTTAAAATGAATTCTTTAATGCACACTGCGAATAGTATAATACAATATAACAACACTAATATACTTTTAAAGAATAAAGATAAAAAAAGCAAATCAAAGCCGTCTTCGAGTACATAAAAAAGTGTCCGGTGAACTACGAACAGAATATACTTCTTTTTTTAAGGTCGGTTAAAAAGAAAATCTGGATATGGAATCCAGCGTTTTTTTTTAATTCTGTATTTTTTTATTTTTTACTTACTCATTTTTTCCTTTAGTATATTTGTAGTGGCCGATATCTTAAACGTCGAATTTGCTTCAAGATTTAAAGTACAGTTGAACACAATAAGATTTTCCAAGGCCCCTTCAATACATTCACTCTTTTCAGGCGCTATTATCTAAAATAATGTAAAAAAATGCAATCGTTCAACAATTTGAATTTTTTTTTTCAAATTATTTTTATTACAAACTAGCGGCCCCTCGCGGTTTTACTCGCACTTAACATAGGATTTTCATACAAATTTTCAACCCCCTCTTAACTCCCTTAGGAGTTTCGTAAAATCTTATCTAAATTCTTAGCGGCTACTTACACCCTATAAGTACCTACCTGCCAAATTTTAAGTTTCTACGATTTCGTAATTATTGTGTGAGTGACCTTTCGTTCTATATATAGATATAAAACTTAAACATTTCTCATAAAATGAAAAATCACAAGGTAAATAAATACATTTTTATTGATACTGTAATATATATGTATATATATGGAATGGAATGACAATGGAAGACAGGCTTTCAGACAAGTTTTCAGCTTATAAGTATGCTTTTTGTATACGTACTTATTAAAATAAAATAAAAAAAACATAACAGTAACCACCAATATGTTCAACTGTTCCTTCCTTATAATATAATGTTATCGTTATAATATCATCAATCGACTTTAAAACAGGAGGATGTTTGCAATTGTGTATATCTTTTTCGATGTTTATTACGCTACTGGCATTTATGAATCGATTTTGAATATTGTTTATCATATTTGAAATGATTTACTTACATTGGTCCTATAGAACTTTGATCAAAATCGGTTTAATTGCATTTTAAATCAAGATAATTTAAGGTATGTCATTCAATAAAACGAATTCGTGTATTTTAATTTTGAAGACAGTTACTTTAAGAAAAGCAATAGTTATTTTTCACAAAAACATAATTTAGTGCACTATCTCGCTTCATAGAAAATACAAAAAATACTGCAATTAAATATTGTATTTATTATGTAAGTATCTATAGTATGTAAATGTATATATTTATAATGTGTATGTATATTATTATATAATTATGTATTTATATTTATGGAATATTTATTTATGTATCGTATATATACAAATATATATTGTATTTATTTTTTATGTATTAAATAATTTGTACACCCCCACCATCCTATCTCTCTCCTCTACCAAAGGTTGCCTGGAAGAGATCGCTGTTTTAGCGATAAGGCCGCCTATTGTACATTTTTCTTCTCTTTGTTTTTGTTTTACTTCTATTATTTCGTCTATATTGGTGTACAATAAAGAATATATAAATAAATAAATTTACCGATTCGTAACTTACAAACTGTTAGAAATATATCATAAAAGTTAATTTCAAAGTATTTTTTCTGTGGTAACTCGTTGATCAGTTAGTTACTAATATATATATCACGCACCCTCCCTCTCTCTAGGATAGATCATTCATCTTCATTCTCGCAAATATATTCATAATTACAAATAAACTAGAGACTAGAACTGAAATAAAACTATTTTAAAAGGATTTAAATCGCGTATATTAAACATTTTTATCATCCCGACGTTTTGTCTAATAAAAATAATATTTTCTAAAACCTCAAATAGACAAATGTCACCTTAGTCTACCCGTGACCGCGAACGCTGCAAAGTGCTCAAAACGTCGGGATGATAAAAATATTTAATATACGCGATTTAAATCCGTTTAAAATAGTTTTATTTCAATGAATAATAATCGGGAAAATCTAAGACAACGATAGAGACTAGAACCCCAGATATCACATAACACAAACATGATACTTACAGAATAATTTTTAATAAACGGACGCATTTCGAAAGTCAATGATGCGTGAATATAATTCCATGTAACCGATCCATTATTTGTTATCTAAAAATGAAATAAATACATTGTATTAGTGATATTAAAATATTATTTATTGAGACGATACAAGGGCTTACTTTCAAATGTACTAGCGATCAAAATAGTGTTAAAAATTATATATATAAAGAAAATAAAACAAGGACCATATATTACTTAGGCGAGGGTTAAATATATCGCGGATTTGCAAGAATATCGTAGTCGTTCAAAATTCTAACAAATAGAACTAAGTATGTCAAATTACCATAAATCTTTGAGGTTTTACCATGAAAAGAGCGATGATGAATTTTCTTTACATCAATAAAGTTATAAATTCAAGGGATCGTTTAAATTTTGCAGCTATGCTCCAACATATTAATAAAGAAATTTAAAAACCCCTTTCCCTAAAGTTCATCATTTCTATTTGCATCGATATTCTTGAAAAGCAGCGATATAAGTACTCTCGAAAGCGATAGAAAAACCTAGTAATAAACACGAAGTAGTCACGACTGCTGTAAATGTCAAAAATAAGGCACTCATAGTAGATTGTTTAAGGTTTAAAGCAATGAGAAATCACTTATGTAAATCTTTATGATAGTCTAAGAGCAAACAAAAAAAAAAAAAAAAAAAAAAAAAAAAAAAAAAAAAAAAAAAAAAAAAAACATTGTAAGACAAAAAAATATCAATAAAAGTAAAAAGAATAAAAATAAAAGAATACCTAATATAATAAAGTAAAAAATATAATAAAATAAAATAATAAAATAAAAAAAAATATAATAAAATAAAAAAAATACCTTGAAAAATTCTAGAACGCTTATAATTGGGCTAGAATTGACGTCTTCGATTTCACGATCCGTAACGTTCCGATCATAATATAAACTGAAAACACAAAATTAATCACCATTAAAGGCTTAATAAATACAGATTTATTAATTATTTTTTTAAGTTAAAAAAAAATTGAACGAGTTCAACGAATTTTGATCATAGCTTAAGATCCCATCCTTCTTGTTATTTATTCAAAATACATTTTTTAATAATCATGTATAGAAGCACTTGTTATCTATCAAAATTGTATTTATAACAAGCTGCGCCACCGACTTCGTTCGCGTGGACTAAAGGATGCTTGTCTCATGCAAAGCAAGGCATTTCTTTTTATAATTAAAATAAATAAAATTTCCGAAATAAAAGAAGACTCACTCCTTATAACTACAACTATCTGCTAGTGAAAGTCCCGTCAATATCGGTCCAGCCCTTTCAGTAGCCGTAACAAACAAACGGACAGACAGACAATAATTTTTAATATAAGAAGCCGTTAATTTGAAATTATAGCAGACACTTCAATTTTATTTACTTGTATAGATTTAATAATTGACGTTGATTTTCTGTGAGAGTGCGATATTTCACCGGAGTAAAAAGACAGTATACGAGCTCGAGCCATCAAACGTTAGCGAAGCTACCAATCAAGTTTTTAATTATTAACAAATTACTCACTAGTCAATTGAAATGTCCTTCGTACTCAAATTAAACGGTATCCTCTTCAAATACTGTACTGTCGCATTCTCTCTAGACGCGGAGCAGGTGTTATACAGAAGAACCAGGATTTCTAAAGCATCATCTCTGTTCGTTGCTTTACTCAAGTCTACACGTACGTTTATAGAACGCTATAAAAAATGTGTTGTAGTATTCATTGTACTCAAAGCTGGATACGCTGAGTTAGTGGTTAGTACACGACGACCTCTAGGACCACTGAGTTTTCGAGTGCTAAATTTGTGTTTAAATTCATTAAATGAATAGAATAGAATAGAATAGAATAATCATTTATTCAGGACAACCTACAGATGCAGACATGAAAAGTGAAAATAAAACAAAATAGTAAACTAAAACCAAACATATTTACAAAATTAAACTAAAAAATAATAAGAAAAAAAGAAACAGAAAAAATATATATATATATATATACACATATATATATATATTATATATATATATATAATATATATATATATGTGTGTATATGTATGTGTATATATATATATATATATATATATACACATACATATACACACATATATATATATATTAAACAAAGAAATAAAAATCTTGTTCTTACTTATTAGAACGAAAAAAACTAATAAAATATTAAAAACAAAAAAAAAAACTTTATTTAGCTATTTTTAACATAGTGTCCGCAACCATGCAATGTCCCAAATAGGCGTACCATTCAGCTATAAATTGGGTTCGGAACCCAAAGCTGGTTTTCAATGGTACCCTTTTCTAACTAAATGCTTTTTTAACTAAACTTTTCTTTCTAAATGCTCGGTGGTGATGGAATACATTCTACGGAAACCTGCGTGCGCCGAGAGATATTCTGACTCATGTATATGGGACCAACCCGCAGTGGAACAGCGTGGTGGATTAATCTCTAAGCCTTTTCCTTAATAGACGAGGAGGCCTTTATCCAGCAGTAGAACATTTACAGGCTGTTACTTTACTTTAAAAATACTTTCCCTTGTCCAAGATTCTGCTTGACTTTTAATTTGCGAATATTCTTCTCTTTATTCTTTTAATCTACATAATCTAAACCTAATGTAAGTGTAAGATATTATTACGCCATCGTACTGCACTAGTAATTGTAATACCATCATGTTAATTATATAATGTCGTAATTAAGTCTATAATAATTATACTATTTTTGTAAATCTGTAAATGCGAATGATATTGTTTAAAAATATTAATGTTATTGTCTAAACGTAATAATAGATGGCGTTCTTTGCAAATCGTTAAATTATGACTGTTTGTAAAACTTTGAATGTAGATGGCGTACTTGTAAACTGTCGATAACAAATTTCGAATTAACGAATACCCGGAGTCTATAAATAACATGTACAAGTGAATTATACTCTCAATCATTAAACAGAAGTGTAGAAGTAAACTGCGTTTTATTACCACGCCCTAACACTAATTATTGCTTTTACATACTAAATTTTGCTGTCACATGCATGATTTCTTACGATATTTTCGTTCACCGACGATCACGAGATGAATTTGTCATAAGTTTTAGTTTTGATAGATATTAAATTAGGTGCACTGTGTTGACCTTCACAAAAAATTATTCCTTTATACAATAAAAAAGTTTTCATATTATTTACCTCTTCGTGTCTTTCTATATTAATCAAGTCGCATTTATACCACTCTTCGTTCATTTGGATACATCCTAAGATCGCAGCCTGTAAAAATAAAACCCTTTATATTTCACTAACTTAAAGATAACATTATTAAGTTTGAAAAACGTCGATATTTCTAACCAGAAGTAAGTACAAGTCGAATTTAATTTCGTGTTCTTTACATATTACCTTCGTTAAAGTACAAACAATAAATTGACAAAGTTTTATCGTAATCAACCCAACACAAGATATGAACAAACAAACATTGATTCTATTATATTAGATAAATTTACACAGTATATTATATCAAAATCTCACTAATTATAAAACGTTTGTTAAAAACGGATAACGATATTTATTATTTAATCAAATATATATATATATATATATATATATATATATATATATATATATATATATATATATATATATATATATATATATATATATGTACATATATATACAGTCGAATTGAGAACACTCCTTTTTTTGAAGTCGGTTAAAAATAGATTTATAACATTAATTAAAGCTAAAAAACCGTAGGGCGCTTTCTAATTACATTACCGTGGCTTTACCGTTAAGAATATGTAGCAATAACATTTAAAATATAATGAATACAAAATCCAACCTCATTGCGTTAATTAAAGCTAAACTTAATTTTTAGTTCTTATAATTGTGTTGAAAATATTTTAATGAATGTTAAATCGAATGATTCAATTACATTCGTGCATACGTAATAGTAAATAACCGACGACCGCTCTGGTGTAGTGGTGCTGAATGTACCTCTAACGCCGACGGTTGCGGGTTCGATCCCCGCTCGGGGCAGATATTTATAGTTGTATAAATATTTGTTCCTAGGTCTGGGTGTTTGTCCTTGTGGGTCTCCCCACCGTGCCTCGGAGCGCACGTAAAGCTGTCGGTCCCGGTTGTTATCACAATCACCTGATAATGATCGTTACTCGTAGTAGGGAAATTATTCTAGTCTAAATGGTTACTGGCTTGCCCTCAGGGGTTGCGGAGGTCAGATGGCAGTCGCTCTGTGTAAAAATCAGTAAATCGTCAATATCTGGACTAGAATAGAAAGCAGACCCTATATGTATAACCGGGAAAATGCTAGGGAGATGATGACGTAACAGTAAATAAGTCTGCGTCAAAAGCAAAATACTGGGGTAATGAGGAGCAAAATAACGTGACTTTATTATACATTGCACGTCTTTTAGTAAAGAAAAAAAAGTAACTAACTTTAAATCATAACTAATATTATAAATGCGAATGTTATTTGGATGCTGATAAGCAATAATGTGTCAACCCACAAAAAGTCAAAATCGGAGATATTCATGTATTATGATACTGCATCACGTATTTAACATTATTAAAAAAAAATTGAAGTCATATAAACTAAATAAGTACGGAAAAAAATCACTTAATTAATTGGTTCGAATTTCAAGTGCGTTCCATATTTTGCAATTTATACAATAACCTCAAATATTTGAAAACTTTTTATTAGATAATAGTTAGTCTCAATTTAATTAATTATATCTTTTATCAAAAAATAAAAGGAAAGATGGATATATACTTCTTCAAACAAATTTGTTAAAAATGGGTTTGATATCTTTAGACGCCATTTTCTTAAAATGAAGTCCATGTGGGTTGACACAGTATTGCTTATCAGCGTCCATTTATTCACGTCTCATCCACCTCAAACGATTTTTTAAGTCGATTGAAAACCTACAATGACGCGAGCGAAGCGCAGGCAAAAGTTAATTTAAATCGACTTTAAATAAAGTAGATTCTCTATTCGACCCGTTTGTTTGTATACGTGATCATGATTTTCTTAAAAGATACTGATCCGATTTTGAAGGTTTTTTTTTTAATATAATTACATGTAACAATTTAAATAAGGGAGCTAAAAATAATATTCCCGTTACCTTGGCCCCAGTAATTTTGATCCACGCACACGATTCAAATGTGGTGTTACCGTCGTTCCTTACCACCAAGTTCACATTCTCAAACAAGCTCGATCCAAGTATATAAGTATCCGAACTGCAAAAATCGTATATTTATTATTGACTATGAACATAATAACTAACAATAAAACTAAAAAATGGAAACGGCTTCTAGAGCAAAATAGGAAATATATTATTTTTTATGTCATATTTATTCCAGTTATCATTATTATATTATAACGATTAAAAAAAATAAAATTAATAGCATTCTGTCAAAATCTGCTGAGCAAATCTCTTTTCAAGGCGAGAATTACATTTGTATTTTTTACTGTATGTTTTACTCTCGTAACTAATATGCCGTAAGTAAAACTATGCCGTAAGTAATTACGAAAGCTGTGTATCAGAAATAAAGCAATGACAGTAATTTATTTTAGGTGTAAAGCAGTGAGAAATAACTTATGTAAATCTTCATGAGAGTCTGAGAGCATATTTTAAAAGTGTAATTGTCGCCCTAAAAGACGTATAGAATCTTAATTCATGACCCTATGGATTAGTGGATGTAATAGTCTCAGATATTTTCCTAATTAAAGTGTCAGCGCACTCGATTTACTTTTTAAGACCCTGTAGATACCCTACAGGATGTTGTAGTAAGAGTTAAACATTACCAAAATACCATATATACGTACTTTTCAGATGACTGGATACTCATAGACAAACGAGGCACACATACGATCTCCTTACACCGACGTGCAATATCTATAACTGTCTCCGTGTCACTATAATTAGGTATTCTGAATAATGACCTATCGAAATCTGTAAAATGTCACAATCTTAATAACCAAATTAGTTACCAACGTCATCCATTTGATCGAATGTATTTGTACAAATACATAACAGAGTATGTTACTGTCGGTACCAGTAATTATTAGTAGCACCTGATAATAATTATTAATGTACATATGTAGCTACAAAAATTATTCTTGGTTCAAGAGTGACTCGCCAAAATTTGCATAGATCAGAATGCTATTGTTCTACAAAAAACAGTCATATGATTTAAAAAGCAGTTTCTGATGAAAATGTAAGAAAAATGCGTGGAAGAAGAAAATTCTGAGATGGAGATAATAGGCGCAGACTACTATGCAAAGTGTTTTAATTCACCACTAAAACTAATAATTGTATAATTATAACGTTACAACTCCACAAAATCCACGAAATTCCAACAAAATGTTTATACTGGTATTCCAGTTTTAGCAAATAAGCGAAAATAACAACCTGGCTTTTTAAGATTATCAATGTCTGTCTCGACTTTCGCACTGAACTTATAGTTGCCGGGGTCCGTATTATCCTGAAATAAATAGAACGTAAATATATAAAACTGAAGATGTAACTGTTTGTTATATTATTATGGAAATCCGAGAATCTACCAATCTGATTCGAACTTTTTTTTGCGTTAGATTGTCTGATTATGGAGCAAGAGTTGGGCGTATTATGTTAAGAACTACAGGTGCTGACCAATCGCCTAAAAGGATAGTCTCAATAGTGTTTATACAAAAAATCAATGCATATAAGTGTCAGTAAATTCTCTATGGATTCCAAAATGGTTGGAGCCATTTTGTATATTTTGCAAGGCACTCTTCAGATTTTTTTTGTTTCTTTTTGCAAAGGCAAGTTCTCTTTTATATTATAAAATACGTACCAACAAAACTAGGACCTCATTAGTATATAATGTTTGTTTCTTTGTTATTTTAATTTCATACTTCCCATTGACTATACGAGCTGGATCTCCGATTATATTTGTACTAACGATGAGCTCTGAAAGCGAAATTGTGTAATTCTACATAATCATTGTCTTAGTGTATAGTTTCGTGTTTTGAGACACTCACGATTGGAATATGTTTATAATTAAACTATTCAGTGCCGTGTCTTTAGATGTGAAATCGAATTCTTATTTAAATATTATCAATTAATAAAAATAGTTTTATTATACATGTTTAGTGCATTGATATTAGCGTATGCATTTAAAAATCTGTTATCTTTTACTATTGTGGTGTATTGGTACTCCAATATTGAAAATAACTCTTTACTTTTAATAAAATAAAGACACATATGAGGGCGTAACTATAAATATTTGTGTTTTTATGTCGTCAGGTGTTTAATTATGTTTCTCAAACCATATTTTGTTACCTTTTTGTATGTATTTGATTCGATGAGATTATAAAAGCAATGGAACATTTGTTGTTAAGTTAGTTCGGGGTAACGTTTCAACCAATCACGTTTGCGCGTTTAATACTGTAAAGTGTTGTACCGAATCGTGTAGTGTTGCGATACAGTATTTGTAAAGTGTTGAATTGAAATATATTGAAAGTGATTTATCGAATTTGTGTGTCTTATTATGGATCCCATCGATGCTGCTGTTTGAAATATATCGTAAATGGACGCTGATAAGCAAAACTGTGACAAGCCACACGGACTTCATTTTGAGAAAATGGCGTCTAAACATGTCAAACCTATTCTTAATAAAAATGTTTGAAGAAGTATAAATCCATCTTTTCATTTATTTTTTGATAAACGATATAATGAATTTAAATCAGATTGATATATTGAACATATTATCTAAAAGAAAATTTTTCAAATATTTGAGATTATTGTTTATATCGCAAATTATGGAACGCACTTAAAATTTAAAGCAATTAATTAAGATACTTTTTCCGTGCTTATTTAGTTTATATGACTTCATTTTTTTTAATAATGTTAAATAGGTGATGCAGTATCAAAATACATTAATATCTCCGAATTGGACTTTGTGGGGGTTGACACATTATTGCTTATCAGCATCCAAATAATAATACTCTATTTTGCCTATAGTACCTCGCTGACTGGTTAGTTACTATTCTATATCGAAAGTACACACGGTCCCTCATTCTAAGATAGATCACTAGTCTCCACTCTAACAGAAATATTCATAATTACAAGTAGACTAGTGACTAGAACCCCAGAGATCACATAACACATACTACTAGAGTCTCCAATATTACCCACACATACTTACTTCCAGATATCACACTTGGCTTCCTTGGAAATGACACATTTACGGACACGGTTACTGTGAAGTTCATATCATCTTCTTTTACACTCTGGAAGTAAAGTATATTATATGTATTATTTTTAACAAAAACTTTTTTGGACCTTATAACAAAAGCAATACGTACCTCTTTTCCTACGCGTGAAGCAGTAACAGTTACGTTAATGAAAGGTATACTGCGGTATAGGACGACTGTTCCGTTGTTCGGCGATCCGATAGCCAACACTGAAAAAAAAAAGAAAACGATAGGTATTAAAGTTTTTTATGATTCGTTGACATCGATTAGGTGATAAAATTATAATGAGATTTTTAAAATAGTTTCTAAAAATGGCTGCAATCAAATTAAATTACTGCAGTATATAATAAATTAAGTCCAAGCGACTAAATTTAGCGCTAACGGTCGCGGGTTCGATCGCCGCTCACAGCAAACGTTCGTATAGACCATACGGATGTTTTCGTGGTCTGGGTGCATGTGTTGTGTTTTTTTTTCGGATCTGAGACACAGCATCATAAGATCCTTTTTCAACTCAAAAGTTCTACCATACCAAGAAGTTACCATTTCCACCATTTTCGTCAAAATCCCGAACAGGTAGGACGCTGAAACCAAATGATTTATAGGGCACATGTTTGATCCTCTGCGTGTCGGATAACTCAGACACCTTGATCAGTGAGTTCGATCGTGAATTCAACATCTTTTTAATCTCATAACCAGCAAGAATGTACACGGCTCCTTCACCTGACTCTTCGTATGGTGCGCTGATGAATATTTCTGAAAATTAGAAGTAATTTACATTCCTTTCGAATGTAGATGGCCTAGTTACAACATGTTAATCTTAACTGATGATTCAAATCTTGGTTGCTGAATGTTCTACTGTTTAATTCGGGGTTTAAGCTATTTAGTGCGACATGAAACTTTGTTCATAGATAACATTTTCACATCATAAAGAACGCTGAATTTGTTGGGCAGAATTTCTGACCCATGTTTATCCGTCAGTCCGCAATGAAACAGCGTGGTGGATTAAGCTCTTAACTTTATTGATAATAAGACTGATGCAGCTGATCATACTATATGTACGGAAAGTATAGTGGCATCCATTTTAACAAACCCTAAATCCACTTAAAATAGTTTAATGAAGTATTATTTTACGATTAGACGATAACATTTTGTAATAAAAAATATAAATGTCTTATTTCACAACACCCATTAACTTAATATTTTATTGAACAAAGAAACCACCTCCCAGTCAGTCGAACATACGATTTTCTTCTAACGGCACTTTTGCAAGTTGATATTTTGGCGCTGATAAGCAATACTATCTCAAGTCACACGGACTTCGTTTTGAAAAAATTACGTATAAAGATGTCAAACCTATTCTTTATAAATTTGTCAGATTGTAATAGTAAAGAGTTTTATCTAAATACGTTTTTCAAATTTATGAGATTATTGAATAATCTAAAATATGGGACACGCTTTAATATTCTAAACATTATATGAAACTTTTTTCCGTACTTATGTTGTTGAGATGACTTAATTTTTTTAATAATATTTAATACATGATGGATTATCACAGTACATCAATATTTCTAAATTTGACATTTTATCGGTTGACAAATTATTGATTATCAGCATCCATTTTTGCTTTACGATTTTACACCTTAAGTTCTTTGTTATAAAGTCTCATTTCGTCATTTATTTCTGTTCATCCTTACTCAGTACTTCTGTGCTTATACCTAATATATATGAACGCTGATATGCAATACTGTGTCAAGCCACACGGACTTCATTTTGAGACAATGGCGTCCAAAGATGCCAAACCTATTCTTAACAAATATGTTTGAAGAAGTATATATTCATCTTTTCTTTTTTTGATAAAAGGTATAATGAAATCTAATATAATGAAATCTAATAAAAAGTTTTTCAAATATTAAAGATTATCGTACACATTGCAAAATATGGAACGCACTTGGAAATCAAACAATTAATTAAGAGACTTTTTTCCATTCTTATTTAGTTTATATGACTTGAAATTATTTTAATAATGTTAAATAGGTGGTGCAGTATCAGAATATATCATTATCTCCAAATTTGACTTTTTGTCGGTTGACACATTATTGCTTATCAGCATCCATATAACTATACTTGATAATAACTTTAAAACGAAATAAAAATTTGATACTGGATATCTTCCAGTATCTTTTTTTATCACAACCATCGCACCCCGCTACAGTTATTATTTTTTTTAATCAACGTACCTGAAACACTGTCTCCGTCAATATCAATAGAAGCAATGGTCGTTCCAAAACGTGATCCGTCTTTGATACCACATACACAAAGATTCGAACTAGTTTTAGTAGTAGGCTGCAATAACAAATGTATTTTAGTCAAGAAATTTTACTTTAATAATTATCAAGCACTGTTCTTAATTAAATAACGGTCGAAATTTAATCTTAAGATTGATAATTTGACGCATACAAAATACCCTTATAGCGTTTTAGTGAAACGCAGAATTTAGGTCGATTTGTAAAGATTGAAGCGAAATTGAAACACAAACATTCATCTTTTATATTGCTATAAATATAAAGTTAATAATAGATAATAAATATTCATATCAATATCATAAATGCAAAAATAACACTGTCTATCGGTCTGTTTATTCAGTTTTCACATGTTAACAGCTGAAAATTAAATAGGGGATGAAAATTTAAATTCAGACGAAGTTGCGGCGATCGATTCGTGTAAAGTAAAACTTAAAACACGTCACCGACTTCAAAAAGAAAATATTCAATACCCTTTAAGGCTTTAACTTAAGACCAATGGGATTTCAAATAAAGAAAAAACATTTTTTAATCATGATTATAAAATGACAGCGTTCTTCACAGAGACATTAAAAAATCAATACAAATTGAAAACCTCCTCCTTTTTGAAGTCGGTTGAAACGAAATTTTTGTATCAGATCAGGACAAACTGTGAAAGGTTATACTGAGTGACCAATTTTAGAAAAAGTATAAGGAGGAACAAGAACTACTAGAATAAAAAGTATTACCCTCCCCCCTCCTAAATAGAAGAGGACCGCGCCATGTTCGTGCACCCCCACGTCGTTAGTTTGCGCGGGCGCACCCACCAGCAGCTCTGAGAAACTGTCGCCATTAAGATCGACGCTGAGCAGTGATGTACCGTACATTGAGTTTGTTAAATTATCCTCTATCAGAACCGGTTGTCTTCCGTCTTCTAATATTCTCATTGTCTTATGACTACCGTCGTAGTATAGGAAGGCTATCTGAAAATGTATGTATATATTAATGTATACATGAAAACGATACATTTCATTATGTATTAAATAAAATATTCATGCAATTTACTGTTTATGTTTTACCAGATCTAATCGACGATCGATTAGGTGACTACACAAAAAAAGGAAATAAAAATATTCCTTAAAAAGCTATCACTGAATACAATAACAAATAATTTGTTATAATAAGCAATTATTGAAAACTGTCGCTATCAAAACCGTAGCTTACATTCGACAGTTGATTTCATTTTTTGTGCTAAAACATTGTATAGGAACTTTAGTTATGGCTGGGTATTTGCATATCATTTCATATTGTAGTATATAATTAAAATGCTTTAATAACTTATTTTTATTAATTTACAATAATTTTATTTTAAAGCATTACTACAATTTTCACTCTTATTTTTTAATGACAACGAAATTGGCGCGCAATTATTTTCTTCTTTTTTCTTTCATATGACATTCAGCAAGATAATAATGCATTCTGCCCAATAATGCTAAATATAAATAATATGTGATTAAACGTTGTGAACAAACATTTATTAGGTAACTGTCAATATGTGGCATGTTAAAAGCAATAATTATACACAATTAGCCCCCTGAATTTGTCAGTTTAATGGCCATACTATATTTGAACACTGATAAGGAATACTGTGTTAAGCCACATGTAATTCATTTTGAGAAAATAGCGTCTAAAGATATCAAATCTTTTCCTAATAAGTTTGTTCGAAGGAGTATATATCTATCTTATCTTTTTATTTTGATAAAAGGAGTGAATTAAAAATATATTGGTACATTAAAAATTTTCATCTTATAATAAGTTTTCAAATGTACTAGATTATTGTATAAATTGCGAAATATGGAACGAAATGCGCACTGGAATGCTCACTTGAAATTCGAAACATTAAATTATATTATTTTTTACATATTTATTTTGTTTCAATGATTTAATTTTTTTTAATAACGTTGGATACGTAACGAAATATTAAAATACATCAATATCTCCGAATATGACTTTTTGTGGGTTGACACATTATTGCTTATCAGCATCCATTCGTCTTTTAATCACTAATTAAATTTTAATGTCTTTTATTTAAAAAAAAAACGGTCAATTTTACGGAATATTATTTCAAAATTGTGTTCTTCATTAAAATGTTTGTATACTTACGGCGCCTGTGAGTCGGCTTTGTAGAGTCATACTGAATGCATATAACACTTTATGATTATTAAAAAACACACCGACGGCAAAGTTTTGACCTAAAATTAATAATTTTTAAATAATCAAACAATTATTGTTATAAATTATATCTTAGCTAAATCATTTGAGGCAGACGTTTATTTGAAGGTTTAAAACAAGCAATTTTCTAAAATCCTACTATGATATATAAAAAATTCGTGTTAATATTACCTAGATTATAATACTGAATGAATTTGTCGCCTAATAGGACGGGTAAAGTCGGTTGTAACGGATCGTTCATTTGCAGTACACTAATACTGCTTTTAAGAGAAGGCTTGGCGATGAGGATCAAGTCATTGATGTGATCGTACACTGTGTGCCAACCGATGCCGCCATATATGTCCCCTGTAAAACAATTGATAATTTAATTGAAGTGAACACACGTGTTACAGAATGGGGTTTTTCAATTTCTGTATTAATGTGATGGTGCATAGTTGCAAAATTTAAACGATCTATAACTATATGGATGCTGATAAGCAATAATGTGTCAACCCACAAAAAGTCAAATTTTGAGATATTACTGTATTATGATACTGTGTCACCTATATAACATTTTTCAAACAAATATCAAGTCATATAAACTAAATAAGTACGAAAAAAAGTTACTTAATTTAATGTTTCGAATTTTAAGTGCGTTCCATTTTCTGCAATTTATACAATACTCTCAAATATTTGAAAACTTTTTATTAAATAAAACATTAAATATATCAATCTGCTTTCAATTTATTACACATTTTATTACACAAAATAGAAAAGAAAAGATGGATATATACGTCTTCAAACAAATTTGCTAAAAATGGGTTCGACATCTTTAGACTTCATTTTCTCAAAATAAAGTTCGTGTGGCTTGACACAGTATTGCTTATCAGCGTCCAAATATTTATAACTTTATTGATTTAAGGAAAATTCATCATCGCAACTCCTTTCATGATAAAACATCAAAGATTTATGGTCTTTTGACATATTTAGTTCTATTTGTTGAATTACAACGAAATTCTTGCGAACCAGCGCTTTGTTCTAGACATGTTGAAAAAATAAAATGAATTAAAAGTAGCACACTTCTATATTCGAAACAACAAATTAAGAAACTTTTTTCGTACTTATTAAGTTTAGATGTGTTGAAAAATTTTCGAATAATGTTAAATACATGACGTATTATCAGAATACACCAATATCTACGAATTCGACTTATTGTGGGTTGACACATTATTGCTTATCTGTATCCATATATACGTATATAAAGATTTATGCATATCATACCAATTTTAGGGATCTTCTTTACTGTTTTCTCAACGAACTGTTCGAGTAATCCATTGTATCGGTTCGTATGAGTGCCGTTAGAAACAAAACATGTGCCGAGAGTACCAAATTTTAAAGTTTTCCCATCTTTAATGTCCGATGACCATAATGGTGCACACGTCTGAAAATATTTAATTATGTAATTTATATAACAATATATTCTAGTATATAATGATGTCTAAATTATTAATAGTCTATGCTAAGTTATTGAAGAGATCATTAATAATATTCTTTACTTCAAAATAATTGAATACGTGAGTGATATGAAGGTATAAGATATGTCGCATTTCGTATTTTTCATTGTTCTTTCTTGTATATACAAACAATTTTTATGTTAACTTTAAAACATTTGAGGTAATTTAAATGCATTTTACTACTTAAACAAAACTTTGAAAACAATTTTGTAGAAATTTGAATTTTACGACATAATAGCTTCATCTATTTAAGTCAGTCATAATTGATGACAATTTATGTCTTCAATTATGACTATCTAAAATTCAACGTCATGTGATCGTCGAGCACTAGAGTTACGACAAAATGGTTACCGAGTTAAGGGATATGAAAAGTACAAATAGAATTAAAATGAAGGAGGAAGCAGGGAAAGTCTGGTTGGCGACTCTCTCACTCACCGCTACTTTACGCAGTTTCACTGTGATAAGTAGTAGAGATTATTTTTTATAAATATTGTGGTATCAACTATAATACAACAAAAATACGACATATTAAAATTATTTATTTTTAACATTAATAACGCATATGAAAGGCAAAAACCTAGAAATTTGTTAGGTTGGTGTTTTATTTTAATAATAAAAAACTAAAACGTGAGGCAACACACCTGCAAATAAATTAAGTTAATACTAGTACTACTGGTTAAGGGTTGTGACTGTATTATACAGATTTGATGTTTGAGGTAAGGCGAGAATTACACTTGTAAGTTTTGCTCACGGACTTTCATGAAGATTTACATCATTTGTTTGTCATTGCTTTACACGTTAGTGAATCTACAGTCAGTGCTTTTATTTTGAAAGTTACCTAGGTAACGGTTACAGAGCTGTTTTGTGTCAATTACGAGAGTAAAACTAATGTAATCCTCGCCAAAAGTTAATTTGAATAATCATTACTTACGAAAATATAATCTGGTGTCACGGAAATTGAGGCACCCAGACAAAAATTTTGATCAGTGCTATTATCTGAAAATTCAAATTGAACAGTATTAATACTAATGTTTTAATTATTTTGCACTTAAAATCGTGTACAGATTGCAGGAAAAATGTAATTATTTATTTATAAATGATTTTAATTTAGGAATTTCCTAATATGCATAAATCATAAAAAGATTTCCTCAATTTATATTTAAGTACATTTTATAATTTTTATATCAGACTAGCAGTTCCCCGCAGCTTCGTCTGCGTATATTAAGATGCCTATCAAACTTTCAACCCTCTTTTAAACCTCTTAGATTAGGATAGGATTTTCAAAAATCCTTCCTCAGTACATACTAACGACGTGCAAAATTTTATGTTTCTAGACCCAGCAGTTTCAGCTCTGCGTTGCTCGATCAGTCCGTGAATACATATGTCAGCCAGTCAGTTTTGATTTTTATGTATGTAGATATTAACTCAGTATAATAGATATTAAAGGATTGATCTCACGTAGTGATTAATAGTTGATATATTATTAAAATTAAACAAATCAACTGAAAAATGTTTTGCGTTGTAATGGTACTAGCTAAGCGTAATAACCCTCCCGAATTCTTACAATTTTATTTTAAGGCAAGAATAACACTGGTAGTAAGTTTTGATATCGAACTTTCATAAACATTTACACGATTATGTGTTTTGTTTTAATTTAGGAACATACAGTAAATGCTTTTGTAAGGTACTGTTACCAGGTTACTGAGTTATTTTATATCAATTACGAAAGTAAAACTTACAAATGTAATTCTCGCCTTATACTTTATTTCAAGCGTAATACAATTATAAAATACATGTACTTACGTCTACTATAGTTGCCAGCTAAAGTATCTATATTTATATCAATATCGCTGCATGTTAGTTTCTTATTTTTAGTTACTTCGCCCATGGGACACTTAAAAACTTTCCCATTTAAATCGCTATGAGGTGCGCCAACCGCTGTAACGAAATTTATTGTATTTTAATCGTTTATAGAGAAAGTAGAGAGAGCCGAACTTAACATTTCTTAATTTCCCTGCTTGTTCTATTCCTTTACGTCTAGAACTTTCACCGATTACTCAAAAACGGCTTGAACGATTTAGTTATTCCTTTTCTGTTTGAAAAAGTATACTTTCAGGTTGGAACCTTAAAATTTTTATCAAAATCGTTTCGATGGTTTGATTTTAAAATCAAAATATTTGAAATAAGTATCTCATTCAAGTAAATGTAATTATATATCTTGATTTGAAGTTGGTTCTTTTTATTAATTTCTCCTTTTTTAACGCATTTGTGGCTATTCTGGTGTTACTAATATTCATGACTGGCGTTGATCACTCTTAACCCACATCAAGTAAATTTTATTAAAATAATATAACTGTGTCCGTATTTTTTCCATCAGCGACATCTTCAATTCGTGTTTCAATTTAAAGAAGGTGAAGGAAAACATCGTGAGGAAACCTGCATGTGCCAAGAGAAATTCTGACATATAACTGATAGCAGAGGAGCAGCGTGGTGGATCAAAAACCTAAACGTTCATCTTAATAAGGGAGGAGGTCTTTGTCCACCAGTGGAAAATTAACAGGCTGTTACGTTACGTACTATTTTTTACTAATACCTTTAAAAATGGTAAAACTCACTCATCATCCTTCTAAACTTTAGGTTTTTTAATTCTTCAATTTCATCAAACAATGACAAAATTCTATAACTACTTAGGGGATGAACAATTCATTAATTGTATGTTTCCAGACCCACAAGTGTAGTTCATATCTTTTGGGAATCATTTGATAGAATTTTATCAAATAAATTTTTGACTTACCTAAACTTTTTAACTTAGATTGATAAGCAAGGGAGAAACCGAAGTCTTTTTTTGCATCTGCTGATTGCAATTCAATGTATGAAGGCTCATGAAAGAAATAGGATCCATTGATACATCCAAGTCTTAATAATAATAACACCACTTGAAGACATCCAAAATTATTCGCGTAACTATTACCTAAAAAAACATAATAATAATATTTAGTGGACTCGATAGACATTATTCAGGCCAAAAGCAGCGCCATCTATAGGTTAAATTGTTAGTCAAAACCATCTACGAAGGTTCTACTAAAACACACACAAAATATTACATAAATATCTGTCCTGCCGTTTAGTAGCACATTAGTGACACAGACAGGAGAAATATAAATACATGTAGG
The DNA here is from genome assembly GCA_037950945.1 of Hypolimnas misippus. Lineage (NCBI taxonomy): Eukaryota > Metazoa > Arthropoda > Insecta > Lepidoptera > Nymphalidae > Hypolimnas > Hypolimnas misippus. The sequence goes on along the minus strand of JBBEEQ010000024.1, from coordinate 12,319,066 downwards.
AATTTATATCGATAAAGATAAAAGACAAATACAGTTTGCTACTGAATTACCCAAGGATATAGTTATTATTGTGACAATGCATTAAACATATTGAAAGGATGCCTGAAAAATACTATTCATACAATCTTAAAATTTAATTATTTACTGGAAGTAACAATATTGTAGTAGTATAACATATTCTCAATGCATTCTTATAATAATGAATACCCGTTCCACGAATTGCCATCTATTTTAAAAGTGTTATCAATCAGCTCGCGCGTTTATATTGCAGCCAGTACTCGTTTACTAATCGCGCCTCCTAACAATATATCGAAACACATTGTGCACTTTAAAACGACTGCAGCAATTTTGATAAAATTTTGAGATAAGCCCAGTGGGTGATCAGGAGAAGTTGGATAGCAATTGGTCTATGAGGAAGTTTTTTATTGGTCTTTTGGCAAAGGGATCGCTAGTGATAAGGCGAGTATTACACTTACAAGTTTTGCTCACAGACTTTCATAAAGATTTACTAAAGTTTTTTGTCACTGCTTTACGCTTGAAAAAATTTACTGTCGGTACCTTATTTTTGACAGACGCAGCTTTCATAAGGCTATCTAGGTAACTTGATTATAGAGTTTTTTTATGACAATTATGAGATTAAATCTTGCAAATGTATATTATTAGATTAAACCAAAATACTAATACATAAATATCTAATCAATAAATAATTCAAATAACAATAAAATATCAATTTTAAGCTATCTATATATGTATAACTTAAAAATCGTTGTGAATTGGTATGTGTTTATGTAGGTACATTTTTATAATTAGCTAAGCTTTACATAATATAGCATACTTTGAGAACAAGAAAATATTCTTGTCTTTGGGAATACCCAAATATGTTTTATATTTTAATTAAATAAATTAATTAAATTCAACTCACCCTTCATTGTGGCACACTTTGGTATAATTAAAACGCACTTGTTTTAAACATAATACGAGGAAAATTATATATATAAGGACAACCGTTACATTTTATGTCTATCGGTGAAATAATATATCATTCTAAAATTTATTATGTATAATTAATTTTTTAGATGAAAATAATAAAAATCTTTAAAAAAATACAATTTTTGCCAATCACCCATAAGATTTATCAGGGGTAAACGGTTAAAGAGGGAAGACTTTCGGTCCTGAGTCCACCCCCCTTTCCCTCCTCCTTTCCAGATTTGCTAGTGAACATATCGCGTTGTGTACGTATGTGTGTATAGTGTATATATGTATATGGCAGAATTTTTGTATAATAAAGAGTAACCCGTGCATATATTATTGTACGTAACGTCGTGCATATAATATTGTATGAATTGAAATTTTGCTTGCAGCTTTGCTCACATTTATGTAGATTTTGTTTTAGAATAAAACTATATATAAATAAAATAAAGACCAATGAGCCGCCTCCGAGATTCCGATTATATATACACACTAGCCGGTGCTCACGACTTCGTCTGCGATGTCTTGGATGCTTACGTCAAATAGCTTTATGGAAACTCTCAGCCCGATCGGTTTAAAAATGATAAAGTTTCATATAAACTTACATCCCCTATTTTATCTCCTTGGGGGTAGAATTAATCAAAATCCTTTCTTAACGGATGTCTACATCACATCGTCTATCTGCATGCCAAATTTCAGCCCGATCCGTCCAGTGGTTTGGGCTGTGAGTTGATAGATCATTATGGCAATCACCTTTGAATTATATATATTTAGATATACAAGAATTGCTCGTGTAAAGATATTACATAGATTAGATTTTAACTGGTCGTTGTGTCTTCCTGATAGATATTTTTCAGCGATCGTCGCCACGGGCCAAGTGATAAAAAATAAGTAAATTTTTTCTCTATTATCTCGAACAATGTTTCGAAAACACTAAAATTGTTAATGTATTGAATCATTAAAAAAAATACAGCAACAACATTTATGTTAAATGTTGTCGATCAATTTTATCCTATTTAAAAATTATATTTATTATATTTTCCTATTTATATTACTTTAAATACAAATAAACTGATAATATGTCATAACAAGGAAAACCAAAATAATTGCTCGCAAATCAAACTCGGTAAATAGGTGATGGGCTCAGTTCAAAGTATACTAGCTGGAGCTATGCGTCTTAATTAAGTTTTAATTAGTGCATAATTGACGCTATTTAACTTGTTTACAACATGATACTCTGTAAGTATAGTCAAGTTATTACAAGATAAGTTTCTCGGTATTTCATATATTGAATTTTAAGGAAAGTGTTAACTTAGAAGGCTTTATATAGTATAAAACAAAGGTTCTTCTTGCCGTCTGTACGTTTAGATCTTTTAAGTTACGCAAAGGATTTGAGAAACCTGAGAAAACAAAGTGATTCAATAGGAAGATTTATATGAAATATATGCATATTATAGTAGAGAAAAACCGGGATTTCAAAGATTATAATATGATGTCGACATCGCACTCTTGCCTAATGCGGAACGCTAGTACCGTGTAATTTAGGAAAATAAAACATTAAAATATTTATATTCAATATTTTAATAGATTTTCGAATCCGCTATAAAATTCATATTTACGTGCACTAATAATGAATTTCTTAGTGGTAGCTTACTAACTACAGCTCAAAACGGACTGACTTGATTCGGACAACACACACTCAAAACTCGCGTGAAGTAGCTATTACCGCTGCGTTTCTCTACGGAGATTGAAAGAGCAGAAAGCCTTCCTTACCCTGTATTTTTTTATCCGTTTTAAACCGGCAACGCATTTTGACTTTTCTTATGATTTTTCAAAGATGCCGGTAATTTTAAACAACAGATGAGTTGCCTGTTCATTTGTCCGCTATATCCATAAATACAGTAATTCGAGTTTTCACTGCACTGTTTCTTCCAAATTCTCCGAAAGAACTACTTTAAACCGGTAACGGTTACAAAAACGCATAAAAAAAACACGCCAAAAGCGTTCCGCCTTAACGCCTCACGTATATTTGTTCGATTTTTAAATTATATACTTTTTCTTAATTTCACAGCAGCGGTATTATTACTAATGGGAGTGACCATACAGTCGCATGCATTGTTCCATCAAAAATCGATGCAAATCTTTGAAAAACCGTCTACATTAAACGAGACATCACTCTTCGGCTACAGCATTACTTACCAATCGAAATTTCGAAGGTAGTATTCATCTATACAAATGAATAAATTTAAAGTGTATGTTTGTAATTTTATATTAACAGGTATGCATATAAAAGTATGTAAGAATTCAAGTGTAAAAATTTAGATTAACAAAAACAAATAATTCTTTTAAAAGTAAAAATAAAGAGAAATTAAAAATAACTATATTAAACCTAAATTACTATCGATGTCACAGTGAGGCAAGGTGCCCAAAACACTGGCAGCATTACCTCTTTGTATGGCCAGACTGAAATGCTGGCCATATAATAAATGCTGGCCATATATATTTGTTACTTACATGAAAAATACTATTTTTTTAATTTTTGTTCCGACTAATCTCTGAAACGGCTGAACTGATTTTGGTTGGATTGTTTTATCGCAATCGAATGAACAGCAAATAAAATAAAAACAAACAAATGTTGATTTTTTTTATTATATATTTGTTTGACATACACTTCTATTCAATAATATCCTTGACCTTGGTTCAAGTCTAGGTTCTACCGAATATTTTATTGTTTTCAGGTTAGTTGTTAGTGCGCCAAAAGCAAATGATATTGGCGAGATATACACCATCGATATTGACAGCACGAAGACAATCAAAGAAGTGAATGTCCCATTAAAACGATGTAAAGTATAATTTAAGAATGTATATATTTTATACGTGGCTGTAAATTGATACCCCTTGCAGACTGACATGCAGTCGGGGATTACGGATTTTTTTTTCACTTAATTGATTTAAGGCAAAGGTATCCGTTAAAAAAACTAACGATAAGAAAAATAATTAAAAAGCATTTAATAATTTTTACATAGGAAAATATCCCCCAATAATAATTAATAACTAAAACTCCTAACTTTAAGCCGATATAAGCCTATGTGTGATAATCAGCAAAGTCACACACTTTCAGACTATTTTAGAGTTTATATTATTTTCCTTGTAAATAATAAATCTTACTTAAGCATAACTTTGGCCATCTTTTCAGTGAAACCAGAATCTATAAAACATGACTTCTGGTTAGGAGCGACTGTGAAAGCGAAATATGACTACTTCGTGGTAAGTGCCTCTTCATTATTTTTACAGCTTTTTGTATACAAGTCCAAATATTGATGAAATGTCTTGTATATGTTAATCAAGGATAAGATATCAATCTGATCGGCGATTATTTTTATTCTAAAAATATCGTTGAACGAGAAAACGGGTCAGCTGATGTTATCACCAGCACCGGAGGAACCACAAATGTGTCGCCAGCATAGAAAAGAATAACGGATGAAGGAGAATAAGACATCGACAGAAATAAAGGAGAGGATTGATTGAGTTTTCTACCGGAGAATTCCTTAATATGCCTACTGAATATTCCATATCCCTTTCATTTCAGACTTGCACTCCAAGATACGCTGAACTGAAGACAAATGTAGAGATAAGAAAAATTAAACCAGCTACGGTCGGCGTGTGTTTCATCCAGAATCAGGATTCAGAGCCAACTCGATTACGACCGATCACTAATTATGATCGTACTTTAAACACAAAATTGAAATTTAGTAAGTTGTCTCTATATAATCTATTCTAATATTATAAAGCTGAAGAGTTTGTTTGTTTGATTGTTTGAACTTCTGGTCTGATTTGAAAAATTCTTCCAGTCTTAGATAGCCCATTCATCCATAGGCTATATATTATCACGCTAAGACCAAAAGGAGCGGAGCACCAATGAACAATGTTTCAAAATCGGGGGATATTTTCCTAAAGCTTACTTTTAAAAGTTCTAATAAATAGTCTGCGACAGCATATGTCTATCTTTTAAGGTTAGCTCACTATAACCTTTTTTATGCTAACCAAATTTGTTCTAACATAATGCATTATTAGCCCAAATTAGGTAGTCGCGGGCGGAAGGTATAAATATATATTTTTGAGTTTTGACGCACAAGGAGGGGGGAGAGTGTTATTGTCTATGTTTACCTGTATGTCTATTCGTAGTATTGTAGCTCCTATACGGATGGACCGATTTTGATTTGATCTTTCTGCTTGAAAAATGATTTGGTCGAGATGGCTATCTTAGCTATAATTTATAAAGACCTTTTCAGATGTCTGAAATACATAAGGTCTTCCGCTTCGATATGAACTTTATTGTAACTTCAGTGTTATTAAAATAATACATTTACATACTCTTGACCTAATGCTGCATCATTATTTGAAATCAACAGGATACCAAAATGCTCACCTAATTATAGCAGAAATATCGTGTTGGGGTTTGAATGATCTTAATGAATGAATTGCCGGGATTTCTCAAGTTTTCAGATTTATAATATTTATATATTTTTTGACAGACGCGTTGGCGCAATTGTCACTGCAACTGACTAAAGCGCTAACGGTCGCGGGTTCGATCCCCGCTCACGGCAAACGTGTGTTTTGGCCATACAGATGTTTGTCGTGGTCTGAGTGTTTGTGTTAGTGTTGTGAGTGTTTCCGGACCCCCGACACAAGGTCATGAGATCTTAATGGGGGCCGTTGAGTGTGATGCGTTATTTATTTATCTTTTTTATTACTTTTTATTATTATTATTATTATTATTAGATTACGTAAATTTTTACACGCTGGCGTTTTCGCGGCTTTTCTTTATTTTTATGAACATGCGTTTGAAATAGTTTTCATTATTAAAAGTATTATGGATAAAAGTTAATTTAGTAAATGAAGTATCATATGATTAATTTTGGAATATTCTTGTAGGAAAATTAATGGATTCATTAGGTTGGAGTATGGACGTGACATCTCAGAACGAATTGCTTATAGGTGCCCCTGCTGGAAATAGAGGTATGTGATTTACATCATCGAGACCTAAACGGCCAAGGAATATTACACCGCTGGGCAAAGGCCTTATGTCCTATGAAAAAAGGATTTTTATCTAACTCAAACACAATGGGATTTAGGAGGCGAATGTCTTACAAATTCTCCTGCCAAGCGCAGGTTTCCTATCATATTTTTATTTACCGCTTAGCAAGATATTAATTTTTTCGAGCCGAGATGGTCTAATGGTTAAAACACGTCGATTTCAACCAATGATCGTGGGTTCAAACCCCGGCTAGCACCGCTGATTTTTTGAGTGCTAAATTTGTGTCCAATTTCATCTCAAAGCTCGGCGGTGAAGGAAAACATCGTGAGGAAACCCACATGTACCGGGAGAAATTCTGACACATGTATATCCGCTAACCCGCAGTGGAGCAGCGGGGTGGATTAAGCTCTAAACCTATTCCATCATAGGAGAGGAGGCCTTTGCTCAGCAGTGCGACATTTATAGGCTGTTACATTACTACTATATTCTAACATTTTTCAGGACGAGTGATAAGATATAAAAAGGCCTCAGATTCAGTTACACCGCAGTTGATCCACAAAATAAGTTATGGAAATCCTGTTATGTATAATTTCGGTAAGTAATTTACAATAAGTAACAGAAGAACTAAAGCGTTATGTGTACGTTTTGAACAACGTACTTAGGAATAAAATGGAATCACCAACACGTCAATATTTAATAATAATAATTCATTTCAGTCTCAATAGACTTCATCTAAATATATATATAAAACCGAAGATCACTCACTCACTCATCACGAAATCTCAGAAATTACAAGTGCTACGAGTTTCAATGTAGATGCTCACTAAGACTTTGGGTCTGTTTTTATTAAATTTGAACCCGCGATCGTTAAAGCTCCAGTCAGTTGACTCACTGCGCCAACCTGTCTCCGAATTTTTTATCAATTTATGTCAATATTTTAAGTATCTCATCGTAATATACTTTGACATTTACGAAATAAATTCCTCACCACACAACTTTACATATAGACTCTCGATATTTACCAATAGAGTCTATCACAAGAGAAGATATCGCATTGAGTCTTTGTACGGAGCGAAATCCGCAACAAAATACTGCTCCTTGTACTTTGTCATCTATACATATACCGATAACCCGTTTGATAGGAAAGCCTTGGACCCTTTGATACCTCGAATCGTATTTATAATGATTGAAGCAAATAACATTTTATATTGGAATACTCATACTTGAATCTGTGTATATTATATTAGCTGCCCCTCGCGGCTACACTTTCGTTTATAGTTACTGCTTCGCTCCTGTGAGTCGTAGCGTGATGTAATATAGCTTCTAACATTTATAAATAAATAGACTATCGAACGCAGAAAGATTTTTTCAAATCGGTTCAGCAGTTTCAGAGATTACCCCTCATGCAAACTTATAAACACATTTTACCTCTTTATAATATTAGTTCAGGTATCGTTATAATAATAGTCTCTGCAGCTACACACATTTTAACTCCCATTTCAGCCCTTTAGAGATTTTAAATGAATTAAGTGTGGATTGTGATCCGACTTTATAAATCAGTCACCTGGTGTTTCCTTTTATTAGCACTTATAAATTAATAAAAAATATATACAATAAAATACAATGTATGAGATCCTTATTACTAGGTAGCAGTGTTTTGCATAATTAAGCTGAATCTATAAATAAATTAATTAAATATTTAAAGTATGTTATTTGATTGAATAGTTTTCCTGCTAAAGCTGTATATATACAAATAGGTCTCTCGAAATTTGGGTAAAATAAATAATTTTGTACAATATTTACATTGTCATTAAATCTTGTCGTTGTAATGTTTCAGTTAATGAGAATGAAATGAAATATAATAATCTCTTAGGTTACAGTGTAGCGAGTGGGAAATTTTTCTCGAAGCAAGTAAGTTACGCCGTGAGCACGACTTTTGGAGAAGTAGGATTTGGAAAGGTACTGTAATATTTTTGATAACAAAATAAAAAATTGTTCTCAACGTTTTATAACAATGTTAGGCGAGAATTGCACTTATGAGTTTTGTTCCCAAACGTTCATGAAGAATTAAATACGTTATTTCTCATTGCATTACATCTGAAAAATAAATTCTGTCAGCGGATTATTTTTTACAGCCACAGGTTTTGTAAGACCTGGGTAACTGTTACCGGGTTACAGAATTGCTTTATGTCAATTACGAAAGTAAAACTTACATATGTAATTCTCGCCTTACAAATATATTCCACCTCCCAAACTTAGCTTTAATTAGTGAAATAAAGGAATTGACAGAAGGGTAACTTAATAAGTTAAAATCAAATTCGCAACATTCAAAATGCCACGCAGTCTTAAGCCAGCAAGCTAATTACAGCGACTTATCCCTATGCGAAAATGCTACACGCTGACAGTTAATTTCTTATTATTGTACTCACAACTACGAAGCAAATCAATTCTCAAAATCGCATTATGATAGCGATAACTCCGCATAGCCTTATATTTAGGAATATAATTTACAAATCCTCAAAAACATCCACATAGTGATATCTTAAAAACAAAATATTTGCAGGTATATTTCTTTAATTCGAAACTCGAGAATATCGGAGCGATCAATGATGACGAACTCGGTTCGATGTTCGGCGCTGCGCTGTGCTCTGCGAACCTCGGCAGTGTTGCGCTGCTCGTTGGTGCTCCAGCGTTTGCCGATAGTGATTACGCTCATGACATTGGCGCTGTCTACATTTATATGGCCCAATCGGGATCTAGCTCGAACGTAAGTGCTGATTAACTAGTCTGAGAAAAATTGGATAATGTGACTAATTCCACATGAGTACACATTATTTAAAACAATTTTCAGAAGTCTTATAAATTTGAGTGTGAGCTTGTTTATTACAGCTATATTCCCACTTGAACTACTAAATCGATTAATATGAAATTTTATATACATTGTTATTTTGTATACAGTGAAGGACATGAGGTGCTTTTAAAGGCAAAATGGCTTAAATAAGAATAAACCACACTATAAATGATTCCTTTTTTATTTTCTGCCAATCAAATGGCCTTTTTTCGAATACTATTATATGCATATTTTTGAAAATATTACACCTAATTTTAAAATAAAACAATTGCATGAAAATATAGATTCATAAGAAAGTTATTTTATTATTTTAGGAAATGTCACTAAAAAGAAAGCTCATAGGCAAGTCAAGTGGTGCCTACTTTGGCAACGCGATTGTAAGTCTCGGTGACATGGATGGTGATTCAAAAGATGGTAAGTACGAAGTCTGGTTAAAAATATTTACCGAAACACTTATTTTGAAAAATCAATTGACTGTATACATAAAATTGGAGATAAATTTAAGAATAATTCAGGGAAGGCGTGCTGAGACTAATCGGATTGAATTCACGATCTTCATCATTAGTAGAAAAAAAACTTTTTGAACACCTTTCTGCATTTAGTGAATATCGTTGTCATAGAAAAATCTAGCAAGTAAAAACTCAGCAAGGCCAGCAGGCTTATTACAGCGAGCGACCGCTATATTTGATTTTTACGATAGCTCCGCATAATATGCCTTCTGTTTAATAAAAAGACTGGTAGATTTTGAAAAAATGTAATCACTTTTTACCAGTCCGCCCGAAAAGCTTAAAACGGTTAATTTCCTTATCAGTTTAAAAGATTTAAATCTACAAGATTCCGTTAGATTCTTGCTTATTTGGGAAAATATCATATGAGTATAACATTCTTCTTAACTGTTCAGAAATAGCAATAGGTGCACCATATGATGACAATGGCAGAGGTGCAGTTTACATTTACTCGGGAGAAGGAATTCTGCAAGGAAAGATATTGCAGAAGATCCAACCAGAAGCACTTAAGGGCTTCGGACACAGTTTGACCGTTGTGGAGGACTTTGACGAAAATGGATGCAATGGTACTGTGATTTTTTTCATGAAATTATGTGATATTTTTTAAACTTTGTTAAGGCGTTCAAATATAGAGAAACGATTGAAATACTTATTAGTATAGACTTGTTAAAAGAAGTCTATAGATGTCCATGTAATAAATATTTTAAATATTATGTTCCAAAATTAACCTATCTATGTTTAGTTCAATATTTTTTTAACACAAATACGATTCCGTTATTGTTAATTTTTCTGTAAATATAGATCATATTGAATCTTTTCCATTCTCCTCTTGTTTTATTTTAAATCAATCTATATTATTTTGCAAATCGTGTTACATTTAACAAAACAAGTAATATTATAAGATGTTAATGAAAATAATCACCGTATTTAAAATATCTTTAGGCTAGAAAAGATTGAAATTGTTTATTAAATTAATTTACTAAATTGTTACCAGATTTGGCTGTGTCGTCTCCTTACACTGGCAACATAGTCTTACTTCGAAGTGTATCAATTATAACTGTGAAAGTATATACGAAGTTTCCTAACCTTCAAGTAAGTGGTTCCTTTAATTAAGTATGTTTTATTCTTACATATAATAATAATCGGTGATAAATGTCTACATCTTCTTCCGAATCCCTTCTCTGATATCCTATTTTCTTTTACCCATTATAAATAAATAAATAAATAAATAAATAAATAAATAAATAAATAAATAAATAAATAAATAAATAAATAAATAAATAAATAAATAAATAAATAAATAAATAAATAAATAAATAAATAAATAAATAAATAAATAAATAAATAAATAAATAAACAAACAAACAAACGAACAAACGAACAAACGAACAAACGAACAAACGAACAAACGAGCAAACGAGCAAACGAGCAAACGAGCAAACGAGCAAACGAGCAAACGAGCAAACGAGCAAACGAGCAAACGAGCAAACGAGCAAACGAGCAAACGAGCAAACGAGCAAACGAGCAAACGAGCAAACGAGCAAACGAGCAAACGAGCAAACGAGCAAACGAGCAAACGAGCAAACGAGCAAACGAGCAAACGAGCAAACGAGCAAACGAGCAAACGAGCAAACGAGCAAACGAGCAAACGAGCAAACGAGCAAACGAGCAAACGAGCAAACGAGCAAACGAGCAAACGAGCAAACGAGCAAACGAGCAAACGAGCAAACGAGCAAACGAGCAAACGAGCAAACGAGCAAACGAGGAAACGAGCAAACGAGCAAACGAGCAAACGAGCAAACGAGCAAACAAGCAAACAAGCAAACAAACAAATAAATAAATTATTTATTTTTATTATTCGTTTTTTTTTTTTTTTTAATAAAATATCTGGCAAATGAACAGGCGGGACACCTGATGTTAAGTGGTCACCGCCATGGACATTTACAACACCACAAATACGTTCCCAATTTAAAAAAGAATAAGGGAATAGGAAGTAAGAAAAGGAATAGGAGAATAGGCTTCTATCTCTCTCACTCACCGTACGAAATCGTCTGTAAGAGTGAGGTACGGTCTCGGATGCCAGCCTATATACGAGCTGTTGTCAGTAGGAAACAGTTAGGCTCTAGCTCAATATGATATAATGTTTGTAATATTCTCATTTTCGACTTAATGACATATGGACATATGGTGTGACTTAAAAAAGCGATTATGATGTCAAAGTGTTTAATTACATTTCAGGATCACGTGAACAAAACGCACTTTGAATTTCAAACTTGCGTCGATGTTGTGTATCCAGAAAAACCAAAAAATATCAGTGCTGGTATGTAGCGTTTCATTTTTACACATGTTCTTCAAATTGTATCTGAAGATATAGCTTTTTGATTATGACATAAAAACCCTTTCATTTCCTGGGATAGAAATATCGTGTATATCCAGTTCGATCACGCAAGATATAAAGATCACAATGCAAAGTTTCTTTTCAATATATTGAATAGAGCGTGATGCGTGCAGCAACATAACATCAGACAGAAAATATTTACTTAATATTTATTGTTATATGTAAAAAAATAAATAAATAAATAAACGCATCACACTCAACGGCCCCATTAAGACCTCGTGGTCTTGTGTCGGGGGTCCGGAAACACACTCAACACTAACACAACCACCCAGACTACGACAAACATCCGTATGGCCAATACAGACGTTTGCCGTGAGCGGGGATCGAACCTGCGACCGTTAGCGCTTCAGTCATATGCAGTGACCACTGCGCCAACGTGCCTGTCGATCGAATAATCAATGAAAATAGTTATATACAGTTAAAATTGAAGCAATTATTGAATAACGAATCTTAGTGCCAAATGTTGAATATGATATCGATACCTTAATTGGCAAACTAGTCAAATTTATAATAATAAAAGCAAGCGATGCTAATAATGGTATTTCTTTAAAATTTGTAACAAAATATTTTAAAAAATATGTATTTATTGTGGCTTTACATGTAATAACTTAATAATATTAAGAACTAACTCCGACTTCGCACGGGTGAGATTTACTTACCTATTAAATAGTTTACTACCCGAAAAATTTACTTTTTCTTACTATCCGAATATTTTTTTATAGAAACTTTGTCTTGACAATGAGAAATTCAACAAAAAAGAATAAGCCTAATAGGTTTTGAAATTCTACGTTTTAATTATCCATATATTCGGTAATTGATTTTTATTTAAATTTACTTACAGATGGATGCTGATAAGCAATAATGTCAACCCACAAAAAGTCATATTTAGAGATATTGATGTATTCTGATAATGCATTTCATACTTAACATTATACAGAAATTTTTCAAGTCGTTTGAACTAAATAAGTACGGAAAAAGTTTCTTAAACAAATGTTTAGAATATTGAAGTGAGTTCCATATTTTAGATTATGCAATAATTTAATATATTTGAAAAACTTATTATTAGATAAAAATCTTTACTAGCCTATGTATTTTTAATGAATTGTACTTTTTATCAATATAGAAAAGAAAAGATGGATATATGCTTCTTCAAACAGATGTGTTAAGAATAGATTCGACATCTTTAGGCGCAGTTTTCTCAAAATAAATTCCGTGTGGCTTGACACAGTATTGCATATCAGCATCCAGATAACATTATCGTTTATCGTGACTCTTGTGTGTTATTAAAATAGACTGATTTGCGAATTATGATATCTATATATATTTGTTGACAGATTTAATAGTAACAATCGTGACCACGGACCGTATTTCAAAATTGGTTGAAGCTGGTGTAAACGACACTTTGACTTATGAAATATCGTTGAGAGACAAAAAACCAACATATTGCAGAAGTGTTGGAGTGAAGAGCATACTTACACCTGTAAAGCAATTATTGACTTTTATTTTTTTACAATTATTATAATTAATTTACATGAGTGTTGTCAGCTAATTTTATTTTAAATCAAAATATGTCGGATGTTATAATTTTTACATTTGTGATATATCATTATAAAGTTTCATCAAAATCTGTTCAGTAGTTTTTGCATAAAAGAGTGATGTGTTCTTATTTTTATCCCAATATTTTTTTTGTCCAATTTTTCTAAACAGGATAAACAAATCTATACTAATAATAGCTGACCCGTTGATCAGTTATCGAGCGGGATGAAAAATTATTTAATTACTAAAATGGCTATTTAAAAATAGAGGTTGGTGGAAAGGGGTAACAATTTAGGGTTGTATATATTTTTAAGGCCACATTATTGAAAAATAAAAACAAAAGAAATTGTCCAAAAATTAAAAAAAAATGTTAAGGGTGAAACCCTTATCATCTTGGGGTACAAAAAATTGATAGTAGCCGATTCTCAGAGCTACTGAATAAAGTAACAGACTGCAAGTGTCCCACAGCTGGGCTAAGGCCTCCTCTCCTATTAAGGAGACGTTTTAGAGCTTAATCCACCACGCTGCTTCTCTGCGGGTTGGCGGATCTACATGTGTCAGAATTTTTCCCGGCACATGCAGGTTTCCTCACGATGTTTTCCTTTACCGCCGAGTTCGAGATGAATTTAAGCACAAATTTATACAATAAAATATATATAAAATAAAACCCGCGACCATCGGTAAAGATCGACATGTTCTAACCACTAGGCCATCTCGGCTCAACTGTCTGAATATGCATATAAAATTTGATAAAAAGTTTGTATGTAGGGGTTAATATCGGACATTACTAGTCCCATTTGAAAACTTCTACTTACGTTGGATAGTTTATTTAGGATGCTATACACCACGCTACGACTTATAGGTGTAAAGCAGCAACCATAAACGTGACTGAACCTGCGAAGGATAGCTAGTTTATCGTAAAACCTATTATAAATAGTATATTTTAAATATATTGGAATATAAATAATAATTTATAGGTTAAAGAATATAACAAAGTCATAGCGTACAAGGTATCAGCTGTCCTAAAAGACAATCCTTTGGAGAAAGACGATTTTGATGTTTCAAGAGTGGTTTTGAGTGAACATAGTGACTTGGAAGAGACGGGTGAAGAATGGACTACTGACTGCGGAGGTCAAATCTGTAAACCTCAACTGCAGCACAGTATAAATTCATCTATATCGTAAGCAATTATATTTCTTTTTTCTACTACAAATTGTAAATTTGGATAATGAGATGCTCACTGATTCGTCTTGTAAATAAATATATTTTTATAGGACACCTTATTTAATTGGGTCCTCGAACATGGAAAAATTTACGATAACCGTGAAAAATGTCGGACAAACAGCGTATGGTGCGTGCGCGGTGGTGACCGTACTGGAGGCTCGGGTGCTCCGACCCCCTCCAGGATGCACGTTGGTCAAAGACAGTACACAATTTTTATGCAAACGTATCGAACCGCTCCGTAATGGGGCCGAGTGGGTAAGTTTGTTAACAGAATCTCATTATTGAGGCCGGTAAATAACATTTTTTATAATGAGTTAATGGACCTAGCTCCATTTCAATTTTATATATAAAAGGGGTTAAATGAGCACATAGTACCATTCGATGTTAAGTGGTCACTATCGATCATGAATGTTGCCGCCGTAATAACATGGCTATACGTCATCTGGAATCGATGGCAGATCGTGACATTAGTCTCATGCCATTTTGAATAATGTCACGATCTGCCATTTTAAAACTAAATACTTCTTTAGAATAGAACTAGGGCCTAAGGATCAAAACACATAAAGACTATGCGATTTCGCGTCGTGACACGTTACGATATTTAGCAACTTATTACAAGGGGACTACGTATCAAGGTGTGATTAAATGATTTTTACCGTTTCCGTAACTCGTTAGTAAATTTACTTAGGCCGTCTAATGACCTTGCCCTGGCGGACTCAATTTAACTACAGATAAATTGTTGAGGTCGTGGTAGCATGAGTTATTTCTACTACATTAATTGCAGTCGATAATAATACAATTTGAAATTGTTTCTTAAATCTATTACGGAAAATACATCGAAGGCGTTACAAACGTTCTAATAATATTCAAAAAAGCATTTAACTAATGTTAATATTATAAGGGAAATTATTTATACTAACAAGTATTGCACCACCATTTCAGATACTAGGCATAAATATCCCTTAAATTATGTTGTCATTATGCTGCCAACCTTGAGACTTAATTTGTTATCCCTGTTGTAATCGTAATTATATCAGCTCGCTTACCTTTTAAACTAGAATAGAGCAGTACCTACTGTAACAGCCAATCACAACCGCTAAGCTGTATGTTCCACAGCTGACGTTGTTGGTAATTTTATATGAAAATCATATGAACGATGACGCAACGTCGCGTCGTTATGTTTTAGGATGCACGTCGAAGATTTTCACGACACGGCATCGTAACTTTCCACGAACATCGTAACGTATGACGACTGGACATCGCAACGTTGTAATGTTTTGTTTCTTCTTATAGTCTATTGAAATTAAACAATACTCATCAGACTGGTTATGTTTTTTTGGTCTAAAATGAGCCTGACTTAACGTTGTACGATGATCTACGGCTAATTACGATGAGCTACCGGTATCGCAACGTAATGCAACTTGACAGTAGATTACTAATTTTTGTACTAAAACAAAACAGCATCTATCAAAAATTTTTCGTTTTAATTTTTTACGATGCACGACATGGATTTTCACGATGCGACGTCATATCGTGCGACGGCGCGACTCGATGTATTTCGCGCGTTGGTCAATATAAACATGTTTATATGAATTCCCATCAAGTATTCTTCATTAATATTTATTTAACACATTATTTTACAGAGAATTCATCCAATAGAAATTGAAACAACATTACTTACGAGTGAAAATGACAAACTCACAATTCAATGTGATTTATTCAACAACTGCAATAATAAAACAGACAAGAATTTCTATGAAAACGTTTTCGTTTTAAAAAGCGATATC
This sequence comes from Hypolimnas misippus, assembly GCA_037950945.1. NCBI lineage: Eukaryota > Metazoa > Arthropoda > Insecta > Lepidoptera > Nymphalidae > Hypolimnas > Hypolimnas misippus. The sequence goes on along the minus strand of JBBEEQ010000024.1, from coordinate 12,302,757 downwards.
GAAAACATTGCAGTCAAAGGGTAAAAACTTTTTATTTTTAAATGAAAAAATTAATTTATTACCTACTAGTTCTAACAATTGACTTCGCTAGCAATAATTGCGTCCCACAAGGGAGACAGCTGAAAATCAGCAGAGGTTCATAGAACCTCATAGTCTGAGTGGTCTCGTATTGACACAAGGCTAATATTTTTTTATTTTAGTATTTTTTCTTTTTTTTATAAGTATATTGTTTAATTTCACTTCTTTTTTTTGTATTTACTTTGTTTTAATTTCTTTTTATTTTGGTAGTCTGTGTCTTTGTCAATAAAGTTCGTCTTTCTTTCTTAATATGATATACGACTGTCTATAAGTTAATTTTCTATGTCTCCGAAACACAATTTTTTTCTGGAAGAAAGTACAGTGTGTATCCAAAAATTCATTACAATTTGTTGTTTGTTAGTAGTTGTTGATTTCAAAACTTAAATAAAATTGTAATTATGAATACATTATGATAGGCAATCTACCAAGAACATAAACTAGCAGACAGTGAACCTGATGTTAAGTGATCACCGCCGCGCATTTGCAGCATCAGAAGAGCCGCAAATGCGTGACCAGCTTCAAAGGGAATAGGGAGTGTAAGAGAATAGGAACTAAGAAAAGAAATGGAGATAGGGGTTAGACTTCCGTCTCTCTCACTCACCTAAAATGCGGCTATATTAGCTACTACACGCCAATCTTCTGTGGAGGTACTGCCCCGGTAGAAGCTGCGCATATACGACCTGTAGACTACAGCAAATTAGATTCATAAGAACTGCACTTAGATGAAATACAAAAGCATAGTTATCTTCCTGTGATATTTACTAAGTAAATATTCAATAATAAAATTCATATTTATTAATTTTCAGTCAAGCGAATCCGGAAGAAGACGTTAACATGACGAGAAGTGATGTGTACGAATTAGGGAAGAATATGGAGCATGTTTACACTGTGAGTTTTTTTATCATAACATAAATTTAATCGAATATGAGTACATCTTTAAGTTAAAATTAGAGAGCTAAAGAAATATAATGACATTTTTCTACTTTAGATAAGTTACGTTCATACTATTTTATTATTGACTAGCGCCCCGCCCCGGCTTCGCACGGGTAAATACATTCACACACACGCAGGCACACACGCACGCACGCACGCACGCACGCACACACACACACACACACACACACATACATCCTTCTTTTTTGCGTCGGGTTTCAAAAAAAAAGCAAAATTATAAAGGAAGTTTGAATTTTTTTTAATGAATTTTTTTTATTTATAGTTTTTATTAATGTACTCGCGGCACTTTATTTTATTACATTACATTGACTCCCCCCGTACCCCAGTAACGATTGGGTTACATTATTAGAGTTTTAGTAAGGATCCCTAATTTTTTTAAAATATAATATAGCCTATGTTACTCGGGGATAATGTAGCTTTCCAAAGGTGAAAGAATTTTTGAAATCGGTCCAATAGTTTCAGAGCCTATTCATTACAAACAAACAAATCTTTCCTCTTTATAATATTAGTTTAGATGATTAAAAATCTGTACTCATTTTCAACTTTTGGCAAGCTCGTCAAATGACTTATTGGTCCACAGATATTCTCACCAGTACATAACTGGTTGCTAGGCAAAGTCGTCCAAAGTGTTTATAACATGTGCATAGTGTATAATATCATTGGTAATATGAATTAAAATCATAACCTCAAAAATATTCAAGCTTAAAAATTAAATGGTTAAAATAAGATAATAAAAAATAAAATAAATGTTTATTTTATTTATTCACGTATTTGATGCCCAATTTAACGTATTTAGAATAATATACAAATGAAAATATTTTTGTAAGGCGATTTACATATTTTGACCCAAAATATACAGATGTATATACCAAATATATCATAAGAATATAATTTTCACGATATATTCTAATAACCTTATTTCTAAACTTAGCAATACCATGAATAAACTTTGAAGAACAAATGTAATTTAATTATAATTTCTTTTTTCTACAGATAAATAATAACGGCAAAACAAATTGGATCGGAGTCAAGAGTGAGATTATTTTGGACAACGTACCATACCTCAACTACTCAGGCGCTCCGATCACTGTAAGTTAAACTACATCGACGAAAACATAAAAACAAACAAACTAACTTTTATGTGTGTGAAAAAAATACCAGCGGATAGAAATCCATCGCTTGCGAAGGTCATTAAGACACCCACTTTTTTTGTTGCTACATCTTGAAATCAATGGCCATGGCCAAAACGCCAAACATGAATTTTAAGCAGTTGCTCTCAAATATACAATTTAAAAGTATTTTTTTTTGTTATAAGACGCGAATGACACTTGTAAGTTTTACTGTCGTAATCGAAGACCTAACATGGTAACCTGGAGATTATGGAGGTTGTGAGTGTCAAAAATAAATCACTGACAGCTAATTTTCCAGGTGTAAAACAATTATTGATAACTTTTGTAATCTTTATGAAAGTCTGAGTATCACTGCTGGGTAAAGGCGTCATCTCCTATTAAGGAGAAGGTTAAGAGCTTAATCCATCACGCTGCTTTACTGCGGGTTGGATATACATGTCAGAATTTCTCCCGAACGCAGGTTTCCTCATTACGTTTTATTTCACCGCCGATTAGAAGATTAATCACAAATTTAACATTTGAAAACTCAGAGGTACTATCCGGGATTTGAACCTTTGGTCATCGGTAGAGATCGACGTATTCTAACCAAGTGCAATTCTAGCCGAATAAATAATGCCATGATTTATTTTCAGATCTCAAACGATAAATCATCTGGCATCGAGTGTTCCATGACCAACAGCAACCGGACGGAGACCCAAATAAGCGTAATATGTGATATCGGAGACTTGAAGAGAAACCAGAAATCGCTTGTGGTTATTGCCATCGCCATCCCACCAAATACTTTAGGTTTTCTGAACTATTATAGCCCCTGCTGAATAAATTTCTTTTACAAATATCGTAAGTGAAGTTCCAACAGTGCGTAAGTTAAAATATGGAGATTTAAAGCGAGAATTACATTTGTAAGTTTCACCCTTTTAATTGACATAAACAACTCTGTTATCTGGTAACAGTTACCTGGCTAGCCTAACGAAAGCTGTGGTGTAAAAATAAAGGTACTGCCATTCGAAATTCTTGCAGGTGTAAAGCAAATACAAACAACCTATGTACATTTTTATGAAAGTCTGAGAGCAAAACTTATTATTGCAATTTTACACAGACACCATTATGAATCGACAACGAATCTAATTTTAAGTACACGAAGTACAAAATGCATTGTTTAAAATGATATATAAAGCTGCTTATTTTCGCTTACGCACTGTTAAAACTTCACTGACTTTATGGACTTTCTTCATATATGAAGATGTATGTATGCTAGTGCATAAAGATTAGATTTCGTCTTTAGATATGATATGCCAAACTTACTAATATCCCAATTTGAAATTTCAATATTAGAATGCCAAACTAATTTAAGTTTATTGTAATATATATGCATTAAAAAAATATAACTAATTAATTTATTATGGAAATTTTATTACCGTTTTGTTATTCAGAAATTTTAACTGATATATGTACTTTCAGAATTTAAGAAAGAAAATGACAACTTCACGATCACAACGACATTTAATTTGTTTCTCAACAACGAGCAGATATCGTTAAGGTTAGTATTTAAAACGGGAAAACAAAATACATTGTTTACTACTAAATAAATATGCAATGAGAATAGTAAAGATTATTCAAGTAAAATTTTTGTACCTTATTTCTTATATCATCAATTTAGCCAACAATTACACTTTTAAGGACGGACGTCTACACGAACTCAAACAATAAATAAACGCATCACACTCAACGGCCCCCATTAAGATCGCGTGACCTTGTGTCGGGGGTCCGGAAACACACACAAGACTAACACAAACACCCAGACCACGAAAAACATCCGTATGGCCTATACAGACATTTGCCGTGAGCAGGGATCGAACCCGTGACTGTTAGCGCTTGAGTCAGTTGCAATGACCACTGCGCCAACGTGTCTGTCAAATGTACCTAATTGTGACATTAAAAATTTCATTAATTTGGTTGAAACACAATTCGGTTATATTTTGAAACACCAATAACAAAGCACGTTTTTCACTTTAAGTAGTTTTACCAACTGATTTATTACGATAACAAGAATACAAAGTTCGAATTATGACATAATATAATAGAGATAATTCAATAATCGTTAGATGTTTTGATTTGATGTATTATCTTCTTATTTATTTCAACATAAACTATGAACTTTCATTTTTTTCGGTATACATAATTCCGCGTGTCAAACTCAAAATGTTACATTTAAAAGTGTGTATATTTTCATTTTATCTTTGTAATTTCATTTCAGTTTAGAAACAACTGTACGTTTCGTATCAGTGCCAGTCGCCCTGTGGATTATTGTCGTCTCGTCTATAGTTGGATTAATTTTACTTGCCATCATATCATACACCCTGTATGAGGTTCGTTGACATTTTTACATTTTTCCCAACCTTCTTTTCTAGGAACGTAATTTGATACTATTTTTTATAAGTAGCCATTATTATCTGACCTCTGCAATTCTCCAAACATGAGTCAAAAATCTTATAAAATAATATAGATTCCTATCCCTACAGTACATATAGAGAATGCAGTTTTCAAATCGGTAATAATGTGGTGTAGTGTATATATTCAAGTAGGTGACATTAAAAAATACTCAAAGGAGTGTAAGCAGATTTTATTTAGTATTTTTCCTGATCGAGATTAAATCCGTTTATCCTGCTGCGTTTATGTTACCTCATATCTATCTTGACACAGATCATAAAAATCTGTTTAGGAGTTCTTCCTTTGTTCTTCCATACTAATGTTGTTAAAAGGCAAAATTGTTTTATAACTTTGTATGTAGGATAATCTCTGACAGTACTGATCCGGTTTAAAAATGCCTCGTGTTGCATACCCTGATTATTGAGGAAGGTTATATGTATTACATCATGCTAATACTAATATGAGCGAAGTTATAAACAGCTAGTTAGTAATAACCCGACTCTGTTTCATTTTTTCTATAATATAATCCTAATAGCAAGCTATAATATAGTTTAAATATCATTACAAACAATATTGTACTAATGTTCCAGTGCGGATTTCTGCGCAGGAAGAACAAGGACAAACTCAGAATACTTAAGAGAGAAGTGCATCGGCAGAGCATGGTAATGTTATTATAATTTATGCACTACTTTCGTTTAGTTCTGTAGCGATGTTTAAAACAAAGAATTTTAATAATTATTGAGCAGGATTTTTTTAATCATAATTCCAAATGCTAATTTTAATAATTCTCTAAGTTATCAAAATTTTTAATATCGATTTTATTAAAGCCATTTTCAAATTTAATTGTGACATAAATAAAGTACTTTTTATAAACGTTTGATTTATAAAATTGAAACGGATTTTATGACACTGTGTGGAGATTGAAGAAATGCGTCTTAAACATTCACAGAATCCACTCAAGGCGAGACTTACACTTATCAGTTTTACACACAGACTTTCATAGAGATTTACATAACTGCAGTGCAGTGACTTATTTTTGACATCGACAGCTTTCGTTAGTACTTACGATGTATTTGTTACTAGATTACAGAGTTGTTTTTAAATCAGTTACGAAATTAAAACTTACTAATGTAAATCTCGTCTCGGATTAACCAGGCATTGACAAATTACTTAAAAATACTAACATACTCGATTTAAATCCATTTATCGTGATTTTTTATTACTATAAATTTGATCTCTGTGTGGCATCTGTGGCACCGTAGCTACAAAATGTGTGGTTGGATGCGGTTTTTTTGTAAAAAGATTTTTGTTAAATAGTCCTTAGATATGTTCTACCAAAATCGGTCCAGCCATTTCATGATCATGAGCTCTTTTCTCTGCTTTTAAAGATTTTTGTGTTTTTTAAATTTTCATTCTGAGATTTTCTAATTTTTTATTTTTATTTTAGCGTCGGTCGATGATGAGGGAGAGTATGCGCGCTGCCGCTAACCGCAGAAGCACAGAAGAAGCCCCAATTTTAAAACCTGTCGCCAAAGAAAAAGGCATAGACAGCGAACTGTTGAATGAACTTAAGAATAAAATGCATTAATTAGTACTGATAAGCAATAGTGCGTCAATTCAAAAAGTCAAATCCGGTGATATTTTTGTATTCTAATAATGCGTTACGAATTTACATTATTCAGTGTTGCAAGTCATGTCTAAATAAGTACGGAAAAAAGTATCTTAATTTAATCGAATATTAAAGTGTTCCATATTTTGCAATATGCGATAATTTCATATTTTTGAAAAACTTATTATTAGATAAAACTTTTATTATACCAATGCTTTTAATTCATTATTCGTTTTATCAAATTATATATAGTTTTTAATATTAATTTAAAAAATATATAGATATGTTATAAGCTAATGAATTTTGGCACCCAAATGTAACGACTACTTTAGACAACGTTTCCTTACAACCAGCTAACGAAGTTGAAATTATGTACAGATTATTAATGTTAAATTGTATTAGTTAAGATCCAGGATTTTGCTCAGGAAGGGCAATTTTGGGTGGTATTTCAGAAAATACATACAAACTCACAAATACGTGCCGGGGGATATATTTTTTATCTTATATTTATACCACTCGTTTTAAAAGTGTAAAACAGTTCTGGTAAATAGATAACGGTGGTCAAAATAAAAGGGTTTCGATTGTGGTGGGGGACAATTGTACCTATTGCTCCCCCTCCCCCTGGACCCGCACCTGAACGTGTCACCATTTAACATCATCATTACTAATGGTCAGTACTGCGTTGCTATACTTAACAATATTTTATTAAACTCGCAATGTAAGCATAAATCAATTACAGTATTTGATGAAATAAAGATGTTTAACGTTTTTTTTTTTTTTTTATTTCGTATTCTACATTTATCGATACTTATTTTATAAAGAGGTAAAATTTGTTTGTAAGTATTTATAAAGGGAGTAATCTCTGAAACTACTGATCTGATTTAAACTTTTTAGCCTTGGATAGCCCGATTTAACAAGATTATGATTAGCGTGATGTAATATAGCCTTATTACATCACGCTATGACTCACAGGAGTGAAGCAATAGTAATTATAAACGCAAGTGAAACCGAAAGGGGCCTCTAGTGTAATAATATACGCAGAGATTCAAGTTCTGCTAACGATGGTAAAATATCCAACACAGGCCCAGGTCACACCTTGTATACATAATATTTTACTATTTACCCAAAATCTATATTAACTTAAGTGAATCCGCTAGCAAAAGCTAGTATTCTACATTTATTATGATGTAATAACCACAGACCTTACCCCCCACATTCCTTATCTTTAATAATAAATAACGCATCACACTCAACGGCCCCCATTAAGATCTCATCACCTTGTGTCGGGGGTCCGGAAACACTCACAACACTAACACAAACACCCAGACCACGACAAACATCTGTATGGCCGAAATGTATATGGCTGTATGGCCGTGAGCGGGGATCGAACCCGCGACCGTTAGCGCTTTAGTCAGTTACAGTGACCATTGCGCCAACGCGTCTGTCAATCTTACTTCCTATTCTTCTTCATGCTTTATTCCTTTTAAAGCTGACCACACATTTATGGCTCCTCTGGTGGTGAAAATGTCCAGTGATCACCAAAAAATTAATTTAAATTTAAAATATGTATACCATATTCGAATTGATCTTTTTAAACGTGCTTATGAAAGCCTACTTCAATAAAGTATATTGTGATGTAGACTTTTTGATTTTGTGTACACTATTTATTCACTTACACTATTAATTCGGTGAGGATTCATTAATTATAATTGTACAAATCTTCTCCGAGCGAGATGGTGGTAAGAATGTTAGTAGCATTGCCTTCTGATTCAAAATTTCGATCCTCTGAGTTCACCAGTGGAAACAAAACGCGAAGTAATATATTTTATATTTTTATTATAATTATTTACATTCCCCTGTTTTGTAATTATTATATTCACAAAATAAAAAAAATATTATATATATTTTAAAAACATACATTTATAAATTTTCTCTCGAGATGATATAAAACAACTTTGTAACTTAATAACAGATATTATGTTGTTACGAAATCTGTGAATGTCAAAAATAAGGCACTGACAATAAATTATTTCGATAAATAACTTATGTAAACTTTTAAGGTCTGAGAGCTAAATCCTAAGTGTAATTCTAGCCTAGAGCTAACCGGATAAACGCGAGTTGTATAAATGTTACATGTATAATAACTCAAATTAAAAAGTCCTATGTCTGCTAAAAGAAATGAATTCTTCTTTATTCTTAGTTAAAAATTAAGTATATACGTGTTTTGGTAATATACATATCTTTACAGTTACGTCATAATCATACAAACAATAATAATATTTATTTAACTTTATCAGGAACAGTAACAAACATTGTATTAGCACGAAAAGGAAGGAAAAATGTGTAACACCAAGTTTTTGGACGCAAAGCTTCTTTCCTGAAGCGTCTGTTTTTATAATAAAACACTGCTGAGATTTTGAGACACATCTACTATAGAAATGTTATGTTCTTAATATTCAACGTCAAAAATCTGTAGCTATCACCTTTGACGGACTCGTCAATTTCTTGATGGCCTAAGGATACTCTCTTGCGCATTAGTAGTGCGCATTAGTACTTTACACCTGAAGAAAATTAGTGTCAGTCCCTTATTTTTGACATTCACAGGTTTTGTAACTACTTATGTATATGTTATTTTATATCCGTTACAAGAATAAAACTTACGAGTGTAATCTTCGCCTTATACATAATATTATGCACGAGTATGTCTAATCAACCAGGATAAATTTGAAATAATTCATATGCTGCATTTTGTATCACATAGCTACTAAAAATAGTTAGTAATAATGCTTAAGAATTTGAGAAATCAAGTATTATGCCTTTTAAAGAATTAGCTTTTTTTAATTAAATTGTACTCAATTAAAATTGAATTGTAGTTCATTAGTAATCCATTTAGCGCACTCGTTTGATTACAGTTATTTTTTGTACGTTAGCTTTTACATATAGAAAATAAGTTTGTGGCCGCTGTACTCGTGCGAGTACACTCTTGTAAAACTTTCGAATAGGAAAACATTTCTTTTTCCTTTCGTATTTAAACATGTCACTTAGAAAATTAGAAAATAAAGATTTCGATTTAAAATGCTGCTAGTCTCGATTAATGGGTTAAAAACACATTGGTGTCGTACGGGGTAAAAGATTGCATTAATCACCAATTAAAATAAATATTGAAAACCTTAAATAACTGTAAACAAACAACATTTAAACAAAATACGGATACATACTTAGTTTAATTTAAATTATAGAAACTTAAAATATGCAGACAATTGGGAATAAGGAAAAAATATTTTTAATATAATAATATTAATTATATTAAGTTTGCTACGCACTAAAAGTTTTATATTGTATAATAGCGTTATGAAAGACAGTAACGATTTATTTAAAAATAAAGCAATTAGCGTTCTCATTGCTTCTTATTGTTATATATATGTTAATAATCTATGTTTCTAAACACTGACTGACACTTTTGGCTCTAAACTAGTGATGTGCCCGATTGAATTTAAATACCTGTAAATTCGGATACGGATCTTAAATTGCTTACTTAAAAACTTATTACTAATTTAACTTTGTTACTTGAAACGATAGTTGACGCCACTAGACACTTTGCGTGATAGGCAAGACATGTTACGACTTGCATTGCGTAGGTCTTTCTTTTGTTTTATTGATAATTTAGTATGACACTGGACATAGGTGTATATAAAATTTCATCTATTTTGTGAAAATTAATAAAGTAAGATCGTTAAAGATCCACCAAAAAGTATATAAACGGATATTATACTATCTATGCTAATATTATAAAGCTGAAGAATTTGTTTGTTTGAACGCGCTAAATTCAGGAACTACTGGTTCGAATCAAAAAAATCTTTGTGTGGTAGATAGTTTATTTACTGAGGAAGGCTATAGGCTATATTACGTCACGCTACGGCTCATAGGAGCGAAGCAGTAACCATAAACGAGTGAAACCGCAATGGACAGCTAGTCTTACATAAAATTTACATCTTTATTTTCCCTCAGATATCCACAAATACGGATACGGATATCCGCCACATCAATAGTCTAAACTTAGAATATTAAACTTAATTTAAAACCATGTTAGTATTACCTATAAATACTTTTAACAGTTAAAATAATTGTCAACGATAAAACATTACGGGAAACCGTTATATGATAACGTTATTTTTTGTTATATTACAACGTCTGATATAAATGTCAAAATAGGACACAAGTGTGAAATCCCCCTATTGCATTATTTAATCTTTATTTAGTACAAATTAGTCATTCATACAAAACATCGTCATAAAGGCGGTTCTAGTGTTTTAATAATCATTATTTTATTTATTTTTAGTTAATGAGTTGTGTTTTATTGTTAATAAATGATAACATAATGAAACGTAAGTGGAGTTTTAATATTATTTTAATTATAGTGTATAACTTTTACGGTTTCACGAATGTTTTTAGATTTCTAATTTAATTTTAAAAATTACATACACGTGTTAAGGTATATAAAAGGTCTATATATAAAATTATAAGGTATACAAAAGGTCTATATATATTATATATAAAAGGTCTGATATGTAAACGTTAATATTTATTTTTAGTCTGTTCGTTCATAACTTACGCAGTATAGCGTATTCGATTACGATAAACTAATAAAAAAACTTTGCCGGCTATTTGTAAGCACATGCGAAAATATAATATACATGTAGAATAGTCTAGTAGGAAGCGCGCGTCGTAGAGGCTAAACATAAAAATATTTTTGAAACGATCGTGGCCCGTAACACCATTTTTTCTCTACATAAGGCGAGAATTACACTTGTAAGTTTTGCTCACAGATTTTTATAATATTTACATAAATTGTTTGACACCGCTTTTATACTCGAATAATTTACGGTCAGTGACTTACTCTTGAAAACTTTCGCCAAGTTACCAACGTAACTGTTACCAGGTTAGAGAATTATCAGTTACAAGAAGTTAAAAATTACACGTGTAATTTTCGCTTTAATCGGAGAAAAGTCGCGAGCAAAACCTAGTAATTAAAATAAGCGGAGACCAACGAGAATTTATGGAATAAAAAAAAATAACAACCCAACTACTTGAAACGATTTATTAATATAGTCTTATAATTAACAATGAGACTTATTTAACGACATTCTTCATGCTAACAATGAAAAATAAATACAAGAGAACATATCAATATTTATTATATTGTAGTATTTATTTTCTCTGCATATAACAGGCAAACGAGTACACAGGTCACCTGATGTTAAGTAATTACCACCTCTCATGATGACTAATGCATTGCCGGCTTAAAAAAGAAGGATTTTTCTCACTACCTAGCCCCTTGGTAAGAAATAAGGCAGGAATAGGGAAGAAGGTTAGGCTTCCACCTCTCTTATGACTTGTTTATAGCATTGTGTCATTCAATAAGGTTCACTGAAAAACTGTTTCAGAAATATTATGGACATTTTTATTATGGAATATGAAAATTTCGTCCATTACCTCTTATTACTACGAAGTAAAGACTGTGAATCCTGTACCTCCGTTACATGGGGGATCATATTTCGGATATAGCATGGCTTCCTTAGATAATGAGTAAGTATTTTTACATCTATATTATAAACTACTTTACTTTGAATAGCTAACAGACGTTGTTACGTTAAGGCGAGAATTACACTTGTAAGTTTTGCTCACAGACTTTCATAAGATTTACATAAATTGTTTATCTATGCTTTAACACTAGAAAGAATTTTAATTTTGCTGACATTAAGTTATACTCACAACTTACGTATACCTATGTACGTGTTACCAGGTTACAAAGACATTCTATACCAGTAACAAGGGTAAAACTTACAAGTGAAATTCTCGCCTTAGATGATAAGCACTTATTATTCTGAAATTTTATTTACTAAGTACTATATAGCATTAAAAATAATGTTACTACGAAACACGATAGAAATCAAATCAATTCGATTCAATTTTTATATTAGTAACTTTTAGTGGAAATGAAATGAAAATTTATAATAGAACTAGCGGACAAGGCAAATCATACCCATTGTCCTGTCAATAACAGCGCCACCTACCTTCAATATTTCGAACTTATTAAATAAAATCCAATACGAAATATTACTTTTTATTTTATGAACCAATTCTTGGGGAAAGACGTTGAGTACTAACCGTAAACACAAGTGTACTCGTTATTTTAATCTTTACATGGAATAAAACAAAGTCGTTACTCACCGTCTGTACCTTTGAATCTTTAAAACTACGCAACGTATTTTAATACGGTTTTCATTAATAAACAGAGCGATTCGTCTTCATAGAATGTTTCACTCCCTATTACACTCTCTTCATGTTCTATTAAAAAAAAAGTAGAATTATTTATGCTTAATCTATATCTTTACAAATTCATCACAATTGGTTCAGCGATTTAGGAATGATAACGTAACAAACAAACAGACAGGCAGAGCTACTCTTACATTTATAATATTAGTATTATATACTCCTTGGAACATTTCTTAATCATGCAGGTATATTTTATTCACGTTTCAATCGGATCTTGAAACTTAGAAACCAATTATTCGATTAACAATTCAAATTTCAGTTCAACGTCTTAGGATCCAAGTTCCATTTTAATAATTTAAAGCCTTAAACTTGTTTTCCTGCAAAATAGTTTTACTTTAGTATACAACATAAAGTATTTATAAATGTTAAAAGTACTGATAATGGTAAGGTACTTAATGTTAAATTTATTCAATAATTGTAATTATTTCATTATTCAAAGAATATTGATTTATTGTTGAGTATTTTTGTAACATATATCACTTAACAGCATTTATCAATTTAATTTGTAGATAAATATAAAAATCATTCGCCGTGCGGCAATTAAAAAAAAAAAAAAAATATATATATATATATATATATATATATATATATATATATATATATATATATATATAATTGTCTCAACCGATTTCAATAATTTATTTCGTCGTTTAAAACTTGAAATTCTCAGCTTTACTCATAAACAACATTTTATTTTATTCTTAAAAACGTGAAAACAAATTTGTGATACAGCAATGCAAACAAAATTTAATATTATTTCCCCACGTGTATATCATCACTACATAGTATAAAACAAAGTCGCTATCCGCCGTCTGTCTGTCCCTATGTATGCTTAGATCTTTAAAACTACGCAACGGATTTTGATGCGATTTTTTTTAATAGGTAGAGTGATTCTTAAGGAAGGTTTATATGTATAATACATCCATAATATAGTAGAGAAACGCTGATAAATTTAGCGGTTTCTAATGTGATGTCGTAAATAAGCACGTTTTTTTACGCTTATATTGCAAACGCTGGCTGAACCCTACGAGATAGACCAAAATAATATACTACAGATTTGTCCACCTTCAAAAGTTCAACAAAAAAGTCCGCGTAGGTATATGTCTATCTCTTAGGGATAACCCACCATAACCATTTTTTATCCTTTACTAAAAAATGGTTATTTATGAAGTGATTTTAAACAATACAGCATTAATCCTTATCCAATTAAGTACCTTAAATAAATTGTGCATTTATTATAGATCAATATGCTTTTTACAGCATGTAATTTAAGTGAATATTTCCGAAGATATTACAAATTTAAAATGCAGGGACGTAGTTATTGCGGCGCCGCGGCGGTACCGACCCGCGGCCGGCCGGGGTCGGGCGGCGCTTCCCATAAATAGCGCGTCGTTTCAAAAAAATGTAGATTTTCAATTCAATTGTCTAAACCTATCTACTATAGGTAACGGAGTAGGTGACGTAAAATTAACAAACATAAAAGAAGTAACTTTAAGTTGTTCATTTTATAGACTTCCGATTGTATTGTACCACATCGCCCTGCTTCGTTACTTTAGGAGGTGACTAACATTTTGATGCAGCCTATAAACGAATTGTCCGAAGTAATGTAGATATTTCCTAGACATAACGAGACCCGATGATTGTACCCTAACCTCATCTACTTACATTTGGTGTATAGTGTAGTCTTAAGTAAGCCACACCGACATTATTTTAAGAAAATGGCGTATAAAATGTCAAATCTTAACTAATATATATTTTTTAAGAAGTATATAACCATCTGTCCTGTTCTATTTTGATACAGAGTCTAATGAAATCAAAGCAGGTTATGTATATTTTTTTTAGTTTAAATGACTTGAAAATATTTTGGATTCTGTTAGATAGAACACATTACAGCCTATCAGCATCCATTTAGGGCTACATCATATTCTAATTTCAAATTTTCACTTTTGAATGTTGATTATGTCTCTGTAGAATCGATTACTTAACTTTAATTTAATGTAAGGATTTAATTTGTATCATTTTCTAAAAAATACTTTTTCTTTAATTTGTTTTTACTATTACTTCTTAGGAGTTGATTAATACAATTGACACTATCGGGGGGTGCAATCATACAGGATGTGTTATTTTATTAAAAATTTGCGGGTTCGATTTTTGGCTAGAAAAAATATTAAAAAAAGAATAATGCACTTTTAGTTTCTAAGCCCGGTTAAAAAAAAATCACCCTAAACCTATATAATATACAAGAGAACCTCGGCGGAAAATACTGTTTTACAAACGAAATTTAAAACTGGCACAAATCAAATTTCAACATTTATTGTTAAAAAACCAATAAGGAATTCCCTACCTGAGTTAGTGCCTTACGATAAATAGAATTAAAAAGTTGTTTGTTTATTATTAAAGGTAGCTTAAGTTACTCCTTATAACCCGGCCCGATCAAAATCGGTCCAACCGTTTAAGAAATTAGTCGGAGCAAACAGACAAAAAATGTAAAAATGATTTTTTGATGTACCGTATATACTTATCCGTATCGTATATATTACTATAAATCGACCACGAGACTCTTTAAGTATATTTCGCAATTTCTTATAATTTCATATTTTACCTACCAGCCATGTTAAAAATTCACCTTCTATATTATACAAGAAGGCGGAAAGCACTGCTTTACAGTCGATATATAAAAGACTGGCACAAAGCAGTTTTCTTCTTTTTATATTGTTAAAACCACGGAAGAATTCCCTAATAAATTTAGTGTCTGCTTATAGTTACAACCAGAAAGTCCCCAAATCCAAAGTAAAAAACTCCTTTCTTGAGAAGCACCGCAAACTGCAGCCTTGCTTTGCATGAGACACTAAGCATTCTGTAATCCACGCGAACGAAGTCGCGGGCACAGCTAGTGAAATAATAAAATAAACAATTTGAAAGACCAGAGGTGTCGTCATAGTGTGCAATTTATCTTTAATTTTATTCTTAATTACCTTTAAACTTTTTTTCAGCCTAGTGATAAGTGCACCAAGAGCCGATAATATTGGACAAATATATATATACAATACAGATAACAATTCAATAAACAAAATGAGTTTTGAAATCTATCGAGGTAAGTATTAAAAAAAATTAATACATTAATTAATTGGATTATGACCTCATTATTGTAAAGCTAATAATAGATATTACATACAGTTAACATTTAAGTCATTTTCCGTTAAAGGCTAAGTCTAATAACAATAATGGTTATACATTAATAAATTTTATTTTAGTTTTCCGATTTTGTATAGTTTAATAAAAGTTTATAGTAATTAAAAAATTTCATACAAATAAATGTTCAATAATAAATGAATGCTGATAAGCAATAATGTATCAAACCACAAAAAAAAACATTATTAATAACTTCTAGTCATATAA